>PDUQ01000005.1:0-1225400 GCA_002994785.1 Heterobasidion parviporum
CTAACCTAACCTAACTAACCTAACCTAACCTAACCTAACCTAACCTAACCTAACCTAACCTAACCTAACCTAACCTAACCTAACCTAACCTAACCTAACCTAACCTAACCTAACCTAACCTAACCTAACCTAACCTAACCTAACCTAACCTAACCTAACCTAACCTAACCTAACCTAACCTAACCTAACCTAACCTAACCTAACCTTCCTGCAATGACTGCTGGTCATCTGGGACATCCGCGTGTCGTCTGAGATACACGCAGGTCGTCTCCGACGGCCGCACACTGTTTTAGACGTCCGCGTATTGCATGAGATGCACGCAGGTCGTCTGAAATGACTTCCGGTCATCTGAGATGTCCGTGTTTTGTCTGCGACATCCGTGTGTTGTCTGACATGCACGTAGGTCGTTTGCGACAGCTGCACACTATATGAGACGTCCGCCAGTTGTCTGAGACATCTACGTGTCGTCCGACGGCTGCACGCTGTGTTGAGATGCACACAGGTCGTCTGCGAGGGCCGCACACTGTATAGGATGTCTGCCAGACATCTTAGATGTCCGAGTGTCATCTGAGATGCACACAACTTGTCTGCAATGGCCACACACTAACTGATGTCCACATGTCATCTGAGATGCATGCAGATGGTCTGCATAGTGTCCGAGACAGTTGCATGTTGTCTGAGATAGCTGAAAGTAGTTTGCAATGGCAACACAGTGTTTGAGACATCTGAGACAGCTATGTGTTGTCTGAAACCTCCTCATTTGCCTTCCACACTAGTACCTTGCCTGCCTCCTCACATGCCTCCTCACGTGCCTTCTCGCCTGCCTCCTCACCTAGCCTCTCACCTGCCTCCTCACCTGCTTCCTCACCTGCCTCCTCACCTGCCTCCTCACCTGCCTCCTCACCTGCCTCCTCACCTGCCTCCTCACCTGCCTCCTCACCTAGCCTCTCACCTGCCTTCTCACCTGCCTCCTCACCTGCCTCCTCACCTGCCTCCTCACCTGCCTCCTCACCTGCCTCCTCACCTAGCCTCTCACCTGCCTCCTCACCTGCCTCCTCACCTGCCTCCTCACCTAGCCTCTCACCTGCCTCCTCACCTGCCTCCTCACCTGCCTTCTCACCTGCCTCCTCACCTGCCTTCTCACCTGCCTCCTCACCTGCCTCCTCACCTGCCTCCTCACCTAGCCTCTCACCTGCCTCCTCACCTGCTTCCTCACCTGGCCCCTCACCTGGCATCTCACCTGGCTCTTCACCTACCCAACATCTCGGATTTCTTTCGCCTCACCTACCATCCGCCTACCACCTCTTATAACCAGGGTAGCGGTCAGGGAAAGGGACCCGAAGACACGCGCGTGATGTCCATGGCTGCGTCCTAAGTGGCGGTCTCGACGAACCGCATGGTGTCCTTCTCAAAGCCCCCGTGGAGCCCGCCCTCTGCCACAGCCGGTCCGGGTTCGTGCTGCCACAGTCAGTGTGGATGCAGCAAACCGGTCATGTACAGAGGCACGTCCCCGCCCGCCGTCCTACGCGGGATGGAAAAACTCGAGAGGTGACCCTGGCGGTCGCAAGCCCGCGCCTCTCAATGCGGCGGCAGACGGTCTTCCACTGCGCGGGGAACATCACCAGGGTGTGCGCGTAGGCAGATGGGACGCCGGCAGCGGAGCCGGGCACAGGTGACGACGCAGCGTCCATCCAGGCTTCGATCCGAGCGTGGGCTCGAGGTAGCAGAGAGACGCGCGCGCGCACATGTAGGTCGCAGGTCAAGGCGGGTGCGTGGACTTATGGGCCGCTTTGTGGCATCGACGGGAGGTCGGTTTGGACTCTCGAGAGGGCTAAGTTAGCAAGTGAGCCTGGCGTCGAGGAGGTCGAGGGGGTTGCGGGGACGCGGTCGATCAAGGGGCGGGCGGAGAGGAGGTACGGACCTTGGTTACACCTGGCCTTCCTCTTCCTAGCTCATCTCCCCGCCACCAGCTGCTCCTTGCCCTCCTCGTCGACGCGCTCATGCGTGAGTGGCGTGACGTTCGCGATCCTCCGTGCCCGAGCGCGGAGTGTAAGCGCGGCGGAATCTTGGGCGCGTGGACCGAAAACGACGACGGAGGGACGTCGGAATCTCCGCGGTGCTCGCTTGGCGTCGAGAGGTTGCACAGGCTCGAGGGGGAGTTTGATGCTCGAAGGGTCGAGGACACAGGGCGGCGGTGGTGCGGACCGTCGTGCATGCGTGCCGTTGAGGGTTGATGGAGGTCGAATGTTGGAGCTAGGTAGCGGACGTGTGTGGCGCGAGGAAGGGAAGGTCGAGGGTCGAGGGGGTCGTGGGTATGGTCGTCGGGGAGAACGAGGGCGTAGCGTCAGAGCGCTTCGAACAGGCAAACAGGCATAGCGGAGAACGGGTGAGCGGGCGTGGCAGATAGACAACACGAGGGCGGGGGGTTCACATGTCCGGAGAGGGAGGGACTGCCGCGAGAGACAACGACGTACCAGTTTGCTCAACGAGTCCGCATCCATCGTGAATGTCCTCGTTGCCCGTGTCCACCCTCTCCCAGCTCGTCTTTCCGCTGCAGCAGTTCCTCGTCCTCGAGAAAGGGGCCGAAAATTGGGTGTTTGAGGGTATGAAGGTCGAGGGGATTGCGGCCCTGAGTGGCGTCGAGGAGACGAGCGTGGGCGGGTATGAGTGGCAGGCGAAAGCGGGCCTGTGGACCTGAGGGGACGAGGGCAGGTGCGGGATCGACAGTCGAGCGGGGCGAACACGCGAGCACACGATTGGCCATGGCGTCGAGCAGGGAGTGCGGGTGTGTCGAGTGAGGGTCCGGGCAACGCGGTCGATGTGCAGGGGGATATGGACGACGTGGGCAAGCGGGCGTGGTGTCGAGCAGATCGAGCAGGAGAGCGAGCTAGCGAGCGAGCGGGTTGAAAGGGTCGGGCAAGCGAGCGGGCGAGCGGGCCAAGAGGGGCGAGCCGGTGAGCCAGTTGAGCAGGAGAGCGGGCGAGAGCAGGAGTGAATGAGAGGGGGAGCGGACGGAAGGACTGGAGTGAGATGCGACGACGTACCTACATCCCTCGTGGATGGCCTCGTCGTCCGTGCCTACTCCCTTCTGAGCTCGTCTCTCCGCCGCACTCATTCATCGTCCTCCACCGCCAGCTGGGTCTCGTCCTCCTCGTCGATACTAGAATGGTCGCCATGCTTCGTGTCGTCGGGCAGTGTGGGCACGGGTCGTTGTCGGAGCAGGACGCTGCCGCGGCGGAGACCGTAGATGGCACCAAGGAAAGAGACGGGCGTAGGCGTGGGCGCGGGGTAGAAATAGACGAGGACGAGGACGAGGAGGAGAGAAGAGGCCAAGTGCGTGGTATTCAGGGCGGGATCGTTCCCGATCGAGGGGTCGTGCGTGCCGAGTAGACGAGCGGAGGAGGGTCAGGAAGAGGGATGCGAGAGATGCGAGGGGGATGCGGAGGTGTTATTGGTGATGTCGACTGAGACGGTGCTGGAGAAGGCGGACGTGATCCTGCGTGTGTGCGTGCGTGCGTTAGTGTGTGCGTTTGTGTGTGTGCGTGTGCGGTTGGGTCAAACGGGTGAGCGGTGGCGGGCGCACCTCGCACAGGATGCCGATCCGCGCCTACAGCGTCCTCCCAGCATGGCACACAGCCAGCAGAACCGCGGCCGTGCACGGGGACGGTGCCAGCGAGGCGTAGAGCACGCGCTCTGTGTCGGTTAGGCAGGGCTGTGGAGCCGTAGTCGTTGCGGTCGTTGTGGTCATAGCAGCGGCGAATTAGCGACACATTCGTCACAAAGCACATGAGCGCGAGCGCGAGTGAGAGGGACGTACGTTGAGTGCGGCACGCATCCACGCCGCCTTCCACAGCCTGCAGCACCTGTTCCCGTGCTATGCGTCGAGCACGGTGTCGTCCTGCCCTCCGTCCGCACCGCTGCCGTCCGCCACTTCGTCGTTGTCAGTGTCAGCGTCTCGCGACTCCGTTGCTGTGGTGCCGGTCAGCAAGGCGGGGACAGCGGGAAAAAGAGAGAGGGGGAAGGGAAGAGGGAGAAGAGAGTGGAAGAGGAAGAGAGGGAAAGACGCACAGATGGTCTCCATTGGATGAGCTGCGCGCTCTGCGTAGACCTTTGCCTCGAGGTCGAGGATGGCCTTGAGAGCGGGCTTTGGGAGTGAGGAGACCGGGGGGGCAGTGGTAGGTGTGTCATTCATTGCTGGGACGTCGAGGGAGGGGCGAGATGACGGCAGAAGGTGTGGGGGAGGAACTAGGGCGAATGACGACGTACCTCGTAGATGTCCTCGTCAACCGATCCTAACCTCTTCTGCGCTCGTCTCCACCGTGGCCGATCTTCATCATCAACCTCCTGCTCGTTGTCGTAACCGTCCGTATCGTCGTCGTTGCCGTCAGGGTCGTCAGGCAACGTGGGCGCGTGGGCGTTGGTGGAGCGGGACGCCGCCGCCGCTGAGACAGTCGATGGCGCTGAGGAAGGAGACGGCGGTGGGCATGAGCGTGGGCGTGCACATACACCTGGGGTAGATATGAACGAGAAGGTGAAGGGGGAGGAGGAAGGAGGTTGGGAGGCGGCGATGAGTTGGCGGTAGGTGGTGCTGAGGTGCGGTCGCAGCAGTTGGCGCTGGGCATGGTGCGCGAGGACTCGGAGGAGCGGCGTGAGGTGGAGGAGGAGGTGGTGGTGGTGTGGGTGGTGGTGGTGGTGGTGGTGTGGGTGGTGATGGTGGCGACGGTGGTGGTGGTGGTGGAGGCGGCAGAGGTGTCGACGAAGATGGAGGAGGCGGGGGACGGCAGCGGTGTCGAGCTGGAGCGAGTACGGACGGGAGGGGTCGGCGGGGAGGGCGGCTGGTGCAGTTGAGGGAGCGGGTGAGATCGTGCGGACGACCGGGCGCGGCGTCAAGGGCGGGAACATCCCCGTCGAGGGTATCGAGGGGATCGAGGGGACGCAGGTCGAAGGAGAGGCTCAAAGGAGGGATAGTGGAGCGGGGCGAGCAGGCGAGCGCGGCGTCGAGTGGGAGATGCGGGTGTGTCAGGCGGGTGTCCGGGCAACGCATACGATGCGCAGAGGGCCGTGGACGACGCGGGCGAGCGAACCAGTGGCCAGTTGGTCAGTGGGCGTGGGAACAAGTGGGTAGAGCGGGGAGGGCAGGAGGGCGAGTGATCGGGTCGAGAGGGTAGGATGGGAGAGAGGAGGAACTATGGCGAGTGACGTACCTCGTAGATGTCCTCGTCGCGCATTCCCTCCCTCTTCTGTGCTCATCTCCACCAGGGCAGAACCTCCTCCTCATCCTCGTTGTCGTAGTTGCCCGTGTCGTCAAGCAACAGAGGCGTAGGCGCGTGGACGTCGGTGGAGCGGGACGCCGCCGCCGCTGAGACCGTAGATGGTGCCGAGGAAAGAGAGGGCCGTGTGCATGAGTGTGGGCGTGGGCGAGGGATAACCATGGACGAGGACGAGAAGGTGGAGGTGGAAAGCAGACGAGTGGCCGCGGTGTTGAGGGCGGGAACGACGACAATCGAGGAGGTCGTGTGAGCTAAGTGGACAAGGATATGGACAAGAACGGAGATGCGGCTGACATGTCAGTCGCGTAACGGCTAGGACCTAATAGTGACCTGATACGCGACTGACACGACGAGCCTGTCCAGCCGCGGACAGGCTCGTCGTGTCAGCCGCGTATCGCATGGCTAGGTCCTGATACGCGGCTGACATGACGAGCCTGTCCGCGGCTGGACAGGCTCGTCACGTCAGCTGCGTATTGGGATGGCTGGCTCCTTTACCTCTTAACGGCCTCTTTGGCCCTGCCTAACCCTGCCCTACCCTGAACCTTCTAGCTTTTCAGGTTAGAATGTAGGAAGGAGAGGTCGAGCGTGCGTGAGATAGAGATGAGCGTGGGCGAGACGAGACAAATGGAAGCGTGCGGGCGGATGTGGGTCGCAAGCAAGGGTGTGCGTGTGGACGAGAGTGTGGCACCTGGGGGACGCGCGTGCGCACATGGGGCTCGAGGGCGGGATCGACAGTCAAGCCAGGCGAGCAGGCGAGCAGGCCAGTGGCTGTGACGTCGAACGGGGAATACGGGCGGGTCGAGCGGGGGTGCGGGCAACGCGGACGATGCGCAGGAGAACGTGGACGACGCGGGCGAGCGGGCATGGCGTCGAACGGGGAGGGCATAACAGCACGACAGCGAGCAAGCAAAAGGGTCGGGCGGGAGAGCGGGTGAGAGGAGGAGTGGACGGGTGAACATGAGGTCAAGGGCTGGGACGTTGAGGGAGGGGCGAACAGCCGGGATGAGGGCAGGATGCGGGCAGGATGCGGGGGAGGGACTGGAGCGAGAAACTATGACGGACCTGCATCCCTCGTGGATGTCCTCGACATCCGTGCCCACTCTCTTTTGAGCTTGTCTGTGCGCTGTAGCTGTTCTCGTCCTCCGCCGTCAGCTACGCCTCGTTTTCTTTGTCGACAATCAGACAGCCGCGATGCTTCGCGCGTCGTCGGGCAGCGTGGGCGCGAAGGCGTTGACGAGACCTTCGATGGCGCCCAGGAAAGAGACGGTGGTGGGCGTGGGTGAGGGGTAGGCATGGATGTGGACGAGGACGGGACGGATGGCAGTGGTTCGTGGTGTCAAGGGTCGGAACGTCGACAATGGAAGGGTCATACGGGCCGACTGAACGAGGGTGCGTGGGGTCGAAGGGACGCGTGTGCATAGGGCCGAGGGGACGCGTGTGAGCGCATGGGCTCGAGGGCGGAAGTGTGTGCGCCTACAGGGTCGAGGGCACTGGGTGGCGGGCAGGCAACGAGTTCGAGCAGTCGTCGGAGGTGAATGGTGGTGCAGGCTGAGAGGCGGTCTGGGCGGCGCCAGCGCTGGGATGAGATGTGACTGAGTGAGAAGGTGTGAGGAGAAGAGAGTGCAGACAGAAGCGTACCAGTGTCACCCGCGGGCATCCCGGTACTCTGTCGTGAACGCGACGGACTGGCCGCAGGATTCACAGATGATGCGCATCAAGTCGAAGAAGCCGTCGGATGAGGAGGGAGCTGCGGAGGACGGCTCGGGATCGTCGGCCTTGCGCATCTGGGGACGTGGATGGGGAGGCAGAGAGGGGTGGCGCATGAATGAGGTTCCAAAACGAGCGTGCGTGCGTAGGCTTCGCGGTCGGGCTCGACATTTCAGCGGGTCGAGGGAGCTGGGCGACAGGCGGTCGTAGCGTCAATACTTGAAGGCGGGAACGAGCGATGGGGACGAGGCGAATGGACGGACGAGCCCTGGGTTGGTGTCGAGGAGACGAAGGCGGGCTCGGGATGCGCACGCGCGGACCCGGATCGCAGACGAGGGCGCGCGCCTGCCCCTGAAGAAACACAGACACGGCCATGGCGCCAAGGGAGTAGCTGCATGTGTGGCGTCGACAATGTGGGTGGCGGGGGCCAAGCATGGAGAAGGGTAGCGGGTGTGTGGCATGGCGTCGAGTGAGGGGAGTGAGCGTCGAAGGGGTTGTAATCAGGTCCAGCAGGCGAGCAGGCGTGGCGGAGAGCGCGGAGAGCGGGAGAACGGGCAAGCGGACATGACGAAGAGCGGGAGAGCAGGTGAGCGGGCATTGGGGAGAGTGGGCAGAGCGGGCATGGCGGAGAGCAGGTCGAGCCTCCTCCAGCCGGCTGTCCCACACATACAGGCCATCGAAGCGCCGCGCCTTGCTGTTGATCATGTACGACCGCACCTGGAACCGAACCGAGGCGGCCACGCCCTCCACGAGTAGCGCGCGGGTATTCTTACTCTTCCGTGCCTGCACGGGCGATGTCGACTCAATCGCGGCGAGGGACTTGAGCTCCCGCGACCCCGCCGTTCTTGGCCTCCGCAGATTGCTCGGACAGCCACTCCATAGGGCTGCTCGCAGGGAAGCGGGAGACGGCGGATAAGTATGCGTGAATGGGCATGGTGTCCACCGGGGAGAGCGAGTGAGCGGGGAGAGCAGGGGAATGGGGTGAGCGGGTGAGCGGGTGAGAGGAGAAGCGGATGGGCGGACGTGGCGTCAAGGCTGGGATGTCAAGGGAGAGGCTAAAAGACAGGGTGAGTGCAGGAGATTCATGTGCGCGGGGGAAGGACTGGCGCGAGAGGCAAGGGGATGGCGCGAGAGACGACGTACCTGCAACCTCGTCGTTCGTGCCCACCCAAGTCTGCCCGCCGCCTCCATTCCTCGTCCTCATCCAGCCTCTTTCTATGCCGTCAGCCGAATCTTGTCCTCTTCGTCGACGTTCAAACGGCCGCAATGATTTGAGCGTCCTGGGCTAGCGCGCGGGCGGAGGCGTTGATGGAGCGGAACGCCCACGCTGCGGACATCATCGAGGGCGCTGAACGGCAGGAAGCTAGACCCTCAACCCTCGATGTTTGAGGATTTTGACTGTGTTGCGGGAGCATCGAGGGCCAAGAGTCGATGGGGTTGAGGGGAGGCGGGGGTAAGACTTGGTAGCGGGCGCCGCGGGCAAGTACGGAGACGGGTACGGCGAGGGTTGAGGGTCGAGGGTCGAAGAGGGTTGGGGGGGGCGAGCGGGCGAGCGTCTGTGCCGTCGAGGGCGGGAGCGTCAACGCTCGAAAGGGTTGAAGAGGCCGAGGTCGAAGGAGGGGTGGAAAGGGCAGAATTGGAGGTACGTACCTTTTTAGTGCTCTGCCTCCCTCCTCTTAGCTTATCTCTCCTAGCTGCTCCTCGCCCTCCTAGTCGACATTCTCAAGCGCGAGTTGCGTAACGCTCGAGATGCTCCGTGCGCGCCCAGCATTCCTGCACAGCACCGTTGTCGTCGTCGTTGCGAACGTGCGGTGAGCGTGGGGAGCGTGTGGTCATCCGTGTTAGATAGAAGAGGAGAGCAAAAGGGGAGCGCGATGCACTGCGAGGTCCGCACGGGCGACTCGAGGAGGAGAACGTGGAGCCGGATGACGAGCTCTAGAATGAAGATGTGCCGTATGTGCGTGAGCTCGCGCAGGCGGCAGTCGCCTGCCGCGTCGCGCAGCACGTCGAGCGCCGCCGTGCGGCTGGCATACGGACGGGAGCGTGTCAAATGCGCGCTCGATTGTGCGCTCCGCAATGGCGACCACGACGCGCGCGGGTCAGCGCGAGGCATCGCCGTGCAGGGGAGCACTCAATCTGAGGGAGGTGAGGCAGAGCGTGTAGCGCTCGACAGAGTTGTCGCCCAGCGTGCCGGCATACATCGCGATGAGTTGGTGTTAACCGGCGTCCTGCCGCCGGCGCAGCGCGGGGCGGGGCGGGGCGGCGTGTGCGTGTCTGCGTGTCTGCGTGCGTGCGGTGAAAATGTGAGGATGCGGGGTTGAGCGCGCGTACAGTGTCGGCGATGATGCAGAATGAGGGAGCAGTGGACGGAGGGGTTGCCGAGAAGTCGCGCGTGCGTGCGTGAGCTGGAGGAGTGGCGCGTAAGCGAATGTGGGTCGCAGGCAAGGGCGGGTACGTGAGCTCAAGGGTTCGAGGGGGTCGAGGGCACTCGGTGGCGGGCAAGGGGCGGACGGAAAGGTTGAGAGCAGGAGTTACGGACCTTGGTAACGCTCTGCCTCCTTCCTAGCTGATCTCTTCGCCGGCGGCTCCTTGGCCTCCTCATCGAGCGTTGTGATATCCGCGATGCTCTGTGCGCGGGCGCGGAGTGCAAGTGTGGGGGAGCGGCGCGTCGAGGGACAGCGACGGTGTAGGGACGGTGGCTGCTGAGGGACGGCGGGGTCTCAGCGGGGACGCATGACGACGAAGGGTGGGCGAGGGGGTTACCTTGCGTGGCGTCGAGGGGACGTGCGTGCACTCATGGGCTTGGGGGCGGGAGCATACACATCAACGGAGGTCAACGGCCTAGGCGGTCTGGCACTGGGTGGGCAGTGGGCGTGGACTCGAGGGAACGAGGGAACGCGCGCACGCGGATTTGGGTCTCAGGCAAAGGCGGGGGCATGCGCGAAGAGTGCGTCAAGCTCGGAGGGCGGGCACGAGGGCGGAATCAATGCTCGAGGGGTCGAGCAAGCGGGCGGTCAGGCGTGGTGTTGGTTTTCAACAATGCAAGTGTCTATGGAAAAGTTGCAAGGTAAATCAGAAAAGTACAGTCAATAGAAAGTTAAGACAGTAGATGGCGAAGATGCAAGCTTTCTCAGGGCCTCGGCGGAGGCCCATCGTCCGTTTGCAAAGTCGAGTGTGTGGAATAGAGAGCATCAAAGAGTAGGATAAAAATGTAACTCACAAGATCAGGTATCTGTTAGATTGATGATCCTAAGCCTCCTCGTTCCGAATCGTCGTTCGCGTAGAGCAGGGTTTGCAGGTTTCGCAATCCATCGTTGCATGGGCAGCGGGGAGACATGTTGTCTATGAGAACCTCTTAAAGAGGTCTCAGAATCGAGGTGGGTGAAGGACGCACTGTCCATTGGTGATGGGATGCTGAGTTAGTAGCTAGAGACAACCGTGACAGTTGGAAGTTGGTTCTCGTCAAATAGAAAGCTGTCGATCACAATCGGTTCGGCGTCAGCGCAGATCGACCTAGATTGACGCGCTCTCCAAAAATTTCGCCCACACGTCGTGTGGGTGAACGGGGCCGGTGAAGAGGTGGCAAAACTACATAGTACCAGAAAATACATGATAGATATATGCATGCAGACGATGCAAGACTGTCGTTCATACTCCATACATATGGCATTGTCCGACAGAGACTTGTGTGCAGAAGGAGAAGATATGGGGGTGCCGATGAGACAGGTGCTGTAAAAGAACGCATCAGAATTCAGAGAGCAGTTGACGCTCCACACTGACGACGGCTTCAGGATCGGCCTCAAGCATCGGCAATATGGAAAGGGAGTACTCACCTGGCCTTTACCTCTCGCTAACTTCTCGGCACCCTCTTTGCCTTTGCCAATAACAAGTGGTGCGCGTCGTACCCTTGCAGTAGACGCGGCTCAACCTCGTCAGCCGCTCAAGCCCTTAGCGACATAGATCCACAGTCAAAGGTGGGGGAGGTGTTGCCGGCGAAGGCGGCGGCCGCGTGCTGTCTGCGGCAGCCAAGCTCCCCACAAAGCCCAAATTCACCTTCGGCAAATTTAGGCTGTGGGGAGCTTGGCTGCCGCAGACAGCACGCGGCCGTTTCAGCCCCATGCGTGACCCGCCTACCGTAGAGCTCCGAATGTTGTGGGTCGTCCGCCGTGGAGTCTTCAGGTTCGAGCTTCGCTGACGCAGCGGTTAAGAGGTCAGCACGCTGTGGTTGTATCACGGTGCAGTAGGTGGTGGTTGAGGGCACTTGGTGGTGGAAACCTTGAGTGGCGACCATGGGCCTGGGTAGCGGGCGCTGGGGGTAGGTGTGGGTACAGCAGGGATTAAGGGTCGAGGACCGAAGAGGTTGAGCAGGCGAGTGTGTGTGGTGTCGACAGTGGAAGTATTAACGCTTGAAGGGGTCGAGGGAAGTCGGATCGAAGGAAGGGCTAGCAGAAAGAAAAGAATCAGAGGGACATACCTTTAATACTCAGCTCTCCTTTTCCCAGCTTAACCTCGCCCTCCTTGTCGACACTCTCAAGCACGAGTTGCGGTGACGCTGGGGTTCCTCCGTGCACGGGCACAGAGCAGGATTGACGTCAGGACGGTCCAGACGGCGAGCGTGTTGTAGCAGGTGTCAGTGTCGGGAGGACGATGGCAGGAAGAAAAGAACAAGCAGGCACGCAAAAAGTGAGAGAAGAACAAAGGAACATGACGCACCTTGCTGCCGCTGATAGATGTCACTGGAGTGGGTGCCGGTCTGGACGATGACTTCACTGTAGCTGGACTCTGCGGGGGCGATGAGGAGGGTTTCCTAGGTGGAATCGTCGTAGTGGCCAAGCAATATGCCGTGCCTTGGTCGGTCTAGCGCTAGCTGATGAGCTCGTAGACCTGTTGGTGTGGGCGCGGGGGTGCACATTCGGATCTGCGTGACGGCGAGGAATAGAGAGGCCTTGATATCGTGTTTGATTGAAGAACACTTGTGTTGGAACTAACAGATGCGTGTGCGAGTTGCGCTGGAAGTGTGGAGATTGAGAAGTGTAGCAGTCGAATGCTGTTGATCACGATATCTTGGACGAGGCAGGTCGACGCGTCTGACAACAGTTTCGCCCTAACGTGTGGGTGAACACAGCGATGGTGTAAATGCGCTGTGCATGCTCGATTTCAAGGACATGATTTCAAAATTCGGGGGTTCAACATACATATAATGGAAGAGAAGACAATATGATCCATTTATATAGGAAGGGAGTAGTGAAAAGCAAAGTAACGAGTGGGGGCGCGTGTATATGCATGGAAAGAATAGAAGATCGAGTCGCAGATGGAAAAAGGAGGGAGTGGAATAGGGTGACAAGCCTGCGCATACCGCGTTGCAGTACTACAAAAAGCAAACAGTAGGCGGCCGTGGATCCGCAGATACAATACCTCGACAGGTGCAAATCCGGACTCATGGGTTGGCAAGATGGAAGCGTACGGCGTCGGGTGCAAGGGACAGAAGGAGAGGGAGGTGTCGCCGGCGAAGCTGGCGGCCGCGTGCTGTCTGCGGCAGCTTGGCGAGCCACAACGCCCAAATTCACCTTCGGCGAATTTGGGCTGTGGCTCGCCAAGCTGCCGCAGACAGCACGCGGCCGTTTCTCAAACCTGCGCATGTTGTGTCATGGGGCCCTAAGGATTGTGTGTGACGGCATATGCCGTGCGCTATCTTCTCGCTATAGAATACTGTGGGACAATGATTGTTGAAAGGGAGGGAACGTCGGCCAAGGGGACGAGGGGAGCGTGGAATCGAGCACGCGAGGGGCACTGGCGATGATACAGGACGAGGAAGGACCATTCAGAAGGGACGAGGGTGGGATTGTCGATAGTCGAGGATAAGGAATAAGTGGTGGTGGGATTATGGGGTGTACATGGGGTCAGGTTATTGAGCATACACGGGGTTTTGGTGGTGGTGAGGCATGGGCAAAGGTTAGGTAGGCGAGGGGTGTGTACGCACGGGGAGGGACCAAAGGAACGAGCGCGCGTTGGGTCGTGGAGGCAAGCTTGCATGAGGTCGAGCCCGTAAACATCTATAATCAAAAGGGTCAAGGCAATGGGGGTGGATGGCGGCTGGGCGTGCGCTCGAGGGAACGAGCAATGTGCAGCGTCTGGGCGGTGATGCAGGAAGGGGTCAGATGTGCAGGCACTGAGCGGCGGCCATGCGTGGGATCGAGAGGGTGTTTGCAGATATTGATTATGGGCTTGGGCGCATGCATGAGCTTGAGGGCGGAATTAACATCGAGTTTGAGCGCACTGGGTGGAGGGCGTGCGCGCTTGGGCGGTGTCGAGGCGCAAGGCAAGGGTTAGGTTGACGAAGGAGAAGCGGGTGAAAAGCATGAGAGCAAGAGGAGCGTGTGTACGGCAAGGAACTGGTGCGATGAGGAATAATAGCTCACCTTTGTATCTCTTGGCCTGAACAGCGGGCTTGCATACATGATTGATGCCCTCGTCGTCTGTGTCTGTGTCTTTTCTTAGCTAGTCTGTCCACCACTGCTGGTCCTCTGCAAGTCGGTTCTCTCCCTCCTCGTTGATGCGCTCAGCTTCATGAGGTGTGAAGGTCCGGATGCTCTGCGCATCGTCGTTTTTGCATTGACTCGAGTTTAGCGCAGGTGGGGATGGAGTGGAATGCATGGAGGAAGCCGACAGATGGGACGAGGGCAGGGGTGGATGTAGACAAAGAATTATCAGTTGAGGTGGAGCGGGATGCTGGCAGCGACACGACGCTGCGGCATGCTTGATCACAAGACGTTGAAGGACTGTGTGCCAACACAGTCGGACTGTGTAGCGCGATAATCAACGGACTGTGTGCGGCACGGCCGGACTGTGTGGCACAGACTTACCGCCAAATCTCGGACTGTCACCAAGAATCCGGACTGTGTGGCGCTGAACCAGCGCCAAAATCCGGACTGTGCGCGGCCTCGGCCGGACTGTGTGGCGCAACAGAGAGACTGTGCGTGGAGTGACAACAGTGTGACAACTGTGCGCCCGCAATCTCCCGACTGTGTGCCGGCTCTTTCCCGATGCTGACTAAACTGTGTCTCCGGGTTGCAGAATACTCTCAACATCACAAACAATTCCATATCTCCGAATCCCCTCATCCAAATGGTACACTTGTGGTATCATTTGAAAGGTACTGTATGTAGAAGCATTTTCTTTGTTTGTTAATGAAAATCGAACAAGAATTAGGGACTGAAGACACGCTTTTTTGAGTTTTTCCTGTGATTCCGTATTTTGCCTGTAACATCTTCAATACTCCATGTCTACTAATGAAACATTCAGGATGTCATATTGAATAGCTTTTGTATTTATTGATTCAGACGGAATTGTGTGGAATTTCAAGTTTGGCTCCCGAAACCCAGACTGTGCGAAGCACAGTCTGGTTTTGAGGGGTAGACTGTTTAAATCAATATCTATTGAACCCATGATGCAATCTCACTGTTTCTGGGCTTCAAAGCTGAATCAGGGTATAGGATTTACAGGCCATATTTTTTTGTATTTATAGCAGCACTAAATTGGCAACACAGTTGTTTCGGATATCCGAGGACTCAAAAGTGTCGGTAATAGTACTAGGGCTAAATTGAGAGAATTAATATGTATTCACATAATAAAAGACCATGGCTTTCTGTTGGTACATCTCATGCCATATGTTCAATTATGAGATAAAGTGGAAATTGTAGAATTATTGGTACCTCACTCAGTTTAATTGAAACATTCATGGTCCCAGCAAGATACATATAGATTGTCTATTGGGACAGGTTTAGTTGACATGTATAGTGTAGTGGATAATTGTACTGTTGCTTGTATAGGAGGCTTTTGGTTCATGCCTGTATCAGTGCATGCATTTCTCATTTTTTTTGGACTTCGGGAAATTTACATGCACTGATTTCTAAACATATGATGCTAGCCAGATAGAGCCTAATAGTACACCTTTCTCTAGTTACACACATACACCTGGGCAGTTTGCTGACACGCGACGTGCTCTATCACGTGTTGCTGACTAAAAGTCACGCAATGTCACGATGTACCCTCTTAGTTACGAACTGCACCAGACGTTAGGGAGGGAGCGCGCACAACTTTTTGATCACTTTTTTTGCCTCCGACTTCAATCGCCGCTCGGTCTTATCCGGCGACCCCCTAACGTCTGGAACCGAGACTACTAGGACACCATGGCATCGGAACAGTGTTTTTCCTTCCCTGGGCAAATTGCCAGAACGTTCGCTTACACACCCGAAGGTGAAAGTCAGACTTGGCCAAGGAACTCAGTCTAAGCATGAGTACTTCAGTGGCAATTCTGACGGAGATGACTTCCGTACGCGCGTCATCCGGGAAACAATGCAACGAAACACCAGATGTATAGCAAGATGCGAGTGAAACATGTACTGTATAGATATGCTCGTGTATTCGTTGGCGGTTAACAATCAACATATAAACCAAGCACGATATCTTCCTACCAAAAGATACTACTATAAATCAAATGTCTTTCAACCAAGGATATTCAGCATTTCAAACGGATCTACCGCCAGGTGGCATACCATACCTCCTCTCATTGCTCCCTGACCTTGCGCCCATACCTCCACCATTGTACGCGGCTCTTGAACTTGGAGGCGGAGATCTTCGTCCCCTGTCGTAACTTCCGTATGCGTCCCGATAACCCCTCTCCCCGTCGATCCCGTGATTGTCATAGTATCTCGATCCCCCAACTTCTCCGAAACCGGGAGGTACAGGCGGCGGTGATCCCCTCGACCGATCTTGGCTCAAGCCAAGGCCAGGCGGAGCATCGTAGAGAGCTGGTGCGCCGTACCCCTCCTCCCTTGACCTCTTCAATGGCGGTCTTAGTTCGTCTCGATCCCTGTCGCCACGCACGGGACTTGGGCTTCGAGGACGGACACGCGATGCCTCGAACGGTGGACGTGGAGGGTAGCTGCCTCGCTCATCTTGGGGATAAGAGTCGGCCAAACGCGTGCTCAGTGGACGAGGCTCGAATCCGCCGCGCGCATGGGGCTCTGCGGGTGTTTCGCCGTATCTCCTATCGCGATCATCCCAAGGCTCGCCGCGATGGTCTCCATACCGTGAGCTATATTCCCGCTCCCAGTCTTCGCCTCCACTCGGTCGGTGAGTCTTAGTCTCCCAGTACACCCGCGCATCTTCCCAGCCAGGAGGACGCGCATTATACCATTCCCGGTTGTAATCGGTCCGTCGTCTCTCAGCCTCGCTTCCGTATATATCGTTACGAGGAGGAGATGCAGGCGCGGGAGCCCAGTCATACCGTCTATAGGGCGCACGTGAGTCACCGTAACGGCCTGGTTCAGGATCCATGTTTTCGGAACGGCGATCGTCCTCCAAGGGCCTGTCAAACTCCGTTCGGTAATAAGGCCTGAAGTCTGAACCTCGTTCGCGCGAGGGCTCGCGTGGGCGATAGTCATGTTTGGGCTGTGGTGGAGGCGGGCGAGCAGACGGATGCAACGGAGATACAGCTCGTGGTGGCGGGCGAGGCTCCTCACGAGTCACAGAAGGAGCGCGAGTGTACGTAGCCGCGCGAGATGAGACCGGGGGAGCTGCACGATCGTCAGTAGCATTTTTCGGGAAACGGTCAACTAGGGCATTGGTAGGCATCCGAGGTCGCTCGTCACGATCAGCGGGAGGTCCCGGACGCGTCGGCTCTACAATACGAGACCTATCATCGCCGATGCGACCACGAGGAACATTAGAAAGAGAAGCTCGGTCATCAGATGTGTGGGATAATCGTTCTTCAAGAGTAGGTACAGGACGTGCAGGGCGTTCATCCGAACGTTGTGGTGGTGCTGGAGCTGCACTGATTCTATCCTGGAGGGAAGGTGGACGGCTAATACGCTCCTCAAGAGGGACAGCAGACCGTGGTGGAGGATGCTCTTCGACAGGAGGACCACGAACGTTTTCGCCTGACGGAATCCCAAGGGGTTTGACAGAACGATCGTCCCTTGAGGGAGGCGGGCCAGTCCGTGGTTCATGATCAGGGGGTGCTCGCTGAGATTGCATGTCAACAGGAGGATCAGTGCGTGCAGGCGCAGGCCGCTCATCAGCCGAGAACCGATCAGCCGAGTTAGCAGGGCGAACACCTGCAGGGATCCTTTCGTCAGGCCTGTCCGCACGCTTATCGCGCCCAGAGTCGACAGGGGGATCCCAGCGACGCTCAGCACTGGGTCTGGGTTCATAGTGTCGCTCCTCAGGAGGAGGCCGTCTATCCACTGGGCGGCGGTCATCACGGCGCCAGTCATAACGACGGTCGCGATCTCTGTCCCTATCCCAGTCACGATCCCTAAGCCGGTCACGTTCCCGATCACGGTCTATGTCTCGCTCACGCTCATAGATGCGTTGATCCCGTGGGGGCATGGCTCTATCGGGCGGGGGTCCACGATTGTCGCGAGGCACAGGTCGATCTGAATCAGAGCGCTGTCGGTCTTCCGAGCCAGAAGGACCATCTCTTGATGGCCATCCAGCGTCCCGTACGCGCAAGTCGTCTTTAGCATCAGGTAGAGATTTGCCAGGCAGATTACTAATAGAGCTTCTTCGAGGATACGTAGATTCAGCTGCCAGAGGTCGACTCGAAGATTGTGAATCGGATTTATTAGGCACAGGATCCTGGCGTAAACCATTGGGACGAGACACATCAGAGCCGGCTGGACCAGATAAAGTTGCCGAAGCTTTGGAGTCACCAGTAGCATGTCCGTTGGAGAACCCATCGTAGCGGGCGACTATCACAGAGGGGCGTGTCTATCAACAGAAAACATGGAAAGATGAGTTGTTAATCCTTTCTATTTAATCAGATGACAGCACATTATCATTGTTTGCTTGCGACCCAATCGCCGCAGACGATACACTCGCGTTCCGATCATTGCTGGACAAATCCCAAGAGGTCGAGCCATTACGAGCGTGACTTACATCAGAAGAGCTGTTGGAGGCCGTTAATCCAGGAGGGGCGTTGGAAGAACCCTTGCTGAGCTGTTGGGGCGCAGCATCGAAGCCCGGCTTCAAGCTGGAGACACCCTGATAGCCAGGCGGCACTTGCTCGGGATGAGGAGGTACATGAGACTGAACAGAATCGATGAGACCTTTGTAGAGGCTGGCGAGAACTGCAGGCTGAGGAACAGCGCGGTATATCTCGTGCTCATTATTTTTTATTGCTTCCTTCAACCGCTCGAGCGCTTCCAAGTCGGCCTGGCCGGGCGGAAGTAAAGGATCAGGACGAAACTGGGACGGAGAATGCATGTGGGAAGGCATAGGGTGCATATACGAGTTGTAGCCAAAGGTCGTGAAGGTGGTCGGTATGTGGAAGGGCATTGGAGGAGGCATCGAGCTGCTGTTGTTGGCTCCAGACGAAGAAGCGACTGAGAAAGGAGAAGACATGGTGTTGCCAGGAGGTGTCGGATCGTCAGAGGACGGCATATGAAAAGACTGCGTGCTTTGGTCGTCTGCACCGGTCAACGTGGTGACGGTGCGCTCGCGGACAACTTTGCCCTTTCTCTTCTTGATCTGACGATTTGACATTTGCCGTAGGTTTCTGCAGTACCCTGATGTCAGATTATGTTTGTTTCTGTTGGATCCGAATGACATACACGATCTCAGTACATCTGCCGAGAGCGAAAGGTTGGAGAAAGAGAGCGAGGTGTCGATGAGAACTTGGAACAGGTGGCAATAGCCTCGGCTTTGTTATCGTGTGACAGCCGTGACGCGTGACGGGTTTGTAGCCGCTGGTTCGACTTCGAATGCGGCCAGATTTCCTTCTCATCTGGTATACGGAAAATCCACCTCCAAACCGAACCTCGACGTTCAATAGCCTTCGCAGGCCAATACATTTCATCTCTTTGGAACGGTAAACAATTTGAAAAGTCGTGCCGAACGCCAGCGCCTTTGCAGGTGCAGAACCACGAGGAGACAGCAAGGAAAGGCAGCCTGGCGGACACCACCGTCGTTGCGTCTTTTGAGCTCGCGCAGTGCAGAAATCAGCTCCTTGATTTTATGCGTTTACATGATAACTACTTCAATCCTACGACATCTAGCAACGCGTCGGCAATCGAGTGCGTTCTTCTGTGAGTGGAAGTCGAAGAGTTCTCGCTCTTTAGATACTCTGCATGCGATGACGATAACAGCCAAAGAGCCCCGCTCCCCATCAATCCGGTGGTCCTACAGAGATCGAAGTGACTTGCAGTTCCGCCGGTAGGTCTGCTCGCCTGCTCCGATCTCGCATTCGAGAATGGGAAGGCGAATGCGGTCAGCATGACGGTGCACGGCGTGTGTTGAGCTTTCCAGATCTTGGAAGGACTGCTAGCGTGAACTCAGCTCAGGTAGGTGTCCATTGAATGACTCGTCGTCCCTAGCCGCTTCTACCAGGGATCATGCACCAATCACACAGTACTTTCTGATGACCAACATGCAACCTACACTGCTCTTTTTTCATCGTGAGATATCGATGCCGATGCCAAAACGCCAAGGGATCATCGAGAGTCAGCCACAGGCAGGCGTAGGCGTGGGATCACGCAGCAGACAGATCATGACATCGTCGATGTCGATAAGATAACTTATTGGCCGACGTCGTGCATCCCTGTTCGAAAAACGCCCGAATCGAACCGACCTAGATGTGAGCAAACCACTGAGCAAGCTGACCGAAGTGCTCACGAACTAATCCGTGTTAATGCCCTCGGCACGAGAGACAAACATAGAGCCACGAAGCAGACCTAGCGGTTTACCTAAAATCAAAACCGGTCGATGGGCCGGGCAGCGGGAAGGAAGCCGTCTATGAGAGATAATCTAACGACATGCCGCGAGATCGTGTCTTCCGAGCATAGCAGATGACCTTCTTCGTACAATGGGGCAGGATCCAGATCGGCGCGACCTTGTCGTCGTCCGTCGTCGAAAAATAGGCGTGGATGAGTCAAGCGTGCTTCGTGGTTACGGCCAATGGACTGCGTACGAATAATATGTGTCTGTACACCAAATAGAATCAGCTCGAGGCGCGGATGAGGAGGCGTAAACGAACTGTCGCCGGCACCGCTGTGTCCTTCGCTAGATGCGGGAAGCAGCCAACGCTCGACACGTAGCACGGAATCGAGCGATCCGATCCCAAGGCATCCGAACACTCAATCCTTTAAGGTTTGGCCGACCATTCTGACCCCCGAATTCTTTACATCTGCTGATGCACGCCTCCCTCAAAAGCAAGGAACACAAGCAACAAGGGTCGACTGATTTTGTCGTCCGCGGCGTTCATTTCGTCCGCACGAAGCGCCGGAAGACCAGGCGATCCGCCCGACGCTATTTCATGCGTGTTCACTCGTGAGATCAAAGCGGACGGTTTCCGATGAGGCGTGACCAGGGCACGTACCGTGTTCCTTATACATAATGCCAGGACAGGGTGAGAACCGTATCCCACGCAAAGTCAAACGTGTTGGCGAACGCACACACCGCAAGGCCATCATTGGAAGAAACAATGCGCCTACGAGTGTGCAGGCGGTGGCGTATCACCCATGGGGCTGAAGAAAGCATCAGGTCTGATGGTGGATAGATTTCCTGACACTAGCCCATACTATGCATAAGAACCGATCTCAGCCCTTCTGCACGCCCTCGGCGGGTGAGCCGGAGGCGCCACATACGCTTGTGCCTATAATAACCCCGGACGATGCGACACGAATAAACCGCGCACAAGGCGCATCCAAGTATATTGGACCCAGCCCGACCCGATGCACCCGAGAATTCCCAATGCCCACGAACTTCTTTTCGTTCATCAGCGCCGCAAGACCAGATGGGGGTGTCGGAGGGTGTCGGTCAGCACCAGGGGGCATTCGGAGAGCCGCCATGCCGTACACAGTCATGATGATTGCCTGTTGCATCCCGCGGGCCAAGTGAGCATCGTTATTTTCCTCGACATTTCTCCGGGTCATACGCAGGTCCAGAAATGTCCAGAAATGAGCATGCGGGCCCCGACCGGATCATGGGAAGGTCGCATTCATACTGAAGGCGGAAGCAAACGTCCCGACATGTCGTTGATTGTCGCACGCCAGGCAACGGATAAACAGCGTTGATGCAATCGGGTGTACCTCGCGTGTCGGCGCACCTGATGTGATGGGCTCGGAGACCGACACTGATGTTGGCAGCGGACTGGTGTAAGGGTCGGAGCGGCTGGACCTGCAGCCTGGTGCCCGACACAAGGACCGCTCAGCATTGCAAAGCAGCGAACCTTGTCGCGTCGAACGGCACCATGAGAACAGGTTGCTTAGCTAGCATCGAGGGTGGTGTTCATGGCGGCCTGGTGCCCGGAAATGATACGCCGCGGTCCTGCGAAGCAGACGTTCGGTCGCTATGTAGATGGCTTCCCGTTGTGGGGCTCTGACTCGTACATACGCCTGTGACTGATTTGGTAGACGCATGGGCATCAGTAGGGTGAGTCGCTAGGTCCATGAGCGACATGATCAGCGTGGACGGACCTCAGGACCTCTGAGGACCCTCATCGCCGTTGCCACGCAAACTATCATTTCCATGAACGTCTTATCCTGATAGCCACCCGGCTCCCTGGAAAAAAGGGTGTCAAAGAACAAGAAAACACGGACCCACAAGCACGTAGAAACTCACACTACTTTCCGGAGATCCCTGCACACAAGTGGGCGCCTTGAAGCTTGGGCGCTGGGACCACCCCACATCTCGCACCAGAGAATGACTTCAGCACCCGCGCGAAGAACAAAGGCGAGGCCAGTCGCAGGCTCGCAACTGCATCTCGAAGACCATCAGGACCGCCAACAGCCATCGATTCGACGCTATCAGGCGCCAAATGGCGCCAAAGCAGAAATCACGTTAAGAATGCATGGCTGATATGCATCAGATGGACCTCTGCATCATTCGGGACGCGAGGACGTATGCATCCATCTGAGGATCCAAATAGCACCGCACATCGATCGTTGATGGATTCCTATACACGTCGCTGTCGCATTACGTGCAATGCATCCTATCGATATCGTCGACGAGCGCCGACGGCGAGAATCAGATGGTCCTCCATTGACCAACAAACAGCTGGCCATGCAATGATGTGTGCATACACGTCGGTGACTAAAGCATAAAACGAGCGTCGGCGAGCGTCGGACGCAGAGGGCGTGAGAACCCGTGCGAAAGCTCCCGCCCTCGGACCTCCCAGCCTCCTCGGAACGTCCGATCGGCGATCACACAGCCGGCGGGCGCAACGCCCGCAACACAAACACATACCACGCCCAGCCAGGCAGCCTAGACCTAGCTCCACTCTCCCGCTCCAGCTCAGCCACTGCGACTTACAAGAACGCGGCGCAGCGGTGCGAACCGCTCAGCTCCAGTGCTATAAATACGCTGCAGGCGCGACGCTGGAAGCAATAATGCGGGGCAAAGACGGGCTACCGTCGCTCTACCGTACAAGCTCTACGCCGATCCGTCTTTGCACCTATATCTCCCCGATCGTCAAACTCTACCGACAGCAGACGTTGAACGTCGGATGTCGAGCGGCTGGCGAGGAGCATCGAGGTATCTAACCGCACTGCCGGGGCAAGGAAGCGAAAGCTGGGGGAGCGCGGCCGAACCACGACGGAACGAGCAGCGCCTTGGCGGCCTGGCTTCCCAAGCTAGGCTCCACCAGTATCAGAGGTATTTTCGTGTGCGCAGAACAACGTCGGGCCCGCATTTTTCGTCGGGCAAATCGCGTCGATTGATTCGATTCCGAGTTTGAGGACGGGGGACGTGGCGAACGCGCCGGGTGCACCATGTCGGCTGGTGTGGGCCATGGCACACGCGAGCCTACACCGTGTTGACTGGCGAGCAGCCCGTCCTACCAGAGTTTAAGCCGGACCGCGCCCGAGCGCCGACGGTCGTTATCAGAGTTCGAACGGGCACGCCTCCTTCATACTAGTATAACAAGACAACTCTATCGCGTGCCACTGATCGCGCTTGGCCAGCACATACATAGTATTCACACCCACCACTCGTCAGTATCCTTGCGTTCAAGACCTCCATGTACACAGTGCGCCCTTGCGAGCACCAGAACGCGAAGCAGCCCTCGCACACAAGGGCCCGCCGCCCACACCCCACACCCCACGCCGAGACCAAGATCGCGTCGGCACTCAAGCACCCATATCCCGCACCCCGACGGAAACGCAGAGCAACAATTTTGATATTCCACCACGCCGACTTGGAGCGCCAACGTTCGTTCGTTCGGTCGTTCGGTCGATTGATCGATGATTACACGTATTCAGCCTCTTCCTTCTTCTTCTTCCGAGTAAGGTCTGCGAAGTTCGAAGGTTCCCTGGGGCCGTGAAAAGCTCGCAGGTAGGTCGGCGGTCGGCGGCCGCATCGTAAATATGCAGTGTCCAACCAAACGCCGCTCGATGCAACCAAATGCAATCCACGCCAGCTGTCTAATTACATCCATTGTGAGATTGATTCGAGGCGAAGTCCACTCCGAAATAAAGTGATGTCGATGATTCGCCACTAAATATGGTGATTCAAGACCCGCCATGCTCTTTGAGTAGAATGAAATTCTACTTAGAGGTGCTCTGCATGCGTGGTCGCATAAAGGCCTCACGACACATACCACGGCAGTCCACAGACAGCCAGCCTCACACGCACATAAAATGTCACCACACACGCATATATCAACACGCGCACCAAACAGTCTACAGTACACAAACACCCCGAAGCCATACACACCGTCGTGAACGCGCGACCGACATAGCCCGAGGCCTCTATCGTATATATCGTATACCGCATACCATAAACCGTAAACCGTTAACCGTTAACCGTTAACCGTAAACCGTAAGAAAAAAAACATATGTGTTCGTGTTCGTACGCGCGTGTCCGCCTTTCGCCCAGCCAGCCAGCCAGCCGTCGTAGTAGTAACAGCAGCAAGCAGGCGGTGCAGGCGGGCGAGATCAGGAGGGCTGGACCCAGAGGGCACGGCGGGTGCGCTGCGCACGCGCCGTCCTCGCCCCAGGGCCGCCCAACATCCGATCCGCGCGCGTCCGCAGCCCGTGGCATCGCATCGTAACAGAAGGGTGGGGAGACAGAAAAAAAATCAACATCCAGTGTCATGCAGTCGTGAGCGTGGTGCGGCGTGTATCGGCGGCGTATCGGGTGGTGTGTGGTGGGCCGGTGGAAAAGCGTGCGTGGGAGCATAGGATCCGTCCGTTCGCCGCGGCATCGAGGGTGTGCGATGTAGGGCAGACGGCGTCGAGGCATTGCGGAGCGGGACGGGACGGGGCAGGGCACACGCAGACGCTCAAGCCGCAAGGGGCGAGCGTCGGGTATGCCGAGAGTATAACCCAAAAGAAATGCGAGATGTTTAGGTGAATAGATTCCGTCCAGATGAGAGCGAGCATGATGACGGCGCGCGGCCGAGAGAGAGGAAAATGAGGATCAAACAAGGAGAGTGCGGGTGAGTGTACGTGTGGTGAAAGATCCGATGCAAGTGCGACAACAACAAGGAGTGGAAAGACATGGTGACGAGGAGAAGAAAAAGGCAGAAACCGAGGCGACGCCGCGACCTACGCGTCTCGTCTCGACGGCATTGCGCCCGCGCCGGCACTCGCGCTCCCGCTTCTCGACCGCGCACTAAATGCCGCCTTCCACCAGCCACGGATGCCGCTCCTCGGGCCGCCCTCCTCGCCCTCGCCCTCATCATCACCGTCCATGCCCGGGGGCAGCCCCAGCCCCTCTACGTTCGCAAAGCTCACGTATCCGTCCATCGCGCGCAGCTTTGCTGCCGCGCTCTGCACGTTGAATGGGGGTGACGGCGGCGGGGTCAGCGGGATGGATCGCGAGCCCGATGAAGAGCCCGACGAGATCACGGGAAGAGCACCATAGGTAGAGGACGTGGGAGAGGGGCGCGAAGGAGGCGAAGGCGTGGCACCTGGTGTCCGCGACGAGGAGTCAGGGGAGCTGACGTCCGAGGACGACTGCTGTGTGTGGAGCGGCGAAAAGAGAGCGAGTGATATCCCGAGGCACGCACGCGCAAAAGCAGCGCAAAGGGCGAAATGGCCAAAAATAAAGATGAAATTTGGAATCGTCAGTCCCAGATCGGTCGGGCGCAATGGAAGCGTGGAGCCAGGGGATGGATGGGGATAGGAGAAGAGGAACGCACCTCTGGCGAGCTCCACGCCCACTCACGCTCTCTGTCGAGCGAGCGTCTTCTGGCATGGCCGAGGCCTCGGCGATCATCGACGTCGCGCAGCTGTGCACCCCTGAGGACGTTTTCGAGTTGGCTTCGCAGGGCGGCGCCATGAGGAGCGAGCATCTGCGAGCGCGTGCTGGCGCCGGACCCGGAGGCGGGGCTTGGGCTCGAGGAGAGGGAGGTGTCGTCGTCTCGGGGCTGTCTGCCGCGGCGTGGGATGTTCGGGACGCTGTGGGTCGAGCGGTGGGTGGGGCGTGATGGGAGCTGGGCGTGCTGCGAAACTGGGGGCTTGAAGAGCATGGCGCCGCGCATCCAATACTCGTCGTCGAACTCGCACTCGCCATCTGTAAACTCGCCAGGACCACCGCACGGGCCCGTGTAGGACTCGGAGCGGCGGACGGCGGTGTGTGGGTGGTGCGGAGAGGGATAGGCGCGTTCGTGGGCATGGGCGTCTGCGCGACGAAGGGTGTCCCGGAGGAGACGTTCTGGGCGACTTGGGGGTCGAGGAGGGGGCGATGAGGCACGTGCGCGGGGCGATGAGGGGAGAGGAAGGGGGGGGGTGTCGAGGAAGGGGGAGTGGACCTGTACTGACATGGCCAACGTGGGGGTGGGACGGGGAGGGGTGAGGGCGACGGGAGGGAGGAAGTGGATGGACCTGAGGGGGGTGGTGGGTGTTCTTGAGGAACAGGGGGAGTCGGGGGCAGGGCCGGTGGAGGTGGAGGCGGAGGCGAGGGATGCGATGGAGGGAGAGGGGGTGAGGAGGGAGAAAGCGCGACGGTGTGATTTGGCGAAGGGGGTTATATAACGCTGGGGTGCGGCCTCGTTGTTGAGCGGAGTTGAGGGCCGCAGAGGAGAGGGAGTGGCACTGTGGGAGGGGGCAGGAGGCCTGGATACGATCGGGGGAGGTTTGCGAGTGAGACTGGGCTTTGGTGCGGGCGCGGGGGGTTCTGTGCACCTGCTGTGCCTCGACTTTGGCTTTGGACTCTCGCGAATGGACGGGGACGCTGGCGCCCGTCGTTTTGCGGGGGGGTTATATCCCGCAAGGTCGGACCGGGCAAGAGGCGAACTGGAGCGCGAACTGGTAGACGCTCTCATCATGGCGAGTCGCTGTGCGCTTCGACAAGCAGACCGGCTCGTGTGATGGGCACGAGGCGGAGGTTCCTCTCCCTTTAGGCTTCTCCGGCAGGCTGGCCGAGAAGCGGGGCTGGAGGAGGAGGAGGAGGAGGAGGTAGTGTACAGAAACGGAGGTCGTCGGCAGCGATGTGGGCGGGCGCGTCGGGTGCGCTGCTTGTCGCTGTCGGTGGGGTCGTGAGCGGGCTGAGAGGGGGCAGAATGGAGGGGAGAGGCAGCGGGGATTTATACAGCTCGGCGCCCATCCAGGACCAACCCCAGAATCCCGAGAGACAGCCACCCGTGCGTCTAGACCGTCCCTCTCAATTTCATTCCGCGGCCATTTCCCCGCCCTCTCTCTCTTTAATGCAATGCCCTCTTCTTCCCATTGTTCTCCCTTTCATCTCGCACAGCTTGCTCGCCAGCACAGTCGCACCCTCTGCACCCTGCCTCTGTAAAGATACCTGAGCCCCCAGAGACACCAGCCACACCGAGGGCTGTGGACCGCGGCCGTCTCTCGCACATTGCCGTCGGCGACAACCGATCCCGGATGCAGATCCCGGCGTCCCTGCCACGCGCCCGTGTCCGGCACCTTCCATATACGGACAAGGTCTCCGATTCTCGACCCCCGAGTGTCATGCCTCCGTTTCCCTGTTGCTTTGCGACGTCGTCCCGCGAGGAGACAACGCGCTGGGTGGACTGCGCGGCCGTGGTCCACGGCGTGCCACTGGCCTGCCCCTCGCGGCCCGCATCTGTTTCCGCGCACGTCGCCACCCAAGTGACGTCTGGGATGACGAGGTGCCCGCAGTGTATCCTCCATCACGCGATCGTCTCTTTCCACCCGTGTCTATTTTTGCACCCAGGACAGGATCTACCTCCGCTCGTCCACCCGATCGTAACAAACGACTAGTACCAGCCTAAGCACTGCCTAAGCTCGCACCCCAGATCCCAGCACACACAAGCGTCGCACCATCCAGCTCACCCGAGCTGCTAATACCCCGCGAACGTGCTCGCCCGCTGGGGTGCTGCCAGCTGTCCATTGTCCAATAATGACGGGCGTCCCTTCCCCACACTTCTCGCGCTTAGCCGCGCGACCCCACGCTTCCGTGACAGCCCAGCGTGCTCGATCGTCCGTTTAGGCGTCCCACCTTCCCGTGCCCCAGCCTTCCGACCCCCGCTCCGAAATTCAGTCCCGGGCCATCAGCATCAGCATTGCCACGCCGCACCCCGTCCGCGCTGCATGCGCGTTGTCTGTTACGTATCCTCCGGCGCCCGCTGCCAGCACGCACGCATGCACGTCGCACGCCGCTATAAGTAAGTAAATTGACGCTGCATGAAACACTCTGGCCGTTGTCCGGAGCTAACTTCGCTTCAGATCCAGCTCGGAATATAGGTTATGATCCGTCTCGCTCTCGCGCGGGTCCCACTCACCACGGCCAACCCGACGTATGAGTGTCCAAAGCCTCCCGGCTGTGCCCGACACTTGTTTACCCGGCGCGCGCACTTTTGGCACAAACAGGCTGGATGTCTACCGCCCTACTTTCTGTACGTACGAAGGCCTGTGTACAAGTCGGTTGTGCGCTGCGCAGTGTGGTATCGGAGCCCTTAGCTTTGTCTCAACGAACCCAAATCCCCTCTCTCGGCCCTACGGTGTCCCAACAAAACCCAGTCTCTCGTATCCGAGATTGTATTCCTCAAACAAAGCATGCGCGTGTGCAGCCCGTCAAAACTCTCGGGATCTCGCGCGCGCCACATGCACCGAGTTGGCCAACGCGCTCGGACGTCCGCCTTCGCAACTGCATCCATAGGTCTCCTCCGCGCGGATCCCATGACGCACCCCCGACAGGACAGCACTGACGCCGTCGCTCCCACGCACCGTCCGCAGGCGCGCGCGCTCGCTCGCGGTGACGTGCGCGTTCGGTTGGGTCGGGTCCGACTCGACCCTGTCAGGCGTCCGCGCTTCCTTTGATACTTTTTCCCCTCGCGTGCAGTCCGCTCAGACCCTCCGCGCTTGGATCGAACAGCGGCGTCGGAACAGAGGTGGCTCGGCGTGTGCGTCATCCTGCCCGTATGACGTCGAGCGCGTTCTCTGCAGCTGCGCGGTGGTTCCTCTGCCTAGCGCGAAGTTCGATTCGGACCCGGGGTTACAGGAGGAGATATATGCTCGGGCGCGCACTCATGGGGTTTTACTTGACTCGACCTGCTTTCTTATCGTACATGCAGCTTACGAGTCTGCGCGTATCGCTCGTGTTGCCTTGGTGTTCTCTGCCCATGAAGGTGTTTGAGCGGCTGCCCCACATGGGTGCGCTTCTGCGCTTCTGGTTCTGGGTCCTTGGTCTCCTCGATGGTGATCAGTCCCTACTGTATCGATCTCTCTGTCCGTCCGTCTGGACGATGCATATCCCTATCAGCGATCGGGCTGCGAGATCTTCGAGGCGTGCGTGCGGTTTGAGGGCTCTGCGCGGAGGCTTGGAGCCAGCTCTATCCAGGCCCAGCCCTCTGCGGCGGCGAGTCGCCTTCCCTCGCACCCCAGATCCCACACGACCCAGCGACATGGTGCCCCCTCAGCTCTCCCGCGTTCGCAGGTCGTCCTCCGCTCCCTTTCATCTCCTCCCACCGCGCTCCGTCCCGTCGGACCCCGGACATGCGTGCAGGGCCGGATGCTTTGTGACTTGACCTCCACGCTGAAACCGTCCGCATCACCCCGATCACGCTGGCCGATCGGCGCTGACCCGTGCAAAGCGCCCTTTGTCGCGCACCGTCTGTGTATCCCCATTGTCCCCCGCGCGTGCCGGGCCTCGACGCGGCGTGCGCGATCAGTACGCCTCTGCGTGGTGATGCGCACATCCCATCGATATTGGTATCGAACCGTTGATTCGGCCTTTGCGAGTCGCAGAACGCGCTCGAAGTCTTCTTTATACGCTTCGTACACTTCGACTGGATCTTGTGGCGCTTTACGTGTGGGAGACGGTCGACGTCGACGTCGCGTCAGTGCATGTACGCGGGGCTTCGAGTGCCTAGAGGCTAGAGGCGCCGTTTCGTCATCTCGCCGCGGTGCATCATCACATCGGAGGGTCATGTGTGCGCGGGGGGGAGACAGGGGTGGTGCTTAGGACTAGGCCGTGTGTGTCACCCAGTTCCGTCGTTCTCACACTTGCGTCGGTGCGACGGGTTGTTGCTCGGCGTGCAGCGTTATCTTCTGGTGGGCGGAGGACTCCGCGGAACGACCCGCTGCCACGCAACGCTGCCCTTCGCGCTCTCTCGAGGAGTGTGCTCCCCAGTTGGATCCACGACATGTGCACAGGACGCGGTGCTGGCTTCTCGTCAGAGCAAAGAAGGACACGCATGACGTAGCCCTCCTGACGTCGTGATCGTGCCTCGCAGCAAGAAGCGCCCACAAGTCGCTCTCATGCCCTCTTGCTTGCTTGACCATACATAAGCAGTCTCCGGCGGGGCTGTCGTTCGCGCGCGCATCAGCAGCAGCCGCAGCGTCTTCTCCTGGCCAAATCGAGCGACGCGTGTGATGTGGCGTTCGTGACGCTCGGTTCGCTCGCTCGCCTGCCACCCACCCCTCTCTGTTCGCGCTCGCGCTCGCGTCACGGGTCCCGTCCGCACGCGCCCGTTTGTCTATGACGACGCATCGAACCGCGCGGTTGACTTTCCAGGCTCGCCACATGCGGCGCGCACCGAGTCCCGATGCGTCTTGTGGCCTGGTGTGACGCGGGTTGTACGTCTACCGTCTGTGCCCCCGTCTAGACCGCGCGTGCGCGTCCGATAGGGGCTCAGGAATACGTTGGGTCGGCCAGGCAGCCTGCCCGCCCCGCTGGCCGTTCAGCGTTCCAGAGCTGAGAGGCAGAGTCGCGCCACGCGGCGGTGCGTGCGGGGACCGGGATCCCGTCCGCCTTGATTGGGCTCTATTGGCAGGCTCTATCAGTGTCTGCTTCGCCCGCCGACCGTGGCCAAGGAGCGATGCAGTACTGGCTTGCCTCTTTCCCGATCGCTTTCATTTCCGCCACGCCGCGACGCGCCGAAGCGAGTAATGCGATATCCCTCAGGACGCGAATAGCACAGTCTTCGGACGTGCCCTTCTCGCCCCTTCTTACGCTCTTCTGCGCTCTTCTGTTCCCTTCTATGCTCTTCTGCGCTCTTCTGTGCTCTTCTGTACTTCTGCGCGAATGAATGAAGGGGCGTGTATATCGGTCTTTTCTCCTGCACCCTAACGCCGCGCCCTCGCGCGCCGTTGGGCGATAAGTATGCTAGCTGTCGAAGGCGGGCGATACGCGCTGATGGGTGCATTCGTCGGGAAGCAGATCGCCCATTCGCCGCCAGGTTGGGAGCCTTATCACTCGCTCTCGACCCTGGTCGAGACACGTGCGTCGCAGACTGGCGGCTCAGACTGGAGGCTCTTCGCGCCTCAGACCATAATCCAAAGTATTCCCAAACATAGCTCAGGAAAAAACATCGTGGTATCGCGCTCGTTAGGGATGGACTCGCACGCGTCCGTGCGCCTTTGGCTGTGTTCTCCTGTGGCCGCTACCTTTGGGTGCGCGCGGCTGGACTTCTTGCCCCGGTCGGCAGAGAAGAGGCCTCGAAAGGCACCCGCGCACGCTCCCTTCCGAGTTCCGACCTGGTCGTGGAGTCTCAGATCTCACTGCGCACTTGTCGTGGCTGTGTCCCCTCCTTTTTTGCCCTCGACGCTGCGCCCGTGCCTACACGCATCTATGCGTGCGAAATGCGAGGAGGTCGCTGAGCGGGCTGTCTCGTGGAGCGAACATGTGGAGCGATGAACAGTGTGCACCCGACCAGACTTAGGAGGCAGGACGTCATTGAGGTACTTATGCTGCCGTATCTATGAAGACGACAGCGCCAATTCGGGCTCGCGAGTAGGTCGCCAGACGGGCTGTCACACCGTTGGAACGTGCACGCGACGCGGTGCTGCGCACGTCCGGCCGGGTCATACGTACTCACAGGAGGCGGAGCGCTGTCGAGTGACTTGCGCTGCCAAATCCGCTGCGAGCCATGGCTGTGCGCACTCCTTTTTCGCCGTCGACGCTGCACTCGTGCCCGCTATGCGCGCGAAATGCGAGTAGATCACCGAGCAGGTCATCACATGGAGTGCACATGTGAAGCGGTGCACAGTGTGTATCCAATCTTACTTAGGAGGCGCATCGTCATCGAGGTGATTGTGCTGCCAGATCTAAGACGACACAGCCAGTCTGGGCTGACCCCCGTCGAGAAGGCTCGGAGCGGAGCGCGCGCCCCTGTTCGCGCACCGTTCGCTGAGCCGCGGGGGCCCCGCCTTCTGGGTCCTCCAGATCGGATGTGCCTCTCAGAGATGCGCGGTTTTCGCCGCCGTCCTGTTTTCCTCGATAGGGCGCCCTTCTGGACGGGATGCGCGTGATTTTCGCCGCCCCGTATGGCCTGCACTGCGCCCATTCTCGAGAGGCTGTGGTTGCTGTTATTCTTATACGAGCAGCGCCAGTCGGAATAGACGGTCGGCGCGTCCTCAGCCTGTATTATCATTGCACCTAAGATCGGTCTGAACGAACACCCAAAGCCCCTACATAGTGAAGTACTAGATGTAACGATGCCCATTATGATCCAGTGGATATAAGCCAATGCAAATAAATATACAAATGCACATGCATAATAAAAAATGTCAGGTTGAAGTATGCAACAAAGAATCCGTGGGTCGGGGTGCACTGAGAGTCATGTGCGCGCCAGCATCTTCCGCGCGTCGTCGCCAGTTCGTCGTATCGGGGGCTTGTTCAGAGTCGAGCCTCCCGATGCGCCCCTGAGCGCCCCCCGCGCCCCGCCGCTCGATGCCGTTCGACTGACCGTCGCGCTGGCGATGCTGTTCGCTGCAGCAACGGCCCGAAGCAGATTGCCTCCACTCTGCCGCTTCCCACGCACCGGCGCAGCCGGCGCGCTCCTCGTCCTGTTGGAGGGGGCGACGCTCGCGGCAGCCGTCGCCATCCGCTCGCGATCGATCCTCTTGAGGAACGGGCTCGGCAGGTTGTCTTCGTCCGTAAAGTCGTACACGGGAGGCGTGGCGGGTGTTGATGCCGATCGACTCGTCTGCGGACGGCCGGAGCTTAACGTCGCAGTCGTGAGCGGCGCCGACGGGGCCGGTGCGCGTGCGACCGACGATGATGATGAGGCGGAGGAGGAGGAAGAGGAGGAAGCTGATGCGGCTGACTGTCCTGACTCGGAGAGCTTGGGACGCGATGTCGATGCCCGTATCATGGAGGTTCTCCGCGCGGGCGCGGCAGGTGCCAAATTCCTCTCGTCCTGAAGGGCCAGCATCTGTGGGGCTACTGTCGATCCCATTCCGACGACAGGCAGCGACTTTGCCCTATCGAACTTTGACGGAGACCTGAGCGTGCGGTCGCTCTCGTCTTCCCCCTCCTCGTCCTTGTCAAAATCAAAGATCTTGGCAAAGCCGAGGCCGCCCTTTGGTGAATCGACAAACCATTTGGCGAGCTCCGCTGGGGTGGGCGTCGCAAGGGGCTCACCGGTCTCCGTCAGGATCACGCCTTTCATCGCGGATGGCGGTGGGAAACTAGACCTGACGGCGGTGTGATTGACTGGGGTTTCGTAGGCGGAAAGCGGTCGACGTGACATCGGGCGAGTAGGGGTTTGTTCGCTGGGCTGTGATTCTTTCGTCAGCTGTGTGAGGGGAGCGAGAATGTTCTTGACTTCCTCCAGCGGCGACTTCTCCTTCTTGCCGACTAAGGAGCGATGGAAAGGTCAGATGACGAGCGACATTGATTCTACGCCGCGCTTACCGCCTCGCTTTTGTGCATCCTCCATCATCAGCATCCGCTCCTCGACCTCCTTCCGCATGATCTCGAGTTTCTCCCACTCGTCATTCCATTGCTCCTCAATCTCCCTCGCACACTCCTCCCGAATCTCCACTTCTCGTCGCCGCCATGCCTCTTCCACTTCTGCTTCACGTCTCCGCACTGCCTCCATTATCTCCTCTTCACGTCTCTGCATAGCTTCCGCCACCTCCTCTTCCCGACGAAGCACAGCAGCACGCAGTTCGTCTTCGCGTTTGGAGATGGCATGATGGATTTGCGCCGTTACCGACGCCTGCATCTCGGCGAGATGCTCCCGTAACGATGCAATTTCTGTATCTCGTTGTGCTATTAGCGCTGCATGTTTTGATTCAATAGTCGCGCATCGCGCCTCCCGCGCGGCCATATCACGCTCCCTCTCTTGGAGGGCAACTTTGTGCGATTTTGCGGCGGTGAGCCTGACGGTAACATCTCAGCCACTGTAGTCGTGCATCGCTCCCCGGAGATGAAACATACATTTTTTGAGTCTCGAAGACTTTGAAAGAGAGCTCAAGACGTTCGTGCTGTAGTAGCTGTGCTGCAGAAGGCCTCATTGCCGGCTTTCGCGGAGTCAAAGCGTTGCACGCGTAAGATATTGAGAACTCTTACATTCAGGTTGAGCATGGCTTTAATGACTCCCGAAAGTGCCTGACTGTAGCCTCGCGGCAATGGAGGGATGCGCGCATTTCTACCACATGGTTTCATTGACCCGACGGGAGTGAAAATTAAATACATGCGTACCTGATGAAGACACTCAATTCAGAGTGCGTCTTTGCCTCGTGGAATGGCGGCTTCAGTGCACATAGCTCATAAATGAGACAGCCGAGGGACCAGATATCTGACTTAGAGTCGTAAGCCTTTTCCTGCATCAACTCCGGAGACATATAGTACGGCGTCTAGGGGCGCACGGATTAAGAATGAGGCGCGCGGCACGAGGAAAGAAGACTGACCCCGACGTAAGTGTTAGCGAAGCTTGCTTGAGCTAAAGCCTTTGAAAGGCCAAAATCACCAAGTTTCACCGTGTTGGCATCGTCCAGAAATACTGACCACGGTGTTAGTGACGTAAGGAAACAGGCGAGGAGCCGAACATACCATTGTCAGGCTTCAAATCTCGATGGAGAATCTGTGCTCTTCGATGCCCATTTTCCCCATCCGACCCACTGCTTCCCGACCGAGAGTGTCCGTTGGGGTGATGACAGTGGTGCAGGGCGAGCAGAATTTGCATGAAATAGTTCCAGATGGTATCTTCGGGTATTGGTCGTCCATGCTTCTGCGACTGTTTTATAAGTGTAGACAGATCTCCACCACCGCAGTATTCCATGAGAATGTAGAGGATGCCAGCGTCGCGGTCAACGTAACGATCGTGATAGCGAACGATATGTTCATGGTTCAGGTCCTTGAGGATGTTTCTGCAGACGAGCAGAATTGAGATACCATCAGAGTAGAAGCATAGATTGAACGCACACTTCCGCAACAATCTGCTTTCGGTCCCTTTCACTCATCCGCTCAAAGTTGAGTTCCTTGCGTGCAAGGATCTTCCACCAAGACATTAGCCGAGGCGGCAAAGGCGGTGGCAAGCCAGACTTACCGCGCCATCTGATTTCCGCCGCACTTTTCTAATGATACCAAAGGACCCGTTTCCGATGATGTCTAGTGGTTCGTACAAGTCCAAGAATGAGGACATGATGGTCTTGACAACAGAAGGGGTATCGCTCGGGAATGAAGGATATCGACAGCAGAATCAAGAAATATGTACTGCAGCAGTGTGCGTGATGGACGTGAGAGGTCGTCAAGAGGGAGAGAACGATGTCCGCTGGCGAAAAGAGGGAGAGAGAAGCGAGCGCAACGAGTCCAGCGAGACTGCCTCAAATTCGAAGTGGCTGAGTTCGGTTTGCACGCGTCGCAGGCACGTGGTCCAATTCTCGACGCGTCGCCTCACGTTGATCGTGTTTGGTTCGGTGTGTGTGTGCAGTCCCTGAGTCCTCCAAAGAACCTTACGACGTCCGCTTCCGAGCGCTTCAACGCGTCAATTGTAGCCGCATCATTGTAGAAGCCAGATTATTGCATCATTCATCCATCTTAGCGTCTATGTGTACTATGCTGAAGCTGTATACTGTAACTAAAGAAGCGTAAATTGCCGTTCGTAACACAACTCTCTGGGGATCTATGCAGAAGTGTGAGATGTCCCCCCCAGCTTTAAGTATAATAAGAATCATATTACGGCGATCCGCTTATTGGTTGTACCTTGTCTAATTGATAATCTAGATCAAAAAGTAATTGAGCTTCCCTTGCGAGAACTTCAATGCAGGATTAGAGTGCCTACTCATTAGTGCGCTCGTCGGCGCGAAAACGGCAAGGGTTGCCTGAAGCCTGTCTAATGAATCCTTGATGCTCCTCTCGTGATTAGGTGGAACAGTTGTGGGATCAACGTGGAAAGAATGCAACGACACTATCTCATTCACGAAGAGCTTGCAAGCCGCACCCCAAACGACCTGTAATCGAAGAACGTGGTTGGCAACATATCATGTGAAAGGTCAAGCATCGCTCACTTACCCCGACGACAGGATTCATGAACGGCCATTCGTATACTCTGGCATCTGAGTTCGCTTGCACGATCGCCGTGCCTGCCGCAAGACACTTGTTGTGAGAAGCAGGATTTTGGAGCGCAAACGCAGCGTGTAACTGTATCGTCGCTCCGTGCGCTAAACAGTGAACCATGTGCGAACAACGCGTCATGATAGACGGAACCTGGTCCAGGGCCACCAAAGGGTAGAGCTGTGATTTGAAGTCATCAATACGCTGATCTAAGGCCAAGAACTCCGCGTAGAACGAATTGATGTCTGGTATTCCTGACGATGAGAAGTCAGGTTCATGCTCACGACCTTGCAAGGAAATGATATGTATACCCGGTCGCCAACACGCTGCCAGACGCGTTGCTCGTTCGAACAATGCCGAAGCTTTACTTGTTTGGGCCAGCCATGACTGGGCTTCCCAAGGCCAACCGGTATTGATTCCACCTAGGAAGTTACGTAGCGTTCCACTTGTCCGAAGATTAGGATATATTTGACCCTGTTATTCGCGAAGACGTTGAGATTCAGACAGTGAACGGGGCAGGGTGACATACCCTTTCGTACGTCTCCATCTCCAAAGGCCAGGGCGTGTCTATTTGCGCGCCGTATACGTCGCTGTCTGAAATGATCGTAGGAGTTTGAAGAGCGATAGCCCAGCACCGATCCATCAAGAAAGTTGTCCAGAACGCGTTGATGCGCTCACCCTCCTCGATCTGATCGTGCGGTTCGGGCAGTGTGAGGTCGATTGCGTCAATGGAGGTTGAAAAACCTCGATCGAGCTGTTCAGTCCTAATTTTCTGCAGTCCGCAGGACATAACAAGGGATGCCGCAAAATTGCAGTATTGTCGACCTTCCAGGTAATTACCAGTGACGAAGAGATATGTAGCAAGAAGAATATACGTCTGTATCGTCTGTAGGATTCGATGTGAGGGCATGCTAGGCATCGAGTGGCCTATCTGTGTCCTAGCGCGAGAAAGAAGCAGTTGCTCATTCGGAAGTTCGTTATTCGAAGTCAGACGAGCAAAAAAGATGCCCCAAAGATAGACGACACTCAGAAGGGCAGGTAGGGGGCGATTAATATTGCCATATGGTAGCAAGGCGGCATGGCGGAAGCGGGTGTTATTTAGGAACCACCCTATTTGAGGTGCATGTTGGTGAAGTATGTCCAATCTGGATATAAAGTCATAAGATTCAGCGCCAATAGAACCATGCCCTGGGTACTCACAGGTTCTGTAGGACGTGCAACGGAGGATCATCGGCTGGCAACCAAGTGCCTTGGATCATGGCATTAGTGGTACGTGCCCCTATGCAGTTCAACGGTCGATGATTTGCCATCGATAATGACTCTAACACATACCGATCGCGGGAGTAGATTGTCTGGGTGAGTGAGAGGCACTAGGCGAATGAAGAGATATACCAGCAGAAGGCGAGGAATGCCGGCTGTAGTGGGCCGAATGAGGATCATGTAGGGTAACTGATGCTGGTGTGGTGTCGGGATTCTCTAGTTCCTGAATTCGCGCCTCCAATATTGCGATATTTTCCTCCAAGATCTGTGTTCGGCTTCGGCCTTGACCATCTGTGTACTCGCAGTCATTAGGTCTGTTAGAGCGCCCGCAGGGGCCGCATATGGGGCGGATTCCGTCACATTTCTGATCGTCGGGGGTTTTATTGATTAAGCACCAACCGAAGAAGGGCACAACATACCATCTTGCGTCTTCTGTGAGTTGCAAGTCAGTCAATAGTTTCTCGATCAACTATTGGATGCGCACCTGCAGTTGAGACATGCCTTTCCGCGTTGAAGGGTCCCAGCCGATCCGGATGAATGAGTGTCCGAGCGAGTGTCCGAGCGAGAAGAAGAACTCGATTCCATTAGCCAATGGTGCAATCAACAAGAATTGAGATAGAAATGTGGTATAAGACAAAGCGATGAAGGATCTCTATGTTGTGAGTAAAATGACAGCGCTGGAGACGGTCTTTATATATCTCTCCAGAGGAAGTCGAAACAGCAGGAGCAGCGGTGCATGTCGGTGATCATGAGTAAGGCGGCATCGAGACGGGTGAACGAGTCACAAGCACGAGAGCTGGATCCACTCGGACGCAGCGTGCACCGTTCATGTTCGGGAGCCACATAGATAGGCCTCGTAGTTCAAAATTTCTTGACGCTCTCGGGCAGAAAGTCAGCCGAGCGGTGAACGCCGGCTGTGAAGGCAGAGGCATGACTAAGCAGCACAGCAAACCGGCAGGTGCGGGAACGGGGAGATTAGGAAGACTGCTGCCTAATCTTGCAGTATATGCAAGTGACTTGACGGGTAATGCGGCGAGAAGGTCTATGAACCTGCGAGCAAAGTCAGCTTCGCCTGAATGGTATACAAATTTCCAGGCATCACATACTACTGATTCATACGAGTCATTCGTTTGAAAGCATACCGAAAATATGAGCGCTGGACCCTGGAGGGCTGCCGAACTGATGCAACAACGCTACGATGTCGGCACCGCGAATGCCAACATGATCGTCAGACCTTCATCCGATATCCCGAGAATGAAACGCCAGCAGCACAGCCAAGGGTCGCTCGGATCCGGTTGAGAAGGAAGTAGGGAATGTTGGTGCACGCGATGGCTAGGGTCCCGTGAGTAATAGCAAATTAACTTACATGTAAGTAATGGATGTTATTAACAATGTTATTAACATGTTATTAACATGGTCCCTCGAGGGGGTCCAAAAATGCATGTAAGAAATGTAAGAAAATGTAAACAAATACAGCCAGTAAAGGGGGAACAAAACAGACAAAAGAGCGCGTGCGCGAGGGAGTCGAGACGTCGAGAAACGAGATGGGAAGCCACAAAACTGGCGGTTAATTCCGATATAGCCCAGAAATGTTGTATTTTGTCCGAGAATGGCTCACTAAGGGGAGAGGGACTATCGGGCGGCTTCGGAGCGTCACACCGGTCAGTTTGATACACTCCAGACATCATACCTGACAACTTACCAGTACACCCGGGTCGCGCCATGGCCACCGAGCCCGACAACACCAGCTTTATCGCGGTCCTCACGGAGCTGCGACACCTCCTTTCGAGCCTACCTCCGGAGTCAAATTTACCTTGGGTTGACAAGAGAAAGGACTCACGCTATGCAATTTTCCTAGATTTTGCTCTCGATCCTGACGAGCGGACAGGCTCAAAGTTCACATGGTTTAACTCGGCGCTGAGGGGAAGGCAGCGAGCGCAGCTGCTCATAGACATGACTGTCGTTGGACAGTGGTACGGTACGCACGCGCAGGTATGTCCCTTGCTTGCGCCTCAACTATGGTGCTCTGCCGCTTACGATTGCTAGACCGGAGACATTGGCCAGACAGCCAAGAAGCGGCCCACCGTGAAGTTTCGTGACCTTGAGCAGGAACTCAAGGCCACCGTCTCTCGCTCGATACCTGATTACACGGCGGACATCGCTGACAAAGACGTGCTCGCCTTTAACGACTCCGACACTGACGACGCCTCAGAAAACGACCACGCCAATGGCCCAGAGGCAGAACCTCCGCGCCGGGCATCCGCGCTAAAAATTGTGCAGGAGTTTGGCATTCGCGAGGAGGCGTTCATCGACCTTCTCTCTGACACCCCGAGGTATTTACCATTAGCTACTCCCCCTCCCCCCAGTCATTCCTCCTTCCATCCCTGCCTCACAGATCGACTGGAATTGGTGATCCATATTAATAACATCACTTTTATTTCTTACATGTAAATAAATCGATTTTTTACACGTTATTAATTCTTTAATCACAAATGTTATTAATTCGTTATTAACACATGTAAATAAATCCTCCGAGGAGGTTTTGTTATTAACAAATGTTAGAAACCCTCCGTGAATTACTCACGGAACCCTAGCGATGGCAAACCTGTCGCGGGGATTCGTTGACTTGAGTACAAAAGTCAGCGGCACTCGGCACAGTTAGTTCGGTCGCTGACTGACGATGGCTGTCAGGTTCCCAAGGCCGGAGACGGCACCATGAATACTGTACGTTTCTCAATACACTGATGGGCTCCCTAGTAAATGGGCGGAAGCTCTGGCGCCCGGTGATATTGCACTATACAGTAGAGTATTCACGAAATTTTTCGCAAACTACTCGTTCAACATAGAGGAAAAGACCGCCGCACCTAAGAATGAGGAGGCAGAGTGGAAATGATGTCAGATGGCTCGGGGGCGAAGTACCCGAAGCGTCCTTCCGGCCTTGTCCGATCCCGGCGGTACCAGGCGGTACCGGCAAGCATTGGGTATCCTGATATACTCCCGAAACATACTGAATAAAAAGACACTGTATCAGACATGAGCCGTTGAAACCAGTGTGGTCAAGGCTGCGCCGCAGGCGCGAGTCCTACAAACTTTCATGAAATTTTTTGCGAGTCACCTCGCGCCTCACCGTGAAAAAAAAAAGTCAGAGATGCCCCATATAAGTTACTTCTGCAGCCTGCTGCTTGCTGAGCTCGGTCGGTCATATAGAGTTCCTAGAGCAGAGCCCGACGTTTACTCCATGCGAAACAACACAAAGAGAGTCTAACTTCACTGACTTGTTTGTTAAGTAATCCGTCGCTAAACTATAGGTACGCGGAGTCTTTGCCCGAATTGACTGACTGGTAGGAGAACGAAACCTCTGGCGCCAACAGTGCGCCAACACGGCTGGCTCTGCGCGGTCTCGTCGCGAAATGTCACATGCGTCACAACCGCTTCACATTCTATTACGTCAGACTCGCGTCCTGAGACGCGTCGCTCAACAGGCCTTATCCAGTCCTTATCCAGTGTTGCGTCCTCCACCATCTCAATATGAGCAAGGTCCACGGAGAAGTCCAATATCTTGACCTTATCCGCTCAGTTCTAGATACCGGAGAGACGCGATCAGATCGAACTGGGACGGGCACCATCTCTCTTTTCGCACCACCCCCATTACGTTTCTCTCTCACAGATTCTACACTACCTCTGCTCACCACAAAACGCACATTTCTCCGTGGGATCATTGAAGAGCTTCTCTGGTTTGTGAAAGGCTCCACGGACTCCACTATCCTCTCAAAGAAGGCCGTGAAAATTTGGGACGGGAATGGGTCAAAGGAATTTTTGGAGAAGCGAGGGCTGGGTCATAGACGGGAAGGAGATCTGGGTCCTGTGTACGGGTTTCAGTGGAGGCATTTTGGTGCGAAGTATGTGGATTGCGAAAAGGATTATACCGGAGAGGGCGTGGATCAACTCCGAGAGGTCATTCGGAAGATCAAGGAGGAACCCACTGACCGCCGAATCATCTTGAGCGCTTGGAACCCTGCAGGTATGAACTCAACTTTGAAACGTGAACACCACCCACTCAGGCCGTTATCTCAGACATTCCCCAGATGGCTCTCCCACCATGTCATATGATGTGTCAGTTCTATGTCCATCTCCCGACCTCATCAGACCCCACAGCACGCCCTCGGCTCTCTTGTTTGATGTACCAGCGCTCTGCCGACCTCGGCCTAGGGATCCCATTCAATATCGCATCCTACGCATTGCTTACCTGCATGATCGCGCATGTCACGAACACAGAACCGCATCAGCTGACCATTCAGCTCGGCGATGCACACGTATACCTCGATCATGTCGAGGCATTGAAGGTGCAGCTGGAGAGAGAGCCGAAGGCGTTCCCGAAGCTGCGATGGAAGCGCATGATCAACGATATCGAGGGATTCGTGTATGACGATTTCGTGATAGAGGGATACGATCCGCATCCGACAATCGCGATGAAGATGAGTGTTTAGTACCCAGAGTTATATATCTTGTGTGTACGTGGATCGACTCCCTGCGTTGTATGAATAGACCAATCGTGCGGTACTTAGTAGAAATCTAGCAGACTTTGGAACGCTCTGGAACGATGCCCTTATAGGCGCTTTCTGACATTTGTTGTTGGTGTGCAGCTGACTAGCTGCAGCTAGCTGCATGCACTTGCAGGCCATTGCGCAGTAGCTGCGTGCAGTGTTGAGTGTATCTGGGTATTTGATTACAGTAGGTTGTAGAAGCCGGCGGCAAGGCTATTTCGAGGCGCCTATTCCAGTCCTGTTCCTGACGTACCCTATAATATAATCGTTCCACCAGCTGCCACTTGGCACACTCGAGTTCATCCAACTTCACCATGGCGTCGTCGTCCAACAATGTGCCTGACGAAGTCGGTGCGTAAACTGTCCTTCGTCTGGCAACAATCAGAGCTGTCATTCATATGTTCGTAGATTTCAGTCTTTTCGGGGGGGCAGAGACACTCCCTGAAGGAAAGAGCGCGAAAAGTATGATTCCCAGGCGGACTGTCATACCAGATAGCAGCGCCTCCACCGATGCCTACGACACTCGCCTGTCAGATCAGACTGACTTCCTTTGGATAATGACGGAAGAACCTCACCGGTCAAGGAGAATGGCCATAATGAAAGCGCATCCTGAAGTGAGCATTTTATTATCATCCTGTTTCTCCTTGGAGAATTGTTGGGAGGGCCATCGTTGTTGCTGTGGGCGACGACACAGTTTAAATGCACCTGAACTACAGTCGCCCATCAAATTTATGTCCAAGTTCCGGCGTTCACCATATCATGCAAACTTTTGCTTTCATTATTCGAGAGCATCGTCTGAGTGCCTCCGTATATCGAATTCATCACGGAAATTGATGTTCTTGATGTCTGTATTCAGGTCAGGAAATTAATGGGGCACGAACCAAGGACAAAATACGTTGTAGCGTTTGTCGTTCTGCTTCAAATCGCGACTGCCTTTTTTCTTCGCCATAGATCGCCACTTTCAGTCCTCTTCGTTCTGACATCCTATATCATCGGCGGGACAGCCAATCACAACCTATTCCTCGCCATTCACGAGATCACACATAATTTGGCGTTCAAAGGCATAAAAGCGAACAAAGCTTTTGCCATTTTTGCGAATCTGCCTATCGGTATCCCTTACTCCGTAACGTTCAAGGTGACGAGGTACTCACTTTGCGAGCCAGGTTATGCGCACTGATTCGCTCCACTCTAACAGGGATACCATTTGGAGCATCATAAGTACCTCGGCGAAGACGGCGTCGATACCGATTTACCCACTCGCTTCGAACTTTTATGTTTGAACAATGTTCTCGGAAAAGTGTTCTTCTGGTAGGCCCTGCCATTCACTATCACGACGTCACACCTCAACATCTCTAGCACATTCCAAATCCTGTTCTATGCCCTCCGCCCGGGCCTCGTTCGCTCTCAGCGCCCCTCGGTCTGGCACTTCTTGAACATCCTCGTCCAGGTCGCCTTCGACTGCGCCCTCATCACGCTCGTACCAGGCGGCAAGCACATGCTCGTGTATTTCATCATGTCAAGCTTCTGGGCGGGCAGTCTCCATCCACTCGCCGGTCACTTCATCGCAGAGCACTACGTTTGGGACGGGCTCGAGCAGGAGACGTATTCCTACTACGGCTGGCTGAACATTTTTGCGTACAACGTAAGCGCGCTTCTCATTCTCGTTTTCTACACGAATATGATCAAGCTGGGTTAGGTGGGCTACCACAACGAGCATCACGACTTCCCCTCTGTGCCATGGACGCGCCTGCCGGCCCTCCGCGCCCTCGCACCCGAATTTTACGACGTGCTCCCTAGCCACCCCTCGTGGCCGATGATCACCGTCAACTTCATCAGGGACCCGAATGTTGGCATCTGGGCCCGAGTCAAGCGGCCTTCTAAGGACGTGCGGCAGGCGGCGGCTCGGAAGATCGAGCTGGATGGCGGTTGTGCAGACGAGGAAGAGGGAGCGCCTAGCGATGGTCACAACGCAAAGCGAAGGGATTGAAGACAAGCCACTTCGTCAGACCTATTCAGCCCTCGCACATTGACTCAGTCGGCACATGTCCTTCGTTTTTTGAAACTCTTAAAGCTTGAAGCTTTCACAGTTGTGATCGGTTCGCACTATGAGATCGGCTTGATGTTCTCTTCGAGGTGTGATGATTTTGATGATTCACCACCAGTAGAGGACCGATGGTGAAGAGCTGCATGGAGGCAGTTGTTGTCACCATGCAGCTTTCACTAGTTCTGAAGATGAGAATCACCATGTCTTGATGGCACACCGCTACATACTGCAGGGTGAACATGGCCCTATTCGAAGGTAATCTGCACGGTGAACTTCAACGAAGCGGGCGCCCATCGTGTCGGATATGTTGACCCTAGTATGTGTCGACGTTGCAGCACTCTCACCGTGATAGCACGTTGTTGCCGACCCAAAGCTGAATGCCTCGAGGCACACAAAAAGAGCTGGGTATGTATATAGCATCAATATTATCCCACCAACAATGCCTTCATCGGGAGAACATATACCTGATACATCGGACGTAACGTAGGCTACAACAAATCGCAACAGAGCATAATTAGTCTTCGATAACTGACACCGAGAGCCGTCCGACGGCATTAGACAATCGGGGCGCGTGCGTAAAAACAGAAAAATATTGGGGTATTTTAGACTCTGAGTAGGGCGGGCGGTAACGAAAACTCTGGCGCGAGAGGGGAGGGGATGCCGGCCATCGCGCACGCCTTGTGCAGCTGCGACCGGAGGTCGTCGCACTGGCTGCGGTATGCTGCGAGGAAAACCGCGTCAGTGGACGGAGAATGACCGGCGCGTCGGGAGCGTACCCGGACACGGCCACATCGCATTGAGCACTTCGATCGGCACGAGAAAGGATTTAGCAAGCTCCAGCGCGCGAACGAGCGCCGGGTCGCCGAACCACAGGTCCAGGCATCTGTGAGAGATGGAAGGTGAGATATGGTTACGCCCGGAGGCAGTAGCAATGAGCTGAAACGCGACGCACATCGCCACCTGACCCGTGAACCAGCTGATCTGGAACGGTCGCCTGAGGAAAAGATGCCCGTTGGGCTCTGAAAGTCGATGGATGGAGGACTTGACCCTTTTGGCGACCTGTTCCTGGTAATAGACTGTGACAGCAGGTCAGCATACGTAACGGCGCGATTGCACATGAAGATGACGCACGCCACTCCTCGGCCAGCCTGCGGTTCCACACCGGTCGGGCCGTGACGTCCAGGTCAAGCAGTAGCCTACAATTTGGTACAGTCAGATCCTGAAATACACACCAATTGGAGAAACCCACCGTCTCATCAGATATGTCACAGACAGTCTCGTGCTGCATTGCATAACGATGCCAGTGAGTAAGCAAAAAAAAAAGAGAGAGACTGAGCGGCAGGAACACTGGAGACCCACTTGGATATGAACTCCCTGCACATATACATCAAGGCAGTATCGATGTTGCATATGTGGGCATCCAGCGCTCGCTCCACGGCACGGATCTCGACGAACACCGCTATGGCGATTTGCGTCTTTTGATCTCCCGTCAGCGTGTCATCCTGGAAGCGGACGCAGCAGTTCCACAGAAGCATGCTGCGGCAATACAGTGCCCACACGGTGTCCTTTCCGGAATGCGCGGCGCTCTGAGTCGTGCGTTGCAATGCCTCGCCAGGAAAGAGCAACTTGAACTAATCCAGAATCGGCATCATGTCAGACATATATCAAGCTCGGAGGAAATAAAACCTTGCGTTAGCGGAGTTGATGAGGAAGAGATCCATGGGCTTCCGCTGTGGATATGACGACGCGCAAGAAGATGTGTGGTTTGCAGCGAGCATGAGGGCGCTCCAGCACAGACGCCTGGTTTCTTCCTTGCGGATATCCGACGAAGACCATGACGAATCCCAAGCGGGCACGAATGACCAAGACTCCTTCGACGCAACGTACGGAACTCCCAGAGGTATGTTGATGCACTCGCACCTCTTCGGCATATCGTAGTCGCCCGAGTGCGCGACGGGAACGCCTGCAACGGAGTAGTCGATGGGATCAGGGTCGTTGGCGTCCAAATATGTGAGTCGAAGGCTGGCGATGATGTTGTCCAGAAACATGAGCGCCGAGTCCGACCGTGCAGCGCTGTATTGCGGATGGGCAGATGTCTCGAAGAGGGCGAGGAACTTGTATTGCTCAATTAGCACTTGTCATGTACGATCGACGCACACTCACCATCGCGGCCTCCGCGAGGCCCAAATCAATCCACTGCGAGGCCGACGATGCTTCCAGAGCAGACTGCGCAGCGTCTCTCAGACGAATTGCGCGATGGCGACCAGCAGCACCGAGCTCCAGCTCGCTGGAGCGTACTAAAGTCGCCAGTGCCAGGCCCGCCAGCACCAACGACGGCTGTATACGGGAACGCTCGTCCTGGTCATACAGATTACGAAGGAAAAAAGGAGTGTTGATAAAAGTCAGCCAATAGCTACTTTGTGTGAAACTGTTCGGGTCGCGGTCAGACATGCGAGCGAACGGGTGCGACAGGGACAGCCGGCTCCACGGACACTCACAGAAGGTTCAGATCGGTAGAGATGTCTCTTAAACTGCGGGAGGATTGTGGTGAGCAAGCCGATCCAACGCACGACACGCGGACTCACGATTGTTCACGTGTGGGGGAGTACCATGTCAGGAGATCGTCCCACCACACCTTGCGGCTAAACTGGGTGGATGGGACGGGGGGTATAGAAATCCGGCTCTCGTCGCTGTAAGAGTCTGGGGAGTGGATTTCGAGGTCAAAGGGGTGGATAGCGGTCTTGTCGACCATGTCGGTGTGCGACGTGCTTCGGTGAATGGTCGGCGAAAGCCGTCTCTTCGAAGAAGACGTAGTCAATGCCGGCCCCCGCACGCTCGTGGACATGGGAAACGAAACGCCTACCCTGTCGTAATAGCCGTCGATGCGAAAGGACTGAGCGGGCTCAGGTATGGACGACGACGATGACGACGTGCTTGGGATGTGCAGCGAGGTGAGATCGGGTTCTGACTTGAGCACAAGCGGTGGGTGTGCGGGCGACGGGTCGAGGATGTCTGTTTTAAACCCTGTCGAGGACGGCACGACGAGAGCAGTCGCGGGGTCTGGCTTGCGCTTTTTCTTCGGTTGGGGCTCAGATCCATCTGTAGGGCGCTTCTTGCAAGACCGTTGGCGTGTCCCAGGCCGCTTGTCTGGTCCTCTGCGCTTGGGCGCCGCATCGTAGATGCATTCGTTGTTCCTTCGGACGCAGTTGTTGCATTCGGGTCTGGTGGAATCGCACCGAATCTTGCGGGCGCGGCTTTGGAGAGACGCGCGATACTCATTTCAGCACATGTCGCATGTCACGTTTTAAAGATGCCGGAGTAGCAACGCACCATTGACGACAGGCAATAACGACGTTGGAAATTTCTTTGCGAGCGCCGCGTGCTGCCCTGGAGGAGGTCACATTTGCTGTAGCAGGCGGTCTGGCGGAAGTCGAAGCAGAGGCAGAAGAAGGAAGGTTTTGGCCGCCAAGGTTTGAGTGAGGGGGAGAAGACCTCGTCGTATGGGAAGCGGAGGCTATTTGTGGAACGTGTCTGTGATGAGCGGCGACCTGAGGGTCAAAAGTGGGATCCGCCAAAGAAGAGAACCGAGGGGGGAGGGTACCGAGAGAGAAGGCTGATGAAGTAAAGGATTGGACAGGATAGTCGGAACGGTTGAGAGAGGGGTGAGTGTTTGGGTGGCGTAGGGATCGCATGATGTGGGGGTCGCCTGGTTGGGTGTGCGGAAGGGCGTACGGGGAGTCGAAGGGCGAGGCGATAAGCGAGGAAGAAAGGGGAACGGCGACGGAGTCAGTTGAGCGATATCGGGCTTAATTGAACCAGTTGTTAGTGCGCAGATCGATAAGCGCGCTGGGGCCTGGTTTGCGAACGTACCGTCAGGTAAAAGATGGGGAAAGGGCTGATCATAGACCGGGGAGTGGAGATCGGAGCCCTCCTCGCTGGAGGTGGGGCCGTCCTCCGCCATACCCACTCTCGGGAACGGAGAGTACAACTCGTCGTTTGCACCGGCAACCATGGACAATGAAGGACAAGGTCGGGCGTCAGGCAGCAGCAAGTTGGGAGGAGGCGAGAGGGAGAGGTGATTTAGGCGAAGCAGAGGGATGGCGTAGTTAAAAATGGAGCAGGCCACGCGAACGGGGAAACAAGGCAGATTGTCTCATGCCCACGGCTTCGTCGTCAGCGTCCCAATCGACCGAGGATCCGATGGCAGACGGGAATGGCTGCGGAAGGTGTGTAGACTGCTCCCAGCACTGTCTGGCACGATCAGGGTGTGTGTGTCGAGCGACGGGGCGGTTGCGACGTCGCCCGGACAATGGCCGAGGTGGTGAGGGGAGGGGGAGGAGGAGGAGGAGGAGGAGGAGCGCGTTGGCAAGTTGGCGGACACGCGCCGTAGTCTGGTCTCGCTCCGTGGCCGGGCCGTTGCCAGGCATGGCCGAATTAACGCCGTCGCCCGCACAATGCCGCCCGCTCCCGCAACGCCACGATCCCTCCCGATCCGTCATCCACCCTCCCACCGTGTTCCACCATATAGACACAAAATTCATTCTCCAACTCGATGCGCCATCCATATCTCACACTCTCCCCACGCATGGGAGCATGGGAGTGGTACCAATGGACAGGCTAATGGTTCATGGAACCCCAGGATTCCATGCAAGAACTGGCACATCCAGAACGGCGCAGCGCCATCCCTGCTCAAAACCTGCTCTTCTTTCGCACCCATCCAGAAAACGTGACCAGCCGTCTAAAAACAAACCCCCGCCCCGCCAGAACACAATACGACACCGACGTAATGTCAACCTGGAGCGAATCGACAATGGCCTTGCCCAGTTTCTGTAGAATTGGCACACTGGCGTGAGTATATCGATCCGCGAATGATCCGTTCAAGGTGGAAACGCGACCACACGCGCTCCCAGTACCCCGACGTCGGTATCAGCCTCAGGCGTCCAGAGACCGCCACTTTCCTAGTTGGAAGTACAAGGACTCACGAGTCACGCTCAAGGCCATCGTGAGGAACTCGGCCATAGCTCGGGGCAAGGTTGCCTGCCATCTCATGCAAAAGGAATCAGCGCACCTGCGAGCGACCGCGCGTGGAGTGTGCGTACCTCGCGAATGCATCAAACCCTGACCGGGACCGACATGACCTTGGACGAGTCGACGATTGGCTCCGCCTCCGCCTTCTCCATCACGGTCAGATGTCGTCAGAGGAGTAGGACCATCGCGATTCCACGCGCGACCATCAGGTAGCACCCGTTTGTTAGTAGCATTTTCAGTGGTAGAGCTATCGGGCCGGCTGAGGAACACCTACAAGACCGCGAGACGCAAATTTCTGAGTTCGGAGGAAGAACGCGGATCCGCTGGAAATAGATGTGCTATTTCGAATCTCAGAACTCTACGAGTGCGGAAGCAGTTTCCCATATTAGTCTTGCGAACGATCTACTGTAAATACCTGCCTGCGTTCTGCTAATGTTTCTGGCCATCGGGTTGCGTTTACGAGGCGCACATGGCTCGAGAAGTCTATTCTTCCGGAAGCTCGTTTCTCAAGCGTGGCCTCGATAGCGATCAATCGGTCATAGATAGAACCGTATTCAGATCTTCATACCTGCTAAAACGGTTCAGCTTTTCCGTTCAGCGGGAAAAATGGGGTTCAACGAACAGAGGCATGCTCACCGACAAGGTCATCGTCAGCCGTAAGCGAAGCGCGCAGACCGGCCCATTCCTCGCGGTTCTTGAGAGCACCTTGAGCTCGGTCCACTGTTCTCGAGTCGACTTGACGCGGACATCGTGGATGGGGGAAAAGGAAGATAAATTCAAAAGAAAAAAAAGATACAACGAAAACGGTAGCGCAACAACAGAAAAAAACACTCCCATCAGCTGCGGCCTGTCGGGATCAAACGGGATCCCCAGGGTGAGAGCGATGGAGCACATGAGCAATCACATACTGCCTATGGAGAGAAAAACATCTTGGAGATACATAGAAACACATACAAGTCGCAAGAAAGCGAATTCATGTCCTGAATGAGACGGCTGTTCAAGCCATTCGCACCAACACAGAAACACCGACAGCCCAGTATACGACTTGAACATATTGACCACTCCGGCACACCAGAGCCCTCTTTGTGGAATCGGCGTGTCATGATCACGCCTCCGACATCGTCACGTCTGCCAGCACAGAGAGGTCTCCGTCAGCAGTCTCAGCAGTCTCAGCCGCACCGTTAGTTTCCGCCTTCGGCGCATCGCCATCGGCGTTCTCTTTTGCCTCGACGTCCTCCATGGGCACGTCCTCCGCCTCGCGCTTCTCCTCGCTCTCCGCAGCGACATTGGGTTCGGACGCTTTGGGCTCTTCCGAGGACGGGGCGTCCTTGGTGACTGCGCCATTCACTTTGGCGGTGCCGTTTTCGACGCTGTCCTTGTTCGCGTTCATCAAAGCATGCCATTTCTCGACCAAGACGTTTGCGCGATCGCGGAAGTGGAAGTCGTCATCCCGAGGGATCTTCTCGGGGGTCTGCATGTAGATGTGACGCATGACCTTGCCAATCTTCGAGAACTGGTGGAGCGAGGAGGGACAATTTCAGAAAAAAGGACAAAATGTGAAGCGAGGCAGACAAATTGGCGAAAACTCTTCGCGTCTCGCGGCCTGGCACAATCGGAAACGAAGGGAGAAGTAGCACATACCGACAGATAGTGAATATTCATCTTTTCGTACTGCTCGATAGTGGTAAATAGCTCGTCGCACGCTGGCATATCCTGCATCATCGAGATCAGATACAACCATTTAGATTGTAGAAAAGTCAACAACGTACTTCCGGTTTTGGATCTTTGCCATCGGTCAAGAAGGTCTTCTGTAATCGGTGTCTCCACTCTCGGACTTTCACCGCTTCAGGATCAGCTGCTAGAGCTGTGGAGATGCGTCGCATGCTGAATATGAGGGAAGCTGCCAGCAAGAGGGTCACATACGATCGTCCTCCTTGTCCTTCTTCGCTTTCTTAGCTGGTGGTGGCGAGGTTTGCTTGCTTGGACCCGCATCCTCGTCTTCCTCCGCTTCGCCCGCCACGCCGCCCTCATCCTCACTTTCAACCATAGCCTTCGATTTGGCCCCGTTCTTCTTGCCCTTTGCTCCCGCTGCAGGCTTTTTCTTCCCAGCTGGCTCCGCGGAAGCCTTCTTCGTCTTCGGCTTGCCCTTGACTTTGGAAGGCGCCGTTTCGGAATCGCGCTTCCGTTTCTTGGGCTTGATGGGTTTGTCGTCCTCATCGGCGTCAGCATCAGCATCCGCTACGGACGACTCGGCTTCGAGTTGGTCGACTTCAGCGTTTTCTTCTGCCTCGGCAGCCTCGACGCGTTTGTTCTCCAGCTCCTCTTCCCATTTCGTAGGATCGAGTGCGATGCGATAGCCAGTGAGAAGGTCGCCTGATTTCTTATATGGCTCGTTGATGTACGCCTCGATTTCATGCTGCTGAAGCCGGGAGATGTCTTTAGAGACTAGCCAAGCACTGAGAACAACAGCGAAAAGATCAGCGGATGAGGGGAGAGGGAGTAGGTGTGACGGGACATACTGCTCGCCCTTAGGGAAGAACCGGACGCAATAGAAATGTGACTTTTTGTTAGCGGGCCGCTCTTTAGCTACCTCCGAGGTAACATTTTCTGGGTCAACGACCTAGAGAGGTGACAAGAACAGAAGCAAGGTCATCGTAGGGTGGAACGCGCTCGGCCAGCGAAAACGTACCATGCCTGGCCACGGCGGATACCCGCGTACTTTCGCGAGCACGACGTCGCGGAAGTCGTATTTTGTCTCTTTTGGAGTCTTCGTCTTTTTGCTCATGGTGAATGGACGCGTTCGCTGCGGGTCGACGACGGGCGCGGTGGAAGGAGGACGCGAGTGAGTGGTCCTGGTCAAAGTTGGATTCGGCAATTCCCAGAACAGCCCGCCCCCCTTTGCCACGCGGGCCCGTGCGGCGTGCACCCCAATCAACAAACATTTCATCTCGTCCGTCTGGCCCACACAGACGCGCGCTAATGCACGGCTACATCCCTATTACACGGCCCACACTCGTGCAGACGAGCCTAGCATCGACGACGCGCAGTCAGCCGCACATCGATACGCGCACTGCACTACCGCAATTCGGCAGGACTCGGCAGTCCGTCCGGCCTGATACGGTCGCGGCGTTTCGACGCACTTTCTACGAGCGGCTGTTTAAACACACCCATAAATCGCTTACAATCATGTTTGCCCTCGACGCGTACCATTGAAATGTAGCTAGCTTTGTATGATGAGGATATTGAGCAGAGAGCGTTCAGAGTCCGTGGTCACTTTTCGCCCACAAACTACCCAAACAGCTCAAACTATGGGACAAATCTCGGCTTAGTCAGTGGCGGAGGCCCAGGTTCGCTTGCCGCTGCGCTCACCCACCGCGACCTTCCAAACCCCGTCACCCTCGTCAAACCCATCATCTGACATGTTCGAACCTGTGCGCGGCGGCACCCGCGGTGGACAAGCGCAGTTCAAATGGTCAGACGTGTCTGCGGACAAGGACCGTGAGGTACGTGAGGCCCCATACAACACAAGTTCAAGTTCGTCCGCCTTGTCAACTTTCCGACACAGGCTAACCTGATCCCGCTTGCTAGAACTACCTCGGTCATAGTATCAATGCTCCCACTGGACGGTGGCAGAAGAACAAAGATGTGCATTGGTACAACCGTGACGTGAAGGATACGGAAGCAGAGAGACTGGAAGAAATCCGGAAGATAAAGGAGGCAGAGGCTGAAGCCTTATCTATTGCACTGTCTGTCACTCGACTCTTCACTAGTACTTGGCCGTTCTAATGCTAACCTCGATCATGATTTCTGTGATACAGTGGTTTTGGACCAAGCCAGAAAAGTGCGTCTGATTCCGGTCCCGGGACGGGCGCAAATGCGACCGAAGTCAAGACCGAAGTCAAGAAGGAAACCGAGCTGGATAGCGCAGAATCCATACGGAGGAAGGAGAGGGAGGAAAGGCGGAGGCGAAAAGTGGAGCGGAAGGAGGAGAAACGTGCTAGGAAGGAACAGCGCCGTGGTGAGAGCAGACGCGATCCAGAGGTTGCTAACATTACCCGAAGTCATCGTGATCATTCTCGTTCGCGCTCGCGCTCTCGCTCACCACGCCGAGACAGAGAGAGGGAAGAGATGCGGAGATATCGTGACTATGAGCGGAGGTCGCCTGTTAGTCGGGGAAGGTACGAGAGAGAAGCCGAGAGGGAGAGGAACGGCGGGTATAGGGAAAGAACACGAGATGGTGATGGCGATCGGAGACGACGGACTGATCATCCGAGGGAGGTGTCTGGGGAGCGCAGATGGGGTAACCGATGACTTGGGTTTGTGCCACCTCCTATTTTCTGGTGAGCATATTTTCTATTTATGCTTCTCTTAGTTAATTCGCATCGCCATGACCTTCTAGTACGTATATTCCAGTGCTGTTCTTGTTATCCTTGCCATACACCGGTCAATATTGGCCTCTTTGTCAATCACTCGTGTGTCCCCAGAATCTTTGGAACGTGTTTCGGACTTCGACTCCTTCAGAGCAAGTACCGGATCTTTTTCCGACGATATCTTCGCGAACGCGTGTCAATCTCCCACCCCTTCCAGCAAGCCCGAGGTCTCCTCTTCAAAGTACGAGATTGGACCTTATTGACATCGCCCTGACTTGTCATTTCTGACTCTTCTGAGCCCCTTGATCCGTCCAGACTGCAGTAACTCCTGCCAACTCTCACGAAGGCTTTGTACCTTTTCACGTCACAGAATCATTTAATATTCTATCATGGCCATCATGAATCGCGAACCATAGGACCCCAAGAGGTATGTATGATCTAGAAGTAACTGTGACCGAAGCTGACTCGCTGCTACTTGCCTACTCACCTTGAAACTTGCATCAGCGCGTTGTATGTTGGCTGTCTCCCCTAAGGACCATCACGATTGCCGCCGCCAAACGATCCATCTGTGCTCTTTAAGATATACATTGCGCCGAATATTCAGTCCTACTGTTGTGCATCCGTCGTCGAAGACTCCATCAGAGCCGAAGAGCTTCTTTGGTTCTTTGTTCGAAGAATAAACATTCCCCGCCGGGACGGATGTGATAAGCCCCAGCACCAAGCCGAACTGTTCCTTGCAGGTTGAAGCTGTGATGCATGATGAAGGCTCAGAGGTCACTGGACATTGCGCCTGATCGCATCGAAGCCCATGATGCCGTGGCGCATGATGTTCAGCCATGTCTCTTGTCTGCACTCTCGCGTCCTGCTTGTCTCGGCTTGCTCCAACTGCGTTATTGCGTCATATTTACGGACAAGTGAGTATGAGAGTCGGACACTCGTGGCAAACTAAACTATCTGGGGCCGGTGGTACGCACGTTCTTTCCACCTCGACGAGGAATGTCGAAGCCTCGTGTAAATACATGGAGGAGCCCAACCTCCTTCAGGCGAACAAGAGTTTGCCCCTCCGACATGTACTGAATTGCCTCGATCACAACGAGCTGCCTCATGCGCAATTATTGAGAACAGCTCCTTGACGGGACGTGCCGGCACGAGTCACACGGCACCGGATCAGTGACGTCGGAAGCTGAGATCCTGAGGCAACGTTGTTGATTGAATTCTGTTTCCAAACCATGTCTCTTCAGAACCTCCAGGAGCCACCCTCCGAGCACATCAGTCCTTTTTGTTCCATCACTTACCACATCTTTTAGCGAAGGACGCTGCGCACAGTCGGGCGGAGCTCCCTTTTCCAGTATCTTGATCTATTATCGATCATGTTGGTCCACGCCGGACCAGTCACCAGCTAATCATCGTGCCGCCCATTGCACGCCTCTCCGTGGGTACAGCCCTCTGACGGCTTTCTGTCCACAAAGTTCATCATCTTTTCGCGGCCAGAATCCGCTTATCCTAATATGAGCCTCTAACGCCGTCTGGAGCACACAGGCGGGTGCCAGATTCTCGTCACTACAGTGGATTTGTTTCGTAGTAGGAGTCCATGGGAGTCTTTTTCCGCCGGATGCCGGAATATCATCGTGCGGTGGGGACCGATGATCCTCCACTCTCAGTGTCGTGCAATTTGCTTGGGTATCAGATAGCCATCTCTCTGACGACCTACAAATTCTGCACTTTCCTCGCCTGCCATGCCCGACACTCGCACCCCATCTCGATTCTCCTCCACGTCTTCTGCACTGCATCAAAGCATCGATGCTGCCGACACTGGGCATGCCGTACTTCCTTGAAGACAAGTCTGGCACCCTCCTCGGGTCGGAATTCGTCGACGTCAACGACCGGATGCGCCTCGGCTTTCGATGCACACTTCGCGACGTACACCGTACCGCGTACATGATTTACGACCTCACCATGCCCAGCCAGGGGGCGTACTCTTTCCCCGTTGCCACACTGGACTATGGCGCGAACAATGCGCTTGGCACTGTCATATTCTCTGGACGTGGTAGTATGCCCATGAGCCAGTACCTTTCGAAAATGTCGCCTTTCGGGAGGTAAGCACCCATCCAGGCTTGTCTCGTGACAATGGTGCTCATCATACTCTAGTTCGAAAAACAGGAAGTTCATTGCTTCCGACGGGCAGGAATATAGGTGGAGCTGGCGTGGTAGAGAGAATTTTGAGTGGATGGTGCGTGATGCAATCTTTTCCATCATGCCTGCTCTGACCGGTGTCTGTTGTACTTAGTGCCTCAATACGAGCGGATACCTCGTAGCTTACTACAACTTAAAGCTTGCCGGAGAGCCACCTTATCCTGGCTCTTCGGGTTGTATGCTTACGGTCGATGAGTCATATCCTCATCTCGCAGTCGGTACGTCATTGCTTGTGGGCTTCTCGCATTGGAGTTGAGACTGTTCTCCTACCAGAGCTCCTCACCTCGTTGCTCATCATGAGACACATTGCGGAGCATAACCTTTGATTTTACCTGATCTTCATCTCGTTCGTAACGCCCGTGCACGCCTTCTTCACGACTGTACCTTGCATATGCAATTCTCCATAGTCACGAGTCGATGGTATTTATGCCTCGTCGCTTATTCACTACTCTACTCATTACTATTACTCGGCCATCTTACCCCAGCGTATCTCTGCTTTTGACACTGTGACTTGAATGTGTTTACGATAAGTTACCGTCTCCCCTATATTGTACATATATGTAGTCACTATCACTTTGAATGCAGCTCTAGTGTAGGTTCGTCTGTTCATAAACATGAAATTGGCGCGCGCCTACGGTACCGATTCGAATGTGAGTCACACTGCCATAAGTATAGAATCCGGTTCATTTTGGTGCTCGCAGCGCGCGTCCACTGTCACAGGGCTTGCACCATGACTTCGACGATACCTTCCCTTAGAGGGGACGCCTCGGGGCATTATCGCGTCCATGTTATCGGAAACAGTGGTGCGCCAAATCACTCACATGCCTCTAACATTAATTCGTCTCAGCATTTCTCTGCGTACAGGGACCGGCAAGGCAAGCTTTCTTTGACATCAATTATATACCAGTTCAATACACAGATTATCTCTGATATCCGTCGCAATCCAATGATAGTCGACTCTAGCCGCCGAGGTCGCTGCGCTCCTTGGCATCCCACACATTTCCCTGGACGCAGTATACTGGAATCCCAACTGGGAGCCGACACCAAAGTCGGTGTTCATAGATAGGGTCACAGCTCTGCTCCGGGACAGCGAAGACAGCCACGGTGGGTGGGTTGTGGATGGGAGCTACGGGTCTCATCTCGGAGACCTGGTCGCGGATTCCGCAACTGACGTGCTCTGTGCGTAAGGAACGATACTTCCAGTGTGCTCACCTTCTTAACAGAGTGGCCTTGGCGCATCATGACGACCTTCGCTGTGCCCCATACTGTGATTCAGGGCTCGACCCGCCCCTTGCCTTGTATCTCCCCCGTCTCTGCCTACGCACGCTGAAGCGACTTTTTGGCCTGGTCCCGCCGTGCAGCCCCAATTGTCCCGAGCGCGTGAGCGAAGCGTTCTTCTCGAAGGACAGTATCATTTGGTGGTGTATAAGCCATCATTGGTCTGTCAGAAAGCGAGAGTCAGAGCGGTGCGCAGTCGACGGCATCGAGGCAGGCGGTAAAATTCGGAGGCTTGGTGGCTGGGGTAAGGACCGAGATGAGTGGTTGAGGGCTGTCAGGGTAATGGTGGACGGTCACAGGCAATAGAGGTGCCCAGTGCGAGTCACTCTATGATCATCGGGCATTCGTGTCGTCGAGGATATATGAAACAGCCGTGTCACGATAGGTCGCGGTTCGCCGATACTGTATGGCAACCGGGAGTGATCTGCTCTCAAAACGTAAGCTCAAGGTCAGATTTCGCAGGCAGGACCCCTGAAACAGTGTATCATATAATCATTACCATATATCACTCCTCAGTCTCTGATGTCCGAGATCTTGTCATCACAATAGAGGGACAGTAGAAGACCATTTTGTAATTCAAATATAGGTAATTAGTTATTATATTCGCAGACTGATAACCCGGTCGGTTATCAGCTAGTAGAGTAACCTGAATTGAGCTCAGGTATGTGGTAGAGAGGTGTGCGGGACACTAGCTGTGTCGCTGCCTGCGTAGCTGTGAGTGCCGAGATTGAGATCCATGTGGCGGACCTACAAGCTGCGGACAGGCGCGCCAGGCGGACGAGGAGCGAGGAGACCACGGCGCAGGTGCGGACGAGGACCACGGCTGTGCACAGGCGGGCGACGAGCAAGGTGATGACGGGGCAGGTGCGGAGGAGCACAGCAGGTCGATGCGGCCGATCCAGCAGCAGCGAGTGGGTGCGCCAGATGCAGCGGCTGTGCACAGGCGGGCGACGAGCGAGGTGACGACGGCGCAGGGGGCGGAGGAGGACGGCGGCCATCGCAGTCGATTCAGCAGCCACAGGCGGGCGCGCCAGGCACTGCTGCTGTCCACAGGCGGGCGAAGAGCGAGGTGACGATGGCGCGGGTGAGGAGGAGAACAGCGGGTCGATGCGGCCAGTCCAGCAGCGGCGAGTGGGCGCGCCGAGGCCCCTACTGTGCGCAGGTGGGTGAGAAGCGAGGTGGTGTCGGCACGGGAGGCGAACAAGAGGTGTGTCTGCCAGTCGTTCCCTGCGTAGCGATCTTCGCTGAAGTCGAGGAGGCGCGCTGGCACGTCTGCGCATGTGCCGGGCAGAATCAGAGGAGGAGAGAGGCTGTGTGGATGTAGGAGTGAAGGGGGACACCTGTAGTCGCCTCCTTGATCGTGAATACCTTGTACAGGCTGCGGGAGCAGCAAGTCAGTAAGATGGCGGCCTCGACGAAGAGGGTTGATCTTGCCGTCAAGGTTAAGAAGGACCTTTTGTAGGTGATGTAGCCGGGGATGATGAGGATGGCAAACCAGAGCGAGAGTAAGCCAGGACTGAGCTGCACAAGGTATCATGATGCCATCATTCTCACGTTGAACGCCAGTGAATGCCACTCGGCGTCGCATGTTGGTAGCTTGTAGGTCCGCCACATGGATCTCAATCTCGGCACTCACAGCTACGCAGGCAGCGACACAGCTAGTGTCCCGCACACCTCTCTACCACATACCTGAGCTCAATTCAGGTTACTCTACTAGCTGATAACCGACCGGGTTATCAGTCTGCGAATATAATAACTAATTACCTATATTTGAATTACAAAATGGTCTTCTACTGTCCCTCTATTGTGATGACAAGATCTCGGACATCAGAGACTGAGGAGTGATATATGGTAATGATTATATGATACACTGTTTCAGGGGTCCTGCCTGCGAAATCTGACCTTGAGCTTGCGTTTTGGGAGCAGATCACTCCCGGTTGCCATAATACTGTAATTTGAAAGGAAAAGAGCATACAATGTGAGCTCGGCCCGGTGATTGCCGCACGATGGCGTTCAATCTGAATGCGATGGACGTGCTCGTCGCAGGGCTGCTGTTGGCCTTGCCAGTTGCTTTCTACCTCCAAGGCTACTTCTTCACTCAGCTCGATTCCCCCCTTTCGTCGCCTCTCCCTTCGCCCCGTCCGTCTCCTCCACCAGAAGAAAAGAACTCAGAAGTAAAGAGCATCATGCAGGCGGAGAGGTCAGATTTAGCTCCCCCCAAAGATGACCCGTTCACTTTGGACCAGTTGAAACAATTCGATGGATCTGATTCCTCGAAGCCCATCTATGTTGCTATCAAAGGTGCGCGCTTATCTATCTCCATGTCGATTGTAGACTCAGCGTCCAGTGCCATGAAGGGACTGTGTTCGATGTTTCCCACAAGTCTGACACATACGGGCCGGGGAAGTCGTACAACTTGTTTGCAGGCAAAGATGCATCGAAGGCATTGGGGAAGTCAAGCCTCAAGCCGGAGGACGCTGTACCAGACTACAGTGATCTGCCGGAGAACGAGATGAAGGTGTTGAACGACTGGCACATCTTCTTCACGTACGTCATTTCTTGCTGTGACATTGTTCGCTGTTTGAATATTGCGCAGGAAACGCTACAACGTTGTTGGCAAAGTTGTGGATCTGCCAGCAGCCGTGGCAAATCTGTAGTATCCACTGCCTTCGCCTTTTCAATGTCGCTGCTAGTTTGCCGATGGATTGCGTGTACGATAGTGAGAAGATATAGAATTGACGGCTTTTTTCTGCATGGAAGGCTAGTTCACCAGCTTGAGTGTGTGCATTCACTCAGGGCTCCGCGTTCTGCTTCGAGTGGTTACTCTGGTACATACAGTAAGGTTTCTTTTATCTGTGAGCACTGCCGAGTCTGATGGATCTGTGTCCAACTTTCAGTGATAAGAATGCCAGTCAAAGTTCGTCTTCATTCATTGATGACCTGAATCGGGAAGGGTCCGATGATGACCCTCCTCAAGTTTGGACGGCGAGATTACATTACCAACATACCAGTGCACCTGCAGCCAACAGTTGACAACCTGCTGATTCTAAGAATCCCTTTCAGATCTGCCAGACTGTTTCTTGTTTTGGAGGAAATATTGAAGCTGGCTGCTCCCTTGACTGCGTCATTTTCGGAACATCCCTACCACAATCGACGGAACACTCATGTTAATCATCGCCCATTACAATGACGGCTGTTCTGGCGATCCTAAACTCATCTACATGATTTTTAGCTGTGATTGTTCGATGCGATCAAGAGGTTAAGCAAGTATGACGGATGGGGAAATGGACTCGCCCTCGTACGCACGCTGAATCATGAGCGAACGAGGATGTCAAACGGCTCATTCATGCTGTATCCAATATACACCATTCATCTTATCGTTCTGAGTGCATTGAGTGTTCGTCAACAGACACCACACAGCGTGTTCTTACAATGCGCGACACCTGAAACCAAGAGGAAGGAGTTGTATCAAACAGCTCGGATCAGCTGTTTGAAGTGATCTAAAGGATGGATGCATATGGGCGAGGACAGCGTTGAGTGACGGGAACATTAGCACTTAGTCTGAACAAGGGCGCCGAGTTACTACTTATGTAACGATCCTCTCGAGTCCGGAGGTTGACGCATCTGCTTACTGACACGTCAAAAGCGAAGATGCATCAGCGCTTCAGCTTCAGCCCTGCCATCAAATTTTGCATCAAAATACTGAAGCGAAGTGCGATTAGGAAGAGTACTCACCTATGCTGGCATCGAACATCGAACATATTGCTGCTTATCTACTGCGTAGGAACAAGGTTGAACGTCGGAGGCGTATCATATGTGTCTGGCGCTCATCATTTGTCATGACATTGGTTTCATAGGACCAACATTGGTGACTGAGGAACATGTAGCTACAGACAGGGTCGTCATGACCGTTCTGAGTGACGCTCGCCACCGAACATGGTGGAAATTTTTCAGGAAAATGCCCCGCGGTTTGTGTGGGTTGGGTAGAGATCCACGGCTGGGACATTTGCAGAGGAAATGGAGATGAACGGGGGATAAATGGGAGATAAGTAGGGAGGCGGGAGCAGAGGGCGCAAGGAAGTCGACCGATTTGGCTGTGGAAGCGGCTGAGTGAGTGGCGGTGTTTGTCGGTGTTTGGATTTGAGCCCGAACGAATTGTTTGGACCGGATCCTTGACTACATCCTCCCTCGTCGCTGTCCCCTCCGACGCCGCGCGTTTACTCCTCTTCTCCTGTCTGTTTCTCCCCTCCCACTCTCCCGCTCTTTTACTTATAATTATACCAAGACCATACCTGCTTCTTGACCCCGCCAGTGTTCAAAAATGGGTTGCGTTCAATCCACCGGCATCGATGATGAGGCAAAGGCTCGTAAGTAGCCATCCCTTGTACCACCACCACCTCCGTGCTCGCGTCTGACCTCGGAGACTAGGCAACGATGAGATCGAAAATCAGCTGAAGCGGGACCGCATGATGGCAAAGAACGAAATCAAGATGTTGCTGCTGGGTGCGGGTGAATCTGGAAAGGTATACCCCTTAAACTTCCGCTCGCCCCTGTCGCTCATCGTCCCTCTCCTAGTCAACCGTCCTCAAGCAGATGAAGCTCATTCACCACGGTGGATACAACGAACAGGAGAGGGATTCTTACAAAGAAATCATCTTCTCGAACACCATCCAGTCTATGCGTGCCATCCTCGAGGCCATGCCCACGCTTGACATCTCTCTGTCTCCCCAGAACGATGCTCGCCGTGCTGTGATTCTGTCACTGCCCGCGCAGATCGAAGGCGATGTTCTTCCTAACGATGTCGGTGACGCTGTCCGGGGGCTCTGGCGGGACGCCGGCGTCAAAGAAGCCGTCCGCCGCTCTCGCGAATTCCAGTTGAACGACTCGGCAGTTTACTACTTCAACTCCATTGACCGTATGTCTGGACCAGGTTACATGCCAACCGATCAGGATATCCTTAGAAGTCGAGTCAAGACGACCGGTATAACGGAGACAACGTTCAAAGTTGGCGAGCTGACCTACAAGCTCTTCGATGTCGGTGGTCAGCGGTCAGAGCGCAAAAAATGGATTCATTGCTTCGAGAATGTCACTGCGCTTGTGTTCTTGGTCAGTCTTAGTGAATACGACCAGATGCTGTACGAAGATGAGAGTGTGGTATGTCGCTCGCTATCTTTAAATAAGCGCGATATTCCCTGAAGTGCAGGTCTAGAATCGAATGCAAGAGGCCTTGACCCTCTTCGACTCAATATGCAACTCGCGGTGGTTCGTCAAGACCTCCATTGTAAGCGCTCCCGACTCCGCAATCCTTCGGTACTGAACATGGTTTCCTGTCAGATCTTGTTCCTCAACAAGATCGATCTTTTCGCGGAGAAACTGCCACGGTCACCATTGGGCGACTATTTCCCTGATTACGCTGGCGGAGACAACTACGACGCTGCCTGCGACTACCTGCTGCATCGGTTCGTCAGCCTCAATCAAAGTGCAGCCACGAAGCAAATCTATGCGCATTACACGTGTGCGACGGATACGCAGCAGATCAAGTGTATGTCCCCATTGTGACCACATACCCTAACTCATGGCACCATCCTTGTCTGTTCACAGTCGTTTTGAGCGCAATCCAAGATATTCTGCTCCAAATCCATTTGCGCGAATGTGGTCTCCTGTAGTCCGCACGCAAGTCTGATCTATCGTCTGATAGGCATATCTCATAGATCTGGCTTTGTGCAGATGGATTTGAAGCCGAGGGTATCCAGTGGGTTTTCATGTATGCAACTATCTACATTCTCGCGCCGTCATCATCGTGCATCGTTCGTGTCCATACATACCTTGCGCTCTCCACCATCGCACTGTCGTTCATCTCTCCCCGTCCGATCGGTCCCGCTTGACACGGGCCATACCACCAACTTCAGCGTTTTCACACTGGTGGTCTATTTACCCTTTTCATTATGACTGGCCTCACTTCTCCTCCTACTTCCCCTCTTCCTCGACATTTTTGTTTCTTCCTTGCATCTTGTCTTACCACCTTTCTCCTTCCTGCTTAGTTATGATGAACGGATTCTATCACACACATATGATACCTTCTTCCGTTTCAGTGTACATGCCTCCGTGCGTGTTCGCCGTACTTCTAATTCAAAGGCTCCAGCGACAAAGTACCTATGCTGTATCAGCTGTATGGTTAATATTGGATCGTCCATGCCTTGATGCAACCCCAAGGCTTTCGTGTGATTCTCCTTCACCCCACTCACGTGACACTCTACGTCCAAGGTGATCCTGGCCTCATGTTGTACTCGACCTCTACGCTACACATACATGCCTCCCGCAGCTTCGTCTCGAGCCCTCCCGAAGCGCACAGACAGTCTACAATCCATAAAAAATCCACAGCTCTTCATTGCCATCGAGGATGAAGTACGCGATTGCAAACGCGTGCAGACCCATGGACAAGAGGAGGATCTAAAGGAAGCATTGAGTCGCATGATGTCAAGGGTTGAGGAGTTGGTAAGAATACCGATTCCCCGCTCATGGTCTGACAGATCCATTTCTCGAGTACAATAACTCAATCACTGTCTGCTTGCTAGTGCGCACTCTTGAAGTCATCATATCAGGCAGCTTCCGATGTCGAGACAAGCCTGACCTTGTGCCAATCGAATCTCAAACTTGCGCTCGCAAACAACGAGATGCTCGAGGATGCGCTCAGGAGGAACTCTTCGTCGAAAGACGTAGGGTGGCGTAGATCATCTCGTGATACTACGTCCCAACAAGTGCAGGAGGTGCATACGCAGTCACAAAGGACCAGCCTCGAGGAAGGACATGAGTATAGAAAGGGTTCGAACCCGGCCGAACTTGATAGCCCGTCCTCGAGCGCCATGACGCCTCCTACTACATCCCCTTCGCAGGACTCCCGATTCTTTCGGTTCCGCTTTACAAGCGGACGCACGACCCCAACACAATCCAACTCCCCCGATCTAGGTAACCCACCTCTGCCTAATGGTTTACGGTCGCCGAACTCAGCCCTTGTGGGACACTTGACGTCCGCCTCGCTACCATCCTTGCTCCCTCCACAGTCGCACGAGAAGGAACTCGAACAGCTTCGGGCTAAGCTAGAGGACGAGAAGCTCAAGTTCGAGAAGATAGCTGCGGACAAGAAAAATCTCGAAAGCGAGCTAGAGAGCCTGAGCCAAGCATTATTTGAAGAGGTGAGTTCCTAGTCGACTTCAGTCGAGCTATACCTCACTCTGTCTTGCGATGGAACCCGTCGATCTGGGGCATCCCCCTATGATTTCGATGAAAAGGCAAACAAGATGGTCGCCTCTGAACGTATCAAACGGGCGGAAGCTGAAGAGGAAGCCAGGGAAGTTCGCTTGGAGCGAGAAGCCCTCCGCTCAGCCCTGAAGATAGTTGAGGGCGAAAACGGTCGCTTGCGGGCGGGGTCTGCCGTAGATCACGATGGGCGGATCGGTCCTAGTGCATTGGTGATGGAACACTCTTCGGGACGGTTCTCTCACTCAAGGTCATCGTCACAAATCGCGATGAAGTCCCCATCGTCGAATCCGGCAGACGGCGATCCACTGTCTCCAATAACACCTCATACGCTTTCTGCTATGGAGGGTCAACCTGCGTTGGACGACTCCACTGCCGAAGGCGTGCCATCGTCTTCAATGCCCGGCTCTCCTGAACCTCTCTACGTACCCCCACCCGATATCACCCATTCTCCAGAAGTGCGCGCGAACTCGCCTACTCCACTACCACATCCTCACCGCCCTTCGCACTTGCGCTCCTCCAAAGAATTGTCTGAGTCTGATCTCGAGTTACCCCTTTCACCAGCCTTGCTTCGTACTGTCGTTGTGACCTCGAAGGATCGGAGCGGTTCACGGAATCATCCACCAGAGGCGCCGCCGCCTTCGGCAGCAGATATGTTTTCTGATTCGCCTTGGGCGCACGAGCCAGAAGAGGAGGAATCTGGAGATAGTCTGCGTGTTTACACCCACCCGACCCCCGACGAGTTGGCTTCGCCTTGGGCAGATCGGTAAACGTCAGTGCAAATACCATCCGTTCTTGAAAGAACGGAGCATCGGAAAGTGGGTGATATGCCCACATCCCTCGATCTATCAATTCAGACAAGTTACATTCCATTCATCGTCGCGAGATTGCTACCGAAGCTGTATCTATATACTCACGCCAGTTGAAAGCCACAGAGTGATCAGTCCGGACGATGAATATCATCGGCCTCGTTCCATCCGACACGGCGTTCGATTGTCGTGCGAATCGGACATGCGGAATTCTCCTGGGTTTGTACAACATAGAATCCATGTGTATACACTATAGCAAAGCGCAATGCACAGAGTCACAGGATAAAATGTGTCATCGTCCATTGGCTAGGGTAAGTGGACGTCATAAAAACGCGGGGTACTTCGCACCTTTACGCTACACGCTAGGCTGAGTGGTACAAGAAATCGGGAATTTAGTCAGTGTCTCACGGTCTCGTACATTGTCCCGGTTCATAAGTATTCCTTTGGGATCTTTCGCGAACCAATAGCAGCAGTGTCTACAGATCCCGAGTGCGATAGCGTCTCTCCAAAAACGATCAGTTCCTCGAGGCTCATCCCGTTTGCCCACCTCGCGTCCACTGCATCTCTCAGAATCCGGAAAAACGTCTCATCGATTCGCTTGCCATACGTAGGTGTACGATGCTCAAACTCGAGGCGCCTCAGATGGGGGCATATCAGAGCATCGGAGTGCGCGAGTGCCTTGGGGAAGGTATGCAGAGTCGACCCGCGGACGTGGATGGTATTCACCAACGGGAAACAAGAAAGCACAGGCGCCCAATCGAGGGTCATCCCGCCCAAGTCGATTAGTAGACTGCGGACAAATTTGACGTTAAAGTGAGCTAGAGTGTGCAATATGCCTTGTGCGATGAGGGACCGCTCTTCGTAGATGACGATGGAAAGACTGAAGGCAGGGACGTCCGGATCGCCCAATGACCCAGCGATCGAAAACCCAATCGCGGTGTGCGTTATCCGGAATGCGGTAATTGGCGTATGCGCGTAAGATGGAACGATAGCGTGCAGCGACAGCTCGTCGATGGAAGCGACATAAGTGCGGAGTTCGATGGATGTGGATAATGGAATAGCGAGCCGACGGGTAAACTCGACACAGTCGGCGAGGGAGTTTGAGGTGAAGGCGAGGGTACGGAGATGTGGGAGGAGGACCGTTGGCGGTAAAGGAGGGTCAGTCCCTTCAGTCTGAGCGTGAGGGGTCCGAGACAGAGCTTGAATGAGGCAAAGTGTCTCCAGCTGAGGCATACGCGTGAGGGCGTCGAGCCATCGCGCCAGACTATGGCGTGGGGAGCGGGAGTCCCCCTGAACTGTCAGAGAGGACAGCCCAGACAGGAGTGGTGAGGTGAGATGGATACTCAGGCCCTTCAGGAAGAGCGAGCGGAGTTTGTGGGCGCTGCCGTCAAAAAGAGAGTCAGGAATGAACAGATTAGCCGGGGGAGGCATGACGGCGTATTCAAGGTGCAATTCCTCCAAAAGCAGGGCGGGCGTCGTGCATTGGATCAATGTTTCCACTACCTGGCCCGTCAAGCGCAGACTTCGCACGCGCTGGATGTTGCCCATTGCGAGCGCAATGACTTTCTGCATCGCAGGGGGATATTTGAGGAAATCGAGGTGGAAACGTATGTCTATCGGGATGGACTGTGAGCGCAAGAGCATTTCTTGCGTCCATCGTGGCGTAGAGAACCCTATATCCCGCCAAAGCAACGGCGCGTTAAGTGCAATGATCCGCCAGCGGCGGCATACGTGAGTGATCGCTATCCAGCTGATATCATAGAATCTGGAAGGCTCGTCGGGTTGCCAAAGGAAAGGTATGAGCTCGAAAATGGAGAGGAGGAGTTCGGGGAACAGGATAGAGATAGGCGAGGTCAGTGGCGACGACGACGACTGCTTCCTGATGGAAAGTAGATGACCCTGTTACGAGGTTAGAAATGGCGAGCCGGCGCTGGTAACATCTTATTCACCTTGTTCCATGTCTGCGTCAACCATTGCGTACCAGGAAGTAAAGTCAGCATGAATGGGGTCTAAGATCATCTAGCGTTCTCCTTGGTTTGCCCGTCATCAAGCATGGTCGGATGATAGGCGTCTACGTCAACGCCATTTGTAACAACGTCGTGAAGCGGCAGGTATGATTGACGACTGTCTTTCAATCTGATGAATCACCGCTCCGAAAAAAGTTCAACACCGCACAGCAGGCCTGGGAAAATCAAGCTGAGGGAAAGAGAAAACAGAGTACGCCTGACATGTACGGCAACATACAACGTTCTCTTTGAATGCTCGCTTTATTTAGTTTTGCATCGGAGAGTCCAAACAGCGCTCTAGAAATCTATTCTAGCACATTGACGACGATTGACTGCTTGTAAACTGTATCACTACATGGCTCGTATTAATGGAACAAAGCAACAAAAAACGTTCGAATCCACATCACTCCTCTAATCTATATCCATCTCGCTCGGCCCTTGCTCTGGCTTGGGAGTCTCTGACTTCGGGGGCGGATTGGGCGTCTCCGTGCCGCTCTTAGGCGTCTCCGTGCCCTCGACCTTCGAGGGCCTGGGCTTGGGACGAGTGAGGATGGGGGTAGCAAAGAAGATGACCTCCTCGCGTTTCTTCTGGATCTCTGCGACCGTCAGGACGGGGTCCGTGTTCTTCGCCCGCTCCGCCTGCCGCACGTTCTGATCCTCGAGCCACTTCTGCACCGTCGCGCACTTCTCGACGATCGACTGTTTATCCTTCTCGTCGATGTGCGAGTACCGCTCCTCTCCGGAGGTCGCCTGCGACATGTAGTTGTTGATGGTTTCCCGGAGCTCAGCCATCGAGCGTGGCCTCTCCTCGGCCTCCCTCCAGCGCGTGGTGATCGGGTCGCCGAGGGCGTGAAGGGAGGCAATGCGTTCGACGTATGCAGATTTGGTAGCCTCTTCGCCCTCCTCGGTGTAAAGCCAGTCTTCATCCTTCTGGAGTTCGACAAGGAGCTTTTCCTTCTCCTGAGGCTGGACGAAAGCGACGTAACGTTCGTCGAGCTTGGCACGCATGTCGTAGATGTACTCCTCGAGAGCGTTTTTGCGGTCCTAAATTCGGCGGTCAGTCTGAGATCGTCCACGTTCAAGTTCGACCAGCATGTACTCACTTCGGTATCTTGCACGAGCTTGTCGGCGGCCTGCATCTGCGCTTCCCGCTCCTTGAACTTCTCCACGACCGAGGAGTCCAATTTTCCGTATGCGGCGACGAAAGCGACATCCTTCTTGACCTTTTTCTTCTTGGGAGGCTCAGTGCTCGGCTCCCCATCGACTGCCATCGGTTCCTCCTTCTCCTCAATCTCCTCCGTGTAGACCTGTTCAAACGAGACCACGCCGTGCAGGTTCAAGCGCGTCTTCACCTTCACGACCGCGAGGTCGCCCGAAGAGGGAGAAGGGATGTTCTTGGCCGTCAGCTTCGCGAGCCATGGGTTGATCGAGCCAGGAAGCTTCTCCGGCTCGCCGTATACCGCCTCTAGATCAAAGGTATCCTTGCGGTAGAAAGTGAGGACCTTGGTCGAGGGAAGGCTGTTACCGCGAGGGAACACGGTCAGCTCTGTATCGTCATCGGGATCTTCAGGAGACTTCTCCCAGCGAATCTTGATGGGGTAGGGAGCGATATCGTGCAGCGCGAAATCGCGCACACGGAACACGGGGGAAAGAGTAGCGCACGCAAATGTCGCACCGCGAGCACAGGCCTCATCCTGATTAAGAGTCGTGGAGAGAACCTTTCCAGGGAAGACGGATTGGATGCGGGCGCGGACAGCTGGGATACGAGTCGATCCGCCGACAAGCTCGATCGCGTCGATCTGGTCGAGCGACAAGCCAGAATCCTCGAGGGCTCTCTGAAGGGGTCCGGGGATGCGGTTCAGAGATTTATCGATGAGCTGCTCGTACTCGTCGCGAGAGAGCTTGGAGGAGGCGTCGATGTCGTTCATGATGGACTCCACGGAGAGGGGAGCTTCAGCATTGGCGGACATAACCTTTTTGAGCTTCTCGGCCGAGGCATAAAGGCGGAATGTCGCCTTGGGGTTCGAGAGCACATCAATCTTGTACTTTGTCTCAAATTCTTTGGCGAAGTGTCGCACAAGTGCGTAGTCGATATCACGGCCTCCGAAATTAGGCTCATACGCGGTGCTCTTGACAGTGAGCTGGCCCTTGGAAAAGGCGACCACGGAGGCCGACAAGCTGGAGTGTCCGACGTCAACGAAGACAACATGGCGAGGATTCTCGGGTTCGGGAAGATCAGACTTCGTGATACCGTAGCCAAAGGCGACGGCAGTGGTATCGTTGATCAGACGGAGGGGGTTGAGACCGGCAATGGTGGCAGCGTCAAGGACAGCCCTTCGTTGGATATCGGTGTACCATCCAGGAACGGCGATGACGACATCGGAAACGTTGTTCTTGAGCTCGTTCGCGGCGATTTCGCGAAGCTTGCCCAAGTACATGCCTACCAACTGTGTGGCAGAGAAAGTATGTTTTTCGCCGATGTAGTTGACCTGCCGAGGAAAACCCGTGAGCGCAGTGCCAACTGAGGCGAGACGAAAAACTCACCTGGGCTCCGACAGTTCCATCCACATCCACGAGCGTAGCATGCGTAAACTTCTTCTCGACTTCCTGAATCTCGACATCTTGAAGGGTCCGGCCAATGAGACGCTTCAAGGAGCCGACGGTGTTCTTGAAATTAGAGATCTCTTGCGTCTTGGCCGATTCACCAAGAGAACGCTGTTTTGGGCCAAAGGCGACGAGGGATCTGCAGTCAAAACATTGGCTCCTGAAATACTGCCTCAGAATGGGGTGACTTACGGTGTCGCACGATTCGAGACCTCGTTGGTGATAATATCGATACCACGATGTCTGGCAACTCCAATCTGAAGACATTCGGATTAATGAAGCACTAACGGCGAGGGAAACAACTTGCCTTGCTGTGAAGAGAACCAAAATCGATTCCGACGACGGCCATGGTTGAAAGGAAGGTTTGGAGGGCGGGGGGGACGGGGGGAACTTGAGATGGCGAAAACGACGGCGCGTAGATATATTTTCTGCTGTGGCTGAATCGATCATCTCCTTTTTCGGACACCTTCTCGAGCCTTCCACCTCCTTCTCTCCCTCCGTCATTCCTCCCAACCTCATCTTTCTTACACGTTTCTACAGCGTTCCTGCGAGGAGGAGACCATGTTGTATCGGCGTGTACGATGCCGAGCACAGTGCCCCGAGTCATACATCTTCGTTGAGCACGGCCTTCCAAATATCGCAATGTGTTCTTATTCGTGAGAATGATACATGTAGCATGCCGCCGGTCATGGATCGCAGCTGGTCGCAGCCTCTGCGCTGTGCAGCTGGTCCACATTGTGTGACTCCATACGACAGCGCAGCGGCTATGCCGTAAGTTTAATCCGTGTTCAAGTCGAACAATTTGTCGATTTTATTTAGACGGCCAACAGCAATCCCCGCTCACTAAACACAATTCTGACAGAAGGTAAGTGACTGTGGGAACTGACCGCTGTCTCAGACCAAAAAGAATCACGCTATCATGATAAACTGGGAAAAAGGACTTATCTGCTGATGCCTTCTCGATGATCCTGCTGTTAAAGATATCCTGACAGAAAACGAGAGGGCTGGAGGTGATGGCTTTGGACCGCCCGCCGATGACTTGAGCACTGATACTGCAACATGAGTAGCCGGCCAGGTCTTCCAAATATGACGTCGAGAGCCCGATTGACGGACAGCTTGCACACAGCGTCGACCAGTGGTACAAAGACACGAACAAACATCTTGATAGACAAGGGGCTCGTTCAACACCTCGAGAAGGCGCTCACCGATCACGCCGAGGACTCTGATAAGCGCATGAGGCTAATACTCACGACTCTAGATCTTGTGAAGCCAACCAACCCATGAACCATCCGACAGAACTAAGTAACCGTTGTGCTCCGCCGCTCAGGCTGGTCCACAACCGTTAGCCGTAGACGTCCAAGTCGACCCGGAACGCAGTCCATATATTCATGACCTATATAACACTGATGTACAATAAGAGGGGTATGAAAGCGTGTCAATCGCGGACGAGATACTCATCGAGATCAGGATAGTGGCTGTAGTCCCCGCGGGGCTTCGAGACCCAGCCGTGCACGTTCTCGTCGAAGTAGACCTCGTTTCTCCAGAAACCCGCGTCCACCCACTTCTCCTTCAGATAGGCGTCCCACCATTCTATGTGAGCTTCGCCGGTGGCTTCGAAGAATTGGAAACCGACGACCTTGGGCGCGGGCCCGAGGTACTCGTGGCTTGTGAACGAAACGCGTCGACGTTAGCTTGTGGCTGGTACGATTGAGAGACAGCTTACCGGCGAGGGCTCAACGCTTCCACCGAGACGAAGTTGGTCCCCTTGTAGTTGGAGGGCACCTTTGCGTCATAAAACTCAAAAATTAGCATGTTAAGATCGTCCCCCAGACTGAACTTCAGCTTGGTTGCGTGACCAGTGCTCTGGTGGAGATTCATAGGCAAATAAAGAGTCCCCGGGAATGGGGCGGGGTACCGCTCGAGCGGAGGCTTGTCAATCTATGAGCGAAGGGTCAGTGGACTCGCGTCGAGGCGGGCGACCATGGCGACGTACCGCCCATGCGAACGTCGTAGACAAGTCGTCGAGCCTTTCTTTCAGCACTTTCCTCTCTGTGGCGAGCTCTCGTTCATAAGCTTGCCGCTCCTTCACGTCCGCGGACTCGCGCAGCGCCGCCATGGACGGCTTTTTGCGCTGCTCGCGGTACGCATCTCTTCGCGCGACCCAGTCCTGGATCGTCTGCGCGGTCCAGACGCGTTTCATGCGGATAATGATCAGCAGGAGGGACGAGCAATGTTTGAATTGGCGAGCCTGACGATGATGACGGACAACCGAGCGGCTGTGCTCCGTCGACTCAGTAGCCGTCGCCGCTGCAATGGCAGGGACTGGTGGAGATGACTCTGGAGCGCCGGTGGCTGGGCGGAGTACAAAACACCCGCACCGCAGCACCTCACATCACCCCTCTCTCCATCTCTCTACTCCCTCCACAACATCCTACAGGTCTTTTTCTCTTTCATCATTCAATGCGATTGTCTGTTCTGCCTCTCCTGATTGCAGGCGCTGGCCTCGGTAAGCCCTTATATCGTCTGGCCAAAGTCGACCTGTACCCACTTGCTCCTCCTCTCCTCGCTTGTAGTCAGCGCCAGTCCTTTGAGCGTGATGATAGCATCGACAGACCTCTCCGCGATGCGTCTTGGCCACCCCGCCGCCGGCGCCGCCCACGCCCAGATGATGAACGCGGCTGCAGTGCAGCCCACATCTGGCAGACGCATGCGCCACCTTTGCAAAGGCATGAAGGACGGCGTCACCCGCTTCTTCGGCGTGTTCAGCATCGGGTCCACTACCAAAGTCGTCACCCCTGTCCCCGCCACCATCGCGCTCACCCACCCCAACCTCCGCCGGCCACCCTCCGAGCCCTACAGCCTCAGGCCCGGCGAGCCCGTGTTCAAGCCGCACGGCCTGCAGATCGTCGACGACAACAGGGGCGGCGTCGTCGTGAAGATGAAGGCTGAGCAGATGCTCACTGAGAGCGGCCTCCCGGACCGCCCGATGTTCGTCATGCACTACCCGCTCAACCACAGCGGCTCGTTCCTGCAGCGGGTCCACAGGGCGCTCATGTCCCTCGGCGCATGGGAAGGCCGCGCCGTCGCCTTCGTTCTCGGTGCGCCCCGATCTCCCGTATCTCGCTTACCCCCCTCCCTGATTACCCCCCTTCCGCTCTTCGCACCCTCCCCGTCTCACAACACGTCGTCACTCCACGCACCCCTGGCCGTCTAAAAATACCCTCCTCGTGCTAATCGTCCCAGGCTGCGGAATCGGCGTCCTCCTGCGCATGTTCTACGTGCTCACCGTCGTAGTCTTCCGCGCCGTCCGCGGCGGCTCGCCCAGCGCCGTCGAGCTCCCCGAGGGCACCTATCACGAGGTCGTGTTCGAGGACGCCGAGGCGATCGTCGTGCCCCCTCCCCAGTACACCGACGAGAAGGTCGCCCTTGCCGCCGCCGAGGTCCCCGCCACGGAAGAGCAGGCCCGCGCCTGAACCCCCGCTCTCGCTCCATTTTTGTGCGCCGCCACTCGGCACATCAAGGCGCCCTTCCCGCACCATCCGAGCATCTGCATGCTGCTCCTGCATCCTCCTTTTTCCCGTTCCTTGTATCGAGCTTCATCCCACATCTGGTGATTTCGCGCCAGATGGACTTTCCGTACTCCCCGCCGAGCCCTCTCGTCCCCACATAAGATAACAATACATAAATCAGAAATACAAAGCGCCTCTTTTTGCCCGCCCGTCTCCCCGATGTTGTACGTACCCGCTGCCTGACGTCTATCATATACGTGTCTCTCCATCGCCTTCGCCGACACTTATCGGCGCACATCCGCCGTCGGCACGGGCAGCGCTTCCAGTGCGTGTCGCCGAATCATGTACGCCTGACAGCGCAGCGTGCGATGGGCCAAGACGGGCTCGCACAGTCATTGATTTGGTAAGGAACTGTAAGGAAGCAAGGCATTGGGTATCTCGAGGTATCGCGCAGAATCGAGAGGCCGAAAGTACGTCGATCGATCGAAAGAAAAAACAAGGTGAACCGAAGCGCCCCGCCAAAGAAACGTACGAAGCCCACCGACAAGGTGTCTGTCCAAGTGCCCCCTCGAGCCGAAAAGTTCACGTTGAAACAAACAAGCAAAGACGGAAAGAGAATTACGCAGAGAGAGATCAAGAAAAAGAACAAGAAAAAAGTCCCGCATGCGAGCCCCCGCCGCCCACGCATTAAATCTGTGGCTATCGAAAGTCCCGCTCGTGCCAATAGGAAGAGCTACCAGCACGGCCTTTTATGATGCGATGGTGGAGATGGAGATGGAGATGGAGATGGAGATGGATGGGCATAATAGGGATGGATGGTATGTACTGAATGCGTGATGATGCGGCAGGCACGGATTCGACGGGGGGCGCACCACCCAGAGGCGACGGCGCGCCGACTCGGCGGTCGACGTCGACTGGACGGCGAGCGGCCATGCAATCATAAGCAGGTGCTTGGCGGCGTACGGTATAATGATGATGGTATGTGGCGTATCGTAAACATCTCTCCCTCCTTCGGGCGCTCTACGACGAGAAAAAAAAACACACAAACGAAACCCAGATGGAATCGTCCTTCGCCCGCCGTTCCTTCCTCTCTCGGGGCCCAGGCCTCGCCGGCCTCACCGCGCGAACCCGGTCTGCATCTCCATCTGCTGCGCGTACTGCGGCGCCGGCGCCGGCATGTCGTGGTAGCGCTGCTGCGGCGGCGACGACGGGCCCTTGATGTCGTGCATCGACTCGGACGGCTTGTCGTCCGCCGCAGCCATCGCGACCGACGGATCGCCGATGCCCGCGCGGGTGCCCCAGCCGGTCTGCAAGCACGCCAAACGCGTCAGTCCAGGGGGCGCGAAGACAAGAGAAACGGCAAGCGCCGCAGATCCGGGCGTACCTCGTGAAGGGTGAACAGGGCATAGATCTTCATGATCGCGAAGTAGTACCCGAACAGGATGAACGCGGGGACGTAGATCACGTCCTGTGGGCGGTTCCACAGGTGCGGGAGGAGCTTCGCGGTGCGCGTTGCCGTGAGCCACACGACGTAACAAATGACGACGTTCCTGCATCGGGAAATGACAAATTTTGTGAGATCGGGGGCGCGCATTCGGAGGGGGCGCGAGCGGAGACGCACCACCACGGCAAGTGGAAGCCGCCTTGGTCTGTAGGTATCGTGCTCTTGTAGACGACGTAGGCGACCAGGCCCGGGCCTGCGAGAAGGGTAAAGGGGTTGAAGAGCTTGTCAACCTGCAAACGCGCCTTCGTGAGCAAACCAACGCGAGCAGGGGAAGAAAACGCGTGCCATGGTATACGCGACGTAGGGATGCGAGGTCCAGATCTGTCTCTCCATGAAGAGCGAGCGCAGGTCGGAGCGCCACGTGTTGCGCGTCCAGCGGAGGACCTGCTTGAGGAAGCGCCAGTTGGGCTTCATCGTGCTGAGCAGCTCGGCCTCCTTGCAGCACTGGACGTAGGTGCTCCAGCCGTGGGTGACCATCCAGCGGGTGAGGAACTTGTCGTCGCCCGAGTTGAGATGGTACTTGCCGAGCCAGTAGTCGTGGGTGAAGCCGTGGAGGAACTCGGGGTCCTTGAGGATGACGGTGCGGTAGGCGGCGGTGCGGCCGGAGAGGCAGGGCAGGCCGCCGTCGATGTGGGTGGAAGAGGCGATCTCGATGTTGCGGATGGTGAGGCGGAAGGCGGCGAGGACCTCCCAGACGGTCATGCGGTCGCCGACGGGCTGTACGCGCTGGGAGGTGCCGACGCCGCCGATCTTCTGGTCCTCGAAGCAGGCGAGGACGGAGGGAAGGAGGGTGGAGGGCCAGATTGCGTCGTCGTCGGCGAAAAAGATGATGTCGGTGGTGGTGTTCTTGATGCCGTGGGACATCTGGAGGCGCTTGTTGGCGAAGGGGACGGTGAGGACGCGGATGCGCTCTGGGTCGACGGCGTTTGCGAGGTCCTGGAGGGGTCCGCGCATCTTCTCCTCTGTGATGATGATGATCTCCTTTGGCTTTCCGATGAGCCAGGAGTGGGCGGCCTCCTTGAACTCCTCACCGGCGTCGATAGTGGGGACGATGATGGTGACATCTTCCGAGGCGATGTAGGTGGGGTTTTCTGGGAGGGGCACGGGCTTGTAGACGAAGGAGGCGAAAATACGGATGCTGTACCAGAGGTAGCGGTAGAAGCTGAAAGGGGGGAAGCGAGGGTGAGCGTCAGGGACGACGGGGTGGTGGGCGGCGGGGTGATCGACAGAGAGAAAACGCGGAGACAGAGCATTCACGACAGAAACTCACCCGATGACGCCAAATGGGATGACTGGGAGAGGGCGAGTGGGTGAGTGCGGTGGAGGTGGGCGGGGAGGGGACGGGGGGAGGGGCTCACATATTGGAAACTGGTCTTTTGTGAGGTACAACATCGGACGGGACTCAGGCCAGCCGCGGCTGCGCTGGGTCGGTGTGTATGCGCGTGATGGGCGAGTAGAGAGGGGAAGATAAAGAGCGGTGGTGTATCGACTGCAACGACGATGGCGAAACAGACCGGTGGGCGTCGACGGCGACGGCGGGCAGAAGGCTAAGAGGACGGACGGAGAGGCTGACTACAAACACGACATAACCTTCGCTCCACCCCGGCGGACTTTCAACTCCGCGTCTCTAGTCTTCCCTGCAGCCAAGCAGCCGCCAAGCCGCCTCTCCATGTCAAGCCTGTCTCCAGTCTACTTCCACTCTTGCATGTCCCCCATCCTCATCTAACTCATTATTGGAGACTAGCATCCCTCAACTCCCTCCTACCATGTCCTCTCTCCTCCGCCTTGTCCCCAATCCGGCACAGCAGCACTGCACAACAGCCTCAATATGGCAGACCCGTCCCTGTGCTATATTTGCATCCCGGTCTCCTGCTCTGCCAACAAACATCCACTCCCGCGCTTCGCTACCGACCGCGCCTTTCCCACCGTGCTGACCAGTATGCCGGCGCATAGATGATCTACGTGCTAGAACATTCGATTCTGTATCAATGTACGGTGGACAGGCTATAAACACAACGATGGACGATTCGTGACTACAGGGACGAGACGGGATGTGGACGGAAAGAGCAGCGGACAGCACACGGAAGAAAAAAAAACCGGAAAATGTAAAAAGCTAATTGAGTGATGCGAGACCGCTGCGTGAGAGCGCTTGTGGATGTGAGATAGATGCGTCATGGTGTCGTGGCCTGCGAGCGCAGCGTTCGTGGTTCGGATGGCAGATATCTAGAAATGAGCGGCTGTGCGTGCGCTCACTCGAAGCCCTCCACTTCAACGTTCCAGGACCAGCGCCCCTCCTGGTACCCGGCCGCCGTGTCCTCGAGCACGATCTCGTTCCGCTTCTGCACGTACACCGTCTTGTCCGTCACCTTCTGCCGCAGCGTCGGGATCGTCTCCGCCTCGATCGGCGACTCGAGCAGCTCCGACAGGTCCTCGACCGCCCGTTCCAGGTCCCTGTACGACGATGAGCGCCCGTCGGTCGCGCGCACGCACGTGTCGGGCGAAAGCTCACCTCTGGTTGTCCTCGAAGAGCTCCTTGTGGTTGCCCTTGTCGAGGTAGTACGCCATCGCGTACGTCCACTTGAGCGTCGTGCGGCACTTCTCCACCTCGTCGACGGCCTTCTTCATGAACTGCACCTCGATCCACGTCAGGTCCGTCGTCACCTGCATCTCCTCCATCTTCTTCTCCGTCTTCACGTACAGCTCGACCGACAGCTTCGCAGACTGCTCGTGGTTGGCCCAGCGGTTGTAGTACTGCACGAACCGACCTCAGATCCTCGGCGTCGTGCGCGCGCGAAAAGCAAACAACTCACGTGCAGGTAGCGCTCGAGGGAGGCGCGGCTGCGCGATTGCGCGTCGCGGGCTTCGACGCCCGCCTTCTCGTCGTATCGGTTGCAAGAGTACCACGCCGTGCCGTGGTCGACCCACGGACCTGGAACGCAAGACGGTCAGCACCGATCACCCACAGCCGACGCGGTCCGTCTCACCCATGCACACCCAGCAGAACTCGTACTTGCATTTCTTGCAAGTCATGTGACTACGATCCGATGTCAGCCTTTCTCTCGCGCACACGACGGCGAGAAACCGACACCTACTTGCACCCGCCGTTCTTCTCGATCGTGCTCTGGCATTTGCTGCACTCCTTCGTGTTGCTCTTGATCCAGTTGGCCGTCTCGCTGTCGTCGTGGCACTTCTGCAGCCACATCTTGGCCACCGAGCACAGGACCGGCCTGTGGTCGCCCTCGACCGCGCAGCCGAAGCAGAACAGGTGCTTCGAGTCGGCGCCGCACACGACGGTGGGCACGATCGCGGCCAGCGAGGAGCGCGAGGCCGCAGAGGGGCAGGACACGGTGTGCGAGCACGAGGGGTACGGGCAGAACTTGAGGTTCGGGTTGCTGGCGACGTAGCTGCGCACCAGGAGCTCGTGGAAGCGCGCCGCGGTGTCGACGTCGCCGTCGAGCGCAGCGCGCACGAAGGTGTCGGTGCACACGACGCCACAGTCCTCGGCCATGCACACGATGCGGTGCTCGCCCTCCTCGCGGATCTTGCTCGTGACATACGCGGACCAGCAGTCCGTGCAGAACGTGTGCCCGCACACGAGCGCGAGCGTCTTGTTCTGCGAGTCGTCGAAGCAGATGGTGCAGATTCGCGGGTTGACCGGCGGGGTGGGATAGCGCACTGCGGACGAGCGCGTGACAGGGCGGATGGACACTGGCGCGGGAGTTGACGGCGGAGATGGGGGAGGGGCTGGAGAGATGCCCGCCGCTACGGAGATGGCCAGTGAATTGTCTAGGAACTTGTCGATCAGCCTGTCCTTGTTCCAGTCGAGGTGGCGCAGAAGCAGCGCCGCGGCGTCGTTCTGTGTGTGGGCAGTGAAGGCCGGTGCAGGCGCCAGTGAACAGATGCACGTACGTCAACACCAAAGATGGAGCTGATGTGGTCGACATCAGCCTTGATGAGGTCCTCGACCATGGCCTGTGTGAGATCGTCATATTCGACTTCATACGACTTCTTCTTGCCTTTGTTGGCGATGATCTTGATGTCGTCCTGGAAGTTGTCCATGTCCATGTCGTCTTCGGACGATGCAGACGCTGTGGACGGAGGGGTTGCTTATCAGCACGCGGTTCAGGGGTGGGATGCGTGCGCAGTGGGGACACCAGTATGTTTGTGCATCCTGGAGGGCGTAATCCGAGTTGGATCGATGGACGACGATGGCTGTGGAGGCGCTCACGGCGGCAGCCAAGGCATGTGTATTCCTAAGCTGCGATGGCTGGTGTCCCCACCGGGCACATAACAGGCGGAGAGTGGCTGACATACCGTCCTCTGGGTCGATCATCTCTTCGTCCTCGTCGTAGTATTCGTTGTCGTCGTCTGAGAACTCGTAGTCGGACATGGCTTGGATGTCTGCGGAGGCTGGAGTGGCGATGGGGGAGGGAGAGGAGGAGGGCAGTGAGTCAGACGCGAGGCGTTAATGGGTGAGGAGAGGAGCGCGACGACGGCGCCGGCCGGGGGAGGTGGACACTCGATTCAGACTCCGCGCGGACTCTTCCTCGCCTTCCTAATCCGTCCAGGCTCCAGTATGCTAAGATTGACTCGATTCTGCTCTCGTTCCTTCCGTCCTCCACTCCTTCACCGTAACATCCCTCGCAGACGTACCGTAAACATGGCATCCGAGGCAGTCAACCTCCGCAAGGACCCCCTCACCGGCGAGCTCATCTCCAAGACGTGCGTCCCTGTTCGACACATTTAATCTATATATGTTTTTTTAATGCTCAAAGTCCACGCGATCGATCCCATCTTCGGTGCGATCGTGCAGCGAGCTCAAGCGTCGCGAAAAGCAGCGCGAAAAAGACGCGAAGAAGGCTGCCGCCGCCGCCAATGCACCACCTGCAGCCGCCAAGACGGCGGCTCCCAAGGAAGAGGACCTGAATCCGAACGTGAGCTGCGCTGCTATCTGCTGCTCTCACCGCGCCTCAATTTTTCGTGACACCTTTGCTCATCATTCCCTTCCCAGCAATACTTTGAACTGCGCTCCCGCCAAATACAAAAGCTGCGCGAAACACAAAACCCCAACCCCTACCCCCACAAGTTCGATGTGTCCATCTCCATCGGCTCGTACATCGCCAAGTACGGCAAGGAGGGCTTGATCAAGCCTGGGGAGAAGCTCGAGGGCAGGTTTGAGATGTTGGCCGGTCGCGTCCACAACATCCGTGCCGCCGGTCAGAAGCTGCGCTTCTATGATCTGCACGGCGAGGGGCACAAGGTCCAGATCATGGCTACCCAGCAGTGAGTTGCTCACGACAGCAGTCTCCCGACCCGCGTTCATGACGGCGCATACAGGGATGACGACGACCCTGACTCGTTCATCTCCACCCACGACATCTTCCACCGCGGCGACATCGTCGGTGTCGTCGGTACCCCCTCCCGCACCAAGAAGGGCGAGCTTTCTATCACCCCCTCCAAGATGGTCCTCCTCGCGCCCAACCTCCATCAGCTGCCCTCGGGCCACTTCGGCCTCAAGGACCAAGAGACCCGCTACCGCAAGCGTTACCTCGACCTCATTCTCTCCGACGAGACCCGGCGCATTTTTGTCACGCGCAGCCGCATCATCAACTACATCCGCCGCTTCATGGACGGGCTCGGGTTCCTCGAGGTCGAGACGCCCATGACGAGCATGATCGCCGGCGGCGCGACGGCCAAGCCCTTCGTCACGCACCACAACGACCTCGACCTCGACCTCTACCTCCGCATCGCGCCGGAGCTGTACCTCAAGCAGCTCGTCGTCGGCGGGCTCGACCGCGTGTACGAGATCGGGCGCGTGTTCCGCAACGAGGGCATCGACCTCACGCACAACCCCGAGTTCACGATCTGCGAGTTCTACATGGCGTACGCGGACATGTACGACGTGATGGACATCACGGAGGCCCTGATCGAGGGCATGGTCAAGTCTCTGACCAACGGGCAGACGACGCTCAAGTACCAGCCGGAGGGCAAGGACGGGAAGGAGTACACGCTCGATTTCCAGAGACCGTGGAAGAGGTACGACATGATCGAGACCCTGGAGGAGAAGTTGGGCGTCAAGTTCCCCCCGGGCGACACGTTGCACACCGACGAGACCAACGTCTTCCTCCGGGACTTGTGCAAGAAGGTGTGCCGCCTCGCTGTATGCGCGTATTGACGGGTTGCTCAACCTTTCCGCAGCACAACGTTGACTGCAGCGAGCCCCGGACGAACACTCGTCTGCTCGACAAGGTCTGTGTCCGTTTTGCACCGTCGATGGTTTCGCGACTCACATGGCCGTCCAGCTCGTCGGCGAGTTCATCGAACCGCTCTGCATTTCCCCCGCCTTCATCGGTACGCCGTGTCCCTGCTCGTCGTCTCCATCACCGCTCTAACCGGATGTGTCGGTGGTTCGCCAGTCGGCCATCCACAAGTGATGTCGCCGCTCGCCAAGTGGCACCGCTCGCGGCCGGGCTTGTGCGAGCGCTTCGAGGGCTTCATGTGCGGCAAGGAGTTCTGCAACGCCTACACCGAGTTGAACGACCCCTTCGAGCAGCGCGCGCGCTTCGAGGAGCAGGTTCGTGTGGCTCTCTCTCTCGGCACTCGCTTCCTCCATCTCATTTCACTTTGATTTGCCATAGGTGAGGCAGAAGAACCAGGGCGACGACGAGGCTCAGGACATCGACGAGGCGTTCGTCGACGCGTGAGTGTTTCTTTTCCTGCTTTGTCACGGGCGCGTGTTGCTGAACCGCTCCTCGGATAGCCTCGAGCACGGTCTCCCGCCCACCGGCGGGTGGGGCATCGGCATCGACCGGCTGGTCATGTTCCTCACCAACTCCACCAGTGCGTACCCGCTCCGCTTTCCCCTCCATTTTATGAGAGTGCCCCCCGCTGACTCCGCGCGCCGATCCGCCCTCGACCATCACAGACATCAAGGAGGTGCTCCTGTTCCCCGCGATGAAGCCCATCGAGACGGCCGTGAACGCGGCGGTCGCGAATCCCGGGCCCGGCGGGCAGGTTTAGGGTCTGTGCTGCTTGGCTTTTGCTCGGAGATGCGCACCTCGGTGCTCTCTTCCGTGCTCTCCTGTGCAAGAGCGATTGTCGGACGACGGCCCCGCGGGGGCTTGGCTGTCCGTCGTGGGCTTGCATGTATCTCCCCCGAGTCTCGAGTACTTAGAAAAAGAAAACGACGCGCTGTCGAGGACAGGAGCGCGTCGGTGTCGATACTATCAGAGCCACGCATCAACCCTGAGCACACATGCAAAACGCCGCTGCGCATGCACGATGGCAAGGCGTGAACATTCTATGACAGCGTGGTCAAGTGGATTGAACGAACAAAGCAGTTACATAGGCGGGTCGCGCTGAGAATGCAAACGGATCGTGCACTGGCCAAGCTGCCGACTGATGAGAACCCTCGCCTGCGCTACGAGAGAGAAAGTCCCCCGATGGGCATGGTCATCGCTGCGTACAAGACACCCGCGACGACCACGACACGCCTAAGCCCGGCGCGTGTCGGCGCGCGCCACGGGGGCTCCCAAATCTGCTCAATCACACGCCTGTATTTTCGTACGACACGGACCCCAGCTTTCCATCACAGGAGACACGCAACACATGTATATATATATGAGTTTTTAGCGTGACCGGTAGGGGTATCAAATGCAAGAAGGACAACAACAACAGCAGCAGCAGCAGGCGCGGCCAAGCAGAGCACCGCAGAGGCAATGTACGTGTGCGGACACGGGTGGGGCAAAGAGTAGGCCGCCGTGCCCATATAGAACGGGCGGGGCGGGGCGAGCAAGATGCCGGCGCACACGGAGAAACAATACATATCGATACATACGCACATATGCACGCGCCAGCCGATCGCCTCGACGCCCCCACTCCCGCTTCCTCGAGGCCTATGCGCCTCAGGCGCCTCGCGCGGTGTCCGGTGCTGCAGACGCGTCTGCGACGAAGACATTTGTGTTTTTGACGTTGAGGAAGGAGAACTGCGGGAGGGCGGAGCGGGTCAGGCGCGTCGCGTCGCGGCGGACGTCATGTCAGAGGGGGCGCTCACCTCCGCGAGCTCGGGGCTCGCGTGCCGGTTGTAGTTTTGGTAGATCAGGTTTGGCTGGAGCGCGCGTGAGCAACCGTGCCGCGGCTGGGCGATGCGAGAGCGCTGAGACGGCGGGGGCGTACCTCGGTCATGAACGCGCGCAAGCCCGCACGCTCGAGCGCCTCCCACCACTTGAGCAGCTCGTCGAAGGGTCGGTTCCATACGTGCAGCTCGACGATCAGCTGGCCGATGGGCAGCGTCGAGAAGGCGGCGACGAACGCCGTGAGGGCGTCAAACTCAAGGGACTCGGCGTCGATCTTGAGGACGTCGATGTGTGCGTGGTCTGGAACGATTCTCGTCGGTTGAGAGGGGAGCGAGAGAGAAACAGGGGGGGGAACGCATACCGTTCAAGCGCATGAGCGACTCGATGGTATAGATCGGGGGCTTGTCGCTCGTGGCGGGCGCGTCGTGGCCCGCGACGCCCCAAGGTTTGAAGTGCGTCCTACGCTCGAGCGACTTTCCCCTGTCGCTCCAATACTCCTTCCGTCCACCCTCCTCGCCGTCCGCGCCCTCCTCCCCCTCCTGGCCGTCCGCGGTGTAGAAATGCTCGACGGGCTCCGCGAAATACGCACGCCAGTCCGAGTCAGACTTGTGCGGCGCGGTGATCTCCGGGCCAAAGCCGGACACGGTGAAGTCGAAGCCCCAGACCTCACAGAAGCGGGTGCGGGCGAGGAGCTCGGCTTCGAAGGAGGCGTGGGCGGCGGCGCCGATGGAGTAGACGACGCAGTCGGGCTTGGACTCGAGCCGGGAGAGGCCGCAGAGCCATTTCCCGCCGTCACCGAGGGCGCCGATGCGTTCGAGTTCATGGGGGCAGTTGAAGGCGGGGGGGAAGAAGTCCCCTTTTGAGCGAGTGAGTGTCGGAGATGAGACGCGCAGGTCGTGGGGAGAGACGACTGTCGTTAGGAAGAGTGGGGGACTTACAGATGGTATAGGCTGGCCATGGCTCTCTGTCTTCTGGAAAGCTACGACGATAAGGACGAGGGGCGGCAGGACGGGTGCTTGAGCAGCAAAGTCAAGTGGGAGCACGGAAGACTCACGGAACGATGTCCTTCACGTTGGGGCCAAACTTGTTGATGAGGCCCTTCCGCTTTGCAAGCATCTTTTGGTATATCCTCTCTGCGCGTGCAACTCGCGCCGGGAGGCCAAGGTCTGTAGTGACCGTGCGCGCTGGGGAGGAAGGAGCGGGGTAGAATGAATTGTAGGAGTAGGATGTGTCGGGGAGGAGGAGGAAGAGAACGAGGAGGACGAGGACGGCGAGGAGGAATGTGTAGCGCGGATGGCGGACAGGCATGGCGCTGGCGCAGGGGGGGAGAGGGACGATGGAGACGGTGGGGAAGAAGAAGATAAAGGGAAGGGAGCCGGAGTGTATGCGGCTGTATGCACATTGCACCCAGGCTCAGGTGCCTTGGTGCCTTGCCCGCACTCCCTTTCCAGCTCCGTCCCTCGTCCTCCATGCTCGCATCATTTTCTTTCGACGCCGCAGACACCCGTCTCCTCGTCGACACACACGGCGACCACGATTGGCCCTCGTAGTCATGGATGCTCGCCTTTTCGGCTGCGCAAATGGTCCAATGTCCACATTCATCATTCCTTTCCAAACCCTGCACTCAGCACTCGACACGTCTCTTGCAACTAGGTACCAGTACGCGTCGATCGAATCCAACAGGCTCTCCGTCTAACTGAACGAACAACGAAGAGCAATCGAAAGGATGGTAGTTTCAAGACAGTAGGGCCGCCACAGGCGTGCTCACATTTAAAAGTATCCAAGCGCATGTGCTGAAAGAAAATGTTCGATTGTCAAGTTCTTTTGTAAGGAAAGAGAAATTCTGCCGTAGCAAAACGATGGGTAACAAGTCACATCGATTTACGCTTCGAGGAAACCTAGCCTTTTACACGCAATACATTTCTCAAACCTTTCCAACGGCCATTGACCGCGAGATGGAGCAACGTCGACACTAGGATCCTGTCCACTATCCACCCCCGCGATCGTCAAAGCGGTGACCATAAGGTTAGCCAAAGTAACTCACCTTCACCATGGCATAGATTTGAAACCCTTCTGCACTCTCACCATTTGCTCTGTACCCACTGCTGTCGAACTTGCCCTTCCCGAAAACGATCGGGCGCTCAAGCTGAGATGACCGACGAAGGCGAGGTCAGAAAAGTGGAAATGTGCATTGTGATCTTTGATGGCAGCACCTACCTGGAAGCCAAAGTGATCATAGCGGTCACGCGATTTCTCCGTCGTTGCCTCAAGCACAAACGTCGCGTTTGGCGTGTGCGCGAATGCTTCACGGACGAGAAGTGAGAGATATCCTATTGTCGATGGACGTAAGTACGACGACAAACTTGTATTAGCAGAAGAAAGGTTGAGATGGCTGTCGAACCTTTTCCCTGCTCATCGGGCTCCGTCGCTGCCAACTGGAGATACCACGCGTCGAGCTCCGTCTCCTTCACGCCGCGCGCCTTGTATATCTCTTCGAACGCCTTCTCGACCTTGCTCCCATACTCGATCCCTGCGCGCTGATCCAATGTGACCATTTTGCCGTGGCCTGCTGAGGAGAGTTGAGCGTACATGAGCTCCCTTCAGGCCCCATCTCCGTACTGCGCCCACGAGCCCCGACCGCAAGAGCGCCCAAGGGTGATCGAGGCCGATTCGAACGTGGGGCGGCAACCAAGCGGCGACTGCTACGATCTTGTCTCGTCGTCGGCTCCGCTTGCGCTCCGCGTCTGTACTTTGACCATCACCGCTCTTCACAGGGATAGGGACCGCGACTACCATGACTCGTCCTCCCGAGCGAATGATAGCGCCGAACAGCATGCGGTAGAAGAGCTCGAGGTGCTGTCGCCTGGGGGTGCTGACATCGTTTGAAAGAGCCTGAGCAGACGATTCAATAGCGGAATCAGGAAAGCGTGGAGAGATAGAGAGTAGTACCTCTTTCAGGTCACCACAGTAGTTGGTGAATGGGTCGTTGATGAATGCTCGCCGCGCAAGAATGACGAGAGCTGGGATGTCGTCGCAATCTGCGGGGCGAACAAGTGCATGTGAGGTTCCTGGGGGGCCTTCAGACATGGCTCAGTCGAAGGAGTGTGGTGCGCAGTCGAGGGTGTCGTATGAACACCTATGAACAGCGAGCACATGCCGGCAGGTGGGTCGTCCCTGGTGCATATGACTCCTCAGGGAGCGAGTTCAATACGACCGACGAAAGTAATCTCGTGGGTGTAGGTTCATCCTGGCTGATACGAGAGCGGAACGCTAGCTAATTGCGATATGAGCTCCGTTTTCGAGGCTGCAATAATTAGAAAGAAAGCTCTCGCTCAACGCGAGTTTCAATGCTCTGCACGCCCATGTTCGAGTCCAGGCTTTGACCGAAACCTTGGTCACATGCACGTGGTGTTTCATCCGGCTTGTCGGGCGCTCTTCCAACACGGCAAAGAGGTAGGACTGGTATAGGACACTTCAAGGACAGGGAGCACAATGGCGAGCAAATGTAATGCGGAGCATCGACATGGAAGTCGACGACGGTATGCAAGCGCTGTCCCCGGGGGCAATCGTACGAAGATCTGACACTCAGAGGACGTAAACCGAAGCCGAAGCATCATTTGCCAGCATTTGTCCTGCCGTCTTTCTCCTCACTTCTTCACTTGCTACTCACTGAAGATCTGGACAATATGGCCGACGCCAGCCTGCCTCACTCCTCCCCTTCTGGGCCTTCTCCCTCATCTGAGATGAACGTCACTGATGGTAAGTCTCTCAGATGTGCCTGCATGACCGTATAACCGCACACGCTGACGCGAAGCAACTCAGTGCCCTCCGACGCATCCCTTGAGCTCAGTCAAGCTTTGACCAACCTCCGAACTGTCGAGCAACCAGAAGAACTGCCAGATGAAGTCGCCGATTCTTCATCAATCACCTCTGAGTCTACCTTATTCACGGACTCCGGTGCCTCTGGTGAATTGTCCTTAGGCCCTGAGCGAGACTTCGCCGAACTACATAGCCTGATCCACAGTATCGTCTATGCCCAGGGGTCTTTGGACGCCCCAAGACTGTATGATTCTCTCAAAGAAATATTGCAGGGGGTTAGACTGGTGTTTCGTGCGTCTAGACCGGTGGTTGGCCGGTACGTCGTCGTGGTTGCCTTGGCTATCTCAACTTTCAACGAACACACTTTCATCCATACTCCACAGCGTTAGAGAAGATGTCGTCAATGAGAGTCATTAGAGCTGTGGAGGTCAATTTTGTTTTCGAGTCTGTATGTCCGTAAGCGATAGTTGCTTGTTTATAGAGGAGATGCGTTGTCTACTTGCTCTTCCGTTGCCGGAGGCTCTGACAGCAGTTGGATTACCCCGATAGAAGTTACGAGTCATAGCACGCATCATTACTGTGCTCAAGTAATAGATGCGTGAACGCCTTCCGAGGTACTGATGACCCTGCTCTATGAAATGGGAGACCACGTTCATGTTTTGTGAGCGCCCCTTCTAGGATCCAGTCGCCTTGCACGCAGAAATGACACCCAGCTCAATCGGAAAAGGCGGATTCACGGCTTGCAGCAACTCAGAGACCTAGCGGATGGGCCCAACGTTCGTAGCGGGTACGGGAATGTCAGAAATATTTATATCTCTTAGATGCCAGACAAGCACCGGGTATCTCTTTGCAGCAGGTATCTTCGCCGTCGCACAGATGTAGGCAGATCGCAAAACAGATGCAGGGCTGGTTTTCTTATTAACATGGCGTTGTATGGCCCCGCAGGTTATGTTACTGCAGGTCCACAAGGCTCGCAACGATCAGCGATTAGACCACTGTTTATCGAGGTGCGCCCTGTTGAAGTAAAGACTACTCATGTCTGGATCATTAAACGACAAAGGATCGCAGGGAATGGCCTATCATCACATTATCCATCACCTATGCTCCCTGTACCGGCCTGATAACACCCTATTGGTTTCGATTCAACCCAGCGAAGTGCAAAAGCAAGCCACTGAGTCATGTGCTTGGTTATGCCATATATATATCGTGCCATCGCCATGAATGCTCTCAACGTACGAACGCCTTCTCTGAGCTTTTCAAGATATACACATTCCTTCCCACATCAATGCCGCCTTTCTTACTTTCCAAACTTCCCCGGCACAACCGCATGAACATCTGGGTTCGACTCTACTATTTGAAGTTTTCAGCTGGTCCGAAGACGGTGGGGGGCTCCAAGCGCCATGCCACAATAGAACACCTCTTCCCACTTCCCCTGGAGCTTCATTTTGGGTATTGTTGCTCAGACCTTCAACGGAGGACCCAGGTCTCACATCGTTCCGTCCTCAGATCTTCTGGGATCTTGAACCCAACGACTTACTGAACTTATCACGAACCAACAGGACATTTCGCGTCTTGCTTCTGGGCAAGGAATGCGACAAGTACTGGACAGCGGCACTTGAGAAATATCCTTCCATTCCCGAGTGCCCCCCAGGCATGGCTCTCCTTCGTTACGCTAGCCTCGCTTTCGAGACACATTGTCAGGTATGAAGGCCCTGAGCGTATGAATGCACATACAATACTGAGTTGGGTGCAGAACTGCTGTTCAGAGGGGGTCTTTCAAGTATGCTGGGTTGCGCAACTCCGCTTGTGCGATGAATGTCTCAATGAACTGTACGTATAACGCTATAGGCTACCCGGATTGCTTGAATCCTTCGGCCTATCAAGCTGATCTTCTTCCCACCTCATCAGGTTTGTCCAGAACCCAATCTGTCCGAATGGTATCGATGAGGCTGCCTGGAAGAAAGCACAGCGCCATTACAGTGCTACGCTTCCGTGGTCTATCAGAAGGGTTTCATATTCAAAGGCTATGTGTGCCGTTGCCAAAGAGCTTCAAGGACTCCCACCTTCCGATCAAAACTGTCACGTCGACAGGCTCGCAGGGATGTACAGTAAACAAGTATGTAATTCTACATAATCATGGTGAACTGCTAATCACACGTGAACATAGCACGCCAAATGGTTCGAAAGACATTTCTTAAAGAAGAGAGAAGAGCGCCTCGCTATGTTTCTTGAAATCCAACGTCGTAATACTTCGAGGTGGGCTAAACCAATCCACCCGCTTCCTTTTTCTCAGAGTCTTTTTCCAACGTAGGATCGTAGCCCAAATGGAGAAATTGGGTTACAAAGAGCTGCTCGCCAACGACGAGATTCGAGATTCATTGTCGATACACCCTCTCGTTCTCTTGGATCATGTTGGTTCGTCTATATTAGACCATGTCACAAATTTTGCTCTTTCAGCACTGACGCTCAATGGTTCCGTGCAGAATGGTCTCACACCAAGGCAGCTATTATCGAATATCTAGAGGATTGCGCGCAAAGGACTGCTTTGTACAAGCGCTTTCGCAGCCTCGCTGAACTATTGCTCAGTATGGAGACAGAGTTCCCTGATGTGCGATGCCACGAGACCTATATCGACATTGCCCTCCTTCCTGAAGTCAAAAAGTGCTGGACGTTCGCTACAAACGCGAGATATCAAAGCCGGAATGGAGAAAACTCCACAGAGTCATCCCGGCCGCACTCAGTCGATGGCGCCGAACCGTCGATTCCCAATTGACCAAACCTTTTCCTGAACTGGACCCTGTGTTCAAGAAATTCAGGACCCTTGATCATCCTGCCACTGTGTTCGGGTGCCAAGAGCCTCTGTGCAAGAAAACATCGCGCAGTGTGGTGTACGCTGATCTGATCTCACATCCTTGTTGTCACAGGCCTCACTCGTGAGCCAAATTTCCAGCTTCATTTGGAGGATCTGTCTACAATCATGCCGCACAATCTCACTTTGGTTGTTGGCCATGGTCCGCCGACACCCTGACAACCCACGAGGCGTCGGACAAGGTAAAGGTGGTAATGGCCGCCTGCAGTGCGGATCAAAACAACACCTCATGGAAGCAAATGGATGAAAAAGATGTCCGGCTTGGTTGTAAGCGTTGTTATGAGAGGGGCATCTCGATGGGCTGGCGGACTGCGGTGAGTATCACATGTTTCCAAGGGTCTGATCCTCCTCACTTTACTCATAATGTAGGTTGACCATGCGATATTCAAACATGGACCCGATATGCGTCTGGAGAGCTCCAGCTGAAAGCGGGTCAGCGAGGCCAAGTCAATCCAAGCACGCCAACTCGAGAACTGGACCGAGGAAATCTCTCGCCAGTGATGAACGCTGCGGAGGTCGAAGTTGGTCATTTTGAAGGAGCGCGGTGAGGCGTAGATCAAAGTACGAAGCAAGTGCCAAGGCGAGCAGTATCTGAACTAATTTGTACTCGTCACGCGATTCGTTGCATCTACACATACTGCGGAAAGGCAAGATTGGATTATACCAGCAACTGCATACTTCACGGTGTCTCCTGAGGATGTGCGACAAGCTTGACTCCGCTAACCCCACCAGCCAATCTCTTCAAGCCGTCCGGTATCCCGGCCAATCCGTCCGGCAACACGTCGATATTATTGGGCTGCAGAGACCACACAACATTAATCACAGAGCCTTGGATCAAAATAGCGTGGAAGCTCTTACCTTGATTGCCCCTTCTGCCAACAGCGCGGTCAATTTGGAGTAAAGTGCCGTACCAAATTCCTGATTGTCGGGCTGGTTCACATTTCCATATACCCACACCGTGCGTTTTCCGTCCTCTGCCTCCTCTCCGGCCTTTCCGACTACGGGCGTTAGCGTCACTACGATGCTCCCATTCGGAGCAAGGATATCCCAACATGCGCGTTGTGATTCCGGGACGGAGATTGCGTCGTAGATGACAGAGACGGAAGTGGAAGGGCCGACGATCGCACGAATTGCGGAGGAAAGGTCACTGTAGGGCGTAGTATGATAGTCGATTGTGTGGGTCGCCCCGGCAGCAACGCAGTATGCGGCGGAATGAGGGGAACAAGTCGTGATAATAGGGCTGAAGCCGGAGAGTTTTGCCAGTTGTATAGCTGGGAACTCACGTCAGACGCGCCATCGCCAATCGGAGAGGTTGGGCGACGCACCGAATTGGCCTACGGAGCTGGCGCCGCCAGTGATAAGGATTGGCTGGCCCTGATATTTTCCTCGGCCGCCCTCTTCCCAGGGTGGAAAAAGCCCTACACCACCGCGGGAGCTCTTCTTTGCGTACAGACCGATTGACGCAGTTGCGAGGCCAAGAGGTAGTGTGCTGGCTCCTTCGAAAGAAACATTCGGCGGAATCTAGAAAATGTATGTATTAATTCGGATATACATGTCAAATGTCACTCGAGTTGTCATATTCGCCGTCGAGTACGCAGGCAATGATCCCAAAGGGAAATGTACGCATGGAGGCAGCATCCTCGAGGAGAAGGATCGTTCGAGAGAAGAGAGACTCGCCTTTGCAGCCCTATCCCCATCTGCAATTCCATACTGTTGGAACGTGCCCCTATCAGGCGTGAACAGGCACTGATATAATCTGTAAAATAAGTAGACATGCAAGAACACGCTGTTAGCCAAATAATCTGAACACGAGCGGTAGATGAGATACTTGCACGCGATCTCCCTTCTCCAAGCCTTGGACGTTTTCTCCGATGGCCTCAACTACACCAGCTGCGTCGCTCCCAGCGACGAAAGGCCACTCTTCGACGAATACGCCGAAGGACTGGATAAAATTGTCGACTGGGTTGAGTGCGGCGGCATGGATCTTGACCAGAACCTGACCAGGGCCAGGTTTTGGAATCGGACGGGTGCCAACGGCAAAAGGGCTGCCTTTAGCGGCGAACAAGAGGGCTTTCTGGACCTCGGGCGAGGACATGGCAAATGTTTAGGAGGTGTGGAGATGAGCTGTCGGTTCGAAATGATACGACTGGTGACAGGGGTGAGCGGTGCTGCGAGTTATATACATTCTAGGTGACAAAGAGGGTCCGCGAGAGGGCCTAGTAGGAGCAACCATGATTAGAAACACCAGATCTTGCTGACTGAGGCCCGCGATACCAATTGTTGTGCACGAACAGGCGTCGACCTATAGCTGGTGGGTGCGCAAGGCGAGAAGTGTGAGAACAATTGGACTGGTGCGGGTTACCGGGACTCAGCGCCGTTCTCGCCAACCCACCCCATCCCGCGTACATCTCCTATCTGCATCAGCCTACATAACATCGGATAGGCGTCATCGCTTCTCACCAACATCCACCGCATCACCAGCATGCTCACGCAGGTTCCGGATAGGACCGAGCATAATTGACCTCGATCGCTCGCGCAACTCGGGAAGGGATGATGCAGCATTCACAGGTACCTGATATACAGGAAAAGCGTTCAATATCGCCTGCCACGCGCCAGCGGAATGGAAAACAATACGCCAATGCCCGCCGAATACGCCATGTCCATGCTGGAGACAACTTCCACCTTTTAGTCCCTGCATATGTTAAATCATCGAAGTCCCTGGTTATGCCTTCGTAAGAGAATAATCCAGTCGGTCGGATGAAGTATCTGTCTAGCAAGGAAGCCGAAACGTCATTGACGCAACCACGCCTGGCATATTGCGCAATCGACGAAGTTGACGACTGTCCGGACCATGGACTGGTAGCGCAGTGTATGACGCGTTCCACGGGACATTGCACTGACATTGCCCCCAATATCCTCCGGACATATCCGGGGTATATAAGCAACTTACCCGGAATATATCATACTGTCAATATCCCCAGATCTAGAGCTTCTTTCAGTATATTCAAGGTTGATTCTTAGCTCTGCTGTGACGCGCTACTGCAATTTGTATGAAAGTGTTCAAATACACATATTGTTGTTCCGTTAGATTTACATCGAGGATGGGTTCTGGTAGGTAGATCCTGCTGACATCTTACAGCTCCCTAGAGCCGGTACAAATACAAACGCACCTAGACAAACATCGTACACCTCAAAAGTTTATGCCAACTCAATCCTCCCCATCCCACGCCTCGTCCCATCCCAACGCGCTCCGATCCCAACTTCCCTCTTTCTGTCCACCGCCTTCCCCAGGGCCGACCCACCCCATTACTCTCACCAGTGCGCCCGCAGCCCGCACGAACACGCTCCCGTCGAGCCCTTTTGCGCCCGCGTGTGTCTCCTCACCCCTACCGTCGACCGCCCCGCGCACGGCGCCCATAGGTATAGTGCCGTAGCGCTGCGCCCCGACGTAGAGAGTACGAAGAGCCTTGAGCGTATGCGCATCGCGCGCCGGCAGTACATGTGCAAGGAGCGTCGGCCACGGGTTGATGTATTGGTCTGGCTTGGTCGCGGGCTCTCCGAGCGCACCGGGTGTGGGCATTAATCGCGCACCGCCCGGACGCGGAGACGCAGTGTAGCTCATGATGAGCTCGCAGTCGATCCGGGGGCGCCCACGAAGAAGCACATATGCCAGTACGACGGACAGGACAGCCTCGAGCAGCCTCTTCTGCGCAGCGGCCCCATCGAGTGCGCCAACCAAGTCCGGGATGAACACGGTGCTTGTCAACACATGCATCAAGAAGAAGTCGAGGCGCTCCTTCCTACCCGGCCGGCCGACACCTGCAAACAGGAGCGCGGCGAGGAAAAAGAGCTCCTCAGTCTTTTGTGCGAGCTGCGAGGGGGTAGCGAAGGCGGAGAGATGCCAAAGCATGGCAAGGCGACGGATCTCGGCAACACGCGCGGGAGTGAAGGCAGCTTTGCGCCGCGCAGAGAGGAGCGCGTCAGGGTCGTATGGAAGCACCGGGGTCATGATGTCAGAGCGGTAGGTTTCGCGCAGGATCGAGAGAAGAGTGTGCTCGTCCTTAGAGGCGGCAGCGCGTTGGCCGTTAGCGGAGATGTCGACTGCTGGACCATCATCGACGGATTCGGCACTCCAAGGGAAAAGGCCAGGTTCAAATGCTTCATGCACGGCCGTTTGTGCGAGCGCTTTAAAGTCGAATTGGCATTCTCAATAGAGTGTAGACATACGCCGCCGGGCGCGACATACCTTGGGCGATCATAGCATCGCTACCAAACTCAATCGCATACTATAATAGAAAAATCACAATTCAAGGCCAGGAAGAGTTGGTCAGTTGTAGCGACGTACGCCCATCTGTATCAGTGGGTGCAAGCTACCAATGAATCTTGAGCACCATACGAGGAGGATGAAGAGATCACGCGCACGCTCCGCCCACGAAACGTTCCGTCATGTGGGCCTTTCCAGTATTGGCGTCCTCTGAGAAGACATAGTGCTGGTAGGCGAGCCTAGGTCCTAGCCTCTGGACCTCATCGGAAAAGAACTCTAGATAGTTTGCGTAATACCTTGGGGGCAACACGAGGGACAAGCTAAGAATAATCGATTTGCATGAAATTAGCATACATACTTCTCTTGTCCGAGGTAGTGAGTCCAGGTATCCACGCCGATGTGGAGGTTTTGGCGCTGGACAGTCTTATTGGGACGGTCGGAGGTGAATACGGAGAGTAAGTCGTGTTTCTCTTCGTCGTAGATTACTTGAATGAGTGCGGGAGGTGCGCCGAGGTCGTACGCAGCAAGGAGGCTGTAAAGAGAACAAGACATCAACGTCATTGAGCGTATATAACTGGGATGTATCCTATGTTGGAAATGGGCATCATATAGCGCTCACTGATGACTGAGATGATCGTGAAAGCCAGGACCGTAGAAGCAATGATTAGACTCGCGATCTTGTTCAAGCAAGCGCTCGACGAGGGCCTTGCTACGGGAGCTAGCGCCCGGCACTGTGAGAGCGTCCTTGCGGATGGTGGACGGCAATCCTGTGGGGAGTTTGTCTGCCATGAAGATCGTGAAGGGTGGTGGGATGGAGGAAGAGAGCGTGCGAGGACTCTGGCGAGGGGTTGAACTCAATGGCGAGCTTACAACGACGTCATCGCACGTGCTCCCCACACTCATCGTCTTCGTCAACGGTGCGAACCATCCTTTGAACAATGTATGGTCGTTCCGAACTGTTTCATGATTGTAGGAGCAGCTGTTGGCATGGATAAATCTCTGCGCGCTCGCGGAGCTTCGGCCTTGTGGCTGTCTATTGATCAAGATATCTAGCCTAGCCGACTACCCTACTCCCTCTTCGTCGCCTGTTCGATGCGCTTTTCCGCGTCGACGGCCACCTCCAACACCTGGCCCGTGATCCTCTTTTCAATGGCCTCCCCTCTCCCCAGAGCCTCCGAGATTTTCAACCCCGTAGCCTGCTGCACCTTGTCCACGATGCCTCCTAAGCTCGCCTCGAATTTCTCCCGTCCGCCCTGCGTCGCTGCTTTAGCCCTCTCCCATGTCATACTGGCATGCGCCTTGGCAATCTCGTGTTTCTCCGAGACGACAGGGAAGTACCGGTCCTCAAGCTCGCCCAAGTATCCGGAGAGGTTGCTCGATGTCTTTGGGAGGAAGTAGTCAAGGGATGCGAAGAAAAGAGCAGGGGGTAACAACGCGCGCCAGAGGAGAAGGCGGTTTCGTGCGAGAATGGATCCGGTGAGCGAGGCAACGCCAACGTAAAGAAGTCCCGGAGTCAGCGGCTCGTCTGGGGCGATGATAGATTTAACGCGTCCTATGTGTGGGAGATAAAATCATTTTAGAACATGAGTGAGAGATGATAAAAAGCGAACGAACGCTCAACAGCATGCTCGACGCCAATCCACTTGGAAACAATCCCCTGCACATGTGCATGTGCGTCATGGATTGTACCCGTCGCTGCCCTGCGCGCAACACCGATTTGACGCTCTAATTCTGATGGGGTATCTATAACAATAACGTCCTTGTCTAGGACGGGGTAGATGGAGAGCTATAGAGAAGTGGGGGCAAGGCCATCAACGGTCGGGAACAACTGAGGAAATCGGCCTGCTAACTTTATTGCCTTGCGGGGGGTTATGCAGGGCCACGGCTGTTGCGCCTGCAGCAAAGAGTGCTCGCCGTGGCTAGAATGGTCTGGTGATGAGCACAAGCAAGATGAGGAAAAGCTGCAAGACTGACCACAACTCGAGCCCACGACATGTTTTGGTGACTTGCAAGAGTTATCGGTGGCCTGGAGCGCAACGAGACGCACGTGGGAAATCACAAATCACAAGTCCACTTATCTTTCTAGAACTGGCTTACAATACGGTTATCGATGCAGCGAGCCCGCCTCCAATTGGACTTGACCCTCTCTTTTCTAACTTGCTACAGGCGCACAGCCTGTAGCAGCTATTTGTATCGCATATCCTATCTGTAGCCCAACATTAAATCTTGTACCACGATCTTATACCTTAGGCCACCTCCAGGTGTTTCAAGTATACCTGTAACCTCATGAATGTCTTCGCCCTGGATCAAACGCAAAGCCCGTCTTTCAAATCTCTTACAGAATAACGAGGATGAGGATGCTGAAGGGTTGGCACTCGATCGTATTCTTCACGGGCAGTCTGTGATTGGGAAGACCTGTGCGTTCATCTCGAGCCTCACAGTGCTTGATAATTGACATCCGTTCGGGACAGCCAAGACCACTGAGATAGATTCTATACGCTTCACCGACAGAGATCTATCCCTCGTCGGAACATTGGAGTACGGCCAGTACGGTGTCGTGCGTCCTTGCAATGCATGCTGCCATGAGGGAACTTATTTCGCCCACCCACTAATATAGATTGACGTTGTGACATGCAGGCTCGACGGGCAAGTGTATGTCCGCAAATCAATCGAAAAGCGATTTGCCTTCAAGACGCGCGACGTATGTTTTCCAGAAACTGTGCCAGTCGATCTTTCATCCGATCTCCCACTAGCAATGCAACCCACAAGTTGAACGTGACATCTTACTCCGCGCTCTCCACGGCAAGACTGTCTGGGTTCCCCACCTCCTCTGCACCTTCCAAACACCCACTCATCTTAACATCGTCATGGACTACGCCGAGGGCGGCACGCTTTGGGACGTGCTAGAGTCCAGCCCGCACGACGGACGCGTGCTTGAAGCCGATTTGCGCTGGTGGTTTCCGCAGATCGTCAGCGCGCTTACCTGGTGCCATTCGCAAGGATTCGCGCATAGGTTAGCCCCTTTCTCAGCATCCTCACCAAGAGAATCAGCAGCCTCTGTGGCATGAACATTGTTCTATTCCAACTCCTCTGCTTTACTCACATATATCTATGATCTTCAGGGACGTGAAACCGCACAATTTCGTTCTCTCTGAGAATTCTCATGTTCAACTCATTGATTTCGGTTCGGCTGCCCCACTTTTACCCCCGCGTGCAGACGGAGCACATCTCATTCCTCGTCGACACTGCCTCGTACCTTGCGGCACATGTGACTATATATCTCCTGAGATTCTCCAAGCTCACGAGGAAGCTCTCGTTGCATTTGAGATGACCGAGGACGACGATGGTTCGCAGAAGAGTCGTGCTTTGGATGAGGAAGGTGGGTACGGTGTAGAAACCGATTGGTGGAGCATGGGTGCCATGCTGTACGAGATGGCGTACGGTGTCACGCCGTTCTTTGCCGACGATATAAGGCGTACATATTCCAAGATCATAGACCATAAGAAGAGCTTGAAGTTTCCGAAAGAGCCGTCCATCTCGTCGACACTGCAAGACTTGATTCGTCGGTGAGTCTTGTTACGGGCTTCCTGACCTTATATTCAAAAAATGATGTAGGCTTCTCACTGACCATGAATCACGGTTGGGCCGGACAGGCGCCGCAGAGATCATGGATCATCCTTTTTTCGATGATATAGAGTGGGAAGACCTACATATTCGTACGTCTTCTTTTTGTAGTGACCTTAGGATTTCAATCAATGCGCTCGTCACTTTCCAGAAAATTGTCCAGACGACTTGCATCTGCCACAGTTCATATACGCCAATGCTCAAACTGCAGATGCCGCACCTATGGCGAACGAGTCGCATACTTTCACGTCGACCTCCTCGCACTCGCAAGGATTCGCCTTTTCCGCCTTCTTTCAGCCCTCCGAGCAGAGCTCCGCGGGTGCTTCTGGCCTCCACCCGACACCTCGTCCTAACAGGTCTATTCTACGTGAGCAAGCGTCTACCTACTTTATCGGCTTTTCCTGGGGCCCCGCCGTCGATGCGTTTCGCATCCCCCCGGCACCCTCCCGTCCAGCCTCGCCCTCAATCCCCGCCAGTGACCCTCATGTCACTCCGCGTCTACACAAAGATGCAACTCACCATCGGACGCTGCTCGCGTCGACGCCTTTTCGCGTGGTCTCTACTCCCGCACGCTACCCGTTCACGACGCCCCTTCGGCCCTCTCTCCAAACACCGCACAACGCGATGTCCACTCTCCCGCGCGCGAGCACGCTGCGCCGCACCGCGCCTCGGCGCACGGTGTCAGACAGGGAGGCGATGCGACAGCTCGTGGACTGCATAGGAATGAGTGCACGCAAGAAGGTGCTGGCGGCTGGACGGACGCCGCGCGCCATGCCCACGCCCACATCTGCGACGGGGACCGGCAAGGCGAAGGCCCTGCGGTTCCTGCCCGCGCTGATCGACATCGCACCTGAGCTCGGAGTCTTGCCGGGGAGGATCGCGTACGCTGGGAACAACAGCGAAACAGGCAATAGCAGGATCAGTGGCGCGAGCGCGAGCGTGATGACGTGGGACGAAGAGGAGACCAGTGAGGAGGGGAGCGACGCGCCCCCGAGCCCGAGCCCGAGCCCGCGACCTGGGTCTGCGATGTCGATGATGTCGTCGAGGAGGAGCGCGACGCCGACGGTGACGGCCTCGTGGAGCTTGAACAGGATGGGGCTGCTGGGCGCTGGATTGCCGGGAACGCTCGGTCTGGATTGGGGCGGTGGAAAGCGCAGACGGTCCAGCTCGCCGAACCTAGTCAGCGATTTAGACCATGGCAGACCCGGCGAGGAAACCAAGGATGCCGAGGAAAGAGAACTTCAGGGGAAGGGAGACTTACCGCCCACCTTGAAACGGGATATACTCTTCGTTGAAGCTGTCGAAAAGCCAGAGGATCGGGGTCGAGCACGGGCGGTGTCAGATGCGCTCCCTACAATCAGCAAGCCAAAGCCAAGGCCGATGGAGAAGGGCAGAGATGTCGGAGACGGGCTTGGAGCGTTGGAAAGACGATACGAGTCTCTCATGGCGGAGATTGCGGGGTTGGAGGGCCGGCTGGCGGCTGTTCGACGACGGCGAGCAACGTCGGACGCGCGCTGATGGCTCGTGCATCCGTGTTGGTCCAGACGAGCTAAGTTGGCTCTTGTCGGCTTCGCACATGAGGCGTTGCTCGACCGAATTCAATCGAGGCTGGGAGCCGGTTGGTACGCGGCGTGGCGACAAAAGGTGGTGCAACGACAACGATCACGAAAGTGCCTGATATGCAGGGGGATCCGCATCAAGCGGAGAAAGAGCGGCGATCTATGGACGAGGGGACGCAATAGGATATCCTGCGATATCTCACAACAACGGAATGCGACGAGCGTCCCTACTTGGTCTTCCCTGTTCCACTTCGCATTAGCCCCATATATAGCATGGGTCGATGATGCATCAGGAGTGCACAGCAGCGAGGAAGGAGGAAGGGCTCGACAATGCGTAGGATCAGGTTCATGCATCCTTCGTATCTCTTTTATTGGCTTTCGGTTTGCTATCTAATTTATCTATTTCGACCATACTCGAGACAGGGTAACCTGCAGCCCGTCCACCTCCTTGTATTGAATTTGCCCTTGGCGAGCTCCAACGACGCCTTCAATCTCTCTATATATCTGAAGTCCTCGATCCCCAACTGGCATCATGCGCGTCCATTTCTCTTCATCGACAGACAATACACGGTCCTCCATCAAATGAACGGCGGCTAATGACCATTTCAACTTACTTTGACTCGCCAGTTGGTTGTGGTCAGCTACTGGTCAGATGAATATGAGCAGATATGGGCATACTGAGGAGGGTGACGAATAAGCCTCATGCAATGGATGTTGCGTCACACGACAAATCAGACGGCAGAGCAGGGACGATGTCTTGGCACCGTTGCGTAGGCGGTCACAAAGGGCAAGCTGATGCCTTTATAGGATCGGCGAGTCTCGTTTCTAAATGTCAGAGATACTCGCCACTGCGTAGACCCATAGCCTGTGAGTGCCGATGCTGTTAGGAATGATGTGTTCCTTGCGCTGCTCCCGGCCGGTGTTCAGTTTGAATGCTTGATCGAGTGAAAGAGGGAGATCGGACGATGAGCGGACGATCTGAGGTTGGCGAAGAGGGCTGTATGCAAATCAAGTCACACAGCACAACGAATTGAAAGGTACGAACAGGCTGTCTGCCAGTTCACGGGTCTATATGATGAAGCCGTGTGAACACACCGCCACAGTGAATCGTCCAGATTGTGGCCGCGGTGAGAAGAGATAGCCAAATGGAGGCTAATGGAGGAAGAGTGATCAGATCGTGATCGCCAATAGTTCGCCAATGGACTGATCATCATCACATCATCCTGGCACTCACACCCCGCAACAAAAACAGTACACGCGTATCTAAGACAAGTGCAGGGGATATGGCACGTTTTTGAGACGGACTTGAGAATGTACGAGGAGGATGGAAAGACGTAGCGGTCCAAGCCGGGGCGCAAGTCTGAGGAACGCGGCGAGGATTCGCCTGCGATCGGGTGTGGTTGATGGTCGAAATCACATCATGTACACGAGTGGTCAGCAACTAATTCATGTGCAGGACTCGAATGCGCGCCGATGGCACGAACTGAGCCGACATCAACACGGAGAGCAGTGATTGCACGCCGATCTGTAGACATCTCACCTTGAAGCTATGTCGCTGCCGCGCTTTCGAGTGGGCGACGTAGTTTTCTAAGTTGATCGGAATCAGAATAGAGAGGAGTGGGAATGGGCACAGCCTGCCTTTGCCCCACATCGACGTTCGCGGAGCTGCAACAGAAATGACTGCGAATCTCGATCAAGGGTGTTGCGCGGAGGGCTGCACCCGACAGATGACAGCAGACGATTCGCGAGCATGGAAATCAGAGCGCGCAGGACAGAACATCGATATGGAGACAGAGGCGGGGTCGGGGAGGGTGGAGAGGTACGGAAGGAGGAAGAGACGCTAGCTTGTTGGGCTAGCGCACGTGGCTCGCGAGCAGTTATCACCGGAGAATGGCTTGGGACCAGCCCATAAAACCGCCGTCTCTCCGCTCGCGCCATGTCCTCCTTCTCCCCCTGTGCCCCCTCCATTCTGCGTGCAGTGTCTTGCTCTCCGGCGCCGTAGCACACAAGGTCGCGTGGCCCTTCGTGCTCCCCAGGCCGCATGAACAAGGCCGCTGAAGCCCACGCATTCGGCGCTCAGACGGTTGACCGAAGTGCCAGTGCGTTTTTCTCGCTTTGTGTCTTCTGTCTCAATCGTCGGGGTTCTGTGTCTTTGTGGGTGGCTGTCGCGTCGTTGGGACGGGCCGGTGTGGAATTCTGATCGCTCACGCCCAATTTCATCACCATGCGCAGTCGCCTCGCTCGCGTTCCTCGTTTGGGACATTATCATCACCCTCGGCGACGAGGTCCATACCATATGGCCGTGCGTCGCTCTCCCCTCCTTCTTCTTCCCGATCTCCCTTGACATTCGTCTCCCCACAAAGCAAACGCAACACGAACTGGACAAAATGGCTTTTTCTCTTCGTCAGGTATTTCGCTGTCGCCACCCAGATGTACGTCTCCCTTTCCATTGTCTTCGGTCCCTCCTTATCCCCATACCTTCGCTGCTTGTGCAGCGCTGAGCTATTTGTGGGCACGGAGATCGCCGCAGCGCTGCCCTACACGATGCGCTCCTGCGTCGCGTGGTACATCTTCCAAGAAGTCGCAACCCAGCTGCTCATCACGTCCGTCGAGATCATCCTCATGGTTCGAGGTACGTCCACCCGCGCTTGCGCCTCTTCTACGCCCCTGATTGACCGCAGTGCACGCGATGTACGAACGCAACCGCATCATCACGCTCGTCCTTCTCGTGCTCTTCGTTGCTGAGATCGTGGCGATGATCGCCACGCTCGTCCTCGTGATCCCCGACGTCCAGTTCGACGACATCTGCGTTGTCACGCACACCCCGACGACGCTCATTTTTTTCGCGTGCGTGTCCCGTCAACTCAGGCCGACAGGCGCGCTGACGCACGCGCGCGCAGGCTGGCGTTCATTCTGTTCGAGACGCTCCTGTTCGGGCTCACACTGTTCAAATTTATTCAGGCCGTGCGCACGGGCTGGGGCCACACGCCTGTTATGGCGTTGCTCGCTCGCGACGGCACGTGGGCCTTTGCCCTCATTTTCGGTGCGTCGCGCGTTTGCCGTAGGACTCGGTAAAGAAAGCTGAATGCACGCACTTCAGCCGTCTTGTGCATCAACGCTGGGTTCTATCTGGGCAAGAACAGCTCGATCGGCGCCGTGGCTTATACGTGCGTGTCCCTCCATCGTGTCTCGGCCTGCGCCTGAACCTTGATTGGCCTAAACATAGCTGGATCCTCTCAATCGAATCCTTCGCCGTACGTCCCTCTGCCGCGCGCATTTTTCTCCGCACGCAGCTTGATTCCGTTTCTCACCGTGGTGGACGCGATACAGGGCTATCGACTGATCCTGAACATGCAGACGCTCGACGGGCCGTCTCAGGCGGACACGGGGCAGAGCACGGAGATTCAGTTCACGACGGACTTCCGCGCTGCGCGCGGGTCCGTCTCGGGATTGTCGTCTGGTGACGATTCGTATGCGCGCGAGCTCGGGCTCAGGCTCGGGCTTGGACGCGGACGCGAGCGTGGGAGGGAAGGAGGCAGGGCGGCGGGGGTGTGGCGGTATCACAGTCGCGCACAGGGGAGGAGCCTCGGGATCAGCTGGGCGAAGCCGACGTTGTCGGAGGAAGAGGACGAGGCGCTGTGGTATGAGATGACGGTGACCGGGAGCGGGGAGTCGCCTTCGAAGCTCGGCTCGTCGAGTGGAAACGAGAGCGCAAGCGGCAGCGGCAGTGGGGGCACGAGCGCGAGTGGGAGTGGGAGCAGGGGGACGCGGTCGGGGGGATCCGTCGGGATCGGGACGATGCGGACTGTGGAAGAGACCGAGATGGAGGATACGCTGGTGGGCACGGCGTCTGGCAGCGGGAGCGGCTCGCAGGTGATGCGGGGCCGGGGACGGAGGGGCGATGTGGATCCGGAGGTGCAGGAGATGGTGCGCGGGCTCATCTGACGCGTGCGCGTATGCTGGATCCGCGCGCCTGTGGAGCCGGTTATCGACCGGCCGTCACTTGGACGACCCCTTTGGCACCGGCGTCGACATACCCGGCGCTGTCTCGTCGTCTGCTGAAGCGCGCAGGAACGCTCGACCGCCATCCTACTAGTGCTCAAACTCGCAGCGACGAGAGACAGGACCGTCTATGGCCCGTCCACATTGACGGTCTTCCCCTGCGATACAACAAGCCAAGGCGTACAAATCGGACTTCCTCGGCAGAGAGCAATTGGTGAGTCACTCATTTTTTAACTGCGGACCGGGGCTGATTGACAGATGCTTCTGTGTTGTCAGCTCCTTGCGCATATATACAGATCATCACCCAAACGGGCATGATAGATCTGTTGGCTGTCGGCGTGTCCGTAGCAACTCATGGTTATGAGGCTCTGATCTATCGGAATGAACACCCCGGACCGTATACGGACGAGGTGAAATGAACGGCGTAGGGGCAGGGGGCGAGCAGAGATCTATGTATGCGGCCGGAACGCGTTTGAAATCTACACGTATGTATGATGTTTCACGAATACCGTCCCTCAGGCTGGAATTGGCAGAATCGCAAGGACATCCAAACGGTAAGCCGAAAATTGGTGGAAGGCAATAGACATCACGGATTGTCGCCCTTGATTCCAACACCAGTCTCCGCGCGCGTATGAGTACTCTCGCCTTCCATCAAGGCTTCCCTTATCCAGTCATTCCCTCTTCCCACGACCAGAGTTCAGATCTTCAGAGTTCAGAAAAAGAACTTCTCCTCAGAACTCCCCTCATCTAAATCGCTGCCACACGCCATCATCGTCCACATGTGGCTCGAGCTGCACAGCTCACAATCAGGACTATACAAGCACCGAAAGCGGTCTCGGCGAGCAGAGACGTACGTACGTCACCTAGATCCTGGTTGGCGAGTTGTATATTGACAGCAGCACCCGGCACGCGCGACGGGTCGATGCGCAGCGGCTTGAACTCGAGCTCGTCGCCTTCGCCGAGGACGGGCGAGACGAGGAGCACGCTCGAGTCCCTCGTCGTGCGCGCGTCGAGGATGACGATCGAGGCGACGGAGAACTGTGCGTCGTGCTGCTCGCGATGGCGCGCGAGGATCTCGTGTGGGCTGCGGCCGATCGCCCACTCCGAGTAGGCCACTGGACGGACGTAGCCTGGTCTGGGATCGATCTCGGGGAAGTCTTGTGCTGTGTCGAACGCGTGTTGTAGTTGCGCACGCTGCTGAGCGCTCACGTCCGGGCTGGAGACGTAGAGAGCGATGGTGTCTGCCATGATGCAGGGAATGATTGGGAAGTATGATGTGAGGTGCGTTTGTTGATCTCGAGGATATATCAGGTGCGCTGCTACGCACAACAGTCCCGAACAGTCCTTAGAAGCGGGGATGGTTATTTCAGGATGAATCGTATCGAAAAGTTACCTGACATGACAGGCAGCAGTTGTCATCCTCATTGTTTGACTCGACTGTGACTTGACCGCCCTTGAAGTGAAAGCATCCATACAGCTTGTCGCGCTGCTTCCCTTGCATCATTGATCACGAGCAAGCTCCTGAATATTCCATTCCTTCATGCAGGGTGCTCCATGTAGTCTCACAACAACTCGACACTGTCTGATGAGCAAATTCCGTCCAGAGCCGCCGCTCCTATACCTTTCATGGCCTCGAGTGAGAATTTTCCTGAGCTCCTTGCCGAACCAAGTCACCATGCATCTGCCATAGTGCAATACTCTCATCACCCGTATCTGACCACAGATTTTTCAACCTGTCGAGGACAGGTCATTCAGAGAACCGGCAATGCTGCGTTTTATAGCAGGCTTGACTGACGCCGAATTCTGAAACGCGGACCTGGTATTCTGTTCTCATGATACTGTTATTGACGGCAGCTTCATGCTAGGCGTTCTCCACGCTCGAACACGTATATGAAGGCCAGGAGATCCATAGCACCTTTGCCCCTCGTCGACCAACATGTTCCTTGGCATCACCGCCACCATAGTCTTGCTATCGTATTCTATCCTGCCCTGTGTGGCCCAGGTGCAAACGTTCAGCCTTAATTTTGCCCAATACCCTGACGTGTAATTCCAAAATATCTCGCTCGTGTTGCAGCAAGGCATACATGGTTTACATTCATCACTCTCTAGGTGTGATAACCACTGTCACGCGTTCTTGTGCCATGACATCAGCACGCGCTTCCACTACGACGTGAACAGCGGCGGCGGAAATGGCACTCGTCGCCGCACTGCAATTGGTTGCGGTTCCAACAACTACTGCTCTCAGGATACAGACTGCGACGAGGTTCCATATGCATCGACCTACGATGGAGTTTAGTGATCTGTGCATTTATGGACACGCTGATATTGAATACTCATGACAGGTCTTGGTGTGCGTACCTACATTTCAGTGCCAATGCCAGATTTCTTATCGTTCTCGCTTTCGACAGTGTTATCCTGAACATTACACTGGAAGTGACCGCCTTGCGCAGAACGGTACTACGCGATGTGTCAATCCTTCGCAGAATAGCCGTATGTCCAAGCCCTCTTTCTAACTGTATTCATATTGACGTGTACTTCAGGCCATGGACAGCAGCTAAGTCAATTCTATCATACTTCCGCTCTGCAAAACAGCGGTGCATTGTGAGTGCCATGAATCTATACCGAAATCATGAATCTTATCGTGGTTGCTTCGTTTGCTGCATTTAGTCGTAAGCCCATTGTCCACGACATTAACATATAATTCACGCTGAGTCCCGTCTCAATATCAGTCATCGGGCTGAGTAGCTTGAGCCCTCTCTGTACTCAGATTCAAACTCAAGGTCAATCCGCCTGCCCGGACGACAGCGCGGGTATATACCGCTACCGATCCACTCCAGCTACTCCGTCTTGCCCTGCTCGCGGCCGAAAGCTCGAGGTCGAGATCATCTCTGATCCACAGAAACATGCTAGTGGTTTGGTGGAGGTTCTGACCATGCTCAACCACGCTGTTCATGTGTTTGGACACGGTGAAGATCTGGTTGTTGGGGGACCTATCTGGTCAACGGACGACGAGGGAAACACAATTTATGACACAATCACAAAGATTAACTAGCATGAGCCAGCATTTACTTTTGCTGCATCTTATTGAATTATAGTCATTTGAAGACGATCGTCATGACATTGGGCAATGCTAGCGCAAGCGGGGCACTGCGGCGGACACCGGTGCTTGCTCTTACGCAAATGGCGATCCGCATCGAGCAGTGGGAGGTGCTGGCCTCCGCTGGGAGGTGTGCAGCGAAAGAGAGTCGCCGCCGTGGAAGCTGTTTACACGAATGGATGAATTTCAGTAATTGAGAAGATTGCCAGTAGCTCGTTCGGGAGTAGGCGGTGTTGCACCTGCTCACTTTTGCGTGCACATCCTCAAGGAGGATGACATTGGTCTGGAGCTTTCTGATTTCGGAGAGTGTGCATTCTGTGACGTCCCGAGAAATGGCATCGATACGTGCGACATTCCAATTTGAATCGAATGAACGCTAAGTTAAACTCATTGGGTAGGAGCGCCTTGAGCACAGTGCAAAACTGAATAATGCGACCTTGTTGCAAAATGAGATTATTGCATTATATCACATTAATCATCTTCCATGTATCTACGCATGTCAAAACAAAGCAACATCAATTAAACGCAAAGGGTGTTCAACGAGGATTTCTGTACCGCGACTAGCCTCAGGCCTCAATTATCAAAACTCATCCACGCACCGACAATTGCAGTCTGCAACAGCACAAACACCGTGAGATCTCCCCCCAGCCTCGCCGTAAAACCACTCGAGAATGTGCGCAGCGTGTCCACCATGCCGACATGTCTGGCAGAACAAGATCGCGTCGTCGATCGTATCTGCACGGAATACGCACACATTCTCAGTCAGAGTATAAGCAGTGGAAGAGTGCACGCACCTCGCAAAAGCGCGTTGTGGTGCGAGAGTTGGGCATTTCGCACAGAGTCAGGCACGATAGTCAGGTGCATGAGGCAGATCGAGCAGCGCGGAAGCGCACGGTTACACGAAGGACACACCGTCGACTACAACGGAAGTGAACAAGGTCAGCAACGCGACATATACAAAGGAAAGGACAGTCCAACGCACTCGGCTTACGCCTGCAGATTCCTGTGGTGCGCCGATCACCTTGCTACAGTAATTACAACGGATTAGGATCTGCGGGAGCACAACTTCCACACGCTCAATCTCGCCCGCTCGCACGAGCTCCTGCATCATCTGCCCGCGCTCGACGTCGAATTGGCACCGGTGGTGGAACAGCCTCCATCCGTCGAGCAGATCGCGGTACGCCGCGAGCCAGCGCTCGACACGCGGATCGCGCACATGGTGCGGGTGCACGTGAGCGCCTAGCAGCGCTGCAGTCTGCACGTCGCCTGTAGAGTCGACGTAGCCCTGCAGCACGTCGAGCCCCGCACGTGAAAGCCCAGTAACGACGAGCCCGGCAGGGTCGCCTCGTGCCGCTGTGCGTGCGGCAATGCGCCGCAAGAAGGCGGAAAGCGCGCTGTCGTCCAGGAATTGCAGTGCAACAGCAAGCCGCTCGCGCAGCGGAAGCGCGTCCTCTTCAAGGACTTCCGACCAGTCTCCCAGAGCGAGACAGGTCAGCATCGCGCGGAAGTAGGGGTCCTCAAGTCGTACAATGAGGCGTTCACAGTGTGCGAGAAACTCAGGCGTCTTGCTATTCGTCGAGCTCGTTGGTACGAGGGCAGCCAGCGTACCAGACATCATGTGATGAGCCTCGTCTAGATCAGAAGGGTATTAGTTTGCATTTATGCACCTCCTCAATTGATGTAAGTACCTTTGCTCCGCATGAGAAGGTCAACTGCCTTGTTATACTCAGCGATAAACACAAGCCAGCAAGCCGCCTGCGAATACCTCCCTTGCTTCTCCCAGTTATTGATTGTCACCGCAATATCTTCCTCTTTCAGACTCCAACCACAAAGCTCCAGCGCAAACCGTCGCTGAACGAGCTTGCTTGTCGCTGCTGCCGGCTTCCACGAGTCGCGTTCGAGGATGTCGAGCCCATGGTACGCACAGAGCACCAATATAGCAGCCCCGAACTCAGAGAGCACCTCCGTGCGCTGCCTTCCGCGGCGGGAGCGTGTATGTGCAACCTTTTCTGGATCTGCCGGGTCGAGGAGTGAGTTAGTAGGGGGCGCCGGTGAGGAGTTTACTGTGACAGGAGCACTAGCGCTTGATGATGGGAAGCCCTCCCAGATTCCGAGTATACCCTGCGTAGAGAAATTATATCCATTGAATCGAGACGCTGGGCCACTGAGAAGCCGACGTGCGTCTGTAAAAAGTAGGGTTAGCAGCTCGAACTCTATGATCTTGAACAACGAGACTCGCGTTCGACCCAATACCACACTTCCTCAAGTGTTTTTCCCTCCTCTTGTTCATTCCGCAAGATTGTCATATTATGCGCAGGCTGAAAGTATCATTCATCAGTACAACTGCATCAACACGATTGAAGAGAGTGACCTCACGTTGGCGAGCCCATATCCCTGCGCAACTCGCCGCCGCATCACAACCGTCACATCCTCTTCGACGATGCTCTGGATTCTGTCCGCAGCCTTGCGCCGTACCCTACTCCTCACCCTTGAAACGCTCTTACTCTTTGATGCATCCGTCAGCAATATATTCGGGGATTCCCCCGTTACTTCCGCGCCCACCTTCATACGCGGGGAGTTCGGCTGACTGCGGAACAACGGGCTGTATGTTGCACCCTTTGCATGCATCCCCTTCGGCTTCTCTTGGTGCAGGTGCACAGGCACTGCACGGGGAGAAGGCCTCACAGACGACGACTCGAGTGCAGGGAACCCATCTTCGTCCCCGCGGCCAAACATCGGCGCGAGCGAAGGCCGCCCACGCCCGCGTTCTGTGCCATCTGTGGTTGGATGTGCGCTGGCCGCGCGAGAGCCCAACGGGTCCGGTGGGACTTCGCTTGCCATGGTCAGCGTCCACGGCTCAGGAGGCGGGTCACCGGCAGGTATGCCAGCGAAGACACGGTAAGACGTCCCAGCTGCGATGGCGAGCGTGCCGCGCGGGCTCCAAGGCGCGTGTGATGGAGTGTCGTGGACTGAGGACACTTCGAGATCGCCGTCTTTATTGACGACCATTAAAAAGGACGCGAGCGGGTGACGGCGCTCGCTTGGCATGAGCGCGAAGGACGCGAGCGGGTGGCCAAAGCGTTTCGCTGGAGTCTGACGTTAGTGCGTGGCGCAGAAAAAAGAGGGATATAGAATAGGATGATCTGCTGACTTTTGCGCGTGTCTGCGAGAACGAGGTTGTAAGGGATCGATTGCTGGAGCTCATTCGAAGCACTTGAGCCCGTTGATCCACTCCACGGGAGTATATTCGTTGGGTTCGCCCACGAAAGTTTGCCTGACTTTCCGCCCAAGCCCGAGCCCTGCGAGGGCAGCTCTTTCGATATCAGCCTCGCGCTTGACGGAGGACTCGCGTCCACGGCTTCCGATCTTAGTATATCCCAGAATCGGACGTGGGAAGCGTCGCGTTCGAGCGTCGCCAGCACCCCACTCCGCGAATGAGAGAACTCAAGCTGCGTGACGCCAACAATCGCATCACGAGCCCCGTCGGAGCGCACATCATGCGCGGAGAAGCTAAGAAGTGGGGACGGGAGCTTGCGCGCGTCCCAGAGTGTGACAATGCCGTCTCCGGCAGCTGCCAAGCGATGTAGATTGTGCGGATCAGAGACGAGTGAATGTATGCGCCCAACCACGGGCGCCGTCGTAGGAGGAGTCGACGAGCGAAGATCGAACAGTCGCAGGGAGCGGTGCGATATGCCAGCGGCGAGTAACTGGGTACTCTGGGGAAGCCATGCGATGCTATGGACCGACTCAGCAGCCGCGTGTGCTTGCAGGATGCGGGAATCACTGCGGGGCCCAAAGTCGACGCGGGGAATAGGTGGGTAAACGCGGGTTGACGAGGAAGCAGAGGGCGGGGTTTGAGGCGTGATAGCGCGAGCAGGCGAGGGAGATGAGGTCACGGTTGGGGTATTGGTGGATGGAGGGGTGTTCAGAGAGAGGGTCGTGGTGGTAGATTGGATGTCCCAAATGACAAGGCTGGCTTCGCCGCGAGCTTTGTCCATTCCGACGGCGAGATAATTGGGGGCGACAGGGCAGAAGGCGAGGGACGTACAGGCGCGTTGGCCCTTCGCGGGAAGACTGGCATGTGGCCCGCGGCCCAGGACATGTTCCTTTCCATAGCGCATCGATTCAAGCCGCATGAGATCTACACGACCTGTATTCAGGCCGATCGCGAGCAAGTCGTCGTAGGAGGGATGTGGCGACCATGCAAAGCACTGCGCAAGCTGAGTATATTGTCATCCCAAAGCTTAATATGCAAGCGCACCTTCATAGACTGAAGGTCCTGCTGTGAAGTAACATGTCGAATGGTCAATTCAGCAGGCGACCATTCATACAGTGTGATCTGTGAGGCCCCTCCGACGATGAACCTATTCTCCCCGCGCGGGTGCCAGAGCAACCTTTTTTCGGACTGGACCATGTTGCACTACAAGTCGTGCGACTGTCAATTAGATTACAACTGACTGTAAGCCCTTTTACTTTTGCTCCTCTCAGACGAAAGGATGAGCTAGACGGAGACGCATGGTAGGTGTAAGTCGAGACCGTCTAGTGGTGAGTCAATTGAGGAAACAGTCCAGTTTCGGCGCTGTACTGCGGCAGTGTGCGGCGAGGTGCGGCACTGGTGCGCCCTTTCACTTCCTCTCACTGACGAGCGTCGATTGCCAAATCATTTATCACCACTCGCAATCAATCTTCAGGATTTTACCAGCTTACCAGAATGGCTATTCCCAGCTACCTACAACCCCTTTTGGCATGCACGCATCACTCTCATTTCAGATGAAGTCTCGAGCATGTATTGGATCCACAAGATATTCTCAGGTCGCTCAAGGCACCATCGCCACGATTCAAAACTACCATCTCGGACCGCTAATTCAATAGAGTCTATCAGTTGAATCTCAAGGAATTCGCTACTCCAGGATCTGAGGACTTGTGCAGCGGACACCGTTCTTAGCACGCCCGGTCCAGTTGACGGTGTCTGGTGGATTAGAGACAGGCGAGGACATGCAAACGGTTAATACCAAGCGTCCAACACGGAGGGGTCTATTGTATTGGCACTGCAGTGCGATTTTATCGTGCGCCAGACATGCTGTTCATTCGTCTAGTTCTGTTGCTGATCTGCCTTTATTTGTAAAAGGAACCCCTTCCGGACTCGTGCAGGTGAGTTATCAGACTTCACCATGTTTTGAACTCATAATCACGTACTTAGCCATCAAGTATTCCCTACTAGACTCGTCGAGCCAGTCTCCTACAACATTTCCACTGCAACTTGTCCAGGCAACGGCAGGCTATCATCACCTCATAAAAACGCTCGGTATCTCTGCCAAACGAGTCATCGTCGCCGGCGGATCTGCAGGCACTCATATTGCTTTGAGTTTGATGCGGTACATCCTCGAGCACAACGAATGGGATATACCCAGAGCAATCTTGTTTTTCAACCCTTGGTGCGACATGACGGAGTTGGTAACCCTCGCACCCCCATCTCCCGAATTCTTACCCTCATTTCGCTTCCTCAATCCTGACACAATCCTGACAATACCTTTTCGATATTCTTTCTTGCACCTCTCTAGCATGATGAGGATGTACGTCACTCATCATATGTCAACCCCACCCTCGACCATCTCGCACCCCGCTGGACAGCAACCTTCATCTCATCAGACGCTGACGCAATATCTTTCTCTTCAATTTCATTCCTTGTGTCCACCTTGACTACAGGAGCCATTGTGACGCACAAGACGGAGGGGCTCACCAACTGCTATAGTCATGATCTCCTAATCATTGACATTGTCGTTGGCGCAATCTTTGTTAATGGGCGTCGCGTATCCAAAGATTGGCCCGGTCCTTCTATATGCAGCGCCCTGCCGACATTATCAATGCTGACCATCTGTTATGCTAGAAGTCGCCACGACATCGGTGGTCCAGTGCCTCGTTCGATCTCAACGGTGTGTTCTCTATCTCTCCATAAATCTTGCCTTCGGTACCTTGTAAACGCCGCAGATGTTGTTGTGATATTGCTTTGCTAGATGCCGCTGTTGACTTGTATCAGCAAGGCACTGTCTATCCCGAGGTACCCTTTATCACACCTTTTTCTCAAAGCATACAACGACTTGCACATCAATAGATTCCCTTCATTATCTGGACCCGCAGCACTAATTGTGCTCGATATCTATCAGCGAACCTTCGGTGTTTTTGTCTAATGCTCTCTCCGATACAATTTCGAGCCGATGACCTACCCACACGATACTGGCCAACTTGCGCACAATAGCTCGCCGATTCCAAAATATCTACACTGACCTGCAATCCACGTGCCAGAATATCGCTCGACATAACCACCTCCGTTTGCCTTGAGCGCCTTGTCGTGCACATGATCCCTTTGCAGGAGACTTTGAAGAACGAGGCCCTCCTTGTCAAATCGACTGCGCGTCCGCCTGCTCGTCAGTGTTCTTGGTACCTCCTCAATAGACCATAATCTTCGTCCATTGTCTGGGAAAATGGCCTGCACTCACGAACGCCTGTGTGCAAACCGATTTTGTGTCGCACCGCCTTCGCCGCATTTTTGCAATGCTTGATCATCCAACTACTCTTGCACAAACAGCAGCTCCAGGTCGGACGGGTCGCCGTCAGGACCAGGGCGGCAGGTCGCTGGCCTACCTGGACTCTATCTGGACTCGTTGGGGAACCGGGCTCTGAGGGGATTCTACCTCATCTGCCAGCGCTGATCCAAGGCGAACTGGCCGCCATCTCAAGATTAGGCGAATGGGCTCGACGCACAAAATCTCTCATACATTTAGATCGCGCGCGGGCACTGGGCACCTTTGTGCAGGAATCCACGTTGTTGAACAAGTTGTAAACAAATACTATCTGCGAATTAACAGGCTGTGTGCTTACAGCTTGATCATATGGCCCCGCAGGAGCTACGCGCTGTGGAAATGAAGGATTCCTGTGCCGAGGATGCCCGCAGCAAAAGGGTGCAGCGAGTGCCATATGACATCACATGTTCTTGTTTTACAAGGGGCATCATGAATCCTCCTCCCTTTCAAGTCAGCTCAGCTCAGTCAAAGAAGTCAAAGCGAACTGCCGAGTCATGTGTTTGGTCACGACACATATATACAGTGCCACCGCCGTCATGAATGCTCTCTCATACGGACACCTCTACACTTATCAAACGTTACACATTCCGCTTCTCACAATATGTCTGTCTCTCCATCTTCAATGGTTTCACGACACGTATCCAAAAAGGTCAAGGCTCAACCTCGTCGGAGGGTTTCATCTAGTCTGAAGACGGCGGGTGGCTCCGAGCACCGTGCCAAAATAGAGCACCTCTTCCCAATTCCTCTGGAACTCCATTTCGAGGTATGCTCGCTCAGACCTTCAACGAAGAACCCAGCTTTCACATCGCTTCGTCATCAGATTCTCTGGGATCTTGGCCCCAACGACTTACTCAACTTGGCGCGAACTAACAAGTCATTTCGCGCCCTGCTTCGGGATAAAGCATGTGACGTGTACTGGAAAGCAGCACTGAAAACCTATGGGTTCCTTCCCCATCGTCCTCCAGGCATGCCTCTCCGCATGTTCGCTAGTCTCGCGTTTGAGACATTTTGCCAGGTATATAGGTTTAAGGCACATGATTACGCGCTTCTTTGACACTGAATCTAATACAGAGATGCTTCTCGGATGAAATTTGCCGAGCATACTACGTTGATTTTGTCCGCTTTGTTCGCTTGTGCATAAGCTGTTTCGAGAAACGGTGCGTAGCCTATGGCCAAATGACTTGAGTTTTGGCCCATTGAACTGACATTCTTCTCACCGGACCGGATCAGATTTGTCGAGCATCCAAGATGCCCTAGAGGGATCAATGACATCGCCTGGAAGAATGCACAGCGTCTTACTGGGTATTATGTGGCGCCTGACATGGCGCGAATTCTCTCACATAGACGGTCTCTTCGTATGCTTACCAAGGCGCTCCGAGAGGTCCCGCCGCAGTATCAAGACCAGGATCTCTCAGATTTTTTAGCCTCTCTAAACCGACGTGGTGTACAAGTGCGTTACTCTCCCAATCTATATGGAATCATGATAACAATTGGATGTAGCCCAAAACATGGTTCAACCGACTTGTCGATGAGAAAAGAAGAGAACACCAAGCTATGATCAAACGAAAAGATCAAGAAATCCGACATCGTAGATTTGAGAGGTGAGTCGAACCACACTAACCGTTTCCTTATTCTGAGAATTTGTCTGTACCATAGGATCTTGGCTCACTTGAAGCAGATTGGCTATGAACAGCTGCTTGCCAATACCGATATTAGACAGTCTTTGGAGCATCTTCGTCTCGTTGACGTTGCCCAGGAATTGGATTGTGCAGGTTAGACTATTCAAATCTCTGCTCTTTCGGCGTTGACATTACATGCTTCCGCGCAGAATGGCTTCAAATAAAGGTCCACATAATCAATCATGTAGAGAACCGCGCTTATCGGGCTGCTTTGGACAAGCGCTTTATCAGTCTCGCTGAACTATTGTTTGGTATGGAATCCGAGTTCCCTGATGTGCGATCCCATAACAACCACATCGACATTGCCCTCCTTCCCGAGGTCAAGAGAGTGCTAGACGTTCGCTACGAACGCGAGATATCAGAGCTCGAATGGGACAATCTCCGTAAAGTCATTCCAGTTGCATTCATTCGATGGCGGCGCACCGTCGACTCCAAATTGGCCAAGTCCTATCCTGCACTTGCTCCTGTATTCAAGCAATTCGGAACCCTCGATCACCCTGCAACTGTCTTCGCGTGCCGACAGCCTGCTTGTAATGAAATATCGCGTAGTGTGGCATACGCTGAGCTGAGCTCTCATGCTTGTTGCAACGAGCGTACCAGGGAATATGAGACTCTAGTTTCATTCGAAGGATCTGTCTACAAGTATGCCGCAATGCACTACTTTCAGCATGAACCGTGGTCTGCACGCACCCTGACAATCCACGGAGGATCGGACAAGGTGAAGGACATTATGCGTGCCTGCGGTGCGGACCCAAATAGGACCTCTTGGGACAAGATGGATAACAAAAACATTCGGCTTCATTGTGCCACTTGTGGCGAATCAGAGGTCAGGGGCGTCACGATGGGCTGGCGAACTGCGGTAAGCATAAAGCTGATCTCGAGCTCTGACAGGAGACTGACCCCCCTTGCTATTCCAACTTTCCATAACGTAGGTTGATCATGCACTTTCTAAACACGATTCCATATCGCGTGTCGAATGGAGGCGGGCCAGCAAAACCGTGTCAATCCAAGCACGCCAACTTGAGAAGAGGACCGAGGAAATATCACGCTCGGCATACCCAGAGCATGGCACTTGCGGCCTCTGTGAAGATCAAGACCTAGAACAGCATGGTGATAAAAGGGCGCTTGCATTCTCTAAGCGAGTTCCTCCCACCATGCTGCCAGGTGGCTGCTTGCTCATAATCGCATATTGCAGATATTGCGGATGTCATATAAATGCTGAATCTCAAGTACGTCCGTACGTTCCTATGCCGGTAGCGATTCTGCCTGGGAGCCATAAAGCAAGCAAGCGACTGACAAGAACAGAGCAAGTATGGTTGGAGAAAGGCCTCGCTGCAATTTCGAGCGTTGGATAAAATGCGCTGTATGTTTCTGATACGGCGATAGAATGAATGGTATTACTGGTGCATCAGCGGCGTTGTCAGATTCGAAAAAAATTACATCGAGATTTCCCACAGTAAGAGGGATGAAGTGAGTGCCTCATTGCTCGCGGATTTTTTACCTGTTCTTGTTTTACTAGCGGCCAATAGAATCTCACAGTTTTTAATTCAGCTCGGCTTCAAAGGCCAAAGCGAGCTAAGTCACAGTGTAATCTGTTATGCTACCGCCGCGTGCGCTCCTTCAAGCACACGACCACCTGCTCGTAGATTTTCAGGAGTACAGAGTCTTCCCTTACTTCCCTAAGGACCCAGCTCTCACACCGTTAGGTCACCGGATTCTCTGGGTTGTTGGCCTCAACGACTTACTGAACCTATCGTGAACCAACAAGTCGCCTTGCCCCTTGCTTCTAGACAGGTCATGCGACATATGCTGGACAGCGGCGCCTGTAACCTATCCCTCCCTTCCCAATCGTCCTCCAGGCATCGCCCTGCACCGGCCTCGTATTCGAGACATATTGCCACAGTGGATCTAGAGTCCACGATTGCACGCATGGTCAATTGATTCTGATTCTGATACAGAATTCCTTTTCAGACTCTGCCAAGCATCATGAATCTCGCTTTTCCGCTTGTGCAAAGGCTGTTCTCAGAAGCTGTGTGTGTTCTGTCCCGCTTGTACCGTTGACTATCGAACTGATGTCCCTATGCGTGTGCGAATTTCGCGTGGGCAGGATGTGCATGCTGAGCATCAACTGGGTCTGTCGCGGGCTCTAAGAGCGCACCAGGCGCGTGCACCAAATGTCCCGGGTTCCTGTGTCATTCAAAGCGAGGATGAGGAGTTTCTAATGAGCTCGCAGAGTCTCGCCGTCGATCTGGGGTGCAGAAAGCTGCCAGAACTGTGTGTGCATCACTGACGAGCGGAACCTACTGGTTCTTCGCAAGACAAAAAGCGGACACAAGGTCGATGGAAAGGTGTTACACGTGATTTGAGGCGACACAGCAGTGTTGAAACCCATAGCCAGGGTGATGCAGTGAAAGTTCGATCAATGTTCCCACATAACTAGTCGTATATATGCAGCGAGAAAGACTTCCATGCCTGAGTAAACAACACGGACACCACCGAGACAATGCTTACCTGCGGATATGTCACGATGTGCTCGTCAGACCGCCCTCTCGTATCGCCTCCAAATTATACTGTACATTCTTGCGATATTTGCTAGCCAGATCCGCGGCCGTCTTCACGTGGGCATTCGCTCGGAGCACTTCCTGGAAGGACAGTTCGCAATGGGAGGATGAAGGAGGATGAGCAATAATCATGCTGGCCTTGTGAGACGAACAAGCGAACGGACTCGCCTCGACACAGTGATTGAGTTCAAGAATCAGCTCCGTACACTTGTACTGCATCACAACGGCCAAAAATGCCGCGTAAATCCCGATGGAATGAATTATAAGTGTGGTGCGCGCCTCACCGCGTTCTTTACGATGCGCTCAAGCAGGATCGCCTGTCGCTCTGCATGCGGGTTCTCCATTGTGTCGCAACCAGTTAAAATCTCCTTCAATACTATGCTCTCTGCTAGACTTGGACTTGAGGGATGCAGTGGAAGCTGCTGGACGATGGATGCACAAAGATGCACAAGCTTCAAGGGTTGCAGAGAGACGTCATCACGGCAGATCACGGCTAATTCCGAAAGGCGGCCATTTCCTGGTTGTTTTTTCTTTCTGTTCCTGTTCGAGCATCTATAACACGTACAGCGTAAAGCAAAGCGATTGAACGTTCCAACCGTCACCTCCTTCTCCCTCCCTGTCTTGTCACTGGTGAGTAGGACAGAAAGAACGCGCCAGGTCAAAGTTGAAAACACACCGCTCTGGCTAGGAACAGACTGCAGCATCTCGATTCTCGAAGCGCTTCCACTGTTACTGTTATTCCTCAATATCATGACATCTATGGCTATCACTCTAGAATCCATCTTGCCTGCTTTTCTTAGCTAGCTGGCCCCTTTAGGATCTACTCGCCTGAACCATCTCCTCCGGGATGCTCGCAACGATTTTTCATTACAAGCTAGAACTCCCAAGCGCGTCACATCTCTCCTTGACGCAATTGCCTCAATCAGCGTGGAAAATCCCAAGGGCGATGTTGTTGCTGTTGCTCTTGACAGCGGTGAGGACTCGTCGATTTTCATCGCGTCTGACGCCGGCGTGTCTACACAACTCATTGCCCATCTTACATCCGTCTGGGCCTTGCTCTGCCAGATCAGCAATGCAGTCCCAGCCGATAAGCAATCGCCTACCCAGGTCGACAAGATTTTCTACGACAAAAACATCATCAAACTTGAAGGACAACTCACCATCCAGGTCTACCGGTTTTCTTGGCGCAAGTTTCATGCTCGTTTTTGGAAGCGGGCGGACGTGTTCATCCATAGCCTAACTCTTGCCATGCAGTGGTACTCCGACCAACCAGGGATGGTGGAGGTACACGAGCACTGCCGCATTCTTCTTCGGATTTTCGAAATCCTTCGCAAGCGCATCGTTCTTTCCTGCCCAGGCGACACAGAGCTTCTTCTCATCCATGAGATTTTATTACCCTGTTCAGGAGACTGGAACCGCTCCTGAGCGCCGAACCTTCCTACTTGGACACCATTCAGGGGTGCATCGGTGCGTCTGTATTTTGAGCTTTTAACTTGAGCATCTGTTCTTTTGTTTGTGTACTGATGAGTCCTGCATAGACAATCATACAGGTCTCAACACCTTTATTCCTGTACGACGCTACCTCGAAAAGGTCCTCTCGCTCACGCGTTCTGGATATGGATTATTCCTGGCGGCTCATTCTCGAAAGCTCAAGTCATTCCTCTCGAAGCCTCTGAAGATCGTTTCCATACCGCCTTGCGAGGACAGGGAGTATCGTGCCGATTTTTACCACCCTGCCTTTCGCAAATTTTGTGAGGACCAGAGCGACGTGATGCAAAAAATCGAAGGAGATCTGGGCCAGCAGACAATTCCTACAGAGTTCTCCGAGCTCTCAGACGACCTTCGTGACATGGTGCTGGACAAGGAGTGGGAAAGGAGGATGGTCACGCCGTTAGGGGCTGTGTTGGAGAAGGAGAAGAACTCTTCTATCAAGGCGGACAAACACGGGTTATCTGGATGCGCACGCGTCCACTGTGAGTGCTTTCTCGTCGAGTATTTCAACAAGAACAGGGCATCTCTGCGACCATACGACTATATCGGATCATCCAAGCTCTTGTGTTATGGATGTCACAGCTACTTAGGTGCGTACAACGTGACCCACCCAAGCAGGAAATTCTACGCCAGGGGCACGCATGGAAAGGTCTATATCCCATGGGTGCCACCCACTCTCGAAGACGGATGTGAGAACTACGTGCGCGTGCGCATATGTAAAGACATGCTATATGACTTGGATGTTGTGTGGTCGTCATCTCAGCGGAGGATGTCTGACAGCACGGATGCCTATGGATCGAGTATGATGCGAAATCCAGACGGGTGGAATACAGAAGACGAGATGATTGGTGAGCGATTTGTTTGCATCTCAAGTATGGTGCATCTGACGACTGAATTGTCCGTTCAGATGAAATGGAATCATCGCTATAGAGAGCCGCTTACATGCCTTTTAGACATGCGCATGCAGTATTCTCCGTCTATGAATCTACATCATCACCTCTCAAACACAGGGAACTGTCGCTTTGCCCCACCCCATCCATCTTAGCCACTCTCTGAGCCGTGCAATTTGAGCCGCGCAATTGTCAAATTCAGCAATCTTTATATTCAGGCATGCTCTGCACGACAATATTTCGGTGAACACGTATCGTTTGATAAGCCACCTATGCTGACGAGGTCTCTTTGTTCCATGCTCTTCTATTACTCCCCACCTTTACAAAACAGCGCTCCTTGCAGCTCTGTAAAGCTGTTCGGCGCGACTCATGTTCTCTCGAAGCATCGACTTTGAATCGCCAAAGAAAATTCTAAATTTTAGTGCGTCGGCAGTCCGCTGCTAGGTCTCGCTAGGTACATATCCCCAAATGAGGTAACACGTCAGGATACCCGGGATTCACAACAGTTTGCGTCCCTCATCGATCTATCCGCGCATCTGTACGCAAGCCACCAAGTCATGTGGTTGACCACGACGTATTTCTAGGATGCCACCACTGTGAGCGCTCTTTCAAACACACGACCACCTTTTCTGCCTTTTTCAGAATTACACATCTCTTCTTATAACAATGCCTCTTCCCTTACATTCTAATCCTTCCCAACACATCACCGAGAAGATCTGGAATCGACTCGTTCAGAGATCTTCAGCTGGGCTGAAAATTGTGGAGGGATCCGAGCCCCATGCCACAACTGTGCAGCTCTTCCCAATTCCTCTGGAGATTATTTATGAGGTATGTTTGCGTGTCCATTCAACGAAGAATTCGGCTTACACACCGTTTCGTCACCAGATTCTCTGGAACCTTGGCCCCAATGACCTATTGAATCCATCGCGAACCAACAAGTCATTTCGCGCCTTGCTTTTGGACCACTCATGCAACGTGTACTGGACAGCGGCGCTTGCAGCCTATCCTTCCCTTCCCGATTGTCCTCCAGACATGGCCCTCCTTAGCTACGCCGGCCTTGTGTTCGAGACATATTGTCATGTGTGTAGATCTACGGCACACGATTGCGCGCATGGTCGATCGGTGCTGACTCCTTTACAGAACTGCTTGTCAGATGAAGTTTGCCAAGTATACTGGATTCCGCTTGTCCGCTTGTGCAAAGGCTGTTTGGAGACGCTGTAGGTATTGATTTACTGTATCACTCACGCTCACCGACTCAAACTGATTTTCCCAACTGAAGTTTCCCTAAAGGTATCAACGAGGCATCCTTCAAGAAAGGAGGGCCTTACCATTTCGAGGATGCGGATTGGAAGTCTCGCTGGCGAGCATTATCGCATAGAGAGGCAAGGCTTGCCCTCAGCAAGTGGTCCAGACTCTCATCGTTGAATCAAGACCGCCATGTGGAGATGAATGAAGAAGTACGTTGTCATACCAACCTCATATAGGGCTCGCTCAAATGTCAATGTAGCACTCCAAGTGGTTCAGAAGCCATTTTCGGGATAAAGGATATCAACGCAAGCGTGAGATAGCAAGGAGGAAGAATCAAATGCGACATCAAAAGTTTGAGAGGCGAGTGAAATCAGTTTAGTTGGCTCTCTGTTCTGACAACCCATTCTTAATGTAGCATTGTGACCTACTTGGAGGACATGGGCTATAAACAGCTGGATGTCTATATATTTATCCATCGGTATTCGGAGTACCAAGCCCTACATAGGTACGTTCGAGAAGTTAATGAAGGTAGGGCTCCTATCCAAAATTTTGCATTTTCAGCGTTGACACTCGTCCGTGCAGAATGGGATGATATCAAGCCAGACTTAATCAAATTTGTGGAGGACTGCGTAGCGTTTATGGACCGCTTCACCCGACTGGAATCCATCTTGCGTGATATGGACACCGAACTTCCTGGTGTGGCGGACCATAACTACGTCGACATTGCGCTCCTTCCTGAAGTCGAACAAGTGCTGAGCGTCCGCTACAACCAAGAGATATCTGAAGCGCAGTGGGGCAATCTCCGCCAAGTCATCCCAGCCGCCTTCCTTTGATGGCGCCACATCGTGGATGTCGAATTGGGCGATGAATTTCCTGTGCTGGCCCGTGTGTTTGAGGTATTTGAGACACTAGATCACCCTACAACTCTATTTAGGTGCCTCAAGTGTTCCAACCCGGAAACGTCGCGCGCTGTGGCCTACGCTGACCTGATCTCCCATGGCTGTTGCAACGAGCCTTTCGATTTCGACAGTACCTCTCGTCGATACCCACGTTCAGCTTCCGGCTATTACAATGCCGCAGTATTCCACTTTCGGTATCATCCGTGGTCCTACGACCGTCTAGTATTCCACACGTGGGGATCGAGCCTGGTCAAGCATAGCATGACTCTCTGGGGTGTGGATCCGTACAAGGCATCGGGGGCCGAAAGCATGGACTTCTTGCTTGATTGTCTTACTTGCGACACAACAGAACCGATCCTGTCCATGGACTGGCGAACAATGGTGAGCATTGAATCGACAAGATTGGGTAGGAGACTGAGCCTCATCGGTTTTTGCACAATACAGATAGACCATGTAAGTAACCATCTGCGCTACCATAGACTCAAAAGAGTGCCCCTACCGAGGTCGAATTCAGCCACGCACGCCAGCTCGGACTGAAACTTTCTCAATATGCTACAGGAGCGGCGTGACTTACGTCTTCGAGGATTCAGCTGGCCCGGAAATAAACCGATGCCTCCTGCCTCGCACCGTTGTTATATACAATTCGTCACTTCCAAGGGCTCTCGAATTGCGGATATTAATTGTTATATATGGTTCTCAATGTTCGATACCGCCAGTGTGTTCTTGGTGGCAATCTTGCTAAGCGCCCAAGCCGTTGATGGACTGGGTTTGTTGTACGGTGGCGGATCGAATAATATAGTGCATACATCAGGCCGGTGGCCTGAGGTCCGCGTGGTCTTGTTGTGCTGCCTAACACACATCATCGAGAAAGCTTCTAGCTTGATAGGAAGTAGAGCGCATCATGACACGTAGATCATCATTAGATGTGTAGCCAGAAAGAACGCCGATCATGGATCAATAGCACGATGAACAGGATCGAGAGCGCTCACTTGCGGTGCATCGCGATGCGCGTGTTGAACCGCCCAGTCGGTGCCGCAGGTCCGCGGCTGGGAGGACACAAGCAAGTGCAGATCACGCGTGCGCGCGAGTCTCGAGCTCTGTGCCGCTCGCTACTCATGGGCGGCGCGCGGAGGGCGCGTATTTACGGTCAGACGAGCGGCAGCGTCGCCCGCTCCTAGAACCATGTGCACGAGCCGTATAATACTGAACCTAGGGCGCTGCGCGTGAACAGGAGCCCCGACGGCGACAAGACTCGGGGCGCAGAGCGCTGCAGGCGTGCGCCGAGGCGGCGGAGGCAAGTGAGCAGACAAGCAAGCGAGCGAGTGCGTGCGTGCGTGCGTGAGTGTGTGAGTGAGTGTTCGATGGGAGAACGAACGGCGCGGTGCGACAGCGGCGCTGGGACCGGCGGCGCGCCTCGAAGCGGATTAGGTACGGACCGGTGAGGTGATGGACGAAGACTTGGCAGCCGTTGTGCGGTGTCGTCCAATGCGCACTGCGAATCGTGTTCTCCCACGCGTGCGCGCGTGAGGGTACATGGCGCCCGTCTACATATACGAAAGGATACATCCGGCAGGCATGGAAGCCGTCGATGGCGTGCGCGGGCCCCACCCTCGCCGCAGGTGCCTGTGAATCCCGAGCGGAGCGCCAGTGGCCAGCGCGCCCATCGGGCGTGTTCCGTTAGATTCCGTGCGCCGTCCGTGCGTCCTTCATCGTCCATTTGTTCGTCGCGTAGGGCGTGCGCGCGCGCGTCGGCCGCATGATGGTGGCGCGGGCTGTGCAGCGCGCACGTCAGTAGGTACTAGGTTCCGCGCGTCTGGTGAGTGGTGATGGATCATGGATGGCGGGCCGCGTCGGGGATCGCGGCGGGCTCTGGCGGGCTGGCAGGCAGTAGAGCGCGGAACAGATCCGACTCGGGAGGGAGGGGGAGGGCGACGATCAGTCAGCGGCTCCGCCGGGCGTGCATTTGGATGGTGCTGTGTCTGTTTCCCGTGGGGTATCAGCACCGCCGGCGACGAAGAAGCAGCGGGGTAGGTTAACGTATTGCGTGTGTGCCGTGCCCGGATGCGCCGTGAGGGAGAGGGAGCACAGGTAGTATGTGGATGCGCATGGACGTCGAGGCGGTGTAGCTGTGACGCGGTGCGGGGCCCCATGCTGACGGGCGGGAACCGATATGGCCGACGGTGGTGGAGGTGAACGAGCACCGGGCGCGAGACGTGGAAGGGAAGTGGAAGGCGCGTCGGGCGTCGACAATTGCAGAGAGTGTGTGACGGTGTGCGATGGCGACACAGTGTAAGCACAGGGCTATGTTTCGTTATGTTTTGCTTGCCATGTCCGCAACCATCTTTGTGTCACGGGGCAAATACCGTCCAATGATAGCACCGCGGCTTGCCTGGCCGTAACGACTCCGACGAAAACAAAGCCGCGGTTATTGAACGTCCGACGGCTCGTTCCGCCTGGCAAGAGGCTATCAATTTCGCCACTCGTTTTCGTAAAACCATGACATGCAATGACATCTCAGGCCATCACTCCAGAATCCATTCTGCCCGCTCTTCTTTGCGACCTGCCTCCTTCTGGCTCTACTCGCCTGAATCACCTCCTTCGGGATGCCCGCAACGATTCACAAAAAACACCTAAGCGAGTCGCCTCGCTCCTTGATGCAATTGCCTCAATCAGCGTGGAAAATCCCAAGGGCGATGTTGTCGCTGTTGCTCTTGACAGCGGTGAGGACTCGTCGATCTTTGTCGCTTCCAACACTGGCGTGTCGACACGGCTTGTTGCGCATCTGACAGCTGTGGGGGCCTTGCTCTGCCAGATCAGCAAGGCAGTCCCAGCGGATCAGGGATCGCCTACCCAGGTCGACAGGATCTTTTACGACGACAACATCGACAAACTCGAACAACAACTCACCATCCAAGTCTACCGGTTCTCTTGGCGCAAGTTGCATGCTCGTTTTTGGAAGCGGGCGGACGTATTCATTGATAGCCTCACCCTTGCCACGCAGTGGTACTTCGATAAACCAAAGATGGTGGAGGTATACAAGCGCTGCCGCATTCTTCTTGGGTTTTTTGAAGACCTTCGCGAACGCATCGTTCTTTCCTGCCCAAGCGACGCAGAACTTCTTCACATCCACGAGATGATCATTACCTTGGCAGGGGATTTAGACCCTCATCTGAGCGCCGGATATTCCGACTTGGACACTATCCAGGGGTGCATCGGTGCGTCTGTGTTTCCTGCTTCTAACTTGCGCATTAGTTATCTTTTCGTGTACTGATCACTCCTGCACAGACAATTATCTAGATCTCGACGCCTTCATTCCTGTACGACGCTACCTCGAAAAAGTCCTCTCGCTCTCGCGTTCTGGATATGCATTATTTCTGGCGGCTCATTCTCGAAAACTCAAGCCATTCCTCTCGAAGCCTCTCAAGATTGTTTCTATACCGCCCCAAGTGGACAGGGAGTATCGTGCCGATTTTTACCAATCAGCCTTTCGCAAATTTTGTGAGGACCAAAGCGATGTGATGCGGAAGATCGAAGGAGATATGCGCCAACAGAAGATTCCTACGCAGTTCTCAGAGCTCTCAGACAATCTTCGTGACATGGTGCTGGACGAGGAGTGGAAAAACAGGATGGTCACGCCGTTAGGGGCGGCGTTGCAGAAGGAGAAGAACTCTGCCATCAGGCTGGACGAATGCGGATTATCTGGACGCGCACGCGTCCACTGTGAATGCTTGCTCGTCGCGCATTTTGTGAAGAACATGGCGTCTCTTCGACCATACGACTATATCGGATTATCAAAGCTCTTGTGTTATGGATGCCACAGCTACTTCCGCGCATACAACATCACCCACCCTGCCAACGAGTTTTACGCCAGGGGCACGCATGGAAAGGTTTATATTCCATGGGTGCCACCCACTCTCGAAGACGGAAGTGAGGACGACGTGCGGGTGCGCATGTGTAAATCCATGCTAGAAGACTTAGATGTGGTGTGGTCGTCATCTCAGCAGAGGATGTCTGACAGCACGGATGCATCTGGATCCGGGAATATGATACGAAGACCAAAAGGGTGGGACACAGCAGAAGCTTACATTAGTGAGTGATTTGTTTGCATTTCAAGTACGGCGCATCTGACCACTGAATTCTCCGTTCAGACCGATTCAAATCATTGCCATAGAGAGCCGCCCACATGCCTTTGAGATATGCGCATGCAGTATTCTCCGTCTGAATGTACATTATCGCATCTCAAACACATCCAGATCATGCGGATCCTGCACCTTCTTGCAATTTTTCGCTCACCAGGTTCGCAGCCGTTTTTTTTTAGGAGTTGCATGCCGCCGCTAGGTTATAGCACGATTGACGGCCCGAGGGCACGGGCGGCCCAAGTTTGGACACATTCGTCCAGGCATAGCAGGTGCAAATGACGCGTACGTACGCGAGAGACTTGAGACTGTGCACCGCTCGCGGCTCGCAGGCGGCGCGCGGACGGTACGCGTGTATAGTCAGTCAGACGCACGGCAGCGCTGTCCGCCCCTAGAATGAAGCGCATGAGCCCTATAACCCGAACCAAGGGCGCTGTGCGTGCGTGTGGAAGAGAGCCCCGACGGCAACAAGAATTGGGATGCAGAGCGCTGCGGGCGCGCGTCGAAGCGGCGGAGGCAAGTGATCGGATAAGCAAGCGAGCGAGATAGTGTGTGAGTGAGTGAGAGTACTTATAAGTGCGTGAGTGTGTTTAATTCCAGGATGTTGAAGGCGCGGCGCGCCTCGGAGCGGATGAGTCAGGGACTGGTGAATCGTGATTGATGCAGACGAGGGGGCCATCGAGCGGTGTCGTCTAATGCGCACTGCGGATCATGGTCCCCCATGCTCCCGCGCGCGTGCCCATGAGGGTAGCGCCCGTCGCCGGAAGGATAATGGATACATCCCGCAGGCATGGAAGCCATCGACGGTGTGCGCGGGCCCCCACCATCCGCGTGTGCGGCACAGGTGCCTGCGGTTCCCGAGTGGCGTGCCCAGCGCGCGCCGAGTGCGGACTGTGGGGCATCGAGCGTGTTCCGTCAGATTCCGTGCATCGTCCGTGCGTCCTTCGTCGTTCACTTGTTCGTCGCGTAGGGCGTGGGCGTGCGTGTCGGCAGCATGATGGTGGCGCGGGCTGTGCAGCGCGCACGTCAGTAGGTACTAGGTTCCGCGCGTCTGGTGAGTGGTGATGGATCATGGATGGCGGGCCGCGTCGGGGATCGCGGCGGGCTCTGGCGGGCTGGCAGGCAGTAGAGCGCGGAACAGATCCGACTCGGGGAGGGAGGGGGAGGGGCGACGATCAGTCAGCGGCTCCGCCGGGCGTGCATTTGGATGGTGCTGTGTCTGTTTCCCGTGGGGGTATCAGCACCGCCGGCGACGAAGAAGCAGCGGGGTAGGTTAACGTATTGCGTGTGTGCCGTGCCCGGATGCGCCGTGAGGGAGAGGGAGCACAGGTAGTATGTGGATGCGCATGGACGTCGAGGCGGTGTAGCTGTGACGCGGTGCGGGGCCCCATGCTGACGGGCGGGAACCGATATGGCCGACGGTGGTGGCGGTGAACGAGCGCCGGGCATGAGACGTGGGGTGGAAGTGGAAGGCGCGTCGGGCGTCGACGATCACAGAGAGTGTGTGACGGTGTGCGATACTTGCAGCGGGATGCGGCGATGGGGGCTGCCGATCGAGAAACGGCGAGTCGCGACGGGGGTCGGATCGTAGTCCGTGACGGCCGCAAGGAAAGCCGACATGTGTCCCGCAGTCTTCCCAGACCGTCTGGCCGCAATGTGCGACAAGGTGGGATGCGACAGCCTGAGAGTGAGTGCCTGTACTCGAAGCTCAGCGCTTAGCTCGGGCGTCTCGCGGCACGCAGCGGCTCCGCGCCAGGCGGCTGGCTTCAACCGGATGGGTAGGGCGGCGAACAGAATGATGGCCGGGGGTAGAAGATCCTGGTCGGGTCACTCGCTTGCGATTGCTCTTTGCTCGATCTCCTCTAGAGTCTAGCCGTCCCTTGCGTCCCCAGTCGGCCCATGTCATGCCCGCCTCTTCCTCTCGCGCACCCGCTCTGACCACCCTCGCGGTGGCTGCACACGCTGCAGCTCTTGGTTCGTATCCCGCCGTCGTCGTTGCCGTTGCTGCCCAGGTGCGTATTCTGCTTCCGTCCGATTGTCCAATCGTCTGCGTACCCTCCCACTCACCGCCTCGTGCGATCGCGACGCAGACCGCCAAACATCCCCAGGGACACATCCAGAGCCAGAGCCAGCGCCCACAGTCTACTGTGCGCATTCCGTTTCCACTTGTCCTCGGCGCGCGCGCTCACGTATCCCCTCGCCCACAGCTGTCCCACACACAAGCGCCCCTGGACTCCTTCCTCTCCCACACTCCCTCTGCCCCTCCCGCCATCCCATATAAACACACTCTCAGCTTTCCGTGCCCGTCCTCCCTGTGCGGTCCGTCCACAACGCTCGCAGCACCTGTCCCCTCCTCTTCCGTGTACGTCCCTCCTGCTAACTTGTTTTTTTCCTCGTTCTTTCCTTTCCCCCTCTTTGCGGCCCCTCGCACGACCCCTCTTTCCTTTCGCGCTCCTCTCCTCGCCCATCCGCGCGCGCACTTGCGTCCCGCGTCGCGCGTCTCGGTTTCTATTGTTTACCGCCTCGTCACGACGGGAGGTGCACAGCAGCTACGCCTCCACCGAGCATCCAGTGCCCCCCTCCCTTCAAAAGACGTTCCCCCATCCTCATCTCGTCCACGCGCCGCACCTCCCTTGTCGTGTCTCGCTCTTGTCCGCGCATCTCGAGCCGGGGCTCTTATCGCCCACGCTGTCCGTCTATTTTTGGCCCTGCCTCCGTTTCACCCGCCTTGTCCGTAGCAGCGCTAATTAACCCCCGTCTTCCTTCCCACCGCCGGCTGTCACCCGATTCGCGCACCCGATCTTCATGCACCACAGCACCACGCCCGCACGCAGCGTCCCGCGCGCGTGCCTCTTCGTCGCGCGCGCGGACCCACCTCTCTCGTCGTTCCCCACGCCTGCCGATGTGGACATCGCGCCGGAAGGAGCGCTCGGTGCGTGCCCATGCCCTCAGCCCTCGCCCCGCGTCTCACGCCGCCTCTGATACCTCGCCGCGCCGTCCCCTCACATACCCCCTGCGCCACTGCGCTCCCCTCCCATCCAGCGTCCGAGCCCCCGCCAACCGCGCCTTCGCAGCCGCCTCCTCCCGCGGAGGGATGGACCGCGATCCAGATCCTCACCCCCATCCTCGTCGGGCTCGGCCTCCTCGTCCTCTTCGCCCTCGCGCTCCTCCTCCACCGCCTCCACCGCCGCCACCGGCGCTCCTCGCGCGCGCGCCTCACCCCCTTCCCCCACTTCGCCCCCGCGCCCGGCGCGGCCCCCAGCATGACCTCGTCCGGCTCCAGCGGCGCGCGCGTCCGCATTCCACACGTGCGCCCGCGCCTCCCGCTGCACCTCCCGTACGTCGCCTTTTTGTGCGCGCGGCGCGTGCGCCCGAAGCGCGCGTCGGCGTGGTGGGACATCGACGGGACGGCGTCGGGCCTGGGGACGGGCAGCGCGGGCGCGCTGGCGGAGCGGAAGAGCAGGGAGAGCAGGGAGAGCAGGGCGGCGGCGTACAGGAGCGGGGAGGCGGTGGCGGTGGCGGAGGAGGTGGAGGTGGGCGAGGCGGCGCCGATGATCCGGATACACGCGCACGCGGCGTCGTCTTCTTCTTCGTCTTCTTCTGCTTCGTCTTCTTTGGCCGCAGCGCCGCCGCTGCCTGTCCCGGATCCGGATCAAGATCCGAAGGGGGAGAAGGAGGGGGGGACGTGGCTCGGGGCGTGGGCCGCGCCTGCGCGCCAGGCGTGGGAGGCGGCGCTTGGGGTTGGGCTAGATCTGGGCTCGCGCGTGGGGTTGGGCGCGCGCAGGCGGCGCGCGGTGCCGGTCGTGCCGCGGCGCGCGTCGAGCGGGTTCCGCATCGACGGGGACGAGTCGGGGGCTTCGTCGGACGAGGACGGCGGCGTGGGTGTGGGTGCGGGCGCGGGCGCGGGCGTGGGGGAGGCTAACGGGGCGTACGGGCGCGGCACGGCGGGGTCGCGCGCGAGCGGGCGCACGAGGGCGGAGGGGAGCATGCGAACGAGCGAGTATGAGGCGGAGGAGCGGGACGAGGCGATGCCGCTGCCGATGATGGGGGTCGGGATGGGGATGGGATGGGGATGGGGATGGGGGTTCCGGCGGGATATTGGCGTCGGCGCGCCGCTGACGATTGACGTCACGCGGGCGTATCGGTATAAGCACGGGTACGGAAATGGGAATGGGTACGGGTACGCGCCGGTGGCGAATCCCGGGGAGGGAGGGGAGAGGGAGGGGAGAGGGAGGGGGCGTGCGGGTGCAGATGGGCGAGACGTGGACGCGGGCGGGGTGCTGCTCATCTCGCACGACGGCGAGGACTTTTCGACGCCCACGGACACGGTGCACACCCACCCTGGCACCGGCGCAGGGTCGGTCGCGGGGGCGGGGACGCCGGGCGGGTCGGGGAGCAGCGGGAGCAGCGTGCGCACGGGGAGCGTGCGGACGTTCGGGACGGGGGCGGCGACGTTCGGGTCGAAACGGACGGAGTCGTACGCCGAGACGCCGGTGACGGCAACCGGGAGCGGGTCCTTGGGCAGCGTGGCGGGGACGGTGAGCTCGCGGGAGGGCGCGCGGGAGTACAGGCGCGGGAGGGCGAAGCGGAATTCGAGTAGCGTCGATGTGGTGCCGCCGACGCCGGTGGGCCGGCGCGAGAACGTGAGTGTGCGAGGCTCTCCCCTGCTTCTTTCCTGCGTCGGTTTCTGTCTTGTGCGTGTGCGTGACCCGCGCTGATCGTCGTACGCGCGCGTCGCTTTTTTTTCTGGCAGCCGTTCACGAACTTCGCGCCGCCGTCGCCGTACTCCTCGCCGTGGACGCCGCCGATCCCCCCGCTCACGCTCGCGTTCCCGCTCCCGCCCGCGCATCCGCATCTCGTGGAGATGCAGCGCCTGCGAGAGCGCACGCTCGCGAACGCCGCATCGACCTCCGCGCTCGTGGGCGAGTTGCGGCCGCCTGCGGAGGGCGCGCGGTTCCAGCCGCTCCCTACGTTCGCGGCGTCTGCGCCGGATCTGAATCTCTCGCAGCAGCAGCCGCAACACGACGGCTGGGGCGCTGCGGCCCTCAGCCCGCGAGCAGGAGCGAGCAGGGACGGGACCGGGACCGGGACGGAGGCGTACCCCTCGCCGCGCCATACCCCGCGATCGTCGCTCGAGTCGCCACCGGCTGCGCCTCCGTCCAATTCCTACCCCCGAGGGCTCGTGCCTGGGTCGGCGATGGCGCACTCGGCAAGGTCGCGGGGAAAATCCGCGTCCCCCGCGCGCTCGCCGCGTCCCTCGCCCAACGCGTCGCTATCGTCGGCGTCGTACCCCCCGCCGAACCCGCCCCCGATTCAGCGCCTGCCCGCGTCCCCGCGGCACTCGCCCAACGCGTCGTTATCCTCGGCGTCCGCGCCCCAGGCGCACCACACGCCGACCCCTTCCTCGTCCTCGGCCTTATTCGCGCACCCCCTGCGCCCTACCCTCGCCCACACGCACGCACACACCGCCTCTGCCTCCTCCGCCTCCTCCGCGTCGTACCACACCACCGCACATCCCGCCGCCCTGCTTTCGTCCGCAGACCCCGCACGCGCGCGCTCGCGCTCCCCGTCCCCATACCGCTCCGTAGGCCCGCACTCGCCGCGCCCCTCCCCCTCCGCGTACCCCTCCACGCTCTCCCCTCCCTCCACCTCCGCACGCTCTCCCCGCCCCCGCTCACCTCCCCACACGCCTCCCCGCCGCACTCCCCGCGCCCCCTCCCCCCGCGCCTCCGCCGCGCTCGCCGCACCCGCACCCGCCGTACGCGCTCGAGTCCTACCCCCCGCCGTCCCCGACGTACCTCCCCCCGCCGCACTCGCCGTTCCCCGGCCGCTCGCCCGCGGCCTCGCCCGCGCCCACGTACGCGACGCTCCACCTCCGCCCGTCGGACCCGCTGAACCTGATCCCCGCCGCCGTGCGCAGCGCGGGGTACAACCCCTTCGGCGCGGCCACCCGGTGACGCGCGCGTCTGTGGTGATATTTGTGTGGCCGCGCTTGCGCTCGCGGACTTCACCGTTTTTTGTTCGTTTGATTGGTTGTTTGGTCGCTTTGGGGCGTTTAGGCTTTCGTGCTCTGCTCGAGGACGGGCCGACGGACCTGAGATGCGCTGTGTGTGTAAAAATCTGCGGCGCCCGCGCGCCCGCGCATACGTCCGCCCGCGTTGTTGTGTAATGTAGTCCCGTGCGTGTTGTGCTCTGCTCCATGTTGTGGTCCTCTCACATTCCCGTTGTTGTTGTTGTTGTTGTCCCTGTCGTCTTCGCTCGTGGTGTGCCCCGCTCTATGGCGACTGCCGCCCGTCCCGCCTTCGTTGCTCACTTATGTATCCACTTACTCTAGTCGCCGCCGCCGCCGCTCACGAGTCGTGCGGCCGTTGTTGTTGCTGTTGTTTTGTTATTCGTCACACTATCGGCACCGCGGGTGCCGGATCTTTTTTCCTTGCTCTCTGTGTGTTCGCGTTATACTCAGCGGACCGTACGTATATACGTTCGAACGCTGGACTTTGATGCGTGAATTGAAACTGCGAGCCGTCTTAGTGTTTTCCCGGATCTGGCGTGTGTTCTATGGCAGCCACCACTGGCCTTGCGATGCGGGACATCGAAGCGTGCGAGGACCGCGGGCTCAGCGGCGGCAGCGTGCAGGCGCACTGGTAGATGGGTGAAATTTATGATAGATAACGGGTAGCCCGCACATCGTTCAGGGATCTGTACCTAGTAGCCAATGTACTAACATTTGAGATGTTAATTAGCGATACCAAGTCGATGCAGCTCTATAGTGCCGGACGGAGGGCCAAAAAGTGAAGGTGAGCGGTCATATAAGAGTAGGGAACGACAGGCCTCATCAGCGTGGGTAGTTCATCAGACGATATCGGCGGGAATATAATTTCTTGACCATGTTGTAATTCGCGGACGGCTCGCACGCGTGCAGATAAACAGTGTTGTGAAGGGCGGGGCTGAGCTGGAAGATTGTTTAATTGAAAGAGTACACAGCTCAAGCAGGGTAGCCGGGATGGATAAACAGGGCGAGAGCTAAGGATCATCGTGTTCGGGAGGCTATGATGCAGATTCATGGACTGGAAATATTTCATGTATGTGTGCTGAATGGACCACTCTGAGGTCAGATGCGCAACACTTGGGATGCAAACGAATCACTTACCGGCCAAGATGTCTTCTGATGCGAACTTTCCCTCGTCCATTGGGATGAGATCCCCTGAACCAGAGACATCTGTACTATCAGATGTCCCCCGCCGATATGACGACCACACCACACCCAAGTCATGTAGCATGATTTCGCACATGCGCACCCGCACGTCGTCCTCACTTCCTCCTTCAAGAGTGGGTGGTGGCACCCATGGAAGGCAGACTTTTCCATGCGTGCCCCTGGCGTAGAAACTCCTGCTTGGGTGGTCAAGTTGTACGCACGGAAGTAGCTGTAGCATCCATAACACAAGAGCTTTGATGATCCGATATAGTCGTATGGCTGAAGAGACTCCCTGTTCTTGTCGAAATGCGCGACGAGCAAGCATTACAGTGGACGCGTGCGCGTCCAGATAATCCGCGTTCATCCACCTTGATGGCAGAGTTCTCCTCCTTCTCCAACGCAGCCCCTAACGGCGTGACCACCCTATTCTTCCACTCCTCGTTCAGCACCATGTCACGAAGGTTGTCTGAGAGCTCGGAGAACTTCGCAGAAACCGTCTGTTGGCCCAGATCTCTTTCGATCTTTCGCATCACGTCGCTTTGGTCCTCACAAAATTTGAGAAAGGCAGGATGGTAAAAATCAGCACGATACTCCCTGTCCACGCAAGGCGGTATGGAAACGATCTTGAGAGGTTCCGAGAGAAATGGCTTGAGCTTTCGAGACTGGGCCGACAGAAACAAGGTATGTTGAGAGCGCGTGAGCGACATTGATTTTCGAGGTAGCGTCGTACAGGAAGGAAGGTGCCAGGTTCCATATGAAGGTCTGCTTGCAATATTTATCAGTACACAAAAAAAAAAGGCGCGAGTAAGAAGATGCCGATGCACCAATGTACTCTTGTATGGTATCCAAGTAGGAATCTGGGGCGCTCAGATGGGACTCCAAACTCCTCGCCAAGGCGGTACAAGTCCTGTGAATGTTAAGAAGCGTCGCATCGGTTGGGCAGGGAAGAATTATGCCATTGCAAAGGCTGTTGAAGATCACAAGAAGGTTCCTGCAGTGCCTGAGCACCTCCACCATCTGTGGTTGATCGGAGTACCACTGCGTGGCAAGGGTGAGGCCATGAATGAACGCGTCCGCCCGCTTCCAAAAACGAGCATGAAACTTGCGCCAAGAAAATCTGTATATCTGGATGATGAGTTGGTGGTTGAGTTTGATTGTGTCGTCGTGTGAGCCTTGATCGGCGAAGGCTCTATTGCTGATCTGGCGGACCAAGGCCCACACAGACGTAAGATGGGCGATAAGTTGTGTAGACACGCCGGCGTCCGACGCGATGAAAATCGACAAGTCCTCACCACTGTCAAGAGCAACAGCAATATCATCGCCCTGAGGATTTTCCACGCTGATTGAAGCAATGGCATCAAGGAGAGAGGCGATTCGCTTGGGCGTTTCAGCTTCGAATGAAGAATCGTTGCGAGCATCCCGAAGGAGGCGGTTCAGGCGAGTAGAGTCAGAATGGGGCAGGTGGTAAAGAAGAGCGGGCAAGATGGATTCTGGAGTGATAGCTGTAGAGTTCATGATATCAGTGGGAAAATGACAGGGGAGCACTTCGAAATGTCGCAGTTTGTTCCGAGCCAGAGCGGTGTACTTTCAACTTTCCATCTGGCGCTCGCGTTCTTGTTGTCCTCAACGCTCCCACCACTAACTAGTGACAAGAAAGGGAGAAGGAGGTGACGGTCGGAACGTTGACTTGCCTTGCTCTATTACGCTGTGCGTATGATAATTGCCTGAACAGGGAAAACAGAAAGAAAAAACAACCAGGAAATGGCCGCCTCTCGGAATTAGCCGCGATGACGTAGGCTTCTCTAGGCTGCTTGCCGCTGCAGGAGACGCCCAATTGGGGGAGCCTGTCCTTGTTCGTCTCAGGCGGTCTCAATCCATTTTTCCAAAGCACGGCGCGGGAGGGACACACTAGGGACACATGTTCGCTTTCGTTGTGTCCTTCACGGACGACGATTCGACCTCCCGTTGTGGTTTCTCGATCGGCAACTCCCATTGCTTGCATCCCGGTGTGAGTCTCGCACACCGTCGCGTTCTCTGCAGTCATCGATGCCCGACGCGCCTTCCACTTCCAGACACGTTCGTCGCTCGGCGCTCGGTCACCGCCACCACCGTCGTCCAAATCGGTCACCGCCCGTCAGCATGGGGCCCTCACGGCGCACGCGGGCACAGCACACACGCCATATGTGCCCTAGCCCACTCCCTGCTTTTTCGTCGCCGCCGGTGCTAATCCCCCACAGGCAACGGACACAGCACCACCCAAGTGCACGCCCGTGCCGCTGACTGATCGTCCACACCCCCTCCGTCCCATGCTCCCTGCCAGCCCGCCAGTGCCAGCCGCGATCCCCGACGTGCGCCTGACCCACAGTCCATCATCCATCATCCACTGCATCACCACTCACCAGACGCGCGGAACCCAGTACCTACTGACGTGCACGCTGCACAGTCCGCGCCACAATCATGCGGCCGACGCGCGCGCGCACGCCCTACGCGGCGAACAAATGGACGATGAAAGACGCCCAGACTCCGCACGGAATCTAACGGCACACGCCCGATGCGCGCGCTCGCGACTGGCGCTCCGCTTGGGATCCGCAGGCACCTGCGTCGAGGGTGGGGGCTATCGACGACTTCCATGCTTGCAGGATGTGTCCCTTCGCATGTAGACAGGGCGCCACCCTCGCGCGCGCACGCGTGGGAGAACACGATTCGCATCGCCCATTGGACGACACCGCTCAACGGCTGTCTCGTCCTCGTCTATCATCTCGCTGATCCGTGCCTAATCCGCTTCGAGGCGCGCCGCGCCATCCGTTCTCCCACCGAACACTCACACACGCACGCACGCATTCGCTCGCTATTCTGAAGGACAGGAAAGGTGAAAGAGGATGTAGGATGCAAATTGTGGTAAATCCCGGGTTTTCTGGTACATGATCTCGTTCGAGGACATGTACCCAGCAGCCATCTGCCGATGTACCATTTTTTTCAAATTTCTATTTTGCGATGCAAAGTCGGTGTTTGAGATCATCTGCATGAATCGTACCGTGGAAGGAGGGCTAAAGCACGAAATTTGAGAGTGACAGAGGCGTAGGGAAAAGAGACCCCGTCAACATAGGTGACTTATCAAACGATACGTGTCCATCATAACACTATCCTGCAGAACAAGGCCGGATTTAGAGACTGCTACATTTGAAGGTTGCGTGGCTAACAGCGTGACCAAAATGGATGGGGTTGGGGAAAGCGAGAGATTACTGTGTTTGAGAGGCGATAATGTACATTCATAGACGGAGAATACCGCATGCGCATGTCTCAAAGGCATATGAGCGGCTCTCTATGGCAATAATTTTAATTGGTCTGAACGGGGAATTCAGTCGTCAGATGCGCCATCCTTGAGATGCAAACAAATCGCTCACCGAACATCTCGTCTTGTGTATCCCACTCGTGTGGATTTCGTGACAAATCCCCGGATCCAGAGGCATCCGTGCTATCAGACATCCTCTGCTGAGATGCCGACCACACAACATCCAAGTCTTCTAGCATGGATTTACACATGCGCACCCGCACGTCGTCCTCACTTCCGTCTTCGAGAGTGGGTGGTACCCATGGGATATAGACCTTGCCATGCGTGCCTCTGGTGTAGAACTCCGTGTTCGGATGGGTGATGTTGTATGCGCGGAAGTAGCTGTGGCATCCATAACACAAGAGCTTTGATAATCCGATATAGTCGTATGGTCGAAGAGACGCCATGTTCTTCACAAAATGCGCGACGAGCAAGCATTCACAGTGGACGCATGCGCGTCCAGATAATCCGCGTTCATCCACCTTGATGGCAGAGTTCTTCTCCTTCTCCAACGCAGCTCTTAACGGCGTGACCATCCTATTCTTCCACTCCTCGTCCAGCACCATGTCACGAAGGTTGTTTGAGAGCTCGGAGAACTGCGTAGGAACCTCCTGTTGGCGCAGATCTCCTTCGATTTTTTTCATCACATCGCTCTGGTCCTCACAAAATTTGCGAAAGGCTGAATGGTAAAAATCGGCACGATACTCTCTGTCAATGCGAGGCAGTATAGAAACGATCTTGAGAGGCTTCGAGAGGAATGGCTTGAGTTTTCGAGAATGAGCTGCCAGGAATAATACATATGCAGAACGCGAGAGCGAGAGGACCTTTTCGATGTAGCGCCGTACAGGAATGAAGGCGTCGAGACCCCTATGATCGTCTGTGCAGGATTCATCAGTATACGAAAAGGAATGAATTCCCAATCTAGGAGCAGGAAACAGAAACACACCAATGCGCCCCTGTATAGTGTCCAAGTCGTTATATCCGGGGCGCAGATAAAGGTCAAAAGTCTTTGTCATCATGATGAATATCTCGTGGATTTGAAGAAGTGCTGCGTCGCCTGGGCAGGAAGGAACGATGCGCTTGCGAAGCTCTTCGAAAAACCGAAGAAGATCGCTGCAGGTCTTGTGTACCTTCCCCATCTTTGGTTTGTCGGAGTACCACTGCTTGACAAGGGTGAGGCTATCAATGAACACGTCCGCCCGCTTCCAAAACCGAGCATGCAACTTGCGCCAAGAAAATCGGTAGACCTGGATGGTGAGGTGTTTTTCGAGTTCGATGATGTTGTCGTTGTAAAAGATCCTGTCGACCTGGGTAGGCGATGCCTGATTTGCTGGGACTGCCTTGCTGATCTGGCAGAGCAAGGCCCCCACAGCTGTCAGATGCGCAACAAGCTGTGTCGACACGCCAGTGTTGGAAGCGACAAATATTGACGAGTCCTCAGCACTGTCAAGAGCAACAGCGACAACATCGCCCTTGGGATTTTCCACGCTGATTGAGGCAATTGCATCAAGGAGCGAGGCGACTCGCTTAGGTGTTTTTTGTGAATCGTTGCGGGCATCCCGAAGGAGGTGATTCAGGCGAGTAGAGCCAGAAGGAGGCAGGTCGCAAAGAAGAGCGGGCAGAATGGATTCTGGAGTGATGGCCTGAGATGTCATTACATCTCATGGTTTGACGAAAACGAGTGGCGAAAGTGATAGCCTCTTGCCAGGCGGAACGAGCCGTCGGACGTTTAATAACCGCGGCATTGTTTTGGTCGGAGTCGTTACGGCCAGGCAAGCCGCGGTGCTATCATTGGACGGCATTTGCCCCGTGACACAAAGATGGTTGCGGACATGGCAAGCAAAACATAACGAAAACATAGCCCCGTGCTTACACTGTGTCGCCATCGCACACCGTCACACACTCTCTGCAATCGTCGACGCCTGACGCGCCTTCCACTTTCCTTCCACGTCTCGCGCCCGACGCTCGTTCACCTCCACCACCGTCGGCCATATCGGTTCCCGCCCGTCAGCATGGGGCCCCGCACCGCGTCACAGCTACACAAGTGCTACACCGCGTCGACGTCCATGCGCATCCACGTACTACCTGTGCTCTATCTCCCTCACGGCGCGTACGGGAACAACACACACGCTACCCCGCTGCTTTTTCGTCGCCGGCGGTGCTGATACCCGGACACAGCACCACTTAGATGCACGCCCGGCGGAGCCGCTGACTGATCGTCACCCCACCCCCTCCCTCCCCGAGTTAGATCTGTCCCGCATTCTACTGCCTGCGAGCCCGCCAGAGCCCGCCGCGATCTCCGACATTGCGCCTAGCCCACCATCCATCATTCATCATGATTCACCAGACGCGCGGAACCTAGTACCCACTGACGTGTATCCTGCACAGCCCGCGCCACCATCCTGCGGCCGACGCGCGCGCGCACGCCCTACGCGACGAACAAATGGACGATGAAAGACGCACGGACGACGCACGAAATCTGACGGAACACGCGTGATGCGCGCGCTGGCCACTGGCGCTCCGCTCGGGATTCACAGGCACCTGCGGCGAGGGTGGGGGCCCGCGCACGCCATCGACGGCTTCCATGCCTGCCGGATGTATCCTTTCGTATATGTAGACGGGCGCCATGTACCCTCACGCGCGCACGCGTGGGAGAACACGATTCGCAGCGCGCATTTGACGACACCGCGCGACGGCCGCCACGTCTTCGTCCATCACCTCACCGGTCCGTACCTAATCCGCTTCGAAGTGCGCCGCCGTCGCGCCGCGCCGTTCGTTCTCCCATCGAACACTCACTCACACTCACGCACGCACTCGCTCGCTTGCTTGTCTGCTCACTTGCCTCCGCCGCCTCGGCGCACGCCTGTAGCGCTCTGCGTCCCGAGGCTCGTCGCCGTCGGGGCTCCCGTTCTCGCGCAGCGCCCTAGGTTCGGTATTATACGGCTCGTGCACATGGTTCTAGGAGCGGGTGACGCTGCCGCTCGTCTGAGCGTACATGCGCGCCCTCCGCGCGCCGCCCATGAGTAGCGAGCGGCACACTGCTCGACTCTCGCGTGCACGCGTGATCTTCACCTGCTTGTATCCTCCTAGCCGCGGACCTGCAGCACCGGCTGGGCGGTTCAACAAGCGCATCGCGATGCACCGCAGGTGAGCGCTCTCGATTCCGTTCATCGTGCTATTGATTGATCGGCGTTCTTTCTGGCTACACATCTATGTATCATGATGTGCTCTACTTCCTATCAACCTAGAACCTTTCTCGATGATGTGTGTTGGGCATGACCACGCAGATCTCGGGCCGGTGGCCTGATTCGATGATGTATGCACTATATTCCTATTCGATCTGCCACCGTACAACAAACCCAGTCTGTCAACGGCTTGGTAACTTGGCAAGATGGTCACCAAGAACGCACTATCGGTATCGAGCATTGAGAACCATATATAACAATTAATATCCGCAATTCAAGAGCCCTTGGAAGCGACGAATCGTATATAACAACGGTGCGAGGCAGGAGGCATCGGTTTCTTTCCGGGCCAGCTGAATCCTCGAAGACGCAAGTCACGCCGCTCCTGTAGCATATTAGGAACGTTTCAGTCCGAGCTGGTGTGCGTGGCTGAATTCGACCTCGGTAGGGGCACTGTTTTGAGTCTATGATAGCGCGGATGGTTACTTACATGGTCTATCTGTATTGTGCAAAAACCGATGAGTCCTAGTCTCCCACCCAATCTTGTCGATTCAATGCTCACCATTGTTCGCCAGTCCATGGACAGGATCGGTTCTGTTGTGTCGCAAGTGAGACAATCAAACAAGAAGTCCATGCTTTCGGCCCCCGATGCCTTGTACGGATCCACACCCCAGAGAGTCATGCTACGCTTGACCAGGCTCGATCCCCACGTGTGGAATACTAGACGGTCGTAGGACCACGGATGATACCGAAAGTGGAATACTGCGGCATTGTAATAGCCGGAAGCTGAACGTGGGTATCGACGAGAGGTACTGTCGAAATCGAAAGGCTCGTTGCAACAGCCATGGGAGATCAGGTCAGCGTAGGCCACAGCGCGCGACGTTTCCGGGTTGGAACACTTGAGGCACCTAAATAGAGTTGTAGGGTGATCTAGTGTCTTAAATACCTCAAACACACGGGCCAGCACAGGAAATTCATCGGCCAATTCGACATCCACGATGTGGCGCCATCGAAGGAAGGCGGCTGGGATGACTTGGCGGAGATTGGCCCACTGCGCTTCAGATATCTCTTGGTTGTAGCGAACGCTCAGCACTTGTTCGACTTCAGGAAGGAGCGCGATGTCGACGTAGTTGTGGTCCGCCACACCAGGAAGTTCGGTGTCCATATCACGCAAGATTGATTCCAGTCGCGCGAAGCGGTCCATAAACGCTGGGCAGTCCTCCACAAATTTGATTATGTCTGGCTTGATATCATCCCATTCTGCGCGGACGAGTGTCAACGCTGAAAATGCAAAATTTTGGATAGGAGCCCTACCTTCATTAACTCCTCGAACGTACCTATGTAGGGCTTGGTACTCCGAATACCGATGGATAAATGGATAGACATCCAGCTGTCTATAGCCCATGTCCTCCAAGTAGGTCACGATGCTACATTAAGAATGGGTTGTCAGAACAGGGAACCAACTAAACTGATTTCACTCGCCTCTCAAACTTTTGATGTCGCATTTGATTCTTCCTGCTTGCTATCTCACGCTTGCGTTGATATTCTTTATCCCAAAAATGGCTTCTGAACCATTTGGAGTGCTACATTGACATTTGAGCGAGCCCTATATGAGGTTGGTATGACAACGTACTTCTTCATTCATCTCCACATGGCGGTCTTGATTCAACGATGAGAGTCTGGACACTTGCTGAGGGCAAGCCTCGCCTCTCTATGCGATAATGCTCGCCAGCGAGACTTCCAATCCGCATCCTCGAAATGGTAAGGCCCTCCTTTCTTGAAGGATGCCTCGTTGATACCTTTAGGGAAACTTCAGTTGGGAAAATCAGTTTGAGTCGGTGAGCGTGAGTGATACAGTAAATCAATACCTACAGCGTCTCCAAACAGCCTTTGCACAAGCGGACAAGCGGAATCCAGTATACTTGGCAAACTTCATCTGACAAGCAGTTCTGTAAAGGAGTCAGCACCGATCGACCATGCGCGCAATCGTGTGCTGTGGATCTACACACATGACAATATGTCTCGAACACAAGGCCGGCGTAGCTAAGGAGGGCCATGTCTGGAGGACAATCGGGAAGGGAAGGATAGGCTGCAAGCGCCGCTGTCCAGTACACGTCGCATAAGTGGTCCAAAAGCAAGGCGTGAAATGGCTTGTTAGTTCGCGATAGATTCAATAGGTCATTGGGGCCGAGGTTCCAGAGAATCTGGTGACGAAACGGTGTGTAAGCCGAATTCTTCGTTGAGTGGACACGCAAACATACCTCATAAATAAGCTATCCTCCGCCGAGATGACGACCACACAACATCCAAGTCATATAGCATATCTTTACATATGCGCACGCGCACGTCGTTCTCACATCCGTCTTCGAGAGTGGGTGGCACCCATGGGATATAGACCTTTCCATGCGTGCCCCTGGCGTAGAATTTCCTGCTTGGGTGGGTCACGTTGTACGCACGTAAGTAGCTGTGGCAGCCATAACACAAGAGCTTGGATGATCCGATATAGTCGTATGGTCGCAGAGATGCCCTTTTCTTGTCGAAATACTCGACGAGAAAGCACTCACAGTGGACGCGTGCGCGTCCAGATAACCCGTGTTTGTCCGCCTTGATAGAAGAGTTCTTCTCCTTCTACAACGCAGCCCCTAACGGTGTGACCATCCTCCTTTCCCACTCCTTGTCCAGCACCATGTCATGAAGGTCATCTGAGAGCTCGGAGAACTCTGTAGGAATTGTCTGCTGGCGCAGATCTCCTTCAATTTTCCGCATCACGTCGCTCTGGTCCTCACAAAATTTGCGAAAGGCAGGGTGGTAAAAATCGGCACGATACTCCCTGTCCTCGCAAGGCGGTATGGAAACGATCTTGAGAGGTTTCAAGAGGAATGACTTGAGCTTTCGAGAATGAGCCGCCAGAAATAATGCATATCCAGAACGCGTGAGCGAGAGGATCTTTTCGAGGTAGCGTCGTACAGGAATGAAGGTGTTGAGACCTGTATGATTGTCTATGCAGGAGTCATCAGTACACAAGCGAAAGAACGGATGCGCAAGTTAAAAGCAGAAAATACAGACGCACCGATGCACTCCTGAATAGTGTCCAAGTAGGAAGGTTCGGCGCTCAGGAGCGGTCGCAGTCTCCTGAACAGGGTAATGAAAATCTCATGGATGAGAAGAAGCTCTGTGTCGCCTGGGCAGGAAAGAACGATGCGCTTGCGAAGGATTTCGAAAATCCGAAGAAGAATGCGGCAGTGCTCGCGTACCTCCACCATCCCTGGTTGGTCGGAGTGCCACTGCATGGCAAGAGTTAGGCTATGGATGAACACGTCCGCCCGCTTCCAAAAACGAGCATGAAACTTGCGCCAAGAAAACCGGTAGACCTGGATGGTGAGTTGTTCTTCAAGTTTGATGATGTTTTTGTCGTAGAAAATCTTGTCGACCTGGGTAGGCGATTGCTTATCGGCTGGGACTGCATGCAGTGCTGATCTGGCAGAGCAAGGCCCAGACGGATGTAAGATGGGCAATGAGTTGTGTAGACACGCCGGCGTCAGACGCGATGAAAATCGACGAGTCCTCAGCGCTGTCAAGAGCAAGAGCAACAACATCGCCCTTGGGATTTTCCACGCTGATTGAGGCAATTGCGTCAAGGAGAGATGTGACGCGCTTGGGAGTTGTAGCTTGAAATGAAAAATCGTTGCGAGCATCCCGGAGGAGATGGTTCATGCGAGTAGATCCTGAAGGGGCCAGCTGGGTAAGAAAAGCAGGCAAGATGGATTCTGGAGTGATAGCCGTAGATGTCATGATATTAGGAAAATAACAGGGAACAGGGGGAGCACTTCGAAATGCTGCAGTTTGTTCCTAGCCAGAGCGGTGTGTTTTCAACTTTGACCTGGCGCGTTCTTTTTGTCCCACTCATTAGTGACAAGACAGGGAGGGAGAAGGAGGTGACGGTTGGAACGTTCACTCGCTTTGCCCCACGCTGTACGTGTTATGGATGCTCGAACAGGAACAACAGAAAGAAAAAATAACCAGCAAATGGCCGCCTTTCGGAATTAGCCGTGACGACGTCCCTCTGCAGAGCTGCGCAACAGCCTCGAAGCTTGTGCATCCATCGTCCAGCAGCGTCCGGCAACGACCACTGCATTTTTCAAGTCCAAGTCTATTAGTCACGTCTGCGAGAATACTATTGAAGGAGATTCCCCTCTGGTTGCGACACAATGGAGAACCCGCATGCAGAGCGACAGGCGATCCTGCTCGAGCGCATTGTAAAGAACGCGGTGAGGCGCGCACCACACATATGATGTGTTTCATCGGCATTCACGGCACTTTTCGCTGTGACTATTGCGATCCTGTGAGCAGGATAAGTGTACGGAGCTGATCCTCGAACTCAATCACTGCGTCGAGGCGAGTCCGTCCACTTGTTCGTCTCACGAAGCGAGCATGACTGTTGCTCATCTGCCTTCATTATCCCATCACGGACCATCCTTTCAGGAAGTTCTCCGAGCAAATGCCTACGTGAAGACGGCTGCGGATCTGGCTGGTAAATACCGCAAGAATGTGCAGTATAATTTAGAGGCGACACGAGAGGGCGGCTCGACGAGCACATCGTGACGTATCCGCAGGTAAGCAGTGTCTCTGTGTTGTCCCTGTTGTTTACTCAGGCATGGAAGTCTTTTCAGCTGCATCCATATGTATCCTAATGCGCACTACTTGCTATTCTAAACTGTTCTCGATTATGTGGGTTAAAGCAGCAGAAGACCACGCGGATCTCCAACCAGCGGCCTGAGCCAATCATGAATTTACTACACCATTTGATCTGTCGCCAAACAAAATCCAGGCATGCAGCATGCAGCATTCAGCGTACAGTTCCACCAGCGTAGCCATTGACAGAGCACCGATCCAGACGACAATCCGATGAAAGCAAGCACTGGTTGTGTAGCAGAAAGTTGGTGAGAGAACATACATAAGTGTGTCGAAATCAATGCTAGCTGATCACTTACCTTATTCTTCGAGTCAACGATACCCACTAAGCCTCCGGTTGCCCTCAATCATAAGAATCCGCCCTGTTTCCAAAATTTCAACCATTTCTCCGCATCTTGTGTACCCAAAGGTGCGAGCGTGGGATCACCTAAGGTTCTCGACATCTTTTGTCCGCGTTCCACTGAGAACACATGCATGTTCCGACCAACTTGCTCCCTTGCCCCTCCTTCCGTCTGTCCTAGTCTATCCTTTTTCTCCAAGGATGCAAAATAGTTGGCCAGCAATACTGCCGGGGTTGTCATGCTGCGAGAAGTGCTGCCAGATGTATCCTGCAACGATTGCAGCCATTCGAAATATGGCAAAATGGGCACATCGAGTGCTTTGGCAAGCGGGGTTATGATTGACGACCATGGAATTGGACGAGGATGCATGATATGTGCGCACTCCATGTCGTCCGGTACATGCCGCAGGTCGAGAATAGCAGATGCGGCCGTGTCCACTGGAAGCCACGAGACTAACTATACTCTCAATCACGACGTGTCCAATGGGTTCAAAACTCGACTGGAATACTTACTTCATCTCTCTCTGGGAGACTATGCAATGCATCAGCGGAGCGCACAATCAAAGGAAACCACTCGTTTGCATTCCAACATCCATTTGTGGTTGTTCCGCAGAGTTGCCCTACGCGAGCAATCACCGTCTTCAGAACTGTCGTCCTCCGCACGTCAGACATGATGCGCTCCGCGGCCCACTTTGACTCTCCGTAGCCATTCCCGACTGCGATGCGTGGGTCTACTATAACCGTCTCCGGGATAGGAGATGACATACTCCAGCCTTGCGAGAGACATTGTAAGGTTGAATGGTCGACTGATATATATTGAACACTCTTACCTCGAACAGCGGACACAGAGCTGACGAGTACAACGCGTGGGGGTTCAGCCAAGGGCGAAGCCAATGCGAGCTCAACCACCTCGCGCACACCCTCTATGAGGGGCAAGTACGCGGCAAATGGCATGTTAAAGTTGACCATCCATGCTGGTAAATCAAGATACTATCGGCATCAACACTCGCCAACTGAGTAAGGTTATATAGGTTCACCATTATGAACGATCGTTGTCAACGTATCCAGGACTTCATCTCGCGTTTTCAGACCTAGACCAAGAGCGGACGATGTTATATCGCCTTGAAGATAAACGACCTTGGTCGAACGGGCCACACTGCTGGAGATCGCCTGCCGCTCAAATGCGTTTTCCTGTCTCCGCCTCGTCTCCTCCGGTTCTCCTCGATTGAGCGCATATACGCGGGTAACAGTAGGCATCCTGATTAGCTGAGCAAGCAGTTGAGTGCCGAGGCTACCTGTAGTCCCAGTCACTAAGACCGTTTCGCCTGTTGGCTTCTGTGCTCCAATGCGAGGACTATGTGCCGAGAATGAAGCAGTAAGCTTGGCTACAGCCTCCTGTAACTCCTCTGCTTTCTTCTCCATTAGGTCGGAAGAAGTATCCACAGGTCCCAACCTAGAGCAGGACGTCACAAAACGTGCAAGAGCGGATATGGTAGGATGCGCATGGACAAAGTTATTTTGTAGGCGTGTCGTGTTGGTAGCTGTATTTCTGAATGCTCGTAGAATCTCATTGGTGATCACCATTGCCTGGAGACTGGAAACAAATTTTAGCGCCATAACCTCAAGATCAATGACCCACGACGGCATAGAATGATAAGGCAGAACAGCGCATCTCACCTATCAAGGCCATGCTGAAATAAGTCATTATCATCTCCAACAGATGTCCCTTCACTCAATACTGAGGCTATGACGGACCGGATGAACGGGAGGGTCTGAGGGAAATCCCAAGAGCTTGGAGGGTTTACGTGAATGGAAGAATTGTCAGCATTCTTCATAGAGCGGTACGCCGCCGTGATTTCGTCCGCGTAGTCGTCAAGGATCACGTTTCGCCGCATTGTCCGCTTAGCCGTTAAAGCAAAAGGTTTCGCAGGACTTGCAATAACGAGCATCTTATTAAAAGAAGAGAATGAGCTGCAGCGCGGTGAACCCGGATGAAAAGTGGGCTATCACTTCTTTGAAGATTCTAGAATGCTTTGGAGCAAAATCATTGGCCTCCCGTATGGCCGACCTTGTGCAACCAGGACAAACGATGGCGTTCTTTCAGATGAATATTACGCATAACCTCGTGAACCTCACCAAATTAGCTCTATAAAATTCTGGCCACTTTGACCATTCGCCATGTCCGTGATCGCTGATGGACTGGGTTCGATGAGGACACCAACATGAAATTGGCCCCGACCAAACACAAGAGCGTGTGAGATTGATGGGTGTCGTGTTAAGATCGATTCTGCAAAATAATAGAAACCATCTCGAATCCAAGCACGAGGACGATCTGACAACTGGGAAGGCATACCAATTGGTCCTGGATTCGTCTGAAGATATAAGAAGTAGATATAAGGATGTCGGATGTATGCTATACGGATGTAGAAGACTCGCCTTTTCGCCTGTAGAATGCATAATCTGATCATCCGCACGTCCACACAATCTCCATAACCCCTCCTTTCTCGGGTGTTTTTCAAATAAATCCCTAGTGGCGAATCCCCGTCTGCCAGAAATGATGGTGTTCGTTTCGGCAAGAAGCTTGTAAGGCGATTCCTGGATTGACATTAGTTCTCCCTTGGCATACATGATTCATAGACGCACCAGAACGACTGCCTCGTACAAATGATCGTCTTCGGGCTGGGGCTCCCAGTGAATGCTCGTCTGGCGAGTAGCCTGTGCGTTGTTCACTTTCTGGTCTACCTTCTGTGAATCTGCAATCTTACTCACTCGTATGTATTCCCAATCTTCTACATCCCCATCTCGAAAAAGGAACAAAAGTCAGCATATGAGTTAACCAGGATCAAAAAGTTTGTTGCTTCTACCAAAAATCATCCGACTCGCAGCTCCACACTCCGTTCTGGATGAAATCCACCATTACATAGGGAATATAGATAAATTATCAACACTCACGTTCCATACATGCTGCACAGTCGCACGCCATGAGCCGCAAGACCATTACCTATATGCGATTTTAATGCCCCCCCGGCGAACAGCTAAGTAAGGATCCCAGGAAATCAGTGGCTGATCATCATATTCGTCGTCATTTTCGATAAGGAAACTTACAATGAGGTCGAAACTTCGTAGTAAATCTACACTCTCTTTCGCCTGAGCCCATTCCTGTATGATGAAAGTCACACAATGACCAGCTAGTTCCAGAGTAAACACATACCGTTATGATGGTCGGAACAGTATATATATAGTTTGCTGAGCACGCGAGTGATGTTGAGAGGACAGTATCTGCCGCAGGATGGCTCGGTGTATCATATGGGCTGTAAATGACGCCGACTTGCCCTGCGGCGCTCTGAAAAGTTGGTGATGTGAGCAAAGTAACTTAAATAAATTGTGAGAGTCGAAACCAGACAACAAGAACGCACTGGGAGCATGAGATACATAGTCAAGCCCATGCTGTCTAGGAAAAAAAACCCCCAAAGTTGGAAGACGATCTTTGAGAGAATTAAAAGAGCACTGACGGTATAGAGGGAGCGAGTTGGCACCACAGACATATCCGCATAGATCCTTGTCGCCGAAATCTGTGTCGATAATAGAGAGCGATTACCCTATGTAGTTTCAAATAATCCGTATGCAAAATCGCAGATGACTCACACGGAATCAGACTCCAGTTGACTAAAGTCCTATGGGACGAGATGACCAATTTTGGGAAAGAGGTGGACCCTGTTCGAGATATCAGCCAAACACCTATAATAAGTGTATGGATTCCATACCAGAAGAATGTAGGATGAGCGCCGGCATTTCCATCTCGATCCCTTGACACGGCGGGAGGCGCTTGAAGGAAGCGGCGTCCGCCAGATAGAGCTCCTCAAACGATGGAGCTTCTATGAGGGTGAGCTCGTGTTCCTTTTCGAGCAGAGCAGAGGCGCCATGGACTAGATCAGAGATGACTGTATCGGTGTTCATTATCACGACGTGGCAATTAGCTCCTTTCAACATATTCGCTACCGCGACAGCGGAATTTCGAGGTGATATAAGAAAAGCTGTCGCTCCCAGGCGCATGACACTAGTGATCAAGGCCCAAGACGTAGGAATATCTTCGAAAAAAGAACAATTTAGATAATGAATCTCAATTAGAATGACGAGCAGCATACCTTTGAAGGCAAGTATCCCAATGACGGGTCTGTGGGGTTTTCCAGGATCAAATGCATCAAGTACCGCCTTTTCGAGTGAACGCGACGCACGGTGCATCGCTTGCACACCCGTAGACCAAGAAATGTTCTCGATAGAGCCAGATGAGCGCTCGAAGACAAACAATGGATGGTCAGGTGAATGGTCTAAATGGAAGTCCCAAAGGACAGGGAGAGGAGTCTGGCATGCTAAGAATTCTTGAGATATTTGGAAAGAAAGGGAGTTGACGGCTTGAAGGGTGTGGTAGGATCCGGCAGACGACATAATACCTGACTGAGTTGGGTTCGTGGTCGCTGGAGTGAAGACTTAAGAGGCGCATACAATCACAGTCACGCATATCGTATCCGGCATATCGGCGTAGAGTGGGGCGGCTCAAGCGTCCAGAAACGAACCATGAGTTCAGCATCTGTCTGCTCCCATTGGAAACTCGATTGTCGAATGGAGGCGAGTAGGGCACTCAGGCCTCAGGTCTACTCAGGTGTCACTAGCATCGGAGCCCGTTCATCGTATGTCTGATTCTTGTGAGAGGTCGAGAGCGAGCTCTTACCTTCCTTGGAAGCTTTTCTAGGCATCGTAGTATGTTGGTACACGGCGCGGTCACCTCTTCACAGTGGCAAGTCTGTGCCGGAGGTGAGACACCAACCTTCTGGGAATGATGTGCCGACTTGACGTGCCGGCCTACTCCGACATTTCCCGAGGTAAGCAAACGTCAATAAACAGCAATAACCTGACCGCTCGGCACTCTAGGCGTAAATTCTTGATTCTGACGACTTGAGAAATGCTAATGATCTACGATACTCGGATGAGCTGCTTTCCTCATAGAACTCCCAATTTGCTTTTGGAACTTGAACATCCTTCACACTATGTTGCAGGAATACCCGAGGACATATAAGAAACAAGGTGCGCAATCTAAACTGGGTTGTTGCTCAGGACACAAGCTAAACACTTTGAGTTATATATATTCACAACCGTATGTATCTAGTTCCTCGCTCTACATGTGCTCGAGGTGTTGGGCCTGCGTCACGCAACGCCGATGGGACCGTCTACAGAAGCAGCGGTGTGTCTACCCGTGAACCAGTATAAGTTATAACATCGTTGTCTTCGTACAGAATCCCATCCAACATCTGCCGGACTTATCGAGCTCACGCCGTACAATCAGCGCTTTGATTGCCTCCATACAGTTGCTCATTCGCGTACGCGATGGTTCTGTTCTTTGACAAACTTGGGGTTGCTGAGAGCTCCACGTTCTTCTGTTCTGAGAATAGTCACCAACTTCTGATGTACTTGCAGGAGTCGCGAACTCCGATGAGAAAGCTCATAAATCGCCTTCTCTAGACCGGTGTAGTCCTCCCCACATGTGGTACAGAAGGCCGAATGCTTCATGGAGTACTCCAATGCGATCCATCATCTGATCTCGTACACGAAGAGCCTCTCGCTGTGATCAAACTTTGTTGACTGACCACTCTGCGAACTGATAGGACATGATAGGAGACCGTGTGTACATTGGCCTGTTGTAGGTGACCTGTTGTCTATACAATTGCCCGAACGACCTCGTGTTCATCTTCGATCTACATAGCAAGTCCTTCCTGAGCTTCAAACGTTCGGAATCATCAGCCTGCCCATGGAATGTGATCACATGCTGATCAGATGGATTTGGTGTGGCTAATGCGCCATCTTCGATGTCCCTTCTGGCATGCCTTGCAGCTCGTTATTTTGCATAGCTTGAGCGCTACCTGTCTTACTTATCATAGCCTGTTCGTTTCTCTAGCATTGACGCCTTCAGTTCCGTTTGCGTTCTCCTTCGGAGACTAAGTATAAAATAATCCCGGACGCACAGTCCGTCTAGGCGCAGGATAGGGCAGATATGGCCATGTACGGGAAACTTTGCTACTTATGCGTGCTACGAGTCTTGTGGTAACGAAGATTGACTTGATATCTTTAGCTCTCTCTGAGCATGTCTTGTGCGTTCCCTATGCTCGATATTGCGAATGCTGATGTCCTACTGTATCTGGGACCATTGAAGACTTTTGTATCGTCTCTCATCAGTCTCTCGCTCATTGAACTCACGATGACAATAGTCTCGGCTGGATTCTCCGTCATTATCATGGATTATGAACACCCATATCTGGAGGAGGCATACATAGTACTAAACTTCGGATACAGTACACTCGATCTTCGCCTTTTTCGTGCTCATTCGAACGCAAGGCGTAATGGCTATGAATCTGCCTATGAGAACAATTGCGCGAACATGAGACTATCGGTAAAAACCATGGCGTGGAGAGTCACGCCGCGACCGCACACTAAGGTTTATTTTTCCCTTATGTACTGCTCTCAAACTGGGTTTATTTTATGGCGGTACATGACTCAAGGAGAGGTGTTAGAGATTCCATTATATGCTATAAGGGCTTCAAGGCTTGATTCACCACCACTTATGCTTGACTCGTCATCTCATTCGGAGATTGTGCCTCTCCTTTTGAAAGTTCCAAATTGTGGGCTGCTCAGCGTACGTGACAGAAAACGATCAAAAAGGCAACGAGCCTGGTCCAACAGTAGACTCGGTTGTTCGTAATCATACATCTCCCTGCGACTTTCTCAATCCTATCATCCCAGTAAAGATCGTCCCAAACCTATCCCTTGTTATAGATATCAGGCTTTCGAGTTGGATGTCATCCATCAAACCTTTCCATAGAACCTATAGTATCCCGGAAGCACATGCGCAAGTGAAAGCCAGACCTGGATCAGAATGTCGTGAGCATGGCCTAATTATCACAACGACTCTCGTAACTTACGTTGTACCAATAGAATGACACTTGATCAGCGGCAATGGTAGTGAACATTACAAACCGGACGCCAACGAATAACGCCACGATCAAGAATCCGCAGCTGGCTACGACGTCGAGTTGCCACAAATTCGAGAGGAATGCAGACCACAATAATAGTGGTATAACGACTGTATACCGCGCGATGGCTGGGGCGACAATGGGAATCGTATGGCGACCTATGGCCTTGTCGCCGTCCCTATCCTTGAAATCCTGGCTATGGATAGTTGTAGCAAATATACCCGCGCTACAACAGATAGCAATGACAGCAGTTGTGTCGAGTGTATGAGGATCAGGACCTGACAAAGATCAGCTCAAGCCACGTTGATCAAGAAGGGGAATATAGCTCACCTGCAATGAGAGTGGCTCCTGCCTCAAACGAAGCAAACCCAGCGGCATTCACCACGTTTCGGACGAGCCAATGTCCGGCGTGGGCTGAACACTCATTGTATATGACTGTAAACAGCACTAGTGACATGCTCGCCCAAAGAACCTCGCGGCTGTAGAACGCCGACAAAGCCCAGCATGCAGGGATCAGGACCCATCTCAGGAAAATAGCATTTCGAAGCGTGATGCGCTTGGACGGTAAAGGGCGATCCTGTTTGTTGACCTCGTCCTCCTCCGGGCTTAGCGTTTGGTTCGATACATCGAATTGCAGGAGGTGAAGCCAGATCCAAAACACGGATTGAGGCAGACGAGCCAACCCACACAGCGGTGCAGCTGCAGCCGCGAAGGATGTCTACTCAGGAGCGTGAGCGGACGATCAAACCGCCAAATACTCGAAAAAAAGAGAATACATACTATTGGTATGACTGTCGTCTTGATGTCAGATTTTGTGAAGAGAAAGGCTGTATACAAGGCATCAACTATGAAAGTGGTTGGCTGAGAGAGCATCGTCGGTTCAGGATCAACCTTGTGAGATACGGTACTTCACCTGCAACCACAGGACTGCTTTATGAGAGAGGGAGAAGGGTACTATGATTGAACCCGAGAAGGTTTTCGGTAACTTGATAACTTTCTACATAAATCTCATTGTGGACGGCCGTGCTGGGCGGGCTAGGGCGATAGACAGCGCAGAACAGGAGAAAGAGGCCTTATCGAGACAAATCTTTCCTAGATAGAGGATTGTCTCCTCGCAATATGAGCGATGAAGACGTTCGAGAGCGCTGGCCGCATCGGACCGTTACATGTCCTCGTGAAGCAAGAGAGTACGGAGACATGATGAAAGGCCGAAGTATAATGCCGCAGAGCTGATTGGCGTCTGTGTATTCCATCAGAAGAGTAGGTCGACTCTTGCCTTCGTTCCGTGATCCAAGGATTGCAGAAACAGGCAGGAATCAAGAAGGAAACTTGATGATAGTCGTTTTCTGAGAGCGTTTGCTCCCAGGCGCTCCCAGGCGCCGATGACAGAGAGCGTCTGCCGGCAAGCGCCGAGAATCAACCCTGCCAGATCTCAAAATCTCCAACATTCCTCGCCAGTTTGTCGCCGCCGAACCCATGCAGCGCGTTTGTTTCCAAATTGGACGCGCTTCCCCATCGAATGTGCTTATGGCCGCTCTGACACGTCCGTCAGATAAGTACTGAGGTCGGAACTTGGGAGTTCCATCAGCTCAGATGAATCATTTGACCCTCGCTGCGCTGACCTCCGCTGCCGTATTATCTTTGTCTTGCTGGCTTTTCTTTCGTCGCCGTCAAGGACCAGGCCCTGCTTCGCCACTTCCACTTCCTCCGGGTCCCAATCCTTTGCCTCTCCTTGGAAATGTCTTGGACATGCCACGGAAACGAGAATGGGAGACTTTCTCTCGCTGGCACAAAGCCTATGGTGTGTCGTGGTTTTCGGCTGAACGTTGATCTCATGGTTCAATTCTCCACCAGGGGATATTGTTTTCGTCAGTCTTGTAGGCCGGCCTATGATCATTTTGAACTCTTTCGAAGCTACCACAGAACTCCTTGATGATCGATCCACTACGTACTCTGATCGCCCACGTTTCCCTCTGATCGACTTGTACGCGCTCAGTATCATCCAAATTTTGTTTTCACTCACCTGACCCCTCATCAGGATCGATCACGAATTCAATTTTGGATTTATGGCTTTTGGACAGCAATGGAAGACGAATCGGCGTCTCTTTTCCAACCAGTATAATAAGAATACAGTTCACACATTCGAGCACGCCTTTCGTGCTTCTGTTTCGACTTTACTCAGAAACCTGCTACGCGACCCTGCGAACTTTGCGAATCACCTGAGACTGTGAGCAGCTTGTACCGGAGCAGGAAATCATCCGTTTGTGCTAATTTTTCACCGATCCCCAAAGACACGCCGGACAAGTGATCCTTGATGTAACCTACGGCGTCACGGTTACTTCTCGCGAAGATCCTTTGATCCGAATCGCCGAAGCCGTCATGGACGCTACCTCGGTCGCAATCAGTCCTGCCATGTGGGTTCTCAATCCAATCCCTATATGTAAGTGTATCTCGTTGGTCGTTCGCATGTCATTAGCTAAACATAAGAAAAGTGCAATCTCTTCCAACATGGCTTGGAGGAGAAAATCTGTCTCGTCGGCTCCGGCAATGGCAGAAAGACATACGCGATCTCCAGGATGTACCGTTCGAGAGGGTCAAGGCTTCTTTGGTAAGGCATCACACCTACTGTGATACAATCTCAAAGCGCTCAAGCTTTGCTAATTCCTATCGCAGGTCACAAGAGACGTCAGGCCATCCTTCACGTCAATCTTGTTGCAGGAAGACGACAGTGCAGAACAGGAGAAGATGATACGCCAATGTGCAGCCGTGGCGTATGGAGGTGAGTTCAAATTAGATAGTATCATTTTCTTGCTCACCACCCCCACCAGCTGCTTCCGATACAGTGAGCTTCATACTTTATCTACGCCACTTTCCTCTCTCATATATGCTTTCAAGACTGTCGCGGCAGCAGTAGTATTTTTTCTTACGATGGCCCTTTATCCGGACGTGCAAAAGAAAGCACAAGCCGAAATTGATCGCGTCGTTGGCTCAGATCGCCTACCGAACTACGTCGACCAGGGCGAGCTTCCTTATGTTACCGCGGTGTTAAAAGAAGTATTACGATGGCACCCGCCTTCTCCTACAGGCAAGTCTGTTATGCGGTCACCCAGGTTGAAGGAATGTTCAAATTTCTATTAGGCCTTCCACACATGACAACGAAGGACGACGAATACATCGGGTACCGGATCCCGGCTGGAAGCATCGTCGTGGGAAATATCTGGTATGTATTCGCCAACTTGACCATCCCGCGGTCGAGGTGACCATCTACCTTCGTAAACTCAACACAGGGGGATGCTACACGACCCAAAGATGTATCCCGACCCGTCCGTGTTTGACCCTGAACGATATCTTCGCGCTGGTCGACTTGACTGCAGCACCAATGATCCTTCACGAATTGCGTTTGGATTTGGCAGGCGGTGCGAGTCGCCCACATCTTGATCAGAGGCTCATTCCCTAATCTTTCTGAATCTCATATTTCGCCTGGGGAATGCAGGTCGTGCCCAGGAAAGAATTTTGCTGAGACATCGCTCTGGCTTCTGGTCGCTCAATGCTTGGCCGTGTACTCGATTTCTCCAGCTGATGAGAAAGCGGCTCAGAACCTGGACTTTACGTCCGGTGCCATTTCGTTCGTGTCTCCCACCTCCTCGTATTCTTCATCTAAGGCTGTTTCTTTACTTCCCAAAGCCACCCTGTCCCGTTCCCTTGTATCATAAGGCCGAGGTCCGAAAACGCGAGAATGTTGCTGGAGAGCATCAGCGCCGACTTATGATATCATCGCGCGACCGAAGGTCCCTTGCTCGTTCGTTTCACACATGCCATTCTTTTTGTTGTGTCTTGTTCCTCTGGGTCACCCGCTGGGAAGCCTGGAATTGTTGTATTTGTGTCGGTTGATCTGAGAAAAAGGCAAGTGCATCCTGCATCTAGATCGGAAGGAGCCAACTACTGAAATTAAAAATTTAGTTGTATGATAGCAATGAACCCCTGAGTTGTCCGTGTCATCTAGCTGATCGAGACTGTGATTTGTACATATATGTACGGAGCAGTTACACCTTGGAGCACCTTGACAAAAGCAAAATGATAGGACATGCTGACATACGTAGTTTGCACCTGTGTGTACGGGACTGTGAGGAAGGAGGTCAGTCTTTTTTATTGTTATCATCTCTAATTTTGTGTGAGACTCGATATCACCGAGCGGAGACAGGCGTCGTATCGGGACTGAAGCAGACTGAAGCAGTGACCATTGTAGGCCTTGTTGAAATCCCAATCGATTACGCTCTCAGATTCCTGTGAGGGTTTGAACTTCCTTTAGACACCAACCTACGTGCGGTATGCCCCAGGACCAAGCGATACAAGTGGGTAAGTAAAAAATTTAGTAGCAGATGCAAAATTTCATTCGAAGGTACATAACCGACTGTAGAAATCATGCAAAAATAGCGATTAACGATTTCGGTCTACAAAATCGGTGAAGTCATTCTTTATCTAGAATAAAACCAAACAGGTAAGGATCTCAAAGATCTCAACACCATATTGTCCCCGTGCGCCTGCCGACGATGATACGGCACGTGAGAAATAAGCATGTCGCGACTAAAGACAGGACCTACAGCGAGCATCAAAGTCAGCACGCAATCCATCGAGAGAACTAATCAGCACTTGCCCCTGTGTATACGATCGGCCGCCACCAGACAAAATCCCTGGTTAGTAGCGCGCCGGTGATAGGAGTACCTGTAAATGGACAGCGACGATCAAACTCGGTTCGTCGTAGGAATGTTTGGCAGCCCTGCCTCACCTATGAGACTTCCGAGACCTATATGCAAGATATGAATCAGGGAAAACCCACGGAGCAAAGTTGAAACCTGTCTTACCTGTGAAGAAGTACATGATCCCGATGCGTGCACTAGGAGATGAATTCCTCCGGTCAGTAACGTTCGAGCCTTCTGGTGCACAGGAGATGACCGCTTACCCCATCTCCGAGATATCAGCAGACAACGAGGCCACCATAGGAGCCAGCAGCGTGATATCTGTGGACACCGTGGGATGCAAAACAGCATTCAGAAACGTCAGGCACAACGAGGCTGGAAAACGGAAGGCCTCACATGCGCCGCTGGTGAAGCCGTACAACAAAGAAAACACTGTGATGCCCGCGATAGTGGACACCCCGAGCATGGCGAACAGAAGCACGCTGCTCGCAAACGTGCAGGCGACGATAACGTTGAAGACCCCGAAGCGGTTGACCAAGGCGCCTCCCACGATGCGTCCCACGAACGACGCGAAGCTGAGAATCGTGAGCTGTCAAGGTGCCTATCCTGTCAGCCCTGCCACCTTCGAGAATTCAAACAGCTATAGATATCGAGCACGCACTGAATAGAACCCAAATACAGAGTTGATTCCGTGCTCATCGGAGTAGAGTTGAATGTAGAAGAGAGGAAAGAAGACGCCTTGGACGAAGAGAAATGTCCTAAAATGTGCGACCAACGCCACGTAGGCCATCGTTCCTCGGATATGAGCGTGGGCTTATTCTCCAGACGAGAAATAGGGATAAAAATAGGTACTCACGCCACAACAGCGATTGTATACACCTCATCTTTCACGAAAGTTCGCGCGGCCATAAACAGACTCATCTGAGCTCCCTTTCGGGGAGGCAGCCGCGTGCGCATGAGAATCCCTGCCAATATCAATGCCCCTGCTATCATTCCCGCGCTCGCGCGTACGCCGTTTGCAAAGCCAACTGGCCCATGAAAGAGATTGTTGAGCATGATCGGATGGAGCAAGGCGCCAAGTGAGGCGCCCGAAGCGGCGATTCCCATGGCGAGCGCGCGTCTTTGGGAGAAATGGTGCGCGACGATAGTGAGGGACGGGACGTATGTTGCACCCGTGCCAAGTCCTAAGCCGAGTCCGAGAGTGAGGAAGACCTAGAGAACCTCAACACGTCAGAGTCCTGGAACAATCGGTGAGATTTGAGGTTTACCTGATAATAGTGCTGCGGTTCAGCGAGCGAGAGCATAAACAAGCATAGGACGATCAAGACAGAGCCGCCGACAAGTAGGAAATAGCTGGCAGCTTTTTAGCATATATGCCGCTCCATGGTGAGCCAGGACTCACAAATAGCCTTTGTCAAATAATCTGCCAGACACTGCACCGCCAGCGAGCAAAAGGAAGGTGGCAATACTGCCAATCCAGCTACATGAAGTTCGTTATACATAGAACGGTCATTGTGTGCACATAATTTTGCAAACCTGATGGAGGACGACGAATAATCGCTTAGAAAACTTCGAACGAAGAAGTCTGCGACAAACACAACCATAGTCAGAGCGTGGAGAAGATAACATTGCAGCGAAATGACCTTGGTAGACTCCATATGCGTTCACATATCTGGAGATCAAGTTGACTTGAGAAAGAGAGTCACAATGCGCTCACGGCTTACCCTCCAGCGAACTGAATCAGAACACTATTAGAAGATAAAATTGGGGATGAATTATATGAGACATATTAAATGGAACGTCATCTTACGCTCCAGCCAAGGTCGACCACGCCCACCACCCTCCATCGGGAATGTCGACCGGGACCTGAGCCGAGGGGTTTTCCTGTGCACTTTCCGCCCGCCCAGCCTTCTCAACATCGCGCGCTTTGTTCGGTTCAGCACTGGCCTGAACTATCTGGTCTTCGCAGGCAGCGGACGGGGCTTCATCCGAGGTAGCCATCGGGATTCGGATAACAAGGCGTCTTGAAAGCGGTCAGCGGTCAGGGGGAGTGCTGTCCATGTTTGCGCATAGAATGTGCAATGGAAGCATGTCAGAGACCTCTGTATCAGCACGCAGACACTCTCGATGCGGAGTCAGTCGTGGTAGTTCCAGTATCACAGTACCTTCCATATTTGGTGTTGGCAACTCCCAACATAAGTGCCAGCGCCACTTCAGCCAGCGCCTTGGTTTTTCGGCATCTCGGCCCTTCAATGCGTGGGAACATGACTCCCGACGTGTTTGCTCTCGTTCTCATCGTTTCTGATTTTACACTCACTCTCAGCGCTCAGCGCTCAGCGCCAGCACCTACCTACCACACCCGGAAATCTACTTCCTTTCAGAATAATGTTTGTTCCGCAGCCCATCACTATTATCAGCTACAGTTCCGACATGTCCCTCAATCAGTATCCGCCTACTGCATGGGCAGTCCACCTGCTGCTTGTGATCAGTCCCACTGCGCGCTTCGGCAGTTCCTTCGCAGCCTGAAGTAATCAAAACATCTAAAGAGAAGTCAGAAGACTTTTGGCTATCGTCGTTTATGTTCCTCATCTCTCTATTCGGCGTCGCCGGTCGGACTATGCATTACCATTTAAAAACGTGGACGGCCTCCGTTGAGATGGCTTCCGTTTCTGGTGACCTCTGCCTGTTGTCGAGAACCTGCTAAGCTTTCTACGTAAGCACAAAATGGAAGGATATGAATTGCTAGACGAGAGAGATTGTGCTCTCTATGATTCGAGTGTGTTTATATGGGAGACAAAATGTACGTCGCAACCTCTTGAATTTGCTGTCCTCGTTGTGAACTCCGTTGGATTTGACCAGACTACTTTGAGGGGTTCATAATGTCTGATCCAGGACAGCCATTAGGCGCATCTGTCACGAACCTATTGCTCACTTAGCGTCAATTCAGATGTCACCTTTACTGTTTGCTTTCTTTTGCTCAAGCAAGGGCGCTCTTTCTGGATTGGAAAAGGTTAAGGTACCCTAATAATAACGAGGGCTTAGCTACATGTTGACCTCTGGATTGCTTCTGATCAGTATCACGCCCACTTGACTGTGCCCATATTCTGCTTGTTCATCTCCAGATGAAGATTGAGCCTCATCTCATAGATCTCGAATCCACGAATAGAAATCAAGGCATACAAGAAGTATCCTGGGCCTATAATTGAGCTAGCGACTGATCGATATCCATTCTCTACTCTATCATGTCTCTCGCGGTTGCCAACGCAGCTTTTGCTAGTCTATGCCTCATCTGCGTATACATCTTGACTTGGCGATTTCGGCGACCACGTCTGTCTTTGCCTCCAGGTCCGAGACCTTTGCCATTTATTGGAAATCTGTTTGATTTGCCGCGCAAGCATGAATGGAAGACGTTCACTCGCTGGGGGGGGATTTATGGTGAGATTGGCGTTCCGTGTCATTTCATTTGCTACCCTCGCTGACCCTTACTTTACAGGCGATGTTGTCTATCTCACGATATTTGGAACGTCTATGCTCGTCGTCAGCTCCGCTCAAGCGGCAGTTGATCTCATGGACAAACGATCGGCCATTTACTCGGATCGGCCTCGTTTCCCGCTCGTTGATCTGTAAGTCGTTAGTCCTGTCGAGGATCTGACTTACACGTCTCATGACAGAATCGGACAGGATTGGAATCTCGGGTTCATGAACTATGGAAAACTATGGCAGAAGCAAAAGCAGGCCATGATGTCCAAGTTCAGCAAGACTGCGATAACTGCTTACCGGCCGGCGCAGCATCGAGCTCTTCGTATCCTTCTAAAGAACCTGTTGGATGATCCAGATAGCTTCATGGAACACTTACGACTGTATGTTGCCCTTGCTCTTTTGTTCGAAGCCCTCGACTGATTTCCACTGTCGCACTAGTTATTCTGGTCAGCTCATAATTGACGTGACATATGGGATCCCAATCTTGTCTCGAGACCACAAACTGATCAAGACGGCTGAAGCGGTTATGCACAGCATCGGTGTCGCACTGTCCCCGGTCTTTTCGGTGTTCAATCTTACTCCTCTTCGTGAGTACCGTGCGTACACATGTGCATATGTGGCTGATAAATATACAGTGCAAGTTTTACCCCACTGGTTAGGCGGTGGACGGTTCTTGGACCTTGTACAGAAGTGGCAGTCTGATGCTCGAGCACTTCATGAGGTTCCCTTCGATATGGTCAAGGCGTTCATGGTTCGTCCATTAAGCACAAACATCTTTTCAAACACGCTACATAATGTTCTAGGATTCTGGAACTGCAAGGCCGTCGTATGCATCGTCGCTTCTTGAGAATTTGAAGCCACAGGCTAGCTCGGATGAGGAGAGTGTGGTTCGCGATACTTCGGCGGTCGCTTACGGAGGTAAGCGCTATCTATTTCATGCCAAACATATGCTGAACTGAATGCATCCCTCACCGCCAGCGGGAGCTGACACTGTACGTTGTATTCAATATCAGATTGCTGCATCACATATTCACATAGGCTCATCGACGTAGTCTCTTGCCGCAGTGTCCGTTTTCTTCCTGGTGATGCTTCAGAACCCCAAGGTGCAGAAGATGGCGCAAGATGAGCTCGACCGTGTGATAAAGTCGTCCCGCCTTCCCGATCATACGGACCAGCCTGAGCTTCCGTATATCACTGCAGTCATGAAAGAGACTCTGCGATGGCACGCTGCAACACCGCTAGGTAAGTCGCCATAGCGTTTCACTACCATCCAATTAAATTCGAACTGCGATGACTTGCTCTAGGTATAGCACACATGCTGACAACGGATGATGAGTACAGAGGATGGCATCTGCCTGCTGGTTCTCTAATTGTCCCAAACGTGTGGTACGCTCTTAGCACTCATTCAATTATCAGTGGAGCCCTATAAAGCAGCGTGTGTTCGACCTTTCAGGGGAATGCTGCAGGATCCGAAGACATACGACAGCCCTGCTGAGTTTCGACCAGAGCGGTTCCTCCGGGATGGCAAGCTCGATTGTCCAGCCGACAAAGATCCTGCGAGGATTCTCTTTGGATTTGGCAGGCGGTGAGTACGTCCGTGTCGTTCAGTCTGGCGTACCGCGACTGACCTCATTTCTGTCTCTCGGATGATACAGCGTCTGTGTGGGCAGGCACTTCGTGCAAGATGCGATGTTCCTCCTCATCGCCCAGGTTCTCTCTGTTTTCACGATCTCGACAATCGACAGCGGTCCTCCCCCGAAGGTGGATATGACTTCGGGTGGCGTTTCGTGCGTATTGTCGACTGTCTGTCGTTCAAATCTACTTTCTCTAATCCCTTTTGGTATGCTAGGATGCCGATGCCTCACAAGTGTTTGATTCGACCACGTTCTGAGATCGCGAAGCGGGTGCTCGAGGATAATATCCTGAGCGCAGACGATGTCTGAGGGAAAATAGAAGGTGGAATTGTGTATTACCAACGGACAGGTATAACTTCGCCAGAAAATATGAGAACTTCTGGCCCTGGCTCTGTTTTTACTCCGAATTGATAGCATCCTTGGTCTTCGAATATCCAGCGAATTATCTTGTCGAGGGAAGCATCAGATCGAGAGCTGGGTGTGGACATACCCGCCACTGTCCCATCGATAGGGGATCAAATCAAGTCATAGCATTCTGAGGACCGGTCTACGCAGAGGTAGCACCATAACAGACACGACTCAGTCCGCCGTACATTTCACAGCGTGAACCGGAAGCTCGGATGCCTATCGCCCAATCGCATCCTCTCTCTATGTGAATTCCATCCTCCAGGTTCCAGACCTTCCCCATTCTCTCTCGTCAACCGGTCTACCTGTTCAAGCTTCACTCCGTTGCGCCACTTGAGGTAGGCCATCAGGATTCCGGAGAAAAACACCGTGCCAAGCGAAGCGGATAGGCTGATGACGGACGCATCGTGAAACCGCGGGGGGTGAGTGAAGATCCATGTAGAGACTATGCCTAGGGGTTTGCACGTCAGTTGTGGATAGCTGTGGGAAGGTGATGGCGCAAAGAGGAAAGCGTGTACCTCCGATGTTCGTGCAAATAAAGTTCAATCCGATGGCAGTTGCACGACGGTAGTGCGGCTGGACGTTGTTGGAACTCCAAGTTCCAATGCAGGGCGCGGTCGAATATACACCTACGATCTGAAGGAACAGAGCCGCATAGTTTGCGTGCCTGTTCGAGGTGCCTAGAATCGGATGTATGTAAACGTCAGACGGGAAGCGAAGAAACGAAACTCGTGCAAGATAGACGTACCAAGGAAGATCGCATAACCTGCAGTCGCGATGAGGTTCACAAAAATACACATAGGTCCTCGTTGCCTGTATCTATCAGCGAAATAGGAGCACATGACGCTGACTACGAAAGAGCACGCGTAAGGAGGGGCCTAGTATCCATGTTCAGCTATCAGGACGACCAAGTCACCAAAGAAAACAAAGTCACTTACTGCCAACAGTTGACTGTGCGTCGGAGAGAAGCCGAGAGCATTGACAATCGTTGGAACACTGGAGTTGATTATTAGGTCTGGCCTCGAACACAGCGGTTGTCAGCATTGTGACTTACAAATTGGCAAGACCAAAGAGCTGAGAAATCCAGGTCAGTCGAATTATAAACAAAGGGAAGCACAAAGAGCTCACCATGACACCATTTAAAAACATGGGAAGGCACAACAACAATACGTGGGGTCCGTCCACGAAAACGCTCCAAACCTCACTCCAGCTGAACATGTCCGTCTCATCGTCCCCACTCCAATCCTCAGCCAGCTCGCGTAGATATATTGTTTTTTCGTCATTCGTGAGCCATGGCATGTCAGCCGGAGTCGCAGGCATGAAAAACATGCTGATCAGGCCGAACGCAGTCGTAAAAACACCCTCCTGAAGAATCCCAAAATCAGCAAGTCAATACGAACTCACGCACTCCATGCAAGGGCGTACCAAAATGAAGATCCATGCCCAACCCGTGAGTCCCCTTATTCCGTCCATATTCTGAATAGCGGCGGCAAGGAGTCCAGAGAAGGCACCCGCCAGCGATGTTACACTGAACATGAGCGAAAATCGAGTTTGCAATACATGCCGCTTGTAGAAAGACGAGAGATAGAGTACGATTCCTGGGAATATTCCGCCTGCGAGTTCAGCGAGTGCTAAGTATAACATGATTTAAATCGACATGGAGAACACTACCTTCCATCGCTCCCAAGAAGAAACGACATGCAATAAGTCCTCCGTATGTCTTCACTGCACCTAGTAACAAGAACACAATCACTTGAAAAGACGATGAAGCTCTGTGAATGTATTCAAACCTTGGCATGCGCAGACGATTCCCCACAAGATGACCATGGTGGGGAGAGTTATGTTGGCGCCGATTCGTTTCATGAGAAGATTCATCGGGATTTCCATGAGTATGTATGGAACGCTAGAGAAAAATTCTGAGCATGCCAGATGGATAACAAAAAAAACATACTATGTAACAGTCAGAGCCGTAGAGAATTGATGATTCGTCATCTTCAAGTCTCTCTGAAGCCCGGCGATACGAGCATTGCCGATGTTTCTTCATAAGGAGCCATCGATACATTTCAGTCACGTTGAATGATACACCAAAAACTGGTACTCACGCTTTATCCTTTGTCACAGGACGACCAGGGTCAATGAAGCGACCGAGACAGCAGAGAAACGGGTTACTAACCAGGAAGGACAAAAGATCTTCAACCAATGAAGAGAAAGAACAGGGTTAATGCCAGGTACAATGTTGTCTGCTTTCGCAACAAAAACGCACAGAACATGCCCACGATAGGAATGACCACCAAATCTACCTTGGCAAGCACCGCACGATCCCAAGTGCGCGCAGGGGAACCAGAATTCTTGTAGGTATAATGAGAGTCGGATGCTGTATCGTTCTTCGCCTCCCATAAGATGTTGTCTTTCTGAACAGCAGTAGAGGACATCATTGCGACAGTTTGCGGGTATACGAAGGGGAAAACACCGCAAGCGCGGAGACTTGCACATCTTTGGGATCTATACGGTGGCGGTTTTCATACCTGGAAATCCGACGATCAATGATTTCGGGAATAGAATGTCAATGACCTCCACGAGATACGATTGGATTGTGCAGTCGGCCTTCCATAAAGAGACGAACGAGCGCGGCAAACGCTGACGTGATGATGCATTGATGTCCGTGACACCCGACTCCAGTCAATCCGGCCAGATCCGGCCCTGGCCGGTCTATTCTGACCCATCGCTGAGCTCACCAGTCCTTTACTGCCTTCGGATTCCTTCAACACCAAGTAAGTCAGACAACGAATTTTGTCCAAATGCTAAGCACCGCTCTGCGTATCCAAGATTCAGCGTTCGAGATCAATCTTTCCAAGGGACACGAATCAACCTGTGTCTGTTTCCATCATAGGCTTCCATTCGACTTTCAATATCCCTAAGCAACCAAGACGTAACGTGTATAGACTGGATGCAATTTTTTTCAAAAGTGATCTTCACCTTGAAGTCGAAAGGCAAGTTGAGGCAAGGCAGTGTCTCTGTATGTGAGTGTCGCGACATTCGCATCCGTTGCACTGTTTAAAGCTTTTCATTATGTTTCTAGACACTACGATACGTGAATTTCATCTGAACTAGAAGCTTGAACATCTCACAGAAGGACGCGTTTGAGAAAGAGCATATCGAATGTCTCTCGTGTATCTCAGGCTCCACGTCCTTTCTGATGTACGATCTTGAAGTAAATTAATTTGACCGAATCTGCGTCACATTGGGAGCCGCAGATGAATAAGGTGAACACTGATGCTGATGTCGGTGTGCCCGCTCATCATAAAATGCGCCACGGCATGACTTTGACTTGTTCATCGTCAGGTACACTCTCTACTATACTTGGAAGCTGGCCATTCTGGATATTTTCTCGTTATCGTCGACGGACCTCCGTCGTATCAAGCCCTTCAACTGGCAGTATATACCTCCCTCCACTAGGTCTCAATTCAACCGTTCTTAACATTGCATGCGAAGAACCGGGAAGCAACATGTAGTTATATTTGCCCTCTGTGCTCCGCCCCGCCGAATTGATTGGCTGGCTACCACAATTGCAGCCTCTGATCCCGCGGAGTTGACTAGAGACACATACTAGACAAGCGGAAGATCAGTCCATGGAGTTCCGGGTTCATTTACCGAATTTGCGACTTCCAGATGAGGCCATAGCAAGGGAGTTTATGCGGAGGGAAAGGAGAAGTATGACCCGGGGCGAATCCTGGAGCTGTAGCTGCGTACGTCGCTATTTCTCTTGAAACCAGCATGACTACTTCCCCCTTCAGCCATCGACGTGTGTCACGAATGATACGAGCATGCGGTCTATACCACAAAAATCGATTGTATGTCCATCTGCTGATTTAGCTTCTGTCTCATCATCTTCCCTTCGCCGGAATGATGACACGTTTTTACGCCCTTTAGCACCTCCACCTGAAAACATCATGCGGTGATCTCTATGACCGTAACTCCATCAAAGGTAGCACTCCTCTTTGCGAATCCATACATCTGAATCAATAGGGCGCTACAAAGTATGGTACCTACTCATCCCGTTCTGGCCACAAAGACACGGTGAGGCGCGGCTATGATCCTTCGTTCTGATCAAGGCGTCGATAAATTTGTAGGGCCTCAGCTTCCATCTCATAATGATTATCAATGTCATGCCTTCGCTGTCAGTAATACGACCTCCGAAATAAATCTGGAAAACATTATGGGTTACCATAGTGCCAGTTCTGCCTAGTTCGGTGCCGTCCACGTCTCGCAGGTCTAAGTGCCCTATATTTTCAACAGCATCCGCCTCTACTTTCTACGGCTTCCCCCTTCGACAGCCATGGCTAGTATTAGTAACAATTCGATACTTGCCAGCGAAGATGCACAAGATGCTTACACGATGTATGTTCTGTAAAAGTCTCTCCACCATGCAAAATTTCAAAGCAGTGTCACTGATGTTCGTTCTGTATAGGATTGGGCCCGTGGTCTGTCTTATTTCACTTTGTCATAACGGTACAGTCTTATCGCTGACCTCACTTTGGATCCTCAGTTTGTCGGCAATATCGTTGATTGGATGCTCATGGGCATCCTGATAGTTCAAGTCTGTGAGTAGTCTCTTTCTGAACACCGCATGAGATCGACCTGCTTATATTCAACGTAGATTTCTATCTATGCAATTTCCCGAAAGACAGAATCGCAATTCGCTTACTAGGCAAGTCTCGCATCATTGATTCACGAGATGATTGGATATATTCAGACTTCTGCGAGCAGTATACGTTATCTCATGTCTGAACGTAACGCAGACCGTGTTCGGGACGCATCTGGGTTGGTGGTTCATGATCAAGCACTGGGACAGGCCGGACGTGCTCAAGTTGGTGCCTTGGACGGCGGCAACCATTCCAATCGTGTGTAGTCTCAGTTGGGTTGGATCCTCTTTGCGTTTCCTGCGGAATCTTACCACGGAACAACGATAGTTGCAGCAATCGTGCAAACATTCTATGCTTGGTGGGCTACTGCTATGAATCCTTTGCAGTCTGCATATATGCTCATGCCGTCACACGACCTCAGGCGAATATGGAAGTTGACAAGGACGAAGATCACGTCTGCGCTCGCAATTCTCATCGTGGGGGTGCGTTCTGATATTGCATCTGGCATATCGGTGCGAATGATGTCACCGTCTAGATTGCATTGGCGCAATGTCTGGTGGCCATTGTCAGTTCATCCATTGTTCTGACACGGTTAGGAGAGTCGAATGCGAAGAATTTAGCTCGGTTGCAACCGGAATTTGCAGTAAGTGACTCAACACTTTTCCGTTCCATTCATGCTACACATGGAATGCTCCCTATAGTTTCGACTAGCCGGTAGCTTCGCTGCTGATGTCCTGATATCGCTATCCATGATCTGGGTTGTAAGTCTGACCACACCGTCTACTGCCGCTGAATATGGCTGACAGTATCGGTATTTTTCCAGTTGTACAGTGCCAAAGTCAAGAGTCCTTGGAAAACTTCGGACACACTCATCACAAGGCTCATCATGCACACAATTCAGACTGGAAGCGTCACTGCGGTATGCGCAGGTGTTGACCTTCTCTTCTTGATGAAGTGGAAAGAAACAAACTATCATCTTATGCCGTGAGTGTGCGCCAACTTGCCATAATTCTCGCTTCTCTGCTGATTTGTTTCGTAGAGCTTCGATCTTGGGAGAACTGTGAATGTCTGTTTCAAACTCATCTTAGATGTGATCGCTGATATTGCCCGACTAGGTACTCAAACAGTCTAATGGCGACACTGAACGGTCGGAAATCTCAATTTTCGAGCACTGTGTCCGAGCAGGCAGCGACGATCAGAATGCAGATTCAGGTGTCGCGCGATACTCAGAGGAGGGTGGATATCGATGAAAGCGGAGCTAGCCCATGGCCCGAGTCAGTGCTCCCTGGAACGATATCTAGTGACAATAAGGAACCTGTACGTTATAACATTCTGTTATCCTGGCTCTTTTTCCCTATTTATGGCTGATAATTCAACTGTGCAGGGAAGTAGCAAGGATATCGGTTTTGACGATCCTCACGTTCGAGTGCTTCGGTTGAACACACCTACTCCTCCCTCTAACTCCAGCCGTGGCGAGGTTGATCTTCATGTGGTGTGACCCACGTTTTTCTGTTTTTTTTTGAGATACTTTTCTTGTCTTCTTGGATATCACCTCTCCAATCGCAAAGGACACTGCAAATGTCCCGTGCTCGAATGAGTCGGACATAGCACCACCTAGCACCACGCCCTCCGTCGAGGAGAGGTCTCGTGCCTGTCTTACATAATCACAGAGGCAGCCAGCAGACTCGAACTCTCACTTTGCCACCGTCTCGATACCATCGTGGCCTTGTCCTTGGGGTTTCTTGATTAGTATCTTCTCCGTTCGCAACGACACTATGAATCACGATTGATCATTCATTTCACCCAAACCCCAATTGGTTGACTCTTCTTGCCAGCAGAGTGGAAGTTACGTTTGCCTCCCTGACACGAACATGCTAGTTCAACGATCATTTGCGTGACAAGGCGCATGTATCAACTTGAAGAAGTCTAGCTGTCTGCGCGCCGCCTAATTGATCCTTGATTGTCGTTAGCTATCAGCAAGTGAGCAATGAGTGCCTTCGCAGGTTCGTCGTACCCGTTTCGTCCGTTACATCTGTCAATAACACAACTGGGTAGATTTGGGTACACTATATGTGAAGATGCTGTGAGGCATCAAGTTGGAAGAGAATCGAGGGACTGGCTCTCACGGTGTCGAAGAATTGACTGTGTAGTGTGTATGTTCATTGCATGCGTTCGACGGCAGTGGACTTACCGAGTGCAGCTAGCAGTCATATTTGTTGGACTTGACGCGACTTCCCTGAGGCAAATAAGCTCCTTCCCTGACGCTAGATGTCGAAGTTTTTCCGAATGGTTGAACATGTCCATATAGTCTCACGATTCTTTGGCTCTGTCCACGATAATTACTCCATATGGGCTCCTCCTCGGTGCGCAGTATCTCAAGAATACTTTAGTCACTGATTTCTACTTTATGTTCCCACTGTCAAACACATGCTCAAGGGAAGAACTGAGCAGGAGGAATAGTATGTTGATCATCGTATGCCTTCGCCTTGGGCTTTGCACCTTTCTGATCGTTGGACGTCCCAAATTGGAACTGCACTCCCGTGTCTAAGGTACGCACTCTTCATTGCGAATCTCTCGGCTACTATGAGTACCACCCTCTAACCATCCACGAGCAGCGCATTCTTAGTATCGCCGTCCGAGACGCGACATACTCCACTAGAGATATACGTCATTGCCCACTTCCCATGATTGTGACGTTAAAAATGAACAGCCCTCTTTGGGTTGTATTCCAACCTGAACCGCTATTTGAGCCGAGGAAAGCCACCGCCGATTACTCTATGTCAGATGATTTAGATGTAAGCCTTGGCCGGTTATCACCGTCCAATGTCAGCTAAAGAACTTCACGCCGAGATCAACCGCTTGCAGTCTTGTTTTTCATGGTCGTCGAAGCTATGCTATGACATCTCACGACTTCCTCTTGGCCGCGTTGAATTTATCTCCCATTTCTTGGACATCCCACAGGAGCTTTTTTTCATCGACTGCGCATCCCACAGGGCATCGCGATTTCATTGTGGACTTTGTGACGCGCCATTGCTGCAAGATATAAAAGTGCATTTCGAAATCCTCAATCCCCAGCAAACACCCAACTTGCTACACTTAGTTCAAGCTTTATCAACATGTTCTTCACCCGCTTTTCGCGTTTCGTCGCTCTCGCCTGCTGGGTCTCCTTGAGGCTTTTAAATGTAAATGCTCGCCCCACACCGGAGCGCGCTCTTGCCTTGTCTGACGCTGCCGGAAACGATGTCGTGACGGTGGACGTTGGACATGCTCCCCTCACGGCGCTCGGAGACAAAGGTTAGGTTATCATTGAAGCCCGTTCACCTCGTTCTCGCGAAATTGACAATACTATCAGAGGTCTCCCAAGGCGAGATTGCAGCTAGGAATCTCGTAGATCAAGGCAAGTGGCGAGCTCCCTGTTTCTGTCAGAATCTCGCTCGACATGATCATGCAGATGAGGATGATTCAGACAATGATGACTTAAGGGGACGAGATGGTATAAAGACTGGTCTCGCTCGCAGGAGACATGGTAGCCATGGTCAGCCATGAATGTCTTGACCCTGGATACTTTTCTGAAACGGCGTTCCCAGACGGTAACAGAAGTGGGAGTAGGGATCGCCTGGCTCGTAGGAGGCACGGCGGTAATGGTATGCCTCGAATAACCCCGTCATTTGTTCCGCACTTTCACTGATGAGTGGCCTTGCAGACTCCGGCAATGACACAGACCGTGATAGGGCTGTACTTGCTCGTAGAAGACATGGCGGTAAGGACACGTCGTTGGATATGTGGTACGAGCTAGTCGTTTGCTGAATATGAGCCTTGCAGACTCCGGTAACGAGAGGAGCAGAAGCAGGAACCGTCTGGCACGCAGGAGACACGGAGGCAACGGTTCGTCAAGACCCTCCTGATACTCGAATGTCGAACTCAGTCCAAAGAAAATAGACTCCGGTAACGATACGGACCATGTCAGGGCCGTTCTCACTCGCAGGCGCCACGGTGGGAATGGTACGCCCTGACCTCTTTATAATTGTTTGTTTCCTGAACCTGCCTGCAGACTCCGGTAATGACACGGATCGTGACAGGGCCGTTCTCACTCGCAGACGCCATGGCGGTAACGGTTCGTTGCATCCGTAGCATCAAGTCATCAGGAGTGTCGCTGAAATAGATTTGAGCAGACTCCGGCAATGACACGGACCGTGATAGGGCTGTTCTTGCTCGCAGGCGACACGGCGGCAATGGTACGCATTGAACCTGTCGCGTCAAGCTATGTTCTTATCTTCGGACTACAGACTCTGGTAATGACACGGATCACGACAGAGCTGTTCTTGCCCACAGGAGACACGGCGGCAACGGTTTGTTACGAACCCCCTTTATATCCGAATACCGAACTCATCTTGAGGTTGTTAGATTCTGGCAATGACACGGATCACGACAGGACTGTTCTTGCTCGCAGAAGGCACGGTAGCAACGGTGTGTTATGAGTGCTTCCTAATCTCTCAATGTCGAACTTCAACTCGAGGTGATTAGACTCTGGAAATGACACCGACCGTGACAGGGCTGTTCTTACCCGCAGGAGACATGGTGGCAATGGTAAGCTCTAGATAAACTGTGCTTATTCCACTCCTCACCTGAATCCTGTAGACTCTGGTGGCGAAAGGAGTAGGAGCAGAAACCGCCTTGCTCGCAGGAGACACGGTGGCAACGGTTCGTTACGAGCACTTTCTTGATAATTGAACGTCGAACTCAACTCGAAATTAGACTCCGGTAATGACACGGACCATGACAGGGCTGTGCTTGCCCCCAGAAGACATGGCGGTAATGGTTTGTTTGTCGTGGTCATCTGTCGAGATATATACGGGCGCTGATTCAGAGTTGAGCAGACTCGGGTAATGATACAGACCATGACAGGATCAGAGAAGTTGCTCGCCTTGCGCGCAGGAGACATGGCGGTAACGGTATGTTACGATCGCTTCTTGAATTGAATCGCCCGATCTTATACTTCTGGCCTTGCAGATTCTGGAGGCGAAAGGAGCAGGAGCAGGAACCGTCTGACGCGTAGGAGACACGGTGGCAACGGTTTGTGGATATTCGTTTGACAATGCGTGTTTCCCTCATCGAGGCAATCAGACTCGGGACACGATACCGACCGCGATGAGAGGATAGTTCTTACTCGCAGGAGGCATGGAGGCAACGGTTCGTTGTGACTGCATTGAATTTATTTGTGCGCTACCTCTAACCTTGATTCAACAGATTCTGGTTCCGAGAGGAACAGGAGCCGTGATCGTCTTACTCGCAGGAGGCACGGCGGCAACGGTTCGTGATTAGCTCCAGATATTGATCGTACCATTTGGTTGACGTTCATCGTAAATTCCATAGACTCTGGCAATGACAGGAGCAGGAGCAGGGACCGTCTTGCTCGCAGGGCTCCAAGGCACGGTCATGACAGTTCGTAACCACTGACTCTATAATCTGTTCTGTCACTCACGAGCTTCTTTTCACCTATAGGTGGACATGACAGCGACGGGAACGACTCTGACCGCAACCGCAACCGCAACCGCGCTGTCCGTCGCAACAGTGCCTTACTGGATTAGGGAGTGGCAGATACAGCGAGGGTCGAGTCATGGTGCACCCACTGCCTGCGGGTGGACTGATCGAACACGTTGAGCAAGGATGTCGTCCAGCATTCATGACAAGAGGTCTCGCCTTCTCTCGCGTCTTGCCTCCCAAAAGTCGACTCCAATAGCCATTTAAAAACCCACCTTGTATTTTTCCTGTCTGATCTTGTCCATCCGCTCCTTCCTTTGCAGTCTTCCGTCTGCCAGGGTCGGTGCGATCGTTCATCTCGCTCCCATCCTTAGGACTGTCGTGTGGCTTCTGTGTACTACCACGTCCGCAATCGGTTCTTGAAACGTGTAATTCTATCGCATCCGCCTTTCGTTGGGCACTGAATTCTTGGCTGTCTGCGAGCAGCGAGCTGTCGATTCGTGTAAGCTCCGCTTTGGACAGGTTTGACATCGGACGGCCTATTGCTGCGAGGACGAAACGAGCATTGTGGTACCTGCTTCGGGGGTAATAAAAAAAATTGACCGTGGAATCTTCGTCGTAACAAATACGATCGAACGTCAGGCTTGCTCGCTGCCATGGGTGACAATGTTAGATATTTCCCAGGCCGCCTACCTTATGTGAGGGGCCAGGCCGAACAGAATCACAGGCGAGAGCGCGGATATTGGCGAAGCGACAAAGCCACTGGCGGCGCCGCTCGGGATCATGATGTTCGTCAAGACGATGCTTGTGCAGATCACAGTGCACCGACCTACACGGATCGTTGGCATCTGTGCCCGACTGAAAGACGCTCTTCCACCCGCCGCACGGGCGCCTGCAGTGTAAATATAAATTTAGCAGCAAATAAACGACGTCCGTGCATAGCTCTATGGTATGACGACGAGCAACAAGATCAAATACACCCAGCGAGCACCTCAGTCCGTCCGACGCACTTTTGTCCGATGTGTGCGCACCGCGCCCCTCGATGTCCGACGCGATCACCGAATGCGCCCCGGGAGTTCGCGCGTGACGAAGTGCCAGATATAATGCGTCCACCCCTCGAGCACGCCCGCGCCCGTGAGCAGGTGCAGGCAGTCGCCCGTCGCGTGCGCGTCCGGCCGGAGCAGCGCAGGGCGATCGATGGGGAGGAAGTGGATATCGGGGTACGACGCCGCAGACGCCAGGATCTCCTACCCCCGCGCAGAAATCGCCGTCAGCGACCACGACATAGTCAAGCGCGACAACGAGCACGGGAGAAGATGCCGCGCACCTGGAACCGCACGTTCATGTCGCCGATCCATGCCCAGTTGTACCAGTTCCACTTGAACGGCTGCCACTCGGCCCACGGCGCGCGGAAGCTGTGGCAGTCTTCGTGGCCGGGCAGGTACGCGCGCACGACGACCTGGCGCGCGACCGGCCGCTCGCCCTCCGCTGCGCCGCCCTCACTCCCGCCGCCCCCGCCGCCGACGCCGCCGACGAGGCCCGCGAGCGCCTTGCGCGTCTGCACGCGGCGGTCCTCGTCCATCGCGCGCTGCACGTCCTCCGCCCAGCGGCGCATCGCGGCCGCGAAGAGGTCGAGCACGTGCTCGATCCCGAACCCGTCGTTCTCGCGGCTCGGGTCGCGCAGCCCGCCGAGGAGCGTCGTCGTCCAGTGCCCGCCAGTGCTCACGACGAGCGTCGCGTAGCGCGCGCGGGGGAGTGGGGCGGTGAACATCGGCATGTACTCGGACGGGCTCAGCGACCAGAACTTCTCGTCGCTGAAGAGCGCAAAGTCGGACCCGTCGGCATACATCTCTGGATGTAGCATGCGGTGCACGGATTCGATCTCGGTCTGCTCGAGAAGAAGGTCGACGCGGCGGAAGGTGATGAGCGGCGTCTCTTCGACGGAGAAGCCGGGCGGGAGGCGCAGGGACGGGAGGAGCGGGGAGCTCGGGTTAAGGTAGAGGTTCTGTGGCCACGCGCGGTCAAAGTAGGGGTTTTCGGTGTAGTTGGGGGTCGCGCGGACGTGTGGGAAGAGGGTGCAGGAGAGCGAGAAGAAGTGGTTCTCCGTGATGGAGTCTGCAGGCGACGGCTGAGCAAGCGCACGAAAAGGCACAAGAGCACAGCGCACGCACCTCCAAGTACGAGCCACCCGCCCTGCTCGACGAGATCCCGCACGAGCGCGTCCCCCGTCAGCGGCCGGACGCCCGTGCACTGCGCGCCCGGCACCCACCCATAGTCCAGCACGTCCGGGAAGCGGTCCCACTGCTCCTCCTTGTCCGCGCCGAGATGCCAGAAGAACTCGCGGTCGCTCGCGCATCCCTCGAAGCCGTTATACGCGAACACGTCGCGGGGCGCCGTCAGCGTCTCGTTGCCGCCCGGTGGACGCCGCCGCGCCCAGTGGCCGTCGGCCCACGCCTCGGGGGCGCAGGATGCGCGCGCGCGGCCGTCGGAGGGGAAGAGGGATCCTAGGGAGGGCAGCCGGACGCTCTGGGACGCACCGGTGTAGAAGTAAAGGAGGGTGATGAAGGAGAGCAGGGCGCCGATGGCTGTCAGTTTGACGACGAGCCCGCGCGGTTGGATGCCCATCTCTGCCGGCTCTTTGTGGGGTATCGGATGCGCTTCTGCTCTGCGCCGAGGCGTCTAGGATGTGCGTCCGGGGATGCGCCTGGGTATGTGGAAGGCCAGCTCAAGGCGAGTACGAAGTCGGGTCTAAGTCGGAGGCGCTGAGCAGCAGCAGGCCATTTCAATTTCCCCACGCCATCGGTGTGGAGCTGGCTAGCACCCTGGAACTTGCTTCAATTTTTCTTATACCAGCAACTGCAGGCAGGATCTATAAATCATCTCTAATTGCCAGAGTCCTCGAGTCCGCAGATATATGTATACCACCATCGCACGTTGAATATTTTATACACAATGATGAAGGGACTTGAGCTCGGGCCCGAGAGAGAGAAAGAACCATGCACACAGAAGCCAAAATTAGTTGCCCATCGGAGGGGACACCAACGCCAACATCCCCCAGCACGGCGTCCCAAGCCGTCCACCGCCGGCGCCCTCAGCTCGTGCTTCCCGTTTCGACCTCCGCCTTCTCCACGCTCCCGCCGCGCTTCTCTGGATCCTGCCTGTCGCGCTCGGAGCTCGTGCTCGTGCCCGCGTGCTCGGCGGCTTGCTGCTCTATCTGCGCGACGGTGTCCGCGCCGTCGAACAGCCTGTGAGACGCGGCCGTCAGGCCGTCAGATCAGTGCGCCGCGGCGAGTGAGTTAAAAGGCGGCGGAGACGTACGCGGCTGTCTCTTCCAGCGTGCGCTGGCGGCATGCGCGCATGTGTCAGCGGAGGATCATCGCGGGAGAGGGAGGGAGTGGGAGCGGGGAGCGGGCGACGCACGTTCTTGGTTTCGATGATGTAGACGAAAACGAATACAGCCTCGAAGGCGAGCCAGCAGGCGTAGACCAGCTGCGGCTGCAGTCAGCGCACGGGGTCTCGGCCGTACCCGGCTACCGCACAACTCACGTAGTATTTCCATCCGAGGCTGCCGTGGACGAGCGATCAGTCTGGTGCGGAAATGAGAAGGATGGGAGGGACTGACGCGTTCAGCGCGATGGGGTTCACGTATCTGTGCACAAGCATGTCACGCGTTCAACACAGGGCAGGAAAAAAGGCAAAGGAGCGGGCGGCCGCTTCGACGCACTGGTTGAAGATCAAGGACAGCGAGACGGCAAAGCTGAACACGGTGAAGCCCTTCGCACGGATGGCGAACGGCAGGATCTCAACAGAGTACCTGCGGTGTGGAACGTGAGCGCGCGCGCTGACGGACGGACGGGCCACTCACGAAACGATGAGCGGGGTGAACGCAATCTAGCACGGCACAAGCGGTCACTCAACAAGCACCACACGACATCATCCCCGAGAATGACTCACGTCGTCTTTGTCCCTCGGTCGTCCGACGTCCCACCCAGTCAGCACAACAGCCACTCACTCGGACGCGCGAGAAGAAAAGGACAGGAACGCACAGAAGGCGTAATACACGACTGCGCGCGCCGCAAAGGAGGTCCCGGTCAGCGTGCGCGCGAGACCGGAGGCGTCGAGGACGAGACGGGGGACGTACAGATCATCGCGATGACGGTGCGGCCGGTCGCCGGGTTCCCGTGCTTCGAGTACTCCGCGAAGCAGATGGTCTGGATGATCCAGAATACCATCATCCCTGCGGGCGGCGCGGGGCGGCGCGGCGGAGGGAGTCAGCTGTGCGCACGAAGACGGGACACGGCGCAACACGCACCGACGGTGGAAGTGATGAACAGCCGCCGCCGGCCGACTCTATCGCAGAGCAGCCCCGCAGCCACGGCGACGAAGAAGTTCCAGATGTTGAGCACGCCATTCTATGATCCCGTCAGAGAGGGACTGTCTGAGGACGGTTGGAATGAGGCGGGGAGGAACTCAGGGACGCACGATGAGAAGTTGCATCGTCGGGTCGGTGACTGCGTATCACGAGGAGGATGAGCCGCGTGAGAAGGGCAGACGGGAGACGACGAACGCACTGCCGACCGAATCGCAGACCCGCTTGAGATCTAGTAGCAGAGCAGCACACATCATGAGCTCCCTCCCCTCCTCAACCCACCAAGAAAAACGCACAATACGACCTGCAACGCGCGCACGCACACACGTGAGCCTCACGCACCCCAAACCAAAAACCACGACGAAACGCGCGCGCGCACTCACACCAGTCCGTTCCCCGACCACTGCGAGAAGAAGGCGATCGCGATGATGATCCGCATGCGCTTCCTGTTCCCCGGCGTCCGGACGAGGCTCAGCCACCCGACGTCCGCCGCGACCTCGCGGTCGAGCTTGATCGCCGCCTTGATCTCCTCGAACTCGTACTCCACGAGCGGGTCCTGCCTGTCGCCGGCGGCGGCACAGGAGCGCGTCAGCACCGCGGGATGAACCAATGATGACAGAGAACGAGAGCGCATACGCGTTGCCGTTGGCGTGGTAGTACGCGAGGGTCTTGAGCGCCTGCGCCTCCCTGCACGGCCACGAGAAGCAGAAAGAAAGAAAAACAAAATCAGCCATACGCAAAGCGAGACGCAAAATAATGCGCGGGGGCTGACCGTCCTTTGCTCACGAGCCACCGCGGCGACTCGGGGCAGAACCAGATGAGGCCGACCTGCACCGCCGACGGCAGGCCCTGCAGGATCGACGGGATGCGCCACGCCCAGCTGCTCTGGATCGTGAACGTGCCGAAGGTCTGCGCGCGTGCGCGCGAGCCATCGCCGGCGTCGGGGTGAGGGTCAGGATCAGCAGCGTCAGCGGCGGGGGTCGACGGAAGCGAATACGCAAAAGCGGCTCGGTGCTCACCGTCCACGCCGCTCTGTGCGCGCGCGCGAATCAGAACGTAGATCCGGTCAGGAAGACCCAGCACGGCTGAGAAAATCCAGCGACGCACATGATACTCCCCAAGAACCTATCACCCACGCACCACCACCACCACCACCACCACCACCGTCCAAGCATCCATCCGTCAGCGCTCTATCCGTGCAGGAAAGAACGAGTGAAGGCAGGGAGGGAGCGAGGACTGACCACAGCGAGTTGTACAGCGACGTCGCCTGCCCGCGCTGCGACGGATGCGCGATCTCCGTCACGAGCAGCGGCGCGGCGGACGCCGCGAACGTGAGCCCGAAGCCGATCAGGAACCTGGAGCGTCGCGCGCGCGTTGCGGATCGCGGGAGCGGGAATGGCGGCGAGAGGACGGTGGCGTCAGCGTCAGTGCCGACAAGTATCGCAGAGAAAGCGCGGAATCGGCTCCGTCTCGTCTCGTCTCGTCTCGTCTCGTCTCGTCCTGCCCAGCCTCGCGCCCGCGGGGCCCACGGGGCGCGGCGAGTACGCATCGTGCAAGCTACCAAAGCACATGGCGCGAGCACCCGCACGCGGGGCGTACCGGCAACCCAAGGACACGAACCCGAGACAAGGCCGAGGAAAGACAAGCAAAGGGAAGCAACGGGAAGCAACGGGAAGCGAAGGGAAGGGAGGCAGAGAGGGAGGGAACGCACCGCGCGCCGATGAACATGTGCACGGAGTGCGCGGCGCTCTGGAGCGCGGTCGCGACGAGCATGAGAGCCGCGCCGAGGAGGATAGCGGGGCGGCGGCCGAGGCCGTCGGTCACGTACGGCGCGAAGGGGTACGCGCAGAGCGAGCCGATGTTCTGGCGCGCGCGGGGCGCGGCGTCGGGAGGGGCGGGGGTGAGCTGGCGTGAGGGAGGGTAAGGGAGGGCGGGGCGCACCTGGATGGCGTTGAGGAGGCCGAGCTGGAGAGGGGCGATGTCGAGCAGGAAGGGGGGAGACAGGGAGGAGTCGCGCATGGTTTTGAGAACGGGTCTGCGCGGACGTGGACGTAGGCGTGAGGACTCACCATCCCGCCGGAGGGGTTGTTGAAGTCGTCTTCCCACTGCGTGAGGGACTGCAGGCCATCTACGCACCCAGACGAACGGGGACATATGCAGCAGGGCCGGCGGTCAGCCGTGCGGGTGCGCGCGACAATGCAGCGGGGGCGTACGCACTCATCATGCTCCCTGCCCGTCCCGGCCACGAACGATAACCACAGCGAGGGGCACGCAACGTCCGTTCAGCGCCGAAAACGGACACGAGGAGAAAGAGAGGACGGAGAGAGGAGGCTCGAGGTGGGCGACGTACCGTCGTACCCGTTCGTGGTTGATGTGATCAGCCTGTGAGTGTGTGCGCGTCAGCGCGCAGGTTCTCTGATGAGGGGGGGGGGGGAGGGGGAGGGGCACGCGGAGGAAGAGGAAAAAGGACTGACAGGAGCGCGATCCACCCGTTCAGCGCTAGCAATCCTGCATTCCCCATTCGCGAGTCCGTTCGCGGATACGTTCACGCGACGTGTCAGCCAACCGAACAAACCATCGAGCGACGAGGTAAAACACGGAGGAAAACAGGGAACATGGAGGAGGGACAAAAGCGGGACACGCACGGCGGTTCTTCCACCACGGCGCGGCGGACGGGTCGACGAGGCCCGCGTAGGTCTGCGAGCCCGCGGCGGCGGAGGCGGAGGCGAGGGCGGGGGCGGCGCCCATGCTGTGTGATCGATCGGTGCGGGGGAAGGGTAGGGTCGAAGGTCAAGGGGAAGGGGCGGAGGGTCGAGGGCGGAAGGGTGGAGGGGAAGGAGGAAAGGAGAAGGTCGAGGGGAAGGTCGAAGGGCGAGAGAGGAGGGCAGAGGGCAGAGGGCAGAGGGCCGGGAGGAAGAAACTTGGGAGGTTAAGTAGCCTGGGGCTTCCTGTGTCGCGGTCAGGCGGCCAGAGAGCCAGTCAGGAGGGGCTCGTGCAGTCTCCGATGTCTAACGCGCGTCGAAGGCGAAGCTCGCGGCAGACGGGCGCCGGTTGCGATCGCGGGCGCAGAAGAGACGAGGCAACGAGCGTGGGCGAGCGTGTGGGCAGGGAGCGTGTGGACAAGGAGCGTCTGGGGGCGAGGGCAGGGGGGCGCCGCGGTGCGGGGCGCAGACGGGCGATGTGTGCGCGGATGGGGAAACCTGGGCGTCGAGGTTTCGCCGGGGTTGCGCCTGCGGGAGGGGGGTCGCGCGGGCTGCGGGTGCGGGGGGCCGGGTGGGGGGTAGGGAGTGGGAAGGAAGGTTGGAGCGGGGAGAGAGGAGAGGGGGGTGGAGGAGAGGAGATGGGAGAGAGGAGAGGAGGGCGAGAGCGAGAGCGGGCGGTGTCTTATGTGCCGCTCGGCGTGGCTGGCTAGCGGGCGTGGCTAGCGTTAGTGCGCGAAGCCGCGCGGGCTTCCATTACCTACAGAACCCGCCTGCCTTCGCCTGTCCTCCCGACTGCTCGCGGCAGTCCCACCGGGCAGCCGTGGGCAGGATGCGGGAGGATGGATGGAAGGCGGGTGGGTTGCGCACGTACCACGGTTCTCCCGCGCGCCATTCGTGCGAGATGACAAAATTGGCGTTTCGAACGACGGTGTGTGGGGTCGGGCGCGGCGAGCTACGGTACCGTACAGAGGCCGCGCTCAGGCTGCTCACGCGCGCGGATGTGGGGTCGATCGATGAATGGAGCCGCCTACAGTGAGTAGCCCAGTAGTAGCCCTTCGCCCGACGTTTCTCCCGCCGAACGACACTCACATGTCTACTGTATCGTCCGGCTTCTGGCTTCCATCTTGACCCGACGCCCCCGCCCGAGGGTACAGTGCTGATTTGGCATGCCAAAAAGTTGCACCGCACCGCACCGCACCGCACCGCACCGCACCGCACCGCCGATCTCGCTTGGATGTCGCAGCGGACGAGCGGGCTCGCGTCGCGTCGCGGAGGAGGAGGCTGGAAGAGGTCAGAAGCAGAAGCCAGGCAGTCGATTGCCGTTTCGGGATAAACGAGCGAGTCTGACGTCATGCCCCAGTGGCAGAACGCCCGTCCGTGACCGACACCGATTCCCGACGCCGACGTCCGCTCGTTCCCGCTGGCCAGCCGTCCACCTCCGCGCTGTATATGTGCGCACCGCCCTGTGCCTCTCGTAGCTCGTCCGATCCGCCTGAACGCGTGCGTTGCGCTGCCAGTGCCCGACCGAGACAAGGACGCCGGACGCGCACCCGCGTGCAACCATTAACTGTGCAACTGTGCTCGGAGCCCCCGATCGCTGGCACGGCACGGCACGGCCTAATCCCCTTCGGGGCCTTCTCCACCTCGCCTGCAGATCCCCTGGCAGACTGCTGTGCCCCGCACCCATTCATTCATATGGAACTGCGCTAAACCCCGTCCGTGAGCGAGCGAGCGGGCGGGTGGATCCACCCTCGTCTCTCACGACCCGTTATTCCAGCTGCCATCGGAGCAGTGGGCATGCACGTCTCGCCCTGCGGAGTCTGTGGCGATCCCGGCGCCCTTGGGCACTCCAGTCCCTGGCCTCGCGTCGCACCCCTGTCCTCCAGGCCCCCACCGCGTGGTCCCACTACCAGGTTCTACCCACCCCTTCATCGAACGGTTCCCCCCCCTTCGACACGGAACGTTCTCTCCCTTCCCTTCCCTTCCTTTGCTTCTCACGGACGAGGCCTGCGCCCACGCCACGCCTCTCGCAACTTCGCGCGCGCACGCAGAGCCATTCGAATAGCCCCCGCAGCTGGGGCCCTGACTTATATCGGTGCGATCGCAGCAGGGCACCCGGATCGGGGGGATCGATCGCGACCCCCATCCCACCCGGAGCGGCAGCTAATAACAATACAGTACAGCTCGCACGGCGACCTGCAGTAAACACAGCGACACAGTACTACTAATGACAGACAGTGGACGATACTGTGGCAGCAGCCACAGAGCGCTGAGCGGCACGCGGATGCCTGCAGGAGGCGCGCGCGCTGCACGAGGCTTCTGAAGGCCCTGAAGGGACCGTCAGGCTCCGTCAGGCGCCATCAGGCCACTGGACGAGGGACGGCGAGGCGTCCCGAGCCGGCGTCCGTCCCTGAGGCCTGCTTATCGATACGTGGAGGAGGATCGCACTAGGATCGCCCATCGACGCTTCATCGACGTTTCATCGACGTTTCTTCTCGACGCTCGATGCTCGATGCTCTCTCTGAATACGGACGTTTCGACGCAGAAACGCGGCGCGCGGTCGATGCGTCTCGGAAGCGTGATTTCATGGACGCCTAACTGCGGACGGGGCTCGAGCTGGAGCGCGGCGGATGGAAGCCGGGGTCAGCAGACGCAGGCGGCCGTCCCACAATGCACTGGTGGGGGTCGTGCGCCTCGCGGTGGCGACAGCTGACAGACCGTGCGTTCCGCGCTGGCGGCTGCGTTCATACATAGTACATGCCGCTGGAGGGTGCTGTGCTAGTGCTGTGCTGTGCAGCTGTGGGATGGGAGTGTGGGGAAGGGGATAAGCAAGCCGGCTGAGGTCTAGAAGCGACTCGGATCGACTGGCAGCGGAGCGAAGTGCTGACTCATCGCGCGACTGCACACATCGCCTGCTCTCTTACATACACGCTGCACTCCTCCTCGCCCCTCGCCCCCTCGCCCCTCCTCCTCCCCCACCACAATGCCGCCCCGCCCCGCCGCCCCCGCCGCCGCTGTGCCTCCCGTTCACGCGCAAGTCCAAGGCCAAGCAGCAGGCCCTCTTCCTCGACGAAAAGTCGTCCCTGCGCTCCCGGCCCTCCAAGCCTCCCAGCCCGCCTCGGGCTACCCTCCCACGCCTCTCGCTCCCTCCACCGATCCGTCTCCTACTCCCCACCGCGACCGTCACAGACGCCGCCCCCTCCCGCCTCGCCCTCGCCCGCGCCCGCGATTCCTACTCCCACTCCTACCCCGCGCCGACGACAAGCTCACCTTCTCCGACGACACAGAGTCCTACGCCGTCTCCGCCCCCCTCCCCACCCTCGACCGCACCCACTCCAAGCTCTCCCGCCGCCCCACCGCCCCACCCCCACCACCCCGGGGGGCCTCCTCGCGATGCGCAACTGGGGCTACGGCTGGGGCATCGGAAGGACGAAGGAGAAGGAGAAGGAGGCGCTGCTCGCGATGGTCATGGCCGCGCCCGCGCGCTCGTCGTCGGAGACGGTGCTCCCCGTGTACGGCGCCGACGCCCTCCCCCCGCTCCCCGTCCCGCCCCCGCGCGAGCGCGAGCGCGTCGCCGCCCCGCCACCACAGCCCGCGCAGGCGCAGACGCCCGCGCGCCACGTCTCGCAGCGCTCCAAGGTCTCGCAGGCCTCCAAGGACAGCAAGGACAGCAAGGGCTCCAAGGACTCGAAGGACTCGAAGGACTCCAAGGCGTCCAAGGGCAGCAAGGCGAGCAAGGTCTCGCGCTGGCCCTCGTTCCAGGACAGCGACGCCGCGAGCACGCTCGTCGGCTCCGCGCTCGAGCGCAAAGAGGGCTACGTCGATCCGATCCGCGAGGTCGAGGACACGCGCGGGCGCCTCGAGGAGCTCAGGACGCTGATGGCGAAGGACGGGCTGGATTATTAGTGCGTCGCGCGGTTCTTTCTGCTTCGTTGTCGTCGTTGTTGTTGTTGGGGCGGCGCGCTGATGCGGATGGCCGTCGGCGTGCAGCGTGATTCCGTCGGAGGACGCGCATCAGTCCGAGTACGTCTCGGCGGGCGATAAGCGCCGCGAGTGGATCTCCCAGTGCGTGCGCCCTTCCCTCCCCGCCTCCCCACCTCACTAACCCACCTCTCCTCTTTCTCTCTCCTCTTCCTCTTCCTCCTCCCCTCCCTCCTCCCGTCCGTCTCCTCCCTCCGCCTCGTCGCGCCGCCGCGCAGGTTCACCGGCTCCGCGGGGCAGGCGATCGTGTCCAAGTCGAACGCCTACCTGATCACGGACTCGCGCTACTGGCTGCAGGCCCGCGGCGAGCTCGACGATAACTGGATCCTCATCCCCGCCGGCGCGCCCGACGGCCCGGCGGACTGGATCGACTGGCTCGTGGTGCGTCCCTCTCGCTCTCCCCCACTCTTCCCCTCCCCTTCTCTCCGTTCTCACCGCCCCCGCCCACCGCATCCCCGTCGTCCGCCCGCGCCGCGCCCGCAGGACCGCGCACAAGACTCCAAGATCGGCCTCGACGCGCGCATGGTCGCGCACGAGAAGGCGGCGGCGCTGCAGGCGCGCCTCGCGCCGAAGAACGCGCGCCTCGCGTTCCCGCCGCAGAACCTCGTCGATCTGCTGTGGAAGGGGCGCCCCGCGCGCAGCAGGAGCCCGGTGTACGTGCAGCCGATCGAGTACACGGGTGCGTGGCTCTCTCTCCCTCCCTCTCTCGCTCTCGCTCTCGCTCTCCCTCGCTCTCGCGCTTGCTCTCGCGCTCGCTCGTGTGAGCGAGCGGGAGAGCGAGAGGGCGGGAGCGAGGGAGGGAGGGTCGCGTTCGGAGACCCGCGAAGCTGACCGTGTTGTTTTGGATGGACGCGCGCGCGGCGCAGGCAAGGACGCGGCGCGCAAGCTGGCGGAGATCCGCGACTGGCTCGCCGCGCTGCCGCCCTCGGTGCCGTCGTACTCCAAGGCGCCGCCGACGCCCGCGCAGCGGCAGACGGGGACGCTCATCACGTCGCTCCAGTCGATCGGTGCGTGTCTGCCCGCCTCACCCCATCCCTTCCTTCTTCCCCCGCGCCTCTGCGCCCCCCTTTTCGCCCCAGACGCAGACTGACCGCCGCGCGCAGCGTACACGCTGAACCTCCGCGGCGACGACATCCCGTACAACCCGCTCTTCTTCGCGTACCTGTACGTGTCCGCCGCGCGCGCGGTGCTCTTCGTCGAGCTCGCGAAGATCGAGCGCCCCGTCGGCGAGTACCTCCAGAAGCTCGGCGTCGAGACGCGCGACTACAACGACATATGGGCGTTCGTCCGCCGCCGCGAGTGGGGCGAGGGCAAGGTGCGCCGCGCTCCGTCTCCTGTCCGCCCGCCGCCCCGCTGACGCACGACCCCCGCTGACGCGCACGCACGCGAGCAGGTCGTCATCTCCCCGCAGACGTCGTACGCGCTCTCGCTCATGCTCACGCACTTCCGCTTCACGGTGCTCCCGCCCGTCGTCGACGCGCTGCGCGCGGTCAAGACGGAGGTCGAGGTCCAGGGCCTGAAGCGCGCGCACCTGCGCGACGGCGCGTGCTTCGTGCGCATGCTCGCGTGGCTCGAGGAGCGCCTCGCGGGCGGGTACGCCGTGTCCGAGTGGGAGGCCGCGAACAGGCTCACGGAGTACAGGCGCAAGGCGAAGAATTATATGATGCTCGCGTACGAGAGCATATCGGCGTCGGGGCCGAACGCATGTGAGTCCTCGTCGTCGTTGTGGTGCGTGGATGGCGGGCGGGCGCTGATGGCTGGTTTCTGGCAGCGCTGCCGCATTATTCGCCGCTGAAAGACGGCTGCCGGCTGATAGACAAGGACACGCCGTATCTCAAGTGCGTGCGCTCCCCCCACCGGAGCCTCTTCTCGACTGGACGCTGATGGTGCGTGCGTTTGTGTGCGTGCAGCGACTCGGGCGGCAACTACAGGGACGGCACCTGCGACACCACGCGGACGACGCACTTTGGGCGGCCGACCGAGGAGCAGTGCGAGGCGTACACTCGCGTGCTGCAGGGACACGTGCGTTTGCCGTCCGCTCGCCCGCTCGCTCTTCGCGCATCGGTGCTCACGCGGGCTTTTGTTTTCTTTGGCTTTTCGTAACGCGCCGGCGGCGACAGATCGCGATCGACAGCGCGATATTCCCGCAGGGGACGACGGGGCGCCAGCTGGACGTGCTCGCGCGGCGCGCGCTGTGGCAGGAGGGCCTGAACTACATGGTGCGTCGCCCTCGCGCTCTGGTCCGCGCGCGGTCGAGGCTCACGCGGAGGTGGCTCCTCTCTCTCGGCGCGGGCGCGCAGCACGGGACGGGGCACGGCGTGGGCTCGTTCCTCAGCGTGCACGAGGGCCCGCACTCGTTCTCGAACGACGTCGAGCTCGTGCCGGGGCACGTCATCACCAACGAACCGGGCTTCTGTGCGTGGTGCCTCCACTTCCCTTTTTCGCAGCGCTGACCTACTGCCCGTCCGTCTGCTCGCGCGCTTCAGACAACCCGAACCAGTGGGGCGTGCGCATCGAGTCGGCGCTCGTCGTCCGCCACGTGCAGACGAAGCGCGAGTTCAACGGGCCGATCTGGCTCGGCTTCGAGCGCCTCACCTGCGTGCCCATCTCGACGCGCATGGTCGACGAGGGCATGCTCACCAAGGAGGAAAAGACGTGGCTCAAGGTGCGTATGCGTGTCGCGCGCGCTCTTCCCTCCTTTCTGTGCCACAGATCATGCGCCACGCGCTGACCCGGCCCCGCGCGCGCCCCGCAGGACCACAACAAGAACTGCCTCAACCAGCTCGAGCCGCTCCTCCGCGACGACAAGCGCGCGCTCAAGTGGCTCCAGCGCGAAGTGTCGCGCCCCATCGGCCCGCAGCCCATCGGCCCCATCGGCCTGCGCATCGACTGGGAATGACCGCCTCGCCCCGTCTCGCCCGGCCACCTCTCCTCCTCTCCACTTCTCCACTCATACCTCACATACCTTCTCCACCTCTCCACCTCCCTGCCTGACACCTCCCCCTCTCCACGTCCGCATGCGATACCTCACGACGGCCACGCCACCTCACGCCACGCCACGCCATGTCCCACGACCGCCCCTCTCCCGCTATACCTTACTTATTACCTCACGAGTTTTATTTGCGCAGACGTACAGGCCTCGCTGTGAACGAGTGTTGGCGGACGAACGGGCTGCACGTGCCCACCCCGCTCGTTCCGCCTCCGTCCGACGCACGAACGAAGAAAATACATATATATTCAGGAAGACCGCCTCTCCCGCTTACTTGCTTTATCTCTCTCTCTTTCCCTCTCTCTCTATATCTCTCTATGCCGCCCTATCGGCTCCCAGAGGTCCCAGCTGTGTGTTCTATACGGAGGAGGGCGTACTCTGCGCGTCGCGCGTGCTATTTTCAGGATGTTCTTATTGCTTTCCGTGCGCGGCACGCTTCGCTGTCACTTTGGGTTTTTTTGTTGTTGATTCCCCTTCGCGTTTTACAACTACATATCTTTCCCTCTTTACTGACTTTTATTTGGTTGGAGGTTTCGCCGGCATGCAGTGTACCCCCCCACCCGTGCGCACGCACACGTTTTTATCTAGTCCTGTGGAAGCTTTATTCCCCTTCTCGTCGTCTCTACGTCGTTGACCTCCGAACTCAAATAGACTTATCGTGTTGTTGTTATCGTCGTCCGAGGTCCAGATGCTCTACAAATTCTATCATAGATCGTGAAGAGAGACGTGCAGCGAGTGAGACAGCAGAGTACAAACAGTATCGTGAAACAGAAAGAACAGAGATAGAATAAGATGGTAGCGACGGGCGGATGGGTACATGGTGGCGACCAAGAGGAGATCATCTGCGGTTGGTCTTGCCCGCCTTCCGCTTGCCCGCGAAGAGATGTTTGGGCTGCAAACCGAGCGAGTCAGCAAAACGCTGCGAACACAGGCCGAGAGACCGAAAGCACGCACCATTTTCGTTTGGATGACGCGGTCTCCCTCGCCCGCCTTGGCGAGCATGTTGCGCGGCCGCTGGCCGAGGTTGCGCAGTTTGATCGCTTTTGCGGATTGCTATGCGGGGAGGAAGAAAAAAAACGAGGATCAGGGCGAGAGCAATGACGGGGACGGGGACGTAAACACGATGACGACAACGACGCCGTCCACGCACCTCCTCGTTCCGCATACCGGCCAGCTGCCGGTTTGTTCGAGGCTCCCGCCTGTTCTTCGGAACCACAGCACCCGAATTCGACTTGACGCGCTTGTTGGGCGTCCCGTCGTCCCCATCGACATCCATCCACTCGCCGCCCTCGGCACCCGCCTCGTCCATGTCTACATCCATGCCAGCCTCGTCCTCGTCGTCCCGCTTGCGCTTCTGCGCACCCCGCAGCTTCGCCAACGCGATCGCGCGCTCCTGCACGCGGCTCGGGTCGAGTCCCGCCTTCGTGAGGTCCGTCGTGAGATCGGAAAGCGTCCGCAGCCCCGCTGTGCGCGGCAGACGGGACCGGTTCTTCAGCTTCTTCTTGCTCTGCGATTCGACGAGGTGCTGGAGACCGCTCCTGTGCTCAGCAGCTTCCCGCTCGTCGTCAGAGTCGAACTGGAATATTAGACATGTCAGTCAGCTGTAAAGAACAGAGATTCGACGCGGAAAAAGTCACCATCTCCTCCTCGCTATCGTAGAAGCCCTCTGCCGCCAACTTCTCCTCTTCCCGCTCCAAAGCCTCGAGCTTCTCGAGGATGTCGGGATCAATAAAGTCGGCGACATTCTTGCCGTCCATGATTTCGGGGATGATATCCTCATTCCACTCGGGGTTGGCAAGGAGATAGTTCTCTGCTCGAACGGTAAGAACACGTAGGCACCACGCCGGAGAGCGCGGTACTCACTTTTCATGTTGATGTTGTACACGCCAGGACCACCCTCCTCCAACTCGATATCCTTCTCCAGCCTCCTCCGCTCAGGATCGCTCTTGTCAAACTTCTTACGCTCCTTGACAACGTCAGGGATAAATGGCTCGCGCACGACCTCATCTCGGGCCTTGGGTTGGGCAACGTGAATGCGGTTGATGATGGTATTGATCTTGTTGCCCTTGAGCTTGTTCTCTACGCGATGCGCGAGGAGGGCGTCGCAGGCCTTGTTTTTGACATCCATGACACCTTCCTCGGAGTAACATGATACCTGGACACACTGGACGTCCGCAAGGTCAATGATCTCTTGCACGAGCGCGCGGGTTTCCGGGGCAACGTCCTCGAGACGAGTCACATCGATCTTGTTGATGACAAGCAGGGTGGGTTTGCCTCCAAAGAGAGGCTTGATAGAGTGGAAGAGCTTGCACTGCTCGGGGTTAGCGCTTTCTACGAAAAGGAATTTAAAACGAGGTGTAACTGACCTGGGCTTCGACGGTGTACCCGCACTGCTCGCTCAGATCCATAAAGTACAACACGCAGCTCTTTAAATGCGCGAGCGCAGTGATGCTCTGCATTTCGATGGTGTTCATCTCCTCGAGGGGGTGGTCGAGGATACCGGGGGTATCGATCACCTGCCAGCGCAGGTACTTGTAGTCCAGGTGGCCGACGAAGAGCGACTTGGTGGTGAACGCGTACGGCTGCACGTCAACGTCCGCGCGGGTGACCTTGTTGATGAAGGACGACTTGCCGACGTTCGGGTAGCCACAGATGAGGAGGGTGCGGGTATTTGGGTCGATGGCGGGCAGACGGGATATGTGTTGCCGGACCTGCTCGAGGTAGGCCAAGGGATCTTTTTGACGGCGCATGATGGTAGCCATACTACGGTCTTTGTTCAGAATCCCGTAGTGTTTGGTGAAATCAAGGGAAAGGGGAGACGAAGCGGGTATATGCGTCCAAAAAAAGCACTCACCGACCGAGCGCAGCGCGCTTGAGCTGCTTGCAGCGGTACAAACTGTCGCCAAACTTGAGGAGACGAACGTAGTCCTTCGCGACCTGGTCAATAAGGTGCCGCGCCGTGCGCAGCTGGCCAAGGGCGAGCTTGTAGTGATTTTTGTCGTAAAGCACGTTCATGAGGGACGACAGGAACGGATGGAGATCCTGCACCCGCCCAGCACCCCAGATCAGCTCGGATGCCCTCCATAAGCGTAGAGGAAAAGAGAGATGGGACGGACATCGAGCATGGGAAAACTAGTCAGGATCGAACCAAGCTTTTCGTCGAACGCATCCTGGGCGAACTTGACCTTGCGCATATAGAAATTGCGGATTCGACTGATCTTGAAGTTTTTGTGGATGACCTAGACGCACGCAAAATCAGCCCCCCCGTCCCAACCATTCTCCCTTGATGCAAAGGGTTCAAAAGAGGACGCATACAGTCGGTGTCTTCCGCTGAGTCTTGGACAAGACGATGTCCAAGAAATCGGCCGCGGTGGGCACAGGGGCGATGGCCTTGAGTCCGCTCGTCGACATCCTGAGCGTTGATTATTTTGTCGGCCTCGAAATAGGGTAGGGAGGGAGATTCAGGCCAGGGGGGAGGATATCACGAAGTTTTTCGAGCGGCCTGCAGACTGAGCAATGCAGAAAACACCAATTTTCGTCCAAGTGGGGAAATTCCCACGCCCATCTCAGTTGCAAGTGCGCGTGCGTCTCGCGTGTTCTCTTCGGCAGGATCGGCAAGCACAGTCCTGAACTGTCGTTGGGAAAGCATATTAGAGGATGAAAAAATACACACAAAAGCTGTCCGTTCCCAGCCATGTACAGCGTGGTCCGCAACAGTACACGAGAAAGTAAGCAAAAGTAAGAACCGGATGTATATACCATTATTACTGGAAAACACGTCGCGCATAAATAACTAAGTACCGACCCAAATCGTCGCACCGCCTCCCATACCTCCGGGATATATATAAAACAGTTGTAATGATACGAGCAGCAAGATGGCGCAGAGGAAATAATAAGTGGAGAGGGGATCTGAAGAGGTGATAGATATGATGGGCATAGATCGTGATAGACGTCGTGTGTCCTCCAAGCATGAAGTCGTTCATGAATTTCGGCGACCGCTTCATGCGAGACCCGACTGTCCCAGGTAAGATCGGATGATCGCCTCGTTGACTGCCAAATGATGTTAGATGCAGGTAACGTCGAGCAGTTGGAATCTTACCATCAACGATGATTTTCTGCGTCGCGCTGACGTCCTGTGCAGATGAAACACGACTGAGTCAGTATAAATACATGAAACCGGACCGGGTGGACGAACAAGCATCGACGTGAAGTGCTATAAAAAACAATCGTCGCATCAGCCAGATTGCTTGTATTAGAGAGTGGACAAAACGTACCACAAACAGCTTTTGACGCGACTGTCCCTTGCGTTTGTGCACTTGTGAGAAATGCGCGCGGAAGTACTCCGCGACGTCGTCATATTTATTTGGTCTGTCGCCATAGGACGTGATGCTGCACGTCAAACGTTGAGTGACCAGCCCTCTAAAAGCCGAATAACGACCAACGCACTATTTCTTGACCTGGGTACCCGTCTGGAGCTTCTTTTTCAAAAGATCGGTCTGTGATGAGGGGCAAAACCATGCTCAGCTCAGCTCAGCGTCTCCCGGCCGATCTTCGCGCGCGCGGGCCGATGAGCGTGTGATTGGGGGGGACCCACCTTGTTCAACATCAGCACCAGACTCGAGTTCTTCAAAAGCTTGTTTGAGCAAATAGCCGTGAAGAGTTGCAGCGAATCATCAATGCGGTTCGTCCGAGGATCCTCCTCTAAGTACTACTCGCGATCAGGTATCAGATATCAGTCACAACGCGTAACGCGAAACGATCCGCGATGAGGCGAGGCGAGTCGTAATACGTCCGAGTCGAAAGCAAGGAACAGTGTGAGTTGCTTCCAAATACAATGGTGCTTTGTATGCATGACGGCGACCCACCTGATCGAATGCACTGATTGGGGCCAGGAATATGACGGCCGTTGCTGTGAGTAAAAATGGAGTCAGCGACGCGAGAAGCAAAGGGGAAGGGAGAATCAGACAAAATAGGAAATGAAGGAGAAAACGAAGGTGGCGCGTGATTGGTAGTCACTGCAAGGGGGTACGCTCATGGGTAAAAGGGAGCTAAATTGGGTGTCGAGGAAGTGCGCTGGTAGAGGGGGTAGATAAGTACCGTCATCGAAATAAGGCACCCAGGCGTGCCGCTGGACCGCAGTCGCCGTCAGCTTTCATTTGTGGCGTAGCGTGGAGGAGATGACTTGCCTGTCCCCTCTAGAAGCCACCGGGAATGAATGAAACATTGAGTACGGCAGAAATAAAGAAGACACGTTCACATACTGCACCGCCGACATCGTACAGAAGCCAATTATATCTCCCGCCGGCGAAATCGATGTCGAAAGTGTGTTCTGTGACTCCTAATGTTTGCAACCGTACGTGAAGGATATCATCTAGTGAACGCAAGAATGAGCGACGCTAAGAGCCAAGATAAGTAAAAAATACCTACCTGTCGAGGGCAGATAATCTGGCTCCGATAGTCGATGTATTTCTTCAAGGAAGCTTTGGGCAGGACACAGGGTTCACACCGAGACAAAATACTAAATAAGAGCAGCACTCACAAAGCAGCCGACTCTTCTAGACGGAGCTTCCGTAGTCGGAGCAGTGCCTTAACGGCGGGATGTTGCCACAAGCGCTCGACATCGGCCTGCGTCTCAGCAAGCTGTCTCGCAGCCATATTAGCCATCACGCCCGTCTTCGCGGACGTCATGGAGTTCCGAATATCGGAGAGGGGCCAAGAGCGCGTGGGCGTGACTAGTGCCTGCCAGCCCGCGCGTACGTACACACCTGAGCGACCACCGGATACGGTGACGCCGTTGCTGAGTTCCGAGGCGAGGTTGTCCTCGATGGTTATGAGCGGAAGAAGCTTGTTGCGTATCCGCCCGATCTCGTCTGGCCAATTGGGGCCGAGGTTGACGAGGGAGGAAAAGGACTGGTCGGCTTGGTTGGAGAATTCCCAGTCGAGCTCCTCGAGGATGGTGCGCACTGCCTTGATGACATTGAAGAAAACGATCGGTCGCCACGATGGACGTTCTCTGTCGAGGGTCTGGGAGGCGTAGTAGAGCTGGAATTGCTTCTGGAGTGTGGATTTGCCGGACTCTGCCTGGCCGAGCAACATGACTGGGAACGCACCGTTGTTAGAGAACGCCGTCCTGAGATACCAGGACGAGAAGGAGAGGGCATGAGAGGGAGAGAAAGCGGCGCACCTTTGACATCTTTGCGGGCACCTTGCCTCTTCTTTATGAGTTCGCGTTCCTCCTGGATGGGCAAGACAGGCGTGAGGACGGTTGAAGGCGAGGGAAGCGGGGAAGCGCACCTTGAGTTTGTCGTCGATGGCCTTGCTTATGCGGCGGGCCTCAGCCTCGTCAACGACGCCAGGCATTGTAGGGGGTGCGGTCGTGAGGGATGGAGGAGGACAGGGACGAGGGAGAGTGATAGATGGATCAAGACGGCATGATCAAACAAGATGATTTCAAGCCTGCGCCAGGACACCCCGCCTGGCTGTCGGGCCCACGCCCGCTCCCATCAGCGAGCGTTCCCACGGCCCCGTTCCGGTCGCTTTTCTTCCATTCCGTGCAGAGTGCAGCGCCCGCCTCTCCTCCGCAGCGACCCCGCCTGCACCGCCAGCAACCCAACTCTCCATTTCCCACAACTCCTCATCATCCCTTCATTCCACGTGTCCCACCCGCTTCGCCACCCCGATTCGGTCCCCCCCTTTGCTGTTCACGACGCGGCCGCCTCCGCAGATCACCACGGGCCCTGCGCTTTTTCTCGCAAAAATGTATCCTCAGGCGATCACCACGTGGTCTCCTTGCCCCCAATGATGTGAACGTGATCCACTTGCCCCCCTCCTTCACGTCTTCACCATCACTCTCTGATATCTGTGGGTGTCGTCTCTTCGTTGCGTTTTTTTGCATGACTCGGATGCAGTGTGCTTCAGCACCACTACATGAACTGTTAGGATCATGTAGAACACGCAACCATCCGCTTGCCGACAATCTCGCGCAAGACCGTTTGGATTGTCCATCATGATCTCACTACCAAATATACTTCGTACGTGAGATACTCACCGCATCCTTTCCGTATCTGCACGCTTCTTTGCGCCGAATGGGTCCAACTAGCACCGCTGTGGGTTTCATCTCGTATGTGTCTCCGGTTCGCCTACAGCAACTGACAACCACTACAGAGCATTCGACCACCACAACTGCGGAAGATGGAACATGTATAAACCCAGTTGCACGGCCCTTGTCCCAAACGCCGTAGAATCTCTGCCCTTCCGGCGTACAGAAATTTTACCATCTTTGGATCTATGTTCCTGGTAGGGACTTGCATCCCCAATAGGACGCGCCGAAGTCTCTAAGGGTCCTGCCTCAGGCTCTGAGAACATCCTGGGATTCAGACTGCGTTTCCGCTGCAGAGGCTGACTCGTAGATCAAGCCCACATTGTATTGAGTACCTCAGACGCTCCACACGCTTCAAACGGCCATGACACACCGGCCTACACCGACCCGACGGAAAGCACAAGCCTGCTACAATGCTGTGCAGCTCTGCAGTGCTTTTGGATAACCTGAGCCTGTGCGCGGCAGTGCAGACGCCATGGCCCCATCACGCGTTCAATTCCGGGGTTTTCCGCGCCCGCGACGCAGGGCTTCCAGGCTCTCAAACGTCAAGCTCGAGCGACTTATACTCAGCGGCCGCCCGAGTGTCCAGGAATGTCTCGGCTGCCTGAATCGTTCGGCGTTTTGGAAGCGCGTCGAACATGCATGCTTAGCTCCGTTCCAGCAGGTTCCAATGTTCCAAGATGCGCGCGAAGGACAAAAAAGCTTATCCTGTGCCTAAGTGAGTGCGTGGATGCGATTATGCTTCCGCAGATCGTTGATGGCAGATTTGCTTGTCCTACGTCAACTCAGGTCAACTCGTGCATCCCCGTTACCACGGGGACACGCTTGTCCATCCATCCTCTCGTAGCACCTTGTCTCTGCATTCAGCATTCCGGATGTTTGATGGCCATACAATTCATTAGATTAAACATTTGTGGAGCGTGATGCCTGATCAACTGCATGGTAACAATTTCGCACAAGTACTCACAGGTGTGCAGGCGTCGACCTCCGTCTCGAATGTGTATTACATCGCACAGCCGGCGGCTTACTTCGAGATACAAATCATTCCTAGTGTTGTCAAATTCCGTCGACGGTGCCTGACCAACTCTGCCTCAGCCATGACCCCCATCGACAGTAGAAATCAGGCGTCCTGGTGTATATATAGTCTTATCATCGTATCTTGGAAGCGAATTGGAGCGTGCGCTCTTCAACCGGCTCTTTCATGCTGTCCAGAGCTTTGCACCCAGCTCCGGAAGCGGCGCCATCATCTTCGCCACATAACAGCATAATTCCCCATATGCGTGCACTGTAGTGAACATCACTGTTGTTGCTGTACAGTTAACTCCCTTCGATCGAGACAAGCAGCGGGAGAGCGCGCGTCTCTGCTCGTCTCACCAGCCCACTTCAACGTCCGATCTGTCTTCTTCGAGTACAAGGACGCCGCGTCCTGCTAGGCCTTAAACGCGGCTGCGCCTCGGTCGAGACAAAGATCAGGCGCACGGCGCTCGCGCCTCTTTGATGCTCGTGATCGCGCGTGATGCACGAACCGACAGCACTCCAGAGCCAAGGCCGAGCGAGCGCACCGGAGCGTGATGCGGCGCCTCGGCGTTAGGGCCCTCGGCGTTAATCGCCAGCCGGGTATGTGAGGGTATGTGCCTATGAAGCACGCACAGCGGCTTGCTCTCGTGCAGGCAGCGATCACTGATGATCATGCTTAGCGCTGGTTTCGTGAGCTTCGTGTCTGGGCGTCTCTGCGCTGATTCAGTTGATGGTGTGTCGTTGTACGATAAGTACTGGGACATCAAAAGATCTGGAGGAGCATCGAAGGTTGGGCGTTGACCCCCGGCAGCTGTTTCGTCGCCGTGTTTTCCCCATCTATATAGCATAGGTTTGCCACTTCGTCTCGACGCCGAAGATCCATCTCTCTCTAAAAGGGTGGGAGACACCGATGATCTCGCCTGCAGGCACCAGTGAGCGAGTCGGGAAGAAGCATAGACACCGAACGCACTGAGGCAGATCAAAGCGCAGAACAGAGCATTGTATTTTCCCTTTGGCTTTCGTAACATACGCCTACCTACATCAAGAATCAGATCAATACCAAGACAAAGAGATCAGAGGACACAAGCTATGCGACTGCGCTCAAAATTAAAACCCGTCCGGATAGCGGAACCCTTGAGCTTCCATCTCCAAACACCGCCGCGGGCGGCGTCCGACAAACCCGAGAAACAACGAGGGGCAACAAGCCTAACGAACACAACAAGAGGTCGCGACTCGCTCATTCTGAACACACCCACATAGAGCCATACTGAAGATTTAGCGCGCGAGATGGTCTCAACGCCCTGGCGATGTCTCGCGGGTGAGGTAGTGCCATATATAATGCGTCCACCCTTCCGAGACACCCGCGCCCGCCATCACATGTAGACAGTCACTCGTCGAGTGCGCGTCGGGGCGCAAGGTGCCGGGACGGTCGATGGACAGAAAATGGATGTCGGGGTACGCGGGCTTGGACGTGATTTCCTGTCCGATTGACACTGGATCAGTATCCGCATCATGTCAAGCCACGTCCAATCTGAGAGGCCTCGATACATGTCCCGGGTAGACGCGAATATATGTGAATATATATAGAGATATATAGAATCGGCACGGACCATTCCTGGACGACGGTGCTCAATGCGTAAACGGCTCGCTCACCTTGAAAACACGATTGAACTCCCATATGGATGCCCAGTTCCACTGGTTGTGTTCAGTTGGAACATACCTATCTATGGGCTTCCGATGGTTATGGCAGTCTGTATGTCCCGACTGGTATGCTCTGACAATGACCTTCTTATCGGCCACAAATCGACCATCCTCTGTCTTCGGATGAGCTGCGCGATGCAAATCGAGCATGCGCTGCACCTCCGAAGCCCACCATTGCATCGACACGGCAAAGAAGTCTAATACGCCGGCGATGCCAGACCCAGGCCTGTTTTCATCCCGATAGCCGAGGAACTTCATCGTCGTCCAGTGCCCGGCTGTGCTCACGATCATCGCGGCGTAGTTGGCGTCTGGCAGCGGGCTGGTGAAGATCGGCATATAGTATGACGGGCTGAGCGTCCACACGGGTACGTCGTCGGCGAATAAACGAAATGCTGGGTCCGCATCGTAGAGGTCGCTGTAGTGCGATGCGTGCAGCGATATGAGCTCCGGCTCCGAGAGCAAGAGATCGACTCGACGGAAGGTCACTAGAGGCGTGCGTTCAATCGAGAAGCCGGGTGGAAAGTGCAAGGTCAGGATGAGGGGAGAGTTGGGGGAGAGATAGATGTTTTGAGGCCAGGCACGGTCGTACCCTGCGTTTTGATCATAGATGGGTGTCGCGCGAACGTGAGGATACATAAGGCACGAGAGAGAGAAAAAGTGGTTTTCCGTCATCGAGTCTAGAATATCAACACATAATCGAAGTCAGCATTCGTCCTCGATGTGACCGTAAGCACGAGAGGAAGTCTGATTCAGGGCATACATACCACCCAAAATAAGCCAGCCGCCCATCTCGATCAAATCCCGAACAAGGTCTGCACCATCCAGCTGACGTAGACCAAGACATCTTTCTCCAGGAACCCATCTCCAATCCGTGACACCAGGGTACCTGTCCCACTGCGCCGCATTATCCGCCCCAAGGTGCCACCAGAACTCGCGCGAGCTTGCACAACCCTCGAACCTATTGAACAGGAACGCGTCCTCTGGCCTAGTCATAGAGACATTGCCTTCAGGGAATTGAGGGCGATACGACCAACTCCCAGACGCGTAATCCTCTGGAGAGCAGGACACGCGAGGCGTTGGTGTGCGCCCAAGAGTCTGCGATTCGCCTGTAAAAGAGGGCCTCGAGAAAGATGGCCACGCAGTGAGATAAAGAAGGAGAAAGAGCGGAGTGCTGACAAGACACCCAATTGCTATGAATCTGTTCCGCGACGAAACCGCACGGATGGCAGATACGCCCATGGCAAGGGAGATAGTTTTGGATGCCATGGTTGAGAGGTAGAAAGACCAGTCAACATTGTAGTGAGATAGTCTTATCTATGACCCAGTGGTAGCCTGCTCCGTGCGTTCCTGTAATTATGACAAAATTTGTATCGTGCGAGTTAGAAGAATGTCAGAATCAGTCTAGAGCCTCGACGAAGCAGTGTTGTTTGCGCACGACGCGAAGGTCAAAGGTGGAGCTTGGAGGTCTGCTTTTAGCCGCGGAGTTGAAATTTGCGTCAAATTTTCCCATGCACTCAGAATTTCGGTGAGCTGCCAGGAAGTCTCACATTGCACCATCCGTGTTGACGCAACATATTGTTACCTCGAGGTAGCTTCGACATCGTCCTGTATCGAACTCTAAGCGTCTCAAGTTTAGCGATACTCTAGATAGCGAGCCCTAAACTCTAGACGCTGTCATCGGGTCTGGATGTACGCCGACAGTACGTGATTTATCTGTTCATAAACATTTATGGCGTGTGAACGCACTGCACTTCAAAGCGATTGTCAGATTACAGCTGGTGTCAAAACTGTAGACACGGTTCTGAGGTTCTTCTGCTCAGGAACCTTGTTTACCTTTGGAGCGGGACAAACAGGTGCAAATGACTACATGGGCCTATTAGCACTTGAGCGCAATGTGGGTGCTGAACACCTGGTATTGTCGGTGCCACCAGTCGCCCTTTTCGATGACTGGATTCCATACATTGGAGCAGATATTTCAAACATGACCGCCAGTGACGACGACCATCTACATTTCTATTGCGCACAGGCCCATCGGGTTGTTTTCACTTATTTGTCTAGCTCCAAAGGTAAACAAAGTTCCTGAGCAGAAAAACCCGGAAAAGTGTCTACAGTTTTGACATCAGCTGTAAGCAAGATCCACCTCAGGGACCTTCCCCACATAAAGTCTGCCGGAAGCAGCTAGGGTTTGCACCTGCTGACATCTCAGACTATGGACGCTGCGTGCTATTAGATGGGTAAGTATCGTCACATGGCATCACAAGTCAAGCGCCAGGTCGTCTGCAATGGGGTCAGACGTTGCTTCGAGCGAGCTCTCCGTTGCGATTTGGATCGGACCTTTCGCACAATTTGACCTTTATGTTTATAGTAGGATGACATCTCATAGGATATCTTGATTCTTGACCTATTTCTGCTCACATTTGGATCGGACCAGGAAGAATTCTGATGCCTAATGCACTCTTTTGGCCCTCCAAATTAAGCTATCCTGAGCTCTCGCAGGAAGTTCGCAGCACCTCTCATATAAGGTTCCCCAGGATCGCACGCTCTTCACGCACCACCCTCCAGCTTCAGCGCTCATGGCTTCAAAAGTGCCTATCTCGCCACCTGTAACCTCTGCTCAACCTTCAGTCATTGTCCTCGTCGTCATAACACATCGCTTAGGAGGTCTAGCAGAGCGCTTGGTATTTGCCAGGCAGAGGTTTCGTGGGTTGTCTTGCCAGGTATGCAACGAACTGAGATGGAAAGTCAGCGCTCTCAGCAATAGCTCATCAAAACATTATGTATCCTCTCTAAGGAAGTGGTTCAGCTCATCGAACGAGCAGCGTCGCAATTTTTTTGGAAGGACTGGAAGAGCAATGGTGTTCTTAAGGCTAAGTTCGGCACGACAAATCTTTCAGTTGTGGACCCAGAGAGCTTCATCCACCTTCTGCCTGTAATCGACGAATTATATCTCAGTATGGCCTTTCTCATCTATCGTTATCAATTTGTTCTTCTTAAATCATTTCAAATTCAGGCTCTTGAGACTTGGAGCTTGTGGCCTCACTGCCCAGAATAGCGGCCAATTGGGAGTGTTATCAGCTCAATTAGACTTGTTCAGAGTTGTTGAATGAGTGCGTATAGCAATTGCGTGGAAAGTTCGCGTTGAACCGTCCTAACCTATCGTTGAACCCAAGTGTTTCGATTCATGTATCCCAAGTCGTAATTTAGATAATTCAGAAAACAAAACAAACAGGATTAAACATCGAATCTGAACTCATTCTCGTCCTGCGATGCGCCCTCAAAAGCAAAAATCAGCTCATCCGGAGACGATTCAGCGTGCGCACTGTTTCGTGTCGAGCTTGCCGTAATCGTGGCAGTCGATCTAGCTCGAACGGTCGTGTTGCTGTTGTTCGTTGAACGCGATGCGATAGACGTGGCAGGTCGAGCAATGCTGGACGCAACAGCTCGAGACGAAGGGGCACGAGTGGCTGCTGAGGTTGCAGGACGTGAAATTGTCGTGGCAGATGTTGTGCGAGAGTGCGTCGGTGGAGGAGCAGCATTCCGGGGAGCGCTAGCGGGGATCCGAGACAGAGACCTCCCTGCAGCAGCTGCAGGAGGCCTGGTTGCAGGGGCAGCTCGTGTGGATGGTGCTTTCGACACAGCGCGGAGAGAGGCTAGCCGCGATGCAGCTGTGGGTAATGTGCAATTCAACGCCTTGCTCGCGCTGGGTGGCTGGATTTTTGACGAAGTGCCGGCCCGAGAAGACGCAAAAGAGTTTTTCGTGGCAGGTTTTGACGTTGTAGAGGGTATCGCGAAAGGACTATCGTCCTCTGTCGTCAACAAACATATAAGAAGCAATGACGACCAAACTCGTAATGATACGGACCTAACTCTGGGAGTTCCAATTTCTCCCATTTGGATGGAGACGCGGCGAAACCACTGGCCTCTAGCACGCCTTTGCCCATATTCTCTCTGTCGGCGGCATAGTACAGGTCGGCAGTGTCATCGTAGTAGTAGCTATACATCTGTTTGCGCAAGTTCGCTCCAGCGACCTTATAGTCCGGCATGTCAAATGCGGGCTCATAAGGCAGATCTTCTGGCAATCACTATATCAATGTATCAGGTTCGAATCAGGAGCGACATACCGATGGCAGTCGGGGGCATGTATTCGAGCTCATCGTGATCTTCCAGCTCTTCTTCCGTTTTCTCTGCTTCTTCTACAGGTACTACGATGTCGATGTCGCTCACATCCCAATGACGCCCTTTTGTGATAGGCGTCTTGAAATTTAAGGCTGGGCTTCGTCGCGGGCGAGTGCTCTTTCGGCCGGAACCTGGTCGGAGTAGCGCGCCTGGAGTGATCGTAATATCTGGGATGGTGAGATGTGCGTCCAGCGCAGCGAGTTTAACAAGTTTGCCAATGGATGGCGCAGGAGTGCTCGCATCGGCTAGGTTGCGCTGGCGGTTTGGGAATGGGGTTTTGTCCTGGAGTGGACGCGACGCTGTGCTAGTTGCTTTCGTGGGTTGTGTACCATCTTTGAAGAGTTTCTGTGGCTCTTCCAAATACTAATATGAGGTAAAGCATCATAGAAATTATGAATGGGTGTCGCACTGAGAGAATCGACCTTCAAAGGTGTCTGAAAGGATGCCTTATTGCTCTTGACATTCAGCATAGTTTTCGCCCCATGATGGATCACATTTTCCTGAAGAGCATTTCGGCTCTTGTGCGCGTTCCTTCCAGGAGTCTTGAAGGCTCCATACTGAAAGGGACCATCAGCGTTGATAGAGATAGGGCGCGAGCTGAGCATAGCGACAGTGAATGAGAAGATGCCCGCGTTCTCACGGAGCGCTGAATATAGGCCACTGTTCAACCTCACATGACTTGATTATCTGGTAACGTGACCGCGTTCTCAGTTTCCGGCATTCGCAGGGGAGAAAGAAACCAATGATCATCCATGCACAACAAGAAAATAATGTGGCACAAACAGTAACCAATAAGATCCACGTAGACGACAGCTAACGAAAGAACTCAGAGCATGTATTGCGTAAGTGGGGAAGTGGTATAGAGAAAAATCAGGAGCACTATTGTTGAAACAGAGAGCGGCATGGGAATAGCGACGGCAGATCAGATAAGCAGTACATCAATGGGGAAGGAGACAGGAGCAACGAAACAAAACACAATCCATACTGTACATCCATAGATTCGAGCAGACATTTTTTTTTACTTGCGACCAGTCTTCACGGGAGCATTGCGCGCCGAGCGCCGCAGGGGAGGCTGCGCGTCGACAGCGACCTTTGTCTGCTTTCCAGAGCGTGGCTTGACGGGAGAGACGTCCATCTCATCATCGAGACGGCCACGCTTATTGGACGACACATCATCCTCCGCGATAGCGCCCAGAGGCGATCGGTGGTTCTTGCGTTTCTCGCCGCCTCCACCCTTTGCCTGCCTTCCAGCGACATTATTCTCCACTTCTTGGTTGTTGACCAAGAGCCATGATTCCGTCCCGGCGTTTTCAGCCTCGCGTGCAAGCACTTGACTCCGGCGCTCCAGAGGCACACACCTGGCCCTTGGCGGTGTTCGTGCCGGCGGCGGCATCTAGCATAGGTAGTTGGAATCATGTATCACGATGTGAATGAAAATATTGCACTGTACCTTGTCGTCATCCATTTGATCCTCGGACGGGAGCGCGGAAAGCATTGGGACGTCGGCGAGGACGCCATCTTGCGGGTCATTGTGCGGTGATGGCATGTTCGATGGCTCTGCTGCACCAGAGAGCCACGGATGTTCGAGTGCGAGGGTCAGGGTCATGCGGGTTTGAGGATTGTAGTCCAGAAGGCGTCGTACGAAATCCTGAGCTATGTCTTGATCAGCGAAGTTGAGAAGCGATGGTGAGGATGATCGCATACCTTCGTTACTCACACCTGTGTTAGAGAGTGTATACCAGTCAATCGTGCGGTTGGCAACCTTGGACTTGAGATCGGCGTCGTTATCCTCTATGAAGGGGTTAGTATTTGTCATCCTGTGATGAGATAGATTCAGAAATTCTGCTTATTGCATACTTCGCTGGAGACGTGGGGGTGGAAGAACGAACATAGAGAACACAATAACTCCAGCGCTCCAGCTATCGACCAGGTGGTCATATCCTTCGTTGTTGGTCTGGTTAACAACTTCAGGTGCAAGGTAGCTGGGTGTCCCGCACATGGTCTAGCAGCATGATGGCTTTCAGCCTCAAAACGAGTATTCGAGGGTGAAAAGGTACGAACGCGGAGCATTGTCAGGCTGTCTACCGCCTTTGCTAGCCCAAAATCGGCGATTTTGACGTTCGGAGGATCGTCGCGTGTGAGAAGGACATTCTGCGACAAGATGTGTCAACGAAAATAACGTGTCAGAGATCAACATGATACGCACTTCTGGTTTCAGATCACGGTGGGTGATACCCCTGGAGTGAATGTAGGAAAGAGCTTGGCACATCTGTCGCGTTAAATGCTTCGCGATAGGTTCCGCTGTTTTGTTACCATTGTGAGTTATCAAACATAATCATCGGTGGAGCAAGCAAGCGTACATAATCCTTGATTACGCACGATATAATCTAGAAGATCGCCTCCTCGAACGAATTCGAGCACAAGGACTTTAAGCACCATGGATGAGCTAAAGACCGTGCTTCAAACAGCATCAACTCACATATATCACTGTCATGTTCTTCCTCATCTATGAAAACCTCCTTCAGGCGACAGATATTCGGGTGGTCAAGCGACTCAAGGATCGTGATTTCGCGGTCAAACACGTTTAAGCCTGCATTCCCTCGCAATCTGGAGCCATGGATAATTTTGACGGCATACCACTCGCTAGTTTCCCGGTGGATGCCTTGCACTACAGTCGCGAACGAACCTCGGCCTAGCTCGGCGCCGAGATCATATCTAGCGTAAATCCCGTCGACCCTCGGAGGGCAAGCGAGATGGCGATATATGAAGCCTTCACAGGTGTCCAATTAGCATGTCGTTGAGCAGGCTCCAAACATCTTCAAAGACAAGATGCACTCACGAAAGTCGTCGGCAGGGTTTGTTTGCGCGACCCCACCAAACCCGATTTCATTCCCATCGCGAATGATTCGCGAGGTCCCTCTTCTAATTTTGTCGCCATTGACCTATGTAAATTTGGAATAGATCAGGCCACTAGTCTCTGTGGCACCAGGGAAGGAAGAAGTGCCTACCCACGTGCCGTTCGTGGATGTGTCTCTGATAGTGACACTGGTGGCCCTGGCAGTTCCATCCCAAGTGATAGTACAATGAGTTCCGCCTAGAAAAATGGAAGTATAAGGCACTGTGGATGCATTCCGATATGATTGAAGACTCACTTATTTTCAGCCCTGGTAATATGATATCATTGGTTTGACCACGACCGACCGTATACGTTTTGTTCGGCTTGTTTTCGAGTAAATCGAATCGGTGGATGTTGGACTGGGCATTGCACGGGCTCAAGTAGCCGAAAAGGTGGGCGTTCACATCTCCTACGTCAGGATTTTGGGATGCCAGCTGGGTTGCTACCTGCGTCTCCTGGAATTCTTGAGAGGTTACGGGTGCATCATCGTGCGTGAAGGCGGGAGGAGCTTCCATTGGAGATAGCGTGAAGGGAGATTGAGCTGTTGAAGGGGTCAGTTGGGTGCGACGAGAGTAGCGCTGGATAGGTGGCGAGGATAGTCAGTTCTGTGAATGAGATACGCGAGGACGCGCACCTTTTATGAGGGAGAGCCACAAACAAAGACGTGTCGAGTAGTTGCCAAGGACACCAAAGCGTGGACAAGGACGGGGCACAGGAGAGGGGGGAGATTGGACGCGTCAAAGCGGACGCTTTGGCGAGGATGTCAAGCTGAAGACGAAGAGGCCGTCCTCCGTTGGTCCTGCTTTGGTCACTACTGCAGCACGCCACCCTCCCGTTCCCGCAAAGTCATATTTGGGCAAAGATCACATAAGCTTCCACCCCTTGGCTCGGCCAACTACTTCGCCTCATCAGATAACGACTGCCACCCTCCGCAACCGCAGAATGCCACGGAGAACCACATTCTTTCAGTCCGATCTGTTGGCAGTACTCATCGCTTGCGCCTTGTGTTTTGCCAAATTTCAGTCCCGTCTCGCCAAATGCGTGACAAGGCCGACAGGAGCTGTGAGCCCTTGTTGACGAAGATTATTCAACAAATTCGGCGGAAGCGGTGCGCATCCTTGCGGCCTGGCCACGTCTTTTTGCGCCTTGAGGCAGGCGGCCATATTGGATTAGCCATCTTGGTCAGGCTTCTCATCGAATATCGAATGCACTGGTGCAGCACAACAGCACGCAACATGTGGCGCCTACATACGTATCTTGAGGATGCCTTGAGCGCGCTACATGCCACCTCCACAATGCAGGTACGGAGTCTCGCCACCACCTCAGCAACTGCGAGACGACTAAGCGGCATAAGAGGGCCCCGCTTTGCAGCTGGAAGAAGCTGGATTCTGGACTAGTCTGGATCAACAGGAGAAGAGCGAGAGACGCAACGGCAGGGAACGGCTTGAGATCGAACGGAGAGATGAACGTGCGGAGCGCTTAGGCGGCCGATGACCGGTGGCCTGTGGCTCGAAGCGCTGGCGGCTTTCAAACGCGATCGATCGCATACGTAGGCCACAGCGCCCGTCTCGACAATGAGGACGGCGTTCCACGACGCAAACATATCGGTCTTCGGGAGTGTAAATCACATAGGCCCATCACCATCTGCAACGAAATTTTGCAAACCTTGATGGATCTGTTGACCTTTGAACTTCAAGGGAAGGTGCGGACGATTTACGAATGCATTATTGACTTGTAAAAAGCCTGATATGTAGCCAAATCTTATTTCTACCAACCTGCTTACCATGGTACCGCGTTGCCTGAAATTAGTTCATGGTCCCCGCCTATATTAATGAAAGAATACTGAAGCTTTGTTTTAATCTCGAAGCCAAGTTTGATCTATCAAAGTACTGCTCACCTCCACAAGGTCAGGATGGGAGCCCTTCACCCAACCTAGATAAACCAAATTCGGCTCGTTCCTGAAGGGGCGCAGCCCTGCACGCTCCATCAACTCGAACCATGGCAGGAAAGAATTCAAACGATCGCGCCCGTTCCAAGCATGTATCTCGAGTTGCAGCTGGCCAATGGGGAGCGGGCGAGCAGGTCCAGAAGGAGGGTGGACGTAAGCCTCGAGAAGCGGAATGAGTGCGTCGAATTCCCCGCTTTCGATGTCGATCTTGAGGATGTCGATGAAATCGTGGCCTAGTGGTGGGGTCATCGAGGCAGCATTCTGGTGGCATGACAGACGCAAACATACCATTGAGTTCCATGATTGTCTGGAGAGTATAGTATTTAGGTTTGTCGTTGACACCGTGCGCATCCTTTCCTCCAAGAGCCCACGGTTCGAAATGAGAGCGGTTCTTGAGGTCTTTGAAGCGCTGGATCTCAGGACCAAACTTTGGAAGTTGTGTCAGCACATAACACAATCTGCCCAACAAACTTTCATACGCACACTGTCAACGCTGTAATCGTATCCCCATACCTGGCATCCCGGCGCGCGATCGAGAAGATCTGCCTCGAACGAGGACTCGCCGTTGATCCCTGGACACCCGCGATTGTTGAGTCTAATAAGTATGCAGAGTCCGCGTGTGTCAAGTGCGATGTTGACTATGCCTCACCAACTGAGTAGATCACGCATTTTTGTTTCATTGCGACGACCTCCATTCCACACACCCATTTACCACCATCTCCAACTACCCCGATGCGATCAACGCGATGAGGACAGTTGAATGTAGGAGGGAAAAAATCCCCTGCGAGATGCAAAAACAAATCCAATGAGCTCGCCACGAGAATTACGTTCACCAGCTCAGGAACAGCTCGTACATAATGTGTACCGTTTCGTATGCGAAGGAAACCTAGATTTTCGATTGAAAACCTTGAGATATTTGCAAGGGTCAGATTGGAAACGAGATAGACTCACGACTCGATCTGGGCGAGATCTCCTCCCCACTCCCTGACGAACGCCGCTCGCGCGGCCACAGTCCTCGAATACATTTCTTCCTCTCTCTCCACCCATGCACGGAGAGTGCCAGCAGAAGGCCTATGGTAGAACGACGTGTGCACGAGGGAGGGTGCGTGTCGATGCCTCCGAACGACCAACAAATAGATCGAAGAGATCACGAGGCAGAATAGGATGATGGCGTGAGGGAGACGAAAATTCATTCCCTTCATCTGCCATCGTAGCTGGGGTGATAACATTCGAATATGGGAGGTGGGGATATCCTTGTGTGCGAACAAAACGCCAGGGTATTTAACGCGTTCGTGAATGTCTTGTCAAGCGCCTTGAGCCACTATGTGACCCTGCAGTACGTCCTGTATCCAGACGGCAACGCCGAACGGCTTTTGCAGAAAGAGACGCCGCCTGTCTAGATAACAGGAATTGTGATCAGCGAAAGGTGGAATGAGGACCAAGGTGCAAGCCCGCACTGCCCCGGCTGTAGAGTGCCGACCAAGAAGAGGGGGAAATGGACGGGCCTCAATCACCTATGTGGACACGTAGCCCTCCTATTAGCGACAGCACATTTCTTTGTCTCATGGAGAAGCCTAAGGAGTGCCTAAGGCCTAAGAAAGATTGACGCCGCGCCGGGGTCGATAATGCCGCAATTTATGCTGTCGATCTCTCCGACTGTAATGTCCTTCACGCAACTACCGGATGACTTGCGGTCTGCTCTCCGCCGTGCATCGACATTCACCCTAGTTCATCCTCTCGAAGCTGTCCGTGTGGTACTTCGAAAAGGCTTCACGGACCATGCAGATTGTCTGGTGAACTTGTGGAGGACCGAGGTTGCAGGAGGTTGCAGGATGCAAAGGGTAAGTGTCCCTGGCGCGGCTTCTCGGCAACCAACGCGCTGTCGGCGCGTATTGCATGTTTTGTGCCAAGCCCTTTCGATCACTAACGCTTGCAGACGTTCCTTCGTCGTTGCTCAATATCAACGTATCAACTCACACGGAGTCTCACGGGTTCCAACGAATCATTGATGATCAGTTGCTCAGCTTCAACAGCTTCAACTCGTCGGGCAACGAGAAGGACAAAATTGAGTGATCCTGTTCAGTCCAATGCACAAACACCGTGCCCTGCCTATTTGGGGATTCGAGGGAAGGGCAAGCGCCATTAAGCTGCATGGATGAAGCAGGTTTGCTTATCAGTGTTCTCGGCTCTGATGCCAAGCTAGTCGAGAGCGCAGGAAATAACACCATGGGCGAAGAGTGCACGAGTAGAGTTGTGTCAGGCCCGTTGAATGATATAGGAACTGTAGAATACACACAAATCGGAGAATCGAATAGAACCTCGCCTGTGACTGCAGGCTACAACCTGCTGGGAACTGTTCAAAAAGTGAGAGCCATCATGAATACGTGAGAAGCATACTTGCTCCTCAGCGATAATCTCGGCAGACACACGCTCAGACATGACGAAGCCTCCGTCTGGACAGCCGGGGGTCCAAGCTAGGCTGTACCACTGGCTTGAAGAGAAACCTATAAGTATTGATCCATGGAAGCACCACTGGCTAGGATCGCAAGCCTCGAAAAAATGCTAGTGAAAACACCTTGAATTATTGAACGATAGGCTCGATATACTAAAAGAAAGTGTATGCATAGGTCTTGGATAAGACGAGCCGCAAAGTCTCTACGCGTCATCCTCGATCAGAGCCCGAGCCCCTGCAGAGCGAGGGACGATATCGCACTGGAATGAAGGCTTCAAATGACTAGATGAAACACCCAAGGTTAGTATTGACATGCGGAAGCAAGCGCCAAATCGACCATACCTGGTAACACTGCTCGTGAACTCGACAATTGGCTCGATCACCTTGCCGTTGGCATCCTTCTTCTTCGAAATAATCAAAGAAGACAAAACCGAGGAAGTGGTAAAGGTCAACGAAGTTTCCGCGAAATGGGCACCTGAAAATCCGAACGGTGAGTGTGAAGAAAGCTTCCGGTGATAAAAGTAAATTCATACCTGGGCATACACGGCGGCTAAATCCAAACGCGTATTTGCGCGGGTCGGGCTGTGGGTGTTCGCCGAGGTGACGTTCAGGGTTGAACTTTTGAGGTTCCGGATAAAGGGTGGGGTCATGCAAAATCGCCCTGCATCATGTATTCAGTACATGTTGCGTATGGTCGAGGAAAGGGCGCATACCAGATGTTTGCGTGGACAGTAGTGTTCGCAGGAATAAATTGACCTTCGTAGACATCATCCTGCGTGAGTCGATGCGGCAAGCCTAGATGATCTTATTACAGCACCCCTCAAGGAGAGAATGTAAGTACAACATACCCATCGGAGCCACAGGAGCCCATCGTAGCACTTCCTTGACCACAGCATTGACGTAGTGCAGATGCGGGACGTCCTCGATGGTCGGGAGGCGGTCGCGTCCGACGACCGAATCGACCTCCGCTCGCGCGCGCTCTTGGAATTCTGGATACAGTGCCATGGCCGCAACGAACGACGCCAACGCGGAGACAGTCTAAATTTGCATTCCATGCAAGACGACATCAGCATTGCATTTGAGTATGCGCATTGTCTAGAGACTTACGGTGTCGGCACCACCGGCATAGAGAGCACCGCTGCACCATTTGATGATATCCTGCTCTTCAGCATTCGGGGTACTGCCATCGTCAGGCTGAAGCATGCGAGAAGTGAAGGAGTCGATGTATGAACCGGATGCCTGTGAAGCCATATTGTGGTAAATATCTCGTATTAGATGGGTATTAATCGACCTACCATTTGCTTCTTGACCCACTCGAAGGGCACAGCATCAATTTGACTCAGCTGCTCCTTGAAGTATTGCGCACGTCTCTGGAAATATGCACCGGGGAACCACGAGGGAACGTAGCGCACTGTGTTGGGTTTGCGGGGTATTGGCCGTCAATAAGTGAAAAATCGAAAGAAAGTAGAACTGCATACGGGCGGGCAAATCCTCGACAAGCCACTTTCCGGGGGTGTTTGCCTCTACGTTCATCTTGACTGCCTTCTCCATCATTGTCACGAAGTGGTCGTCGTTCGTCTCGACCTTCCAACCATACGCGACCTTCAAGATTACTGCTCCCGCATTCCTGCGCACGTGTGCGGAGAGCTCTTCTGGTTTCGTGTACAGCGCGCGCAAAAGCGTCTTGACTTCAGACTCCATCAGAGGTGCATATCCCTGCGTGGCCCGCGAGTTCAGGCCGCTGTTCATCAACTTGCGGTAGCGCCGGAAGCGCGGGTTTTGAATGGAGATATTGAACACGTTCAAGAAGCGGTTTGCGAGGACGCCATACATCCACTGCTTTGGCCTGTCGGAGTATATGCCTGAGCGAGATTCGAGGAGATCTGACGCGACCTGGGCGCTGTTGATAACAAGCATGTTGCGTCGCATCCCGACCTTCAGGTGGATCAAAGGACCTGCAGGATCATAGTCACACTCAGCTCAACTTCTTCCACGGAGGATGTTGTACGCACCATACTCCTTGGCCATAGCAGCGTAGCCGAGCCATGGATAGGTTTTCGGTATGTCATCCACGTTACCAGAAAATAATTTAGGCTTTGGGCCAGGAGGGAAAGGAAGGTTGCTCTTAGGCGACCTTCGGTACACGAACAACGCCAACGTCACTGCGAGCACAAGACCGCTGAAGGCTGAGATGATAGGATCCATGATTAGTGCAGAAAACACCAGCTGAATATGGGGGTATTTAAAGAAACAGAGAACTCACTCGTCGTGCTTCTTCAGATCGCCATAGTCATCAGTGTTCTTGTGATTCAAAAGCCGCTCAACCGTCCTCAGTTCGGTGTATCCTCAGACCCTCGAGCGTGAGTGCACGATTTGTCTTTCGATTCTCGTCAGCAGGTTGCAGATGTGACGATAGCTTGACTTGGCTGGACGGAAGCATGTAGACTAGTTGAAGACGTAAGTGATGAAGGAAGGAGGGCTATCTCAATATTCCCACGAGTGCTGTGGTTCTCACCGAAGGACGCCGGGCTTTGAAGCTCGGATCGTCTCATGCCTCCACGTTCAGCTGTGCGCGACCGGGCGACCGGGCAGAGGGGTGTCCTCTGGTGTCTTCCGAGGAGGGCACCTACGGGAAAGGGCATGAGAATCCTCCATATTCAAATATCTCAACCCGATGCATTACAATATCTTTTCGGTGGGGCGAGGAAGATGTCATCCAATTCAATTGATATTAGTAAAATAATATACGAGACGGTCTCCATGTAAGAGATGGCATAGTAGCAATATCCGCGTCCTTTGTGAGGTCGTAGTACGTCTTGCATTGCGTACGCATTGGAAGGAGATCGATGTAAGAAGTTGTAAGTAGGGTGAGGAAGCTAGAGTGCGTGATGGAGAAGCTTATCGAACAGTCCAATGCAATGAATGGTAAAATGATAGTGTACAGTGATGCTGCGATGGATGGTGCGATGCGATCATGACATCAGAAGGCATCGGAGATTAAAGCATGGTCTCCTCGAATGTTGATGAACGAATACTGCATGAGTCAAGCAGCATCAGCCCAAGGCCGTTCGCAGAAGTCAACGCATGCAACGTACCTCGGCAAGCTCTGGCCCTACCCCCCTCACTAAATTCACATAGACAAGGTTGGGCTCGGTCCAAAACGGCCTGAGTCCCGCGCGCTCCAAGGTTGCCCACCAGTTTGAAAACTCGGCGAAATTCTCCTGCCCGTGACGCGCGTGAATCTCGATTTGCAGTTGGCCGAAAGGAAGTACGGTGGGTGTGTCGGGTGTGGTGGATGCGTATGACTGGATAAGTGCCGCGAGCGACTCAAATTCTGCCCCTTCAATGTCAATCTTGAGGATATCAATAAAGTCGTGGCCTAGTAACGTGTCGAGCAAGGATTAACAAGATGCGGGTATACAAATGTAAAATCAACTACCGTTCATTTGCATCAGAGTTTGAAGTGTGTACATTTTGGGGTTGTCTGTCTCGGCGTGCTGGTCTTCACCGCCGAGAGCCCACGAATGGAAATGCGAACGTCTCTTAAGGTCAGGTACAGTTTCTATTTCTGGACCGAACTAGAGGTATATAAATTTTGGATGAGACTCGTCGATCGAATACCAGAGGAAGACATCCTACACTGTTCACACTGAAATCGTAACCCCAAACCTCGCAACCCTGCGCTCGCTGCAGCAGTGCTGCTTCGAACGATGACTCGCCGTTGATGCCTACCCAATCGGTGAGCAATTCTTTATGCGCTTATGTCATTGAGACGAGACGTACCAACAGAGTAAATGACACATTTTTCTTTCCTGACAATGCGTTCCATTCCGCATACCCATTTACCGCCATCACCTAATGTGCCGATACGCTGGACACGATGCGGACACTGAAACGCGGGAATGAAAAAATCCCCTGTGATTCATTCAACGACAATCAGTTGTTGAGCGCCTCGGTCTAGATAAAGAGAGCGCGCGTACAAATGGTATAGAACTCTCCATGAGAGGGATAACTTATGATCATCATAAGTGTACCCGTCGTCAGCGTGACAGGCCCGTTGTGATAGGAACAAGTATACTGACGGGTCGATCTGTTTAGCGGCCGGTCCCCATTTGCGCACGAGCTCCTTGCGCTCCTGCAATGCCAGTGAATACCGCGCGTCCTCCTCCTGAATCCACGCGCGCAACTCTCCTGGAAAGCGAGCTGCCCGGAAGAAAGGTCTCGATGGGGGATTGAACGGTGGGTCTTGGTAGAGGAACCAGAATGCAAAGAGACAGAACGTGAAGACGACGAGAAGCGTTGAGCGGGAAGGTCGAACAGGCATGTTCGATGCACAGAACAGAGTGTTCGTCAGCGGCAAGGTATTAATGAACGTGTTGGCGTCACGGCTGGCGTGGACGATGGATGGGATGAAGTGCAGACTTGTCGCTTGCACCTTGGGACAGCGCAGGTGAAGTGGTGATTGTGAAAGAGGAGATGGGTGGCGACGTTGCCGAGCTTGTGAAAGCAGAAAGGGTCGCTGACGGATGCATTTTGTGGAGCACAGTGGTCGCGGCGACGCGAGCGCAACATGGTCTCGTTCCTAGTACTCGACAGGATGTCGCTGAGCCTAGAGTGGAGTGGGGTAGAGCTTGCATAAGCCTCTATGTTCGTTGCCGCTTTAGGCAAACCCAGTCTTGTCCTGGCCGCTCCAAGCTTTAAAACCCACCTCACACACGCTCCATGTCTCTGTGAAGCTGTACATGCAATACGTTTGAGAAAGCAGGTGAAGAAATAGTCAATGCTCTTGTCAATGGCAGATCACTGATAATTTGGCTCCAATGACATGGGAGAATCGTGGTGATTCCGCCTGTAGGTAGCGCCGTAGAGCAAGGTTTCACAGCGACGTGCTACAACGTCCTTGCAGTGCCCTCAGGCTCTATCATGGGTCATCCTGTTCCTTCCATTATATAACATACACCAAATTAGCTCGTAACAGTGATACAAAGATAGCGCTGTTCGATGTCCGGGAAAGTCAGGTAATCGCAGCAACAGCGACGCGCCCAACGACCTAGAACAAACACGACTGACAGGCTGACTGGCTATTATTATAGTAACCGCGTCCAGCATCCATTCCATCGGAAGAAGCATACGGGTGTGGCCTTTTAAGTGTCAATTCATCTCTTTTTGAACACTTACTTGCTCACTCGGTCCACGATATATCTGTACGCACCGTTTCACCGAAACGTCTTGACATCGGTCTTGTCATTCGCCTGGCTCGTTTTCCGGAACATCTGTCACGATTCGATCTCTGCATCAGTATCTTTTGTTTGAACCCTCCAGGTCAACACACGGCCGATGGGCGTCAGGCACCCTCTGCGCGACTAACGGTTATGTGACTTATCCTCACTGATTTTCCACACAAATGATGGAATTGACAGAACGTGGTCCAGCATCTCTTCCTTCGACATGTGCTGAAAGCGTCAGTGTCCCACACAGCCACAGAGCTGCACACTTAAAACGCGATGAGTGGCTCTTTAACAGTCGTTCGCTTCCCAGAGTCATCACTCCCCCACTCTCACACCTGCACATTCTCCAACAAACCACATCAAGCCTGACCGGCTGATCATCAGCAGGTTTCATAATATTGGGGTCTATCTATAGCCTATCACAATCAGAATGGAAACACATGTCTTTCCGCTCGAGATCCTCTCTGATATATTCCTCTACTCTCTTCCTAGTTTCCCTGATCAAGTCCTCTCACTACATTCCGCGCCACTTGTCCTCACACAGGTCTCTCGAGAATGGCGGGCCCTTGCCCGCTGCATCCCAGACTTATGGGCACAGATCTGCCTCCCAGACACAGAAGGCTGGTCGGACGCAGCGCTCACGTCGTTATTCACCGAGTTAGGGACGTGGCTTCGCCTCTCACGCTCATCACCTCTATCTATTCATCTGGTAACACACGATCCGCGCGGGTACACACGTTATCTGAACGTTCTCTCTGTTCACTCACGTCGCTGGAAAGATGTGCACATGGAACTCGCCCCCGGGCATTCTCTCCCCCCCATTTCGCTCTTAGCGGTGCCATTGCTGGAGAGATTCACGCTGAAAGCGAAGCTGAGCGCTGAGAACGCCGAGGCATTGAAGGAGTCACTGCGATTCGCATCCTCCCTGCACGCTATCGACGTCGAATGGCATCCCGGCTGGTCGCTCCCATGGCCAAACATGACGCAGCTCACCATGCATGCAGACGATCCCCTCCCGATCTTCGACCTCGCCCAGCTCACAGCGCATTTATTGCAATGCAATGTCTTGTCCTCGCTCAAGCTGGCAGCGATCGATTACGATGACTTCATTGGCACCGCTCTGGCGGCCGAGCTGCCGCAGTTGCATGTCCTAGACGCGGCATTGGAGGATCCCGTCGTGCTTGGATCGTTCCTGCGCGCCATCGCGGCGCCCCAACTGCACACCCTGCGCCTGTGCATGAGAGATGCGGTCGAGCTATTCTCTGCTGGGATTTTGCACATAGGCTTGCGCGAGATGCTGTCGCGCTGCTCTCACAGTCTCCACGTTTTCGAGCTCACCTCGCGCAGGGTAAGCGACGGGCTACTCATAGAGGCGCTCAGGAACATGCCGAACCTCTCTTCTCTTTCCCTCAAATCCATGCCTCTGAGCAGAGCTACACTCGAGGCCTTGACACCGCGGTGGACCCACGAGGGGAAGCTTACGTCGGGTCTTTGTACGAAGCTGGAACATCTGCATCTGCACACGGACGACCATACTCCGAATTATCCGTACGAGCAGCTTGCATCCCTGGTGGAGTCAAGGTGGAGGATTACTCCTCATCTCCTTCACACAAACACTCCCGGTGCACCTGTTGTCGCCCGGCTGACTTCACTCGAAATGGCCGATCATGATGTTTGCAGGATGGAATTGGACGCGCCAGCGGAATACGCTCGTATCGCGCGATGTCGCGATGAAGGATTGCGTTGGATCGCCAACCGACAGGTTGCTTCCTGGTGCCGGGCATAAGGGTGCCTTGTGTTTTTCGTCGCTTGAAAAGCGAGGTGGGCAGAAGTTTCCCTCGAACTTGCGGCATGTTCTTACGGTTAACTCATCACAAATATCCGACAGATAACAAGCCCTGGGTACACGGGGGCGGAATGCTCTGAGTCATGGAGAAGCTTTTCGGTTGTCGGAAGGCACCATCTGCATTCTATGCACAAAACGACTGTCTGATGTGTCAGATCAACCACGGAGACTAAATCTGCATTGTCCCCTCGATATTCCCTGCGTTCTCCGACCCCAGCGGACCCCTACGTTTGAAGGAACAGAGGATGCACTGGAGATGACCCGACCGGTCCTATCTGTTCTGCTTCACTTATAATTGTGAGACTAGTGGCCCTAATTCTCAGGCATCTCAGCCGATGTATCGCTCCAGGTCCCCAAAGCCTTCCTATTTATTGTAGGCCAACACGATTCATCGGCGTACATCCTACATCATTCAGCTCGCGTATCCGACCTTCGTCGATTCGCTCTCTTGTTTTGACATCTCCGCCATCATATACATCATCCTCGCACAATGTGCATACCAAGTACGAGTAATGTATGATATAAGGTTCCGACCGCTTTTGAGGAGGGATATTGTTAAATTCGAGGTTGCGCTTGTGCTATCGAAACAGTCATTATCGTGCTGTCGCAGTGTCGTAGATATGTAAACGCGGGCATACTTCATGTGCATAAAAAGATAGTGCGACATGGACAGAAGGAAAAGAAGAAGAAAAGGGGCCATATCGAGCGCGGGGGATAGTTCAATCTGAATCGGAGTGGCGGGTGGATTGGACGCGCGCATAACTAGAAGGAATAAATACTTGCAAAACTTCTGACGTCGCGTGTCGTAGGATTGGCGAAGGGCGCCGAATGTTCTTTTTGGACAAAAGAAAAGGCAGCGAAAAAAAAGGGTGCCGTAAGAGTGAAAGAAGAAAGAACAGATCATGCAGGAGGAGGCTCATGAGGAGAATGAAGAATATTCACCAAGGCGCGCACAAGGAGGGCAATTACTCTTCCCAATCTACGTCCCACACGCGCTTGTTCTGCGGCGTGTCCTCGTGCCTCGCGCTCCTCGTCCTCCGCCCGTCCCGTTCGCGCGTGACGGTGACGGGTCGCCAATAATACTGCTTGTACTTCATTGTCTCCGCGCGCTTCGCAGGCCGCGGGGCGAGTGATTCCAGCAGAGCCGCGCGTTCAGGATCGGGGTCTCCAGACGGAATGTAGAAGAAGGACGGGGGAAGACTCTGAAAATGGATGCAGGAGACGTTTGTCAGAACATGAGTGGAAGGAAAGTGAAGAGATGGCGGGAGTATGTACCTCTCCGCTACTCTCAATGCGACCAAACACGCCACGTCGAATGCCCCATTCGAGGAGCTCCTCGACAGGGCCCATGTCCTCGTTGTCCTCATCATCACCAATTCTCTTGCGTCCTCCCTCGTCTTCCGATGCAGATACATCTTCGGGACCCTGTGAAGAGGAAATCATGAGGACCAGATTGCAGAGAAAGAAATACAGCGAAACTCACCTTGGCAAAAGCAGCGGGATGCGCCGCACGCACTTCGCGCCATATCGCAGTAGCAGGTAGTGAAGAGGCACGCGAAAACGCAAGAGTTTCAATGAGAAGGCCTAAAAGCTCCCCGTGGGGTGCGTCATCGTTATTCTGTGTGCCTTTCTTTGCCTGGTCCGATACTTTCGCAGGTGATGGTGGTGGAGCCTTTCGAGTATCTGCGGATTTAGGCACAGCAGCGCGCTGCGATCGAGGGCGGCGCTTTGCATCGTGCGTGTCGCGTAGTATCGACTTATTCGGGCGATCTTTCGATCCGTGAGAGGCCTCCTGTCGTTCTGAAAGAGGAAGTTGATCTGGAGCGGTCGATGACTTCGAAGACCCGTCTGATTTCCCGAGCCTAGGTTTCTTCGGTTTGGGGTCGACTTTCATAGATCTTTGCCGAGCTTCAGCTGCATCTTCAACCTTTCTCTTGCCTTCTGTTGGCTTCGCAATCGGTACCAGACTAGCCCTGCTTATTTTCTTCGTATTATTTTCTTCGATCGCCGTTTCCATTGACTTTGAAACCTTGTCAATGCGCAAACAAGCATCATGGGCGGTGCTTGAAGTTTCCAAACGCTCTGGATCAAGCCTGGCCTTTTTGAGAGTGTTCTCGCTGTGGACAGGCGTGGCCTTGCGTTTCAGATGCGCCGATGGCGGATGCGATGGACGAGAAACGTTGGGTAGCAAGCGAACAGATGACATGGGAGATGAAGGCGGGGAGGAAAGCGGCGATGACAGGTTGTGGAAATTATTTGATGAGGATGCGTTGAGGGGATTGTTTTCGTGGAAAAGTGGTTGTATGCGCTGCAAATGGACGGGGAAACGAAAAAAAAAGACGTTGCATGAATACGAATTCAATGCCAGTTCAGGCACGAATGGGAAAATAGGCACAGATAAAGACATACCTCGCTGACAAGGGCATCCAAGGGGTGCGCAACGGTACCCGTGGCCTCCAGGTGCACACCCTCGTAAGGCGCATGATCATCTGGCGAACTTTCTTCTACCTCGTGTGGAAGTTCTTCGGCTTCCGAGGGCGGCGAAGATGGAGGCAGCGGCGAATACCTACGTTCGTGCTCGTAGCGAACAGCGCGGCGCCGAGGCTGCTGATCCACCTCCACGTCACTGGATCCGACACTGGATCCGTCATCGAAGCCTCCCTCCACATTCCCCCCATCAACGACGGTATGCCTAAGTTCTTTATCGATAAGCGCCCGGCATGTCTCGGAAGGATTGCGGTTCGGTGGGGCGGTTAGCTGGACCGGCCGATGTGGGGACCGTGTGGGGAAGATACTCGACGAGATGTGTGGCGCAGGTGGGTGTGATGAGATTTGCGGGAACAGTTTCGGCGATGCTAAGCGTGGATGGGCATGCAATGCAAGTAGGGCCGCAGCCACGTCGTGTGCATCGTCACTGTATGTCGGTAGAGGTTTTGACTCGTACCTGGCTTCGGGAGCAGGGCCAGAATAGCGGGGCATTTTTAGCGCGCGCTGCGTGTAGGAGTAGAAATGCGCATCGCGCACGGGGGAGGACGACACAATGTCAACAAAAGCGTCTTCGTCAGGCGCTAGAGAAGCTGCGCGAGAGCCAGAGGAAGGGGCGGTGAGTGCGTCGTCGCTGGTCAATGGCGGCTCAAGATCGTCATCGCTGGGCATCCAATTTTCTGTGCGAGCGCAGGAAGAGTACGCGTAGTATGATGGTTTCGAAGAAGAGGGGGATTGAGACGGCATCGACGATGGGGAGGGGGAGCGCGAAAGGGGCCCAGGCGAGGTGGAAAGACTTTTGCGCCGATATTTCAAGGGCAAAGCCAGCGGCGACACAGACATCGCGGGCAACACCGTGTTCGATGCCGGCGGCGTATGTGCGAGCAGGATGGTGGTGGTCGGAGAGCAAGAGCGGTGGAAGGGAATCGGCGACGGCTGGGCGAGTCACGTGTCACGTGTTGGACAAATCAACGAGACCGCGTCGAGACGCGTCTCCATCCAGGTGTCCATCGACCAAAGAGGTTTAACTGGCCAGTGACCGTGCGGAGCTCCCGATCCAACTATGCGGTGCTGCGCCTGCGTCACTTCTGATCAGATCTACGACAATTCATTCTCGGCCGGTGACGGCGACGGCGACGGAGGAGACCTGCTAAGGGTGCAAGGCTTCAAGAAGGTCTCGCACAACCTTTGTAGGCAGTCGCGGACTCGCAGCCGGCATATGCCATCAGAATCTCCAGTCAACGGTGCGTAGAGCTCTCATCAGTTTGACTGTTTGCAAAGAGAACGTCCAACAATTTCAGGTTTCCTCGCCACCAAGTCGCTTGAACGGCTTTGAGCGGCTTCTTTTTCCAATCGCATCCCTACGTTTAGCCAGAAGCGTCTTGAGTCTTGACTATAAGCTTGTCGTATAGGCGCATGATGTCGGCTGTCTAGCTTCTTATAGCCACTGGCCTTCGATCGATATCTCACCTATAATGATGCAAGGTCACTGTATGAGTTCATCTTTCATCTGTACTAGCCAACCAATACTGACATCATTGTCCATCGCATGTATCATAAGTCTGCTTCATCTTTCAAAAAACTTATCTATAACTTCACATTTATCTAGGACATCCACTGAGCACCCTTGCATATCTCGCAGACCAAAACGACCATCTCCTGCGTTTAGAGAAAGAGGGAAGCGTGCCCGATTTCACTGTCAACGATTTGCGTTTTCAGTGTCCTAACTCTCTCTCTCCGCGTAAAATCGTTGTTCATGTGCCACTCAAATTATGTTCCTCAGATCTGTGGCACGGCGGGACTGTGTCATAATCCATATCTGTTTGATGTCGCGTGTAGCCGGATCTCATGGTATGCATGAACCTTTCCTTTCATGCATGTGTTCTGTTTACAGCTGTGCACCATGTTCTGAGCTTTATCTTGTTGTCCTTATTGTGGCACCACACAACCATGGCCGATACCACGCAGTGATTCACCGCCATTTTTGAAGGACAGGCAAGCGAGTTTTTCAAAAGAGGTTTGGCTCACCCTCTGGACATCTCGTCAAAAACTTCGACTATCACATACGCCTGCGATGGCTTTGGACGCTCTTCTTCGCATCCTAAGTAGAGCGGACGTTCTGTCTGAACATCTGCTACGCATTTTCATCGATGGTAGCTTCATATACTACGCTAGAGTAATCGACCATCCAATTTGTCAGGGATGTTTTGCGCAGGCACTGAGGCTCGCGACCTCTGCAAATAGATAGCACGCAGCATTGTTTTGAGCTCTTGCACTGTCCGCTCGAGTGATAGCCAATCATATCCAGGGCAATCCTCTGGAAACTGGTGGTCGCCATTGGGTGGAAGCGTGGAAGACAGGATGTTGCTTTGTCACAAACGCGTCATCCAGCGGCCCCTTACATTCTCATGCAGCTCGTCCGCCATCGATCTCTCTTCGCCCGCTCCCTGTCGCGCACTGTACTCAACTCGAATCAGAGCACCCGCACGTTCCACGTATCCAAACTTTTCAAAATGCCGCGCACCGCCGAGACTGCGAGCTTCAAGGTATGTCGAATTGGGGGATAAGATCCTTGAGAAGGGGTGCGAGTGTATCGTAGGGACTCCATTCACACATTCGTCGGTGTGCAGTTCAATCACACCATGATCCGTATCAAGGATCCTAAGATCTCGATTCCCTTCTACACCGACGTGAGTGACTACCACTTTATCCATTGAAATATCTCAATGTCAAAGTCGTGAAACAGATATTAGGGATGGACCTCGTCTCCTGTGCGTGTGAACAGATAGCCTCCATCTGCGAAACCTATCTGATCGATTGTTCCAGCGCACGATTTCAGCGACTTCACGCTCTACTTCCTTGCATACGACGACTCCGACGGCAAGCTCACCGGCGACCAGAAAGAAGCCCGCCGCCTCAGCCGCGAGGGTGTGCATCACCACCACATACCTTGATCATATTTACCTTCATGACGCTCTACACAGGTATCCTCGAGCTGACCCACAACCACGGCACCGAATCGCTCGCCGAAACGCCGTACGTCTCTGGTAACGCCGAACCTGGAAAGGGCTTCGGGCACATCGCCATCACCGTGGGCGACGTCGAGGCTGCCTGCGCTCGCTTTGAGAAGCTCGGCGTTCCGTTCAAAAAGAGGCTCACGGACGGGAAGATGAAGAACATCGCGTTCATTCTGGACCCCGATGGGTAAGCGCCGTTACTTCTAGAAAATGATAAACTCAGATGTTAATTGCGTTTAATATGCAGCTATTGGATTGAGGTGGTATGTCGCTCGACCATTTATTTCTTGAGATATAGGAGTCTCATGTTGTCTTGTGACATCCAGCTCCAGCACACTAATTAGTCAGTGAGAGAGAGGAAGAGAAGAAGAGACGTCAAAGATGAAGAATCATCCGACATATGCCGATTCTGTGGTCGTATGAGTGAACCATGTATCCACACACCGAACTCACGAAAAAATCATACCTACATTCTTATTCGTCTTAACTTGTCATGACGTGCCAATCCTCCATGACACTTTCTTGGATATCCCGTTCGGGTGGATCGACTTCACGCCTTGTACCTCCACTTTCACTTCGCTTTGCTTGCCCTTGCCCTTATCTTTTTCCTTCGACAACTCCGTTTCCTTTCCTTTTCCCTTTTCCTTCGACATCTCGTTTTCTCTGTCCTGTTTTAGTTTCCATTCCTGCCATATTTTGGCCATCGCTTGCGCGTCGGCTTTTGCCTCTGCTTCTGCTTTTGCCTTAGCCACTGCCTTTTTCATCCTTACTTTTGAGTTGGCCTTAGCTTTCACGACCCGCATTTTGGGCTCTAAAACGATCGCCAACTGGGGTATCGACCGCTCGACTTGGCGGGATATTTCGGCGGGAGACAGTTTACCTCTTTCCACGCCACATACACGGCAAGTGGAAGACGACTTCGGGCCGTCAGGAGTGGGCAGGGCGGTGAGAGTCGGCATCGAAGAAGTCCCCGTTACCCAGAACGATACTAGGGATGGCGGATCTTGAGCCGTCGATGGGTCGAGCATCGGCGATGGTGGAGTGTAGATGTCGGATGATTTACAGGCCAGGCAGTGTGTCGTAGTAAGTCCTGCGGTGGAACGTGCGGCCATTTGGTCCCGAATCTCCTGTCGGGCACAGTCGATCGCAATGACGTTCTCAAGGCCGAGTCGCCGCCCTTCCTCGAGAGTAAGAGATTCTTCTCTGCTGCATAGAGCCCGGAAGCCAGGGAGAAGCCATGCCTCGACTGCGTATTTTTCTCCAAACGCAACTTGATCGACGGGCGAAATGATCGGAGCGAGAGACTGAATCGCTAACTCCCGGATGGTTTTGAAACCCCATTCAGTCGCTATATCAAGGACGGAAATCCACGAAGTCACTCCTTGTATGTGGTGCCTCGTGAAATCCCTGGAATGGAGATATGATCAAAAAGTGCGCTGGAAGTGTTCATGTTGCACTGACAAGGGATATAGAATCGATAGTAAAGCTTCGAATCCCTGTTTGTCGGTGGCATCCAATTTGATAGGAGTGTCGTTATTGGAGTCGTGCTGGAGGAATTTGGCAGCGAATTTCGAGGAGTGGCGAATGAATAGATAGCGATGGAGACGATACAATGTGCCCTCGACCTGCGCGATCCGACATGAGCGCTATGAGCACGCACGTTCGACATTAAAAGCTCTAGATTGTGCGCACCAAAAACATCACGTTCCCGTCTGGGAAGAAAAACTTGAAGCTCTTCGGAGGCTTATCCGGCTCAGAAACTACATCGTTCTTAGACGGAGCTAACAGGGCAGACACAGGCGTCATTTGTGAGGCAAGCTTTATGTCCTTCCATACAGCAGGGAGAGGGGAAAAGCCTGGGGCCGCCAGCTTCATTTCCGACGGATGACCAGGAAGATTTTCCATGACAGATGCTACTGTAGGCTGTGATGCTGGTAACGGTGAGAGAGTCAGCGTATTTGATGATATTAGGCTCACCGGAGGAGGAGGATATGGATGCTGACATTGAATTTGGGATAGTGACGAGGTTTACTATGGGGGTAGAATGGACAGGGAAAGACTGGTACTTTTGAGCAGTAGACGTGAAGTTACTTGGCTGAAGACAGATACGTTTCCAAGACCTTGATTACGGCATTTGTGGGCGAGTGTTTCAAGAAATAAGACACACCGAAGCAAAGCTCAGGCAGCTGGCGTTTTGAATTCATGCCGCTGCCCTGTCCTACTTCATGAAACAGACCCGTCTCTGGTGCACAGTTCCAAAGATATTGCTCGGGATCGAGGTGCTCGGGTCCTCTTGCTTGGTCGGTCTATACTGTCTCGGGTACAGGAAGTGGGTGCGGATATCCGACGTGGGCCGTCCTGGGACATCGGCGGTGCGGATACCTGCAAGCACGACAGAGATGTCAGCGGATTTCGAGGAGGATGAGGTCCGCCCAGCAAGGTTCCGCATTGTCACAGTCAGCAATTACAGATGTGCGGAAGAGACGATAAACATCACTCGAGAATTCGAGATATCGTGTATCCAGATGCTACACTTGAGTAAACAATCATGTCTGTATTTCGATTCATCTCCTCTTGTCATACGACGTATATATGGCCTATTCAGTGATTGCTTCGTTTGCGCACCCCGTTCACTTTGGTCGACTTCACGACTTGTGCTTCCACCTCCCTCTCTAACTTTTCCATCTCCTTTTCTCTCTCCCTTCCCTTTTCCCATTCCTGCTCTAGTCTGGCCATCGCTTCCGCTTTGGCCTTCGCCTCTGCTTCTGCCGCAGCCGCAGCCTCTAATCGAGTCTTCAACACTGCCCTCAATTTGGCCTCAGCTTTCTCAGCCTGTAATCTGGCCTCTAGAGCGATCGCCAATTGGGGTATCGATCGCTCGACTTGGCAAGAGATTTCGACAGGAGAAAGTTTACCTCGTTGTACACCACATACATGGCAAGTAAACCACGACTTCTGGCTGTCAGGAGTGGAAAAGGCAGTAGTGTTCGGTATCGAAGAACCCCACGCGATATGCCCAGTATGGCCCCAGGACGATATTGCGCGTGGCGTGGCACAAGCTGGTTCGGGCTCCGGCGATGGTGGGGTGTAGATGTCGGATGATTTACAGGCCAGACAGTGTGTTGTAGTCAGTGCTGCGGTAGAACGTGCGGCCATTTGGTCCCGAATCTCCTGTCGGGCACAGTCGATCGCGATGACGTTCTCAAGGCCAAGTCGCCGCCCTTCATCGAGAGTGAGAGATTTTTCTCGGCTGCATAAATCTCGGAAGCCAGGGAGGAGCCATGCCTCGACTGCGTATTTTTCTCCGAACGCGACTTGATCGACGTGCGAAACGATGGGTGCGAGAGTTTGGATTGCCAACTCTCGGATGGTTTTGAAACCCCACTGAGTCGCTATATGAAGGACGGAACCCCACGAAGCCACCCCTTCTATACTGTGCTTCGTAAAATCCCTGGAATCGAGATAGGATCAAAAAGTGCGCTGGGAGGGTTCATGATGCACTGACAAAGGATATAGAATCGATAGTAATGCTTCGAATCCCTGCTTGTCAATGGCATCCAATTTGATAGGAGTGTCGTTGTCAGAGTCGTGTAGGAGAAATTCAGATGCGAATTTCGAGGAGTGGCGAATGAATAGATAGCGATGGAGACGATACAGTGTGTCTTCCACCTGCGCGATCCGACGTGAGCGCACACGTTCGAAATTGAAAGCTCTAAATTAGGCGCACCAAAAACATCACGTTCCCATCTGGAAAGAAAAATTTGAAGCTCCTCGAGGGCTTATCTGGCTCAGAAACTGCGTCGTCTTTGGGCAAATCTGAGAGGACAGATGCAAGGTCTGCGTCTATCGAGACAACAGGGAGGGGAGAAGAGCATGGGGCCACCTGCTTCAGTTCTGGCGGATCAAAAAGAGAATTTTCCATGCCAGCAGAAGCTAGCGTATGCTGCGATGTTGGGGACGGTGGAGCAGAGTCGACGTAGGTGATAATATCAGGCTCACTAAAGGAGGAGAACGAAGACGCCGACATTCAATTTGGGACAGTGACGAGGTTTGCTGTGGTGAGGACAGCGGGCAGAATGGATGTTGATATCGAAAGGCTGATACTTCTGAGCATCGGTCTTTATGATCGAAGGGTCAGCGCTTAAATCTAAATCGAGAGCGCCATGAGGAGTTGATATGTAACGAGACATGCGGCCTTGAGGCTCTCCACCGAGTCACTAGACGTGAGAGTAACTTGGATGTCCTAAACCTTGATCACATTTGACGATGAGTATTTGGACAAGAGAATGCAAGTCACTGAAGCGCGTTGGTGTAGAAGGAAACCAACATTACATGATCTTTGATATGAGTCATGGTATGGTCAAATTACACTCCTTCACAGATGCGGCACAACATAACGAGATACGCAGGGTGCAGGAGTGGGTTCACCAGATAAAGGCTGAGGCCGAGGCATGGAATCTATCTTGTCAGCAGGTGAGAAGACAACAATCAGATAGCGCCTAGACAACATGAGGCTTACCCGGGTCATTGAACGCTGGACAAGGCTACATTCCTTCCCAATTCGTAGAGTTCACATAGAGCCTAGGCTAGAATACAGTGTCGCAAGATGCTTCATCGATCTAGGGTGTATGCACAGTCCCTTTGATTGCATCTAGTACTTTTTCTTCCTCTTCCCGTACTTTTTCGATTTCATCGATCGCGGCTTGGGGCTCATGACTTGAACGACGTCGGTTGTCTCATCCAAACCTTCGTCCATATCCATTGCATCGAGAACATCAGTCGAGGTCGCTGGTATTGGCATCTGATTTTCGACGCTTTGTCCAGTGGGTACCGCAACGGGTGGGCTGAGGTGCGGCAATAATTGCTTGACCTGCTGTGAGATATCGGCGGATGTAATGCTTCCCCGCTTGACACGGCAAAACCGGCACGTATCAGCATCGACCGTCGGGTTTGCTCTGAGACCAAACGCATTGTAGGTGATGGTAAAGGCGTCGTTCGAGTTACAAGACAAGCATTTGCCACTAGCGGTCCCCGCCAATGATCGTGAACAGTGTTGAAGCTGAAGCTCCTGGCGTGCATGTGCGATCGTGATAACGTATTTGAGACCAATTCGGCGGCCTTCCTCGAAAGTGAGCGATTTGTCCCTTTGGCACAACTCGGTATATCCTGGTAAAAGGAATTCTTCAACGTCATACTTGTGCCCGAACACCACTTTGTCAACGCATGAGCCGATCGTAGCAAGAGATCGGATGGCTAATTCCCGAATGGACTTGAAACCCCACAGGGTAGATAGATGAAGGACGGTAGCCCATCCTTCCACTCCTTCCACATCGCTTTTTGCAAAATTCCTGAAAACAAACTTATGTCAGTTCACGTGCGAAGGCATTCAAGGTCGAAAGCATTCAAGGTATACTGACGAGGGGTACAGAATGGACAAAAAATTATCGAAAGCGTGCCTCTTGACCCCGTCCAACTCGATAGGACCATCATCCTCAGAGTCGTCAGGAATGAATTCAGCCACAAAGACTGGGGAGTGGCGAAGGAACATATGGCGATATAAGCAATACAATGTGTCCTCGACCTGTACATTCAGTTGTAAGTCCACATGTCAGCATTTGTAGAAATCAGGTCAAGCGCACGATGAATGTTATGTTCCCATCAGGGAAGAAAAAGATCTCGTGCTTCGACAAATCCGGTACCGAGGCCACATCAGGCGGCGTCGACAGAGTAGATATAGGCACATCCTCTAAGGCAAGCGCTGCGTCCATCAATTTCCCGGGCAGTGCAGGAGGTTCTTGTGCTGCCGTCATGATCACTGGTTGGTGGACGATGAAGGACTGCATGCTGGACGCTGGTAGATTTAGAGACGGAGGCGGCGAGAGTGTGTCGAAGTCCTCGAAATCGGTGATATCAGGCTCACTGGGTGAGGAGAATGAAGACGCTGACATTCAAGTCGAGACAGTGATGAGGTCTGATGAGGCTCACTGTGGTGAGACGCCTTGGCGAGACAGACCTTATACTTCTGCGCAGCAGTCCTTGTGATAGAAGGGTCAGCGCCAGAACCCAATCGAGAGTGCTGCGAGGCAGCTGGGATATAACGAGACAGCCTTGAGGCATCCCCGAGTGGTTAAACAGGGTACCGTCAGGTAGCCGAGAATCTTGTAGGAGAGTGCATGCACTCGCCATGTCGCTATAAGAAGTGGCGCACTGAAGTACTGAACAACCAGCCAGGTATGATGTCCCCAACAAATGAAAGTGAGGACAAAGAGGTGCGGCATTTACCGAGCCAGTCGGCGTCGCTATTTTGGCTTCGTCGTTTCGCTCGTGCTTCAGACCGTGGCCGCTATCATGTTGAAGCTTGAAGTCCTTCTGTTTTCAGCCGTTCAGCTCAAGTTTGCCTGGAATGTTTTTTCGTAAAGCATACATTCCCGAAAACTGAAAACAATGGTATGTCGTCTGGTCACAAATCGAGTGCAGGGTTCCTACTGCTGCGCATGGCGATTTGACTATTTGAACCTTTCTCTGAGACATGACATTGGCAATCATATACCTCAAAGGGTCTCTGAAGACCTCCTGATCGGTTGGGACGTGGAAGCCGTGTGATCAACTCTGGACCTCGATGCCGTCGATTGAAGCTTTCGCATGCGTGTCGAGCTGGTTCGGTATGTTAATTTTCTTCTAGTGCACTTTTACTGAGTCGATGTTTAGCTTTGGCCCAATCATCAGCGTGCTAGTCTGATAGAATTGTCTGTGATAGCTGCACATGTGCGCTGCACCCAAACCTCGGGCATAGGATTGGCTTAGGAAGATAAAAATCTTACGATGCTGTAATACCTCGTGACTGTGTGTGGTACGTGCAGACCTACTAGCTATCCATGACCCTACCAGATATCATACCAGCCGGCTCATGCGCGGAAGTCCGAACTTTTCCACTGCAATCTTATAGCTGCTGCTTCGGTTGTTACGTTCGCACAAGGCTTAGGCTAAAGTCATCTCGCCTTCCAATCCTTGAATCCGTGTCCCATGATATCTCGCTCTCCGTGCCATATGCTTCATCGACCTTCTCGTTTGGCTTTTCTTGGGCAACTCTGATCCCCATCTCCGCCATCATGTGGTCTTTGCTACTATTTCACTCGCGGAAGTGCACGCCCACCAACTGAAGAGTGTAGTAACAACTGCTAGACCTGCTCGCCCAGGCCTCGTTGGAAGATGCCGCCCTGTATGCTGCCTGAATAGTATGACGGAGTGATATCACATTCTGCAGGAGGGGCCTCATCAGAGGGCTTCTTTGTTGATCGAAGCAGAGGCGCGTCAGGGTTTGACGAAACAATAGGCGAAGGGAACGTAGTCATGGGGTGGTCAAAATGGACATCAAGAATTCCACCATAGCCTATAGACTGTTAACCGACAAGGTTTCTCCGAAGTTGATCTGTATGCAGCAGGTGCCCCACAAGACCATTATAACGTTCGCCCCAGCCTGCCAGTACATAGAGTGGGCATATATCTTGTCATGAGCTTCCTGCTTTGCAGGTCGACCATGACAGCGTCCTCATGTCTAAACTGTCGGCTTCAAGCGACCTTCTCAAGAGTAAGCGATTCCGTTTCATAAATAGGTGTATCTCATCGACATCCACTTGGTCGACAGGCGCAATGCCGGAAGCCGGAGATGAAGGACGGAAGCCAGTCCAGCTATCACTTCTACCTCATGGCTTTTCGTGTAGCTCCTGTAATAATCGAGCAACGATCAGACTTGTGCGTGGGGAGATGACGTGGATTTTTCGAAATCGCGAGGTTGTCAGTGTCATACATGAGTACAAAACCTGGAATGAATGTGTCAGCTCGTCCTCAAGTCCGTACAGTTCACCTCGTGCCGAATAGCAGTCAAAACTGGGCTCAGAAAGAGGTGGATATCAAGGTCTGGGCAGTTCTCGATGGAGAGGTAAAGAACTGCGATTAAAAACACGAACCTTTCACGAGTCATTGTACGCCGACTCACATGAGCGCTTGGCGCACTAAAGACATGGAGCTCACTTAAACACGGTATGGCGACCATAGTCTCGTCCTTTCGTACAGGTGATGGGCAATGATGAGGATATTCTGTGCGTGCCAGATCTATCAGATGGATCGGAATCCGAGACGCAAAAAAGGCGTAGGAATAAGTTATAACAAATGGGGCCACTGCCACAAGTATATCAATACAAATACTGAGCAAACACGCCGTAAAAGCATGTAAGGCTGGGCAACAATAAGGAGCCGTCGCAGCGTATGGTGGCCGGATTGAATATGCTTAGCACTATCTTCCCTCTAGGCTGTATCCTCATTTTGTCTGCGGCCACGCCTTGATTCAGGCGGATACACGCATTTACGATGCCGTTTCAAACATTGCCTATGAGGGAAAACCAAAGTAAGTTAGCACAGGTTTGTTGAAAAGATGAGATGGCCAAGATGAACACCACGAGGTGATCAAGGTGGAAGTAGCGCATGTAATCGGTTTCCCAACAACAGAAGCCGCGCGCAGATATCGCGATGGCTTTATCAGATGAACGGACTGTCTCAGCGCGAGCATCTAGCTGCGTCTAGTTCAGCGGCAGCAGCCGGTGCCTCACATGGACGAAAGCATATAAGGAAGACGGGAAAGGATGGAGCGACAATGACCCTCAGTGACCTCCTCTTTCCTCAGCAAACATTGTGATATGAGCGACACTCACATGCACGTTTTATCTGAGCTATTAGGATCCGCAGGACCGCAAGCGATCTTCCGACCACGACAGAAGAAGCACGCAATGGGCTGAACGTTTCTGACGACGCGAGTACGACCACGGCGTCGCGCGACACTAGCAGTCCTAGAGCCTTCCTCACCGATAGTCTCCAGGGATTCAGTGCTTGTCCGGCCCATCCATCCTCGCTGGGTTCCCGTGCTGAGACCCCTAAGGATTCCAGCTTCGTGGTTCGCGTGCGCAGTGTGTGTGTGTGTTGTAGGTGCGCATTGTTCTGACGAAATGATGTAGAACTTCGACTCTAATGTTGATATGGCCACCGGCGACTGCGAGTGCGGAGAAGTCGACGCTGTGGGTGCGCTCGTGGAAGAGACAGTGACGCTAGAAGGTGAAGAATAGGGGTAATACTGTGAGTGTTCACACGGCGAGAAGCACTGGTTGGCGCTCGTGTTCGCTGCACCCCTCTGCCATGGCATCACGGCATTCTGATCAGACTGTGAGCAGAAGGCATGACGTGCTACTGTCGAGAGAGGACGGCACCTGGTGATCATGCCGCCTTTGATATTGTGCTTGATAATGCTTCTCTGAGGTCTCGTCATCTAGGAGGCTAGAAGGATGCTCGTACTGCCAAATGGAAGTCAGCGAACCAGGGTCAAGGGAAGAGAAATGGGCACTGACCTTGTTCTCTGTATACGCGCTCTCGCCGTTGAAGGAAGCAAGGCTATGCCTGTTTCTTCTTTCTTTAACCCAGGCATGTTGACCAAAGAAGGCGGGATTGAGAGCAGGCGCTGACGGTCGGCGAGCTGGGCTCGGAGCGGCCTCTAACGTCATCTGTACGGCGTGCCGAGGAGTTGGTGCAACGATTTCACGGACTTGGATAGGCTCTATGGCAGAGTACACGTCATCAACAGCATCGTTCCACTGTTCATGAGTCGTCTCTGCCCATGGGTCGAGGATAGGGTCTTGGCATACACCCACAGCAGCAGAGAGGTCGGTTTGGGAAGAGGCGCTGCCGTAACGCATGTCCGCAGTAGCAGCGTAGTCGACGCCTCCGGGATGATGGTACGCCCCATGCATTTGATAGAACCCATGCTTCAAAGCATCTCACTATCATGTACGGATCATGAAAGTAATTCGTCATATGCGCACCTCGTCCGGACTGTAATGAGAGTATCCCAAAGGGCTGCATTCAACAAGGTTTAGGCTTTCGATGTTCTGGCTTGAGATGATCGAATAAGGGAAAGATGTCAGTCCGTCGCCACTAGATGACTGATCAGGCTCAGAACTGTAGTCGACGAAGGCCTGTTCACTTCCGAAGTCTGTCTGATTCCACGACACGAGGGTTGAGTCAGATTGTGATGCCTGCATGACGAGAGTGTGTGAGAGCAAGAAAGTAAGAAGTCAAAGAGGGGAAGATGGTAGATGACTCAAAAAGAGCTAGGTATCGGGTGCCATTAATATAACAAAAAACGACCCCGGATCGTCGTGGCACTCGGCGGCGCCGCTTAATCGAGAAGGGTTTAAGATGGCACTAGAGACATCATCATCTTGGCTCCGACCACGCGCCTCCACGCGCGTTCACTAACTCAAATTTCTTATTTGATCAGGGAGAAATACAAGGACCTACAGTATTTCCTTGTGGAACGTTCGAAAGAATTCGTGCAGGTCAGTACCTGAAGCAGTGTGCGACACTGCGTATAGATTTCGAGCAACTTCGAGCCCATGCGCAGTGCTCGGAAGCAAGGTACCGGCCGACGATACAAAGCCTGCTTTGCGTGGTCCCACGGTCAATTATGGGACTTAGTCGTGATTCTCTATGATTTCGATCAGTGTGAAAATACTTACACTCATTCTCCCCATTGGGGCACAGGCGTCAGCTGTAAATGAAATTATTGATTAGCGAACGCTTCTGGCACAGAGGGATCTCCTGATGTCAGTCGGAAGCGCGGATGAAGATGCTCATATGACACATAAAGGAGTGGTTACTTATGCGAGGTTATTCATACCTTCTGGTTTGACGACTGCGAGTAGTTGAGCATTTACTTGCAATGCACCGACGACCAGCCAAGCTCTTCGCATTACGATCATCGCAGAAATAAGCATAGAAGTGTCGCATTGGCGAGGCCAACTCCTGGCCGCAGCTGACCTCGGCAATCGGACCTGAGCAACAGAAAGTTTACAACTCAAAATGAGTAAGCAGCAGAAGACTATCCTGAAGATCGTTCCGAACGCTTAGGAACAATGGGGCCTCGGCGAACGGATCCTTTTTGAACAGCTCAAGCCGGCTTGATGGTCTTGATGGGGTTGCCCGAAGAGCACGCACGCCGCCGAAGACACAATGTCGGAGACCCCGACATGGCCGACTTCGAGCTGGAGTAGAAGCGCTTAGAGCAGCTCAGCAGGATATGATTTCTGAGTATGCCTCTCTCCATTTCCCAATAAGAGATCCTTGAAAAACGGAGGCTCGACTGCACCAGGCTCGAGTCTGAGACTCTTTGCCGAGCGTCCGCGTGGGCTGGGATCCAAACCCGCCTTCAATCCATCTAAATTACCATTCTGACATCAGCTGTCATGGGGTAAGATGAATATGATGTTATAAATAGTACTGCCGTGTTCAAATATAGAGAACTTACTTGAAGTATCTCCACAGAAATCCTAGCACGATCAGGCAGCTTGATGCTAGCCGGGAAACCGTAGGTAGATACAGATTTGAAGGTAAGACATGTCCTGGAGTCATCGATCTAACCGTCAACGAGGCACACTCTGTCCCTGACGTCGGGGATGAGTTCCTGGCGTCGATATCCTATCAATTGCTTTAAGGGAGATACGGTAATAACACGTAGTTGACATAATTTCGTGCAACAAGACGTCCAGCTGTCGGAGAGGAGTAAGTAAGCGACGAGTGGCCGTCGAAAGACACTGGGCACTCGCACCTATCCTCGTTGTAGAAACCTCAGTATTGGGCTGCTGGTGAATGTCGACAGTGACTTATGTCATACTGCACAAAATAGAGATTGAACGAACAGAAAATATTCAAGAGCCGTAGATCCTCATCCACATGGCCCAGTTGTCACTGGCCCGGGGATACAAACAAAATTTCGTCCCTATCCTCTGCATCCTCTGCATCCTCTGAAGGAGACATCTCCCCATCACTATTCAGGGCCGCCCAGTCTGCTTCGATGCCCCTTTCAAGGGCAGTAATCTTCGCCCCTCGCTTCCTCAAGAAAGCGATAACTTCTCTAGCCCTCCTCCAGCCTGCAGAATTCCGAGGCGGGACGACTGCGCTCTCGACTTGCTGACTCTCGAGCGCACTGGGGTCTTCTACCCCACCACCATAAGCCCACGCGAGATGCACCGAAGCGTTCACACACTTCTCCGCCGGGCCTTTCTCAAGCTGGTCAACGAACGACGCCAGGGCACGAACTGCCTCTGCTCGGGCACGCAGGACGTGCCTCATGACGCGCCCAGAGCGGGGTCGCCTCTTACGTCTCGACTTGACGGGCGGTTCTGCCGCTGCGCCGGTGGCGCTCGTCCCCGCCTTCTCATCCGGCTTCGGCGTCGACGTGCCGGAGTGAGAGCCTGATATCCATGGGTTGACAGGTGGGATCGGCGTCGTGGTATATTGCGCGAGTGTCGTGAGCGGGTACTCGAATCGCTTGGGAGCCCAGACGCCAATCAAGACGCGCCAGGCCGCGACGAGGCGTTTCGCACTAAGATTTGATCAGAAATGTGCAGACCTCTGACGAGTTTGGAGGAAGCTTGACTCACTGTTCGTAATTATCTGGGTGAAGTGGAGTAAACATAACACCGTTTTATTCAGAAAAGTGTAGCATGTAGAAATGAGTATGTGCTTACCGTTAACTAATTTTGTGTGGTATATTGCTGTGAGCCATACGACGAAGCCTGCGAACAAAGCTCCGACAGGGGTGTACCAGAGGAAAGCCCAAAGGAAGAAAAATGCGGCAGGGTAAATCAACACGAGCAACAGTAGGCCGAAAAGAATTTTGTTCTGCGCTTGTGTCTCTTCTTCGTCCTCTACCAGGCGTGCACCAAGCCGAGCCATCACGTATGCGGGCAGATGAATCATCAGGGGGAAGATGAAGAGGGGGAGACGGACTAAGCAGGACAGACTATCGCGAAGAAGGATCAGAAGTGTGAACAGACGGCTGGGGAGAGGGACGGGGCGATAGGGGTCAAGTGTATCAGGAAGAGGAAGCGCAGAGAGCACCGAGTTTGTAAGCTGAGTCGACTGAAGCAGAGAATAATATTCCAGAAGATGTCGTTTGACCGAGTTGAAATTGGGCGTAGCATCCGGCGTAGAGAATAGGTCAACCAACCTGAGAGACAGATTCATCAGCGTTCTCGAAGATAACAAGAGTGACAAACGTTTGTGAAACTTGGACGAAATCGTCACGATTGAGGGTAGTTTCGTCCTCCCAGAGAAGGTCCCTTGCCATGCGTGCAGCATACAATGTGTCCCTGTATGAGAGGAGCAGCGATGAGATACGCCAGACCCATGAATGAATGGAACTTGCCAATCTGGCGCGTTGATTGTCAGCTCGACCAGTCGAGTCTCGATGGTGCGTGTCAGGCGTTTGACTGCCGCACGCGGAGCACCTTCCTCCGCCGACAAGAATTGGTCGATATAAGGGTCGAGCGTGATGCCACGGCCGAACCTAGGAGCATTCACGTCAACTCTAAGCACTTGGCTCAACGATATCGCACTGGGACACACTCCATGATGACCTGTTGTTGAGCGTCAATCAGCATTTATGGAATATCACCAAAGTACGCGTCTTTCACTCACATAACTGCGATACTTCGATTTATTGGTATATACGATCGCAGTAGGCACAATGACCAGAGGATCCTCCGTCACCTTGTCAGGGTTTTCTTTCGCCCACTTAGCATACTCGAGCGCGGACCACGCTGCGCCATCTTTCACCTGCATGATCCGTGGCTCGGTATAACTCGTGCCTTCCGGGAAGAGCGCGACGGCGGCACCTTGTGAAAGCGCATCGAATGTCCCACGAAAGAGTGCCTGGCGATCTTTGCTCTTGCGATCGACGGGAATGTTGCCTGTGCTGATGAGGATGCGGCGTACTACTGGATTTACAAAGAGGCTGGCTGAAAAGGCATATGGATGCAAGATGGAGCGCTTGAGGAAGGGATGTAATAGGTGAGGGGATAGACGAGGGCGTACCCTTGCTCCAGTAGTGAAGGATTCGCTGGTATGGAAATGCCGAGGCTGAAAATCTGCATCGTAAGTGATGTTCTGGATCACAGAGTATATGCCACTCACAGAGGATGGCAGGGTCTAGCATCATATTATGGTGTGTCGCTGTCCTGTGTCGAAAGTCAGCATGCGTTTGATGATTTTCCACCGATCACATCGCTGATACCACCACTGAATCCCTTCTAACATCCCATACGTCGCGCTCAACGAAAAGAGTACCTACGCAATAAGCGGACCCTTTCGTGGCACGTTCTCCTCGCTGATAACGTGGACTTCGGTGAAGAAAGAATAGACAGCCCATTGAGCGATCTGACGAAGCACCCGGTGTAGAACTTTGTTGTCGTCCATCGCTGTCGCTGTGGTGGAAGTTAAGGACACGCCTTAGTGGCCAGAGTAGCACAGAGCACTGCAGACGGCCACCATGCAAACACGTGCCCTAAGCGCTTAAGCAGTTTCATATGATAGACCCTCCGGCGGGAGGACTCTGCGCAAACTATCTATATTTTCGTACTTTATTGATTTACTGTCCGCGGACCATGGCTTGAAGACAACTCAGAACAGAAACGTACAATACTTACACACCCCATTCCTCGAGCTCTGAAGCAAATTCCATAGTTGTGCTGATGGCCCCAGCGCCTGTAGGCGATCTCAGCTGCTCTTGGATCTACCAAACGAATAAACAATCGCGTTGCATATCTCGGAAAGGTGTCGGTATGGGTAGACGTGCGATCAGTTAATGCCTGCGCGCTCAAGTAATGAGACAAACGACATTTCCGGGCGCATGATAACAAGCCGGGGCCAAAAACAATTGAGCAGTCACGCAAATCAAACATGATTAGAAACATCTTCATACTAGACAATGACATGGAATAGAATCAGCAAAATTGTGCTTGATCCGAAAACATTTCTGAGAAAATCGGAGATAATGACCCTGGAACCATAAGGCTCGACAAGGCTAGACCACAGGAAGCAAGTCGCCGAGAGGGTGTACGAAGTGTGTACGACCGCGAAAATCGAACTCGGAGTTCTGTTCCTCATTACGCCACGCTTATAAAAAGAGCAGTGCTGAACTTGTTTCGTCTCGCAGTAGACCTGCATCGGGCCGTAATCGAGCGACAGGTGTTGTAAATTTCTGATCTGCACCGAGCATTGACTGAGCCTGCACATACTCCGCAGCAAGCGCGCACTAGATTATAGTGAGGAGCATCTGCAGGTACAATGTATTAGCCCATTTTGCTATGAAACACAGCAAGAAAGAAAGGGCCGAGGATGTTTGAGCATACAAGAATCGTAATGCTAGCTGAGCTTGTATGATTCACGAATACCGATGAGCATTGAGCATAGTCAGAATATACCATTTTCACTCACCAACTTGTAAGTCGGCCAATTCATTGCTACTGTCATGCTATGACGCATGCCGAGGTTATCAAGATATGCGTCTAATGAGTGATGATCACTGTAGAGGAAGTTGAACCTACTGACGGTCGCATTCGAGAGGGAAACATTCTCGAGGATACGTTCTAGCGTGGGAACCAGATTCCTGATCGAGCAGCGTGTTGCAAGAGACGTGTCACCGACACTGCCATCGCGCTCAACGTTGTGCGTAATATCATCACCTCCACGTCCACCTCCATTTCAATCTTCCTTTCCTCCGGGCGACATCCACTATACAAGGGACAAGAGAGAAAGCACGCCTTTAAATACGATGCACAGTCTCTACGCACGTATCAACAACATCACGGCGACGCTGTCGACATGCATGATGGTCCTCCTAGCAGGCATCGCGTGTTCGTCATTCTTGTTCACGGCGGACCCGAAGGGCACGCTCAATATTTCCTCAGTCCAAGTGTGCGTTGTCTATTCTCCTTTAGAATCTTTCTTCTCCTGTGCAGTCGGGCTTGTGCATCTGAGTGTCACTTCAGTGTGTTTAACTGCACGTCGTCCGAGGGGGGATATATAGATGTGCAATGGAGGCCGTGAGCCCATGTGAGCCCATGACAATGGGTCGTGACCTTCACTCTCCAGCTGTTAAGCTCATCCGATAATGGCGCGTATCCGTCATCGCGCCCATAGTCGTATGTCGTTTGTTGGTGGTCCCGTCTATGCGCTTCGGAAGTTGATCCACACGGTGCCGCGCCCCGCTCCCAGAAATTGTAGCGCTGCGAGCTGCCATTTATGCATGCGTGCATTACCGGATCGATTGCTGCCACGACTGCGCGCTTCTCTTCCTGCTTCATCAGGCGACAGGTGCTTCAAACCACATCACTCTATCTTCGTCTTCTGTTTCTAGCTGCATCTTTATCGTTATCTCGCATGTTTTGATATGTCCTATGTTTCAACTTACATCATCGCCTGCTCACCTCCACCATCGCACAGGTTTCCCGGCCAAACGCGTCGCATACCTAATCGTACGCAAGACTTCGCTTTCGTCAACTTCAACCTCACTGCTGGTCAGTCTGATAGTCTCATCTCCCTCTCCATCAAAGCGCGCAAGTCACCTGCTCTCCTTCCGCATTTGTCGCGATCGCCATCCTGTATGCCTGCTAATTTATCCCTTTTCCGCTTTTGCACCGCCGTTCGTTCACCTGACCCATAATTCGGCGAACCCTCCCGCTATGCAATCGGCTCCGCTGTCCCATTGATTTGCCCTCGTGTACATCCGTCCATAAATTGACAACCGCTCCCCATCTCCTCTGATCTTTGATCCTTATCGTTCGCCACGCGTACTGCACGCCGAACGCAAAATCGAACGCGAAATCGGATCGGATTCGAACACATAATAGACCTGACACCACTCTTCAACTGGAACACGAAGCAGCTATTCCTGTATGTTGGCGCAGAATACACTAATGCGAAAGGGGTGAGCCTTGGTCATTTTCTTAACTCTCTTGTATCCAACCTAGCCGAGGCTTCTTCGTCGTCGGTTGGTGCGCGCTCGGTGTGATGCCCGACCCCGAGCGTGTGTTTAGCTTGTCGAACGCAATCGAGGTCCTTGTCTGGCACCTCTTGTCCTTGTCCTTAGCTTCTGCCAAGGACAATTGACCGCGAAGGCCAAGGCCAAGTCCTTCAACCGACCTAGCTGCGTCTTGATAAAACGCTGATATGTGTGGCGTTGGACACACGGGTCTGGACGACGCAACGGAAACCCGACATCGGGACACGCATGCGCTACTTTTTTTATGCCTGGCATGTAGCCGGTGACAAGCTCATCGTCGTTTTCGTCGTTTTATATTCACGCGCGTGATGATTCAATTTGTTTCGATTTATGCGTTAATTTCGTGGCGTGGATCAAAAAATTTGGGCGCTGACTTTGCTGTGTTCCATCGCCCCCTTATCTCTTTCGCCGTAGGTGAAGAACGAGGTCGTCATATGGGACCGTATCGTTCGTCGCAAGGAAGACGCGAACATACAAGTGCAAGGCAAAAATAAATACCCATTTCGCGACCCTTCCGAAAAATTCCGGTACGTCTCTATCCCCCTCCAGCCTTTATCTTGTCTTCGCACTAAATGAATCAATTATTAATGACCTTCTGACAAACACAGGAACCCAGAGCCTGCAGAGTACACGTTGAAATATAATCTGATGCCGTACGTGGGGCTCCTCACGTACGGTGAGGCTGCGCGCACGACGCCCATACCATTTCCCGAGGCAAAAGAGCGCGTATCATGACCCTACCGTCTCCCTGGAGCTGATGGAGTAGAGAGCTGGAATTGCGTCATTGTTAATCTATGATGGAGCACAATTGGGTGGGTGGTCTGTGCAGATAAATCCATATCATCATGTCATGTTTTGCAGTATTGTGATGCTGCGAATGTACTTTCCGTTCATATTAAACTGCAGCACAACCAACTGTCTAGGTGTGCATTCAAACAAGCGAACGGCGTGCCGCGGGCCCAACCCGTTTCATGGTAAATAGCCGCTGGGTGAAGCGGAGACGCGCGGGGCATGTGCACTACGGCTCGCATCAGCTACTCGCCTATTAGGTACGCACACGCCCCTGCAAACCTCGTAATAACGACGTGCCTACTTACATCTTATCCTGAGAGTGGACGAAAGTCTCCTCGGAGCGCCGGCCGACGACATGCGGAAGGGAACCGAACATGACGAGGGCGTAGAATGCGTGTGGAACATGCGTGGCGGTAAGTCAGCCAGCACCTGATTCAAGGATGCCCTGGACCATCCGAGTGGGCGGACCGCTCGAAGCGGCAGCCCAAGTTCGCTGTTCTCACGCAGCAAGTGCCCCTCGCAGATGACACGATTTAAGAAAGGTTAGGCTCGGGGGTAGGTAGGCGTACATGAACGTACGTACACAGTTTTCAAGAACCGCCTCGACTAAGTATGTTTACAGGGCGGTGCAGTAAGCAATTGTGTGTGTATATGGTTTACACACAGAGTGGGTCAGGCGAAGCGTGTCGAGGGCATGCTAGGCCCCGTGGGGTTCCCTGTTCAGACTGGATAGGAGTCGCGATTCTGGAAACCGGAAGCAAAGAGTCAGTCGATCAAGCTCAATCAGCACCACAGTCGGTTTGGTCGATCGACGATCGATGCTCGCGATGGCGCATGTGGCGCACTGTAGCACGACAGGTTGCCCGATGAGGATTCAGGAAGCGAGGCAAATCAGTATCTTGCCTTGGTTGGCAGTCCTAGTCAGGACTCAGCGAAGCAGTTGGTTCCGCGTTGCTTCGGATGCGGCCGCCGCCTCGCCAGGGCGACCCGTCACACGGTGCGCACTTTGCTGGTGGTCGGGAGAGATGACTTGGTGTAAGAGTGGGTGTTTGCGATGAGTCTGCGATGGGACACATCCTATCAGCGCCGAGGCACCTCACAAGTATAATGCTGGCAAACGAATGGAGAGAGGTGAATCATGTATATCGGGATTATCGGCGGGGTGATGCACAGCCTGCTGGTTGGGCCAACGCCCCGTGCTACAAGGGAAATCAGGATCAAAAATATCGCTGCACTGTGCATGGTTTCCCGCGTGTCTTCCTGCTGGAAGAGGCGTGCGGGGCATAGGGTCAAAACGTCAAACGAAAGAATGGCCCGTATATGCAAGCTGTCAAGGAATCGAAGAGAGACACCTACGATGCGCTCGTGTTGTGATTCAGTAGAAACGCGAGGGGATTGGCCCCATTGGATTAAGCAACAAGCAAGTCGGACATCACTTAGTACAGGGCGCAATTCCAAATATATCGCGTGGAGACGGATTGCAGGGATCTTCGGATGGAACTGGGGGTGGCAATTTAATAGGAATTGATAGGTCGTCTGCCAGCAGCGAAGTTACTGTCAACTGAATGCGATCGCGTCCCCTCCGAACCGTCGCGCCGCATCAGATCTGGCCTTGTCTTGGTGGGATCAAGCGCGTGACGTCGTCATGGGTGTACGGAGCCCAATCTATGCATTTTGGATGCTAAGTACTAAGTACTAAGCACTCAAGTATCATGCACTGTGCAAAATGGACAGCATAGTTCGATCGGTGTAAGCCATCATGCATCCTGAAATTGAGCAGCGCGATGCCACTGGACACTGAAGCACTCAATGGAAGAAGTGACGAGCTCTGGCCTGCTGGGAGAAGACTCAAATTCTCGTGAGCATCTTCTCTAATTCTGTGGGTATGGCATCGCGACGCACGGATCGGATCGCTGCATGATCAATGTCGTAATGCGCTTGCTGCGAGTCGATCTACGAATGAACCATGGCACGGGGAAAGCGGATGCGAGGAGGAGCGATGCCAAGGTTTCAGATGCGTCCTTCGTTTTGAGGACGACGATACTTACCGCTCGATTGAGCGGTAGAATCGAGGATAGGACGCGCGTGCGCTCGGTGTCTATGGGTGGTTCCGGGCTCAAGGAGAAACAGTCAAATGGGGCATAAGTCTACACAAGCGAACCTCTTACTTGGCACGTCCGCGTCCACGCTCAGGCCTACGCAAACTTCTCACCATGTCTCGCCCTCAGTTCGTACCTGCTTCAGCGTGAGTCCTGTGCTTATCGCGTCCAAAACCTTGAATATAGGACACTCTGAGCTGCTCAGCGTCCTACTAGCGACAAGCGAGGTCAATTTAGTTCCGCGCTTCCGAGATACCCCACAGTCGGCTCTGGTCGGCTTGATCCTATTGATCTTCCTATAGAAATTCAGGGCCTTGCTAGTTACGCTCAGAATTATTTCTATTCAGATCTAGATTCGGTTCGATTCGATTTGCACGGCTCACCAGTAGGCGCTTGGGGGTACTCCGGAGCCTTAGTATTTCTACCGATGACCTCTTCCAGTTCGAGAGTCGTTCGCCCACCCATTCGTCGATAACTCCCTTGCCCAGCAAGTAAGCCTCCTGCGCTTTCTCGTCTGCGCGATCTTTCAGCTTTTACCTCGACTGTTTCCGACGCATTTCATACGCTACCATGTCGACTTCAGACTGGACTTACAACTACCCCCAGGCCGAGCAGGCCGACAACTATGAGCAGGAGCCTGAGCAGATGCAGCTCTCTCCTGCGGAACTCTTTGCCTATCAGGTACGTCCCCCTCTGCTTCCATATCTTACGACTCTCTCATGCTGACCCCGACTCTCGTTGTCCTTGCGCTCGGTCGCTGCAGTACAACTATACGATGCAGGCTGCTGACGCTGCCGACACTCCCCACGCTCCCCACAGCGCCACCTCCCCCACGTACTGGCCAGCTGAACAGCACCAAGGCGCTCCTTCCTCCCCGACCGCTTCGTCCTCCACCTCCCCTTGGCCGGTATACGATGCGCAGCAAATGCAATATCATGCTAGCCCACTCACCCTCGCAGGGCCCACCTCATTCGCATCCCCCACGCTTGGGTACACCTACGCCCATTCCCACTCGAACATGTACACGCAGACGACGTACGGCTACAGCGCGTACGAACACATTGACGCAGATGGGTATCCCCTCGGCGCCTCCTCCACTGCCAACGAGTTCTCACTGGCTTACTCGGCTGTGACTTCCACCGTGAACATGATAAGCTCCGTCACCCCCTCCGCGATACCCTCCACCTCGTCCTCCTCGCTCGCCGCCGCTCTAACATTCCCCTATATCGGCGCTGCGCCAGTAGAAGAAGCAGATCAAGCCTCCATGGTGATCGAAGCCGAGGTAAGTCAACCCTTATTCTCTAAACGGCGGCGCACGAACCTCATCGGATCCAACACACAGCATGACAATGTGTACGCCAGCGAGTCGTCATACGGGCACGATGCATACGGCTACCAGTACGACGACCAGCATGCGCAAGTTGGTGGGGATGTCGATACATACACCACATTCGAAGAAGGTAACGCACCGTCCTACATGATTTGTTCGCAAGCCCCCCTCAGCTCGGATGTGGTCTATGCAGCTGCGCAGGTCTTGGCCCCGGTGCCCAGGGAGACAGAGATACCCGGTCCCCAGGCGCGTGTACCGGAGGTGGTCACCGCGGCGTCGCCGTGGATGGACCACCTCCCGTACCAGCCACGGTACACCGTCGAGAACACCAGCTCCCAAGACACCGCTGACCTGGACGCCGCAGCCACGACATCCAACCCGAGCGCTCCCACGAGCACTGCCGCCGCTATAAGCTCGGAGATACCTATCGACTGGCACGGCGCCTCCGGGCCGCCCGCGCTCGACTTACCGACGAGCCCTTCCGCATTCGGCATGAAGCGCGAGGATACTACGGAGTCCATCCCTGCCGTGTTCCACATCAAGCACGAAGTCGACGACGAAGATGACGACGCAGAGACCGCCGCCGCCATGTCCACACTGACCACAGTTTCCCCCATCGCCATGAGTGCACCCATTGCGTCAACATTCATGTCGATGCCGACGGGCTCACACACCCACGCGATGAACAGCGCGTTTATCTCGAAGTTCGCCGCAATCCAGCCCTTCGCGCACGCCAGCGGCAGCGGCATCAAAATCGACGACGCATCGGACGACGATGGCGACGACGATGACGAGTACGTGATGCCGGGAAAGGGCAAGGGCCGAGCGAGGGCTGCTGGCAAGGGTAAAGCTGTCAGTAAAGGCAAAGGTAAGGCATACACGAAGCCGAGTGAGGCAGAGAGCTCGCACCGCGATCGCGAGCGCGAGAGACAGCGCAAGAAGAGCGCAGCGAAGGCTGCTGTCATGCGGCAGTTCCAGGCGTGCGCAGGGTCTCATGCGGCGATGGACGACGAGGACGAGGAGTCGCAGGCGTCGGGGTCGGGATCGGGAGCACAGGCGCAAGGCACGAAGAAGAAGCAGCCTTTCCTGGCGTGTTTCTTCTGCCGTGGACGCAAGATCGCGTGTGGACCGCCGCCGCCAGGGAGTGCAGATCGGACATGCAAGTGAGTACATAAATTCTTATGTCGTGGATTGTCGTACACTGGATGGATCTATGGATGGATGTTGCATGATGTGATGGCTGGGGCTGCTCCGGGTGGACTACGGGGGAGCTATAGGCGGATGCCCTGAGGGGGAGGTAGGGGGAGGTACGGACGGGCAAGGAAGGCAAATTCGGGAGGCTTTTAAGCACCCACGGGCCCACCTAACCCGACCGTTCCGAATCCTTGAGCCTCAGTCCTTCCGAGTTCCACCCATCCGTCCATGGGTGTCCTCGTGCCGTACCCAGATGGAGGGTTGTTGGCCCAATGGGTGTGTACACGAGTGGTATGAGCAGGTGAAAGGATGCAGTCGCATGCGCAGGCAGGCGCAATCATCACCCTCTTGCGTCCTCCACAGGCCCCCTTGCTCCTCTCTTACCCCCGCGGTCCACGATGGGATAGCGCAGATCGTGGGATTATAGATAGCGGATCGCGGGGCATCCGATCCCGTTTTGAGTCTCTCCACCTCGTCCTGTCTCGCCCTCGTCTTGAAGCGAGGACAAGGCCGTCCTCTTATCGGAGAGATCGAGCCAACACCAGCCATAGTCCGCGCCCTGTTGCAGGCAAACTGGGCATTGTAAGGCCCTCAGGGACATTGATCGAGCGGTTTTTGTCTGAATTCTGTCATCACGCTCTTTCCACAGTACCAGTCTCGAAATCTCGTCGGCTCCCTTCCCTCCGTCTTGTCGTATTGATTTGTCATTGACCGCGCGCTGACCGTCCCTCACTTTCTAGCCAGTGCGCGCGGCGCCACCTCATCTGCAATTATCCGCTGAAGTCGCGCCGTGGCCAGCGCCGAACAACCACTGCCGTGCAAGAGGATGTGTAGACTCCTCATTCTATATCCCCCTCAACGCCGCCTGCATCGTGCATCGGGTTTGCTATCGATATTCAAATGTGCGCTGTGTCGGACAGCCGGCCTACCCAGTCTCGTCCACATCTATCATTTTGTATCGTCATGTTTCGTTCTCACGAAGTGGTAAGGACCTGATATATCTTGGTCTCGTATTTGCTGCATGTATCGTCTTTTGGTGGCTTTTTCACTATTGTATCGGACTTTGGTGTCTCCTGTTCTGTGTTGTTTCGTTTTTCAAATGTCTCTGCGTATGGTCCATTGTAGTTGCTCGTCGTTGCTTTGTTATATACATCTTCTACCTGTCAAGTCATAATCACAGTCATAGTCTATGTTGCTCTTCATCGCTGACTCGTCTTTCGATCGCTTCACTTCATGGCTCCGCTGCCGCTTCCGCATTGTTTTCATGTGCATTGCATTGCTATCTCTCGACATCTATCTGCTCGTTTGTGTCTCCGCGTTTTGTCGTTCATCGCTCTTCTTGCTCTACATGGTTTTCATCTTGTCAAATACTAGTGTGCTATTAGTTTCAATTTAACCCAATTCCGGTTGCATTACCATGACCAGTCGTTGCAATGAACGGTTCCTCGTCGGAAATGAGGAAGGCGATCGATCGACGTTGAATATTGGATACTAAGTGGGTCATCGGATGACCTTCTCCACGCGCTAACCCCTCCCCAGTGCCTACACCGTCGTCTACGCTCGGAAATACGACATCCAAGAACCTACGACCTGTCTCCCCGGCCTCCTGAGCTCTAATCACTAAAGCCACTAACTCCAACATGCACGGTTACCTTCCGTCACTAGTTAATTTCCGACCATAGCACATTACTTACCCCCCAGGACGTGTCAGCGTGAATTCATTCCCTCAGACATTCGTTCAAAAGGAGACTAACAATGCCCTTAAGCTTCCGAAGGTCGGATATGAACATGAATGGGAGAAGGCCCGACTGCTCTGAGCTACTTTTGGGCCTTGAACGTTCTCGAACCTTGAACCTAGAAGCGCGAGACGAGGTTGGAACTCATGATGCGGAATCAACATTGGATGAATGCAACCGACTTACCCCGTGCCCGTCGGTCGACAAAGTCGATACAGGGCACACTGCAGCAAGCTTGCAGGCGCAAGATACGTTCCGACAGAGGCTGGGGCGTCTCTATTTGTCCACGAAGGTGCTCTTCAAGGCTCTTGCGCGATAACCGTCCGAATCCATAGAGTGTGCAACCGCAAGGTACTTCGACTCTTCGGGGGTGCGGTCCGTGGATCGAGTCCCAGCCGAGTCTTCGCTTGCATATTCCGGTCGTGAGCATGTTCGTTCAGTAGCTCCACTAGCTCTACATGATGCTCCCAACAAGTAAGGGCGAGACAAAGTGACAAGAACAAGAGTAAGAGCGAGAAAGGGTAGACGGGAAGAGCAAGGAGCTGAGCGCCGCTCGCTATCGCCATCTCCCCTGAGCTCCTCCTCGCTGTCCAACTGCCGTCCTGAAAGTCTCACCAGCTCCCCTACATCTTCCGCACGGCGCGTGCGGGGAGGATTGAACGACTGCTCACCGACACCGGCACGCGCCCGAACTGTTGCTACAGCTGTCCATGCGCGAGAATCCGTGTGCACTCCTCGCCATATATTGCCGCTGCGGACGCCGTTCAAGACGCGAACGTGAAGGAAGCGAGCCTTCAAACCAGTCTGCGTATGAGGAGGGTCTAAGCCCGGATGGCGGAAGTCCGCTCCTGTTCAAGTGCCCCCATCTAGCTGAGTCCCAAGCACACGGTGCCCTGCGCAGCCCCATATCCATCGCTCGTCGGTGTGTCGTCGCCCGTGCGTGCATAGCCCAGTCGCAGTCCATTGAGAAGAACTATGTCATTGGCACGAATGGGTAGGACAGCGGACGGCGAGTCAGCTTGGGAGCACGTCGAATTGTGAGCTAGGCGTCAGCAGGAGCGCGCGGTCTGCGTCAAAGCTAGACATCGAGAGCCCATGGAACAAGAGGAGCGCACGGACAACACGTGGGTAAGGCACTAGGACATCCGTTGGCTGTTGGAGGCTGGCTAGAAGGGATGTAAACATGGACGCTTGAAGACGGTCTATGATCAGTGAACCGGATAGACGAAAACACGACATGCCACCCACAGAGGGCAGCAGAGATCTATCATCATATCACGGTGTGTCGCAGCCAAGCCCGGTGGACGAGACAAGAACCAAAAGGAATTCGAGGAAGAATGATCGTGAGATGAGAAAACGCAATATAGATTGTGGTGCGTGCATACACGTCGTGAGATGTGAGCCCAGTGAGTATATTGTCCCTATGCGATGCATGAAAAACGCAGCACAGGGGTTACTCATCTCTCTCTCTCTCTCGATATGCATTGCATCTTTTGAGCATGGTGTCTCAAAAAATCGATGTCTTTATTTGAACAGTAGCACGTAACCCACCACTGTTCTTGAAATTGGACGAGTAACTAGGTAACGTCCACCATGTAACCAACAGGAGGGGAATAATTCGCGAAGAAGTGCCAACTGCGACTGGTTCTAGATTCCACTCTATGCATATGCCGCAGGACGAAGCCAATGAAACCGTAAGTCCGCGCGAGCGCTGCGGCGAGCCCAAGGGCCAAGATGGCAGGGTGTTCAATAATTGAAGAGCCACACACAGTCGCAGACGCACGAGGACAAGCTGCAAAAGCTGAAGAAAACCTACTTCGAGTTATGGAAGGCAGTAAGTGTGATCAAGAAGGGATCAGTGAACGCGGTCCATAGGTCTTTTTTCTCGCCGGGGTGTAAGGTCAATGGGAAATGAACACTTCGACCAGGTCCAAGGCCTTAGACCTGCTACAACGCAGATCCGAACCTGTCAAAATGCCCAGGTCATCCGAATTGACCGTGTAACCTCGTCTATATGGCAGTGAAGCAAGAGTGATTGTTATAACAGCTGCGTCCTTGCTAAAGGTAATGTCGAGGAAAGAAAAGAATAAATTGATAGAAACACACACATTTCTGGGTCAACCGTCCCACACAAGTTTTGTAAGCGCCCCCGGCCTCCAGCGGTGAGTTGAGTATTATACCCATATGTGCCTTCAGATTTTGATAGCATCCCTTGCCCGACGACTCATGTGTCACCTCGGTGGGTGCAAAATGGTGGAGGGCTGTGATGACGACGAGGTAGTCTGAACGAAGAGAGGATTCGATACAAATAGCGTGGGAGCCGACAGCGCTGGTCGGAATTCGAATGAACGGGCCACGGCGCGCTTTGTCTCCAGTGCTGACTGCAACGAAGGACTGTTGTTTCGTTCATAGCGTTGCATTCAGCAGTCTCAGCACTGCGTGTGCCAAATCATACTCACTCTCCTTCAGCCGGCATCCAGATTACAACTATAAAGACGATGGATAGTCAACGCGCACATATCAATATCATCATAGCAATCCTATTCTCAACCTACATGATTTGTCTCGCAAGCATCAGGTGTTCGTCTTTCCTAGAATCCTATTCATGGAGAACCCAAAGGGTACACTGAACCTATCGTCAGTTGTCTGCGTCTCCTGTGTTCTGTCGCCTCTCCTGGGCGGTTTATGTGCACTGCTCTGTGCGCCAAAGCCATGTCCTTGCATATGTCATTGCCGCAGTCCGTTTCACCTGTCGCTCGAGGTGGACTTTGTGTGGTGCATCTCAGAAGCAATAGGCATGTACTTCTGTTTTATCTCCGTTGAGGATTAGATGCGTAGGACGACGGCCTATCACGTTTTCGAACTCTTCTCAACCTCTCGCAGCGGCCCCCGTTTGGCAAGGCCTCCGGCGATCGCGCATATAGCCACTACATATTCATCATGGCGCCCACGACCGTGACATCGCCCGACTATGTGTCATTTGTGCGCTGTCCCGCCCCGCTTCGTAAAGTTCGGTAGTTGATCCACACGCCAGCGCGCCCTGCGCCCAGAAGCCGTCCCGCCGCGAGCTGTGCTGGCGTTCGTTCTCAGATCGATCATTGCTACGATGGCGCGTTCATCTATCAGACTGCAATAGCAGGTCTTGCACTTCCTTCATCGTGAAATCCTTGTTGTTTCTATCTCAATATTTTCCCTTTCTTTCCATTCATTTGTTCTAAGCTCCACCCTTATATCTTCGCACAGATTTACCGGCCAAATGCGCCGCATTGAACCGCACGCAAGGCTTCGCTTTTGTTAGCTTGAACCTGGGCGGTCTTTTTCCTTTACTGTGCAACGTGCATGATCCGCCGAGAAGTTTCCCTCCGCACTTGCTCCACTTGCTCTGATCACGACCCCACAACTGATGATGTATCTTCCGTCTTTGCAATGCCGCTCGTTCACCTGATCTGGCACGATTCGGTTGACCTTTCATCCTTTGCCCTTCGCCCACACTTCTCGCCCTGCTGTGCAATTCAATAACCTCGTGCCTATACGCCCATGTACACCCATAAGCTTTTTGTACCTGGTCCGAACTCTCAATCTCGCAACGCTCGCCGATTGCGGTTCGTATCTTCGACTCAATCTTGAATGCAGCCGAATGCAAATTCGGGCTTGGATTCGGACAAACAAAATAGGTCTCGCGCCTCCGTTCCACTGGGACACGAAGCCATCTTCCCTGTACGCGCGGGCTATCCTAATGCAGATTGAGTGAGTGTTGTATTTGTATTCTATCTTCACCCTTGTCGCTTTGGCGAGCGAGGCCTTGAGGTTTTGCCCTCGTTAGCTCGTGTGCACTCGGCATGCTACCCGGTGCGCATATGAGTCACCGAAAGCGCCTAGCGCAGTATAAACTACTTTATGTGGCACAAGTATCGCCTGCGCTTGTCTTTAGTCCAGCCTGGTCGAGCAGGAGTGGTCGTACGCGACATCATGATTTATAGGGTTGAAGCACTCGAAATGAGGGTTGAGATGTGTGGCGTTGGGCCTCCGCCACTGACATCTGACGTCGGGTATTGTGTTCGAGCAACGAGTTGCGTTTTTATCGGGTGTGGCCTAGCAACAAACGACGATTAGTCCACGACGAATTGTTTTGATCGTTATTCTCGTTGAAACGTATCTGTGGGTCAAGTTTCATCTCCTGCTTCGCTTTCGTGCCATACAGTTCGTTCTTTCATTTTCGTGGCGTAGATCCTGCAATATCGGTGCTGACTTTTGGCTCTCATTCTTGCCTACATTCTGCTCCGCAGGTGGAGAACGATGCCGCCATCTGCAACCGCATCCGAGTGCAGGGCAGGTGCAAGTACCCGTCCCGCCCAAAAAATCAAACCGTCGTCTTGAACACCGGTACAGGAACCTTGTGCCTGCAGAGTACGTGCTCCAATGCAACGTGATGCCTTACGTCGGGCTCCTCACGAACGGAAAAGCCGCGCGCACTGCATCCATCGTCTTTCCTGAGGCAAAAGAGCCCGTCATGACCTTTCCGCTTTTGTATTGAGATACAGGAATGTTGAAAACCAGGGTCGGGTCAGCTGTAGATCATGTGGGACCCTCGAGACGGGTTGACTGACTGCACATGAATGCACACGGTCAGGGTGATTCGGACTCATGAAACATCAATGTTGGCGTCGTGCTTCCCCGCATTGTGAGCAAGAATTCAATTTTCTTATTGCGTGCCATTCTCAAGCATTCAACGCGGAGTGCAGCATAGGATCCTGGCCAGCGACTAGTGAGTGCCCGTGTCCATGAGTTCGATGAATGGATCAGAAAGAGAGTCATCGAGTAGGCCAGTGACTTGGCGGCATGGCGGCGCGCCCAAGTCGCACTATGACTACTAGCCGCTGGGTAGGATAAAGAAGCACAAGGCAGCCATCTTGTTGCCTGTCCATTCACAAGCTTATGGAAGGAAACGCTTCCGTCCAGTAATCGTTACTTAAATGGTGCTCTTTCAACCATGAGACGTCGCTTGAAAGGCGTCCTGAAGCGATGCTCTACTGGAAACGTGAACGCAGCATGATGGCTCGAGCATAAAGTTTCATTCAAGCATGGAGTCTGTGTGGAGTCCGAATACATCTGCGCTGTGATCTCGGCACAGCTTGAATTCACAGGCATCTCGGCATAGCTTGGATTCGCAGGCACTTACCACTCGGAACGGAACAACATCCGACTTACAACGGCCCAACTCCTTCGAAGTGCAGTAACAATCTGGAATCTTGCTCGATGATCCGCCTGGACCCAGGGAGGTTTAGGCTCGGTAGTAAGTAGGCACGCACGGGTGCACACAGTGCACGTAAGGGCGGTTCTATTGACACTGCGAAGCACTTTAGAATAACTCAAGTGTGTACACAGAGCCGACTGGCTGGACTTACATCTCGGCGGAGGAGCAAAGCGTGCGTGCACTGCTGGAATGGCACTAGACCCTGTGGGGAAATCGCAAGCCGAACACAGATGAGGGACCGGCAAGACGACGAGATGCACATCGCGATTCTGTACGTGGAAGAGCACTGGCTCAGCAGAAAGCAAGTATCGGTCCGGTCGTGACGTTTGTATATGACTCTTGCGGCGGCCGATTGTGATGTGTAAGTTGACTTCGTGGGTGTATACTAGGAGAAGAAAGCGATGAAATTACTAAGTAGTGGTGGTAAGTTAAAAGACATGTTTAGCGTCCCGCGCGACAACGGGACACACGTAGACATAGCATAAGTACTTGCCTGCTGAGGTGTGTGCGAGGCATGGTGGAGAGTAATTTGATTGGGTTGGATTGAAGGAATGATTTGCGACGTCCTATCCGAGTCGTGGATAATCGAGCGAACGACCGATAACGATGTTGCGAGCTGATAGGACCCAGCAAGGAAACACGAACGTGCGTCGGGGTAGGAAACCAAGGGTTGAGAGGACGAAAAAGCGAACGGATCAGGAAACGAAGATCGCATGTCGCCCGGATGCAGTCCCAAAAATCCAACGATTGGCGCTGCGTCAGTGTGCTCAGCACGCCCGCACCGAACGGAATTCTCATTTCGAAGCGTCGAGGCTACAAAGCTCGGTATTTTTCACCGGAGCTGTAGATGGGGCTGGAAAGTCCTGGCTGGAACGTCCCCTCCTGTACGAGCCTGAGATCAGTGGATACTTGAGTCGCACGCGTGCCTGTGCAACGACAACCAGCGAAGGCCATTGGAACCGAATGCGATCGTAGCGCCGAAGAATCGTCATGCGGCATCAATTTTTGATATATCCGAGCTAAGCGTGCATATACCATGCAAAAACGAGTCGATCGATTTGTTTAGAGACATCTGTTTAATTGATACGTTTGAGTCAGGGCTGGCATCAGGCTGCTCGGTAAACCCTATGTACTCACTGAGAGGTTTCCATCTGAGATTTCTGTAAGAACACTGGCAGTCGGGAGTCCTCTGATAATGGTGCCGAAGTGCTGTCGGAGAGACGAGCGTGGCGCTTCATCACCGCCATTCGAGGCGTGTCCGAAAGTAAACATAGGTCCCGGTCAACATGGAGGGTATGAAATCTGTATAGCATGTCATTGGGACACACCATCGTTTGCAATAATTACTTCCCTGCGGGACACGCTGCACGATCGATGCCATACAATTGTGTTATCTTCGTGTGCGAGACAGACTGCACGGCGGAGCAGGGAGACACTACGGAAGCGCGGTACGGATCTTTAATAACCCGGTGGTTCGCGTCGGGCTTGAGTTTCGAGGACGACAATTCAATACGTCTTGTACTAGCTTGTGCTCCGGTGCGCGTCTACGAGGGGATATGTCATCAACCTCATCAACCTATCAGATAAAGGGATGATAGTCACGAGCACGCCTGTCAGTCTGCTCCGTATGTCCGCCTGATTGATTGCAAGGAGAGAATTCAGGAGTTTTGAAGGTTGGCGTCGGTGGGGATTGGAGAACAGAACCGAGCTCGGTACGTCCATGCAGATCCATGCTCGCCTCGTAAGTCAGGCCGAAACAAGGGCCCTTCATTAAGATCGCCGACGCCTTGTTCTGCTTGCTCGCGGGCTCGTTAGATATTGTTAGCTAGTTGCTGTTTACCAGACATCGCGATGGGACTTTCCAATGAGTGGTGGATGCAGTTGATTTGACACGTCGAGATTTCGATGCATCACGTGAGATCGGCATGCATCCGGTGCCTCCGCGATAGCTGTGCTCGGCTAATACGCAGGGCTACGCACTGGCTACGAGTTGGCTACGCCCGGCTTCGTCTTCTGAGTTTTCGTGCGAACTCAGGCCCCAACAAGCGCAGTCGCAAGCCGTCACGATTCGATCTTCCACTCTGACTTTATTCCTATTCAGATATATGTCGTTCAATTTGATTTGCATGGCACCCCGGGCGTCTGGAACCATCCCGGAAGCCTTGAATTGCTCGTGGCCTCTGGTATTTGAACCGCTGCCTCGCTTTGTGAGCGTCGTTCATCTCTCTCGTTTCGCGCACTGATACGCTCTCCTTGACCCAGCAGCTGATTGCTCGCGTTTCATCTCTTACGCTTTGCTCTTTTACACACTCTCTCGTCGATCGTCTTTCGAATCATGTCGAATCACCAGCTCCCACCAGGCAATCACTTGCAGCAATGGGGGTATCTTTTCACCCAGTCCGAACAAGTTGAACACCAGCAGACGGAGCAGACGCAAGATCACGGGTATGAACATGAGCAGCTGGAAACCATGCGTCCACCGCTCTCTCCCGCCGAGATGTTTGCTCACCAGGTCAGTCTTCAGCTACTTCCATGTACTATGTATGTTGTCTATCGCGCTAAACCTCGTCATTCAATCGACCACCGCAGTATGACAATGGAAAAAAGATTGCCGGCGCTCAGGACGGCGCCACCTCGCCTACCTACTGGTCTGCTGAGCAATATCAAGGCCTCCCCAGTGCCCCGGCTGTCTCGGCCTCCGCGTCGTCTTGGTCGACACACAACGGGTTTCAGATGTACAACCAAGGTAGCCCGCTCGCCCTTGTGGGGTCTTCCTCCTTTGGTTCTCCCACACTTGGGTATTCCTACGCCCACTCCCACTCCACCTTATACATGCAGCCGACCACCCTCGCATACGGGTGCGCGCACGGATACGTCGACGCGTACGGGTACCCCATCGGTGCTGCGCATACACCTCTCTCCACCTCGATCGCAACCACAGCCGGATCTGCCTCCTATTCGCCTGAGATTACCACGGGTCCCGCGCTTATCTCCACACCGGCGCTCTCTGTCGTCTCCTCCACCACCTCCTCGCTCGCCTCCGCGCTGACACCGACCTCCTATAGTGGCTCCAGGACAACACGTCAGCTAGAGCAGGTCGCAGACCTTGCCGCCGTCTATGAGAACGAGGTAAATCTGCGACCAATAGTCTAACTGGTGTTGGCGGAGCTAATTAGGATTGGTGAGCAGCAGGGCAGCGTATACAACAACGGGTCGTATGAATCCGGGTACGGTCACGGATTCGGATTCGGATACGAGCAATATGATCTAGACGCAGATGCCGATGCCGACGAGGATGAGGATGCCGCATTCGCCTCCTACACCGCTTTCGAAGAGGGTACGAGCGTAACCTCGACCTCAACGGATTCCTCAACCCCCACTGGCACTGGCGCGGCCCATGCAGCCCCGCAGTTCCTGGCTCTGACGCTTGAAGCAAAGGTACCCCAAGTGGCGGAACTCCCGGCGGCGGCGCAGGCGCAGGTACGCGAGGTAGTCCCAGCAGCGTCGCTGCCTATCGACCACCTCCCGTACGGGCTACCGTACATCGTCGGCGGTGCGGAAACCACCTCTCAGGATACCGCCGCCCCGTATACGTATGCACCAGCGCCGGACATCGAGGAGGGTGCTCCTATCAGCGCTGCCGCCACTTATGAGAGATCTGCTCGGCATACTCCTTCCGCATTTGGCTTGTGGGAGGCCGACGAGTCCTTCATCAAGAATGGAGTCGACGACGATGGTGAGGCAGAGGTCGCCGCCGCCGCCGCCATGGATGCACTGACCACAATCTCACCCACCGCCATGAGCGCTTCCCCGACCGCAGCCGCGGCATTGATGCCGACAAGCTCACACTCCCACGGAACAACTGTCACGTTCCCCCGGCGGTTCGTCACAATTCGGCCTTTGCCGCCACCCTGCGCGCATGAGGGCATCGACATCAGACCTGACATCAACGCGGAAGATGAATATGTGGTGCCAAGTCAGGGCAAGGGCAGAGCCACAGGCAAAGGCAAGGGACAGACGGAGGGCTCGCATCACCTGCGCGAGAGGCAGCGCAAGAAGCAGGCGGCAAAGGCCGCTGTTGTGAGGCAGTTCCAAGCCCGCACGCAGTCGCATGCGCCGATGGATGAGGTCGAGGACGGAGGCGAGGGTGAGGGCGAGGGTAGGGGTGAGGAATCACATGCGTCGGGATCAAGTTCGAGGTCAGGGGCGCGGGCGCGGGCGCGGAGGGGCTCGAAGAAGCAGCCCTTCCTTGCGTGCTTTTTCTGCCGCGGCCGCAAGATCGCGTGTTGCCCCCCCCCGCCGGATAATGAGGATCGAACGTGCAAGTGAGTTATTTTGTTTTATATCGGAGATTTCGCACCTTGGATGGATGTGAGCGGATGTTGCGCGTCGTTGATGGTGAAGCGCTGAGTGGGGTACTGGGGGGTTGTTCGAGGTTCGAGAAGGAGACAGGTACGGGAACGCTTTTAAGCACCCACGGGCCAGTCTGACCCGACTCTTCCGAAGTCTCGAGTCCCAGTTCGAGTCCCGAGTCCCACCCATCCGTCCTGATGTGTCCTCGTGTCGTGGCCAGACGGGACTGTGTAGACCCGGTGGATGGGTGTACGCTGTGCACGCGCATGGTATGCTATAAGATGGGCCAGGTGCGGATGCATGCATGCGGGTGCCTTCAGATCCCTCCGCTATCTATTCCGCGTCCTCCTCAGGTTCGCGAGCCTTCTTTCCTAAAAGACCACGATGGGACAGCACAAATCGTGGCATCGAGATAGCGGATCATGGGGCATCTGATCCCGCTACCAGCCTCTGAGCCTCGATTTGCGTTTGTTTTGCGACGCGAAGGGGTGCTCTTATCGGTGATCGAACCAGTATTCACCATCATCCACATCTATGCATCCATGTGCAGGCCGTGCCTGCCGCTCTACCCCTGAGTCTCCTTTTCGCAGTGCTCTTCAGCTTGTCCCCCCTCCAGCCCCCTCCCTACAATTTCATCGGCTTATCCTTTCCTTTCTACCTCTTCTCCGTTGTTTATTGACCACATGCTGACCGTTTCTTGTACCTTTTGTGCTTTTTTTAGCCAGTGCGCGCGGCGGAACCTCCCATGCGAGTACCCGCTCAAGTCGCGCCGTGGCAAGCGCCGCACCGCCGCTGCGGAGCCAAAGAAAGAATAGATATTCCACTCACCTTCGACACCGGTCACATCGCGCAGCAATCATCTTTCAATAGTCGCCCAATACCCATCAACTCTGTGTCGGGCAGTCGGGCCACCTACTTGCATCGATGTCTGTCGCCTACTGTATCGTCTCGTCATGTTCTCGCGAAGTGTCAAGGATCTGATATATTTCAGTCTCGCACGTCTCGTATTTGTGCTTTGTTCTAGACTTTTTGTTTTACTGTCGTTTTGGATGTCTCCTGTCAGACGTCGCTCGCATTGCTTCTCAGTTTTCTCTTGTTCTAGTCCAAATTGTGCTCCATTGCTCTGTCTCTTCCCGCGCATATCCGTCCGCTCTGCTTGTCCAGTCCTATCACCTGCTTACCGCTAACTCGTCTTTCGATCGTTTCACTTCGGCTGTGCCGCTTTCATCCGCTCTCGCATTGTTTTCATGTTCACATCTCTAATTATCAACAGCTGTCTTTTCGCGCGCACCTGCGAGGTTTGTTGTTCGTTTTCTGGTACGCTGTTGTACAGTGCTCGTTATCTACCAAGTTATAGTTTGCCCAATTTGACATGCCTTGTCCTATTTAGTACCCCTTTGAATGAGTGGCGTTCGCAAATGAAGGCTGTGCTCGATAGATTCGAAGGTTCAGCTCTTGGATTATCTTGGTGACAGTAGACGCGGGGCCCGCAAGTTACTAACTTCCTGGGGACAGTACGCCAACTGCGCTCAGAAGCCGCTGCTCGCAAAATTCACGGTACCCCAGATTCTACATCCTGTTCCCCCGTGCCCCTTAAATCCATAAGGCCTTGAGTTGAGGTCACTCAAATTGCTTGCTCCACCGTCTGTGTCAACTTGCCTCCTGTGGCTGTTTCATCTCCGAGCCAATTCATATACTCGACTTTTGGCCGTTCGTTCGAAAGGGGCCTCGCAATGTCCGTAGGCTTCCATCATCTGGCGGATGTGGAAATCGATGAGAGAAGGTATCTTCAGCTCTGGACTCTTTTCGTGGTGGGTGACACGAGATTAGAACCCATGGCACGGATATTCGATGTCAGATGAAAGCAGACCATATAGACTTGTCCCGTGGGCGTCGTGCCTTTTGGTTTATTGGTCTATAGAAGCAGGATGGAGAACAGAGGGGCGTTCATTTCCCCGGTCCCCTCACGCACACGTTCAAATAGACGCAGGGGCCCGTAAAGCGCCCCTCCTCATCTGTTCAGAAAGAACTCTCAAGCGCTCTGGAACGATGACCGCAGGCCCTCTCGTTTGCACCCAGAAGTCGATGCCTGTGCGTTCCAATCATGAGCACGTTCGTTCATTACCCCAACCTACTCTACACAAGGCAGATAAATCTATCTGGGATGCGGGTACACATCTCGCACGGGGCCACCAATAAGTAGATAGGAGGGGACAAAATGATCAGAACGAGGGCGAGAGGATAAACATAAACAGAGCGCTGAGGGAGTGGATAAGTCGCAGGGGAGACCGGAGAGAAAAAGCCGACACAGCAAATAACACGAGCGAAAAAGGGCGAGTCAAAAATGAGCCGTATATGTATAGATCATCAATCCATCATCACCGTCGACCAGGGGTGCGCATAAAATAAGCGTCCACATAACACACAGCGTACACAACGCGTTCAGCCTCGCCAGCTCGCACCTAAAACCGTGGCGGCCGCGAGACGCTCGATACCAGCCGGATCGCTCCTGGCGGTGGCGACGGCTGATCCCGCTCGTCGCTCTCGCCCTCCCGCTCACCATCCACGTCGCCGCCGAGCTCCTCCTCGCTCTCCGACCGCCGGCCCCACAGCATCTCCCGCTCCTCCGCGTCCTCCGCGCGGCCCGCGCGCGGATAGTCACGACTGCTCACCGACCCCGAAGCCCGCCCGAACCGCCGCTGCCCGTGCCCGACGATCCGCGCGCGCTCTTCGTCGAACATCGCCGCTGCGGATGCCGTGGACGACGCCGAGGGGAACGAGGCGAGCGTTGTCGTCGACGGCGAGCCCTCAAACGGGTCCACGTACGACGACAGGCCGAGTCCCGACGGCGGCAGGCCCGCGCCTGAGCGCGGGCCCCCGCTCAAGTTACCGAGTCCCAATCGTGGCGGCGCCGTGCGCAGCCCGTGCATCTCCACGTCCGCCTCGCTCTGCCGCTGCGCGCTCGGGAGGCCCGGCGGTGGCACCGCGGACCCGATCGTCGAGTTGCCCGTCGATGTCGAGGGCGTGGACGCGATGGAGCCGTTGTCCGCCATGATGGAGACAGAGCGCCCGGGCGAGAGCGGGGCGTGCAGCGCGAGCCGGTGCTCGTGCGTCGCGGTGTCGTCGCCGGTGCCCGGTGGGTGGTACTGGTGCACGGTGTCCTGCTCGTCGAACTTGATCGTCTGCTTGCGCCCGGGCTGGCTCGTGAGCGAGAACGCGTCGCTGTCGCGATGGTCGAGGTCGAACGAGAAGGAGTGCGTCGGCACGGGCGGGTCGAAGAGCTGGTGGCGCTTCAGCCCGCTCGGGAGCGCCTCGACTCGCGAGCTCGGCGTCGGTGGGAGCGTGCGGTCAACGTCGAAGCGGGAGGTCGGGAGCCCGCCGAAGCGGGATGAGTGCACGGAAGACGCGCGGGCGGACGACTGGGACATGCGGCGGGCGGAGCGCGCGCGAATGATGCTCCCGACCGTGCCGAAGGAGCCCCGCAGCGCGTCCATGCCGGGGTCCTCGACGCCCGCGAGAGACTTCTCTTCGACGGACTCAGTCTGCTTGCGCGCGGCCTGGAGGAGGATGGTCGAGCGGCGGTCGAGCGTCTTGAGCTCGGTCGGGTCGACCTTGGACATCTGCAGGATCGTGATGCCCACGCAGATGACGAAGAAAGCCATGACAATGGTGATGATCTGGCTGACACCCGCTTTGAGTCCTTGGAAGAGGATCTGGATGAGAAGTTTCATTGATGGGGTGCGTGGGTGCAGTCAACACGGTTTGGACGTACCACGGTCGTAACCATGGAACAAAAGGTGACTGAACGAATAGTGAGTATGCATCAGGCATTCAGAAACATGCTGTACTTACATATGACATAGTATGTGGGGGTCACTGCGCCAAGAGGTGAGTAACGTTAGCGCTTCCCAAGCTACTTGGAGAGACTTACCCATCGCTACAAAGGAAGCGGAGTCAGCGGCGATATAGTCATAGATGACGATGAACACTCACCAGTGTTGAACAAGGCCAGTGCCTTGTTCAGGTAGAATACCTCCGTTACTGCGAGCCAGAACCTGTGTCAAGATCTCACGGAGGATCAGAAGCTCGAACACGACTTACTCAGCGTGACCGCGACGAAAACCATTAGGAAATAGATAAACCAGTATTTGAACTGTGGCGTAAGACTGATTAGGAGCCGCGGCGCAACCCAGTCGATAGGAGACGGGAAAATACCTGATTATCACCTCGCGCGGTGGTCACGATGGCGGCTCCAAGTCCAGTCGTCACGCTGACACTGATGCCACCGATCATGCTGCAGACAAGGATATACCAGATCATGTTCTTGCTTCCGTATCTAAGCGTGGGGAGCGTCTTAGTTGAGCATGTCGTCATCTGGGGTGACCAAACCGGTGCACGCGACGGCCGCGATCTGAACAGAACGATTTGAAGAGAAAGACACGTACTTTGGGCCGAAGTAAATTATGATGGAGAGGGCGCCTACTATGGATACCGAGGCGTAGGAGAGGAAGCCAGGAGCGAGGAAGAGTTTCTGAAACTCTCTAATTTGGCCCACCGAATCCTCCTGGGGACCTGCACCGAGCGCGAGGAAACAATTCAAGTCGAGAAAAATCAAACATTGCGATGCATTCTGCTTACCGTTGAGCGCTATAATCGTTGAACCGAGCTGCGAGTGGGTCAGGTGTGAACAATAGAAAGTGGCAAGCTTTGAAAGAAACATACAAGACAGAGCCCGCATCCGAGCCAGCCAAAGAATGTGAGTCTTTCTTTGAGAATCCAATGGGACAACATTGCCGATATCACTACTGACAGCGCGCCGAGGGGGGTCTGAGAATAAATGAGGGAGCGAACGCGAGACGGGGCGAGGTGATGCGTACGACGAGGAGAGCTTCAACGAAAGCGTATGCTGGGGTGGCATGAGCAGTGCTCTAGAGAAGGAGGGGGAACAGACGAACCTGCAAAATTACATAGTTCACCCATGATCATCACTAATACGCAGCATTGAGCGCCTGGACGGTGGAGAGGAGGTCAACGACGGCGACACGCACTGATCATGCCCGTCCACCATAATACCTGCAGGGTGGAGTGGCACGGAGACAATGAGCCACGACTGAGGAATAAAGCGGAAGAGAGACGCACGGATTTGAGATAAGCTACACCCTCGCCTGCGGTCTGCCCGGCCTGCGAGCGTAAAAGACCTTTCTTCTTGAAGACAAAACTGCATCCTATGAGAACGCCGCTGACGACGGCGAGGACGATACCGACGATCTGTGGGAGGGGGACGCGACAAGAGGAGAGAATGCCACCAGGAAATACATTGTCAAGATGTTAGAAACGCGAACTGCGGAGAAGCAGAGAGGTAACGTGCTTTGAGGTTGCTGGATGCCTGGAGGGTGCTTGAGACGGCGGAGGAGGAAGCGGAGGCGGTTGCCGAGGACGACGAGGACGACGAGGAGGCAGAGGACATGGTGTATGGAGAGAGGGACGCCCAGGCCTAGGAGGGCTGAAGCGGTGAGACAGAGTGCATAGCGCGGTTCCAGAGCAAATCCCGTTGCACTGCTCCCCGGCACCCCGGGCCCACACCGGCCGCTTGCCGACCGGAGGCGTGGGAACGACCCGCCTCGGGCTTCGGATTCGCTCAGACTCGCACTCAGCCTACTCTCCCGCCACCCCGCCCTTGTTCTGCCTTGGTCGACGACGACGACGACGACGAAGTCGACGAAGACTCCGGACCCCCCTGTCTCTCTCTCGCCAGGCATGGCCGCGCAGGTCACGAACGGGTATCCACAGAACTCACGTTATTTAACCCCCGCTGGCCTGACCTCCGGCCTTCTCCCATCGCGCCCGCTCCAAGACAGCGCTGAGGCCTCCAAGTGGATGGGCTCGGAGGACGAACCAGTGCGTAAATTGACCCTTTGACTCCCTCCCCAGCTCATGCACCGCGCAAAAATCCAAAAAAACAGCCTACGCCGCCGCCCAAGGGTCCTCTCGCTTTCGCCTTACCCCACAAGCCGTCCTTTGCGTCCTTCTCCACCCAGCGCCCCTCCTCCAGCCGGCGCACAAATGAATCCTTCGACGAGGATGCGAGCAGCGCTGGTGGTAGCTATTACTCCCCCGAGCCCCGCCAGAACCTGCGCAAGCCAAAGTCTGGCCTCTTCGCAAAGGTGAAGCGGTCTCTGAGCAAGCCCCGCCTGGATGTCGAATATAGAGAGGAGCCGATCACAAAGTCCATGCCCCCACTCCCCTCCTCCATCGACCAGGACTCGTCCTTCCTCTCCCTCGACCCGTCCCCGTCGCGCAATACGCTTAAGAAAGACAAATCCCGCGAGAAGAAAAAGACAAAGCCCCCGCCCGCTACCCGCTCTGCACCCCCGATAGAGCCCGAGATTATGCTCGACACCAACCTCGACCAGATGGACGGCATCATCCACCCCTCCGCCCTCGTCAGGCCCAGCGCGAGCCCGCCCGTGACCGGCTCGGAGGGCAGCATCACTGCTTCCCTCGTCTCGCGCGGATCAAGTCACAGCATACAGCCACAGGCCAACTCTCCCCCGGTGCCTGTGTTCAGAGATCCCTTTCTCTCTTCGAGTTCACCCGCCTGGAAGACATACCAGAACGACCAGCGCAAGATTTCGCCGAGGACGGTGCCTCCCGTCGCTGCCCCCGCTGCCCCCGCCGTAGTGCCCCATCAGCTTGTCTCCCCGAACAACGCAAACAATGATGAACAGAGTATGTGGGATCCCCCTGAGAGCTGGGCCGTTGATAAGGAGGGCGGCCCTTTGCGCGAGCCGGACTACTCGAGTTCCGAAGAGAGCACGGCGGTAGCAAAGCCCGCAAGCGAAATTTCCACGTCGGGTGGCCGCGAAGCGAAGCGTAAGAGCCGTCGGCGGACAACGACGACGAGGCCTCTCAAGGAGCAGCAGACCGATAGCAAGAACTACAAGCTCCGTGTCTACCGGGCGAACAACAATTTCCACGTCGTGTCTATCGGCCCTGCTGTGTCAGTCTCTGAACTGATGCCACATTTGAACGTGACGCTGCTTTTTGGTGAAGAGCGCGAGGTACACCGGTTGTATATTAAGGAACGGGGTCGAGGTGAGGCGCCCTCGCCCGGTCTTTTATTCGCCGTGTCTGGATCTTTCCCCTTTGCTCTTTAGAACGTTTGCTGGCACACAACGAACGACCCGCAGATATCGCCCGACGGCGCTTGGAACAGGCAGGTTACGACGATACTGACAGGCTAGAGCTGCTCCTCGGCGAGGATCTCAGTTTTCTTCTGAAGTTCGTGTACAAGAGCAATGTCTTAGGTCCTGCAGTGAGTTGTCAGCTACAACCTCTTCTCATTCGGCTCATCTGGGTTTCTTTGCGCTGCGATAGGAAGAAGACCTTATCTTCACTGATTATCGGTACGTGGACCTGACGAACAAGAGCTTGCGGACGATCCCTATCGTTCTCTATGGGCACGCCGAAGACATCCTGTCCCTCAACCTGTCTCGAAATCCCATGCTCGAGATCCCCCTCGACTTTGTGCAATCATGCGTCTCGCTGCGCGAGCTCCGCCTCTCCAACATGTCCATCAAAAAGGTTCCCCAGAGCGTGCGGAATTGCACGTCTCTATACGGCCTTGACCTCTCGTGCAACCGGATCGGCGACCTCGACGACGTTGGGTTAGACCGCATCCCGGACCTCACAAATCTGATGGTGCAGAACAATCGTATGGAAAAGCTCCCGTGGTACTTCCCTCGCCTGCGAAACCTCCGTACACTCAACATCTCGAATAACAAGTTCCACGTGTTCCCGGACATTGTCTGCAGGATGACCGGGCTCAAGGAGCTGGACATCTCGTTCAACATGATATTTGAGCTTCCGGAGGAGATCGCACAGCTTACCCAGCTCGAGCGCCTGATCATCGTCGGGAACCAGGTGTCAAGTTTTCCGAGGGGGTGTCGAGAGCTCGTCGGCCTGCGCGAGCTCGACTGCCGGCGGAATAACATCATCGACCTCACGATCGTGCAGATGCTGCCCAAGCTTGAGAACCTATACGTGAATCACAACGCCGTGCACGCGCTCGACCTCTCCTCGGGGCCATGCGTTGCGAAAATCGATGTCTCGCACAACGACATCACGCAGATCTCGCTCGTTCCGGGCCCCATCGGCCAGGTCCCGCACAACCTCACGTACCTCAACATCTCGCACGCGAAGCTCTCCTCGCTCGCGGACCTCGCGCTCGCGAGCCTATCTTCGCTTGAGACGCTCATCCTCGACTGCAACAACTTCCGCTTCATCCCCGACTCGCTTGGCGAGCTCACGCGCCTCATCTTTCTCTCGTGCTCCGACAACGCGCTTGACGCACTTCCGACATCCATCGGCCGCTTGCAGAAGCTCGAGATTCTGGATGTGCACAATAACAACCTGACAGAGATTCCCGCCAGCCTCTGGAACTGCGCGTCGCTCACGCGGATCAACATGACATCCAACCTCATCACGACGTGGCACCCGCCCTCCCCGCCCAACGCGCCGCCGCAGGCCCAGTTCCTCACCTGTGCTATATCTCCGGACCCTTCGTTTGGCAGTCTGACAACCCTCGCCGTGCCCGAGCGCAAAATTTCCATTGCAAGTTCGCTGAACACTGCTACTACCATCAACGGCAACAACAGTGCTAGCATTGCGTCGCCGCGGCACCTGCCCCCGCTCGTGTACTCTCTCGAGCGGCTCTACCTCGGCGAGAACCAGCTCGCGGACGAGGCGCTACCGCTCCTGACGCTCCTGCGTGAGCTGCGGGTGCTCAACCTGTCGTTCAACGAGATTCAGGAGCTGCCGAGCGCATTCTTCCGCGAGCTCACGCGCCTCGAGGAGCTGTACGTCAGCGGGAACAAGCTGTCGAGCCTTCCAACGGAGGACCTGAACCGATTGATCAAGCTGCAGGTGCTTTATCTGAACGGAAATCGGCTGCAGACGCTGCCCCAGGAGCTGGGAAAGCTGCCGAGCCTTGCAGTGTTGGATGTGGGGAGCAACGTGTTGAAGTACAATATCAACAATTGGGAGTTTGATTGGAATTGGTGACTATTTTCTTTTCCTCTCCGTCTTTGCGTCACCGCTTACAGATGCGATTTTTTTCCAGGAATTTTAATCAGAATCTTCGGTACCTCAACCTGTCGGGCAACAAGCGGCTCGAGATCAAGCCTGACCAAACGCATAAGGGCGGCGACAACGACAAGCCGAAGATGATCGATCTGGCCGGGTTCAACGCGCTCACGCAGCTGCGAGTCTTGGGCCTTATGGACGTCACGACGACATTCGCGCCGAACATTCCTGATGATAACGAGGACCGCCGCGTGCGGACGTCGCTTTCAGAAGTGAACCGCATGGCATACGGTATCGCGGACAACTTGGGCAACAGGGACCACGTCTGCATGTTCGACCTCGTCCAGCCGTCGTTCCGTGACCGCAAGGACGAGGCGATCTTTGCAATGTTCGGGCGCTCGCAGCCCAGCGCGAACAATAACCGCATCTCGAAGTACCTGCACGACAATTTCGTGCCCATATTCTCCGCGCACCTGGCATCCATGAGCACGAACAAGGAGCTGGGCGTGCCCGACGCGCTGCGGCGCACGTTTCTGAAGCTGAACCGGCTGACGCACGATTATCTGTTCTCGGGCAACATACCGGCGCGCAAGAACTCGCAGACGAGCCATCGGTCGGCGGCGCTGCTCAACATTCAGGACACGTCCAATCTCGGAGCGTCCGGTATTGTACTGTACATCCAGGGTAAGACGCTGTACGCCGCAAATGCTGGCAACGCTCTCGCCGTCGTATCGCGTCGCGGCACAGCTCAGATCGTGTCCAAGAAACATGATCCATTCGATCGCAACGAGATCGCACGCATCCGGGCGGCAGAGGGCTGGGTACCCCCCAAAGGGCTCGTCAACGACGAGGTCGACATCTCGCGGTCGTTCGGATTCTACCATTTGTTACCCGTCGTCAACGCGCGCCCGGACATCTACACATATCAGCTTTCCGAGTTGGACGAGTTCATCATCGTCGCGAACAGTGGGCTGTGGGACTACGTGTCATACCAGACTGCGGTCGACATCGCCCGATCGGAGCGCGCAGACCCGATGATTGCCGCGCAGAAGCTGCGGGACTTTGCGATAAGCTATGGCGCTGAGGGCAGTACGATGGTCATGGTGATCTCCACCGTCGATATCGACTCGGAGGCGTATCAGGCGACGCGGCGGAAAAGAGGGAAGGACGACATCGCGGATCTTACGATCGCGCGGCTCGACGGCGAGGTGCCACCGCCGGTGGGCCACCTCGCGCTCGTGTTCACGGACATCCGGAACTCGACGCACTTGTGGGAGACGAACGCGGGCATGCCGACTGCGATGCGCTTGCACCATAGTTTGCTGCGGCGGCAGCTACGGTTCTGTGGCGGGTACGAGGTCAAGACGGAAGGCGACGCGTTCATGGTGGCATTCCAGACGGTGTCCGCGGCGCTGATGTGGTGTCTGGATGTTCAAGTGCAGCTCTTGAACGAGGCGTGGCCACAAGAGATCTTGGACTGCGAGGACGGACGGCCGATCCGCGACGAGCAGGGGAAGGTGGTCGCGCGGGGCCTCTCTGTGCGCATGGGCGTCCACTGCGGCACCCCCGTCTGCGAGCCAGACGCGATCACGAAGCGCATGGACTACTTTGGGCCGATGGTTAACCGCGCCTCGCGGGTCTGCGGGAGCGCCGAGGGCGGGGAGATCATGCTCAGCGCCGACGTCGTGCGCGAGTTCCGCGCGCATTTCGAGGGCGCGCCCGAGACGGAGTACTCGTCGTCCCAGCCGGCGGATGCGATCGACGCCATTCGCCGGTTGGATCCCGTTCTCATGCCCGTTGGCGAGGTGAAGCTCAAGGGCCTCGAGGTGCCAGAGATGCTGTCCCGCGTCTTCCCGCACGAGCTCGTCGGCCGGGTCGGCCTCGACGCCGAGCCGCCCATCGCGCTACCGTCCGAGGTCGACTCGGGCCCCGCGACGCTGCGGTGCAGCGCAGAGCAGCTGCGCGAGCTCTCCTTGATCTGCATCCGCCTCGAGGCGCTCACGTCTTACCGTGTGTTCAAGCCGCTGCCGCCGCGCAAGGGCAGCCTCGCCCCCGATGCTGGGCGCGACGAGCAAGCAGCGTCATCGTCATACGTGTACGGCGACCCCGCGGCGCTGCTGCCGACCATCCCCGAGAAGCCCTCGGAGGCCGAGGTGCTCTTCATCCTGGATTTCCTGCTCATCCGCCTCGAGACTGCCGCTGCTACGCTGGCTGCGCGGACGACTCCTTTGCACGAAGAGGTAGAGCTCTTGCAAGCGTTACACAGACGCAACGGTCGGCCGTTGGACGCACAGACATTGTCGCATATCTTGGAACTCCTGGGCTCATGATGTTTTTTTTTATTGCTCGATGGTTTTTCGGTTCTTTTTATTTCGGTTCTGTTTATTTGGATGATGTTGTGCCTGTGTATATATTTAATTATCGCTTTGTTGTCTGCTCTCGCTACCGCTACTATACCGAGTACTCTTAACAGTCATATATTGATACCATAGTACGTGTAAAACAACCGTTGTGTTTATGTCGCCGGCTGTATTGTGTACGCGTTGTCTTACCTTCCCTTGAGCGATGTACAACAGCTTAGATGTACTGATGACGCGAATGGCAACCTTGTGGTAGCAGCCCTTGGATTGGCAGATGCTAGTGGATAGTGTGCGATGGGATCGATGCGAGTGGAAGGCAAAATTGCAAGACGACAGTGTAAAGAAGCACAAAATAGGAAGTGATACATTAGAGACACAACGTAGCATCCAGCGACATGACTAGTGCGAACCATATACGTCAGTCTCTGACAGAATGGTCACAGCGGTAGGCGGAGAAGGACCTACTTTGGCCGAAGTAGAAGGGATGCGCAACGTTGATGCCGGTCGTGGCTGTTTCGCAGCGTCAACAGGAGAGCATCGGCAAAAGCGACCGGGACTTATCGTCCACTCACGTATCGAGTCGCTGCACGTTGGGTCTTCTTGTCCTTCGCACTGGATGACGGTCGCTGGCTCCGCTGAGAATGCCAGACAGGTCACGAAGGTAATTCTGTTGACCATGGAAGCACTCACGGGGTTCTTCGAACTGCCAGAATTCTCGCTCGCTGGTGCGGAGCGGGGCGGCACGGTGGAGATGTCAAGGTGAGATGGCAGACGTGCTAACGAGGACGGCAAGACGTACTGGTGACGGTAGTCTAATTCCTCGGGGACCATCGTAGGCACGCCGTCTTTGCGCACAGAGGCACTTTGTGAGCCAAAAAAGAAGACGCACGACGAAGTTCATTTACCATAAGTGTGGACGGCTAGTCATCGTCAACCAATGTAAGTGGTGAACGCGTCGCATACGCTTGCGGTGAGGACTGTACCTCTGTAGATGTTCTCGCTCCCCACAACTTGCTGGACTAAATCTGCGTATGCCGCGTTGCCAGTCCTCGGTTGGCCTAGGGATAGAACGCGCATGATTTTTAGACGTTCGGTCACAGGTGGATAACGAGGACGCACCGAAAGTGTACAGCCGAACATTCGCCATCGGGAAATTCGACTTGATCGAAAGACTCCCAAGAGATGCGAGGGCTCCACCTAGTGAATGTCCTAAATGTTTCATTCTCGGTCAGGCCATATTCATACTGCACAGCGTCCTGTTATACCTGTAGAGACGATAGAATAGTTCTTGTGCTGCTTGAGCTGAGACCCGACCCCGTCCAACACGGTGCCATAAACAGAGTTGTATGCTAGCAGAAAGCCTGCATGGGTCATTACAACGTCAGTTGTGTTCAGCTGCACGCCGGGCGACTCATATGGGACTTGAACAAGAGCGCCATCTGCGATTCACAGCCGTCAGCGAGTTGTGAGTTGCCTATGCAAGACTGAGGACAGACCGACGAGGAAGTCTTTGAGCTGCTGGCTTCCCCGAAACGCGACAACAATCTCCCGTCTTTGATCATCGCGCGCGATGTATCCGGCCGTGCTCGTCGCCAGGTTTCTAAACTGACGTGGCACGTCGATAGATCAAGGCTCTGAGACAGAAGACGCCGAAGGAAACGGCGTACTTCTTTTACGCGTGTATTGCCCAATGGTCGCGGGCATAGCACCTGATAAGCCGCAGAGGAGTACTTGGCAAATCGCGTGAGGTCTGCGTACGTCGATTGTGGAATTCCAGCGTCCATACGAGACAGAGGCTGCTGCGCCTCTAAAGCATATCCAAGACACCCCCCAAACGCAATATGAACTAAGATGATAGCAAGTTGCATGACTCGCAAACAAGACATCAGCCAAGGACGGGATAGAGGAGAGAGTGAGTCTGAGGCGTGCAAGGCGTCGCGTTATGTAGCTCCTGAGACGCTGGTGTTTGTCAAGGATCGCCGGTGAGACCATCAGATGCTGTTCCGAAACATGTTGCCACGCCTTTGAGCTGGACTGATTTGGCACGGATGTAAACCTCAAACGCCTGGGCTGAAGCACGGAGAACACACGCCTGACATTGCCTTTTATGGAAGGTATCCTTCAGACCCTCGATATTCAATATTCGATGCTTCTATTGGCTTCGGTCAGAGAATCATCTCGCCAAGTTGCATGTGAATCAACAGGCAGTTGGTCAACTCAGCTAGCTCAGGCATCCCAGCGTCACTGCAATCTACCCAACTCCCGCACGCCCCCTACATTGATATACAAAGCGTGAAAAAGGTCATGTTGGTCATGGACTGCATATGCTTTTGGTAGAACGACCGGACATAACATATAAGTAGGTGCATGCTCGGAGGGCAAGTGGTGGAAAACGACCAGACTCCAATATCTCGACGTCTGACTTTTAATCCCAGCCGGTGGGCGCCGGCTGCGCCGCGTCCCATCCACCAGCACCGGCAGCTGGCTCTGCTGACCAGTCGGTAGGGCCGCTGGTGGGCTCCGCAGCCCAGTCGAGGGCGCCTGCGGTGAAAGGTGAGCGAGACAAAGAACTGGTGGTTATATTTACGTACCACCCTCCTGGGCGACCAGCGCAGGGTTAATACCGCCAGCTTGAGGGGCAGAGCTAACATCCCACTCTGAGACATTAGCGACCTCAGGCTCGGCCTCGCCAGCAGCAGCAGCAGCCTTCGCCTGGGCCTCCTCCTGTTGCTGCTTCTCAACCTCTTCAGGGTCACGGTAGAAGAACATGTCAACCATGACATTCCAGCCGTCGGAGGTGCGGGGGATAGTACCCCTCAACCGGAGGACCTCGCGAGCCAAGAGCCACCAGATGAGACCAATAGAGTGGCGGGACTTGTTGTTTGTGGGGATAGCAACGTCGACGTACTTGAGGGGAGCGTCGGTGTCGCAGAGGGCAATTACGGGGATGTTCACGTAGGACGCCTCACGGATGGCCTGATGGTCAACGCGGGGGTCGGTGACGATGATAAGGCGGGGCTCCTTGAACGAGCGGGTGATGTAGTTCGTGAAAGAACCAGGGGTGAAACGGCCTGCGATAGCCTGAGCGCCGGTGTTGGCAGCGTACTTCAGGACGGCGCGGTGTCCGTATGGGCGGGCGGAGATAACGCAAACGTCGTTCGGGTTCTCGATGGTGGCAATGATACGCGCAGCGAGCACGATCTTCTCCCAGGTCTTGCCGATGTTGATGATATGGATGCCTAGCTCCGGACAGAGAATGAGATTGCTACGCATGTCCGCCCAAATAGCCCTACTGACCATCGGACCTTCTCTTCCAAACGTAGGGCTCCATTTGCTTGTCGCAGTTCTTCGTGCCGATATGCGCCTGAGCGGCCAGGAGCATCTGGATCTCCTCATCGGTTGCGCTCAGGACGGGGGGGAGTTTTGAAGACATGCTGGGCCTGCACGCAGAGTGTCAGCATCCAACTCTCCCAGTCGCAATCCACCACCTAAAACCATCCGTTTCCTCCCGTTCTTTCTCCCAGAAACAAAAGTACAGATATTGAACGCACCGGTAGGGGTGTTTTGAAGCTCGACGTCGACCTTGACGACGTTCGTTGACTTTTCCGGGGGCCTGCGCGCGTTAGTATCACAGAGTTCACCTCACCAGCCAATCTCCACAGTCCGACCGGCATTTACCGAGAGCCTTCTCACGACGCCGACTTGTGGACGTTGACTCCAATTGCGACATGTTGTATTTCTGCCAGTGTCCATTCTGAGTTCTCTGTGATCTGCTTCGTCTATTTTTCCGCTCTTATGCTTCACGCCACCGTGAGGAATTTTACGAACAGTGAATATACCCTCGATTTTCCTTGGTAGCTTCATCACCTCTCTCTGAGGTTGTCATGAATCGCTTGCGCTGAACAATCTTTCACGGTCAGATGGGTAGATATCTTTCCATTCCGCTTTACATATGCACTTTTACATTGATCGTACAACAACGGTTGACTACTTTTCCCAACGCCTTGATAATGCCTGGATTTCTGCAGGGCCCGTTTTGCAGCAACCGCCCACAATGACGCCGTCCCATACCCCGCTGTTTCTAGCCTCGTCGACCAAGTCACCTAACCCCGTTGCCCAACTTTCACTTTTGTTCTGTGGGTCTTCCTCCTTGATCCACGTGCGAGAAACAGGATCATAAGTCTCTCCTCCATTCGGATACACGACAAACCACGGTTTCGAATCTCCACCCTTGAGGTCTGCTACTGCAGCCTCCATCTCCATTCGGATGGTAGACAGGTGCTCCATGCGCGTGCAGTTGATACCCAGTCCGTCTGGAACATTCGTCTTGCCAACTGCGACATGCTTCAACTCGCCCGACCCGCTGCTCAAGAGGAACGCGACGACGTCCTTGACGGTCATCGGTACTCCATCTGGCCTGATGCCTTGTGGGTACCGACCCTCCGGCCACACAGTACTGATCCACCACGGCTTCCAAGGAAATCGCTGAGCTCGAGGCTTCAGCTCTTCTTCCAGCAGCGCCATCGCACCCCTAATCGCTGTGATCTCGCGCACGAGGGGTACGCTCTCGAATGCGATGCAGTCGATGGTGGCCCAGGTATCGATGTCGTTAGCAAACACGCGCAGTCTCTGAAGGTGAAAGTCTGTCAGCGCGTCGATGGCCATGGTAGCTTTGCCTGCCGCCCGCTCCTCCTTCGTGAACGTGTTTCGGTTCGGTCGTGAGGTAGAGTACTCCTGAGGCCCGAACGGCAACGGATAGAATCCATCGTACTCCTGAGCAGGCGTGAGCGTTGCACCGTACGGCCCGAGTGATAGCGCGATTTTGACATCCTCGCGATGTATGCCGTCCGCTTCGTCGACATATCTGCTTCGCGCTTCTGCTGCGAGTTCGACGGATTTTCGCATGAGGCGCGCAGCATCGTTTCGCGAATATCCGGCATCCTCGAAGGTCTCGAATGCACATTGATACCTGACGAAAGACGCATACGATGCGCGGTTCGTGTAAATGCTATCTTGCTATGATGTGTGACGTACGTCGACGTTGAGATCACTCGGGCTCCAGCACGCAGGAATGCCAGATGCGTTTGGATCATGATCTCGGGATCCTCGTCGATGGGCTTAGCTGACCAAAGGGAAGTGTCCGAAACATTCTTGTGGAAAACATCCTCCAGCGTTGTACCCTATTCGTGGCAAGAATCAAAAATTCAGAATCCGACCGCGTCGCGCCCGCATCAAGATGATGCGGGACTCACGAAAGGTGCTCACCAGGCCGCCATCTAAGATGCAGCACTTTTTTGACCCGAAGATCTCAGAAAACCCAGACATGTTCTCCAATGTTGTACTCGAAACGTTGAAGTGTTTGGGCAGAGGACAACCTTTGCATTGGATACAGGTCCGACAATGACGCCATGATTCAACTCAGCGGCCCGCCACAGTGAAGTCGGCGAGACCACGATGTGCGATATCAGGTGACGGAAAGCATGAACTGGCGTACATATTATGTGACGTATCTTCTCTCAAGCACGTTGGACTTGTACCCCGCCCGCGGTCATGACCCCGCGGTCCACATAAGAATCGGCAAACTCATACGACCTTGCAAGTAGCACGATACGAGATAGGTACCATGATATATACGATACAACAGGTCCAATCAGCATATAAAAAGACAAGGTCCCACTATAGCCACTACCTATACTTTTCCTTTCCACTTCTTCTTTCGCCCCGCTTCCCCCTCATCTATCCTCTCGGACAGGTCCTTATCCTTCATTCGGTCCAGCAGCGATGACAACTTAGGAGGTGTGGATGATCGACTGCTGTTCGCTGCAGCTTTTGCAGCACCTTTGATACTGATTCCCAAGAAAGGAGCGCTCGCCGGTGCCGATTGTAGCGATGATGGCGGAGCAGCAGGTTTTCGAGGAAGATTTCCAGTCGCTGAGGAGGCAGCTGGATTCATACGAGAAAGTAATGAAGGTCTTGCTGTCTCAGTGACATCCTCCGTCTTCGATCGCTTGAACGGATGTTGAAAATTTGCCACATGAGTTGAGGCTTGGACAGGAGTCGATATCGGTTGAGCGCGTGGATGTTCAACAGAACCAAATGACCACGTTTGAGGTTGCCGGGACGCATGACCTTGAATCAGTAACCCTCGACTAGATGATATTGGTAATGGCCGCTGCGTGTCTTCGGCCTTTCGCTTGTGAGGAATGGATACAATCCTGCTCGAAGGCTCGGCTGTGGCGAGGTCAGTATCCAGCTTCGGAGGTATCGAAGCAGGAGTCGGAGGCTGCAGAAGAGACTGTTTGGGGATGGTTGAAAGGTTTGTCGGGTCCACAAAAAATCAAAAACTCGCTGCGAACCCTGATAACGCCCTCCAATCCGACCACATTCGCGTCGCCGCCTTGTGTTTGGGCCAGGCGGCTGAGATCTTCCAGTATTCGTGCCAAATTGGACGGTACATGCCACCCCGAAGTTGTTTGTCGCTAAGAAGTATATATGCGGAATAAGACTTGAAAGGTGAGATTCAATGCGAACAGTACGTACATCCAAGCATGCGCGAAGTATGACCGCACATGCATTCCATGCTTGTACATCAGACGGCTTTGACTGAACAAAAGCCTGAGAAGATATGTGAGAGTGATGTTTGGAGACTACACATGGCCAAGCCTACCGGCAAAAGAATCGACGATGCATCAGCGACTTGTCGTTGCAGAGCCTTCACCGACTCCACTTGGGCTGGCTGCATATTCGGGATGCATTTTATACACTCTGAAAGTGATTCTGCTAGATGAATGATGACAAACAACTGAGCAGCTTCCGAGAATCGCTGCCATATCATTTTGGGGATGAAGTTGACGAAGTAAAAACGGAGGAGGTGAATTGGGTCAGCGACGCCCTTTTTCACCACAAAATCCGCTAATTTCAGATAAGGACTGCTCAGCTTGACCGATGCTGACTGTTTCAAGATACCAAGGTCGTCCTTTTGGGCCACTCGCGCTTGGTTGAGTAGTGTTTGTAATAGTTCATCGCCTCTAGGGGTGAATCGTCCCTTGAATGAGGGAAGGGAGAGAAGAATGTCCTTGACTATTCTTGAAGCATCTGCTGTCGATGGTCTGGAGAGAGCCTACGAGACGGAGCATGAGTGTTTGAAGAAACTGAAGGCACAAACCTCATAACCTTGACGAGACCGTCGATGAGCACCTGCTCCTGCTCGTTTCCAGCCCTGCTCGCATGCCGCTCAATAATAGCTCGTTTTGCTTCACCTGCAATAAAAGCAAGCACGAGTGATCCCAGTCTATCACGGATGACTTTCTCCTCCTCGTCCATAGGCTCATCTGTTGGCACAAGTTGATCACACAACACACCCAGAGTGACCTTTGAATCCATATCCAGGTGTTCCAATAGCGCCTTCTTGACAACGGTTACCTCTTCTGGTTCATCTAGACGAAAGGGAAGCAACGGGATATCAGTCGCGGATTTATGGGGTACGAGTCATTGCAGAAAACAGTGACATAAATTCACTCTATCGAATACGCCTGGCTGCAATATATCAAGAAATACGTACCACTCTGAAGCAACTGTGCCAGAACATCCGCATTTCTCTTCACCCACTTAGGCTGTTCCTTGGACATTTGGACTATGGCCTGGTATCCATCTATTCGAACCTTTATACAAAACATCAGTATAATTATCCCCCGAACAAAGTACAGCAGCAACTTTGGGATCCTGATCCTCGCATAGGTCGTAAATGGCGTTGATAGCATCTTCGTCAAGGTCATGAAAAGGCTTGAAGAACTTTGCGATATTGGACGCAGCCAGAGTTTTCAGAATGGAATGGGGTGAGCGAGTGAGTTCTATCAGACGCTGAAGTGCCTCTTTCCTCTAACAGATGTGGAAAGTCAACGTTTATCGCACACTTCGGAAGGAGGACACGGGACGCACCTGAGGACTCGTCTTCACTGGCGTTCGCTCTGCACGACGGATCAATTCGCGGATTTCCCGTTCTTGCTCAGAAATATGTTGATCCATATCATCCGGATGAATGTATCGATTGTCTTCGGAAGAGTAAAGGTGGCCACAGGGAAAATAACAATCACTGTTTAGACTCACAAGGACCAGACTCACGTGAAAGATGACGTAATTATATTCGAAGTCGTCACTCGCCTTGACAAGCTGCTCCTGGAGGACTCCCTTGCATTGATTTTGTTCCCACTGATTTCAGCTCTCTCACAGATGTTGCACTCAAGGCTAGCTAACACGTCGAAAAATACAATGAGTTCTCATCATTATTCCGTAAGAAGTACGCATTTGCCAGCTCCCTCAAGGCCTCAGCACTTGTTGATATTTTAAATCATAAAAACTTAGATCCGGCAACCTTGTATGTATCGTATACAAAGATCTCATACTGACTGCTCAGCGCCTCGCATATCATCCTGGAACAGTGCTTCAAACGCGTCAGTTCCCTGCCCGATAACGCCAAATGCATCTTGCAGAGTGCTGCCCAGGTAATCTAGCTCTTTTGTGATGCCCTTCATCGTCAATGCGTATGCGAAGAACAGGAGCTGACGCGATCCTTTGACATCCCGATTCTTCACCACATCGAGTTTCCTGATAGCGCCGACCTAAATACCAGCCAAGGCAGAAGTCTTAGACCATCAATATTATCAAGGAAGCAAGTATAACGACGTACAAGCTCTTGCCGTGCCTTCTCCGCTGGCGGAAGGTAAGGTGGTAACGGCGCTTTCAGCCTGAAAGCGGATGCCAACGTGGAGAAATACAGAATGATGTTGCCGACCATCTCCCGGCGCTCCCGATTGACGGGTATAATGAAGTCTCGGCGTACATTCTGGTCTCACGCTATTGAAATCGGTTCCAAGGTATCGAAAACTGTTCAATCACTGACCGTGTACCTGAGACGAATCGTAAAAGTGATCAGTGTAAGTCTGGTTGGTTAGGATGAAGGGGACTGACCACTCTTCCCGCGTTGTCACACATCTCATGCTGTGTAGATTATCCAAGATCTTTTGCAGGCTAGTTAGAATGGAGCGATATAATTTGATGGGGAATGGTCCCTTCAATCGAGGTTCATGCTGCGTCTGTTTCAGGAGATCTTGCAGCTCAATCAGCTTGATCTGCAGATGAAACTCCCTGTCTCGACGGTAAGTGTAGTCCTCATCTCATCAGAAATCACTCACATAGCCATGAATTCTTCGATGGAATTATCAAGCGCCGTTCTCCGTCGTTTTGGGATCAACGATGTCTCTTCTGTGACATTAGTATCTGTCTCTTCGTGGCGCTCCGGTTCGGGAGAGAATGAATTGGAAGCGACCAAGCGCGTATACAGCCAACCGATGTTCAAGCAAAAGCTGGCAGAGATCCCAATTATGGGTAAGGCAAGGTAGGAAAGTAAATCGACTTACTCGCCAAGCGCCTTGCTAAGCTCTCGTCTCGCCTCAGAGGGCCACCAAAACCTGGACACTACAAACGCCCAAGCGACACCGACAGTTACCGCTACGGACCGGTGAAACGCTACATCAATGATGGACACGTCCTTTAATCTTGTATTATAACTAAACAGGGAGGTCAGTCCAACATCATCATAGAATAATTGGCAGGGCGAAACAGGGACGCCTCTACGCACCAATACAAACAAGTAAGATTATATGTCAACAGCACGAATCGACCGGTGGTTGCATACTGCGGCATAGCCACAATGTAGTAGAAACACGGAATCGAATAGAAGAACCCAAAAATGGAGAGCACGACTGCATTTTCGGGGAAGAAAGAGTACACGGTCGCAGCCGTCGCGGCCCCGAACCTACATTCGAATCAATCAATGGCTCACTTGTGGAATAGCTGGGTCACGCACAATGTACCGAGGACGCGGTGTATGCTCAGGGAGTTCGTCTACAGCGCATGTCCAGATACAGCCACGCAAGTTCCGTGATAAGCCATAGTCGGATCGACTAACCAAAAGGCTCACTTACCGCTCCTATAGTTGGTGACATCACAACAAAGAACTGTGGACCCATGTATCAGCTCGTGTCAAACATAGGTCTAGACAAGCTAGGGAAAGATCACGGCAGCAAGCCTGCAGTAGCAGGAGGCAGATACACAGCAAGAACCACACACCGAGATTAACGCCCATTCGCCCCGATACTCCACAAATACTGGCCGTGTCACCTCAAAGAATGCAGGTGCAGCGAGAATAGCAGTAGCCATTCCTGCCTTGATCGCATACTTGATCTTGCGGTCCCGCATGCCATCCCCAATAGCCCACAGGGTCTGTTTCAGGCGCCCGATGAATGACAGCTCCTCGCGCGCGGGCGTCTGTACCGTATTGGGCGCGTGTGGGCGGACCTTCGGAAAGTACGAGGCGACGGCGGGGCGCTTATCAGATGAGACATATGATGCTACCGGTTGGGAAGAGTGAAAGAGTGAGAATGTTTGAAATGTGGGCATATGTATGATACGTACAAAGACGGCGCTGAATGCTCATTTGCTCGGTGTTTCGCGCTTTGGATCGCTGATGACCATTTTGTCTAAGGGTAGGTGCGGGCTTGACCCACAGTGCGCGAATGTGGTCAAACAAAGCCTTAGGAATACGCTGAAACCACCATCCTCTGGCTGCATTGGCCCGTTCAGCCGCATATATCCTGCCCATCGCATCCACGAGCGACACCAATTCCCGCGCAAATTCCTGCAATGTAAAAATGAAGCTAGAGGAAAAGATGATATGCATCATGGCTCTCCCAAAGCAAGATGTGAGAATGGTACTCACAAATACACGAGGAAGACATTCTCGTTGTCGCTCCCAGAAGTGAGTGCATTCTCACTGTATTCATTCAGTGAATAGATAGAACCAGACTCGCGTGAGCTCAAGCCTGACACGATGTCACTCCTTCTGTACAGCCTGAGCAAAGCATGGTTTGATGTGCTCTCGAACGTGAACAATGCACGCTCAATTTTATCGGCAAGGTCCAAGAAAATTGCTGGGCTCATCGCGGCATCGGTCGTCTTATTGCGATGTTCAAACGCCTCCCGTAGTCTGTGTATTGCACCTGTGCATTTAGACTTGAACGTGATACACACACAAATGCCACCACGTTAAACATAGTCAGCATGACAGCGGAAGAATGTAAGTCTCCGAGACTCACCGACAGCGCTTTGAGAGGGGGTCCGACTTCCTCGACCAATTCTCCGAACATCGAAGCTGCAGACTTCAGAGTCAACTCTGCATAATCTACCTCTACGTCATTCACGCTCCCGTCTACCTGCCTTCCCTTCCCAGCACCAGCTTCTTCGCTAGTGTTAGACACCTCAAAAACAGACTCCCTGACTTGTTCCCCTCCTCCCTTTTTACTAAGCGTCAAATTCCGCAGGTCGACACGGCCGTCCAGATGCGCCTTCGCAAGGTCGTACTGCAGGCTAGTGCCACTCCTCAACCCGTTCAAGTGCTGGGCCAACCTATTCAGACTGTCCACCGCGTCTTCATAGGCAGCGCCGGTGTCCTTTCCCTTACCCATCGCGCCATTTCCTGGCCCAAAAATCCCTTCACTCTTCGCCTCCGCCAAATTCCGCTTCAGTGATGTGAACGATGCCTGATGGTCCGCGACAGCTTTCTGGATTTTTGCTTCCCGCGGATGATGTAACGGGGCATCCAGCAGGAATGTACGCGTGAGTAGCTTCAAGAGCATAGAATACGAATTGAGGGTGTGAATCATGTTATTCTGCAGATTGCGCGTCGCAGACTGGGGCCAGAGACCGCAGCAGATGAGGTTGGAGATTATCGAGCCAACAAAGACGATGAACGAGACTTGGAGGAGTTGAGCGACACCGCCTTCTTTTACAACGCTAAGCAAGCGAATGTTTTTAGCTTCGAGACGTATTTCGTGAGGGGCTGCTTACACGACAAAAAGGATGATGGCGGTCATGCTGCAAGCTATGGTTCATAGTCCAGATAATCAGATATGACAGTGAAATAAGCAGTCTGCTGAGAATATGATTGCTTACCTGTGTTGAACGTCGGCTTAGCCATCCATAATTTCATCCACGCAACGAAGGACATTCCAAGCCCGATCCACAATATCACCAGGACATCAGCAAGCCATTCCCAGCCATGGCGCACTTCGAACCACCAGTACATGTTCATACTACCAAGAGAGACGAATGCCGCAAATCCAAGGCCCATTAGGCAGTACCTGTCAGCTTCCATCATGCCACCGATCGTTTTCGCGGGATTGAAGTACACCGCTCTGAGCAAAATTAAAAATTAAATATCATTCACACTTGTTCGCAAAAACAACCAAATAAACGATGTAGAAACGCGACGCACACTGTGGCTACCATGTGTCCAGATGGCGCAGGAAACCGCTCACTAGACTCTCTGGTTGTTATCGCAGATATCAAGCCAGATAGATACGGGGAATAGGTGAACAACGAGCCGATGAAGTACGCCACGCTGCATTTCAGGATATTGCGGTAAAGTGTTGGAAGCGCGGGCACACGCGACCAAGCATACCAAGGAGGCTGTGGTCGCGTCCTCCGGATCGTAGATGTCGAGGAATGCGAGCTGTCACTGTCGGACGCGTATTCAAGCTCTGAGTCTGACGTCTCCGACGTCTCCGTAGCGCCTGCCGAAGCTTCAGACGGAAATGGAAAATGACTCCCCAAGTAGGGATCGGATTCAGGAGATTGCAGACCACCCTCCTCAAGGCCCGCTCCTCCCTCGATATCTGAGCGAGAAAGGTTGATGCGGCTCCGACCACGTTGATCGGGCCTCCCAGATGGTTGTGCAGCGTTTGAGGCCGTCTCGCCCTCCATGATGTTCCCAAACACAGTCCACTCGTGCGAGTCGACGGGCGCTTGTGGAAGTCTCGACAGGCGACGCGTCAAGCGTTGGAAGGCGGAAGCAGTGCGCGGTGTCCTCTGAGGTTCTCTACGGGGAAGCGTCGCGCGGGCTTGCAAACCAGAGCCAAGGGCAGACCGTGACAAAGAGGTTGGATTGGAAGTGGATGGGAGAACGGGAGAGGGAGAAGAGTCGAGCGACTGATGATACGTCGTACTTCGCTGTGTTCCATCTTGGATAGGTTGCGGGGAACCTACCAAGGGTGACGGATGAGGAGAAGATTGGATTGATGAGTCGATGTGCCAGCTGCTGCTGCCAGCCACTGGGATTGGCTGAGACGGGAACATGACTGGCTGCCCTAGACATGGGTTCAGTCAGAGATACAGCAACTAGAAAGTCGAGCAACTCACCTACTAGTTATGTTCGAGGTCAAGCACACCGTGACGACCGTCTGACATCGGCCAAGGCGCGCTTAGACCTGTGACGTCGTTCGATTGCTTTATTAGGCTTCAATGGCTCCTCAGCGCTCAGCGCTCAGCTAGCAACCCAGTCACCGCTTCGCAAGCCAAATGAGAGTAGTCCAGAGATTTTGGGTCGCCATACAAAGAAACAAACTTTTAAACGTTCAAGGTTTCAGGAGGACAAATTGATAGCCTGCGTCGCCGCCTTTTGCCAACTGGATACTTTCTTCACCTGACCACGGACCTGCCAACCGCGTCGTCAGTAAACCAAATCTATGATCCGTCACAGAAAGTCACGGGACTGTCACGGGCCGTAACTCAATCACTGGCAATCCCAAAATCTCTCCGCGGGCAGGCTCTCAAGTAACTATCACTACTACTAAGTGTTTCCGCATGAAAAGACTGTGCAGTCTTTAGGTGACGGATTGGCGGACAATCCACCCATTCCTCAGGCATCGAATTCTTGACCGCCTACCTAAAATGGAACAACCACTCACAGTACTCACCGCCTGCCGTTTTCGATCAACCGGAACAAGTGCCTACACCAACTTTACTTTACCTTGGTATCCAACTTCGGTTTATTGCTCGCTAAATAAATTAGTTATGATAAAAAAATTTATAAAATTTATATGTCGGAACAGGACGTCATCGCTGTTATCACAAGATACAAAGTATACACAGGAGGGCATAGTACGAACGGAAAAAGGAAATAGAGAAAGAACCGATACGACGAGTCAACGAGTTTGACGTCTACCTGTACTATATCGTGGATAGAGGATATGGAGGCTATTATTCATGTTCAAAAAGGAAAGTCAAAAAAGATCCAAATAACGAACCTAGTCGACGATTTCGTAGAAGGAGATGTCAGGGAACACCTTCTTCATCTGTTCCTCGAGCCACCAGTAGGGAGTGAGGTACGTGACGTCGGTCTCTTCATTCGCGCCGGCACCAGCGACGAGCATCCCGACAGCCCGACCCTTCGAGTCGACCACTATGGAGCCAGAGTCGCCGGGAGCAGAAAAGGCGCCGTCATCGTTGCTGTAAGGGTATACGGCGATCTCGATAGACGTATTCTTGATGCCGTCCTCAGAGTAGGTGCGAACGAACGACTCCATGCCGGAGAGGCGACCGAGAGTGGGGCCTGTGGTCTTTCCGTTCTTGACGACAATCAGACATTTCTCGCCGTTGGCATCGAGCTGCTCCGGCTTGCGGATCTCGTCGTCGTTTACGACTCCTCTGACCTGAAGGAGCCCGTCGGGGGGATACTTGAAGTCGGACCGGCTCTCAGGGTGAGGATGCATCTTGTGAATGAAATCGGCCGGCGAAATCTTGCCGCCTAGACATGAAAAAACTCTAAAACCGGGGATGGTGTTGCTAAGATAAAATAAAAACGTACCGATATAAACCTTGTTGCCCTGGAAAGTGTCCCAGTCGATCTTGTCGCGGTAGAGATCGATCAAGGCCCAGTCATGGGTGAAGTGCTTGGGGCCGTCGTCGACGGCAATGGCAGGGGCGTGGACAACGTAACCGATCACGCGCAGGTTCGGAGTCGTCCAGTGCTTGGTGACCTCGTCATGGATCTCGTTTGCGTCCTCGATCCTCCTGTTCGCCGCCTTCACCAAGCCCTCATAGTGCTTGCGCATGTCAGTCTTGTCGGGCGCTTCGCCCTCGAACGGACCCAACCTCTCAATCGCCTCGTTCCATACCTTGATGGAGATAAGCTCGCGGTCGATAGTGCTTATCATACGATTGATGGCATTGGTGTAGGCATTGGTACCAAGAACGACAATCTCCTCACGAGCCTGGCGGCTATGCTTGTGCGATAGGGGCTGATTACAGTGTGCGGGAGGCGGGCGGGCAACGTGGTTGGCGGTGAGAAGGAAGACGCGGTCGCTCTGACTGCCCTCTCGGAGGTAGACGGCACCCGTGCCCTCGAAGTGAGGTGTTTTGAACGGAGCAATCTGGATGCCAAGCGTGGGAGTGAAGGGGCTACGAAGCTCGGGGACGAAGGAGAAGGGGTTGAAAGAGAGAAGCTTTGGGCCAACAGACTGGGTGACAACAGACTCGCGGAATGCAACCTCGACGTCGGGGAACCCCTCTCGAGTCAAAATATCCTTGCAGCCCTTGGCTGCCTCCTTGGCAGCCTCGAAGGCGAGAGTCCCGGGCTTCACCCCTATCCAGAGATGAAGCACACTGACCTCCTCTTCCCTTGCCTCGGCAAAACGGACGGGGTCAATCGACGACCACTCGACGTCGCGGGAGTCGAGGTGCTCGTAGATGAGCTGGCCAATCTCGGGCCAGCGGTCTTGCATTGCATGGTCGCAGACGGGGCGAGCCTCTCGCAGAATGCGCTGCGCCTCGGGACCCGTGCGTACAAACCAGGCTTTTCCGGTTTTGAAAACGCAGCGAGGGTGGCTAGGCAGGCCATAGAAGTCGGTGAAAGCCCCAGGGTAGGGGTCGGGGAGACGTGACTGCATCAGCAAAAGTGCCAGAACGTGAGGTTCCCTTACCGGGTTTACAGATTATATAATACGCACCGTCATATCTATGTCGGTGCCCCATGACGTCGGTCGAGCTTGCGATCCCATCTGGGAGGTGATATTGCAAGGCGAGGGCCATGATTGTAGGCGACTGGCCATTCAAGGCCTTTTCTGGCAGGTGAATTTATTGTCTTGCTGAGCCCATGTGTTGTCCCAAAAGCGGCCAAATAAATGACGTAGAAGCGCGGCGCACACTGTGGCTACCGTGTGTCCATACGGTGAAAGAAACTGCTCACTAGAGTCTCTGGTTGTTATCGCAGATATCCAGCCAGATGGTTACGGGGAATACGTGAACAACGAGTCGATGAAGTACGCCACGCGGTAAAGTGTTGGAAGCGCAGGCACACGCGACTAAGCGTACCAAGGAGGCCATGGCGGAGACGTCGGACTCAGATCTTGAATACACATCCGACAGTGACAGCTCGCATTCCTCGACATCTACGATCCGGAGGATGCGACCGTCTCCGTAGCGCCTGCCGAAGCTTCAGACGGAAATGGAAAATGACGGCCCAAGTAGGGATCAGATTCGGGAGATTGCAGGCCACCCCCCTCGAGGCCCGCTCCTCCCTCGATATCTGAGCGAGAAAGGTTGATGCGGCTCCGACCACGTTGATCGGGCCTCCCAGATGGTTGTGCAGCGTTTGAGGCCGTCTCGCCCTCCATGATATTCCCAAACACAGTCCACTCGTGCGAGTCGACGGGCGCTTGCGGAAGTCTCGACAGGCGACGCGTCAAGCGTTGGAAGGCGGAAGCAGTGCGCGGTGTCCTCTGAGATTCTCTACGGGGAAGTGTCGCACGGACTTGCAAACCAGAGCCAAGGGTAGACTGTGACAAAGAGGTTGGATTGGAAGTGGATGGGAGAACGGGAGAGGGAGAAGAGTAAAGCGATTGATGATACGTCATACTTCGCTGTGTTCCATCTTGGATAGGTTGCGGGGAACCTACCAAGGGTGACGGATGTGGAGAAGATTGGGTTGATAATTCGATGTGCCAGCTGCTGCTGCCAGCCACTGGGATTGGCTGAGACGGGAACATGACTGGCTGCCCTAGACATGGGTCCATTTAAAGATACAGCAACTAGGAAGTCGAGCAACTCACTTACTGGTTATGCTAGAGGTCAAGCACACCGTGATGACTATCTGACATTGGCCAAGGCGCGCTTAGAACTGTGACGTCGTTCGATTGCTTTATTAGGCTTTAATGGCTCCTCAGCTAGCGACCCAGTTACCGCTTCGCAAGCCAGATAGTCTGTGTCGCCATACAAAGAAACAATGTTCAACGTTCAAGGGCTCAGGAGGACAAAATTATAGCTTGCGTCGCCGCCTTTTGCCTTTGAGCAGTCTTTAGGCGCCGGATTAGCGGACCGTCTACCCATTTCTCAGGCATCGAATTCTTGACCGCCTACCTGGAATAGAACAACCACAGTACACCGCATGCCGTTTTCGATCAACCGGAGCAACAAGTGCCCACGCCGACTTTACTTTACCTTAGTATCCAACTTCGGATTATTGCTCGCAAGTCGGAACAGTGTCGGAACGCGACATCATCACTGTTATTACAAGATACGAAGTACATGCAGGAGCGCGGAGGGCATAGTACGAACGGAAAAGGGAAACGAAACGAAGAAACCCGATACGACGAGTCAACGAATTTGAGGTCTGCCTATCCCTATATATCGTGGATAGAGGAAAGTCAAAAAAGATACAAACGACGAATCTAGTCGACAACCTCGTAGAAGGAGATGTCGGGGAACACCTTCTTCATCTGCTCCTCGATCCACCAGTAGGGAGTGAGGTACGTGACGTCGGTGTCTTCATTCGCGCCGGCACCGGCGTCGAGCATACCGACAGCCCTGCCCTTCGAGTCGACTACTATGGAGCCGGAGTCGCCGGGAGCAGAAAAGGCGCCGTCTTTGTTGCTGTAAGGATATACGGCGATCTTGATGGACGTATTCTTGATGCCATCCTCAGAGTAGGTGCGAACGAACGACTCCATGCCGGAGAGGCGACCGAGAGTGGGGCCTGTGGTCTTTCCGTTCTTGACGACAATCAAACATTTCTCGCCGTTGGCATCGAGCTGCTCCGGCTTGCGGATTTCGTCGTCCTTTGCGACCCCTCTGACCTGGAGGAGCCCGCAGTGGGGATACTCGAAGTCGGACCGGCCCTCAGGGTGAGGATGCATCTTGAAGATAAAGTCGGGAATCGAAATCTTGCCGCCTAGATTTAAAAAAATGATTACACTAAGACCGGGGACGGTCTTAGCAAGATAAGATGAAACGTACCGACATAAACTTTGTTGCCCTGGAAAGTGTCCCAGTCGATCTTGTCGCGGTAGAGATCGATCAAGGCCCAGTCATGGGTGAAGTGCTTGGGGCCGTCGTCGACGGTAATGGCAGGGGCGTGGACAACGTAACCGATCACGCGCAGGTTCGGAGTCGTCCAGTGCTTGGTGACCTCGTCATGGATCTTGTTGACGTCCTCGATCCTTCTGTTCGCCGTCTTCACCAAGTCCTCGTAGTACTTGCGCTCGTGAGTCCTCTCGGGCGCCTCGCCCTCGACGAACGGACCGAAACTCTCAATCGCCTTGTTCCATATCTCGATGGAGACAAGCTCACCGCCGATAGTGCTCATCATACGATTGATGGCATTGGTGTACGCATTGGTACCAAGAACGACAATCTCCTCACGAGCCTGACGGCTGCGCTTGTGCGATAGGGGCTGGTTACGGTGTGCGAGAGGCGGGCGGGCGACGTGGTTGGCAGTGAGAAGGAAGATGCGGTCGCTCTGACTGCCCTCTCGGAGGTAGACGGCACCCGTGCCCTCGAAGTGAGGTGTTTTAAACGGAGCGATCTGGATGCCAAGCGTGGGAGTGAAGAGGCTACGAAGCTCGGGGACTCGGTCGGCATAACGGTAGAGGGAGAGAAGCTTTGGACCAACAGACTGGGTGACAACAGACTCGCGGAATGCAACCTCGACGTCGGGGAACCCCTCTCGAGTCAAAATATCCTTGCAGCCCTTGGCTGCCTCCTTGGCAGCCTCGAAGGCGAGAGTCCCGGGCTTCACCCCTATCCAGAGATGAAGCACACTGACCTCCTCTTCCCTTGCCTCGGCAAAACGGACGGGGTCAATCGACGACCACTCGACGTCGCGGGAGTCGAGGTGCTCGTAGATGAGCTGGCCAATCTCGAGCCATCGGTCTTGCATCGCATGGTCGCAGACGGGGCGAGCCTCTCGCAGAATGCGCTGCGCCTCGAGACCCGTGCGTACAAACCAGGCTTTTCCGGTTTTGAAAACGCAGAGAGGGTTGCTAGGAAGGCCATAGAAGTCGGTGAAAGCCCCAGGGTAGGGGTAAGAGAGACGGGCCTGAGGGGAGGTGATGTCCTGGACGCTCTCGTCAGGTCGAGCTTGCTAAACATGGAGATGGGAGAGACGAGGATGACAGTGCCAGAAACGGGCGACTGACTGCCCTCTCCCTGAGCAGCGATATCTAGGCATGAGGCGAAGAAGGCGTTGAGATTGGGGTTGGATGCCACTTGAACGAGAGCAAAAACGAAAGGTGAGTACTTGTACGAGGAGATAGGAAAATGCTATGGGACGCACTTCTGAAGAAAAAAAACTTGGAGGTAGGGCACAGTCGACTGTGGAATAAGTGATAAAACTTGGTGGCATTGCATTGGACGGATTGGGGGGTTATGTAATCTCGAGAGCCTGCAAGCAACGTCATATATGACATGTTAGGGAAAGTACCGATGCAAGAACAGCCAGTGAACAGCCCCGCTCATATTACCTCCATCGCCATTTCATTGCCTCCTTGGCACTGAATACAAGAAAGGCCTAGAAAGACTCGAAACACCCGCCGGCTTCGTCAATAACCAACCTTTCCTACTAAGTCACATGCAGTGAATGCGTAGTCTCGGACGAAGCATCATCAAGGAGCCTTTCTTGCGGAAGTCCGGGACAGCTTCCATGAGGTAGAGATTCGCATCGACGAGGGCGATCACAGACGTCGGCGGGCTTCCTAGAGGTTTCAAGTCACACCCGCCTTCTTGGAGATCTGAGCTTCGCCGGTGAGATTAAGCGCCGAAGATAGTGCATACGAGTTGCATACGATCCATTTGAACTTCATCGTTGTGACTGCGCACTATTTCAACCTTCAAATGCGCAACCGCTTGTCGTTGCGTAACCTTGTATGACGGTGAACAGCGTTTCAACTACGCGCCTGCAATGTCGACGATCCACGTAAGAAAACAGTGCAGAAATTGAGATATCGAGACATACAGCAGTGCACAACGATGTCTGTCCATGCCCGAGCACTGCCTGAGCCCGCCACGGCTTTCCCGCCGCACCGGCATATCCTGGGGCGAACGTGATACGCAAGACTAACCGTTGATCGAAGGGACGACCAGCGAAAAAAAACAGATCGGCCTTCCGACTGAAGATAAGTGAGTGATCCGAGTGAGCGCACTCGATACGGAGCTTAAGCTTGAAAGCTTGAAATCGATGACGTATGGTAATGCAGACAAGATGAAAATGCTCACAAAGACATGGATCATGGTACATGTCAAAAACAATGACGGTGAAGGCCAGAAACTAGCGTCCTGAAAAAGCCCGGCACGTCCATATATAAATATTACATGAAGACCTGAGAGGGGTGCTCGCTGAGCCCATCCCGTCAATGTGAAGGCTTCCAGCAAGCCTTGAAAGTGTAAGCACTGCTTTTCCAAGTAAGGCCTCGAACGCACTCACGGTTTAAACGTTAATAATTCATTGAGGACCCGAAGATGGCATGGATTGATATCGCGACAAACTCTACACAGCAGCTGAAATTCAGTCAGAAAACGGAGCACGGAGCTCTACGGAGCTTCTGAGGCAATTTCTCCGGCGACAACCATAGAGCCGGTGCGACAAGACGCGGTCCACACGTCTCCGTTGTCGCGTTGGAGAGATCAGCGAGGACACTGATCACGGAAACGAGCATCGACAGCAGCCAACAGCGGCCAGTTCAGTGCTTTGACATGACGACCTTGCTCGCAGCGGTGGACCAGAATGACCACGCATCATCACAGCGAGCTCGGGAGACGGTGAAGCAACCCCAGAGTTTGTTTGGACCGACCACTTTGACTGGGACACGCTCGATCGATGATCCATGTGGAATCTGGGTGTACATCGGAAATGCATTCGCCAGCATTCGCCGCGGCTGGCACTCGGCTGGCATGCTGTGACTGATCCACCTGGTCGAGACCCTGTTGGACGCCAGCCCCACCGAGTCGGGACAAGTCGGCCTTGCGAAATAGGGCCCGGCGGGCCCAACTTAATAATAACGATGGGCAGAGGGCAAGAACGGCGAAATGGCACGCACAAGGGCGCCTCGGCACCAGCTGCTATGCGTGCTTACCCATCCCCTGATCATGAGTCGCCTGTCAGACGTGGCACAAATGCACGAACATGGCATCGAAACATTCAGGGCGCGCGGCGCGACGCTAAAAGCCTATAAGACGACAAGCGCAGGCACTCGATGACAAGGGGAGAGCGGGAGCAGCAAGAAATGAACGAATATGACAGTGGCACATGCTAGCACATGCTCAAAGCGTTCAGACAGGTTCAGACCCTGGTCCGACGGGCCTGTCAATGCCATGCGCTCCAGGAGGTACCGTGCCTTTGAGGGCACCCACATAAATGCAGATCCGGCCAAACGTTCGGAATGCAATGTGTGTATTATGTAGTGCGTGTGTGGTAGAACGACGTCCGAGATATGTAGAAGTACAAAGGTCCGAAGGTCATCCTACAATCCAATAAAGATATAGCAAGGAAGCGAAGGCAGCGACAGCAAATGCGAGGTCAATGTCCAAGCGCGCCTGGGCGGCGCACGAGGCAGGAAGAATGAAGTGGATGGAGATGGGGGTGGAGTGGATGGTTCTGTCCGATCAGTGACGGTAGGGGTATGATAACGGTAAAGGGGAAGTTAGTATGCAAGTGTGTACGGTAGCAATAAGAGTACGTGGTGCGAAGCAGAGGATAAAGTCATTAATACGAAAGTCAGTACGAGAGCGTTCAAGGAGAAAATGTCCGGGTAGAAAGGAGCGAATAATGTGTCCATGTGAAGTGCGAAGTGTCCTGAATGATGCGAAAGAAGTGTCCGAGAACGTGGGTGCGAGTCCGCGTGTCGCGTAACGGTAGATAAAAGTCCAAAAAGGCGGTGTCCATCGTGAAGGAGAATCGTAAAAGAGCGTGATGATGCATGCGAGACTGTCTTTGTAGTCCATAGTAGTTGGAATGCGAGTCCGAGAGTCCGGTTGCGAGTCCGTTCCAAAACGTTCAGATCGTCGTGGTTCTTCTCTTTTCTTTTGCAATTTTCGTGATCCCATCTCTGATCCGTGTCATCCGACGACGGAGTCAGATCGTACCAAACTCTCTCTGGATCTTCGACGCCTGGAAGCCTGCATTTTCAAAAGGATGGGGATAAAAAAAAGAGCGAAAAAGGATTCCCTGGGTCAAGATTCTGTCTTAATGATACAGATGCGGCGGAGGGAATCACCTAGCAACGGGAACCTCAAACTGAGTTTCGACATTGCGCTAACGAAAGTCCCAACATGCGCATGCAGCTCTGCGGTGCTCACCGCTGACCACGCTTCTATTCTAGCGATTTCGCGAACCAAAACACTAGCCGCCGATCCCCAGCATGACTGATGAGCAAACATAAGTTCGGTAGTTCAAGACAAGAAAAGAATAGATATAGGTGGCACTTACGCCGATGATCGGGTCGAGGTAGTCGTAGTCCGCGTCGCCGATGTGTCGAATAATAAGCAGACAAGCACGCGCTGCTTGAAGACACTTCTCGTGGCGGAGGTGGTTGTTCTCGCTGAATCGGTAATGCAGACGAACAAGCGCCGCTTGTGCGAGGGTGTGGACGACAATCAGCGAGTGCTTACTCTCGGCAAGGGTACCGTTGAGCTGATGGAGGGGCAGGAGACTGGCGGTGAAGCGCTGGATGGTGTTCTCAAGCGCCTGACTCTCGTCGTCGACGGACTCGGTCAACGCAAGATCTGGACAGTCATCATCAGCGACCGATCCACCGAAAATTAGTCAGCAGGAATGAGACACACGTGAAGACCAGGTGCAGGACAGCTTGACGGCCTCTTCGAACAGTGCGGACGCCTTCGCACGGAGCGCAAAATCAGAAAAGCCACCGTCAAAGGTGGGGACTTGGCTATGGTGCATCAAGAACGCCTGCACCGTCGCGAAGTCGAGAAGATTGCTGAAATTGCCCTAGGTGAAATAACGACGGTCAGACGAGACGAGACGAAGCGGCGTCAATGGCGCGCGTGGTGCATACGTACCGCTTCATAATCCTGTATGTCCTGTGGCCAGGGCAACGTGATGGATGTCAGCATGTCCCTGCCGTCTTGAATCGTCGACGGTCGTTGGAGGACAACAGACCAACAACGGTCCAAGATGAACACCTGCCAAAATGCCAGGATTCGCTCGCCCCGCTCGATGGCATCAGCCGGCGGCGGCAATTTGAAGCTGGAATCGAGACAGACTCCCGTATCGGGCTCCTCAGATACTTGCCGGTGGAGGCCCCACTGCATCGCGAGGGACGCGGCGACGCTTGCGTGGTAACTCCCCTCGAGGAGCCGGCCATTTGTAAGCAGGTAGAGGGAAAGCAGGCAGCAGCCTTGGATGATGTCGATGACTTTGTTTGAGTTCTGAAGTGCTTCGTTGAGGAAGTCGAGAGATCGTGCGAGGTACAGGGGTTCGTGTTGACCAAGTGATTGTGGTCGTGAAAGGTAGCATGCCCAAAGGTAGATGGCGTTCATTAGGACGGGATGGCGCTGCTCCTCGGGGGGTAGGAGGAGAGAAGTTCTGAGGCGTTCGATGTGCAGCTCCAAGCCGACTTGATGTCTGTGAGGTAAGAAAATGTCCAGGCTGTGGAAGGGAGATGAGGCCACGTCGTGGACAGCCACCAACGCAGAGACACGTACAAGGTTTGCGCTAACTCGATTGGTACCGGCTCTGCTAGACCTCCTCGGCCGAAGGGAATGGGTGAACCCGACTGTCGGTGGCCCACCTTCAGCTTCGGCGTGGCGGTGAGAAAGGCAAAGGACGTACGGTGACTTGATCCCATGGAATGGATGGGGCCGGAAGTGGTGGTGTGGGGGATGCCTCTGCGCGCGGGGACCGTTGTGAGCGAGAGGTAGGGTGAGTCAGCGACCTACGCACCGAACGGATATGGCGAGTGTGATGTCGAGAACGGGAGGCTCGATGGAGAGCCGGCACTCGAGGACGAAGATTCTTCAGAGAAGAGCAATGCGTGAGGGTCGAACAGAGTGATCGAGGAATCATTCCGGTCGGGATCCTCGAGCTCGCGGATCCGCGCCTCCAATTTAGCAATGTTTTCGCGAAGAACCTGCGTCCTGGTCTTGCCCTTTCCATCGTCATACTCGCAGAGATCGCCCTTCTTGGCACGTTGGCACTGTTGACACGCTGGTTTGGTGCCGTCACACCGCTGTGGGAGAAAATATGAGCGACGAGGGGGGGAGGCTGAAGGGGAGAGAAGACCGTGACCATCTTCCGCTTTCTATATGGAGGGGGTGAGGATCAGGTGTCGACGGAGCTGGGGGAGTATGACCACACACCTGCACCGGAGGCACGCCTTTCCCCTCTGCAGCGTCGGGCCTGTGCTGCGACTCGGTCCCGGAGTGGATTTTTCGGCCATTAGAAAACGGGGTAGTTAAAAATAAACGTATAGGGAAGAGGTAAAGAGAGAGACGAGGGGCTTGCGAATGAATGAAGAGAAAGGCCCCCCAGTCGAAGGAAAATGCAAGAAAGCCGGGTGCGGGACCGGGGCGAGGAGGTGAGGAAGTCAGAGAGACATGAGGGACGATAAATAGCAGACGAGGACAAGGGAGGAACTGACATTGGACCGTGAAGAGGCGGACTATGTAAGCAGGCTCTGTGGTAATAGATCTATCTGATGCGACCCATCCGTGCGCGTCTAGTGTGCATCAGGGCAAAAATCACGGCCCATCCCCAGCTGAAGCCAGATCGCGTTGGCGGTCCAGCCCTGACACACCTGCATGACCCACCGCCCAGCCAGCCCCTCGGGGCGCGTTCCGACTTGTTCCACCCCCACCGCCGTCGCGTCGCTGGTGCAGCGTCCACTAGCCGGGGGCTGTGGGCCCTCGCTCCGTCTCGTCGCGTCGACGAACGTTCGGGCCCACCCAGCGCCCACCCCCGCCCGCGACACATGGGGACGACGTCGACCAGCGCGTCTGCGAGCGGCTGCAGTCCCACGCTGGCGAACTCACGCCGCGTCTGTGGCGGGCTCCTGCTTGGCACGCTGCCCCGGCTTGACTCCCGCGAGCTCGCGTGCGCCCGCCGCCGCTCCGGCCCGCCGCGGTCCCCCAAGAACGGTTCTGCCTCTTGAAATTGGTCCTCCGTCGCCATGTGATCACCGACCGCCATTGCCCCCCACCTTCGGATCGGTCCTCGGGAACCTGCCAGCCCATCCCAAATCCAGATGAGACACTCCTCGAGAGTGCGTCCACTGCATTCGGAGCTCCCTACTTACGCGCGTCTTAGTGCTCGACAGCGCCGATTGTCGGGTCTGCCCAGTGCTTCCGCCAGCAGCGCACCCATCTCGCGTCGATCTCGAGCAGCCTTGTATTCCGAATTGTTGACATCTCCTTGCGGCACCTTGCGGCATTATTCTCGGCTGCGAACATATGTACCCTTCCCGAGTCGTTATAGCAATATTCCACTGACTCGGAGAGGTGTACTTGGATTCAGGGCTTTCAACGCTCGCGCTACCTTTTTGGGTTCTCGTTCGCTCTCGCGTTTATTGCGGGTGCCTTTTTCGTGGGTACACCGTGCATTGTTGATCCTGCGATGACGACGAGTGTACGTGAAAGAAGAACTTCGCCGTACAACCACCTTTGACCTGCCTGATCCCTTTCAAGCGACGAGTCCTTTTACTCGTGCGGCAATCTATGACCGCACTTTCCTCGTGGTAACAAACTCAAAATCCCCAATGCTATATTCCTGGGCCAGAAGCAATTTATGGCTCTTACTTCTCTTATGGACCCACACAGGCCCCGCACGGTTCCGCGTTCGACGAGCGGCGAGCGCATCGGCTCAAATCCTCGACAGCTTCGTTTCGGGGGGATACTTGGCTTCACCTACAAATCCTTGGGAGTTTGTCTACTCCCTTCTACTCCGCGATGAAGCATGCGATTCCAGTCACTATCGCGTCTCGTAACCTCTCCCTCGGTTCACCGTGCCATGCTTCATCTCCCGCAGTCACAACCAACCCGCTGCCGCCGCGCGGCCATCGAGAGCAACACACTCGATCCAGGGTCCTCGCAGGATTGCCCATGGCCAGGTGAGTGGATCTGATCCTCGTTTCGCGTCGTTTCTATTGCAGCCGGGTTAGGTCTTGGAAGCTCGGAGTTTCCCGCCGGCCGTTCGGATCAGTGAGCCTGTGCTGGAACCCACAGCGATGGTTTGCCCCAACGGATCGCTGTTGAGGTGCACTGCAGATGGCAAAAACGTCACCTCGATGGAGGTGGCCCCGCTGCTGTCCATGCACTGCATGCCTAGACATACTTGCGGCAGTCGATGATGGTATTGTTAGGATGCCTTTAGGCTGCGTCCGTCGGATGGCTACTTCTATATCCCTAGTGCGAGCGTGCGCATCAGCCTGTGATGTCATTCGCTCTATCTTAGCAGCTCAAACTTAGTCTCAGCATGGACAGAGCGGTGCCATACGGCGCTATCGATGGACAGCTCGATGCCGCTCCCGTAATGTCAAGGCATAAGACAGCAAGGGACTCGTACGTGCGTATTGCATTTAACTCCGGGCCGTACATTGGCTCATCTTCTTGTTCCACGGGTAGCACGCTTGTGCCATCACACACGGTACCAACGGACTGCGATCTGGCATGCATGGATGCAAACTTGCCTTCCAAACGAGCAGAAGGTGCGCCCTGTTCTCTAAACCTCCTTCTCGTATTTTACGTGAGGTGGAAGACGCAACATGTCCGCATGAGCGACCCATCTGATCTTGCCGGTCCTCGACCAACGCGTCTAGCTGCCGCATACCCAGCAATCTGCTGTGACTTCCGGAGGATAAGGGGTACTCTTTTTTCCGCGGGAGACGCCCCCTCAATGAAGTAAGAAAGGACCCCACCGATTCGATCCGGATTGGTCTCGTCTTCCTTTTGTCTTCACAGAATCAGAGCCGCTCCGGTAGTTTTGGACAAAATGGGACATTGTATATATAGAAGAAGAGCCTGCTCCAAGCCTCGCGTTGTGTAGTTCTGGAAATCGTGTAAGGATAACAATCGTTTGGCTGACGAACTCGAAAGAACTCGAGGTCCGAGCGCTGCTTATGCAGTTTGTTGCCACGATATGCGTGGCATGTACGGTAGGCGACTCGCTACTCACACTCAGCACAGGTGCGTCGACGTTCTCTCTCAGTTCTGCTCTAATTGAGGCATACTTCCTAGAAACGTTTAGCTGAAATTCGCAGCTCCGTTGTGGATCTGATCTTCAAAGCCGCCTCCGCACCAACAATCCGCTCATGTCCCCCAACGGCTAGCAAGCTGTTACTCTCGGGTTCTGGCGAATCTGACATACCCCTCTTTGGCAAATCGGGCGTTGCTATCGATGGAACAACAACACCTGCTGGCGGTCGGGAAAATGGTGCTACGCGTGCCAATTGAGGATATTTCAACATTGAGGAGGAGATGGTCGCTCGCTACGGTGTGTGAATGTCACTGAATGACTTCATCGTGCTGCCCTCTTGATAGGTTCCCGACGCGTTTCTGCTGGCCATTTCAACACCAAGAGGAAGATCCTGCCCTAGCACTACCGACACTCCCCCTCAGCCGATTACTTTCTTCACGGGTTAACGAAATTTCCAACAGTTTCTTTTTACTTCTGCGAACATGCCTTCACCGCGGTGGCTAGGTGTTTGATGACCTCAAACTCAGAACTGCCCCCTCCCAAGAGACGGCTAAAGTTTTCGCTGCTCTCTTGTCCACCGCAATCACAACTCCCCGGACACTAAAATATAGGCAGCCTGCTTCTTCGTCATACCTCGCGGCCTCGCATCGCCGTTCGTCCGCTATCTGGCCCACATGTTCTCTTCGCGCGCGCATGACCCGTTCATCGCATCGGCCATGAAACATATGTACTTGGGATCCTCCTTCTGTACATGATCCTTGCCGTTCATAGACACCCTCGGTGCGATCACCCGCTGAATGTCCTCACCCTGGCGCTCTTGAATGCAGATCGGGATCCTCCGGTGAGTGTCAGGTCGACTTGCCAGTGCTTGATGCGCCGAGCAGAGATCGGACAACCCCACACTGCTTTTTTATCTAGAGTGACAGGCAATGACACAGCGTCTAGGAAGATCACCGCCCAGTGCATGACGTTCTCACGTGCTCTATTCTTAGCACACGTTGATGCTGATACGGCGTTGTTTTTGACGATCCCTGAGCCTCTTGCAGCCGACAGGCTTTCTGCAAGCACGAACGTTTTTCGAGACTATCCTAAACTTTCATTCCTATCTGCACCACCCGTTCCTTGATCGTACCCTTCGACGTACCGGGCGGCAAGTCGCGCTTCTGTAGCGCTTCGGGACAATGTTTTTTTGACGGATGCTCATCAGGGACGTCATATAGCAATTCAATGAGTTGTCCGGCATAGGATTGCGATGCTTGCCTCAAGAACTATGTGCCCAGAGCGCCTGACCGGGAGTTCAGTCTGCGAGGGTCCTAACTCCGTGCATGTTCAGCCCTGCAAGTTGACGCCGACGTCCAACTGCAATGATACCAAGTATGTGACATGCGGGCTCACTGCAGGTCTACTGCATGGTTCCCGGTAGGTCCGTGGAGATTGACGTGCATGTGGATCCGTATTGTTCCCTGACGAGAATCATGATCCCACGGACTGATAACCTAGTACAGTAGGATGGGATCCCTGAAGTCAGCCACGAGGTACTGGTACGCAGTGGCGACCATCATTGTTCAATAGAAGTACACGCCTGTGACTCGACTCGCCGTTCTTTCAGCTCACGGTCGCTCACGCTTCCAATTCGGGCAGAGAAACCACCGAGCGCGAGAGAGTTTCGTACATGACACCCAACGGATCTTGGACGAGGCAAAAAGGACACGCACGCGTTCTGCAGACGCGTCTATCGAGTCAGTCGCCAGGCTGGCCGACTTGCGGCACTGGCGCTTACGCGATTTCCTCTGACTTCGCCAGACTTGCTGCCCGATTCCCGAGCGCGTATCCTCGCGTATCGCAGTCATCGCCTTCAGGCCCCGTGCTAACACACCTTCTCGAGCCGCCGAGATCTAGCAGCAGACCTTTGCAGCCACTCGCTCCTTCTCTGAAATGGCATCGTCATTGTCCCGCCCTGCCCTTTACCCTATGTTACCACACTCATATCCTTCCTAGGAGGTATTTTTGTTTCGAATTACAAACCACCGAGTCGGGTCCCCATCTGCACAACACGGTTCTTCCCAAGACGTAGCCATGTTCGAATCTGGGTATATTATCGACATCGGGCATTTCCCGAACACACCCTTTTGCCTTCGCGCCCAACATGTAGATGTTTCGGTCTTCATCCCATGGTATTAGCAGAGCTTGAAACTGGTACTCAAAACTCGAACTGTGCCACGATTTCTTGTCATCCTTCCGGCGCTTTACCTCGGCTCGAGGTGCATATTTATTGATCCGAAAAATTGAGAATGTTATACTGTACCCGCCGTGGCCGAGACGAGTTTGAGACGTAAGGAATGTCCACCAGGAAGCCCTGCAGTCTTCATGAGTAATCCTGCTACAGGACGACCGCCGGAATGGTCAATAGTACCGAAATGTGCGGGTCGGAACACGTGCAGGCGTGTAGATCCCTACTCGAAAAGCAGACCGCAGATTCGGGGACACCCATGCACCTCTGACGCGCGATCATGCGTCGTGGCGATCTCAATCCTAAAGCAGACAATTTCAAAAGCCGATAAGCCGCACCTTGCCCACCTCGACCCGGAGCGGAAGCGTCGCGCCAATCTCTACCCCATAATTGCATCCCCCACAACCGCGCAGTCCTGCCAGAAGATCGGAATAATAAACCTATGGGGTTTGGTTCCGCTGCGCAGCCGCGGCTGGGCGGCTGAATCGGAATCTAAGCACTGAAACGCTCGCGTTGGGAGGTCAGAACTGGATAAAACCTAATTTGATGAGGTCTAATGGTATAAAAGGTCGGGCATCAAGTCAACGGGGATTATAAGACTCGTCGGATCTGCTGCACACAAGACGGAAGCCACTGAAGGAGTTTGAGAAAGAATCAAGCACAAGGCAAAGAGTGTGATGCAATAAATACAATACGAAGACAAGGGAATCTGCAGGTATGCTGACAATGTTCAAGAACATATGCAGACCATAGTACGTCCGTCAGTCCTTCGGTACGTGTGTAAAGAGATCGTCAGCAAGTAAATCCACGCAGAAATAATACAACAAACGCTGCATGTATGTCAACTAACAATTGAAACAAATGCTGCATTTGGGGGATAAGCAATCCGTTCATGCAACATCGAGAGAAGGTGAATCCCGCAATCTAACTCTTCGCCACCAGATCACTGTTGCCCTTATGAAGAGCCAAGGAGGAAACGGCCTGTGAAGAGACTGACGAGTAGCGAGAGACCAATAGCCATGATGGCGGTTCCGGAGCCAGCATATGCAGCTAATGTCGCAGCTATAGATATATGAGCGTGATAGTCCATCAGATATGTTCTACGACGAGCAAAGAGGAATGAAACGCACAACTGCTGACCGAAGGCAAGGGGTTTGATGTACCGGTGATGGTAGCAGAGCCAGTGGCAGAACCAGGAGTCCCTGTAATGGATGAGGTTACCGCCGTTCCTGTGAATGATCGCGACGCAGTGACTGCGGAGGATGTAGGAGAAGCTGCTCCGAGAGAGAAGAAGGTTGTGTTAAAGGCTGTTCAAGAGACAAAAAGTCTCGAGCCATGGAAAGGAAAGGCCGTCTAACGGCGAGGAACAATGGCGAGACAACAAAGATGTGAAAGCAGCACGCACCTGATGAGCCTCCGGCGGCATTTGAAAGCTCTGCAAATCCAACTGAGGGTGGGTTCGCGCGGAAGACGGAGTAGACATTTTTCTATGTTGAGATTAGTCTCACTTCTTTACTTTGTCAAGTACGTAGCAAGCATACCAGGAAGGTGTCACCAACGATCCAGTTGGGAGTTCCGCTCCCAGTGGTGATGTCGGTTCCTTGTGAGATGTCGAAGATGCCACCAGCGCACAGGCCGCTACCAACCGTACCAAGGTTCATATCGTTGATGCTGATTGGCCACGACTTTCCTCCAAAAGACATAGAGATTTCTACATCAGTAGTGCAAGCTGATTTCACGATAGAAAGTATATCAGAGCGACTGATGATTGAGAGGTAGAATCCCAAGACTGACGGAATCCGAAGAACCCTGCCATTTGACCAGTAAGCGCCCTAGAACCAGGGACCGCGGCCCAGATACTTGCGACAGCCGCGCTGGGTCCACCGATGAGGGTTGTCCCCGTGTCGATGGCAGCAAGAGCCGAGTTACCAGTAGGGATGGTCACAGATTTGCCGTTCACAGTGACAGCTGCACAGGTATGGTGAAATCAGCATTAAGTCGATGCCTTTGTCACTGCCTGGATGATATCAAAAAGTCAAAGCCAGAATAGGACATACCGGTAACAGTTTGCAACCAAAATGAGGCTTGAGTTCCACTGGGGAAGTTCTGGAAATCGATATCGCCTGTGAAGAGAGTGGAGTTGGTGCCACCAAGGGTGAGAACGCCTCCGGGCTCCTCGTCAGTCGCACTGGCGTCGTTGAGGAATCGGGTGATCCAGAACGACATCTCTGGGCTCTGGAATTGATTGTTGTTGAGCAGAGCTTGCCAGAATGGAGTGGCCTGAGTGTTGGAGATCGACTCGAACGCGAGGCCCATAATGCCAGCCAGAGACCCATCGATGAGACCGCTAGTGATTTGATCCACAACCACTACGAGCACAAATCAATCACTGCGAGTAAGAGTACTAAGCAATAAACGCACCGAAAGTCTGTTGTTGAATTGTGTATGGACCCATTGTGACAGTGTCTGCTGCCAAAGTTCCTGCTACTGCACCGGAGCCATAATGAAGCTCTAAGCTTGTAGTTGACGACTGCAATGAGGTTGACTTCGACGGGTCGAATTCGGGCGTGCCTGAAGGGCAAGATTGACAATTATTTGCTGCTACCCAAAGGTCTGACGAGCCAGTGTCGAGAACGACATCGAAGCTCTGTGATCTGCATCATGGAAACGAGATTCAACGAGACTGTGTGCATTGAAGAATAATCTTACGCACGGTGTTCCAATGTTGACTACGCCAAAGTAGCTGGTATCAGAGCCCTTGGCGCAACGTCAGTCCAAATTTGGGGCTAAAACGACAAAAATGGGGTTTACCTGGTTAGTGATTGGGATCGCCGCACTACTCTGCCTGCGATGAACACTCGTATTCGGACTCGAGTAGCCATATCTATTACGAATGAAGTCTGCTGCGCGGGATAAACGGTCGATGTTGTCTTCGGCAGATCGTTTCGCAGGATTATGTGAGCGTCTAGTAATAGGGATGTGGACGGCACCACTCGTCGAAGGCGCAGCCGACGAAGAGCTAGCGAGAAACGAGAGAGCGAGGAGTATGTGTGGCAGCATGATGGTCGTGGAGAAAGGGGGAGGAGGCAGTGAACGAAATGCCCGAGGACGGCACAAGTCGTCAGGCTGTGGCTTATTAGCGCCTGCAAGCGGCTGCCTTATTGTAAATCAAGGACAAGAATAGCCAAGCCAATCTTGACCGCTTTCTGATTTGTCCTTGCTGCCGACCTCAATCAGTCCTCAATCATGCATCTATCTCCTCCTCCATGAGACAATCTCCTTGCCATCCAACTTGGAGTGCTCAAAACGCATCATACGCATGTACCACCCACAGATCTCCAGAAAACAGTAGCAAAAACTGGTCTTTCATCGTCGTCGCAGAGACGCTTGTTTTGGTCTTACATTCAGGTCCTGGCTATGCCTGTCAATCTTTGCGATGAGAAAATTTCCGCACGTTGACTTCCATGTGGGAACGTGTGCTTTTGTCTTTCCCGAGACATCACAAGACGTGAAGCGATGTTCCGCCGGGAACGCATATGGCAAAGTATCTCGACGATCAACATATTTGCCTGCTTCAATCTCCCCAGTCCAAACCCAAGACCTGCTTTTGACCACCACGCACAGCAGCCTCAACGGCTTCAGCCAACGCTCTCAGGGCCTTCCGATCCTCATCCGCATATCTCTCATCTGATGCCGCCCCTGATCTGCTGAGCGCATCGGCATCCGACACGCCGAGAGCTCGCTGCAATGCGTATTCCCTCTGATGTCCGTGCAAGGAATTGATAGACCGCAGGAGCTCCTTCAATCGCGGGTACATGGCCAACGTTTTGCGGATGTCAGGTGAAGTCGCTGTGGGGTAGCAATCAATAGAACGCGGGGAAATAAGAGCCCCTTGGTGCCTGCTGCGCCGGGAAATCGAAATAAGCCGGAGAAAATACTGCACCTATTGCTTCATACTGGCGGAGTTGCAGTGGCTTTGGATCGTCTCGCTTCAGTGGGTCCGGATAGGCTGATTCGTCTGGAACATATGGCCAATTCAGAGACGCTAGCGAACGGAGTGGAGGACCATCCTGCGGGAATGGTTCCTCTAGAGACGTCGCTGCTGTTCTATTGTCAGACGCGTTAAAATTAGACTCCCTGCGATGATGCGCGTACCATTCGTGTCCATAGGTTTTGTGGGCGCATCGTTCAGCGCAGTCGGTATGCTATCTTGGGCGTGTGACGACAAAAAGGACCCTGCTGGTCCGCTGCAGGACGACTCTGCCGCGATTTCAGCATCCTTACCGCACTTGAGCCATTTATGCACGCACCTTTATGTTTCTTGTAGCATGGCACTGAACAACTGAGAGTAGGAATCAGTTAAATTTGTATCGCAAAGAAGAGATCGTTCGTACTACAAGATCAAGCACTTTGCGCAACTGTACTTCGATTCGGTATTGTCGCAGATCTGGCACTTTGCACGAGAGCGAGGAGGCATGAGGGTATCGGGTCAAACTGTATAATTACCACTGTCGTTTCTTTTTCGCTGCCTCAGTAGGAGAATTGGAACTTTCACCCATTGTCAGCCTGTAAAGATGTGGCTTGGCCCCTGTCTGACGTACTTCGTTATGTTTTTTTTTTATGTTGATGGTCATCACTTGCAGCGGGTGGGTGCCGTTGCCGGCAGAGGCGGTCCGGATCTGGCAAAAGGTGCCGGCGAGCGAGGGCACGCAAAAACCTGGACGATATGCATATCGTCAAGAATGCATCATTCTCTCAGGCAATCTCGTCGGCATCCGAGTTACAGCTACTGATATGATATAACAGTCCGAGCAAAGCACATGGATAGAGAAACACTAATGATACAGATCCAAGAGGGCAGAAGACGCAGGCAGTGCAGAAATCCGGTCACGACATGTCTTCGTCCGAGTCTGATATCATCTCTTTACTCTTGCTGTAAAAATCAAAACATTACGTTGACATGGGTGTTGATACATGTCATGTAGACACTTACTATTGTTTTTTACGAGGTGCTGTGTTGATCTTCTCTTCCTCGTCATCGTCTCGAATGACGCGTTTCTTCGGTCGCTAGAGATGCTGGTTGAGCACAGTCTTGTCTGATATCGACGGAGATGACCCACCTTCTTCGTTGGCTTGTCAGCCTCATCCCCTGTGAAGAGTGCGTCTTCGTCTGCATCTGAACCTTCTATCGCTCCATTGTTCTTCCTGCCCTTTCTCACCCGCTTCCGCTTGGGCTCTATGCCCTCGTCTCCACTTGTCGCTTCCGACTTGACTTTTTTGTTTGCCTTCTTTGCCGCCTTGCGTTCACGTTCATCATCACTCTCCATCTTCACCTCTCGTGTCCACTCCTGCGCCTGCGAGATAGCAATGCGGCGCTGACGAGCTAGCTCTTCAGCTGCCTTTCGCTCCTCCTCCTCCTTTTGACGCTATAAACAACGTGATTACGATGACCATTCTTTTATAGTTAAAGGAAAACGAACCTTTTCCGCCTCTAGCCTTTCCTTCTCCTCTAGTCGTCGTTGCAGAGCCGCCTCTAGCTTTGCATGCTGCTCAGACTCGTACTGCCGTTGTGTCGCTAGATGCTCCTCCGCTCTCCGCAACATGCTGTCCCCATACTTACGACGCTGATCGGCAATCTCCCGGCTGTACGGCAACACAGATGAACTATCTGCTGCCAGTGACGCAAACAGCTTCTGCGCATGACCTGCGTGCTCGATGGCCCTTTGCATGTCCTTGAGCGTCCGCTTGGCGCTGGGAAGGGCAAAGAGCATCTCCGCAGCCTTCTGCTCGATCATCGCGATGTTGTACAGAATGGCTTTGTCACTCGGTTGTATGTGTAGTGCCTGAATGGAGTCAGCTTGGGAGAAGGTTATGAGGCACGTAAGATACGATACCTTCTGAGCATATGACAGAGCGGTGTTCATGGCGGCGAATGCCTGATCCTTATTAGCTTTCGCATACCACGATCGGCACAAATAGAGAAGAACGGAGGGATCGTGTCCGTCGTAGTACCGCCTTGATGCTGTCTCATACTGGGAAAAGAAGCGGCGTGCAGGTCTTCAGTCAGCCCAACCCAAATAAAACCGACAGGCCGGTGAGGCTGTACTTACGCATTCAATTGCGCGGTCATACTCATCCCGACCGTAATAACAATGTCCCATGTTGACATAGACGCTCCCGTCATTCGTTGACTCCCGCACCTTCGCGAAGACGTCGAGTGCCTCGCGGGCGTTCAGGAGTCGTCTCTGTGGGTCATCTGGAACACCTGGTAAGGTACCGTTCAAGGTGCCTAGCGCGTCCTCGGCAGTGACGATCGCCAGTCCTTGTGCCGCGACGGCGCAAAGTGGATCGAGCTGGAGAGCTTTTTCGTAGAACTCGGCGCTCCGTTGGAAGCCACGCTTGCGTTCCTCGATAGCCTTGGAATCTCGGTTCTCCCGAGCTTGATGGTATTGAATCCATCCGGCGGCGCAAAGTGAATAGACATCGTGCTTGTCATGATCCTTCAGGGTCGCGAACACGAAATCTCTCGCCGGCTTCGGAAGGTTTGCCTGGATGAGGAAGTATGTGTAGAAGGCGCGGATATTGAGGTTGTTAGTCTGGGAAGCGAGGGCGTGCTTGAGTAATTCATGGGCTTCTCCGAACCGGTTGAGATCAGAAAGCATTTGGGCCTGACGGATCTTGGCTAGTAAGGAATTGGTCAATATGGAATAGTCTAACGATTGAAAAGGGAAAGCAAAGATTGATTCACCATCGACATATTCTGGGTGACGAGACAAAAGTTTCTCATACGCCTCAGTCGCCAAAGTATCCTTACCAAGATCTTCATATGCGCGCGCAAGATTGTATAGGACAGATGTTGACATCGCCTCCGCAGCATCCGAGCTCAGACTGCCAGCATAAGTGAGCGCACTTTCGTACATGACACGAGCCTGTTCAAATTGACCCTCCAAATGCGCCAGTGCGCCCAAGTTGTTCAATATTCGTGGGTCAGCCTGTCCATTAAGCTCACCGATCCGCAGGGCTTCGCGGAGAGATTTTGAAGTGCGATCCAACGATTCGCTCTGCCATAGACGTGCAATCTCCACGTGCATTTCCACATCGTCCACGATAGTCCGAGAGGGATATATAAGACTGCTCGCCTGACCGTTGAGTCGGGCAGCAGTGTCCTCGTGCTGTTCAATCGACTTGCATGCGCGATCGAAAAGTTCGCGTGCTCGTAATTTTTCTTGAGCGACATCTGCGCTGGAGACACCTGGCCTTGGATGAGCACGCAGCGAAGCAAGCATGACTGTGGCGGCAAGTGATCGTTGTGGATTTGGTGGCTGGAGCAAGGTGTCGAGGGTGTGGATTGCAGCAGCAGTCTCGTCTGTTTCCAAGGGAATGAATGATGAGGCAAAAAAGGATCTGGGGGATACGGACCGTTGCGCATTTGCATTTGGGCCAAGCCCACAGCAGCGATCACATTTTTTGGCTGACCATTTGTTGCAGCCGTGTAATGCCTAGTCGCATCAGCTATGGAGCCCTCCGCATGGCAGACACGACCAGCGCGAATATAACCATCTGTGAGTACCGTCACAGTGTCGGCAAATTGGATCGTGCGCTCTGCAAGCTTGAGAGCCTGATAAAAGCAATCAATGTATGCTACCGAGAAACCAGAGAATCCAAGTAGCAACCCACCCTTTTATGTTGACCTTTTCGTAGGAAGATATCGCAAAGTGCATTCGCCGCCGCGGCATTTCTTTGATTCGCGTTGAACGCCCGCTCAATCAATTTGGAACCGTTTCTGATCTCCAGCGTTCGTTCTTCATCTGTCAGTGCAGGGTTCTTACTCGAGTTCAGGGCTTCCAATCCGAGTAGTAATTGACCAGATCCTTCAGATGGATTCTGGCGGGTATAAAATCAACATTTGAGATAGCATGAAGGTATTGCGACTTACGACTTCAACACTTCTTTGCCATGCCGCCTTCGCCATTTCCTTATGATTCATAGCCCAGAAACAGAGTCCGATTCCAATGCGTGGGTCTGGCAAGCAATGGGGGTTCAATGCCAGGACTTGTTGAAACAGCTTGAGTGCTTGAGAGAATTGGCGTCGTGCGTAGAGAATCCTGGCCTGGCATGGTTCAACTCCAAGTCCCTAGAAAGAACACAAAACGCGTACCTTGCCCAAGAGGGCGATCAAATTCGTGGGGTATGCCTCCAAAATACCTTCGAACGTCCTCAATGACTCCTCCATGGAGCGATTGGCGAGTTGATGGATGGCTGCAAGGAAATAGTGAGGTCAAATCTAACGTGCACACGCTGTTCTTAACTCACCACGTGTAAGCATCAAGAGTAAAGATGGCTTGCTGGATTCCTCCGCTATGGCCTTCTCGCAACTATTGAGGTGCAATGTTGCCTCTGTCATATATTCCGCCTGCGACCTCTCGTGCGTCATATCATCTTGGCCTGGCAGAAAGTTGAGGGGATGACCATGACTGACAGGTGACCAAGGACCTACGGGCGTTGGGAAGCTTAAGTTTTGGGGCTTTTCGTGCCCGTGCCAGCTGAATGTTCGCCAGTAGTGAATGCACGGGTGGAAGGGAGGCTATCGAGCCGCTGGATTGAAAGCCTGGTGTCACGATCAGTCAGTTTCCGATGAACAGCAAGTCGAGTACGCACTTTCAACAGCAGCTACAGCGATTTTCTCTGCTGCGTCCAGGTGCTCTCGTCGCAAGTATTCTCCCGCCAACCGTGTCCAGTAGCCAACCTTGGGCTGGCCATCCCTGAGCACTTCGATGACATCGTCCGCCGACGAGTCTAGTGCATCGAGTTCAATGTTGATGACTTCTTGTCCACCGAGCTCTATGTCGATGGAACGGCCGGGCGCAGAATTCCAGGGAAGTTGGGAGGCCATGGTGAGAGTAAGGATGTCGGAGGATGGCGGAGGTCTGCGGAGGTGCGGCGGCCCTGGAGTCGGTGGCGTCAATCGAGCGCGTCTCACGCGTCACGGTTCAAAGCATAAATAGTTCCAGAACGCTCAGCAGCTGTGAAAAATCGACGTGTAACAAAGGGTATTTCTCTACTATTCCTATGTCAAAAGGAGAGAAGAAACAATGCGGAAGGGTCGAGCAGCGTTGAACTCGGACCGTCCCTTTCGGTCGCCTATTCATGGAAATTACGAAGACACAAACAGGGCCAAACACTTTCCTCGTCATCGCTGCCGACGTCGAGCGCGTCGGGCGATATTCCTCTCGACTTCGCGACAATCGCTCATTTCTTCTACGACGCATCGTACGGCGGGGATCACTCTGGACTAGACCTTGCGCCACCTACCTTTTGGAACCGTTGTCGCCCACATCGTCCTGCCGCCATCCTCGAAGCACTGAACCCTCCGCGTATCCGTGAACAATTTTTGAGCCATACGTCCTTGGCCAACTAGACAACTTGTACTCCCTTCACTCTAAAAGGGACCAACATCTATACCGAGAGCGATATCGGTGAATCTGGACGACTGGAAGCCGGTAGCAACTGATCTTCGGGCTTGGGCTCTGGCGATTTGGCTCTCCTGGTTTCCAGTTTTCCGGGATGACAGTAACCCATAGGAAGCGGCAGCATCAACCAGATGAGATCGCGGGTGCGTTAGACAAGTCTACCACACGTTCTCCTCCTCCTCCTATTCCTTGCAATTTCTCACGCCTCGTTACTTACGTAAATGAATTATCTGCCCCTTCAGCTGTGAACGAACCTGGTTTCCAGATAGAGTGCGATGGATGCTATACCGATCTCACCCATTCCATACGAATCAAGTGCGCAGATCCCATATGCGAGCCTGGCGACGGGGTGGATATCTGCCCAGCATGCTTTTGTGGTGGCAAAGAGTTTAAGAAGCATAAGCGAGGGCATGCGTATCGAGTAGTTGTGAGTCGTCTTGATTCCTACTGGTCATGAAGACTGCGCGTGGATGTTTAATATATCATCAAGGAATTGCATTCATATCCAATATTTTCGGAGGATTGGGGCGCGGATGAGTGAGTGACATTGCCGTTTGAAGTCCGCCTCGAGTTTGACAAATGGCGTATCAAAGAGAGCTATTGCTCATCGAGGGTATCTCGCTAAAAGGGCTTGGAAACTGGAAGGCCATCGCCGAGCACGTTGGCACGCGAACTCAAGAGGAGGTGGAAGAGCACTACAACGTGGTTTATATAAATTCTCGTGACTGGCCATTACCTGTAAGCCTCCGCCTTCTGTTTCTGTCTTTGCCCTCTATCTCAACCAAACTGATATTGTAGAGAATGGATATTGAATTCAACGTCGATCCTTCCGAATTTCAAGAGCGTAAACGCCGACGAATATCTTCCATGGCCACTGCCCCACCACCACATAGAGTCGCTCCCACCTCGGCGCCTGGTATCCACGAAATTGCCACATTCCTCCCAGGTCGCCTTGAGTTCGAACACGAAACCGACAACGATGCTGAGGATCTTGTTAAGGACCTCGAGTTCGGTATCTGTCTAGAATGGGGAGGAGATTCAATCATGGAAGACGAGCATGATCCAGACGTCAAGGTTCGTGCCAGATGGGAAGAAGAGAAGAAGGAGCGGGGACGGGAAGGGTCTTTTGTGCCAACGAAGTCCACATTCAACGGGGCACCCAATGGCATCAAAACCAACGGTCACCACGGGTCGAATGGCACGATCAAGAAGGAGCCACCAACAAGATCGGAGGACCAGAGTACGGATGGGGCAGCCGAAGATGAGGTGGAGGAGAACATGCCGCCCATTCCCCTTGAGACCGAAGAATCACTTGCCTTCAAGCTGACGCTGCTCGAAATGTACTCTCAGAGGGTTGAGAAGCGGCACGAGGCGAAGGCCATCATGTTTGATAGAGGATTGTTGGAGTACAAGAAGGTGAGCGTATTGCTCATTGTCGTGTGGATTGCTACAGAACACCATTCCTTAGGCCCAGGCCGCAGATAAAAAGAGGCCAAAAGAGGAAAAGGACATCGTCCATCGATTACGACCGTTCGCGAAGCTCCAGACAGCAGAAGATTATGAAGTCTTCTGCGCTGATATTCTATGTGCGCGTGTCCTCTTAATCTTTCAAAATCATACTGATCTTATCAACCAGACGAAGCTATGCTTCGAAAACGAATAACTGAGCTGCAACAATATCGACGTCTGGGTCTTATGACAGCCACAGACATCAAAAAGTGGGAAGATGACACATACAAACGGGTACGTATATCCTATCGATCAAAGTATATCCTCTTGACCATGTCCCGGATATCTAGAGTCAAGCCAAGGCGAACATGTCTCGAGACTTTTTCTCGTCGGAGCGGCTTCAGCACCGACGACAATCTCAAGGCCCCGACTCCCGTCACGCCAGTGTTGCCGACTCCGATGGCAGAAAGGCCTATGAGGGGGGAGGGGCGTTAAGAGCTGGGAATGGTACCGGTCCACCTGGTCGCAAAGCTCGTAAGCGTACTCTCTCCAAAGATCTCGTGATACTTTCCTTGACACCCTTGTCGCATAGCTGCACCACTCAATCTCGCAAATAGTCCCTCTCTACATCTCCTCACACCGGCTGAGCAAACACTTTGCTCGCAACTGCGCATTCTCCCAAAGCCATACCTCGTGATCAAAGAGACGCTCGTCCGGGAATATGCTCGTCGCGGTGGCAAACTCCGACGGCGCGAAGCACGTGATCTCGTCAAGATCGATGTCAACAAGACAAGCAGAGTTTGGGACTTTCTTGTTCAAGCTGGTTATCTCAGGATCAGTGACCTCAACGCGACCGCTGCTGCATCACAAGACACGAACAATGCCGCAGGGTCTGTAAATTAAAAGCTAATTCCTGCCTGATTGTTTATACTGACCAATATCGCAGTCCCTCTACAGCGTCGTCCATGTCCGCGCCCCTTCCGCCACAGAATGTGGCACCGAACAAGGTTGCGCCACCAGTGGTGGCGAATCCTGCACCTAGCGCGACAATGCACAGTCAAAATAGCTTGCCAGCATCAAATTCCACATTCTCTTTCTCATCGATGACGTTTCCGGCCGCCCCGCCGCAAAGTTCTTTCTGGCCGCAGTAACTTTCGACTATACCCGACCCCGTATTTAACGTGCTTGCCCTCGGGACTGTATATGTACCACCTTACCCTACCCACCCGTATACATATGCTCTCGTTCACCACTTACCACTCGCAACATGTAATCTTACCGCAACCAAGCATCTATCATCTTGACATATTAGTATGTACCACTGCGTGGAATGTTTCACTAGATTTTGGTGATGGAGGACATCGGGGGGAACGGCTGTCGAAGTAAATCCTGAACGATTCCGATGTCGTTCCGAATGCCAGCCTTATGAAGGTACTCATCGTTCCTGAAATATGCCTTCAGTCTATGCAATCAGTACTGCGAATTCTAGCAGCTCACCAAAACTGTTCAAACGCAATATCAAATATCAGCAATTTTGTGTTGTCCTGGATAACGAAGACTGACCTTAGAATAATGTCGGTTGCCCGAGTCGCACCTGTTCACCCAGCATGCCCTGTCAGCGCATTTGCAGAATTATACGAGTGTGGAAGGCATACAGAATTGTGACAACCTTCTCTCCATCTCGCCAACCCATCTTGCGCACGAGTTTCACGCATGCAACTAGATTGCACGCACTGCTCGACCCAAGGAAAAGGCCATCTCGCTGGACAAGGAAGCGTGACATACTTACAGCCTCCTCATCGGTTATTCTGTTTTCGAAAGGATCGTTTAGCAGGTGGACATCCAAATTTGAATTGGCTTGCTCACCGGAAAGCATCATCGATGATGGGGAGGGCCAACTCGATATTCTTCGTAAGCCTGTTGATCCCGCTACTCATCCAGAGACGTCAGTTCATCAGCTCTGATTGGGACTGAGTGCAAAATTGAGACTGACATGCCCTCGACAACAGTATCCACCTGGTGGCGCCGCTTTGTACCCTCACTTTCCTTACGGTCGTACAAGACGCCGTGCTTAACTTTGTTGTACAAACCACTGCCTTCAGGATCTGCAATCGCGACTGTGACGTCGTCGTTCATAGACTTGAGGAAATGACCAGTGCCCGCTACGGTCCCACCGGTGCCTGATGAAGTTATGAGACCGGTCAAGGGTGCATAGATTGTAAGAAGGCTCTAATGAGACAGACCAGCGCCAGCGACGAAGGCAACGAGATCACCATTCGTCTGTCTCCAGATTTCGGGGCCGGTGCCTTCGAAGTGCGCTTCAAAGTTGCTCCTGTTCTTTATTACCATGAGCGAGGAGATCAAATCATAAGGTGCGAGTCTGTGAAGAGAGCATAGACGTTACCTCGAATTGGTCTGCAAAGAACCCTCTGGGCTTCGTCCGGAGTTCCTCTTCTTCTGTCGCAGCGTAACCGTTTGCCTCGCCATTCGTGTGCGGCTCAGCGGTAGTCACGACGACAGAAGATTCTGAGCGTTTGAGGGTGCGAGGGTGCGAATGATTAGAAGGTAGAGATGAATGGGTCGACCCATGGGAGTTCGTCTCGGTGAAGTGGAGAGCATATTCGCGAGCCAAATTCTACCAGGCAGGAAATGATAAAAATTTGCAGAGGTGCGGATCATGATAGTGACTCACAACATACTGATAACCGACCACGCGCGAATGTTTTCGTGGTCAGAATTAGAGCATCACGAGCGGAATACTAACCTGCTTCTTGTCGACAATGCTCGCGGGCCTCACCCTCTCTACATCAGCACCTAGAGCTTGAAGAGCATGAACTTTTTCAACCGAGACATCATCCGGCATGATGATTGCTGTAGCAAAAGACCAAACTGTTAGCATGTTTCTCAGATATGTAACATCTGCCTACTTGTATCGTACCCCCTGTGACGAAGACCGATTTATTCAGTATCCCATACACAAAGAAAAGAAGGATAGACGATTTGCCTTGCGCGAGCAATAGTTGCTAATGAGATACCCGTAGATCCAACCGTGCCTTCGAAGATGCGTGAGCCTGTGTACGGATGTAGATAGCCTTGACGTTCTGCGTCTTCGATCACTAGAACAAGAATAAGCTATGCGTATAATATTAGATTGAGAATATATACTTCTCAATGCGACGCGATCCTTGACACTCCCTCCTGGATTTAAGTACTACTTGCAGAGAAATAAATTCTTGCAGCTGCCTATACCTCGACACGTCTCACCTCTGCTTTACCCAGAATCTCAACCCCCAACGCGTCGCTCAATGAGTTAATTCGCACCAGAGGAGTATTCCCTGATTTTCACGCTCGTTTCCAGAGGCTCCCAACGACTAAGCACAATACACGACAAACGCACCAATGAGCCCCGTCACACCGTCCAATACCTCATCACTCCTTAACTCAATCGGACGCGAGCCAGGTTGGGCTTCCTCCTTGTCTTTTCTTCTGCGATCTCTGTACAACAGAGCAAGAGAAGTGGACGTGATTGAAAGTGAGAAACCAATCAGTATGCCGTAGAAGATGGTTCGGGCGGTCGAGGGTGAGGGTATCCAAGACATTACAGCAGTAGTGCGGTCGATAACTTATATAGTACGAAATGGTCAAGCAGCAGTATGCTGGCAGAAGGAAAGAAGTGAAGGAAAGATTTTTGGGAGACCAGAGAGGTGAGTCGAGATGAAGTGTGCGCACATCCGCCGCGAGGCGCGCTTCTGAGGCCTCGCGTAGCGATCACGTGGGGCGAGCCTAAATTTCGCCTTTCTTTCTCGTGTTGTGAGTGGACAATCTGCTTGAACCCACGGTGTACTCGACATCATTTGGCGATGGGCCGATGGTTACCGAAGTGCTCTATCATCTCATGGTGCTCAAGCTTCTCTTGCATACACTTTCAGTTCGTATCACATGGTCAGGCCTGATCTGATGGCCTTGAATGGTGATAAAACGACACTATCGCCTCATACCGGCCACATTTGACTGCTCCGATACGCAGTGAAGACAGAGAAGCTTGGTGAGCCTTGTGCGTCATCACCAAATTGACAGACTTTATAAGCTCACAACCCATACTGTCCTTTTTCGTCCACGCCCCATCAGCACCTCTCGTCTTCTCTCTCTTCACCATGGTTTTGACCAACGAGATACAGAAACTTTTCCTTTCTTCACCCAAATTTGCGGTTGTGGGTGCATCGAAGGACACATCCAAGTATGGTACCAAGGTCAGTCGATGGTCGAAGTCGAATGTCGTGTACTGGACTCATATACGGTTTGCAGGTCTTGAAATGGTATCAGGCTAGGGACAAGCCAGTCACACCCGTACACCCCGTATGTTTTATTTGATACCCTTTGAACCATGGCGCTCATAGGCTGCAGAAAGAATCTGAGTTGGAGGGGATCACAGCCGTGCGGACCCTAGGAGATCTTGGGTCTCCTTCCGAGACCTCTGTCAGCATCATAACGAACCCCAAGGTACGCACGCTCTCTTTGATATGGTTCTCCTCCCCCCTCCCCCAGCGCCCATCGTCTTATCCGTTTCCTTCAGGTCACTCTTGGCCTACTCGAGCAGGCCAAAGCTTTGTCAGTACCGGCGCTCTGGCTTCAACCTGGTGCGGAAGACGAAGCCGTCATCTCATACATCAAGGACAACGGCCTTTCTGACAAGGTCATCTACGGCGGACCTTGCATTCTCGTCGAGGGTGACAATGTCATCAAAAGTTTGCTTTGAGAGAATGAGTATAATGGTCGTGCATTAGATGTCAGAAGCTGTAACATACGTATGTACTATCTCCTGCGACATGTTGACACCATGACCGGAAAGGCTATGTGCGCTTCGAGAACTGATACTGTGAGATTGGGATAGAATCGAGTCAGAGCTCTCAGACGCATCCAAGCGAGGATAAGTAGCGCAACTCGAGCGGCAGCATATAGGGTCGCAAACAGTACCTGCAGTGGCTTCGAATTGGCCACAATGTCGCTTTCGACCGATGCGAAAAGGACTGGCGAAATGAAGAATAGACAAGCAAGGTTAGCGTGAGAATGGTAGGAAGAGCGGTGATGAGGATGCAGGAAATGCGCCACATATACTTTCAGCTACTGACGGAAAATAGAACCAGTTCGCCAGTTCAGTGCATTGAATCTCTTAGTGAATCACTGGATCGTCGATAGTTTTCAAAGACGCGAGGCTGGAACTTTGAGACACCTGGATCGTATTAGAGATAAACATATTACAATAAACGCGGCCTCGATTAAACAGTGGTTATCAAAAGACCCTGGCTTTAAGATAACCCCATAATGTGTAGTGATGAGTCTCGAGAGCTTCAAGCAAACCCGGCAGAAGAGCGAATAGAATCGATGAGGATGTCTTTGAAATCTCCTCCGGCCTCCCACATCGCAAATCCGCGCAGACCAAGGGTATTGATGAACTTGCCCTTGGCAGCAAATGAGTCGGCATTGTCGTAAGAGACCATGACTTGAGAGGTCGGGTTGTAGACAAACGGCTGCACGACGATTGTGGTTAGCCTGTTTCTCAATGAGGATCTGTGCGGATCCGCTTACAGTCTGACTGCACTCGTCGAATGCATATGCAATTCCTGCAGCGACAGTCCCGTTGTCGTTCAAGAACCCGCCGTCGACCAAACCCCAGAAGTCGAACACTCCTCCTGCGCCCTGTGCGTTCCCGCAGACGTCCGGTCCGGGGTTCGCGTCGTCCCAGCGGTCGCCCAAGGGCTGGTCCGCTTTGTTGAAGGCAGGGTAGCTCGCCAGGGCTCCGTCAGCTCCGTTAGGGAGAGCAGCGGCTGTGCTGACACGGAACGAGTGTCCGTAGCGAGGTACACCGAGAACGATTTGGTCGTGCGGGATGCCTGCCGCGTTCCATGCCTGCACGGCCGACGTAGCCGAGCCAGCTTGGTTTGCGGAAGAGGCGCAAGCATCGGCGAGAGGGGCGTTAGGGCCAACAGCATTGGACCAGGAGCCCCAGATGTCGTAGTTCATGATGGCGACGTAGTTGAGGACAGAGGCGAAGCCGCTCAAGTCAGTCGAGGCATTGCCATTCTCGTCGACCCACGGTGTGATCGAAGACGCAGCGGTGACGATCAAGGTGGAGCCGAGAGGGTGGGCACGAAGTTCTTGCAGGAAGAGAAGCAAGTTGGCTGTGTCGCTTGGGCTGACGACGTTACAGCCTACGCCGAGCTTGTTGGGATATTCCCAGCTAAAGAAAAAGATGTTAGAAAAAATCTTCAAAGGATGAATGTTGAACACGTACTCGATATCGATACCATCGAGGCCATATGTTGTCACCATGTCGAGAACAGTGTTGACGAAAATCGTGCGATTGGTGGCGTCCCCGACATTAGAAGAAAAGTATAAACCGCCGGTCCACCCGCCGATGGATACCAAGGCTTTGACTCCCTATGCATTATGTTTTAGGATGAGCAAGCAACGGACGTCGGAAGCAGCGACGTACATGTTCATGAGCCGATTTGACGAACTCAGGCAAGAGCTGCTCGTCAGAGTTAGCGAGGGACAACTTGTGGGGATCGGGAGTCGTCTCGCTGAAGAAATGGGTCAGTCGGCGACTCAACAAAGGGATGGGTCACTTGTACTCACGCGAAGGCATACGTCATGTGCGTATACTTCTCCCAACTGACACCGGAGAGTGGAACGTCGGCCGAGTGCCATCCTGCGTACCAACTGGCGGCAACCAGATCGCTACCCGACTCGCAATCCAGATCGGTGAGAACCGACGTGGGGTCAGGAAGTGCGCTGGTGAAGGCAGCACCCACGAGCAAGAAGCTCAAAGGAAAGATCATGTCGATGGAGGGAGGTGGGGTAATGAATGTATAGAGAGCAGCGAGAGCAGGGGGGCCCTTAAATGTTTCGAGGACAAGAGAGTCGTCAGACAATCTCAGCAGAAACACCCAAGTGATACCGTAAAGGAATGTATAGGAAGCGAGGGATGCGTGTTTGGAGACAAGGAGACCCGTCAAGCTTCGGAGGATCGTGAGGGGGTTGGAAGTCCTTCTAGCTCACCGTCTGCGATATTTATACGCCCTCCGCTCAAGGTACGGCGAAATTTGAAGTGAAAATCGGCGCCATGTCCATGATCGAGGGGCCATGGCTCCGTATTACGATGAGGGTGGGGACAGGTTGAGACCAAGGTGGACCAAGGCCAAGAGCATTTTCTCTCACAATTTGTTTTCTCGCGATCACGTTCAAATAATTTTCATTTAAATAAACCTTTCCGGATCGGTCCAGGCCCCAGCTCCGGCCGGGCTTCGTGGAGTTCATACCAGGAGATAACTTACCAGGGTCCGACCGGTGTCCAGACTGTATAGAATTTGCGCGGAGAACAAGGACCAGCGTTATTTGCCAGTCTGCGCATCGGAGGAAGTAATTATAGTTTCTATGTGAATTCGAAAAAAAAACGCTGAGTAAATCCGGCCAGGTACTGACCAGGTGTAAAACAAAAAACAAAGGCAAAAACAGGCCGTACACTCCGACCTCGGTCAAAACTGTCGATCACAGATCCAAGATCACATTCTACCCTTCGGCACAGCGGCGGGCACTGGTGGAGGCTTTCCGTAAGCCCACTCGTGAATCAAGACACCTGCGATCGCTGAAATGGGGGGAACCCTGAAAGCTAACTCCTCTACGGTGGGTCGAGCAGGCTTTAGCTGGGCTGCGACGTTGGCTGTGACATCTCCGGCCAACGGAGCAACGTCCTTGGCACTGTTCTTACCGTCGACAATTTCGTTCATCTGCTTGTAATCCTTTCTAGTAAAAGTCGTGCCCTCTTCGTGAGCAAGCACAGCCAGAACTTGTTCTCGGGTAAACCACTGTGCATCTAAAGTGATCATGAAGATCTGAGTGCATTGACGTATCAACCATGTCAACATACCGTCAAGCTCGTTATCGAGGTCGGTACGAATGAGTTGTGAAGGATCGCCAGTCGCATAAAAACCAATCATCAAGCTTGCAGGGTATGGCTAGAAGAGCAAATCAGTGTCATCATCGTATCCTGATGGCAGAAATTTATGCTAACCCAAGGTTGCGTCGAGTGATATGTAACATTCCACACTTTGACGCCTGCTTCTTCCCATATTTCTCGTTTTACAGCGTCCTCGAACGACTCTCCTGGCTCCATGAAGCCTGCGAGAGTGGAATAGAACTTTGCGGGGAATTTTTTCTATCGTGCCTGGGATGAGATGTTCTGTAAGACTACAGACATCGTTCTACGCACGTTTCGCCCTAGTAGTATCTTGTCGTTAGCCTCGTTAACAACAGCCATGATGACTACGGCATCGGTTCTAGGGTGCTGGAAATTATGGAGACCCTTTCTAAAACAACTTCAGTTTATACAAGGCAAACAAGCGATGAATAATATGAAACGAACACTGTTGGACAAGGCTTTCTGTTGTGATTATCTGCCCAGGGCACCAAAGATGAACATGTCAGTTTCCAGCCTGCCCAGAGGGAGTAGACGGGAGAGCCGCAACCCGCGCAGAACTGATGATCTGCTTGTTCAAGACTGATTCAAGCGTGACAATGTATCACCACTGACCTTGTTTCTATCGTTCCAATCTACCATACTCCTCGCTGACGCGAACAATGCCGCATCGAACATACTGAATTCCCGCGTGGCAGCTCGCGGCTCTGAGAACTGAATCTGTGCTCCATTCTTCCCCGCCTCTGATTCCTGGAGCACGCGTTCAATCTCCGCATCTGTAACACCCGAAACATCCAATGAGAAATATGGTGTCCCCCTGAAGTTCTGTGCCGTGACCTGCGGATCTTGCGAATCGGGATTCACACCACTTGTCGATGGCGGGAGTGCGATTGCGCTATCTCCCAGTGGTTCGTCCAACCCGAGAAAGACAATGGGAGCACCTCGGAATCTAGCTGCCTCCAGAACATGCACATCAGGAGTGGCAATCTCTCCGTCGTTCTGCCCCTGTCCAAAGAAGGGCTCTGAGCCTAAAAGGGGCCGCACATCAGCCGTGGTCAACCGTGCTAGGCTAACGCCAGAGTCTACACGGGACACGATCAGCGGCTCTCCGCGTTTAAAAACAACCCAGCGTGTTGCAGGCGAGGCAGCGATGGAATTCAGAAACGATTGAGAAGTCCGTAGCCAGGAAAGGCGGTTCAAAGGGGATCCACCGAGGAAGTTGACGTACCTGTCCGTAGACGTGCGTGTGAGATTTTATCAAAATGCCTTCGACGCGTGCTGGACCCAGGTTACTCACGTTTCTGCCATCCTCAAGCGCGCTTTCACGATGGAAGTGAGTCCTTGAATCTTGAAGATCTGCTTTGGTTCGACAGAAAAGGATGGTCGTCGGAGCTTTTAGTGCCGAGGGACATGTCTGGGGTCGGAGGGGGTCGGCGATTAGTGAGCACGTTAGGAAGAGCATGATAAATCAACCAACTATATATGTGTTTCACCTGACACTTCATCTGCAGGGCTTTTGCTTCTGCGACGTGCGGCTTGTCTCGTTGACTCGTCTCAATTATCGCGCGAGGAGCATAACGTTGGGAACAGATCCTCTTGTTCTGTGCTTCGATGTGGTTTCTCTTCATTGTCCGTGCAAATATAGGCCATACTATCTGGTCGCGTGCGGCTAAAGTGCTTGCTCCAAATATCACCGATCGATTTGGTATCTGTCATGCGACATATCGAGACGCAGGAAAAAATGGACATCGTGGAACATCCTTTCAAGTTGCTCGATGCGGTTGTCGCAAAAAGGACCGTCTAAGGTCAGTCGCGAATAAGTACGTGTGAAAGGCCAGTCCGCACTACTTCCATTCTAACCCCCCCCATGGTGCGTGTATTCTGGTTACCTCATTCCATCTGACGGCCTGTGGGCGCAGATGTGCGCGTGGCCCAGCCATCTGGTTCTTGCCTGCAGGGGCAGTGCAGGCATATCCTCCCTGAACGCGTTGCCTCTCTTCGGCCGTGCTGCATCCTCACAAAGAACGCGCCTCGTTGTAGTAGTTTTGGGCTCTCAATGGTTGCGAACACGCTTTGATCTTCTCCACGCCTTTTGGTCTCTATAAGCGACTGACATCGCCTCAACGCTTCCCCTTCAATCTGTTCCTCCTTTCAACCTTCCTATTTAGGCTGAGACATACCAGCGGAATTACCTTCCAACAGATGGAGCCGTGTGTCCCAGCCACAGCAGGACTTGGCCATGTTCACCCGCGTGCCACAATTGCTCGCCTTATAAAAGGTCATGCCAATGGCCGCTGGAGATCATTAATGACACCGTATGACAGTGTGCGATATCCCTTCACTCTAGCGCTGTCGGCGCCGTGCTAATCACCTAATTCACAGATGGCGCACGATTCCAAACCTCCCTCTCCATCCCCTAAACCCAATAAATACTCGCACCCTCCTGCTCCTGCCTCACCAACAATATCAATCGCACAGGCCATTGCAGAAGCGTGGAAGAGGGAATCAAAGGAGGCGCAGGACCGATGGTGGGCTGCGGACGTTGTACTATTGGATCGTTTTCGGAAGGGCCGACCAAGAACGAAGGAAAAAGCGAAATTGTAGTAGCTATGGGCAACAGATGGTGTTTCGCTTTTCAGTGTCGCCTCGGCGAACGGAACAGTCTGGATGGCGGACATCTACTTAATCTAATCTAATTCGGTATAATCTTATCTGACATCTAATCTTATCGCATCTATAAATTCTTCGATGAAATTTGGACGACAGCTGTGCTGATTGGCTGTCGGCTGGCTGGCTTGATTGTTCCCTTCACTCCTTGTTGACTCGACTCGCTGTACGACGACAAGACGACCATAAGATGTCGAAAACAGCCAAGGACCTTACAGCAGGCACAGCCGGAGGTATTGCCCAGGTATTCGCCTCGCTCCACATGTGCATGTGTTCTTCGTACTTATCTGTCATGACACCACAAGGTACTGGTTGGCCAGCCATTTGACATAGTCAAAGTGGTACGCCCTTGTTTATTTCGTTCTATGTGGGCCACCTACCTAAATCGCCTACCAATGCTCTACAGCGTATGCAAACGTCAGCGAAGGGGACGTACAATGGCATGCTTGACTGCGCAGGGGGAATCCTGAAGAATGAGGGCCCTCTCGCATTTTACAAGGTATATCAATAGGTTGCCTGTGCATGCTCGCCGCTCATAATCGATTATTTGTATACAGGGCACCCTAACGCCTCTCCTGGGAATTGGTGTCTGCGTTTCTATCCAGTTTGGCGTCCTGGAATACGTGAAGCGATTCTTTGCCGAACGCAACCTCCGAGCTGGTTCAGGCGGCCCTGATGGTAAGACGTTGACCAGCTCTCAATTGGTTGCGGCCGGTGTGCTGGCAGGTCTAGGAAATGGTGTCGTGTCAGGACCGGTGGAACATATACGTATCCGTGCGTACTCCCTTCAGCAGTCATGAGGTAATTCTAACTCTGCCTTACTTTGTCGCAGGGCTGCAAACCCAGTCGAACTCGAATCCCGTATACCGTGGTCCTTGGGATGCCATGAAGAAAATCTACTCTTCCCATGGGATCGCAGGGATCTACAAGGGTCAAAATGTGACCTTGCTCCGGGAGGCGTCCGGATATGGCATCTACTTCTGGGCATACGAGAAATTGGTCCAGCGTGAGATGGCGCAAAAGGGCATCCGGCGAGACGAGATTAGCCCAGCAAAGGCCGTGCTCTACGGCGCAGCGGCTGGTTACGCAGTACGCATTCCATTTGATCTAGGCGCTCTCTGTGTCATACTAACGCCATCTTAGCTTTGGGCAGTGATATACCCCATAGACATGATTAAATCTCGGATGCAGACGGACGGGTTTTCCGCTGCAGATGGTCAAAAGTACAGATCCTCACTGCACTGCGTGCGCACGATCTGGCGATCGGAGGGCATCGGTGCATTTACTAGAGGGCTGGGCCCCACGCTGATCCGGTGCGTGAAACAGATACCCGCCACGTCGAGGAAGTCTTATTGACTGCGGGCTTTTTGCAGGTCTCCCTTCGCCAATGGCGCCACGTTCCTTGGCTTCGAGATGGCAAATCGTTTACTAAATTCCTGGTGACAACATGTGATGTGTTAGGACGTGCGGCGGTACTGTATATAGACTATATTTTTTTGTGTAGATTTGACTTTCTGCGGATTTCTTGAACTTTGTGCGCTGCTGCTGAGTATAAGCATTTACACGATCGACGAATTGTTTACATGCGTAGTACGGAGTTCCTAGATCTCGTACAGTCTTGGACAATTTGATAATAAGCACTATAAGCTCCTACGCTCCCAAGTTTAATGACATAGAATGGTCCTTGGCCATTTGGTCGACATATCTGCAATTGCTCGAGCCTGAAGTCAAGAGACCACGTGACAGCAATTTTGGAGGACTTTGACTTCGGCTCATTTGTTTTCATTTGACATTCCTCTCAGCCTCGTTTCTAGTATCCTCGAACTGCCAGAAGGCACAGCGACGAATTGTGCTTTTGCATCATGCCAGAAGCTTTTCACCATCGACCAACACTAAAACAGGTATAGTCGTGTATGGCTCTCACGCGCATTCATCATGCAAAACGTTCTGCAATGTAGACCAACAAATCCTTCAAATCTAAACATGCAACGAAGTCATCATTGAAGGAGCTTTCAAAGGGTGAGTGATCTTTATATACACAACCTTTGGTCTTTCTCGATCTCTGTCATTGCCGAGACATCGGCTTAACTTTGAGCGCGGATCCAACAAAATGCTGCTCGGTACATTGATTGAGGTACCCTGATACAGGTCGTATCTCTCGTCAATCACCAAAAGCAGCTCCCTCCTCAAACGCTGCAGCCCAATCCAAACTGAACAGGCGTAACAATGCAAAGCAGGCGCAACTGAAAAAGCGAGAGGCCTTGGTCTCCGCGACCCGGGTTTTCAGTGGTGTAGGCAGTGCACCACGGATCGTCGCGATCATACCACTCAGCGAAGACGTCAGTGCGCGCGCCGTGGCCTCTGTACTTGCAGAGGCTATTGATACCCCGACGGACTACATGCCAGAGCTTGGAATCTGGAAGCTGAGGTGCGTCCATCCAAACACGACTACGCGCTACACAATATAGTGAGCCCACGTCTGCCGGTATGTAGAGCGGAACGATTCAAAACGTCGATCCAATTTATCCATCTTCCCTATCGTGACCTGTACGCTGCACTCGATGCTTGCAAAGTGGCCGACTATGTTGTTTTTGCCTTATCACCGGCCGTTGAAGTTGATGGATGGGGTGACATGCTTCTGCGGACCCTTCAGGCCCAGGGTCTACCTGAAGTCGTATCGGTCGTGGCCCCTGGCTTCCCAATAGATTCAAAGACACGACCTGGTATCGTCAAATCGCTCTTATCCTTCGTGCAGTATTTCTCTCCTGAACAAATGAGAGTTTTTGACCTCAATGCCGGACCTGAGCGACTGAATGCATTAAGGGTATTGGCAGAGGGTAAGCCGAGAGATGTACGGTGGAGGGATGGTAGAACATGGATCCTAGGAGAGGATGTGGAGTGGATAAACGGGGAATTGGCTGTCACCGGTGTTATCAGGGGTGCTCAACTTTCCGCGGACAGACTTGTTCACTTGCCTAATTTTGGCGACTTCCAAGTATCCAAGGCGAGTCATCTCATGTTGACTTCGGGAGCTGTCCGCGATCCTCATGTTATACACAGATTGTTTCAGCACCACTACCACGTTCCTCGAAGCCTGGGCATCTAAATGCTATGGATGTGGAGCCGGTCCTTCTAGCGGAACCCAGTGCTGAGGATGCTGATTCATTGGTCTCGAGCAATGATCCCGATGACATGGCTAATGAGCAGACATGGCCCACAGAAGAGGAGATGCGTGGTCTAGATGGCGTTGATGAAATTTCTCAGTTACCAGAGGCAGAAAACGGGATGACGCCGAAAGCAGTGAGGCGGATACCCAAGGGAATGAGCGAGTATCAGGCTGCGTGGATTGTCGATGGTAGCGACGATGAAAACGAGGATGAGGACGTGGAGGGCAAGTTAGGTGAGGACGAGGAGATTGATCCCATGGAGCAAGAAGAGATGGTAGATATGCCCGTCTTTGATCAAAATCACGAGGATGCCGCCAGTCGGAAGAGCGTAGCCTTTCAGGATCTCGATGTCGAGGAGGACGAACGACAGTGAGTAATTTCCCTATGATCCCACAACACCACATTGTATTCTTATCGTTGCACCAGGCTGGATACATGGCGCACACGTCAACGTGAAGAGCAGGACGACCTGGAATTTCCAGACGAAATCGATACCCCAAAAGATGTGCCCGCCAGAACACGTTTCCAGCGTTACAGAGGCATGCGCTCATTCCGCACGAGTCCCTGGGATCCGTACGAAAATCTGCCTTGGGATTACGCACGTATCTTCCAATTTGAGGACTTCAAGCGAACGGAGCGGGCTGTTCGGAGGCGTGCAGAGCAGGGTGCCGGAGTCGGGGTACGTTTTTGTTTGTGTTTTCTACTTCGCACGCTCTCATGTGACGTCCTCCGTGTTTAAAGCCAGGCACCAGGGTAACGGTGTTCCTGAAGGATGTGCCGCAAGACGCTGCTCAACAAGATCCCCGGTATCCATTAGTACTATTCGGGCTACTTCAACATGAGCACAAAAAAACTGTTCTCAACTTCACCGTCCAGCGAAACACGGAGTTCGAAGGCTCTGTGCGGTCGAAAGTGAGCGAGACTCTTTCTACTGTCCGATTCTTACTGATTATTCTTCAAGGACCCCCTCATCTTATGTGTGGGACCTCGCCGACTGAGCGTCAATCCAGTGTACAGCCAACATACACGTGGCGGCGGCAAGGGAGCGAACAATGTACACAAGTTCGAGCGCTATTTGCGCCATGGAAATACCTACGTCGCAACCATCTATGGTCCTGTGGTTTTCGGAAACCAGCCTTGCGTCTTGCTCAAAGAAACGGTTGATCCGCAGGGTGAGTAATGCTTTTGTCTACAAAAGGTGTAGTTATTGATATCAGGTCCGCTCAGCACCTCAGCTAGTCGCAATGGGGTCATTCCAGCATTCTGATACGACACGAGTCATTACAAAACGTCTTGTTCTGTCAGGTCATCCATTCAAAGTTCATAAGAAGACAGCAACTGTCAGATATATGTTCTTCAACAACGGTACGTTGTCTATGCAGCACCTCGTCTGTCGTTCTGACATGTTGGAACAGACGACGTTTTGTATTTCAAACCTATCCAATTACACACGAAGCACGGGCGAGCTGGTCATATCCAAGAATCCTTGGGTACTCACGGGTACTTCAAGGCCCACTTCGATGGTCCTATCAACCAAATGGACACGGTGTGCATGTCTCTATACAAACGCGTCTATCCGAAATGGGCGGAGCTGTACAAAGAAAAGAGAGGCCCTCTGCCTCCTTCGGATGCTATGGAGGAATGATTTACACCCTTTGTATCCATTCTTGTATACTGTCGGTACAGTACTGTCGTGATTCAGTGTTGTTGTGTACTAATGCGAACGTGATCGAGTTACTCCTCGTGCTTCAAGGTCCAGGAATGTGGTAGCCCAGTAACGGATTCGATTTACAGTCTCCCATGCTCACACAAGAATGCTTCGACTGGCAGAACTCTAACTGTCGCTATGTCGGCAACATTTGCTGTATTCGACACAAAGCTAGCTTGTCTCGTAAGCTGAGCGCCGAAAGTGGAGTCAGTAGCAGAGTGCATCAAACTGATTCCACAAGATCAATCCCTTGACCGGTTGGCTGTTTACTGAAGTTAGAGGGTGGTCGGTGCTTCGTCCAGGTGCGCGGCTTTCGGATATTTTTGGACAAAGCATTTAAGCTCCTCCATGATATTTGGCACTTACAACGGCTTTCAGAAAATAGACTCTCGATGCCCATTTCATACCTTATAGGAGCTCCGCCCAACCTATCAACTCGTTTCCTCGGGAAAGCGCTATAAAGATGCTCGCCGCTCTCCGTACAGATGCTCAAATCAATCATGAAGATCTTCTCCCTCAAAATCACTATTGTCTCGTTCACATTCCGCAAGACACACGCAGACCATGGTAAGCCTTTATCCTCGACACCATTACGTGCCTCACCTTAGTACCTCCTAGGAGAGCGTAGGCATCTACGCTCAGACGTTTCCGATGGAGCAGTCCTCTCGGCGCGTGAACAACCCAAACAAAGAACAAATTCTTTCGAAGACGCCGAAGCAGAACCTAATGAAGACTCAACCCCCCACAAAGGCATGATAGCTTTCCGTTCAGCTCATGAATCTATGATAGACTTATGTTCGTTTGATGAAGATGTCTGTCTTGATGAAAACGATACTGGCAACTTTGGATACTTCCAGAGGTATAGTCAAGGGTATCCGCATGGTGCGCCGACATCATCTCTCGCATCCTGCCAACACACGCTCAGCTGATATTTTAGGGATCATCCACGGGTCAAGTTCAAATGATTCTATAACTGCTATGCCTTACGGATCTTCAAGAAATAATTCTATTATAAGTCTTGGTGACGGTCATCATATAGGTTCGTCCTCCTCGCTATTGTTTCATGAGTATTCTGCTTACCCCGTAGCTGATATAGGGCAAGGTGGGTACAGCAGCGAAACTTGTCTGCTGGACGATGAGAGCTGGTAAATCTGATTTCTTTAAGATGATTGTTGCTTCATCCTACATCAACCTTGTAGATCGTGCTTGTGTTTCATCGCCATCCGAGCAGCCCTGCACCTGCCAGGATCCACGAAGTGGACTCCGGGTCAATATACATTAGCTCATTAATCGCAGCACAATCTAAGTAATGACGATCTGTGTTATAAATAGTGATTCTGGCCCGAGCAATGCATTCAAGATATCACCGGCGGAAGAAGCGATACCGAGAGGCAATGAAATTTCGCATGTTCGAAAAATACGCCCACGCCTCTTCCAACATCCCACCAAACCCATCGCGGGCACTCCAAGACATGCTAGGACTGTGAAGCCACTCACTGGGCTTCAGTCGCAACACATCCTTGACCGTTACGAGTCCAACGAGTGAGCCATAGTCTTCCACAAGAATGACACGAGGCCTATGAGAAAGATCAGCACGCACGGAGATGAATGTTAAGCAATCTTCTACCCCATGCGCTTGAACAGTTGCATCACGATCTCTAGAGGAAGGGGTGATGCGACTGTCACCGGCGTCTTTTAAGGCACCGGATATCAGCAAAAGGCCAAGGTTCACTTATTACCGGAGACATCTTACCCTGTTGACCCAAGGCCAGAGCTTCAAACCATCTGATGATGCCTGAGCATGCAAAACATCCATCGAAACGTCGTCATCGGTCCCGATAGCGGACCAGCTGTTATCATCCTGTGTTGAGGTGTCAGGGGCAAAAAAACAAAGTGTTTCTGCTGATAACTCTTGTATTCGTCTTGCTTTATCTGAAATTGAAGTACTCAGATAAAAGTTCGCGGATTGATGTTCCGTTACATGCCTATGACATATCGTAGCTCAGTTCGTCCCACATATCCCATAAGGGTCCGGTTTGCATCGTCCGAGATGACGGGAAATCCCTTGACGCTTGTTGACGCCAATTGCGCCTCTTCAAAGATGAATTGAAGAGCGTGCTCAAGAGTTATGATGTACTTACCGACATCGCGGAGCGTCATACCAGATACACGCAACGTGTGCAGATCCCGTCGCATCACGGTTGAAACTAAACAAGACATGTGAGCATAGACAAAGAAATATAGAGCGCTCAATACCTGGAACATCATATACATGATCATCTTTCTCCAAAAATGGATAACCATTGAAGCGAATGGCTTCATCTGCAATACCAGTCACTCCTAGCAAGTCGCCGACTGCTTTTGTCACCAAAAGGACAATCTAAAATGAACGATCAGTCAAGGCCGCAGAAAGATTCGTAGATGCCATTACCATCGTCGGTAGAATGTACGTTAGAGCCCCTGTCAATTCGAACATAATGACAACAACAGTTACTGTTATCCTCATGATTCCACTACGCGCGCGTCCTATGAGGAGCATGAAGAGGTTGAATTTCTAAAAGACTTGCCTCAGAGCAGCTGCAGCACCCAGGAAAGCGTACGTCCCAGGTGTAATGCATGGGATATCTGCGTGGCAGACCGAGAATATCCCAGAGTTTGGATATGCACTATGTTATTATCATTTCCCGTCATTGGTGGCTATGCGGTGACAGATCTTGACGGAAACTTACAAGGAGAGAGCCTTCACCATGATTCCAATCATGCGACCAAAACTGGCCCCGATAGCCATAGAGGGTACGAAAATCCCAGCTGGCACCTTGCATCCGTATGAGATGATGACAAGACCTATGCGAATCACAGTGGCCAGAAACAAGGAGTTTGCCATGCGCCATTGCGCGGACGTTCTGTAGACGGAAATGAAGCTGAGAATTTCAGGTCAGAAGACATCTACTCACTGGCATAAATTCTCATAGTCGCCGCCGTTGTCGCATTCACGGAACAGAATTTCCAGGCTTTCAGTCATATCGATTCGTAAAAAGCGGTTGAAGTATCCGATCATAGCAGTAATCGTGGCCAATGTTACAGCTTCGGCTACAGCATGGTTTGCTAGATGTTTTCGGCGGAATGATTGGACTTGCATATTGAATTTGATCACGAATGCGCCATATAAGCCCTAAAGAGAGTTCATGTACACCAACAGCATGTTCAAAACGATGTGGACTTACACCAAAGATCCCAAGGACGACAAAGAAGATGATTTCGAAGAAATGCCAATCTCGATCATATGTGACCTGGAATAAGACTAGCTTCCCGGTCCTGAATGGATTCATCGCCTGTTGTTGCAAAGTCTCGCTAACGATATCCGTGAAGGAAGAATGAAGAGTTGACAAACCGACAAGGTGATCGTAGCAACCAAGGCGCATAAGAAACTCCTCCACATTGTTTTGATAGAGAATGTCGGACTCATTTCCTTCGACGCGTTAATACAGTTCGCGATTCAGTTTTTAAAAGGTGTGAATTTACCTCGATAGAGAAAAGTACGCCCCCGATGGGAGAACCGAAAGCAACTGCAACACCAGCAGCGCTCGCAGCTGTCAAAATGTCCCTCATCTTACCTAGATATCGAGAGTAGCGCGACCTATAGACTCGATGGGGCCTGCATACAGTATGAATGCGTACCTTGGCTACGAGAGAAATTACTGAACAGACCAGCTATTATGTACGCGATGGTACATGCTAAATGTACTGACGGGCCCTCTTTACCTACGGATAACCCTGACGCTATGACAAGAGGCTGTGCATGAAAAAGGTAAGGATGAGTGAGTAACGAAGTCGGTGTAGCCTCACCAAAGTCAAGCTCTTGATGACGAATGTTGAGAACCCTAGAAATCCTTGCATGATAAAGCCGGCTAGAATACATTTGATCTCGGATATTCCAGAACCCGCAGCATATTTTGCTAGAGACTTGACGAGATGGGCTGCAACGAAGGCAAAAATAGCCTGCCAATGCTTTCAGCTAGATTCGGCAGCAGGATCATTTCAAGTATTGGGCGTACCGCGAACGTAACATATATCAACCACCTCGCAAGGGTAACATTACTCCAGTTGTGCCATGAATCGCACGGACTGTCATCATTTCCTTCCATCTCCCAGCAACAGAACTGCTGATTCAACCACCACCCATCCGAACAGTATCCCATCTTCATATCGGACAACCACTCCGTAACTATGGATATAATTGCCGCATTGAAGCCGATTCCTGCGCCTGGGACACGTAGCACATGGTGAGCAAGGCTTGATACCGATAATTTGGGTGTACTTACCAACGAGGCTCACCACGATCCACGACTGAGAGGCCGTCAAGACCTTCCGCACTTGAAACCATAGCCAACGGAGTGTAACTTCGCCATTAGGTCCCCTGGTAGACGTCTGTAAAGTTTTGGCCTGTCTAAGTCTCCTATTCCTCTCTATGATAGAGTCCTCTATCCAATCTACGATCCAGATGATATAACTATACAGAACACATCAGAGTAGTTTGGCACGTACCGATCGTCGTGAAGTCCTCATATCGCCTTGTGCAGTGTGAGACACGCCATATGCGCCAAGAATCACTTGGAGACCTACCTTATTTGAGTCAGCTCATCGTCTGTGAGCCCGGTTGTATCGACTGGCATTGTGGACCCAAGGTTGTCTCCGCGAGTCGTCCGACGCTCGAGTGCCATACATTGATCACGTGTTGAGGTTTGCCTATGGACCTTTGAGTTATCTGCTTTGACCTTAGATCTTGAAGCTTGAAGCTTTAAGGGACGGCCATCGGGTGCACAGAGTCGTTCAATAGTAGATCAGTCGAATTCTATAACATACAGTTTCTGTGAGGAGAACATAGTACAGTACGAGCAGCCACAAAACGAGCACAGATAGTATTCGGGTATACCAATTCCATTTCTTCCTCTTCGTTTATTCTTGTCCTCCGTGATCTATAAGAACCACCCTGAACATTCAGAACGCTGTGGTCGAATCGACCTCAATTGTCGGCACGATAGACGCGATAAACTTGAGGAAGACGACAAGATAAAAGTCGACTCGCATCCCCTCGACGTCATCTTCCTCCAGCGTAGAGGGCGCCTTGTCATCCTTTCCAGTCCCGCTGCTCTTGCGGAACGGCCACTTTTTCTTGGCGTCCTTCGATCCACCCCCTTTGCGCTGTGCCTTCTGTTCCTCAACAACTCCTGCATTCATCCGCTCGATCACCTTCTTCATAACACTGGCGTGTTTACACGGGTGTACGGAAGCGGCTTGGAGAGAGGAGGAATGTGGGAAAGCCTCGATAGTGACAGTCTTGAAGGCGTGATCTGCTGATATATCTTGGAATATTTGAGGCGGTGTCAGAGGTGTGCGGTTCTGCAGATTATCAGCATCGATAACCATATCTATAGAACTCGGGACATCAAGCAGCACACTCACCTCGTCGTAACCTAAAAGCCAAACTCGAGGAGTCTGATAGTACTTGTCGTAGGTGATCATGACGTCGTATGTGCGCACTTGCAAGAGATTGCCCTTTGCAACCTCGACCTCACTAAATCCCGATGATTAGAGGTTAACACTGAGATGACTGTAATATAAAAAAATATACCATCGATACCGACCTAGATTGGATCACCTTATCCGTAGTTGTTGGTGCTGCAGTCGCCTCATCGTCGCCCTCCTCGAGCTCCTCCTCCATGTCTGGAATATCGTCCATATCTGGAGTCTCTGCAGCAGATCCGGACAATGACATCGCGCCTACAGCGCTGGAAATTCCATCGGCACCATCATGACCAGGGCCATCCAAGTCAGGGATATCATCGATAGAACCTGGGTTGTTGGCGTTGTCGTGGTCGGCTTGACGGCCTGCATGTGTTTCGACCCATTCATCAGCCTCATTTCCAGTGGCGGAGCTGTCTCCGAATGAAAGGAGGCGTTCAGCATCCTCGTCGGCGTCGGTGTAGGCTAAGGATGTCGCACGGCGAAGGCAAGGAACGCCGCGCGTGACCAGGTATTGCTTGTCGGTAGGGAGGAATTCGCGCGCCTTGGAAGCGTCGCCCTTCTCCCTTTCAATGAGTATATTCAGTAGCAATCGGAAAGACAGTCGACGGAGCGGTGCTCACCATGTCCAAACGGGGAATTTATATGTCAGAAAGTCACCGGCGGCGACGAACTCTTCTACGAATTTGTGGCTGCAGGTGAGAACCAGGTTAGTACGGGCATGGAAACAAGCACGCACCAGGAGTTATCCGCCCATGCTCCTTGAACTTGCTCTCTTTCAGAACCTGTTTGATCGTCCGGCGTTAAAACTACAGATAGACTAACGATCGCATGAAGCATACTGGACTGAGATAATCGCGAACGGCCCAGTATTGTTGCTATATTCCGCCATAATTCAGATAAGCGAGGACGTCGACGAGAAGGAATATGTACCTGTATGGCATGCATGATTGAGGATGATCGAGGTGGACTCTAGAGATATAATGGGCAGATGAGCGACCGCTGGTGGCTGTTTCAGGCAATCGATTTCTATTACCTCACACGTGAGCAACACGTGTTTTTAATTGTCTGGTCGCGTTCTGACATCGGCCATCTGAACTCCTCTTCAAGCTGCAAGAACCACCGGGTGGTTCACCATCGTGAAGAGTTCTGTGCGTATGCATCTAATCTGACATGCATATGAGTGAACACTTACTCAAAGGAATTCTATAATCATGGAAATTCACTGATCACCAGCAGAACAGAAGCGTCATGCCGCTGGACAGTTGGGTTGGCATTATGGACGATCAATCGCTTGGTTTCAGGTGATCCCTTTCCTGCGCCTTCTCCTTCTCCATTTCGAGCACCAGCTTGCTGCATTCAGTTTCATCATTCCAGTCGCTTATGCTCTGCCTCACTCCTATCTTTTTGTGATCGGCCCAGTTGAATGTACGCATGTTTGCATTTCTGAGTCCTGACACTCTCTCAATATCGTCGTCGAAATACTGACGTGCCTATGCATATGAGTAGAGAAGCATGGCATATCTAAATCGTATTGATACATCACATTGCATGGTATATGAAGTAAACATGAGTTGATGACAGCCATAAAGTGAGTAGAGTCAGAGTGTCGACCGAAGAGTATACAAGTGAGCATTGCTATTGGGATGACCGAGCATGAATAACTTGAAGCACATGAAGCAAGAAGAGGGTAACATAGTGTAGCGGACGATGATAGAAAGTGAAATATCGAAGGAAACAAACCTATAGTGACAGAATCTACAAAGGACAACTTCGATCACATACCACACCTACTCTTCAGATTCGGATTCAACTGCAGGAGGAAGCGATGCTGGTGTGGAGTCCATTCGAGATCGCTTACTCGCTCCTGAGACATTGTCAAGATGAGCCCCATCAGCCTTCCGTTTTGACAAAGTACTATGCCGAGTCATCTTCACCAGACCAGTCGCATCTGTGAGAAACATATCAGAGTCGCTGAGCTCATCGCTAGCATCACTCTCCTTCCAACCATTCATCTTGAGGTGATCCTTGAACTCCTTTATGAATTGATCCGAGGTCTCGAGATCTGTCAGGGCCTCATCCCGAGTTTTTGCCACATTCGCACGTTTTAGAAGCCTCGCATTACTGTAGATGGGGATGAACAACATTCGAAGTGTCTCGACGAGATTGACGTGCGGGACACTGAGGAAGGTTTCAAGGTTCGGTTCAGAGAAGGCAAGGGGAGAAAAAGGCTGGAAGAAGCTCTGCTTCCCCTCTCCTCCGCATATTTGGCCATCATCATCCATAAACTTGTCATGGAAATGCGAGGAAAATGTGCGACGCAGGAGTCCGAGTTGCTTTCGAGAGACGTGGCTGGCCTGATAGCGGATGGTGTGGTACAGTAAGACGTGGAGAAAGGATTCCAATTCATCACGGTGATCATGCCGCATCGTGTCAGATTCGAGCAGACGGGCAGCCGAGATGAACTGCCAAGTTCCCTGAAAGTACACATATCAGCGTCGATATCGATGACTCAGTTGGCTTGAACGTACCGTCTTCCACTTTTTTTGCGCTTTCTGGTCGTTATGAGTACTTGAATGATCAGACGTTAAATCGTCAGAACTGTTCCGGTCGTCAGAGCTGTTTCGGTCGTCGTCAGAGCTACTCCGGTCTTCAAAGCTATTTCGGTCGTCGTCAGAGCTGTTGTGGTCTTCAGAGCTGTATGGATCGTCAGAGCTGTATGGGCCAACAGGGATGTCTGGATCATCAAGGGTGTCTGGATTGTCAGACGAGGTCAGATGGTCAGAAGTAGGATGCTCGTCAGGCAGTCTGCATGACAGATCCCAGTCTATCAGAAGACCCTTCCCTTCGTCCGATATCAGGATGTTACCGGCGCTGATATCTCGATGCCGCACCTTAGCTGCAGTTGCCTGCGCATGCGCTGAAAAATTGAAGAATATAAATGAGCGGTGCATAGAGAGCCAGAAACACTGTCGGCTTACCGATGATTGCGTCAAAGACGACACTGCAAAGCTCCTTTGATGACAGGAACTGACTTAAGGGCCGTCCAATATCGCCTAGTACAAGTCGGTGAAGCCTGTGGCGCCTCGGAGGCTCAGATACCTTACAGCACCATCTTGCACCAAAAAACTCGTGTGTGCGGGTCTCGTAGTCCCTGACATCTTCAGCACATACCAGTCTAGGAATCCCGGTCACGTTTGACTTTTCAAGGTGCGCATACGTGTCTCCCTCCTTCTCTAGTCCTTCCTCGATGTACCGCCAGCTGTTCTTGAGATAAACAAGTTCCTTTGTGCCGGTATCGTACGCGATGTACCCGTCGGTGGCTCTCCCGGTTGGGCTGCCACTCTGCCACTGAGGGCTGGACGCGATAAAAAAACGCCCGCGCTTGCCGTCAGGGTCATTTTTATCCTCCATACGAAACTTGCGAAATGTTTCGTCCGACGAGTACTGTCCTCTCGCTTTTTGCTCATCTTGGCCCAAGAGCCGGGCCAGCTTGATGGCGCGTTCGTCCAGTTTCTGCTTCGCAAGGCGGATTTGTTTGGCTGTGGGCTTCAAGACTGAAAGATCGCGTCCACTCTGATCAGGAGAGAGGCGACCGAAGCGCCACAGAAAAGTAGCTAGCGTCTCTGGGTGATCCCTCCAGCTGATCCGTTCGGTGACTATGGCTCCAGCGCGGTCCCATCGGATGAAGCGAACACAGTTGCCAAGCAAGAGCATAGAGAGCATGTACCATCGGTTTTGCGCAGAGAATTGACAGCCAGTATATGAGCTGATCTGTCCTCGATATCTAGTCGCCTTTAGCGTATCGGTCAAAAATGAGTGTGCGCTGCGAGATGTATCGGGACCAGGATCTGTGAAGGGGTCCTCATCCTCTGGTTTGCGCTCAATACAAAGCTCCATAAGCCGGAAGTTAGTCTTTTTCTCCTTAAAATTGGGAACTTTCCGATAGACAGATATGTCCGGCTTGCGCTCGTAATCTTTATCCGGGTGAACGGTCGTGTTCACGAACACAAACTCAGGGCAGAGCTTGGCTTTCTCGATAGCCAAAATCTGAAATAGCAAGGGAATCAACAAGTAGTTGAGCAGCGATGAAGAGCAACCGCGTACGAAATTGTCTTCGAAGCTGCCATCCTTGGGCACAGCTTTCAGTATCTTGATGTAGCCCTCGGGAGGATCCCTGCGAGGCTTGTGCATGAAGGCGGAGAAGAACTTTTCAACTGGCATGGGCCCGAGAAACACATCCTTCATCTCGTCGGCAAGTAACCTGTATTCTGCTGACGCGTTGGGGCCTGGTTCCGTTGCGAAACGTTGTGAGCTAGCTACTTTGTACGAAGGCATAGTCCAAAAGTCAGGAAATGTGTTGGAGTGCAATGGGCACCAAGCACTTACCGGTAATCGCATAAATACGAGAGGTCAGTGCCACAATCTGCAGTTTGAACGAGTGCGCGTGTTGTGGACCGAGTGGACTGTTGCAAGTTGCAAAGAAAGGAACCAACCAGAATCAAACTCCGCGGTCAAGGCACGTGTCGATAACCCGCAACGGCTTGCATTGTTATATCACTTCATGTGCCACCATTTCACAGGCGATCGCTCTCAGGCAGAAGTGTCAACAAGCCTTTTTGAGGCTACACAGTAGAGTTGTAGCGCGGGCGATCGTACACTGGGCTTCTCGCACGATTCCCTCAACGTCGCCACTAGTTCTGAGATTAGGAATCCTCACGAGGTATGTGTTGCGCTGGGTCACCACTTAAGCTTCCTTTTCCAGTGTCCGGCGTAATGGGCCACCGCTTTACCAGAGACCAAACGGTACCGTTCTTTTCCGGTGTCCAGCATGGGCCGCTGCTTTCCCAGAGCTCACACGGGGAAAATGTGCTGCAGGTAGCCATAGGTGGGCCGACGAAGCCACACCCGGCCGCAGTCGCCCTCTTTGAAACGAACGCTCTCCCGCGAGGAGCTCGCACCTCGCTTCGGCGTGCGGGTGCCACGCCGTCCCCGACATACAACGGACGGACGGCGTATTAGCACCCGCACAGATGGCCCCGCGCAGGCCCTTTGAATATAGCACATCGTCACCATCGACGCCAAAGACATACAATGGCCTTCGAAGAACAAAACAAGACATAACATAACACGCACGAAATAAGCCGATCAGACACGGGACACATCCCGACGAGCACGAGCACTGCGTTCGTTCGCCCAGAGACCTTTTTTACAGCCAGCATCATAACGATGGGCCCTGGACAAAAACGAACATGCCCTGCGAAATATACAGGTGCTGGTAGATTTTGGTCGTGTGCCAGTAGATGCAGATTTCTCCGCTTCTTGTCCGCTCCTTCCGCCCAGCCATACGCTGTCTGGATCGCAAATTCGATGCTCCGGCTGAGTCTTGTTTATCGAAGGGTCGGCCTGTCATTATGAATCTGGCTATAGTCGGCGCTCTCGAGGGCGGCACCGCCTGGTACCGCGCGGAGCCAACTTTTGATCGTGTAAGCCTGAGATCGGACAACTTATTTCGCAGAGAACACCATTACTGTAGCAGCGAGAAAGAGAGATGAGACATCTGTCCATCAGAGCACTCACGCTCGGTCGGACCGCTTCCGCGCACAAACATGCCAACGAACGCGCTCTCGAACCAAGAGTGTGCATATATACGTGAGAGTGAAAAAAAGAAGAGAGATCTATATATATCGTGAGCGTCTCTGAGCGACCGCCGGGGCAGGAACGAAGATCAAAGAAAATCAGGGAAAAAAGAAATGAAAAGTGAAAAGAAGACGGGTAACCGGAGCTGCAGGAAATTCTATGTCGTGGTCATGATCGAGGGGCGTGGGGCGGGCGGGCGGCGTATGTAGCGCAACGGTAAGTAAGACAGAGAGTGGAGAGTGGGGATGGGGCGTGTGTGGGGGCCGGATTGGGATAGGTGGCGATATGTATGTACGTATGGGGATAGATGCGCGCTCGAGATGAGGCGGCGCAGGGACAGACAGACAGACAGTCAGACATTACTTATGTACGGGCGAACGAACGAAAGAGGGAAAGAGCGTGCGAACGAGCGAGCTCGGGCGGGATATTGATATATATACTGGCTGCTGCGGGTCAGAGGGACGAGAGGACGGGAGAATATAGAAAGAACAGCGGAAGGAAGAACGGAGAAAAAAAAACATAGGGCGCGGGGCGGGGCGTCGGGGCGTGATGAGGCGAGGCGAGGGTGATGAGGTGAGGCGGGGCGATGGAGGTCGGGCATGAGTGCGGGATACATTTTGTGATGGACAATGAGAGAAGGGCGAAAAAAATCAAACAAGCAAACACACACACATACACAGACAACAGGACCCACGCGTCCCTACGGCCCCTCTCCCTCTCCCTCCGCCCCCGCCTCCGGCGCGGCGCCCGCACCAGCCGCACCGCCCGCACCGACGCTCGCCGCCCGCTCCCGCTGCATCTCCGCCTCCTCGTAGCTCGGCAAGCCCCGCATGCTCGTCAGCGGCGGCACCCCGCCCAAAAACCCGCGCGCCGCGATCCCATAATCGGGCACCTCCGTAAACGCGCGATGCAACAACGCCGGCGCCGTGCTCCCCTCCTCCCTCTCGCGTTCCCTCTCCCTCTCCGCCTCCTCCCGCTCCCTCTCCCTCTCCCTCTCCGCCTCTCGTTCCCGCATCTCCCGCAGCTCCGCCTCCTCGCGCTGCAGCGCCGGCAGCGCCTGCAGGCTCGAATGCGAGTGCGCGCGCGGGAACGGCGACATGCTCGCGAGGCTCGTAAACGGCTTCATCGAGATGTGGAACAAGCCGTGCGCGCCGCGGCTCGCGGACCCGTGCGCGTGCACGTACGTGTCCCCCGCGCTCCCCGGCGGGTGCGCGCCCCCGCTCGCGTGCGCCGTCTGCTGCAGCGGGTGCTGGTGCACGCCGTTCGGGTGCGCGTGCGCGTGCGAGTGGGGCTCGGGGCTCGACGCGCGCGAGTTGCGCCGGCTCGAGCGCCGCGAGCTCGGCCGCGACGCGGCGCGGCTCGGCGGCGCGGTCGTGTCGGGCGGCGTCGCGGTGAGCGGGAGCGCGGTGAGCACGTGCGGCGGCGAGCGCGTGTGCGCGGGGCTCTGTGCCGCGCTGGCGCCGTGCGCGCGCGCGCGGGCAAGGGCGGGCGGCGCGTCCTGCGAGAGCGAGAGGAGGAGCTCCGAGTTGACGTATTCGAGGTTCGCGGTGCCCGAGCGGCCGCCGCTCGGGGGCAGGTGGGACGAGGCGGCGTGGGCGGCTGCGAAGGGGAGGAGGGGGTGCGCGTCGAGGGAGTGCGCGTGTGCGGGGAGCGGCGGCCGCGGGGAGTGGTGCGGCGCGAGGGACTGCGCGAGCGAGTGCGCGTGCGCGGGGGTGTGCGCGCCGGAGCGCGGGGCGGAGGGGGGCGAGCGCGTGCCCGGGGGCGAGTGCGCGTGCGCGTGCGAGGAGGGCCCGGCGGGCGGCTGGACGGGGCTGATGCCGTTGTGGATCCACGGGTTCGTGACGCGCATGACGCCCGCGTCGGGGAGGTACATGTTCGCGACGCGGTCGCGCACGTGCGCGGCGTAGCTCGGGAGCTCCATGTCCTCCTCGCGCCCGAAGCCGTCCGTGCCCACGGCGCCCGCGTCCGCGTCGCTACCGTCGCCGTTGACGCCGCCGACCTCGGCGAGCATGAGGCGGCGCGTGACGGCGGTGGCGAGGCGGGCGTCGTCGAGGAGGCGCGGGTCGAGGACGTGCAGCGGGAGGGAGCAGCGGAGCTCGGAGGTGTGGCCGTCGAGGTTGGCGATGAGGATGCTCCAGCGGATGCGGTGCGAGACGACGATGGGCTCGAGCGCGTGCGTCGGGGTGCAGGTGAGCGGGACGGCGACGTCGATGCGGGTGACGACGTCCGTGTCGGAGGGCTCGAAGGCGTCGGAGAGGCTCGGGCGCGGGGGCGCGTCGGGGGCGGAGGACGGGCCGGCGACGGCGACGGCGGAGTCGGGGGTGGCGGAGGGGAGCGGGTGGAGGTCGGAGCTGCTGCTCGTGGTGCTCGTGCTCGTGGTGGTGGCGGTGAGGGCGGGGAAGTAGCCGTGGGGGCCCGGCGGGACGGGGCTCATGTGGCCGGGGCTGGTGTTGCCCGAGGCGACGAAGGGGGTCATGGCGCCGGGGGTGGTGGGGACGGACTGGGTCGCGCGCGGGGAGGGGTAAGCGGTGTGGTGCATGAGGGAGGTGCGGTAGCGGTGCTGGTGGTGGTCGACGCAGACGGCCCTGCCGGCGACGATCTCGTGCTTGGCGGAGAGGGCGGGGCGGGTGGTCTCCTGCCAGCCCGCGCGGGCGTAGAGCTTGACGGTCTCGTTGAGGGTGGTGAGGACGGAGAGGACGCGGGCGCCCTTTGCGGGGGGGGCGAACTTGACAACGGCGGTGAGGGTGTCGCCGGCGGCCCAGGCCTTGTGGGGGATCATGATGGAGTACATGAGCTTGTCGGGCCAGGTGTTCTCGATCTCGAGGGTCTGCTGGTACTCGAGGGCCTCGGGGGCAAAGGCGCGGGTGAGGGCGATGGGGATCTGGGCCTGGAGGTTGGGGGCGAGGCCGGGGCGGGTGGCGAGGGCGCGGAGCTTGTAGGCGACGGGGGCGCCGCCGAGGACGGGGGTGGCGAGGGAGGAGGGGAGGGAGCCGCCGATCTGGAGCTGGAAGGGGAAGAGGTGACGGCCGGGCTTGAGTGTGTGGCCGTGTTTTTTCTCGCCCTCGAGGAAGGACCACTCGTGATTGCAGACGAGGTAGGTCATGGCGGAGCTGTTGAGCATGAGGCTGGGGTCGGGGGTGAGCGGCGGCGATGAGGGATGGGTCGGGGAGGGACTCACGGTTCACTGGCGGAGGGGGGAAGGCGGGCCTTGCCCCTGAAGGAGAGGGTGATCTCCTTGATGGAGGTAGCCTCTGCGAGGTGGAGGACGAGGTTGCCGGAGAGGAGGGTGGGTGCGACGTCGACGCCTGTGCCCTTGAGGACGAGGAGGTCGGAGTTGACCTGGATGTCGAGGGAGGGGAATCTGTCCTTCTCGCGGGCCATGTCATGGGAGTCGTGGGACGGGGCGCGGAGGGAGGAGGCGTGGGTGGAGATACCCTGGAGGGCGTTATGTAGTGCAGACGCGAGGAGGTCGAGATCTGAGTTTGCGCCATTGCGGTGGGTGGAGGGCTGGTTGTGAGGGGGCGAGGGGGGCCTCGTCAAAGGGAAGGACATCAAGGAAGGCGAGAAGGCGAGGGAGACAGAAATGGAACGCAGAGAGGAGCTCAGTCTCCTCGCACGCTGCTGCTGCTGCTGCTCGCCACACAGACACGCCCAAGCCAAGGACCGGCCCAGCCCGCCTTTATGTTCCCCTCCTCACCGCAATTTTATCCGCCGCCCTCGTGGTTCACCCGCAGATCCAGATCGATCCCTCCTGGCTCCTCCTCCTCTCTTCCTCCCACACCGACGCCACTCTCCGCCGCCACCCGCGTCCCAGACCCGCCCCGCGGACTCGCTCGGGCCCGTCTTACCTGTCCTTGAGCTGCAACGCCGCACCCGATGGCTTACCGATGGCTTACCGATGGGTTTTCACAAGTCACAAGCAGCAGATCCAGGTCCCACTCCCCTCGGCTGTCCCCGACTCCCTTCGGCCCCTGTCGGCACTCGCCACCCATCGGGCCCTCCCTCTCCCTCCCTCCCTCCTCCGTCCGCTCCCTCCGTATATAACCCCATGGTCACCAGGCCATCCAGCGCCACGACATCCCCCTCGCCCCCTCTCGCTCCGCTGTCGTCCTATGCACCGTAATCTATCTTCGTTTCACTTTTTTTTTCAAGTGCCGCCCGACGCTGTCGCCCGTCCGGGCCGAGGACGCGCATCGGATCGGTGACGCAGATCAGCCGTCGACGATGCTGTGCTCGATCTTATCTCTGACTGGCCTCGCAACTTACTTATCGCCCGCCGCGCCCTGTGTGTCAGTGTAGTGTCAGTGTCTGTCCCACTTGCCGTCGGCAACGGGCCCAGCCCGGCCCACACCGGCGCGCGAACAACGTCACCGCGGTCCACCAGATAAACAGGCGTTTCTTCTCGTTTCTTCTTCTGCGTTTCTTTTTAGGTTACATTCCTAGGACGATCGTGCGGCATGACGCGACGCGCACCCTTTCGGGGCCCTCGGCCGCCCTGTTGCGACCGCGACTGCGCGCGCGCTGCACGCCGCCTACGACCATCGTCGCGTGCACGGGCCCAGAGCCTTCCATCGCAGCTCCAGCTGCACCCTCTTCTGTCTTCCTCACAGCAACCTTCCATCGCGCTGCTGTCCCTCCCAACTCTATTTTCCCGGACCCGCGCTGCCGCCAGCTCGTGTAGTACGTATGTGCGTCTGTGAGACGTGTTCTAGATCTCCGGCTGGGCTCTTGCGCCTGCGCTGCTTCGGTGCTCGAAGCGGCGCGTCCCGGCACTGTCTTTTCTGTTCTGTTCTGTTCTGTTCTGCTCTGTTCTTTTCTGCTCTCTGAGTGGTGGGTATGGTGTGGTATGTGCGTACGGCATGTAGGGGTTCTTGATGTTCTCTTGATCTTGCGGCGCGTTGGTGGGACTCCTGATGCCTGATGCCTGATGCTTGATGTGCGGTGCCATGATGCGGTCCTGGATCCCACGAGCTCTGCCCCCATCCTTTCCAGACACACCACGATCCTCGCACGTTCCGTGACGATACTGTGCCCGAGGCGCACGTGTATCGTCGTCCACACCGCCCTCCATCGCGCGACACAAAAACAGCTCACATCGCCCCTCGATTATCGCGCCGAGCGCTTCACCCCCATCGTTGACCCCTTTCGCATCTTTTGATCTATCATCTTTCTGCCTATCTATGGCTCTGCCTATCCCGCTATCTTCCTGCGCGTCGGCTCTTGGCGGCCAGCGTCTCTCCCGACGGCTTCTTCTAACCCAAGCAGCTGCCGTACTCGTGTCGCGAAGCCGCTGCGCGCTCGATTGTCAACCAGTATCGACCGTCGAATGGGGCCGTGCGCCCTACATGCGTGAAGTACCGCCGTGCTCCGACCCACCAACCGCGTTTTGGCGCTTAGGTCTACAGACTCCCGCGTCCGCGTCCTGCCAGCGCGCGAGCACAAGCTCTCCGAGGTCCGGCGTTGCTGGGTGTCGCCGCCGCTTCTCGCGCGGGCGTTTTGGCGCCTGCTGCGTGCGAACCGCGAATTGCGAGAATCCCCCGAGATTCCAGCCCCGAGCCCCGAGCCCCGAGCCCCGAGACGAGAATAGACTGGAGGATTGTCGATTCCGCGCGTGTGGTGCGGGCGTTGGCCAGCAGGCATCGTGATGCGCGTGCGCGCTCGACGCGGGCGGCCCAGGGCGGACCCCGCTCCAATGGCCAATCGGCGCTTGCTGCGCGTGCGCAGACCGGGTCCAGTCGATTCAGGTCGGGGCTGGCTGCGCGCTTGACGGGCGTGTCGTCGCGTTGTCGCGTTGTCGAGTTGTCGGGCGGGCAAGGTGGGTGGCGGTGTCGCGGCCGTTGACGTGGTGTGGTGCGCTTGTAGCCGCGCCGGTGTCTTTTCGCTCGCGGCGACTCGCCGAGTCGCGTCCAGGCGGGTCCCAGAGCCTCAGCCGTCTCTTCTTTCTTTCTTTCGAGTACACCCTAGCACACTCCTAGCACACCCTCGTTCTCGACGCCCCACGGAGATACTTTTCAGCCTGTCGCTTCTGGTGCGGAATCTGACGCCGTTGGAGTCCAGCGGGCCTCGGCGCGCTTGTTTGGTCTGGGGGCAGATCGCGCTGCGTCTTCGGGACGTCGATGGCTCGCCGGGTGCGCGCGTCTGCGAGCCAAGATTGTGACCGCGTCTGACTCGGCTCGGGCCTACACGGGCGTGCATGCGCGAGCGATGGAGGCGCATGGGTATATCGGGTAGGCCATCTGCGATTCTCGACGATGCGATGGACTCTGCGGCGTGCGTCGCTGCTTCTTTGTCTGAGCGTCCGTCGTTGTCTTTGTCTTTGTCTTTGTCTTTGTCTGCATCTGCATCTGCATCTGCCGATCTTTGCCTGTGCCTCCGCGTCTTCTGGCGCGCTTGCCCTGGGTGCGAGGGTCGGGACGCGCCCGGCGCTTTTCCGCAGGCTTCACGATCTTCGGGATCCCACCCGCGTTGGCGTGCTGCCATCTTGCACCCGGCGGCCATCTGGAAGACCTGGGTTCCCACCGACATCACCACCACCACTACCCATCATCATCACCACCACCATCTCGCTCAAATCTGCAAGCACGGAGCCCTGAGCGACCTTAAGACGGCCCCGCGGCCGGAACACTTGCCGCATGCTTCGACGATCGACCTTTGGGTGCTTGACCTGAGAACTGCGAGGAACTCCCGAGCGCCGACAGGGGCGGTCGAGTATGGTGCAATAGCAATAGCTGAAGCGCGCACTCGGATATGGTGCAGGGACTCGCTTGCTTTCTCACCGCGCCTTCCTTGATTCCATCGCGTGTGTCTTTTTCACACATTTTTCCTGGTCGCAGAACACTGCTCCGGTTGTTTACTGGGAATGTGCATGAACGCCCGTCGTCTCGTCCTATGAAATCGAATCCGCTCACCCCCGTTCATTAATATCACAGATCGCAAACCTTCGTCTAGGCCCCACTCGGCCAAGCTCTGCTCCACCACGAACGCGTTCTCTCCTTCCGTTCTATATCTGTCCAGCACCAGTAGCTCGCGATCCTTCGACCCTTCGCGCGCGCGCGCGCGGCAGATGCCTCGCAAATACCTACTTTGCTAAACGTATTCGCGCCTTGGAAATCGCGAAGAGCCTCCGAGCCCCGACATCCGACAGCTGCCGTCTGGTTCTGGTTCTGGTTCTGCACGCCGAACGCGAAACCGAGACGATAACAATAGCTGCGCGGCGTCGAAGTGCGAGTGCGTTCGGACGCCCCCCGCGGGCCACGCTGTGCCGTGGTCAGTCTCGAGGCCGACGCTTTCCTCGTGCTCGCTCGCTGGCTTTGGACCTTTTGGTGTCTCGCGCCGCTTCGTCGAATTCTCTCGCGCGTCGTGGCTTCCCCCGACCGAGCCGAGCCGCGTCCGTGCCGTCCTCGTGACGCCTTCGCTCCCCTGTCCCTGCCCAGAGATGTGCGAAGTTCCTCCGCGCCAGCGATCATCTTCTTGCCTTCTTATTCTCCTCCTCTTCCCACCTACACCTGCGCGGCTTAAGCTAGCACGAGTGTGCGACATTTATAGCCGCAGCTTTTTGCTCGCGGCACATTGTCGGATCTGTCATGCCTCGCGGGTCCCAGGGTTTTCTGCCCACGACGACGACGACATCAACATCGCAGGGCGGCTGAGACGCTGTCCGTCACCCCGATCACGATGCATTGATGCTGATGCTGATGTGCGTCGTCGGACATCGCCGACACTTGCGCAGCGTGTCCGCAGGTGAGGCGCGGATTCCATTGTCCAGATGTCGGTCGATGACGGAACTTTGATGGTGGTGGGCGCCACGCGCGACAAAGTGACGTGTGTATATTGGGTTCTGCGAAGGCTTCTGTCTCGCAATCGGATCGCCCTGCCCTTGTATGGAGCTTCCTGAAGGGACGCGGCTTCGTGGCGCGGAAGATCGCGGTGCGGTGCGTGGGTGTGAGCCTGTGTGAGCGTGGGCGTATGGACGTCTATTGAGATGTGGCGTTGGTACGCGGACTCGAAGGGCTCCGCCGGCGACCTGTGTCCCAACTGGGTTTCGACCCTTGGACCTACCCCGCTGGACCTCCAAGGTTTCCCCGCGTGGCCGACTTCAGCTCTAAGCTCTTAGGGGATACTAATCGCTCTCCTTGCGCAGGGCGCTCGGGCGTCCGTCTCTCTCATTCTTGGGCTTCGTAGCGGCGGTGCCGTCTTGCCATTGTCCATCGTTTCTGGCGGCGCAACCTTGTGCCTGATTCGGTGATACTGGGATTTGCTTATCTGGTCCTCGTGCTCTACGCGCTCGCTTCAGCGGCTGTGTCGCTCGGGACAGGGGAGTTGTCTGTCTTCGAGCATCCACGCCTGCAGCTTACGGCGTTCTGCTCGTTCTGATGTCAGTGAGTCGCCAGGGAGCCGGCTTTTTGCGCTTCGATTTTGATTAGAGTTATCAGGCTTGGATGGGCCAACGGGATCGCTTTACCATGTTATTCACGTGTGGATGGACGGCGAGCTGTGGAATGTGATATTCGGCAATTTCATTTCCAGAACACGAGCGAAGGACTTTTGTATGTCGACAGAGGTCGCAGGGTCTTCGCAAGGTCTTATGTTACATCAACGGTAAGCGATAGGGAAACAGTGTACACGCATAGAAGGTCAGCGGCACAGAAACGGACGACAAGATGGACTGGGACGAAACCCGACACGCAGTATGAAGCTCTCACCACCATCTCCCCGTGCGCCCGAAAAACTGAAATGCCTCCCGTGCGTTACGCAGTTGACACACAGCATGGTGCGCAGATGCGTCGTCGGAGCCACGAATGTGCGGGCGCACTGGCGGGGAGAGGGTGAGGTCGAACCGGGTGTAGGGTGGCGGATCGGCCGTGACTGGCTCCTGGTCCGAATAATCCTGGATCGAATCCTCCGCGTCTGAATCGCAGGATGAGTCGGAACCGGAACTGGACGAGGGGCGGGCGGCGCTGCATGGCACGTCTACGAGGATAGGGGTCGTGGACGGGCAGGAAGTATGCGTCGAGTGCGACGTGCTCGCGCGCGCGTCGGTGGAGGGGTCGGGGGTCGGGAGAGCGTCTCCTCCGTACGGATGAAAGTGGGCTTCGAAAGGGTACAGCATGTGGAGGATGCTCTGCTCAGACGGCACCGAGGTATGCACCGTCCGCTGTGCGGGTGGGCGGATGATGGGGCACCGGGGCACGAAGTCGTGCGCGTCTGGCGATTCCGGTGCAGTGAGTGTGTACGGCGGGGGTGGATGGCGGGAATCGACCCATTCAGGCTTCGGGCGTGCGCTCTTTGTGTTTGGAAATCGATGTTACTTCGGTAATGTACAACCCACGCAGATTCAGAGTCACTTACGATCAACGGGTGGTCTATCGACTCCTCGTCCGCGTCATCTTCTTCCTCGCTGTACTCGTCCTCCTCGGACATATCACCAGCGCAAAAGATACCCCTCAGATAGTCTAACATAGTTTAGCAGTCTCAAAAGATGCCGGCGTGCTGGATGGCCTCCGGCAACTTGCACAGTCTGCTCGGATGTGAGTCAAGGTACGATGGCAAGAGGGAAGAAATTTGGCCTTCGCGCGCGGGGGAGGCTGCATTTTTAAAGGCGGTCTAGGAGGTGCAGCTAGGGGGCGAGAGGGGGTAGGAGGAGGCGGGGAGCGGAAAGATGCCAGACCTGTGCGATCGGGATGGCGGATCAAATGCTGTCCTCGATCGGGATAATCAGGGGTTATCTTCGCCGACGCTCTAAGGATTTGTGTGCATGCAACTGGACTGCAGCTGGATAGTAACTGGATGCCTGTCGTACCTTCTCATTGCTCATTCCTTTTCCTTAGTGTTTGACTGAGCTGACCTCGGTGCTTAAGAGCTATGACGTCAAGGTATGCAAGTTTATGCCCGTCATCGTACCTTTCAAAGAGCCCTAGAATACTCCTAGAATACTTCTTATGAAGGGGTGCAGAAACCTTGAAAGGACTATTCAGATACGGATATCCGGAGACCACGTCGGAGGTTGAAGGAGAATCGTCAACGTTGCTGCCTTCGGGAGACTATGTTCAATGACCGTTGTGACATGAGCAAAAAAATCCAAGAGACTTACAACGGTACTGCAGGCATGTGAACAAGGCTCGCTAGACGGAAAAGATCTCTTTTCGAAGAATTGCTTGTATTCACGGTCTCACTTGTTGACTTCAAGGCACATGAACTCATCTATGCACCGTATAAGATGCTAGCAGGTCGCACGACAAGCGCATCCAATGAACCGGAAAAAGCCGGAAGAAACAGTTGTAAGCCGGGTGAGATAGGGCATGAGCAAGAGATCACCCGGTTCCCCCCGGTCGCAGAAACTCGCCTTCGCCTGACAGAGTGAACAGATGTCTATGTCAAAAGAGCTACAAAAACATGGCAGGTGCAAGAGCCAAGGCATTCTATTTCTACTCTGCGCTTGAACGATCCACCAGGTATAGTTGATTTAAGTAAGTATAGAGCATGACCGTCGCAGCGAAATGAAGAGAATTCGAGATCACTTCGACGCCTCCTTTTGCTCGTCAAGCGACTTCAGTGTCCACTTCTCGGTGGAAGTGAACTGCGACTCGGGGATGCCGAGCTCGAAGAGCCGCGAGGCGACGGCGGAGAAGCTGTTGGACGTATCCGTTAATGATGTTGAAAATAAGACAATGAAGGAATACATACTCCTTGAAGAAGAGATCCTGGTCAGCGGCGTAGGCCTTGACGTACTTCTTGAAAGTCTTGTCCTGGACGAGCGCATAGTCGGTGCTAACAAATAGACCAGGTAAGCGACATATCACGAGACAGGTGGACTACGAACGGGAGCATCATCAATGTGCCCGTAGTCTTGTCCGTGAGCTGCTTAGGACCGCTCCATTTTCTCCAGATCCACTTCTCGTCCAACAGAAGCTTGTAGAATTCGTTGGTCAGAGTGGTTGGGGAGAAAGTCCAGGGACCCTCGAAACCAGAACTGCAACACATGAGCGGAGATCGAGCTGCATGTAAGACAAAGACATGTACCGGTCAGTGTGAGCACGTCCAAGTGCATGGGCACCAGAGAGAGCAACGATTTCCTGGTCATTGAAGCTAAGTGAAAAAAAAAATGAATCAGAGATAGCCCCTAAAAATACTATAGAGATATCACATACCCCATGCGGTAGAAGATCTACAACCGAGCCATAGTCAGCCTCGGGCATGTCAGGTCAAATGATGAGCAATCGACGTACATCCCGGAGATGGTTCTGGCCCTGAGAGGCATCGGGAAGACGGCCGTCGGGAGTAGCATCTTTAGGGAAGCCATCAATGCGACCGGCTCTCCAAGGGATCTTGGGACCGGACATTTCCTGACGGAATAAATAACCGTCAGCAAATGGTGCAACGTTGTCAGAAGTTAGCATACCTGAATAGCAGCTACGCCACCAAGGGTCCACAGGTCACCGTAGCTTATCCACGGAAACTCCTGCTTGACCTTCTCCATGAGGCCGCGAGCAATGTTCAAGCCATTGTTAGCGCCGTGAAGAGACTCAGGCTCGAAACGCATGGTAGCATAGTTGCTGGAGATATAAGTTAGCCAATCACAGAGAAGACATTCCGTGCATTATACACACCTGCCGCCGGTTAACGTGTTCTTGTCATAAGTGCCCGACGAGTGCCACGCGAGACGGAGGAAAACAGGACCGAAAGAACCATCTAGAATGATAGTCAGATCCAGAACGTGAGAATCCAAACTCCGACTGATGGTGCGTACCATCATAGTCGCCGGCCTCGTCAATGGCCTCAGCAATTTTGTTGTAGACCTAACAATCACGCAAGAGTGAGCATTGTAGGCGCCTTACGACATTCGGGAGAGCACGGCACGCACCTTTTGGTAGTCCTCCTTCGTCGGGACGAAGTTGGTGGCGACCTTGACTGCCTGTGCACCCGACTTTGCGCTCGTAGCCAAGGTGTCCGGCGAGGACGAGTAGAAGTAGAGAGCAAGACCTCCTCCGACGGCGAGGGCTCCGATACCAGCGTAGAGTCCAGTCTTAGATTTGGGTGCCTCGGGCTCGGTCGAGTACTTGCGGTACGCGGAGCGCAGGGGGGCCTTGGGGACACGGGCAGAGGAGAAGGCCGCCCTGCGGGCAGAGGCTCTGAAAGACGAAGCAAAGGAGGATTGCATGGTGGGAGTTGAAGAAGAAGGGAGACAGGAGGAGAGTTACGAATGGTCCGATATAAAAATCGGAGCGGGGTTGCGCTGTGTTGCGCATGCGTAATCAGCCGACTCGGTCCTAATCGGCCAATGGTGTTTCCATGATTATCTATCTGTCTGGCCTCCACGCTCAACTCCTCCTCGACCTCGCTCGACGCTCAGATGCTGCCTTGAGTGCTCGTCGACGTCGCGTGCAAGCTCCGCGAAGCAGCTTTGCGCCCTGATTGACCTTTTGGCGTTGCCCGGGAGCCGACTGCCTTTCTGGTGCTTAGGCGTGTTCCCATCTCACCACCTGACTGCCTTGATCCTATTTTTGATCCATTGGGAACGCTTACCCCGACCACAGGTCTCACAAGCTTCCTGACTCAAATGTTGTTGGAAACGACACCTTGCTTTCAAGGTCATTCATAGCTACTGCTTGCCCATGTCTCTGAGGAGACACCAATCCGATATGTGCATTAAATGTTCTTCTTTCAATTCGACCAGGGGTTCTCATGTATCAATTTTTATGCAGTGTTACAGAGTGTTACACTCTTTCTCGTCGGACTTTTTCTGAAATGCATCACTCACTTCAGAGGGTATCGCTAGTTCAACCAAATTTTTTGAACTTCGCGGTCCGCTGGCTTGTTCACTGTCTCAACCCACTCGACTGCCCGATACTCGTCTTGCATTTACTGTAGATTATTGTGGGGAGCCGACAGCGTCATCTCCGCGGCAACCTCATATGACCTCAATACCCCCATCAGTTCCACATCTCGATCTGAGAGTAATGCACCGTCAAAAGCCGTCAATTTCCGTCAACCCGTCTAGTGCTAGGAATCCAACCGCTGTTTACTACCTTGTACCTTATGCAGTCATTCCGTCTGGCTGGTTGCGCACATCATAGTTGTAGACATCTTTAACACAGAGCCATGAATGTAGCGATAATTAAGCCGAAGCCTATTCAGTGTTTGGCGAGGATGAGGGAGGAAACTGGCTGACGTTATGTCGCTGACGATGGATCCACGTGACCTAGACGCGCGCATTTTCGCCGTTTTGTCCAGGGATTCTTCCAATTGGCTCTCCGTGTGCACTTCTCTCGTTTACCATCCCTCTTTTCGTGCGTCGCCCTCCGTTGGCCTTGCATACCCTCAGATCATCAAGATGGTTTCTTTTCAGTAAGTGTCCACACATAATCGAAGAAGAACTCCCTGATCAACTCATGAATGCAGATGTGACGGTATTGGCACTTTCTCACCTGCGGCTCTCGCATATCCTGATCTTTTACTAAGCCTGCTCCGACGTCGTCAAAAAGCCCAAACTCGACCAACATCGCTCGCGGTGCTTTTCTACATTTACCTGCATTGACTGCAGCACGACCTTTGACGGCCCGGCGCAATATAAAGGACATACCACCTGCATCAGCGAGGCGGAGAAATACCAAAAATCCTTGTACAAGGGACCCAAAACTGTGAGTCCTTCGACATCGCGCCTCCTTTACTTGTTCTCTCGACTCTCATGGTCATCATCATCATCCAAATCCTTGTTGACATATCGATGGCGAACGTATCAGCAAAACAATACCGGCGGACGGAATAATTTCGCTAATGGTAATGGAAGGGGAACAAATGGTCAAGCTGGTAAGTACCAGCAAGTCTTCCAACAGCAATGGACGCGCTCCTATGCGACGGGCGCTAACGACACACCCATGGGCACCCCTGCGCGGATGTCGTCTGTCGATCCATCTCCAGTGCCAGAGCCCGCTGCTAAGGCGGATACCTCCGCTTTACCGGTGAACGGGAAGAGGGTGGGAGAAAAGCGGAAAGCGGACGACACGCAGACGGTGAGTCAAATCACAATATCTCTGCTATACATCGAATGACGCTGGCGTGCAGAACGGCGACGAGCCAAGCAAAAAGAAGAAGGCGCACAAAAGCAACGCTGCAGTAGCATCCGCATCGACCACCGTGCCCTCAACATCACCACAAAAACCTTCAGGTCAAGAGCAATCGGAGACCGTGCTCGACAAGAGCAAGAAGGAGAAGAAGGGGAAGAAGAAAGATAAGGAGGGGAAGAAGAACGGGGCTGCGGAGGTCGTCGCGAGTGCAAGCGCGGTGCAGCAGAATGGAGTAGAGCACGAAGCGAAGGAGGTGAAGAAGGAGAAGCACAAAAAGAGTAAAAAGGGGGAGGACGAGAAGAAGGATGATGCGAGTCCATCCGGAGAGACCTCAAAGAAACGGAAACGGGAGGTCGAGGGAGGTGGTGAGGCTACCGCGCCGGAGGTGAAGGAGAAGAAGAAAAGTAAGACAAAGTCTGTTGAGACGGCCGTTGTGGGTTCCGAACTGCCAGCCGCAGACGGGGAGAAGAAGAAAAAGGAGAAGAAGAAGAGGGCGAAGGAGGCGGAGGCGGTATGACCAGGGACACCTACATAGAGGTCTCGATTTTTTCCTGGTCGACTGCAACTTGTTGTTGCTTTATTAACCTTCCTATACCTGCGGTGCATCTGTCTCATTCATCTGCTGTTGTCCACTTGTGCTCTGACAATACCTCTAGAGACGGTTCATAGGACTGCTCGAACTAGTCACATGACTTTGGAAGATTCCCCTTTAGTCTCTGGCAAAGCGGATACGGACACCGAAATGGGGCACTATCTGAGCGGTGAACGCGACACGTACCTCGTTAAGATCTTAGATTTCGAACGCGTTCGAGTGCAGATGCGCGCGTGTCTGGTCGTGTTGCGGTGGCCTGCACGGTTTCTCCAAGTCCGCTTGTACCGAAGGTCCGAAGCTAGTTCAAACGACGAGGTAGAATGTAATCGGCGCCCTATGGTGGCCCAACAGCAAGTACACCCAGATTAGAAGGGCTGGCGGCGTGGTTTTGGACATGGTCATTAAATCGCTTCGCTGATCTGCAGTATACAGGTCCGATGAAGTCCACGATGCCAAGCCGGTGGAGGAGTGGAACATGGCAGCGGTGCGCGAATACAGTGCGTGGGACCGGGGAGCCCCCTCCCGCCAGGGAAATGAGAGGACACTGGTAGACCGACGCGCTTCCACAGCCCAGATTCCGCGAAGTGCCCTCTAGATCAGGGCGCGAGAGTTGACCAGATGTGGCGATGGCGACAGCAAAGAAGAAGTCACGTAACATGCACATAGAATAAACCGACCCACAGGCGTCTTGCAAGACCTGCAAGCGCCATCATGGTGGAAAACCAGCACTCGCCTACGAGCGATCCTTGCAAGACGCAGGACTGACGCAGGTGGAGTCTATCGAGACGGACACGTAAAAGAATGGTATCAACGAGAGCAACGCGCGCGGAGCGGAGTTCGGCCTGCGTCTGTCTTCAGGGCCGGCGGCGAAGCAGACAGCTGGCTTCTCAAGGGAAACAGGGAACGAGGAAAAAGGCTGGAAAAAGACGGACGCTCGCGGCGGCCCTGATCAACGCCCTCTCCAGGGAAATTGACGGGGCCCGGAAAGCGACGTAATGAGGCTGGAGACAAAGGCTGATACGAGGTACGCGAAACGGGAAATGCACGCTTCCAAGCACAAGCACTTGTAAGCGGCCGATTGAAGCAGCGCTGCTGCAGGTCTCCAGGTTTTTTTTTGACTGGCGGGTTACCTGGAGGGGCATGTCAAAGCAAGCGTCAGTCCTACATTGAATCTATCCCGCGGCTCGCTGTTTAGAGCAGGGGCAGCTCATGGGTCTCCAACTTCTAGATCTGAGTCCCGAACCATGCACCAAACCAGTTATGGCAACGTTCTATTGGATCCATATGTCCAACGGAAAGCCCACGTTCGAGGAAATACACCATAGATAAGGAATAGCAAACTGCGTGGAGATAAGTGTGAGCATCGAGCTACGCAGAGCCGCAAACAACGTCGATACGCACACCAAACCAAGTCCATCGCCAGCCGTACTCACACGTAGTACTCGCTCCACAGACACTCACGCCTTATACAAAGCGTCCAAGAATGCGCTAGCCAGCGAACCCACCATCTTCGGGCCGATCGCACTGGACTGCCCCAAACCTAATCAACCCGCCGGGAACATCGTTAGTACAGCAATGCAGCAAGACGATGGATGCGGGAAGAACACTCGAAAGCTTATGATATGAGGGTGCGGCAGTAATAAGCGTCAGAAGCGAAGAGTGGAGCGGTGCTTCCGATGAGCGCCACGAAGTCGAGAAATGCTTCGTGGGAGGACCCGCACTCCACGATTCCCTGATGGACAAAGTCCCAATTCAAACGTGGGCTAGAAGGTAGTGGTGGAACTGTCCGCCGAAGACTCATGCTTAATGAAGTGAGAATGTAGTGTAGTTCCACGGCAGAAGAAAGACAGGATGGCAAGGAACGAAAATGCGCAGTCGTGAGGAAGCTCGGGATTGCACACTCGTGGCAAGAACTGTCAAGATGGCGAGCGAGAGACAAATCACGGAAGGCGCGAACATGGCTAAACGCACCGTAGAGGGCTACCATTGTTCCCTTGCCTGCAGGCCTGCCTTTCACCTCACGTACGGACTCTTTTAAGTCCTGGATGAACGTGTCCACAACCGGCACAGTCAAACGCTGGCCACTCAAAGTCAGCATCAATCGTTCTTGCGCCACGATACTGGAAAGTACGTACCGTACATGCGATATGTACCGCCGGAGGATTCTGTAGCGCGTTCAGATGCCACCCCTTCTTTGCCATAGCGTCTCCGACATCGAGCACGTTCACGTCGGGCCTTCGCGAGCCGAACGCGACAACCGATGCCGGTGGGTTGCCAAGGATATAGAGCTCTGGAATGTCGGATTTGATCGTGCGCTCGATGCTTTTGGCGGCGCCCACAATGTCGCGGCAGGATGCGACATAGCCTCTGTCGATAGCAAAAAATGAGGGGGACCAGCCACAAAGCTAAGCTCTATACGTACTCTTCGCCCATGTATTGCATCGCAGCCCAAGCACCAGCAATCAAGGCACCTGGTCTAAAGGTAAACATGTTTCAGAGTTTCAAGCTGGACGAGTTTCAATATAGGCGAACCTTGATCCGGAGAAGCCAGGGCTAGCGTAAACGCCACCTAGTAACCATATTCGTCAATTGATAGAGCCAACAATCTGATATGTACTCACCTGCCCACTCAGGATTCACGTAGTACATGTACTGACGAAGTTCTGGAGTGCGGTACATGATAACCGAGGAGCCCTTTGATTGCGAAACAATGAGAATCACAGTCGCGAGCATCGCCAAAACAGCGTACCTTGGGTGCAAACCCATACTGAAAACAGGGGGAAAACTATGAGACAAATGCCAACCAGGGAGAGAATCGAAATATAGTATCTTGCCTTGTGCGTGTCGCAACTGATGCTGGTAACACCCTCCACCCTAAAGTCAAACGGTTGCACAGGAAATCCAGCCTTTTCGAGGAAGGGCATGATGAAACCTCCTAGGCAGCAATCGACGTGAAGTCCAATGTTATACTTCTTGGCCAGTTTCCCGAGCTTGACTACATCATCCTGGCAGCCGTCGGGAAAGTTGATTGCGGAACCGACGACCTACACGCACGCGCATCTGATTAGCGAACTTGAAGCTGTCATAGAAATGGGTGAGTCTGACCATGATGGTGTTTGCATTTCTGATAGGCGAGAAGTAACTCAATCGAATCAAACGGGCGAAGAAAAAATAACATGTAACTCTCACATTGCTCTCGACATCCGCTTCAGGTCGACCTGGCGCGTGACTCGATCGACGGGAATACTGTGAAGTTTGATTTTGAGGTATGCAGAGGCCTTGTCAAATGCAGCATGGGCAGATGCAGGCACGACCCTACAATGAAGATAGATCAGCGACTAGGTACCAACATAAAGCCTAATTGTGAGGATACTGACATCTCTGGCTCTGTGATGCCCTTGACAGCCCTTGCCCAATCTCTGTGTGTTTTGACGGACATGATGATGGACTCCGTGCCTCCTGATGTGGATACTCCTGCACCGTCCGGGTTGTTGTACATTCGCAGGCACATGGCCACGACCTCCGCATCCATCTTCCGGACAGCCGGAAACACATCCGGGTGGAGTGGGTTGGATACGCAATAGCGCTGGAAAGCGGCGATGATAACTTTCTCCATGTCTTCACCACCATCTTTTGAACAGAACAAATCCGAACACGGTTTGCGAGCCAGTTCCTTGCAATAGCATTCGACACGTACGGTAGACGGCGCCAGATAATTTACCCTCGCGGTAATTGGTATGCGACTTAGTCTCATTGTCCATCGTGGCCATTTCGTCCAATATCCATTCCAAAGACTTGCTCTGCTGGGGTAAAGCCAGATGACGAGTGACATTAGGGCCCTGCGGCACGAGGCGGGCGTCGATGTCAGTCCTCGCTTTTCCCATCTCCTTCGCCACTTTCTTCTTCATTTCCGGCGTGCGCATAATTAGCATAATGACTTGCTGTTGTTCCATGCCATTTAGCGCAAATCGTTGCAAAAAGGGTGTAAGCTTACTTGGGCAGCCCATCGGTATAGCTCCTTTGCCGTCTGAGAGACGCCCCGTGCACGGATATGTCTCCAAGCCTGCAGAGAACGCGTAAGAACGATGTATAAAAGCAACAGATTCTTCGCGTTGTCAAGCGTGAGCTGGCGTCGAAACGCTCTTGAAGTCGTCGTGATGCTGCGTGAAGATGACATCTTGGCAGCCTATTATTTGAGACAGATCAGATCGTTAGATTTGTTCTTAGTCGGTTTTCAGAGGATGTTACTCTGTGGAATTGTAGACGTGTAATGGACGCTTTTGAGTTGAGCTCGTGAATATCGTGGACTCCGGCAGACTCCGGCACCAGGGGCAAACCGGCTATGACGCATTCGAGTTCGCCCAGATCTGCCAATTGCCACGTTTCAACGTACGCCCCACGTCCTTTTGAAGTCAGAAAACAATAGCTACCTGATCCCTACAGCACCAGGCCTATCTCCTTTCTGTTTGCTTTCACCGATGGCTGAATTTTTTACGGCTAATAACATCACGACGGCTACACGACTATCATCGGACTCGGTTTCAAGCTCATCACGACATGAGTCAATGCTAGTGGCTTGATGCTTGTGCTGAACAGTATCTCCAAGCAGCCTCCACAAGCGAAAAATCTAATAGGTTCATAATATCAAGGTAAGCAGATCCAGCGCATTGCTCCCGCTCAATGTTTTTTGCTCGTTTATAGGGCAGAGAATCAGAACCACATGCAGAGCAATCTGCACTCTATGTAGAACTCTGCGTAAGACACCATAGACAGGTCGACCTTCCATTTACTAGGACTCCGTGGTTTCTTTCTTTCTTGTGCACACCGGCACTTTGTCAACTCCGTGCTTGAACGATCAACTCGATCTTGCCGGAGTTCCTCCTGATAGCATACATCCAATTTTTCGTTCATCTGACTCTCCATCATGACCAAACAGCTTCTCTAATGCAATGGAGACGGGTACGATGCTCTCACACTATTGCAAGATAGATCCTGACGAACTTAGCAGTGCAGTACGCGCCATACTCCATTGGGGTGCTTCTCCCATTCTCATCTTGCTGGACTCGATGTACCTCCAATCATATTGGGAAATACCGTCGACTGAAACGCATGAACGTGGCCGCTAGCGTACAGTCTCATGCGAGGCCGCGCACCTATAAATAATCTTCGTGCCCTCCATCACATCGTAGATCTGAAACTCCCTTGCTAGTGATGATGCCTGGATGATTCTACCTGTCCAGGTACCCTAGAGCGCAACTTGCACATATTGAGCAGCATCGCGGCTCGTCGCGGATGTGTTTGTGCATCTGCGCTTTAGCAACTAGTCCTTATCCGAGGCGAGTCAACATTTGTCTGATAAATTGTAGCGCTCAAAACTGTCCTCTTGGTGAGCCATCTGACCCTTTGCATTATAGGATATTGAACGCCATTCACTTAAATCTTTTGTTAAGTTTGGAACATCCATCAATGCTAATCTTTGTCTCCGCCTTCGTCTGTGTGCCTCTGGTCGTGGTATCTTGTTTCATAAACAGGACCCTCAATGGCCCTTAATGACCCTCTTATAAGAGAGATCACCATTCTATCCATCCTCATCGGAATCCAACAATTTTTCCCGCTCTTCTCTGAAACATACTCACAATGGACCTCTCCATTAGCAACTTCACGAAAACTCACTTCACAGATGTTCTCTTTCCAGAGATGACCGACAAATTTGTCGGCTCACCCGTCCTTATTGCGCTGTGCGCAATAGCAGCCGGTGCATCATACCTTCTCTCTGAGATACTCCCTCGCCGACGACTAGTTGACCGACAGGGGAACACGATCCCTACCGGACCATGGGGCTTCCCCATCATCGGTCCGCAATTCGCGTTACACTTGAACATCTAAGCCTTACTCACATCTTTCATTCAGGCGCGTTCCCATTCCTTACGCACTTCCCGGAACTAACCCTCGACTATTGGGCGAAGAAGTTCGGTGGACTCTACTCGATCTGGCTAGGCAACCAGCTTTTCATGATCATATCCGACCCTATCGTGGCGAAGGATCTCTTGATCACCAACGGTGCGATCTTCTCATCCCGCAAGGAGTACTTCATCAAATGGGGAACAATATTCAAGGGACGCGGAGTCACTACGACACCATACGGTGAGAAATGGTAAGTGCAATGGTCACTTGATACAACGAATGTTATGTATCGTGTTTTCGATGTCCAGGCGCAAGCACAGACGTATTGCTTGGGCGCATCTGCACCAACGTGCCGTCGAGAGCTACACGCCTGTCCTCGATACCGAAGCGATGACGATGATCAAGAGCATGTACGAAGCGAGCAAAGCTGGTCCTGTTGACCCTGAAGTATGATATATTTAGTCATCTTATTGTTGCATTTTAATGTTTTAAGCTCTGCGATTTTACTTGTAGCACCATGCTGGTCGTCACGCGCTCAACAACATGTTGACCGTTACTTTCGGCACGCGAACCGACAGTCTTGATCATCCCATGGTGATGCATGCCCTCAAGATTAGTCGCGAGTTCATGTACGTTCAGTCATCTACATTGAGGCTGCAGAACGGGTACTCATTAAAGGTTAGGAACTTGACCGGGCCAGTAGCCAATCTGGTCGACTTCATCCCTCTTCTTCAGCATTTTCCGTCACCCAAGTTATCGCGTGGCCGAAAGCTGCACAACGACATCCTAGAGACATATGGGCCAATGGTCAAAGCCATCGAAACACGGCTCAAGGACGGTATGCCTGTTGTCGATTGCGCTGTCAAGGGGATGCTCGAAACGCGGGAGAAAGAGGGCCTTGATGACTTGGACATAATAATCCTGGCATCCGCGTTCATGATTGGCGGAGTTGAGACGGTACAATTCCCTACAACCAACTTTTTGATGAAGGAGCAAATGTACTGATTTAGATCCTTTCTTAGACTGCAGGAATCATTCAGTGGTTCTCGGCACTGATCCCAGCCTACCCTGAGATTCAGTTGAGGGCCCAAGAGGAGCTCGATCGCGTTGTAGGCAGAGATAGGTTCCCCACTGTCGAAGATGAAAAAGATCTTCCATATTGTCGGGCAATTATTAAAGAGGTTTGTCAGCGTATCTCTCACTGGTGTGGTTATTCTGGCTGACTGTACCATATAGATTGGACGCGTGCATAATCCGTTTTGGCTGGGATCACCTCATGTCAACACAGAAGATTTTACCTACAAGGGACAATTCATTCCTAAGGATACGGTTTTACTTATGAATGCGTGGACTATTCACCACAACGAACAACGGTATCCTGAGCCAGACGTCTTCAACGTATGTCAGACGTTGGTTTACCTTATCACATCTGACATAAATCCAAATTCCAGCCAGACCGCTACTTAGGCGATTCCCTCAGCTCGTCAGAGAGTGCCATCCTGCCCGACCCAAACGCGCGCGACCATTGGATGTTCGGTGTCGGGTATGTTGCCCTGACTCTTGCAAGTGAGACTCGGTCATGCTAACAGGTTTGGCGCCTGCCAGACGTCGTCTCTGTGCGGGAAAACTTGTCGCAGAGCGGGAGATCTGGCTCACCATCTCACGTATGCTCTGGGCTTTTGAGATGCATGAAATCCCGGATGAGCCGATCAACCTTGAGGAGTACGACGGCGAATCCGGTCGTTCGCCTGTCCCCTTCAGAATCAGGCTTATTCCCCGTCATGAAAAGATCGCAGAGCTGCTCGAGCATGTCAATATGTGATTTACTCTCCGGTGCCCATTGCAGGCCACTAGTCGTGACGAGAGGGTTTTTCGATCTCTAGATTTCCACTGTCGAGAGTCAAGAGTCAAGATGGTCGATCGCATATACATCTTGCGAGAGAAAAAGTTATGCTCGTTACATACATAATCTATGACTCAATTGAAAGACGCGTGTATTGGAGGGCTGATTCAATGCTGGAATGCGCTGAAGTGCGGACTGAAGCATCGTAGTGCTGAGATCATAGTGCTGAGTAAGAGCAGACGCCGATGTTGGGCACACGATCGTGTTAACATTCCCACGGCGTGACTGAAATGATTATTCTGATTGGTCGCGCCCTGGAACGCGCGCTACGTCCTTCGTGTCAGTCAAATTCGGAGCAAAGGCCCACTCTTCAACAATTCCCTCTCACTCAGCATCTCACCACGCAAAACATGTCCTTCTTGCGAACGACGAGTACGGCAACTCGCTCAATAGCACGCTCATACGCGACTCTGCACGATGCATCTTCTGCTAGCAAGAGGTTCGTCTTCGCTTCGACGCCATACCACCATCTCTGATGTCACGTAGCCCAACAGGTGTGCTGGCACATTTGGATTCCAAAATCTCAATGGATATTAAACTAGAGAACGATTCTAGCCATTGTCATGCTCAACATGGGTGGACCAGCAACCGTAAGCAGTGATGCACCTTTGAGGAACTGGAAGAAGGGTCTGACAAATATTTCAAGGTGCCCGAGACTCACGACTTTCTCAAGAACCTCTTCATGGACGGTGACCTCATTCCTCTTCCATTCCAGTCCATGATTGCGCCTTGGATTGCCAAACGGCGCACACCACAAATTGAAGCGCAATACACGGCTATTGGCGGTGGTTCCCCAATTCTCCGTTACACCGAACTGCAGGGGAAGGGCATGGCCACCCTTCTCGACGAGTTGCATCCCGAGACTGCCCCACATAAAAGCTATGTCGCGTTTCGGTACGCTAACCCATTGACAGACGATGCGATAAAGAGGATGAAGGAGGATGGCGTCAAACGAGCCGTTGCGTTTACACAGTATCCCCAGTACAGCTGCAGCACTACTGGGAGCAGTCTAAATGAGATATTCAGGAGAGGAAAAGCGGGAGATACTGGAGATATTGAGTGGAGTGTTATCGACAGATGGGGGACACACCCGGGTTTCATCGAGGCGAATATACTTTGGCTTTTTGAATGTCCTCGTAAAACTAATGGGATCCTCACTATCTATCTAGGCAGTCTCGCAAAATATCGAAGCAGCTCTGCAGAAATTTCCCGAATCCACTCGCTCGGAAACTGTTCTTCTGTTCTCCGCGCATTCGCTCCCCATGTCCGTCGTCAACCGTGGCGATCCGTATGTCCTCGAGGTCTCGGCGACTGTCTCTCGCGTCATGGACCGTCTGAACCATTCCAACCCCTACCGCCTTGTATGGCAGTCTCAAGTCGGCCCCTCGGCCTGGATGGGTATGCAGACAAATGACGCGGTGAAGGGGCTCGCGCGCCTGGAGAAGAAACAGGTCGTCTTGGTCCCGATCGCTTTTACCAGCGACCACATCGAGACATTATACGAGCTGGACTTGGAGTATGTCAAGGAAGCAAAGGAGGTATGGGTAGTTCCGTGACATCATGGCAGTCCTGCTCAGATGTTGATAAATATCTTTCATTCCAGCATGGCATCGACGCACAGCGTGCAGCCTCTTTGAACGACTCGCCTGTTTTCATCCGTGCGCTTGCTGATATCGCCGCGAAGCACCTAAAAGACTACTCGACCGGCGCCATCGGCCCTGCGTCCATACAGATGGGCTTACGCTGTCCAGGCTGCACTAATGTTGTGTGCGGGCAGCAAAAGGCGTGGTTCGCTGGAGGAGGGCAGTAAAACAGTCGGGATAGGGGCCGGGCGCTGCGGTTCTTTCCTGAGCATGGTATATCTTGTGTGCAGTTGCATTTGGACTTTGTGAGTTCGTCGATACTGCAGACGGGACTGATGATTTCTCGTGCCTATGTATTGACTTCCCAGTATGCATGTTTTAGGGCTCTAGAATTTACGACTCGCCACTCTCCAAACTCTTCGAGATTGAATGTGTTTGCGTTTGAAAAAGCCGTGTCGCGCACAGTACCAGCAGGATGGCGCCTACAGGATCTCGCTGATCATCAGACCACGCTGTTCTTGTTTGACAAGCGAGTCTCCATATCCGCGCAGTCACGAATCGTCAACAACAATAACCTACACCGCAACTCCAATCACATCCAGGGTCATTTTGTGGGAAGAAACCATGGAAATCTTCGCGTGTCCCTTGTGATTGGACTCTGATTGAGACGTGGAGGGCTAGTTTGATTTTTTGGTGGGAACGGAACGTAAAGGTTATCAACGTGACGACTATTCTTGAGGCAAGAATGCGATCGGAGTCCTTCGGTCAATAGACGCTGAACAATCAAAAAACCGGTGACAGATGCTGATCAGCACTGAATGTGCCCGTTCGCACCCCTGCTCCATCTGTTGATGTCGAACTAACAAAGTCTCCAAGGCATTGATGATCAAATGGCGATCTGCGTCAATGAACATGTCGCGGGACTTCACAATGCTTAAGTTTGCTGAAGTCGAGTCGTGCCTGATACATAAGCTTCGTTCACCGCATCTCGAAGCTCAGTGCGTTGCACCTGCTTATGGAATCCCCTTGTTCTCAAACAACGGTCGTCACTGGCGCTCAAGCGCTCAATGACTTCCTTATATATATGCTTGTCATGGGCGATCCTTGGATCTTCACCCCCAGTTCCCGCTTGGCCCTCTCTTATCCCATTGACCATAAAACCCCACAACAATGCAAACCGTCCAAAACCCCCAACTACCTACACTTGGACGCATTGACAGGTAGAGCGACCTACGTCTCGTACAGCATATTTTTTAATGACTCAATCTACTGCAATAGCCTCCAGGAATTGGGCATGAATTCTGCGTCACTATCTTCTATAGCGAAAGAGGCGGATAGAGATATTAAGGAGCTCAAAAGAGCCTTGTATGCTCTGAGGACGCGTCGCAGCACCTTCTCTCCCATTGCTCGCCTTCCACCAGAGCTCTTGTCTCTGATATTCTCTTTCTTGAGCGGCCCAAATTCTCCCACGTCTGAGCGATGCCCTGTCTCCTGGGCATGGCAGACCGTCACGTATGTGAGCCGCATGTGGCGGAATGTAGCCCTCGGCACTCCCACCCTCTGGATACATATCGACTTCCAATCACAGACTTGGACGACAGAATTTCTCGCGCGATCCAAGGCTGCGCTTCTGACTGTCAAAGGAGACATCGGAGAGGAACAAGCGTCCGTTGACCTCGCGGACATGGTGTTGAAGGAGCTCCCTCGTATACGAGAACTTTCTCTCGCATGCAATGCAGACATCCTCACCTTGCTTGAACATAGGCTCACCCAACCAGCGCCGTTCCTGGAGACTTTGTCGCTTGTTGTGGCTCATTCTGACACATGGTTCCGGGACACGTGCGTGCTTCCAGCCGCCGCATTCGAAGGAGATGCTTCACGACTACGTGAACTCAACCTACGAGGATGCGTTGTGGATCCAACGGCGTCCTTCTTATCGTCTGTGACTCACTTCCATTTACAAGACCTGCACGCACACGATGTCCATTTCATGGTCGATCCATTTGTAATGCTCACTGCGATGCCACGATTGCAGACGCTCATCCTAGAGGATGCGTTTCCGGTCTTAGTCCGATGTGCCACCTCTCCTCGCATCGAACTCCCGCATATAAATCTTCGCCATCTAACCCTTCTTCAGCTTAAGGGACATGTATATTCTGTCGCTCGATTCGTAAAGCGCCTCCGGATTCCAGGAGACACCACTATACGCATCTCATGCCAATCCTTCTCCAGCATTGGCATAGCGTTGATCCCCGCCCTTTTCCACATTCGACGGACTGATGCGCCTCTCTCTTTTCGTGCCCTCCACTTCCAATCCACATGCCCGTCAAGGCTTCGCCTGTTAGCCTGGACAACAGATCACTCGCCGTACGATAACGACGAAACTTCTGCGAACACCGTTATCGCATTCTCATGGGATAGGGCCATAGACAAGAGTGCCATAATCCAGGCTGTATATGGAGCGTTAGACATATCTCGAGTCCAGTCCATCTTTGTGGATAACCAGCAAGGCCTTTCCGCAGAAATATGGCAGCCGGAGTTTTCCCCGTCGCAGGCATCGAAACGAGTTCACCTCGTGGCCGGTTCTGCTGACGGTCTCATGGACGTACTGGAAACAAGAATCCCAGAATACGACCCCGTTCTAGTTCCCCATTGATCGGTACTTGTTCCGTCGGGTTTCTTCTTTGGGTTCAGGTATTCTTTTTGAAGAAAGCAGGCCAGTAACTCGCAGACTATTTTGGATGGCCTCATGGATTGTCTGGTGGGTTGAGCTGCGCTCTGCAATCCGATGGGTTGGCCTCGGCGCCGATTGTAGCGTGACGGCGAAAGAAGTGGAAGAGGTGCATGTCACAATATCGCGGGTTCATAGCATGAGTGGTCTCAAGGTTGCGTGGTCGAGGAACGGGAGGAGCGTGGCTCTGTCGATATTAAATCCTGGAACAAGCAGTATTTTCTGTTCTAGCAGGTGGCCCGATCCTGCGGACGGCTGGTTTCCACACGTATGCTGCTATTGATGTTTCAGCTGTCTTACATTCTTCATACTTATACATAACGTATACCTGGAAGAACCTAAGTAGTTGTCCTTTCTCATTAGGAACAGCAGTAACGTACAAGAGCTTCCTCCTTTCATTGTACGTTGATGATATTGATAAATTCCTCGCTCTCCGATCCTTCATTCATTCTGATGATAGAGACTCCCATGTGTACGAGCTCCCCTGCTCCGCGTTTATTATACAAATGTTGTTGCGCATACTGCATAGCAAGTCGACGCTCCTTGAGAGATGCATCTTTGCCGATCCAGATGAATATGGCTGGATGAACCACACCAGCTGAATTATCTAGAAGGAATGCGTCTCCAGAGTCGAATGATGAACGTGTCGGCGGTGAGACTCGTTCAAATTTGACTGTGCCGGTCGAGTCTGTAACACGGAACAGGGTAATTGGCACCTTGGCTAATCGATCGGTCGTCTCTCTTGATGTCAAAGCTGCTACTCCAAATTCAGACAGGAAACTTCCTGCCCCTGAGCTGCCTTCATCTAATAATAATATTCTCAGAGTCAATATTTCGTCGCCAATATCTTAGCTTACCATAGACCACGACACGGCACTGCCCCTCCCTGTCACTGATCACAGACTGAACGAACTCAGCCGCTTTGAACTTCTCCTTTCCAACGCTGGCCTTCGTATTGAGTTGCCATACGTCTACGCCTTTGTCCAGGACAAACACGTCGCCCTCGACGAGGCTCGCAGCTTCTGGCCGAACTTCACGCACGACCAAAGTCGACTTCTCAGTCGAGAAAGTGCCCTGTGTAGCGCTGATCCTGTAAAGACGCTTCACATTCAAAGGTGGAGGGGCAGAGACGTGATGGAATCCAGTGGAAACGCCGCCACGGAGTATGACGCATCGCGGGAAGTATGACAGAAACCGTAAAGACTCGAAGCCTTGTACTTCTCTATGTTGAACTGGGCTTCCCTTGAGGTCTAAGAATTAGTCTGTCAGACCCACGCTCAATATTGAGTTGCGTGCTTTAATACTCACGATCATCGAGCTCCACGGTCTTATAAGCAGCTGTGCCTGCCTCATCTTGACTAGTTTCGGAGCCTAGCCAGAAGTGAAGATCATAAGACAGGGCCTCAGATTTCGGATCTTTCTTATATGTCTATAGAACGTCTAGTTCAGCAAAGCTCATAGCCGTACAACGTGTACAAGTACTACAAGTCATTCGCGCAACAATGGGGCTCACATGCAAGATGATATATGAATCGCCGTCATAGAAGGAGCCATAGCGATCCTTCGGCCAATCAACAACGTTGAAGTTCTCGATCCGCCAAATGCGCAGCCCAGGCCTGGTTCCAGCATCCTCCCAGGAGGATTCACTATCGCCCGCGTGTTCGCGGACGCGTTTCTCAATCTACCTGAGCGATCAGTGTGACGGCTAATCTAGCTCTCGCCAAAACATATGGCTTACATCTGATCCCAGCAGTGCTATATTTGAAGACTCGATGTCATCCGTGATTGGCTTAGTGAGATGAGCCATTCGAAACAGTTGTTGCAGTCAAGTTCGATTGCAGTCCAAGCGGCACAGAATTACTAAATAGGGAAGGTCTACGGAGGTCGATGGGTCCTCGAAACTGTCTCCCTTTCTGAATCCGATGACGAGTTCTATGCACCATTCCAAGCACTCGTGGAGCTCCGTGAAACTCTTCAAGTGCCTGTGTGACGCTGCTTGTACTCAAAACAGATCGGATGGGATCTAGCCCTAGGATCATTGCGGAGCTGGGCCACGAGTTTTGATGTTCACAGCTCCAATTCGCACAACATGCCGCAGACTCCACTGACGTAGATATCTACGGATTGTATATCAGGAGCTGGTTCAGTATGACTGGTGCACTTACACACAATTGAAAGCGCTTCAGTTTGACCACACAGACCTCTCATCCTAGTCTTCAAACAGCTTCAAACCTATACTAACAGCACCGAACACTCTCAATCAGCTAATCCAGGTGCGCTTTTTTCTTTCACTATCAACCCAAAGTCATGACCCACAACCTCGCCATGTGAGAATAGACCATGCCTCTCTTCGGCTCCGGTGAGAATACAAACGCTGCAGTCGCCGAGCGACAGCGCTCCACAACACCTCCACATAGCCGGAGTAGCTTCTTCGCTCGCCGCTCACATTCTGCTGAACGCGCGGAAGCCACACGCGATACTAGGCGCTCCCCGACGTCGTCCTCTTCCCATAGCGGGCTATTCGGACGTCGTCGTTCTGTCGACCGCGATTCGTCCGACATCGGACGAACTCCTACCACGACGAGCTCCAGCTCCTTTGGAGGCCTGTTTGGCCTGCGTCGCTCATCTTCAGACGACTCTATCCTCGGACGCGATCCGAGTATCATGAGTGCGAAGAAGAAGGTTCAGGATGCCGAAGCAGCAGAGGCAGAGGCAGACCGGGCATTGCATGCTGCAAGGATGGCAGTCAGAGAGGCAAGGAACCATGTGAAAATCTTGGAGGCAGAGGCGAAGGAAGAGTACGTCCTTTTAGATGACATATCAATCCTTCGATACATATTGACGTTTCATACAGTGCTCGCCGCGCAAAGGCGAAGCAAGAACAGGCAAAGAGTATCAGCAAGGGAGCGAAGGGATTGGGAAGACACGGGGATGCGTGAAACATTTGACCCGATCTCGAGATATAATCATGACTTACGACTGCACTAGTATGATATCCGCATGATACCCCGCCAGGACTGTCAACTACTGTACCCAACGATTCATACTACTCACCTTCATACCATAGTCACCTTTGAATGCTATCGTGCGTAAGCCGCCCAGCGATATTGGGAGAATACTACGATTCCGTATGTAGACATGTGTTTGAACCAACACCATACAGACCCAGGCTACACGAATACAACATCTTCATGGGAAAAACATCTATTGCATTGACTTCTTCTCTCCGTCCCCTTTAATTTGCGCGTATATATCGCGTGTTTACAGACGATCTGAAATGATCGATATATACAGCATCGCTAAAGGTAGATGTTCGATAACTTACTGGTGTTGCCGAGATCGGAGCAAGCCTCCTTGACGCGGACAGACAAGGTCTTTTCGCCCTCACGAACCCAGACACGCGGGTCGTAGAACTATGCCTGGTATCAGTGACTGGTGCATGAAGCAATGGTTGCATGTCGCTAACCTTCTTGTTGGGCTTGTCAGCGCCGTCGGGGTTACCGACCTGGGACAGCAGGTATTCTTTCTTGTTGAGAACGAAGTCCTGGGTAGAAGAGATGGTGGTAAGAGGAATGATGGCCATTTATTTAAACCGAAATGCATACCCTAATACCAGCGAGGTATGCGAACTGAGTGTCTATCCGTCATTGAATCAGCATGAGAGACGGTTGAGGAATCAGGTTACGGAATAAGGCGCACCAGTGTCAACATTCATCTTCACCACGCCATTGCCGACAGCAGTCTTGATTTCCTCTTTAGTAGAGCCGGATCCGCCGTGGAAGACAAGGAACCTGGAAATTCACGTGAATACACCATTCAGCACCTGAAAATGCCCAAGGCATGCGACATACAAAGGCTGCTCGATCTTCCCACCGGTTTTCTCCTTCGTGTACGCCTGGTGCTTCGCAAGGAGCTCCGGGTGCAGCTTGACATTGCCGGGCTTGTACACGCCGTGCACGTTTCCGAAAGCCGCCGCGATACTGAAATTAGGACTGATCTTGCTGAGCGCCTCGTAGACCTCGTAGACGTCTTCGGGCTGCGTGTACAGGCTGTTGTTGTCCACGCCGGTGTTGTCAACGCCGTCTTCCTCACCGCCAGTGATCCCGATCTCCATCTCGAGCCAAAGGCCGATGGGAGCCATGCGCTTGAAATACTTCACGCAGGTCGCGATGTTCTGCTCCTTCGGTTCCTCGGAGAGGTCAAGCATGTGGGAGGAGAAAAGCGGCTCTTGGTGTTGCTTGAAGTACTCTTCGTCGGCAGCGAGCATTCCATCGAACCAGGGAAGGAGCTTCTCGGCACAGTGATCCGAGTGAAGAACGACAGGGCTGTCGAGGGGGAGTGCAGATATGGTGAGTTTGAAGGATCCGTGACGAAGGACTAGAGAGAGGCTTACACGCCGTACGCCTTGGCAACGGTACGAATGTGGTGGGCAGCGGCGACGGCACCAGTGATAGATGCCTGCTGCTTATCGTTGGCCAGGCCCTTGCCCGCGAAGTAGGCACTGCCGCCTTGTGAGACCTGGAGGATGATAGGCGACTTGATGTCGCTGTGACCTGATCAGAGTGAATGTGGGCTGCGTTTGGAAACTGATAAGTACCGAGCAGCCTCGAGAACGGCGTTCGCAGTGGACGAGGAGGTCACATTCTATCACGTATCGTGTTAGAGATGAGCTGTTTGTGCAGATACGGGACACTTACGATCGCCTAGAGATATGAAGATAATTGAGTGGTGAGATCATTGAAAGAAAGACCCATCTACGTACTGGGATAGCAAACTACCATGACACAGAGAATATTTATCAACCTTATGAATGCCTCGATCTTTCCACCTGAAATACCTTGTGCTCCTTAGCATAGTCGAACAACTTGCGAACATTCTCGCCAGTCAAAACACCAGCCTATGGAAGTTATGTACGTTAAATCATCGGACATCTTTTCTCCGACATAAAATCTAGAGAACAAAACATACCGGGACGATATCGAAGATTCCCATGGTAAATTTTCGATGGGTAAAGGGCGATGCAGTATCGGATGAGAGAGGAGTCGGAGGACGTTTCCCAATTTGAGGGGATCGACGGGAGGGCGCCGGTTACGTAAAATCCTCCCATTGCGTAGCGCACGTGCATCTCCGAATCCGTGACGCTGCTTGGCGTCGGGATTGTGTCCGATCATTGGCCTCCTCCGCAAGCTTGGCCTTTTCCAAGAATAAGATTTCTCTGGTGCGTTGACGATACGGAACGGTGAAGATCGGTTCTATCGCGGCCTCATGGCATTAGCGTTTTCAGCAACTGTAGGCTGCTGGTTGTGACGAGAGGCCGAGCAGATGGGTCAACAGCACGGCTGTCCTCGTGTTCTTCTTGCTGCTCATCTTCGAGCATTTCTCTGGTTCTGCTTCTCTAACTCCTGTGTCTTCTCGCTGTTCAGGTCCGGGTTGTGTGGTGCGTTGAGCGTGCTGTTGATTGACGCTCTAGAAACGCGTTGCCTTTGTCCCCCTCTCTCCTCTTTACAGCAACTGTCAAGAACATCCATCTTCTCCCCTTCCTCCAAAGAGAAACTATGCTTTGGCTCACTCTGGAACTCCCTAGTATGAAGTACTGCCAGATTCTAATTGTCGTGTGCTAGATTTTCATCACCGAACTTGTGAGTTCTCTTTTCTCATCCCGTCGATACTCACGCATATGTGCGCATGTGCGCATACACGCATGCATACAAGCAGTAAGATCGATCCGTGTCATTGCCGACGGGTTGTTGCCCGATTGATACAGCGCCAAAAAGGGAAAGCCAGTCTTCTTGTGCGTGCAAGCACCCAACGAGGCGAAAGTGCACATTCCGCAATGGCTGCTCACCGGCTTAATTATAGCAATGTATGGGCGCATTTCCTTTCATGTTTCTAGAACCACAAAACGCTATGCACACTACGACTGACTGCATCTTGTTTGCTGATTTGATGCTAAAAAAATCGCCTTGAAAGAAGACATAGGTTATCTTAAGCAGATGAAAGGTGTTGGACACGACTCAGTCTGACATGATGGGCACACAACTCGGCGTGGTACTACAGTATAAGTTCTGGCACATGTGCGAAGCACCCCCATCTGCTCTCATTCCCGTCAGTGGTATAGAATTTCTTTGCACATGGCAGATAGTCCTGAATACCTTATTCGGTAAGTCTGTGCGGTCCTCGTCGCGGAACTTGGATCCCAAAAATGACTATTTACTTATAACCACAGTGGTCTCAAGTTGGTGTGGTTTACAATGGTCATGGGTGAGTGCTTTGAACATTTCCATAGATTAAACTTATTTCTCCGGCAGGCACAGGCATTATATCCATCCTCATCCTCAACTTCCCTTATGGAGAATCTACTGCACCTAGCAAAGTTTTCAGTGCTGTTTTCTTTTTCCTCAATCTCGTCTTCTTCGTCATCCTCACGGTCAGCTCCGCCGGACGGCTGCTCAGCGGCAAGTGGCTTGATGATCCCGGGGATAGCATATATCTTGGTGCGCTCCTCGTCAGCGGCGACACGCTCATCAATGATACGATATTGCTCTTGCATGGAGCGTACAAATTTGGGGGAGCGCCGTTCGTGTATGTTGTCTGGGGACTATGGTGGGTGGACGTCGCAGCGTCGACTCTATGCTGCTGGAGTCTGGTTCGCATAATGTCAGTGATTCTATGCCATCATATTCTGTTCTTGATTGATAAATATGCTCTTTTTCGATCATGTAGAGCAGTAAAGCAGGATTATTCGCTGGCATCAATGTCACTCAGCTGGCTCTTCCCCGCGGTTACCCTCGTCGCCACCTCCTCTTCCGGCGGACTCCTAGCACAGGCCCTTCAGCCTATCTCGCCCGCTCACGCCCTCCTCACTGTCACCCTTGCCACCGTCATCCTCTTCATCGGGCTCACGCTCTCTCTGACTTTACTTGGCGTCTATTTTTACAAGCTCATAGTGTTCGGGCATCCAAAGGACGAGGCGGTTGTCACGTCTTTTATGCCGCTCGGGGCTATGGGGCAGGCAGGAGTCTCGTTCATTCTGATCGGGGACAATTTTATAGTGCTATTGCCTGCAATTGGGAGCGGGAGCGCGTCAATGTTCTTGGGCGACGCAGCAGTGGGGAAGATCATACATGCAGCATGCGTGTGCACGGGGTTCATGCTATGGAGTTTGACAACGATGTGGTTCGCCTACGCGTTGTTGGCGTTTTACCTGGTGTTGAGAAGGTCGCGGCTCGATTTCCAGCCGAAGTTTTGGGGAATGATCTACCCAATTGTGAGTAGGCTTTTTACTGTTTTTCTCCATTTTGACAGTCCACGCACGTATATGCACTTACGCGTCGTGCTTGGTGCAGGGCGCCTACGGGAACCTGACGATCACGCTCTCCCGCCTATTGGACAATGCAAGTTTCTTCCGCGTCTGGGGAGCGATCTGCGCATGCTTCACGCTCATGCTGTGGCTATTTGTGTTTGCGCGCACACTCCAGATGTGGACGTGTGTGTTTGCGCCCATGCTGGCGAAGCTGCTAGGGCGCCGTGAGAGGGAGCCACGGAAACAGGAAATGGGAGACAGGGCTGAACAGGGTTTGAACAGCTAGCTTTGTTCCTGCGGTGAGGCAGTTAGTAAGTAGCTGTCGGACTCAGGCTGCGTCGAAGCATGGACCCACCTGCAGCATCGCGGCGACATATGTAATGCTTATTTAAAGTCATTAGTGTTGTATTTATCATGTACCGTGATACTGCTGAATATGTGGTTGAATTCATTGGGATCTGAAAGGGCTGACGGCGCATGGTTTTAAACCAACTGTTACGCGCACAGTAACATCGACTGATGCTAGAGTTGGTTTATACAGTATCGAGGGTTTTTCAATTCGTGGTCATGGTGTTGGCGTGCTTGCCTCATTTAAGAAGATCAGTCAGCCGAGCTCATCAGGAGTTGAAAGTTCGGAGGTGCGACGCATCTGGGGACAATGCGGAACCTGCATGTCGCCAAGCTCAACATCACTTCCCTGGGCATGCCGAAACAAACGAAATCGTAACTGAAGGTCATCGACCAAGCTGCAGAACGAAGACAAAAATGGCTACCATTGACGCAGCATGCTTATACAAGCGTCTGCTGATAGTGTGCAAGCGGCAAGCATGCCTTGAAAAAAACTACAACTCAACTGACTCTCTCGTATGTATTTGAGATAGCCCGTTAGATCGATTCCAAATACTGACGCAGCAAGCAATCACTTTTCTTCCGCCAGGGCCCACATATAATAGACGGCTGCCCGAAGAAATACGCCACGATTCAAACCCTATTCCTTGCGGCAGAGCGGATTGAGCGACTTACCTATGCTTCTGTACGGCTTCCAATGTTCTGTTAGACTCTCCATCTCCTGGGGAGTCAACAACGCGCCCCTAGCGCGCCCCCGCACATCTCAGCTAAAGAACATGCTTGGTGAGACGCGGCAATCACGTACTTAATCTTCTTCTTCCCCTCCAACCGCGTCTTCAGCGCAGCGGCCGTCAGACCATCTGGTAAAGGCCTAGGTACAAAATCAGAATCTTTTTGCAGGCCTTGGAGTGTCTTGTTGATAGAAGGGGTGAAGGGCGTAGGTATAGACGGTAGACCTAGAGCCGATGGCGTGTCGCCGACGATGGCGGGTGCCTTGGACGAGCCGGCGCTACCTTTGAGAGGCGTGGAGCCAGGATGATCAGGCACAGGGATGGCCAGAAGAGAGGATTCGTCGAGCGAAGGCGACGATTTTGTCTTCCCTTTCCCTTTTGTCTTGCCCTTTGTGCTCTGCCCTAACACGGGCAACACGTCCTCATCCTCATCCCCCTCATCATCCTGCGTGGGTTGTTGAAGAAGTTTCGCCTTGCCGTTGCTGCCGTTGGCCTTGGCCTTTGCTTGCTTGTCATCTGCATCAGAATCTTTGGGGAGTTTCTCGGGCGAGATGTCGATGCGGAAGGTCGGGTTGTGGAGGGAGAGGAACCAGCGGAGGACGCCGCGCTGGACTCCAAGGTCACCTATGAAATAGGAGAAACAACAAAGTGAGAAGGTGTAGAGTAGTGTAGGGAAAATAATTCTTGCCAGCGGGCATGATATCGGGGCGACGGAGTGAGAATATGGCAAACATGTCAACTGGAAGACGATGAGCAATATGAAAATATTCCCAAGAGTGAGTGCAACTCACCGGTCCACTGAATGCATCCAGGGATACCCACATCCACTCAGCTTAGCAACATAAGAATACGAACCGTCCGGAGAACATACCTTCCCGATGCCCCGCACTGCAATGAGCATCTCGTACAACTCCTCGTCATTGGCTTCAAACACCTTCTGTGCCGACAAACGGCCGTCAGCGAACCGAGCTGCTAGGTCTTGAACTACACGCCTTGCCATGGTGAGATTTTTGTCTTGCGTTCATAAACTAGCCGACCCTATGTAAGGTGTGCGCACCATATTCAGCTTTCCGCCCACTGAGACCGGCGGACCTCAGGGTCGCGATCTCGGTTTGCGCGACCTGCTGAGGCGTCGGGAAGGGCAACTCAACCTGATTTCCCCTGTTGTCAGGTAATAACACTCAGTCGGCAGATTGCAAAAGTCAAGTAGGATTACATACGGGTGGTCTGGCTTCTCAGGCAGGTGGGGGAAATAGAGCCGGAGAAAACGGTGCGTGATGGACCGTGCCGCTAGCCAAGATATTTGTTGTCCTCTATCAAGGTAGGAAGTTTCAGCGTCTGCTGGTTCGGAGTTCTGAACCGCGGCGTAGGCTTACAGTATGGAGCTCGTGAGTGTTCTGTTGATCCAAGCAGACAATCATCAGCATTGATCCCACACAGGATCTAGAAATGACACCGACCTAAACGGCTCGACCCTCTCTAATTTTTCGAAAGGCCTGCAAGGTAATTTGAGGAATATGTCTGCAAACCGATTGTCCGCCTCAATGAGATGCTTCTTTGCCTCTTCAAACGAGAATATCAGCTTCGCCGGGAGCAGTGCGACTGCGCTCGACGAGGCTGGGGTTGGTATTGCTTGTGCGGGCTCCGCCGACGCTGGCTCTGAATCGCCATCTGCGACTGCAGAACTAGCCAAGTTGACAGCGGCCTTGCTGGCCTCTTTCTTCTTCTTGCTCGACGCATTGGTTGCCTCAGACGTCGCCTTGCGCTTCGTCACACGTGTCGCTTTCGTCGATGGCGCGGTCGGCGCTGCAGGAGTCCTAGCCACGGCAGCAGTTGCAGTTGCGGTACTGGCGGCGCGTGTTGCAGAACGAGTGACGGGCATTGACAGTACGACAAATGTTGATCTCTTGACACCGAATTTTGTCTTGTGCTTGAGCTTGAGCTTGTACGCGTCGTTTTTCCAGAGCAAGGACGCAGCACGCAGCATATACAGCTGTTGTAGTTGAAGAAGGTCTAGGTTTCTGACTTCACCTCTCGCAGCTTTAGCTTGAGGGCAAGCTGCTGGTTGATTAGTTGAAGTCAAGGGGACGCGACGGACCCGGAGACGCGCACAGGCGCTTCTTTGTGTTGACTCACTTGCCTGACTCAGCCAGAGTGTCATCATGATTGACTACATGCCGCTTGGTTCTCAGGATCTTCTGCAGGAGTTCAGAGATATTATCAAGAGGAGAAAAGACACTGATTATGATGCGCCATGCTGCGCCATGCGAAAAGTAGGGAAACCCATGCTCGACACGTTGAACGCAGGGTGATCGGTGATGCCACTGACGAAGAGGTATCGCGAAACCAAACATGATATAATATTGCGTCATCGACCCCTGGCCACATCCGGCCATCGTCCAGATATCTGCTTAGGTCCCCGCCGGCGCTATCCACTGCTCTTTCGAAACAAACACAGCAATCTCAATTGATCCAAAGGTAAGTCCCGTCCGGACAGACTGCGCATCTTCCTTATAAACCCCTCTCACTTACATTATTAGACGCCATCGCACTCAGACTCGCACCACTCACTCGCCTCTTTGGAATCAGAATTCACGGTCCTGCTATCGCCAGCACACCTTTCCATATCACCCTTACCACCAAACACCCCATATCCTCCAAGATGTCCGGAAGTGAGTGCGCATCGTCTTGCAGCAAATATCTTCGTGGCTGATCATTGTGATCACCGTACCGTCGTGCCCGTCGCAGAGTATATCGTCGTATTCAAGCCGAGCACCTCAGAAGACGTGATCAATAGGCAAGCAGATGACCTCGCCGCCAACGGTACGGAAATATGCATCCATTCAATAATGCGGGGCTTTAGCTTAACATGATTTCTCTCTAGGTGGCACGGTCCACAGCCGCTACGACTCTGTCTTGAAGGTCAGTGGGCTTCATCCATATGCACCCTTCTCTCTCTATTACCTCTCTTGTAAATCAACCGATTACACTTTCCCGACGTTCTTGTTTTTCTAGGGATTCTCTGCGACGATCCCCGATGCATACTTGCAATCCCTCACGGCGCTCCAGGGTGACATCATTGACTACATTGGTGCGGATCCTCTCATACCTCTCTCGTCAAATCACAAGATGTACTAACGATTACGCATCTCCTTTTTTATCCAACGCACTCGCAGAGCCCGATGGCATCGTTACCACCCAGTGATAGATTCTTTCGATACCAATGACCAAAGGCGATGCGCGTATGTAGTGGTCAGCGAGAAGTGTTCGTTATGTATGTTTCATGTATTGTTGTGCTGAGTAGTGATATGTTACAAGGGGAATATTTCCATGTTGTATGTTGCACAATGCTAAGCTAAGGTGATCGACTTGTACGCAGTACACATTTGAACTCATTTTCCGAAATGTGTGTCTAGACTCTGCAGTACTGTGTCAATAAGTCCTGTCGCTGAGGTGTCATACATCGGATTCATACGGATTCGGCGGGATCTGATGCAGTAAATATGGTGTGGTGCATATAAAGTCAGAACACACTTGTGGGCCATTGAATAGTAGATCGTGACGGGTGTCCGCATCACTCAGCCTCTCTCCATGGTCGATCGACGTCTTCAGCCCCATCAATATCATCAATGTTTCCTAAGGCCAAGGATTCCATCCTGCGAGTGAACTCATTCATATCGGCAAGGCCTTGCTCCCGCAGCTCAGCATCATAGCCGCCGTCTTCCCGAATGGGCTCGAGCGGATCCCAGGTGATCGGGACACCTTTCCATCCCTTATTGATGTGAACGTAGTTCAAGAACGAACGCCACAAGGGGTCGAGCGATAGAACGAGGGGGTCTCCGACGACGATGAGCAGCGCTTGCGCGCGAGTTACCGCAACTGGATCAATCTATGAGACCTTGAAGGGAGGAAATAGAATGCAAGACTAGACGTACCATTGAAGCGACGAGGGTTCGCAACAAACCCAAGTGTGTGCCTGAGATCGTACTCGACAAAATCCCTACTGCTGCGTACAGTAGAAATGATGATCACACGACGCTCCTGAAGACAAAGAAACCAGGAAAAGTAATAAGTAGAATGATAATCAAGTAGACGGCTCATACGCGACGTACTTGACCTTGAAACTCTTCTACGCTGCCGACCTTGATTTCCTCAGCGATCTGTTTGAGTGACTTGCGGATTTTGACGCATTGGGCATGATAAGGTGCTATGATCCCTATATCCTGATCCGCTGAAAAACAAACAATCTTCAACATCGATGGACACAGAGACTACAACGCCGTGTACTCACAGACTTTGAAACGTCTATCGGCGCGCAATGCCTCAACGTAAGCCTTGACCTGCGAAACCTCCTCGATGTTGAAGAACGACGGCGAAGAGGCTTCTCGATCATCCTTGCCCGCCATAGCATGGAAGACGATTGGGAACTTGCTAGACACCAGGAGAGGGCTGCCGACGAAGAAGTCTGTTCGTTTTTTATCCGCGCAAGGTTCCAATTCATTGGCGTAGAACCGTTCGTTGGGATACTTCAGGATGGCGTTGTGTGAACGATAATTCTTGGTCAGTTTGACAATCCTGGAGAAAAAGTATGACAATCAAGGTTCTGGGAGAATAACAGCGAATAGAACGTACGTAACGCCATGACCCCTCCTTGTATCATAGATCTCTCGATCCATGAGCCTCTCCAGGTAGCTCATATCGAGCTGGAAATGCCGTGCGACAGCAGACCGGATGATAGGTCCCAGCTGCTTCGGATCGCCAGACAGCACAATATTTGTACTCATATCAGCCATGGTCTTGACCACGATCATAACCTCCGGTTCAGTTGCATGCCCCGCCTCGTCCACAAATATGTGGGAAAAGTGCCCTCGTTTCATGCCTATGCCATGTGCGAATGCTGCAGAGACGCAAGTCGTAACGATGACGCTGTATTGAGGCAGGACCGACTTATCCGGCAAAGTAAAATAGCCACCGGGATTGGTGCGTGTGAATGGCAGCAACTCATCTGGAACTTTTTCCTTATCTCGACTAGGAGCATAGAACCGGAAGAGCTTTGCGGTTCCAAGAGACACGAGTCTGCTCGCAATAAGATCAGCAGCAGAGTTGCTTGGAGCGCATGCAAGGATCCGGGCTTGAGGATTAGCATCTAATACTTGAAGAATTGATTCGACAATCGTGACGGTTTTTCCTGTTCCTGGTCTATATAAAACGATAAGATCAAGGGAAGTTGAAGAAAGCAGAAGAAAATTCTTACGGGCCAAAAACAACAAAAGGAACAGAGCCAGGTGGGTTGTTCACAATAGCGCTCACAGCGTTCAACTGACGAGAGTTGTCCGCCAAAATCCGATTATGCGGTGTGATGACAGTTGGATCCTCCGTCCTGGTGTGGACATGTAGTTGAACTGGGAACAATAGATGTTCCAGAGTGAATGTGCTGCCCAAGGCTTGGTGCTGCCGTCGTAGGGGGTGCCTATTCAATCTGAAGCGCACGTCAAACCGCTGGTTCTTGTCAGGATTTGAAAACGATTTGTGGAACATGAGCCCGACTGCTTCCTTGTGGACAAAGTGAACGCGGCCGTCGAACCATTTTCCGCTGTTAGCACCATGGCGTTGTACAAGAATGGAATCGCCTGAGTCCACGTCAGACCCATCAAGACTGTATAGATGTAAGATAACCAACGAACCTATCAGAACGCTTGGGCGCTTTTCTGCGAGCCCAGGAACCTCCAAACTTCACAATCAGGTAAGTGTCCAATTCAAAAAATCACCTCAAGATTACTAACCGGTAGGACGCGCCCTTGAAAACGAGTAGAGAGTTGTACATATCATAGATGTGGAGGTCATGTCTCGAGTGAAACGCGTGAGTGTAGTTCGACTAATCAATTGAAGACGAGGCTTACTCCATTCTGTTTTCTTCAGCCCAGATCAAAGACTTGAAGTGGACAGGGTAGGAATCCAGATTTAAATTTTCCGGCAAGACTGTCCTCTTGAGCTCCATGATCATATCCGAGACAGACCCGGTAGACAAGATAGAAGATATGGATGCTGGAATCGGCGCCTTTGGGAACGAGGCTGTCCACTTGATGGTGTTGGTGGCGGGTGGTGGATCGCCCGGCAAAACCTCAGTCTCCGGCGCACGCCTCCTTGCCTCCTGCGGTACGTAGGGAGCGACAGGCTTGAGAGATTCATGATCTGCCTTGCTGCCTACGATAGCTTTGAGAGAACGAACGAAGATGAAACGATGCCCGAGGGTGATGTCTTCAAAGGTAATTTCAATCCAATCCTCGTAGCGCCCTCGCAAAGGCTGCTTGAGCGTGATGCATAGACGAGAGTCGTGTCCGTTCTGCAGAACAGAGGGAGTGGGGGCAGTAATTGTAAAGCTATGATAACATTTTATAAGCCGAGAAATACATAATGTGAAAGCACATACGAAGATCTGGATTTACTGGAGGAAGATATGGTCGAAGCCAGTTTGAGGTTCACAATTTTGATTTGAGATGTAGGACTGGTGATCTGAATCTTGAGCTCAGTCTGCACACCTGATTTCGCATCCTGCAGTTCAACAATGCCGAAGTCCACACCAAGTTCTCCATGAGACATTGCGACTCCATGTCTATCTTTAGACGCCTCGTCAAAGGCGGACTTGTAAGCAACAAATTTTTCTCGTCGCTTATGAGCAGGACCAGTAAGGTGTGCTGGCCAGAGGGTGCTGTAGACGACGATATCGCATATCTCGCAATAGGCTTTCCCAGGAAGGACATGGGCGTCCTCAGGCTGCACATCGATCGGAACACCTATACGCTTACTTTGTGAGCGGTGACGCCTACCGCTGATATGACCTTCCCAGGAGCGTGCGCTAGTCACGTTTGCTCCACAAGTCGGACAGTAGAAGATTTTGCAAGCTCCGGATACGACTTCATGGTGCTTCTTCTGGTGGATATGGGTTTCATAGGCTGCAACGCTGATGAAGACGGACCGGCATGGCTCGCAGAATAAGACATCGTGAGTGTATGCGCATGCTTCGTCTGTGCAAGTCCCAGATGAGCGCATGCGAGGACATGTTTCAACCATCTTGTGCGAGGCCAGCGAGCGTTCCCTACCTTTCGATGTGATTGTTCTTTGTTAGTAAGCAGCAGTAAAAGACACTATCCACGCACTGACGAGTGTGACAGAAGACTCTCAATCCTTGGAGAGGGGAAGGCCTGTTCTCCTCCGAGGATGCGTCTACGTTTTATGAGTGGGAAGAGAGTGCAAAAGGGTGGGAGAAGAAGAATCGAGACGGGGACCTCGACGGCTCGAGGCCCGTACTTAAATAAACGCCTACCTTACCACATCGTAGCGGCACTTTGTGCCAGTCCCCGACTCGGATTGATTGATGACTAGGTGTGTTGGTTTCGGTCAGTACCCTTCCTTATTCTTATATACATTCTTATTACCTACTCTTGGTATACGCAATGCAGCAACGCAATGCTCGATACTCGTCTCCCACCCACTGTGTCAATTGGCATGTTGCATACAGGGCATATAAGTGGGGTTTTTTTGTCAATACAATAGTACTAGTAGGTAATAGATATCTATTTGTCTATAGTGGTGGTAGGTAGTATAGTACAAGTTTCCCATCCGTTCACGATCATGTCGTTCAAGAAAATTTCAGGAAAATGAGACTAGAAGAAGTAAATCAGGAAGTAAATCACAAGAATGTTGAGAATAGACACGACTGTCATCAATGTCGAGAGCGGAAAAGACAGCGGGTTTCCATGGTATGTAAGAAACAAAACAGACGGACCATTATGCATTCTTTTCGACGAAGAGAGCTGGCCGCCACAGCAGACAATCTTGAGGGATATGAAGTGCTCCCCACTTGTCTTTCTTACCTTTTCGAGTTTGCCAGCGGTGTTCGTCTTTCGTCGAACCGACAACGATCATTGAGGATCCCTTTTTCTGAATTCTAACACGAGTGAGGCACCATTTAGTATATGGCAAGCTTGCACTAGACTCACCAGTGGCCGTTATTACACATCCGCAGAAAGCATTTTTTTTGAGTGACTAACATGGATAAAGACAAAGAGCCTTCAGGCTTCATGCATGGTTTTCCGAGAAGTTGCCTATCCTGTGCGTTTTCTCACTATCGGTCCAATGAAGACTGAGCGCTTTCAGAAGCAGCATTTGAGGGAAACGTCACCCCGTTCACGTCGAAGGAGTTGGTAAAATTCTGAGCAGACTTGGGACCAACATTTCCCTATATATTCGGGAGGAGCTTGAACTCTTTGAGACACTCCGCGACGCTTGGAGCTCTGAGATGACTCGGTGTCCAGGTGCAAATCAATGAGCAACTTGGCAATTTGCCTGGTACAACGAACACTCCAGTTGAGGTAAACTAGTGTAGAATTTCCACAACGTGCGCAGAATCAAAGATTGAGTAAGTTGTCACTTTTGACCCGTCACTCTATCAACCTCTGTTGACCAAGTCCGACCAGATACTCTGCTATCTAAATGATGATCGACGTGCATGTACATTCGGATCCAAAGAGCACAGTGCTACCCTACCTTATAGGCGATTACCTCCCAACAGCCCTCAATCAACAGTTCACAATCGTCAAACCACCGGCCGAGAGTTCACTCGTAATTGCATCTTTTGCGCCTTCCGATGATCCACCTGCGGACAAGCCATGGGCAGTAGGCGTCACCGATTTCACAAGGAAAGGGGAGGCCGAATTTTGGTTCTGGTCTTCCATCGAGGCGAGCGATGACATTGACAACCCGGAACGCCTTGAGGAGGCCTATACTCTTCTCAAGTCCATGGTCGCACTGATCGCCGAGAACGACAAGGACAAGAAAACTCTGGCGATTGGTTCTTTGCATCCTTCGTTTCACCAGTTTATACCCAAGCATTCGCTACGGCGCACAAGTCATGCCTACACGAAGTTCGTGTTCACTCCTGATGGGCTGCCGAAGAAAGTGGAGTCGGAAATCTACGATCTTCGAGATGTCAGTGATGCAGACCTTGAACAGGTTGTAGCTACATCCACAATTAGCCGAACAGTTGACACGCTACGTCGATCCTCCAGCACAGGCGCTTACCTTCGAAACCCCGAAAACTCGAATACTGGTGCACACGCTTGGTGTTTTACTGCACGAGAGGGTACAATCAGTTCGCTCTTTGTGAAAGAGGAGCTGAGAGGGAAAGGCCTAGCGAAGCTGGTAGTGCGAAATGAGCTGGAGAAGGCATTTGAGATCTGTGGGTTCGTATGTGCGGACGTAGAAGAGACCAACGTGAGTAGCGTTGGGGTTTGTCAGTCGTTAGGAGCGTCGCGGCTGTGCAAGGCTATCTGGGTAGACATCGACTTGGAGAGCTTTTTGTGACACAGGTAGGTTTTCTGGGGCCCTGCTGATACGAAGATGCTGATCGCCGTATGACAGGATGAGCACTCGGAAAACATCTTCAGCTGGAGAGGTCATTCAGAGCGCCAGTCCTAGCTAAAGATGATGTGGATGAAACGATGAAGTAGTGAAGTGTGAGGTGGAGACATCGCTATCATCTCATTTCACATATCTTAGAACAACAACACACCTGAGATGGGACACACATTCCCCCATGTGAGCGTGAGGACTTGAGCTTGATTTACCCATTCAGAAAAGTCATTGAGAGCTCTTTGAGTCTTGTTTTGCTGAGCATCCTAAAACACACTAAATGCACGCTTGTTGCCATGGTATGCCGCCACAAGGATTGATATCACAAATGAATGCATCGATCAAGCTAATTTGAATGGCAAGCTGTGAGCTGGCAAGGATGAATGAGCGAAAAGTGCGTCTGTTGTGGGAGTCCTCGAGCTCAGAGCAGTTGGTCACGTTTCAATTCCCGTAAGCTCTCAAATGCTCCTCCATCGAGGTGCATCATCCTTCCTCCGCCGTTCTCCTGTCCTCATCAGATCCATGTCGTCCACGTCTGTGTTCATCCTCCCGATTGATCCCAAAAGTCAAGTCAGCGCGCGAGCTATCCCTGATATCGATCCTGTGAAACTTTGGTCAACCACCCCCGTTGGCTCGAAGGCACCGAAGGTCGGCTCAACTCGAGTATTCTATAACACGCCTGCAAAGGAAGGCATCAATGTCACGGCTGTAGTTTCTCTTGGTGAAGGCTTTGACAAGAAGCAGGGTGACGCGAGAAGGGAGTTGGTGAGAAAGGCTGTTGGCAGTGGGGTGAAGCAGGTCAAGGATTTGGGGGACGGGGCAAAGAAGGTCTCTGTAGATGCCTCGACCGACCCTCATGCGGCTGGTATGCTCCTACGACTGAGTACAACGCGATAACATCTATTAATTGCGTACCACAGCCGTTGCTGCTCACTTGGCAAAATACAAGTTCACCCTGAAAACGTCTCCTCCCTCCCCTTTCCGACCGGGTAGCAAGGAACCTGAGAATGTGTCTTTCGAACCGCTGCACAGTTCAAAAGATTGGAACACGGGTGTTGTCTATGCTCAAGCCCAAAATCTCGCCAGGACGGTAAGGCGTCATCGTCCCGTAAACTATTTCAATGCACTCAATGCGTCTGATACGCAACGTCTAGCTTATGGAGTTGCCAGCAAACTTACTCACTCCTACGGTCAGCTTTATTCTTGAACGACGAAAACCAGCACAGTATTGTTGAGACATCTGATACTTTTCGCTGGCCACAGGCTTTCGTTGAGCGCATTAAGTCGGAGTTTGCCAACGTCGCAGACACGGAAATCATTGTTCATGACGAAGGTACGTTCTCACGTCTTTCTTGTCTGTGCCTTCACTTCGCGTCTGCTGCAAGTTTGATGCAAATCTGCCCAGTTCATACACCTCGTTGCTAATAATCTCTAACTTTGTACTCTATAGAATGGGCCGCAGAGAAAGGCATGGTTCGTGCAGAAGCTCGGCAGGAGGTATCAACAATCCTGAAATTTAGCTGTTCTTTTCGTAGAACACATTCCTTTCGGTGACACAAGGCACAACGGAGCCCGCCAAGTTTTTGGAGATGTGCGTTGCACTCTTCACACGTTCGTCTCAAATCATCATCTCATGCTGACGACTACAGTCATTACAACGGCGCTGCAAAGGGTGCCCAACCTCTTGCTTTCGTCGGAAAAGGTATCACATTCGACACGGGAGGAATCAGCCTCAAGCCTTCGGCGGCAAGTTTTATCGTTTACAATATCATGTCGCCTTACTGAGTATCCGTTGGACGTCTCGCAGGACATGAAATTAATGCGCGGCGATATGGGTATGTTCTCCGCCCCCCACCGAAAGCATATCTTGACGCAGCGGCTTCATAGGTGGAGCAGCTACCGTCTCAGCGGCTGCCCTGGCCATCGCGCAGCTCCGGCTTCCGTATGTCCTTTTTGAACCATGCCCCCTGGCTGTAATTTTCTGAAAGATGCGTGTAGGGTCAATTTGGTGGTCACGGTCCCGCTTTGTGAGAACATGCCAGGCCCTAGTGCTACCAAGCCAGGAGATGTGTACGTGCGCTGTAACATCTGTCTCATATACCGTACTTTCTCACTAACAGTTCTTCCGATCTGCAGTATCTATGCCATGAACGGCAAGTCTGTCGAGGTCGACAACACTGACGCCGAGGGCCGCTTGATTCTGTCTGGTGCGTGATTCTCTCTACTACACGAGAACATCTCTTCAATGCAGTCGCGATGGCACGTACAGATGCTCTATACTACACATCAACGACATACAAGCCTCACACACTCATCGATGTTGCCACGCTCACTGGGTACGTATCTGATTTTCCTCAGGCATCCAATCCTCACTGAATAGCATGTAAAGTGCTATGGACATTGCCCTGGGCGAGATCTTCTCCGGGGTCTTCTCGGTAAGTCTACTAATCTTCATATTCAATGCATTGGCTGATGACTGTCTTCGCCAACGCCCTCTCAGACCTCAGACTCCCTTTGGGAAGAGCTCCATGCCGCCGGCGAAACCGAGTACGATCGTTTCTGGCGCATGCCACTCGATGAGGACTTTGGCCCGCAAATATACTCTTCCAACGCTGACCTCTGCAACGTGCGTCTTCCGCCAGCTCTATAACCCCTTGATCCTATCTCCTCTGTCCTGCGTGTGCGGAGCGATAGTGCTGACTGCGAGTGGATACAATCGCAGGTGGGGGGCAAGCCCGGCGGGAGCTGCACCGCTGCGCTCTTCCTCAAGTCATTCGTCGATGGGATCGAGCCGCAGGAGGGCGAGACAGAGGCGCCGCTTCGGTGGGCGCACATTGATATCGCGGGGACGATGGAGGTGCGTTGAGGTCCTTCCCTTCCGTTTGCCTTCTATTTTCGCTAACGGCTGGGCTCCGATCGTATTTGCTTTAATTGCAGGCAACACGGGCAACGCCGTACCTCGAGACAGGCATGACCGGACGACCTGTTCGGTGCGTAGGCTCGTGCGGAGACAATTCGATAACTGTATTGACAACCTGTTTTTTTTCGCTTACAGAGCTTTGGTCGAGTTCGTGCGCAGGCAGGGGTTGGAGTGAGTGAGCTGCCCGGAATCCTCTCGGAATTCAGCGACATTGTACACTACTGTACTGCAAAAACCATGTCTCCAATCCAAGCCTTCGACGATACCCGTTCAACAAATCGGGGCAGGCTGTTCGAATGGTTGTTGAGGATAAGACGATACAAGAAAACAGAACAGGTCCCAGATTCCAGATCATTCCTGTATCACGACCCACCCCTCCTTCTCCTCGCCCAGCGCAATCCTGAGCCCGGCCCACACGCAGTCGATGAGCACCGCGCCATTCGCGATGCCGAACACGAGCGTGCTCGCGTAGAAGAAATTCGCGTTTCCGGTGCCCGCCGCCACCCAGAGGTGGTGGAAGAGCGGGAGGAGCAGCGACGCGTGCAGGTGCAGCAGCGTCGTCACGATCGGGTGGCGAAAGTCTTGGGACAGTCAGCGTGTGAACGTATCAAGAATGATGTATAGGAGGGGCAGTGACGCACATGGGTATGTTTCTGGGAAGAGCGAGATCAGGCTGATGAACAGGCCTGGATCTGAAAGCGTCGGGTATGGCTTGAAGAGGGCAAGGACCCCGATGAGAAGAAACGTCGCGTAGAGAGGATCGTGTCTGGATTGGCTATCATTATGGAAACGAACACAGAAAATTTCCGCGTCCCGGGCCAACGTACTGGAATTTTATGCATATGGGCGCAACGTATATGAGGAGGTGGACCTACAACACGGAGATCAGTCGCTGCTTGCATGGAAGTGGGGACAAGTCGAGGCGCCTACGTTGAAGACCATGAGGAAGAACGGCCGGAAATGGTCGAACATCTCGGTGAAGAAGTACCACCAGAGACCGGGGTTGGGTGTCAGATCCGGAAGCAGAAATCTAACAATGGCGGCCCAGACTGAATCAGATCGCGTCACGCCACAACGGGACAGCCACAACGGACGCGTCTAGTTCATAGTGTCCTGAAGGTGTTGGAAATCATTCTACGCACCCTGCTCCCCACGTGTTTCTCACCCATCCCCATCCACCTGATGCTAGGGTGGAGGCGAAGATCAAGATGGAGAAGTACGCTAAGAACTCTGTCGTGAAGGGGATGGCCTTGCGGAGCTTTTGCGCGAACGGTTTTGGGGACGCGAGGTGGGACGTGGGGTCACTCAGCAGAAGGAGGACAGTAGGTGGAAGCAGGAGAATGGACGGTAGAGAGAGGTGGGAGAGGAGGGCGAGCGTGAGCAGAGATTCGGATGTCCGGCCTTTGGTTGTGGGGTGCAAAATCAGGACGATGGATGCCAGAGAATTGGATCAAAGGCGAGAGGATGGGCATCGTACCTTGCGAAGCGAACATCAGGGAGAGGAGCTGAAACGCATTGTCGAATGTGGACGTGGAGAACGCTAAGGAGGGTAAAAATATGTATGGATTGAGAAGATATCTGTTCGTGCTCATTTAGCCTTTTCCAACCAACTTCACAGATACTTGACTTGGGCAAAAAAAGAATGATAGGGAGGATAGAAAGGAATCACGTACGCACACAGCAGCAATTACCCAGTCTCTTCGACCTTTACCCGTGCGACTTCTGGCCCGCCAGATCTGCACTAGCACCCATGCGCCGATGGCGTCGGCAAGGGTCCATAGCACTGCCGATAAAGCAGCTGATTCAGGCAGCACGGTCGAGAACAAGGAGAGGTAGAGCGGGGACTAGAGGATTGAACGAAGGAGGTTCATGATGTGCAGGAAACGGCGGTAGGAAGGCGCAAAGAGATTCCATACGTGTCGAAATGTACCCCCAGAGTAGGGATCGATTCCATTGCGGAAGAGGTAGATCCCTTCATGCACTTCGACAATGTATCTGGGTTAACCTGTAGCGCAAGTTGACTTGAGCGGCTTACGTCGGGAGTAGGAGGTCAGGGGCGAAGAAAGCTGGCCATCATGTTTGAAGAAAGACGGCAAAGGGGAGAGTTGGAGGATGAGTCTCGCTGCGACGAGCGCAGGAAAGACGAGGCTGAATGACATTCAACGTCGTGCGAGGTGTTGTAAGTCGCTGGCGGAGACGCCGATAGCCTCGGCGAGCCGCCACCAGCGCTAGCATCGGTCCGGCGAAGTCCGGCGAGATTGAGGTTACGTCATAGCTCAACAAAGTGTCCAAGACCGATCTCTGTAGCATCAGTTACTGAGTGGCGATTCACTCCGTTGTTCGCAACAGCCCCCACAGCGTCCTGAACATCGCGCATCATACTCTATACCGACACTCCTCGGGATGGACGGAGCCAACGTGACACTATCGTATTCAGGCTCGAGTCTTTTCGACTTCCCTACTGAACTCATCGTCCACATCCTCCAGTTCCTCTCCCTCCACGAACTCATCACATGCCAGCTATGTTGCCGACTATTGCGCCAGATTATTCACGCTTCGAGCCGTTTGCAATACACCATGCTGACCGAAGCCGCGTCCATCCAATATGACCCTCTGTCCAATCGGCCGTACGCTGAGCGCCTCCAACTCCTACGCCGAAGGGAGCGCGCTTGGACGGAACTCGATCCGCGCGCATTAATGACTATTCCTGTCCATTTTCAATCAAGCGGCATTTACGACTTCACCGGGGGTGCATTTTTGCTCGGTAATCGCTACAATGCAGACAATAGACGCCTCACCCATGGATATTCTTACCTCCGCCTTCCCTCAATCTATGACATACCAGAATTGCTGGATGGAGGTGCGACATCGATTACATGGAACTCTGTCGATTTTGGCATGACAGTCGTCGACGTTGGGTTGGCCGTGGAGGAGCATGATCTCATCGCCGTTTTGACCTCGTCAGTACAGCCCGTATTATCTAGTCGTCCACAATCAATTGATGTCACCAATGATCAAGACGGGAAGTTCCCGAGGACGATCCGGAAGAAGAGACGATGGTCCTCGAGCTCAGGCTCTCAAGTTTCTCGACTGGTCACCCTCACCCTCTGGCCGCGTCTCCCGTCATGTTTTTGACGAGGAGGGACGCGTGGCTAGGGCATTGCAGCGTTCTCATTGAAATTGTAGGAGACTATCTGGCCGTGCTGCTCACCTTTCCATGGTCTCGGTTAAACGGCAAAGACAAGCTCTTCCTCGTTGAATGGAAAACAGGACGCTCGCACCTCGTGAGTTCGTCCGCCTCTTTTCATGGACCCGTTCCCGTGCAATATTCATCTCAATCTACGACATTCTCCGGTCCTCGTAGATACGTACCTCCCAGTCTGGCGCATACGCGCATTTCGTTTTTCTACGAGAAGACCTCCTGGTATTCACGCACATGTCGTCGAACCACCTTGAGATCTGCAAAATCGTGGCCGGCAACCCACCCAGCCTCCAGACTGTCCGAATCCTCCAACTCCCCTCTCTCCAGAACGCGCGCGTGCTCCGCTTCGACTGTCGCGCCGAGCCAAACCCCATCAGCAGCACCTCGCCTCCATTTCAACCTCAGTCCGAGCCGCGCACACGCTGCGCGGTGCGCGAGGACCCAGAAAACGCGATCGCCATATTCTACCTTGTCTTTCAGCAGGGCCCCGGAGCGCCCCACTTTGGCGAGATGCACCACTTTTCGTTCGTCGTTCACCGGCGTTCACTCATCGCGCTCCTCCCGCTCGAGGCCCGCGAGGCTCCAAGATTCCATGCCGCATGGCCGCAGGCCGACGCTATCACCGTCCTTCCACTGGAGTGGGAAAGGTGGGGGCCGCGCGTGACGCGTTGGTTTGCGTGCGACGAGGAGCCGATGCGGTGGATCACGATGACGAACGGACAGCGGTACGTGACAACGACGGACGAGCAGGTGGGCCCGCTCATGCTGCGCGACTTCAACCCGTACCACGTGCGCCGCCACCAGATACGCGCGGCGGACAGGGGCCGCAACGCCGAGGAGAAGATGGTGCTGCCGAACGAGAACGTCGTCCGGCTGGTGACGGAGAAGACCGTGCTGCAGCGCGAGGATTTGTTTGAGGCGGACGTGGAGAGCGAGCTCCCGTACTGCGAGACGGTAACGCAGACGGAGTATGCGTACGACGGGGTGATGATCGACGAGGAGCGCATCGTCGGGCTGTATGTACGTCTTCTCGGTCCTCGGAATCTTTTTGGCTTGCTGATCTGCTTGTCTTGTCGGCAGCTGCGCGAGGACGGGACAGGGATTGAATCTTACGACTTGCACCTGTTTGGGTGATGCGCCAGACTTGGGATTCGAAGCTTTACACTTGTTGTACTGGATACTTTGGGGTTTGTGTTGTCTTCTATCTATCGTCGAGTCCTTCGTCAGGGACACTGTAGAAGGGCCAAGGGAAGGAACGTTGCCCTTGTCCTTCTCTTCCGTCATCATCAGCCAATCGCCCTTTGCGATGATTATCCGACTACGTTTTGCGAGCATCTGTCTACGGGCCATCATGTCTCCAAGTCCCCGATTGGAGGGCAAGTTGGAGATCAAATAAGGTTTGTACTTGGTAAACAGTGCGAGCCTGCACTGCATTTTGCCACCGCTGAACGCACCTAAGGCCTGCCTTCGAGATGGCGGGTCTGGAAACAGCAAGAGCTGAGTAACGTTGTCGCCATGGAAAGTACAAGAACAGCCTCATGAGCATTTGGACTCGACTGTAGACATTCTGGGGCAGGCGAGAATAAGGCGAAACGAAAGCGAGTTCGATGAGATGGGCGCTTGTTTGGCATCCAGATTCCTGCGGCGCTGGCGCCCCACCATGTGCAGGCGCTTCTTCTACAAGGCCACAAGCCTCCAGGCTATTGTCCCTCCTTACGTGGTGCACAGACAGCATGAAGGCACAAGGTGGCACACGCAAATTAAGCGCCCGCCATACAGGACGGCCACACTATATAAACCGCACGCGAGCGGACTGACGCTCTCTCTCTCATCTCCCTTAGAAAGCAAATCTGCCACAATCAGAACATCCTCAATGACATTCATTGAAAACGAAGTTAGTCACCTTGATCAATACTCTGTATGTGATGGTCCCGCAGTTTAACCCTACTCACCTGATCGTCTATTGCAGACCGCCACAATGACTTCCATCGTGTACATTCACGAGGAACCGAAGGAAACAGTCTTGCGCTACTTGGAAGATTACCTCCCATTCGCCAACAACCCACATTACATGATCGAGAGACCACCGGCCGAGGACTCACTGGTTATAGCGTCCTTCGAGCCTTCAGAGTGCCCCCCAAAGGACGGACCATGGGCGGTCGCGGTTACCGATTTCACGAGAGAGGGCGAGGCCGAATTTTGGTTCTGGTCTTCCATTGAGGCTAGCGAGGTCGATATCAAGAACGAGGCGCTCCTCCAGCAATCGTGTAATCTTCTCAAATCCATGGTCACCCTGATAGCCGAGAACTACAAGGACAAAGAGCTTCTGTCAGTGGGGTGTCTGCACACCGCATTCATTCCGTTCATTCCCGAATCTTCGATCAAAACCAAGACCAAGGCCTATATGAAGTACACCTTCGAGCTCGACCGCCTCATTGAGCCCAAATTGGGAGAGGACGTCCAAGGCTGCCACCTTGGGGATGTTCAAGACAAGGAGCTCATCGATTTGGTTGTGGACACATCCGAAGTGTACCGGAATCCTGAAACGCTACAGAAGTATAACAGCACGGCTGCATATCTTGGCGCAGAAGAGAGCAAAGACACCGCTTTGGGATGGTGTTGGACTGCACGGGATGGTACCATGTCCACGCTATTTGTGAAGGAGGGTTACAGAAAGCGACAAATAGCGAAGCTCTTGATGTGGCGTCACTTGAAGAGAGAGTTCGAGACCCGCAAGTTCGTATGTGTGGACGTAGACAGAGGTAATGAAGGAAGTGTCAAGGCCTGTACGGGGTTAGGAGCGAAGGAGACTTACCCGGCCATTTGGTTGACGATGAAGATGGCGAGTTATATCTCTAGCTAATGTCAGTCTATTTGCTTCTTCGAGAGTTGAGAATCAGTCACTAACGGCTTCATTGACAGCAGGTTGAGCGGTAGGTGGTGCGTTGGGATTCAGACGCTCTAGGATGTATTTTTGCCGACAGCGCATGCATGCCACACATATTAAGGCCCTGTGCGCATCAGCGCATGTACATATGTAATGTAAACGCACCGTAGCTATCATTTTAAACTCGTATGCGACAGACTCGTGCATGAGATTGTCAAGACAACTTGGTCTCTACTTCGTAGCGCCAATACGGTGGACTACGACGAGTATCTGATCAATGAAACGATGGCATACGTACCAAAGGGGAAAAAATCAGGAAATATGCCTCAAGCTGAGCGCACCATAGTCCAGGCTGGTCAATGCTCGTGTGCACGATTCTTCCAATTATCATGGACATGGCAAGGGCACACAAGGGTGCTGGCCTGTGTTGCATCGATTCCTGCATCTGATTTAAGGTCATAGTGAATTCAGATATAACGATAAGGGATGATGCAGGACGAACTGTCTCAAGTTTGGATGACTCGTGTGAAACCTCGTCCATGATGAAGTGCAGGGCGGAAGAGACGCGTCCTGCCGAGTTCGGCATCGACGCGATCAACACTATTCTCCCACAGTCAATCTCCAGAACTAGTCTTCATAAACGACACAAAGGACCAAAGGTGCGTATACGAGACCTTAAATCGACACCTGCGCCATCGACAAGTTTCGACTGTGACGGGTTTTGCACCACGGCAACAAGCAAGTGTTCTGCATCCACCTTGAAACTTCACGAGGTTCAGGTATCCAGTCGTGATGCGAACCACAATCAAGAGGAGACACGAGAGTACGAAATGCAGACTCAATGCGTACCGGCGGAGGAGTTCAAGAGACCTTGAGATGAGCTGTGAGTGTGCCGACCAATGTTTCTCTCAAACCAGTCTACTCATTGTCCAAGTCAAGTTGCACGCATTTCAACGTTACGGACTTCGCTCGTCAAGACTCGTGTCAGCATTTCAGTTCCGAGAAATCGTTGAAGGCAAACCTATGTATGCGCGCACTACAGCTCTACAGAGCCGCCTGAGGCTCTTTGCGGCTCGTGCCCATGTGCGCAAACTTCACACCCATGCACAGTCGGTAGAGACAATGCCTGGTCAGGCAAGCATCATATCGCAGGTCATGGGAGATGGGACAGCGTCGCACAGAGCGCGTGCGTCACAATCTTCCTGGCTACAGCACTTGCAGCTGTTCTCCAAAGAGTCTCGTTCCAGGATCCAGAGCGTCGCAAGGTCTATCTACTATAAGGGTCCAGGAGGCAATCTTCACAAGACTTTCCGGTTCTTTCCGGCGTACCATCGCGTGGTTTACACAATGGGCGCTCATAGCCTGGCCACATTTCAGTGGTTATACAGAACTCGGGATATAGAAGAGGCACTCTTTTGGTTCAGAGAGGGACTCAAATGGCTGTCAGATAGCCATCCAGGAAGATTGCTATTTCTTTACGGTATCGCTAGTGCGCTCGTGCAGCGCTTTCTGGAATTTGGATTTGTCCAAGACGTGGACCAGGCAATGCAGATATATCAAGAATTACGCCTGTCCATGCGGAATGGAAACTCTTTTGACGTGAGCTTCTTGGATGTGCGTCTGTTCGGCATCTATCTTTCGCATAAACATCAAGGTGCGATCGAAGACCTAACAATCTCTTCCACGCGATGCGATGTTCATGAGACGATTAGGTCCATCCAGGTTCACGCTGGGATGCCTGCTCACACATGCTGTCTACAATAGATTCTGTCGCACCAGGAATCCAAACGATCTGCAGTTGTTCCACGATCTTCGAAAAGAGGTCGTTGACAACTTCGATGCGCAGGAAGACGAACTGCCGCTAATGCATCTTCCCCGTGTTGCTTGCATTTTTCGATACTCGTACCAAGAAACGGCTGAGCTAAAGGATTTGGATCGTGCTCGTGATGCCCTTCAACGCGTACTGTTGTTGCCATCACCTGTGAAGAATCCTAACATCAGACAGCGCTACTCCACCGTGTATCATGCTAGTATTAGGTTGCGGGTATCGGCGCTTTTGGAGCTGAACATTTGTTCACGTCTCCGTTGGCGCTCGACGACTGCTCTCGCTGACCTTGACGAGGGAATCGCGCATCTACGAGATTGCCAGAAGATTTTGGATCCTATCCTCTTGGATCTATGGTCTGTGAAACACAGGGCTCGTTTCTTATGCCACGTCTATCTGGCCACGACCTTGTCTCTCCGCTTTCAACAAACTGGAGAAGATATATGTCTTCAGGAGGCTATCGAGTCAATCGACGCTATTACTCCCAGCTCTTGGAGCCGTCTAGGGCTAGAGCAGATCATCGGTGCGAAAGAGCTCGTTGATTTCCTTCACGATCATTCCGCTGTTCGTTCTGCGTTTAACGAGGCCCAGCGTGATCGCCTCATGAAGTTCTGCCTTCACATGGTCTATATACTGCGGTCATCCTACCAAGGTCTAGGTAACACGTCGCGCCTAGAGGTGTTGAAGCAGATCAAAGAGCTGTCGAACTCCGTCGCGCGGCTTGCTCTCGCTTTTAAGATGCCGATGATTTGCTTGCAAGGCCTTGAGTGGGGACGAGCATTGTTCTGGCAGCAGATTCTCCGTCTACGAGGACCTTTTGACCACCTCCCTCGTTCTCTATCTTCTCGACTGCAGCGCACTTCTTCAAAGCTATTATATTCTGTGACTGCCTCGGACATGCACACGGACAGCGTGGACAAGGAATTACCTCTGCAGCGTCTGTTGTCAGCCCGATTCAACATGTTCATAGATGCTGCTCGTCGCCTCGAGGGCTTCGGCGACTTCTTGAATCCCGCACTGTCTTCGCAGCCCTATTATCACAGCCTAGCTTGCAAGGGTCCTATTATCGTGCTCATCCCAGGAAGACCTTGTCATACGGCTCTCGTCACAAATGCGAGCACAGAAGCACGCCAAGTGGTATTTTCTGACGTCACAGATGCGGTCTTAGAAGAGTGGGTTAAGGAAATCGTCATGGGCAATGTGCGAGCAGCCGCGAGCAACGCGAGGCATATCGGGAGGAGGGTCCGCCGACAAGCCAAGCAGAGGCAACCTCTGGCCGAGATCTGGTTTGGCATCGTCAAGCCCGTCATGAGGGAGCTCGGACTCGAGGTTAGTTCCGTGAAAATCGAGCTAGATACTTATGTTGAATTGACACAATCGCACTCACAGAAAGCCCAAGGGAGAGACAGGCCTCGCATCTGGTGGTGTCCTACGGGCAATTTTTCATTCTTACCATTACACGCGGCGGGCATATTTTCCGGTCCAACGGCAGAGTCTCTGTCAGACTACGCGGTTTCCTCGTATACGCCCACCGTTGATATCCTGGTCCAAGCGAGGAAAAGCTGGTCCACGACCCCCTTCCAGTCTTCGACCGCACAGGTGCTGCTCGCCGCGGCTCCGGCGGCTCCTGGACAAGCACGCCTCCCGTATGCTCTGGACGAGGTGACTGCAATAGCTCGCACGCTCCCAGACGACTCCCTCTTGCAGACAGGATCCGCCATCGGCGAGTCGACCGTACGAGGTGTGACGGACCGGCTCGCGCGCGCGACAATCGTACATCTGGCTTGCCATGGCCGGCAGGACCCCGACTCGCCGCTGTCTAGCGGGTTCTTCCTCGCAGACGGGAAGCTGACGATCTCGCAGATGATGCAGTTGAAGACACCTAGCGCGTATTTCGCGTTTCTTAGCGCCTGCGAGTCCGCCGCAGGGGACCGTGCACAGCCAGACGAGACGGTTCATCTAGCGGCGGCCATGATGTTCATGGGCTTCAAAAGCGTCGTAGGGACGCTGTGGTGAGCGCGGCTCCCTTTCCCATTGCATATGCATACAATCTGAAAAATCGACACCTTAGGTCCATGAAAGACGCGGACGGGCCTCATATAGCAAAGGCGGTGTATTCGGCATTGTTCAAGGACGGGAAGTTCAACTATGATCCGGATGATATACCCTATGCATTGGATGAAGCCGTGAAGGAGCTTCGGAATCGAGGCTCTCCAGCTGCCCACTGGGCAACGTACATCCACATAGGCATCTAGAGGCTTCCATCACTGCAGACTTGGATCTGATTCCGAGCGATTGTTCCTTTCTCGTACAAGACGGTTGTAAACTTACTTTTACAGAATAAACACCACAGAAATACGACAACACGTCACCAAAGGCTTCCACGTCTCTGACACCCCTCATCCCACGACCCTGCGCTCCGAACCCATGACCCAACCCGCAACGGTTACGCCGACGCGCCCTCATCCTTCGTCTCGTCGTGCACGTCCGCGCTTGAGAGGCCGGGAGTACGGTCCCTGATTTTCTGAAACTGCAATTGGATCCTCACTTCCCCTGCTTGAAAGATGTTCATTATTTGCGGACACTACAATCAGGCCGACCGGCCCACTGTCCACCAGGCTCCCTGGCTCTCAGCCCTGCTATCCACCAATTCAATTCACACGAGCTAGGCGACGGACGGAATGGTATTGTCAGGACTGGCCCGCGCGGTTCCCCACATATGCGCTCACAGTGACGAAGTGTTCTCGTGTCTGAATGGCAATGGGAGCAGGGAAACGCAGGGCAACACAGGGCAAGGAGCGAACATAGCTCCAAACATCTTCACCTTGAAGCTGAAACTTCTTTCTGCCATCCAGCGTGCACAACCTAACTTGCTTCGTATGATTGATGTCCTATATCTAATCAAGGCACTCCACCCTAGTTGGTATTCTACATTCAATACATCCCATGCTCATCCGCGTCAGATGTTGAATCATGCTCTTGCTTTGTCTTCGTCCCCAATATCTTTTTGGACGATCGAAGGAGGCCAAGAGACCCCTTCCATCAAAGCAGACATGACGAACGCGTGCCGTTGTAGGCAAGACAGCGACAACGCAGCCCTGAGGTTGCTGAGAATAGGAGCGTCGTGTGATGCGGATGATGGAAGGATGCCCGCAAGACCAGGCATCAGTATACGGTCAACTACGCATGAAAGGAAGGAGAGTGGTGCGGAGGTGGAGGACGAAGGCGTAGAAAGGAAAGGAATATGAGCGACAATGATCAAGCCTTCGGCATCGTATATCAAGCCAAACTGCATCAACCACGTGGGTATGCGACGGTATGACGGCTTCCCAATCCCATCATTATTTCGCTCACATCTGTAGTACCAGTTCATCAGCAAGGCGAATAGATTCGGCTCTATACATCGAACTAAATCGAGCAGCGTCTGATCCAAGGACGTGGGAACCGAGGCAGGCTGGGACATGCGAATCAGATTAGCTAGTGGAGTTGGCCAACGAGTAGGACCCTTCATGCCGACCAAAAGTGTGGGCCGTGACAGGCTGGCTTTGATTTTATGATGAGAGGGGCTCAATGGCTTGAACGAGCTTTCCAAAACTGCGAATGTCTTGTTGGAATGCTGATTATGCACTGAAAGTGGCGGCGGAAAATCGTACACTACGTCACTGGAGATAGCTGTGCTCAGACAAAGCTCTGATGACAGCTAGCATATCTATGACCTACCTGACCAGAGTGCAATTCGGGGTAGGTTGGAAGAATCCAGGGATAGCCATATCGGCACTGGCTTCATCTCCAGGATACGATATGATCTCCAGGAAGAACGGTAGAGAGTACGTCGAACTGGTCCAATCGTAACTTTCAGTTTCAATCGGAGAATCGAGAATATGAGGTGCGTGGAGCAGAAAGTCAGGCAAAAAGGACTCAAAATTCTCATGCCGTTCCACAATCTCGCTGGTCGAAATGAACGTGATTTCGTCTTCGATCGGACGGAGCCAGCGCAGCAAGGCAGCCGCATGCATGTGGTCACTCAAAATCCATGTTTTTGAATTGGCATCGAGCTGAGATCATGTTTGCGATATTCTCTTCGATATAACATAGTGTACTCACTTGCCATTTCTCTGGTATGCCCAATGCGTACGGCTCGCTCGAGGCCCAGCCTGACTTGAAGGCGCGAACAAATTCGAGCTGTTTCGCGCACGCCGCGGAAATAGCTGGATCTAGTTTGGAGATATCTACACAGAAAACCCAGTCCCTGAAAAGGGGAGACATGTCAGTATCGCGAATTTCACTGACAGTAAAAAGTGAGATACGTGTTGAGTGCAGTTTCATGAACCGTGTATGGTGATGCGATGCCGCTGTCAATCAATAAATCCACAAGCGTTGGTTGGCTATCAGAGTCGTTTGGTGTAGGCGGACAAGACGCCATCTTGAATTAGTAGCTCACTTCGAATATGTATTATCAATGGGAGCGAATCGTATGGTTTTGGTACTTATGGGGCGGTCGCCAAACAGATATCAACGAAGTTCCTCTTCCTGACGAGGCCGCCTAGCTAGAAGTCACGACCCCAATTTCGTACATGCATCAACCAAATCTTGTCAGTGAGTCTCCCTACACCACGCTGTCTGCGTGGCTCCAGAAATATGGAATGGCTGGCACAGGCGACACACCAGATATATCTAGATGGACTCTACAGTACGTATGGACACTCACATTTCCGGGTGGTTTATTGATTGAATGATGTAGGGATCTCTCCAATGGATCGCATCGGTGGGAGTTTCACATATTGACGCGTTGTGGACCGGGAGATACAGGTATCGAGGGAATTCTAGTATATCTAGAGTCTCGATATAGGTGGATTCAAGACCCACTGGAGTTGCCTGATGATTGGAAGGTAGGAACTCATATTCTATCCTTCTGCGTATTATTTTGACAGCACTTCACCAAAGAGCACAGACGACCCTTCTCTGGACGCAACACTCAAAGGAGCCTTGAATCAATATGTGGACCAGTTTGATGAATCATACGTTTCCTTCAAGCCTAGGTCATACTTCTCAGATGTCGACTACCCTTCTTCCAACGTAACCCTTCATGAAATTGATGACCCAACACTGTCGATATACGATGTGAAATGGACGTTATTCAAGATCCTGTCGAAGTGTGATCCGAGCATGTACACAAGATACAACGAACTTGTGCCAGCCTCGTTGTATTCTTTCGTTCTTCCGTCCGTTTTCTATCAAATTCCGCAGTGTGATGTCCTCCGGTTCGTATCATTCTCTCGTAGATGACATTGCGAACTAATCGATAACTTTTGTAACGAAGATCCGTTCCGGTTGAACTCCCCGTCTACTCGGCCGCCTTCGGAGAGTCAGTCTGCCTCGATTTCGCCTGCAAACCCTCCATACACCGTCTTCCAAATGGTCTTCCCGATCGGTTCTCACCCATCATCTTCGCCGCCCATTATGTCAACTTTATAACCGTGCTCACTGACGACGAACTCCAGTGGGCTTACAGTGACCAACCAGCGGCCAATCAGGAAACATTTCCTGATAGATCCCAGGGAATTGTTAAGCTCGCGAAAATATTCGAACCAGCTTTGCAGCTGCTTGTGACGTACATAACGAACAACTACCAGATCAACGATCGCGAGTGGCGGCCAGATTTCAATGTGCGTTGTCTGCCATATCACTCCTTGCATTTCACGAGCATTCCTACAGCCCTTTGAAGTACCTATGGAGATGAGCCACCTCCGGCCAGACATCCCAAAAGACTTGTTCTTGTATGGTATGAGCTACACTAAAAGCGATGCCATGGTCTACGCCTTTTTCCCTCGATACAGCATAACACCATCTGGACGGGTTATATGGGGGTTTTCGTGTGCTGAAGCTCACAGGCTGCCGTCCATCATTGCCTCATCATCCATTCGAAATCGTCTGGATTTTTTCAAAACTTTGCTGAGGATCCAACGCCACACTATCCACCTTGCCGAAATTTTCACAACGATCTCGCTCTCACGATCAGCTGAATGAAGGGATATACAACCGAGGACCGAAGTTAATATCTTAAGCACTTCCTCAATGTCAATAAAAGTTAGTCAGAAGGCTCAGCGCCCAGGACTCACAAGATTGAAATGAGAGGCGGCTCCAATGCGGAGAATATAGCGATAGCCTGACACTCCTGATACCTTTAGGCCTTTGGCGTCAAGATGCGCCGAACATACCGCGGGAGGTTTTGCCTCATTTCAGCAGTCGGAATGAAGATGATAAGACATTTACGCAAAACGTGCAGAATGCCAAGATATCATAGATCACTGCGGAAAGCAGTTCAGTGATTTAAGTTATGTCTATTCGGTGGAAGACATTCGTAGACTGAAGTACTTACCTGTCAGCTCGAGACATTGGACAGATACTTCAGAGGCTCGTGTGCATGACAGTCGTCGAGTCCCAAACCAACTGGCTTAGTGCTGGAAAATCGAGTTTTTGTACATGCGATCGACTTGCTGCGATTGATCTATGTCATCGCAAGCTTGAACTGAAATGCAGTGCAGAGAACGCGGGCCGACTGCAGTAAAGGAGGAAACTCACACGCACAGCATCTCCGCAGCAGAACAGCCTCGTCTTCCACCAATTGCCTGCCCCATGGCACCGATACCGATGAGCGGAATCTAAGTCCACTATTTTTGAGACAAGACGCTGTAAGAAAAGCAACACCAAAGCTAGTCGCGGACAGGCTATAACGGACTACATCCAGTCAAAAGCAGACACGTCGAGGAGAATCAACGACACCGGGCAACTTGTAGTGTTTGAGCGGAAGAGGAAAGGGAAGTAACGGAAATACATGCCGCCTACAGCTCACCGCTCTGTGCAGGCGGTTCCTAGGACTGGTCATCGTTTCATTGCGTCATTGACTTTCTCACGAGGTGGGACACCGTCTTGGCTCCACACATATAAATCCTCGTTTCCGTTTGGACCAATACACCCCGAGCACCTGCCTCTCCCCACACTTCCTTACGACTCCTCCACGACCCACGGTTTCCCTCCCTGTAGGTACCCTCCCTATAGACTCTGTCCAGTCGCTCAAATCTTTTCTAGTAACGACCTGCACACTTCCCAATGGCCGCTGGAGCTGCTTTCCCTGGGCTCTTCTTCTGCTTCGCAGCGATGGTGTTGCTCATCTTCGTGCGTAGAATGCGAGTTATTATCCTAGACTCGACGACCTTATCTCTGCTACAACCCCAGGTATCCGTCTCAGTACCAACATGGAGTCATATATATTTCCTCGAGGCGTCCCGAGGCGCACAGACCTTGCGCTTTGGTGTTTTTGGCTACACAGGAACAGGTCGCTCGATAGGATACACCTTTGACCCTACCATTCTCGGTTTCAAGTATGTATAACAGCCTACTTGGAATGTTGCTTGATCTGATAGTTTTTCGATCAGCAATACCCGCCTGAACGATGCGACCATCCATAATTTGACCAAGATCCTCATACTGCATCCGATCGCTGCAGGCCTTTCTGGGCTCGCAGTTCTATTCGGCCTGTGCGGTGCAGGCTATCATCGCGCCGGCACAGTCTTCATGGCTCTCGTCTCAGCTCTCGCGACAATCGCTACGATTCTTGCATGGGTCGTCGACATGGTCCTCTTCGGCATCGCGCGCACTCAGTTTCGTGATCAGGGATGGGCAGCCCAGTACGGCAACGCTACTTGGATGACGCTTGCTGCTGCTGTTGCGCTGTTGATTGGGTTCTGCACGTCAGCATGTGGTGTCTTCGGCCACTATAGGCGTCACAGGACTGCCTACTAGGCAGAGAAGTGAGGGATTCAAACCGTATATCATGACTCCGGAGAGCACAACAGTAGTGCCGTTTTCATATTGGACAATGCGGTTTGCACCGTTGCTATGATCTACGACGGACTTCTTTTCTTTCTTGCTCTGTGTCCATAATTTACTGTATTATATCTTCACCTCCGATCAAGGATTCTTATACCCTTAATTCGATCCACCTCTACCCTTCTCACGATTCTTGCTTCTCATGTATTGCTTTCGAACTCTTGACAAAAAAACCTTCGCAGAATGAAAAAGTTATTCTTGAGCTTAATCATCTATTCGCCTACGTTGTAGGTTCTGAGAAAGAGCGCAACTGAAAATGATCATCGACGGCGTTTCGTACTATGAGATCCAATGGCATAAGCAAGCCATTGTACCTCGATGCATCTGGCTCATAATGCCAGATAGTTGCCCTAGCAAAATCGAGGACGAACTTAGTAGGGGTAGAGAAACAGTGCGAGAAATCTGAGCGTGATACCGCCATGCTCAAAACATTGCTCAAGGAAAGATACTCATCTCGCACCGCTAAGATACCAATAAACCTGTTCGTGTCTGAGTCCGACGGAACGTATCAAGTCCGCTGCAAGGCGAGTTCGTATGAACGGCCATGGAGGCGACGGCGCTGATGCTAGATTCTGGCGGTGCATTCGATACTCCGCGAGATGCAACATCTTGGGTGCGTGTGAGTCGTGCGATGAACTCCTTGACATATGTGTTCTTGTTGAATAATATTGATTTCAACGTGAGCGCGACTTGGGGGGAAATTGGAGTGTGAGAATTCGAGGTCGAGGTAACAGAGAGTAATGTTGGGCGAGTGATGTAAGGGCTCCAGAGAGTGCTATTAACGTGCTCGAAAGGGTGTCAACCATCAGGAATGAGCCAGCCATACCACCATCTACGGTCTTTATGACAGTGATGTGGAGACTGGTTAGAGGGAGGCAGGGACAAGATTCTCGAAGAGGAATGATAATTGGAAGCGGGCTGAGAGAGGTCAGAGGTGGGGGATGAATCGATTATGGATTTGCAGAAAGGATGTCGTACTGAAATCGAATGAGCTTCAAAGCCTGGCTCAAACGTTGAGATACAGGTAAAACGGCAACTTCAGTGTTTTGAACACTGGAAGATCATGCAGGTGGTCAGTGCGTCGGTGCGTCCCGATGGATCTGTGTAAAGTCTTTGGGTCATGCAGTTCGCCAAAGACAGCTTCAATTGGTTCAGAGGAGCAACAGATATATTGGTGCACTTTGTGTCATCTGTGGCGGAGAGTGCTAGCTTAGAGCTGAATTCTGCGAGGATGTAGAAAGGGAGAGAGAGCTGGAGGAAAAAGACACGAAGTCCTAGCGGAAGAGCCTCTCGGCACGTGTCATTGCATAATAAGAGATAATACGTAATCTCAACGTTATGACGTTTGTGGACATTTGTGGGCGCGCCGCCGAATCCGACTCGACGATGGCACACTCATTCACAAACAAATCGGAGATAGACTACTCTCTCTATCTCGTCACTGGCAGAGACCTCCTTCCAAAAGGAAAGGTACGGCTTGAATCGATCAATTTAAAAAAAAATTCAAATTGATTGGCATTTATGACTACAAGTCATATCACGAATCTCTAGAGGAGGTGCGTCTACTGCACTGCGATGCGCGAAGGTGAACGCAAACGGATGGCGTGCTACGGGGCTGCGGACCCTAGGCTCTAGAAGGAGGGGTCACCGTCGTGCAGGTTCGTGAAAAAGAGGCAGAGACCGGGGAGGTGCGTTCATCCAACTGCGTCGCGTCCCAAGTCACTGAATTTATCAAGACCGCTATTTTATAGTTCCTTGAGATTGCTCAACAGACCGCTTCTCTCTGCGCCAAATATGGTGTCCCTGTTCTGATCAATGACCGCGTCGACATTGCTCTTGCATCCAACGCTGCGGGTGTCCACCTTGGGCAGACCGATATGCCCATCTCTATTGCCCGCGCGCTCCTCCCCAAAAACTCGATCATCGGTATATCATGCACCACTCCCGAGCATGCCCGTCAGGCCGTGAAAGATGGTGCCGATTACGTCGGATTGGGCGCGGTCTATGCGACAAGCACGAAAGATGTGACCGCGCCCGGCCGAGTGTGCGGGATCAAGGGAATCAGAGAGATGCTGACGATTTTGGAAGAGTCGAAAACAAAGTCCGTCGCAATTGGTAGGTCGTCTTTTCGCGTCCCGATTGATTTCTAGACGAAGTAGAATTTCCTTTCATCTGTAGGAGGAATCAAATCGACAAATATCATACGCACACTACACGGATCCGCTACGGCATCAGGATACGCTTTGAATGGCGTAGCAGTGGTCTCTGACATCGTAGCGTCGCAAGATCCACAAGCTGCTGCCCAACGTCTCCTACGGCTATTCACTTCCTGGGCCAAAGCGTCTCGCTGCCCATCGAGTTTCTCGCTGTTGCCTCCACAAAATTCCTATACATCAGAGTCTGTAGTGAAAGCGGCGGCATCTTTACTAGACAGTGTAAGGCAGATTAAACCACTCGTACATCAGGTTCGCGTTTTTGCATCTTCTGACATCATCGCGATAAATATGACTGAGACTACGCATTTCAGATCACGAACAATGTCGTCAAAAACCAATCAGCCAACGTCACTTTGGCTTTGGGAGGCTCGCCAATAATGGCAGCAGCTGTCGAGGAACAAGAGGACCTCGCCCGCGTGCCCGGTGGGCTGCTCATCAACTTTGGCACGGTCGAGGACCTAGACGGTATGCTCGCGGCCGGATTCCACGCGAATCAGAATCGCAAGCCCGTTGTGTTCGATCCTGTCGGTGTGGGTGCGACGAAACACCGGAGGGCTTGTGCCGCTAGTAAGTGCCGTGCGAAGCTAGCGATAGCGTTGTCAATATGTCTAAAGACATTGGTACTCGTAGAGCTGCTGGATAAGTGGCAAGTGACGGTCATAAAGGGCAATGCTGCCGAGATCGGTGCTCTCGTCAACTCAGACGAGGTACGCCTGCGCTCGGGCGCTGTTGCTTCTTCAGAACACCTGCTGAATGGACGTCTGTCTAGGTCAAGGCACAAGGTGTCGACAGTCTGGGATCAGGATTCAAAGACCCGGCAACCGTTGTTCGCTTGCTCGCGCGCCAAGAACGTATGCCCAGCATATTCCTGTTCTTTTAACCATGCGATCCTGATGATCGACGCAGGCTGCGTCGCCATCCTCAGTGGCCTGACTGACTATATTTCAGACGGTTCCACTGTCTTCCGTTTGTCAAATGGGCATGCACTTCTTGGACAGATCACGGGCGCAGGTTGTATTCTCGGGACTGCAATAGCCACGTTCTGTGGTGCGGCTAGCATGCTCGCGGAAAGAGTGGGCTCAGACGAGAGCCGCGGAGTCTTAGTAAACGGTGACATGTTGCTCGCTTCCGCTGCTGGGTGAGCTCGATTTGTTAGTTCAAGAGATACGATCGCTGAGACACCGTTGTGGAAATAGCGTCCTTGCGCTCACCATCGCTGCAGAGCGAGCAGCCGGAAGGGAAGACGTGCGGGGCCCAGGGACATTCTTGCCTGCACTAATTGACGAGCTAGCGCTTTTGACGCCGGAGATCATCTCCCAGAGTGCCAAGGTCGAGGTAGACATGTTGGCGTGAATTTGAGTATCCAGCCAAAAACGAGTCACAGAGAGCTAAACCACGGCTCCGAAGACCAAGATGAACACGAATAGTGAATGTAACTTACGCATTTAGTTAGAAAAGACGATCTCAAAGATGTACTTATTGCTACAAGCCTACACTCCGACCAACGTGTATTCCCTTCTTTCACCACTGATACTCGTCAAGCTCCTACCGTCGATACCGTCGCGTTTGGGACGTCCAGGATGTGCGAGAATGGAAGAGACGGGGTGGGCTGCAGCCAATTCTTCTCATCGTACTGCGCGTATGGCGGCGAGTCGATCATGTGGAACGTGTACGCAAAGCGCGTATTCGGACTTGTATTGCGCTCTGACTTGTGCAAGACGGCGCCGTGGATGATGACTAGGTCGCCTGAACAACAACAACAACAACATGAAGTAAAGGAAAGATTGGCGTTGCGGATGAGAAAGGGTGTGATGCGGCCAGGCGCGCGCGTACATGCGACGAAGAAAGGGTACGGACCTGGCATGCACTCCTCGAGGATGTACTCGCCCGTGGGTGTCTGTGTGGCTGCGACTTCGGGGGAGACGAGCTGCTCGAACCCAGTCCCACCGGTGCGGAACCGGACGAAGCGTTTCGTGATCGGTGCGGTCAGGTGAGAACCTGGCAAAAAGGAGAGCGCGCCATTCTTGGACGTGCATTTCTCGAGTGCAAGCCAGAAGCCGAGTGCGGTAGGCGGAGAAGTGTACTGCGTGTGACATCAGTTGTTGATAGTAAGGGAAGGTCGGGTGCATGATACGCACGAGGAACGTGCTGAAGGATTGAATGTGCATCAAAAGCGCAGATGAGTGATAATCAGAATTCAGTACTCACGAGTCATTGTGTTCAGGAACTTAGAGAGACAGGAGGCTCAGAAAATCCACCACGCATGACAGTGTCGTACACGAGGACTTACCTTCACCGCCGATTTGCGGCTGCTTGGTGATCACCATCGACTGCAGTGCTGTGCATACTGATGAGCGACACGGGAGAAGACACGTCCAACAGAGATTGTACCTACCCACGGGATCGCGATGGAACTGGAGATCCCGCACGAGCGCCTTCATCTTGTCGTTCTGGAGCGTTACCCTGCGGAATACCGGGTCGAGTTCATGGAGGCCTAGCAACGTCGCCCGTCAGAACACTCCCCCGATACCGGATATGAAGAGGAACGCAGACCGTGCCCAATCTTGTTCACAGCTTTGCTCTTGTCCCTTGTCAACCTCCCGTCCTTATCGACCGCGTCTTCCTCAAGAAAGTACCGAATCTTGTCGCCCGAAGTCAGGAAATAGTCGTCGCCAACGTGATTATCATCTCCCGTGCTGAACTTTGTCTGATAGGGATTTGCTCAGGCGAAGATCTTATCAGACGGGCGAGGCCGGGGGACTCCGAGACGTACGAGCGGGTGGTCATCGAGACTGAAAGAATCCAGGAGCTCCTTGGATCGCGTCAGGAGCGCATCGGTTTCTTCGTGAGATAAGAACCCGGGCAGACAGAGATATCTGGAGAACACGCGTCAGTTCAGCGCCGTTATTCCCAAGCGCGCAGCACGAGAGGTGGCAAAGCGCACCCGTCCCTGTGAAACTAGCTGTGCTGTCAGGCTGCGATCATAACGAACTTCGAAGGGGCCAAGACATACCTTGTCGATTTGTTCTCGGGTGAGGTATTCCAGCGGCTTCTGCGCCGACATCTTCGTTCGCTATGCGGCTTCAAAGTCCCTCGAACTTCTGTCGGTGCGATGATGATGATGATGATGGCGGTGGTCGCAGTCGACTCGGTGAGACTCGGCGGGAGTTATCGTGGTTAGACTCCAGAGCGGCGATTAGATCCGGAGATCCTCACAACCGCCGCGGCAATTGAACTCGCGAGCAGGCACTCCAGTTTGTCGTGGGACTCTCTGCGACACCCAGCCGAGCTCAGCCGGCCTGGAGGACCGTTCCATTCAGTATTGTACCACATCTTCTCCACCAAAACTCCTGACAGCTAGACCCACCACGCCATCTCTTCGAAGCCGAAGATTCCGCACGTTCTCGATGCTGTAAATTCCATCGCTTTTCCGTCATGGAGAGGTATCTTTGATTCATTGCGGACGCTGCGGATAGCTTGCCTCGCACGAGCAGGCTGCAGGTGCGTCCGAGCCGGAAGAAGTTCGAGATCATTTCAGTACGCAACCTCCATTCCTGTCGCCGTGTCCGCTGCGCACCAGCCTACTACCAGCCTGTGCGCACCGCCCTCGACGGATAATGGGGATAACCTACATATGTGCCCTCATGAATTCTACACTCATGAATCTGCGGCACCGTACGTCTGGAAACGGTTATCGACGTCGAGGCCCAGGCCCGCGCCGCGCCGGCGATAAGATGCTCAAGAGTCAGCACCTTCCTCTCAGCCGATGTATATACAGCACGGACACGCGGCACCATGCATACAGTATACACAGACCGACTGTCTTCTGTGCAAGGTCAGCCACGGCCGGAGACTAACCATACATCATACATCATACATCATACATCACGCATCTCGTTCCGAACCTCCTGCCGCACTTATTTTGAGATGATGATAGATCGGGTACACGACGGAGACAAAGACAAAGACCCGCACAGAGAAAATAGAGCAAGCGCGCCCACCGAGACCGCAGCTCTGAATCGCCGGTGAGCACTGAGCACGTCTCAGGCAGAGACTCAAATAGCCCCTTCGATCTCCCTTGCCGCCTTCCAGGCTGGATTCATCATCATCCATCATCATGCCTCGAGGCTTCCGAACCAAGTCCTAGCGAGGGCGCAGCTACCAGCCCATTCTGATTCTGCACGTTCTGAATGGCCGTCAAGGGCATTGCGCCTAGAAGAGGATCCTAATAGCTGGTCTGGTCTTTAACTGTATTCATGCAAGGCGACCCGAACGCAACGCGGGTCTGGACATGGACCCAGCTCGCTACCGTACGTTACTCATTATACAGGGCCACGGATCACTCATGCATGGCCTGTCTGCCCTTCGAACTTTGCCTTTGGCTCGCTCATAAAGTCCAAGAAGTCGGCGACTGGATTCCGCCCCACGAGCCAATCAGGCAACGAAAATGTAAAAGTAGGATACACAGCACCAAAAAGAACATATGAGAAAATGGACGCGTGCATGTCTGGGGGATGATATCAAATGTTCTGAGAGGGGAGGGTCCTACGACAGGGCCTGCACGTCGCGCCTTCATCAAACCCATCTATCCGCCTTACGACTGCTCGCCCGCGGTCTCCGTGTCTTCGATGACCTCACCATTCGCGAGGCGCTGGATGAGGTGGTCGATCTTCGCCTTGTGGATCCGGTGGTGCTCTTGCCACCCCTTCCACGGATGGTGCGGATGCTGGCGGGCAAAGCGGAGCGGGGCGGGGCGCAGCGCCGGTTCGCGTACATACAAATACAGAAGCGGAAGCGGAAAATGAACGAACGAACGATCAGCGACGCGGTCCTCTCGCCCGGCAAGGCCAGCAGCCCCCAACCCAAAGAACGCAAGAACGAAAAGAACGACAGAATGAAAAGAATGAAAAGAATGAAAAGAAGAAATAGGACGGGGGGACCGTGAAGCAAAGCGAAGCGAACACTCACGACGCGCCCGAACGCCTGGAAGATCTTGTCCGAGGTCCCCTCGGGCTTGGTGTAGAAAAATTTGGCGAGCAGGATGTCGTCCGCCCGGCTGTAGCGCATTTTCTTCTCAGGCGGCTGCGGCAGCGGCTCGTCTTCCTCCGTGTGGTTCAGCTCGTGCTTGTGCCTTCGGTAAAACTTCATCCATGACGCCCGCGAGTGGTGAGGAGCCTGCGGTGTTACAGCAGCATACGGCGGCAGCGGCGGCGAATATTTCGTCAGCAAAGGCGCGTGCCAAAAGCGGCATAGCATAGTAACTGGAGCGGGCTCGTCACCTTCGTTGCCATCTCTTTCCAGAACGCGACCATGTCCAACTTTCCTTGCGACCTAGATCGAAAGAAGCACGCGCGCGCGAGCGAACAAGAGACGAACGAACGACACGCAAACAAATGAGATCAATAATCAGTCAGCGTGTCCGCGTTCTCATTTCCGCGCCGCGTCTTACTTTCGGAACTCGAGCAAACGAATCAAGAACGTCACGTCCTCGTCCGTAAACGCGACCCCCTTTCCGGTCGTGCTTCGATACAACGCGCGCGGCGGCGTCGGCGAGCGCGTGCGCTGCACCGGGCCCTCCGCCATGACCCGCGCTTTCGCCGCCGAGATGGCGCCGGGGCCGGGGCCCGCCATGATGCGCTGCTCGTTGTCGAGCGCGTCGTCCGCGTCGTCGCTCATCCTGGTCATGCTCATGGCGTACCCGCCGAGCTTGATCTGGTGCTTGTTGCAATACCGACGCCACGAGTAGAAGCTGATGCAGACGTCAAAAGGCGATCGAACCCACAAGCTTGGAAATTCGTACGTGTGATGGGGAGCCTGGGGAAGGATAGATTAGATAGACGAGGCGGTGTCGCAGATTTCAAACCCACCTTGACAGCGACTCGCTCGCATATCTCGCGCAGACTGATGCACGGACGATCAGCCACGAGCACAAACATCTTTGTTGCTGATCCCGCGCGCGACTCACCTGAGCACCAACCCTTGTTCCTGGCAGTAGTCGATGTACTTCTTGAGATACAGCACGTCGTCCGCGGTGAACAGGTTGCCTCCGTACGTGCTCTTGATGACGCGGCTCGGGGGCGTCGGCGAGCGCGCCTGCGGATTATGGCGGTTCATCACCAGCGTAGATGCAGGCGGCGCCGGCGCGGGCTGCGAAATCAGGCCGCATGAGAACGCTGATCGCGGCGGAAGCAAAACCGAGAGCGGATCCCCTCACCTGAGCTCTCGTGCGCTTTCGCCCTCGTGGCGCGTCTGAACCTTCTCCCGGATCGGTAGGAGGATCCTGATTCGATGGCCCCGCTTCGTTGATGTACGCGTGGTCATAACCCTGGTCGTACTAGGCAAATCACAATCAGCATCTTATCAGCATCAACGGCGTGCCCAGCTCCGCAGGGCAACGCGGACAAAAAAAGAACGCCTATTAACAGAACAGCTCACCGAGGGCTCATAATACTCGTTCGAAGGGCCGACCCATTGCGCCTGCTCCTCCCGGAAGCCGCGATAGTCGTACTGCGGGGGCGGCGGCGGCGGCGGCGCGGCGGGATATGCGCCCTCCCACGGCTGCTGCTCGCGATACGCGTTGCGCGGGAGCATCTGCGGCGGGCCCTGCGGCGGGATGTGCGGGTGCGCCTGGGTCTGCTCCGGCGCGATGCCGTTCGCGGCCTGCCACGACTGCGGCGGCGCCGTGGCGGGCGTGTGCAGCGTGCGCGGGGCGGCGTGGATCTGGCCCGGGTACGATTGGTAGGGGTAGGGCTGCTCGCCCGGCTGGATGCTGTCCGGCGGCGCGACGGGGGCCATGCCTGGAGGGATCTGCGCTTGGAAGACATCTGTGCCGGGGATGGGTTGCGAGAGGATCGGGGCGGGGGCCGGGGGGGGTGGCGGGGGAGGTTGTTGCGGCTGTGTTGACACCGGGGCACGAGCGTGCGTGGGTTGCGGTTGCGGTTGAGGCTGTGGTGGCGGCTGCGATTCGGCGGTTGGCGGTGGGGGTGGCGCCATGCGCAAAACCCTACACGCGACGTCAGCTACGCCATGAGGTCACCATGAAGAAGCGGACTGACTCTTCTGCGCCGGTGACCTTGCAGCCTGCCCAGTTGGTCTGGAAAGTCTGCAGGGCCCCTGAGCGGATGCATTCGTGCACCCAGCGGGCGTCGAGGACGATTTTTGTCTTTTTCCCGGCGTACTGGCGATACAGGTTCTGGCCGGACTCCTTGTGCGGATCGACTGCGGAGTGCGGACGCGTTGTATGTTAATAGGGGCACCGACATCGCCGAAGCACGAGTACAGGATGTTGTGGGACCACGGGCGTACCTAGGATGTACGGAACGCCGCTGTATCCCTGCGAAACGGTGCCTCCATTTTGCTGTTAATTCATGCAGTCAGGATACATTGGTAGCAGTTACATTGCAGCATTCCGAGCAAGATGGGCCTGAGCTACACGCGCGAAAGCAAACGAACAGAGTGCGCAAGGCCACCCGCACTCTTCGGAGCCGTTGTCTCCGCCCACGCCGCGCTATTGAAGCTCGAGCCCGACCCGCACCCGCTGTAGGGCCACACTGAAAGGCGAGAGAAAGAGAGAGGAACGCACCACAATGAGGTCGAGGATGGTGTCCCTGTCGTCGACGTCCTTCTGAACGTAGATGGCGAGGGGCGTGCCCATCATGGGCTCCAGAAAGAGGCCATGGGGGGAGGCGGGCTCGCGAGGGTCGGCGGGAGCGTTCTGAGGACGAGGGAGAGCTGGTGCCATGGGTCTTGACGAGGCCGTGAATGGTGGATCTGGAGTCCCCTGTCACTGAAGCCGTCGTCCAACAGGAAACACCTCGCTTTCGGGCGGAGCTTCATTTGCGTTTCATCGCCCGCTCGTGCGCTACTGGAAGCATGCATGCTTGTATTCTCTGGACAACGTATGTAGGGCTGTAGTAATAGTAGTAGTAGTAGTAGTAGTAGTTGTGCGCCTGTGCGCCGATGCCGTGCTTCTGATGCGAAACAAGCAAGCGCACTGACCATCACAGGCACGTGATGGCAAACGCGTCGCGTCTGGCAGATAAGTAACATATTTCCTTTTCATTCCTGTCGCTTGGAAGCACTCGGAGGACGGAGCTGGGCACGTATGATATCCGCGAGGGCAAGCGGCTAGTATGATGACATGGACAGGAATACAGTCGGTGATGCGGCGGTATGGAATGCGGAGCGGTGTAAGTAGTGCTTGGTGCGTAATTGGTAGAATTGCGGAGAGCGGGGGCTGCATGAGTCCGCAAATGGACGGGGACGGACGGAGGCCTGGAGATGGGTGGGCTGAGTGTGGGCTGGGGCGGGAGAGGGAGTAAGGGAGCTGTGCAGCACGTGGGTGATGGAGGGTGCGGAGTGTGAAATGGGCCGTGGAGGGCTTGGAGGAGAGGTTATGATAGTAGTAATAGCGGTCAGTCAGTCCAGTTACCCAGTCTCTAGCACCGTTTCCGTCGCACTGACCCCCGGCGGCCCTTCGTCCCCTCGACCCCCCCGTCCTCGAGCTCGCCATGACATCTGTCGCAGGTCGCAAAAAGTCAATCATCTCCTCACACATCGACATCCCCGTCGCAAACAACACCCTCCTCAACAAGGCCGCCTCCCAGTCCACCTCTCTCTATCAGCAATGCTCCTCCCTCAGAGCTCGCCTCCTCCGCATAAACGGCTTCTCTCTCTTCTTCGCGCTATCTGCCCCCCCAGACTCCTCACGACAGTCCACAGACCCCGTCACCCAGCTCTGGGACTGTTTCGCCCTTGGAATCCCGCTGTGCTACCTCTTCAACCTCCTCCCTCCCCCCGTCACTCCAATCGCGATTGAGACAGACCCCAGCTCCGTCGATGTCACAAACGACCGCAACAAGAAGCGCGCCATCGCCCTCTTCGCCATGCAGGTCAAACAGCTCGCACACTCAGAGCCCTTCACCGTCACAGACCTCTCCCAGCGCCATTCGACCGACGGCTTCGTCAAGGTGCGGCACCCTCTCCCCGCCTCTCCCCGCTCGCTTCGTTTCTGACTCGCTTACTCAGGTCATCAACACCGTCACCCATCTGGTCGATCGACTCCCAGAAGATGTATTCGAAGAGGCACCGCCTCTGTCCCCTCCTTCCACCGCCCCATCCCACGATTCCTCCGATTCCTTAGCACCAGACACTCCAATCGTACCCGTACCCGCGAACGCCCAGGAGGCTGCCCGCAATAATATCGTCAGGGAGTTGGTCGAGACAGAACGCAAGTATGTACAAGATCTCGAGGTCATGCAGGTGCGTCTTCCCCATCCCTCTTCTCTTCCAACGCCACCCTCTCATTGCCCATGGCAACAGAAATACTCCAACGCTCTGTCCCAGAGCAGCACCATCGATCAGGATACAATCCACCTTCTGTTCCCGAACCTCAATCAGCTTCTTAATTTCCAGCGCAGGTTCCTCATCCGGCTAGAGGGCACTGCAGAGCTGGCCTGGAGAGACCAGCGCTGGGGTCTGCTCTTCACAGACAACGTGGGTACCTCGCTGCCACCTTGTTCTCCTTCCCGGTGAAAAGCAGCGCTGATTTTGGCTTTCCCATTCTCGCTCGCCTCCTTGTTTCCCATGCGATCCTGTTCCCTGTGGGGGTCTCACGCGCGCCTGTTGCCGGATTCGGAAACAAAAGGAAGAAGAGTTCGCTGTCTACGAGCCGTACTGCGCTAACTATACCAATGCGGCCGAACTGATGATCATAGAGGAGCAGAACCTCCAGGTGCGTCTTCGTCGGCCTCCCGGACGCTGCGCTCTTCCCAGGCCCGCAGAGAGTTGGAGACGAGTCGTTGCTGTCGGCAATACGCGGCCCAATGCTGACCAAATACGCGTCAACAGAAATACAACCAGATGATCAACACAAAGTCGGAATTACCTGCTTTCCTAATCAAGCCGGTGCAGCGAATCTGCAAATACCCTCTGCTGTTGGACGTGAGTTGCGCCCGCACCGCAGATGGCAGCTATCTCACTCACGTTTACCTCGCTCGAATCAGTCGCTCCTCAAGGCATCATCCCCTGCCGAGTACCCCTACTTCGATGAATTGAAGGCAGGCTCGGCCGCTGCTAAACGTATTACCGACAAGATCAACGAGGCCCAACGGCGGGCCGAGAACCAACAGACCGTGCAGAACTTGGCGACGCGCGTCGACGACTGGAAAGGACATCATGTGTCTCAGTTTGGCGAGCTGCTGCTCGATCAGATATTCATGGTCACCAAGTCCGAGGTGGACCGCGAGTATCACGTCTTCCTCTTTGAGCGCATAATTTTGTGTTGCAAGGAGGATCTTCATCAGGGTATCAACGGCAAGAAGATGGGGAAGAGTAACTCCATTCTGAAGAAGCCCCAGACGCCCACAGTGCCGGCAACCCCGCCTCCCCCCGGACCCGCCAAGAAGACGACGCCTCTGTTGCTCAAGGGTCGCATCTACTTGAACAATGTGACGGAGGCGAAAGCACACATCAGCTCTGGTGAGCACACAACTGACATCGTTTTGCTCTCCACGCGTGACGCCCACACATCGCAAACAGGAACGTATTCGCTGAGCGTCTACTGGAAGGGGGATGATGACCTCGAGTACTTCACGTTGCGGTGCCGCAACGAAGAGCAAGTCCGCCAGTGGGAAACCGCCGTGAAGCGCCTCATCCAGCAAGTCGCCGCACGCCGCGCCTCGGATCGCAGCGCGTCGAGGCTGGCGTACCAGCAGAACAGCACGAACCCGGCACTTGCGCGCATGCCGCTCTCTGCGTACAATCACGAGAAGAGCCATGCGTCGATGCCGGCGTCCGGAGCAGTGCCCGGCCTCCCATCACATCCGTATGGCAACGGGAGTCGCTCATATCGACAGTCCAGCCCGTACACGAGTGAGGAGCAGGCACTGATGAGCGGGCCGAGCGCCAGCTACAGCGGCGGGCCCCAAGGATACCCCCCACACGACGGCTTTGAGATGGACGAGGACTTTGACGAATATTCGGTCAACCCTGTCTCTGGTCGCGCGACACCTCTGGACAACCGACGCGGGAATATGACGCCGGGCCTCGACCGCGACTCGATGTACGACCGGCCGCGCGCATTCACCGAGGATGCGAACGGCGCGGTCATGTCGCAGTGGAGGAACAATCCCCCGATGATGCCACCCCCGCCACCCATCAACGGTCTCCCATCTGGACCCAGCCCGCGGCCGCCAGCAGCGCGGCTGAACTCGAATCTGAGCTCGGGCAGCTACGCGTCCTCCGAGGCGAGTTTTGGACCTGGGCCAGCGGCGCGCCAGTCGGCAGGCCGGCCGCAGCTGCGCAGCCAGTTCAGCTCGACGCGGCTCCGGTCGACGTACGAGAACGGGGAATCGCGCAGCGGTGCGGCGTCGCCTCAGCTCCTGCCCAACGGGCCGCCGCTGCGCTCGCGCAGCGCGAGTCAGCCGACCGCGTACGTGCCCAAGGCGGTACCCCCGCCGCTGCCGAGCCATCCGTGGGACAGGACAAAGACGTCGACGGAGACGAAGCGGTCGAGCGGGTCGAGCCACTCGACGAACGAGAACTCGGAGTACTCGCCGAATACGTCGTCGCCGATCACGCCGTTCGCGTCGAGCGACTCGTCGCTCGCGATCTCGGGGCGCGCGGCGGGGTACGAGAACGGGAGCGGGCGCGCGGCGGTGAAGGTGAAGGTGCACTTTGGGACGGACATCTTTGTGATCCAGGTCGCGCGCACGACGCAGTTCCACGAGCTGGTCGAGAAGATCGGGAAGAAGATACGCCTGTGTGGGCCGAGGCGGGAGGACGGGCCGCTGAGGGTGAAGTACGAGGACGAGGAGGGCGACCATGTCTCGATGCGCTCGACGGAGGATGTCGACATGGCGTTCGCAGGCAAGTCGATGGTAACGCTGCATGTCGCGTACACGTGATCCTCCGCCCCACACACATCCGCTCGTCTTCCACGCTCGCTCTCCGCCCGTCGATCCGACTTTTACACACCGCATTCATCCTTCGCATTGCACGCATCTCACATCCTTTTTGGCTTCACAAACTCATCTTATTCACCAAAAGGCATCCTTCCCTCCACTTGGCATATAGCATCCATCGTCCGTCCGCGTTGACTGTTCTGGGAACTTTTTCTTTCTTTTCATCCGACAGGGCACACTCCTTCCCGAGCCTCGCTTCCTCTTCTTGCCTCTCTGTATTACCGACCACCCACACAAACAATCGCTATTGCTCCTAGCCCACCGCGTCAAGATTGTGAGTATTTCTGACTTTATCTGGCCGCCAGCATCAGACTGGCGCGGTCCAGTTCCTGTTCCTTCTACCTTACCCTCACGCTCATTACGTATCTATTTCGTCCATCTAAGTATCTTGGTCTCAGCCCGTCGCTATTGTTTCTTCTCCCTTTCCTCCCCTCCTCTCCTCTCCCTTCCTGTCTGCCTGCCCCTTTCTTTTTTCTTTTTCTTTCTTCTTTTTCTTTTATCTTATTCGTGTTTGCCCGGATTTCTATTTCTTCTTGCCTGACGGCGTGTCGGTATGTGAAATTAGGAGGGGCGGCCAGCAGCTATGTACAGTATCGTTTCTACTAGAGTTTTCCACCTCCCCCGTTCCCCCCCTCCCACAAAGTCGTGGAGTGCTGGTAGGTAGCATATGCAATAGGCTTTCGAATTTCATTATGTGCTAACTCGTGCCGAGGCTGATGCTCGATGGGAGCTGGAAGCTTTGAGTTGTACACTTTGTATGTATGTATGTTCGTGAGTTTTTACTTTTCTCAGCTGTTCACCTCACGTCTCGCTGCACCGCATGAGATCATGGTGGAGGGATCGTCCGCATGCTTTGATCGCGGTACGTTCATTTGGCATCCGAGACGACGCAATTTGACTCTGCCGTCACTGCCGTATTCATTTGGTGCGTCATTCGGGTCCGTCTCCCAAAATGTCTTGCCCGGTGCTGCTCATTCTGCAGACGATTACGGCGTTCGGAAGAGGTGGATAAAGATTCGCCGTTTCCCCATCACCCCCCGTGAAAACAGAGCTGCCGCCCGCGCCAATCGCATCAGCCTGTCCCTGTTCATTTCGGCATCTTGGAGCTCGAGACTGTCTGGCTGCTTGGCACTCGCTTTCGTCTCCGCCCATCCTGACGAAGATGTCCTCAGACTTTTGTCCTTGTCATCGGGAGTCCTCAGGAGTCTTCAGGCTTGCCTTACGAATCGGGCAGCCTCCCGCCTCGATCGCCCATCGATCGGCTTTCGCGCACGAGCGCTTCCTGCTTTCCTGCCTCCAACTTCTGCTTCTTGCTTCTTGCTTCTTGATTCCTGCTTCCTGTGTGAGCTGCCTATTGACTCGAGGGTGGCCGGCGACGCGCAGGTCCAAGATAGCGAGCCTATCTGGTCCAGGGTGGACGTTGGGGCTCACACGACCCTCTGCGCCCACGTCCAAAGCGGCCCGTTCCTTGATCAGAAGCTCAGGACAGAGAGGGAGGACTGCTCGAGTGGCGTCGCGTCGCAGGGTCTCTCGCGCGCGAAACACCACTGAACCAACGCCCGCGTCGAGAACGGCCCCGCGATGGACACCTTATTACCACATCGCACGACCGCACGACGCCCCCGCATCTTCTTCTTCTTCCAAGTTCTGGTATCCCCGCGGCCGGTCGCACTGAGCGGGCGTCGCGCCGACCCAACTCACGCACTACTTACTACCAGCTACCACCGTTAAGTACGCAGGTCGCGGGGATCTAGGCTCCGGCGCGGCCGATGTACAGCGTACTACACACGGAGAAAGCGGCCAGTGGGCACCATGGCACCTCGGCGACGTTCCCAGGCTTTCCCAGGCCTTCGATCGCTTTGAGTGGCGAGTGGCGAGTGCTCCGTGCCGATGAATGGCCACTGGCGCGGGCGTTGCATTGATATGCATTATCACGTAGAGGTGCCGTGGGGAATTCTCCGGCATCGACATCTCACAGAGCTTCCTCCCCGCGCGCGCCGCACTCGAGTCGCAGGCAGCAGCAGCAGCAGCGCGGCTGATGCTCGGCGAATGCGAAATCGCGAATCGCGATGCTGCAGTCTGGACTCTGGACGCTGGACGCTGGACGAAGCATCATTCTGAACTCTAAAGGCCTCTCGAAGCGCGTGACCTGAGCCTGGGATTCTCCAATCCACACACAAACCGTGTCCGACTGCAGAACCTGGCAGGGTCCAGCAGACACAAAGAGCCACCGTGACGCCGTCGGGCGCAACGCCGGGTCGTAAGCACTCGAGCACTCGAACATCTACCCGCCTGCCTACCTGCCTACCCACTTATACACACACACACACACGCCGACCAATCGACGGCGTGTGGCGAGACCCAAATAGACACGCCAATCCACAGCACGCAGTGCGCGATTCAATTGTCATACATATGTACTGTACATGTCATGCCGGTGAACCTCCGCGCTCGAAATAGACGACTCAGGGAACGATCTCCCAAGATAGATAGACTCCGCCTCGTGCCCTCAGCGTGTCTACGGACGTACGTACGCACGTACACGCCGATACGTACCCACCACCCTCGAAGCTTAGATGGGACGACTCAACGAAGAGACAACGGGACAAAGCTGATTGGTCGACCTACACTGGTAACTACTACACGGAAGGAGGGATACACCACGAGCCGCAAACGGTCTAGCAGAGAAACATCGGGATACGAACGGCTCAAGAGAACAAAAAAAACATGGTTGTCAAGCTGTCAAAATCTACGTGAATGTGCTACATCATGCATCATCCTCCCACCTGGCCTGTCGATGCCGTCGTATATGTCTATCTGCGTCTGCGCATGATACGGGAAACCGAGAAGATACAGGAGCCGAACAATTACTTTTTTGTTTTACATTTACATTTACAGCTACAGCGCGTCGGGCGAGAGGTCGCCCAGCGTGTTGATGTCCGCGGCGCTGTACGCGCTGAGCAGGTCCTGCGTCTCGTCCCCGTAATCGATAGTCTCCTGCAAAAACCCAACGATCAGATCAGACCGGACAAACGACAAACGACAAACGGCGGATGACATCCATCAGAAACAGGAAACAGAAACAAAAAAAAACCCACGTCAAAGTAATGCTGCGCAAGGCTGCGAGGAGCTAGTGAAGAAAAAAAAAGGGCGCCGTCCCAAACGTGATGAGCACAGGCCGAGAGGGCCTAGGACAGACAGATCTCTTACTTCGCGGGGTCTTGGGGAGGCGGCAGCTCGCACCGCTCTGCAAGATGTGGTATGCGACCAGACCGGACCTTGATGGAAACAAACAAAGCCTCCATCAGACGACCCCAACCCCCCAAAAAACACACCTGCAACAGGTTAGAGGACGACACTCACCACCCGGTTTGATGTGATGCACCGAGGCCGCGACCGTCATCGCCATGGAAGTACTGCGACAAAACACACCATCAGACGCACGCTCGCACCCAACTCCCATAAGGAAATCACACAAAGCGACGTCCAAAATAAAAATAAAAACGTACCTCGAAGAACCAGACGTAGTCCCTGAAGTTGGGATCAAAGTCCAGCTTCTCGTTGCCGCCGTTGAGCGCCCTGCGGCCCGCGACGTCGCGCCCGAAGATGTGGATGATCCGGTGCTGGATCTCCTCCGCGACGCCGACGAGGTTCATGTACTCCCCGCTGCCCGTCGGACACTCCACCTGCAGGTCGTCCCCGTAATACTGGTGGAACCGCTGCAGACTCTCGATGAGCAGGAAGTTGACCGCGAGCCCTGTCCCCGACGCGTCGACAGCGGTCAGACGATCCAGCGAACGAACGGCGGGTGCGACGAGAGCTTACATATCGGGCCTCTCCAATTGGAATTTCCACCGAACATCCCGGACTTGGATTCCCCAGGCCAATAATTGACTTCGTGGCGCTCTCCGTTGACATCCATGCCCCATGGGTGCTCCTTATGCCTTTTAGACAAGCTGCGAAGCGACCAAAAATGGATCAGAACCCAGCCTACTCCCTACTCCAGATACAGCTCAACGTACGATCGGATGCCGTGCTCGCTGAGGAACTCGTCCTCGTCCAGCATCTTCTCTAAAATCTTGACGAGACGCTCCTTGCTCGCGAGAGCCAGGAGGAACCGCTCCCCGCGGCCGCGCGCTAAGACAAGAACCGTCAAAACCGCTCGTCAGGACGCGGACCTCGCGGCGCGGCCATCCCGCACCTTTCATATTCGCCATGTTCCTCCCCGAGACCTCGGGCCGGTTGTCGATGAACCACTCCATCCGCTTCTTGAACCCCGGCAGCTTGTCCACGACCGACGGCTCCAACGTCAGCGTCGCATACAGCGGGATCAGGCCGACGAGGCTGCGGACGGGGAGCTGCATCGCATTGTTCGGGCCCCACTGGATCGCGTCGTAATACATGCCGTCCTTCTCGTTCCACAGGCTCTGCGTGCTCTCGCCCTGGCTGTAGGTCATGGCATCGGCTATGAAGATAAAGTGCTACGGGTGCCACAATCGTCAAGTTGAATGATCTCCAGAGGACTGACGATGGAAATTCACCTCGAAGAACTTGGAAGCGATGTCTTCGTATACGGGGTTATGTTTCGCCAGCTCCAAGGCCATGCTCAACCTGCATACATGACATCAATGTCGTCTCACTCCCGCCTTGTGACACGACAGGACCCACATATTGAGACAGTAGAACGCCATCCAGGCCGTCCCATCGGCCTGTCGAAGCTTTCCACCCGTCGGAAGCGACTCCGACCGGTTGAAGACACCGATATTGTCGAGCCCAAGGAATCCGCCCTCGAAGACATTCGAACCCGCCTCGTCCTTGCGGTTGACCCACCTAAAACAACGGCCCGTCAGCATCAGCGACCGCGCACAGCAACACGAAAGCGATAAAAACACAGCGCCACGCCAAAATCACCAACGACACCAGCCAACGAGCCCGCACGCACGCACCACGTAAAATTGAGCAGCAGCTTCTGGAACACGCGCTCCAAGAACGGCAGATCCTCCCTTCCGTACATCTTGCGCTCGATCTTGAACACCCGGAACGTCGCCCACGCGTGCACGGGCGGGTTCACGTCCGAGAAGTTCCACTCGTACGCGGGGATCTGCCCGTCGGGCTTCATGTACCACTCGCGCGTGAGCAGGTCCAGCTGCTTCTTCGCGAACGCGGGGTCGATCGCCGCCAGCGGGATGCAGTGGAACGCGCTGTCCCAGGCCGCGAAGTACGGGTACTCCCACCTGGCGATGGGTGCCGCTCGTCAGCGAGGGCGGAAAAGCACGACGCGAGCGAGGAGCGGGCGGCTTACTTATCTGGCATCGACAGGATGTCGGCGGCATGGAAGTGCTTCCACTCCTGCGTCCATGTATGCGTGTGAGCGGCGAAGTAAAACCTTCTCAGTATAGCGCTTACCCTGTTGCTTGTCCTCCACTTCCTCTCCGGTGGAGGAGGCGGCTGCGCGGCGTCGCCCTCCAACCAGTCCTTAGGGATGAACTGATAGTATTGCTTCGTCCACATCATACCACTCAGCGCCTGCCGCATGATCGCGCGCAAGTCGTCGCTCATGGGCGCCTGCACGAGCGTCGCATAGAACTCGTCTGACTCCAACCGACGTTCCTCAATCGCGTCGTCGAACAGCCCCTCGTCTTCTAGCGTCGGGTCCTTCTGCGGCGTCTGCGGCGTGAGCTTCATGCGCACGACGGCGCACCCGCCTTTGCCGGGCACGTTGGCGAAGGTGTAGTGCGCGGCGGACTTCGTGCCCGTCTTGGCTGGGTTGACAAAAATAGGTTCCGAACGAGGGGTCGGCGGGCCTCGCTCTTCGTCGGACGAAGAACCTGAGGAGGTGCCATTGCCGTTGCCGTTGCCGTTGCCATTGCCGTTGCCGTTGTGAATATTTCCGTTTGTTTTCATATAGCTGCCGACATTCGGGGGACGGTGCGCAGGAACGATGTGATCGTGGAAGCCGTCCTTGACATACGGCGACTTGTTGGGTACACCCCAGAGACGGTTGAAGTTCGTGTCGTTCTCCGTGAAGAGCAACTCGGGTTCCACCGAGACGTCTGCATCCTCCTCACCTTCGGCGCCGTTGCTGGCCGGTTCGCCGTCAGGCCCGACGGGAGGTGGGGATGGGAAGCAGTATAGATGCGTCTTGCCCAGCTTCTTATGGACCGCGGTGATCCTGTTGTTCGTCGTGGCGGAGAGGGAGGGTTTGGGAGGGGTGGGAAGAGGCCACGACCAGGTGTTCGGGAACCACAGCTGAGGAATGATGTGCAACGTCGCTGGATCGGGGCCCCGATTGTATGCCGTGATGCGTATGTATACATTGTTAGGATCGTCCTCGTCTTTTGCATACTGGGGTCGAAACGACCGTGAGCGATCGCCGAATGCATGATAACCGGTGGCCTACCTCGACAAACACGTCCCAGTACCTGTCCTCGTCCAAGGCGTCAGTATCGAGAAGCTCGTATTCCGCTACCTCGCGGCCACGATATTGGTTCTCGCGAACCAGCTCGTCGTATGGGTAGGCGCGCTGGGGGTACTTGTACAAAAATTTCATGTACGAGTGCGTCGGGGTGGAGTCCAAATAGTAGTACAGTTCCTTGACGTCCTCGCCGTGATTCCCCTGGGGGCCCGACACGCCGAAAAGACGCTCTTTGAGCATGCGGTCGTTCTCGTTCCACAGAGAGAGTCCGAAGCACAGCCGCTGGTGGTTGTCGCTGAAGCCGGCGATGCCGTCCTCGCCCCAGCGGTACGCGCGGGAGCGGGCCTGTTCGTGCGGGAAGTGCGCCCACACATCGCCGTTATCGGAATAATCCTCCCTCACGGTGGCCTTGACGCACAAAACCGCGTGAGGGACACGAACGTGCGGAACGAGAAAAAACGCGACGCACCCACTGTCTGTCAGAGAGGTAGGGGCCCCACCTCTTCCAGTGCCGCTCTTTCTTCTCGTCCTGATCGAGCCGATGGCGCTCGACGCTGTGGTAGTTCGCGCCGAGCTGGGCGCGAATTTTCTCGCGGTAGGTCTGCGGGGCCTGCTCCTGCTTGACCTTGGGCGACGCGTCGGCGTCCGAGGGGTGCTTGGAGGACTTGGGCGGCTGGCGCACGGGGGTGGGTGGGGTTGGCTTCGGGATCTGGATGAAGAGGGAAGGGTCTGAGCGCGGCGGGGAGTCTGCGGATGGCTGTGCCCTGAAGAGCTTTTGCTGGAGGTTTCTGACGGACATGGTGGTGTGTGGTGAAGGGGGAGAGAGGCGAGGACCTGCAGCGCCGCAAGTGGCTTCTGTGTTCAAGTGCGTTTATAACGGAACCAGCAGCCATATCGTGATGACGTCGCTATCTCCCCGCTCAAATCGCCTCCCTCCAGCTTCTGCGACGGGACCCGTGCATGTTTTTATTTTATTTTTAGAGGCCCTCCTGGAGCCGACACCGGGCCTCAGCGAGCACACGCACAGGCAGCTCGAGAAGGGCTCACCGCCGAATTCTTATGTTTTTACGCGCATCTGTGTGGGACAGTCGCGCTCGAAAGGGTGACGTCAGTTGCCTGTTCGGGCGATACGCCTCTCCTTTTCGAGCTGCAGCGTTCTTCGGAGCTGGCACCTCTTCGCGTCACCGCAGCCCTCCCGAACTTCATCTGCTCCAGCCCGCGCTTCGCATCCCACAGCAGTATGGCCGTGGTCCTCAACGCGCCGAACGCACCCGCGTTCTCGCCCGCCTTCGAGCTGGAGGGCCTCATGGGCACCTGGTGCGTCCCCCCTCCCGCGATGCGCCGACGATCCGCGCAGAACTCCAGCCCTGACTGACCGCGCGAGGGTGCGCTTCGCAGGCACGTCACGCACTCGACGCTCCCGCTATGGAAGGTCAGTCTCCCGTCCCAGCCCCGTGTCCCCTATCAGCGCGCTCAGCCGCCCCCGGCAGGACAAGAAGGACGTGACGATCTCCTACGCTCCCATAACAACCACAGCGAGCCCTTCCTCCTCCTCCGCACCGCGTCCGACGCGAATAAACGACCTCGTCGAATACCGCTCCAGCTCCGCCTCCGCCTCCTCCAGGCCCTCCCGCGTACTCGGCGTCGACACCCTCGACCCCGCCTCCCCCACCCGCTTCAAGTGGCGCGGAAAGGGCCTCCTCACGATCGCCTCCTCCCGCTGGCACCTCCTCGGCTTCCACAGCCCCGTCCCCAGTCCCAGTCCCGGTCCCAGTCCCGGTCCCGATCCTACCGCTGCCGACGCCCCGCCCGCCTGGGCAGTCACCTTCTTCGAGAAGACCCTCTTCACCCCAGCCGGCCTCGACATCTACGCGCGCGCCCCGGAGGGCCTCCCCGCGGACCTCCACGCCGCCATCGTCCGCGCCCTCGACGCCCTCGGCGGCGAAGTCGCCGAGCTCGCCGGGGCCTTCTTCGAGGTGCAGCGCAGCACGCGGTGACTCGACGGGTCACAGGATCGTGCCCGCCGCTCCGACGGGCACGCGAGGAGACCCAGTGGTCACAGGAGGTCTAGTCTCTGTGTAACTTATCTTCCGTGCGGTCGTGCGTGTCTGCTGATTATCCGCAGGGGGCCGGCACTTCGTTACTTTCTTTCCCTCACACTCCTATCCAGTGGACCCCCGCACAATCACGAGCAGCGCGATCGCGATCACAGTACGTACTATGTCCAAGGAGACACACTACACATCACACCGCAGATTGTGCGTACGCAAGCAGCCTCACCGGATATCCCCCAAACTCTCGGAAGTGTTCTTGATTTCCCCATTCACACACACGCACGCACGCACGCACGCACTTGTACACGGACGACCTGAGATCAACTCGATTTATTCATCCACATCGCATCGATATAAAGACACAGTAAAAAAAAAATCAAATCAAAAAAAGTGCAGAAAAAAAATGCAAGAACGCCATGTCCGGACAATAGAGCGAAGCGCAAACAGCATCGTCGCGATATAAGTAAAACAAGTTGTGATCGAGCTTGAGTGTAAAAGCAAAAGCAAAACTCCAGCCACAAAGCAGACCGTACGCACGAACGTCGAACGTCGAACATCGAACCATTGGGAGTATGGGGGAAAGGGGGTCGTGTTGTTGGGGGTATAATATGCACAAGCGCGAAGCAAGCGGACTTGTTGAAAAATAGGCGTCAGGAGAAGGAAGCCAAGCAAGTTAAGGTATGTATATGGTGCAGCGTTTCGATGATTTGGCCTGCGGGAATGCCTGTGAGGCCGGTATGTATATATGTATTCGTCGGAGGGGGTCGATGGGAGTCGCATGCGGATGCAAGAAAGCATAAGAGCCGGCAAGGACCGGTCAGTCAGTCAGTCAGTCGCGTCAGGTGAGATGCTGCAGCGCCGACGGTGTGGGGAGAGCGAGAGTTGCGAACGAGCGGGGGGATTCTAAACGAGCGGGATGAGAGCCGAGGGCGCGAGCAAACACACGCGACCGTGAAGCGCCGCGGCGGCGGCGGCATATGGCGACAAGAAAAAAGAATAGAAAGGGTAAGTAAGCAAGATGGGACGAGACGAAAAGGTATCGCACTGCGGCCGCAGGGACCGACGCAGCGCCCCGCGGCGCGAATAAAGATACTCCAACAACATCAACAGTAACACCAACACCAACACCAACAAAGACAAGCCTCTCTCGCGCCACCCACGCTCGCAGCGCACGGCGACCGCTCAGATCCGCCCGCGCTGGCCACGGCTGCCCGACGCGGCCGCCGCCCAGCCCGCGTCCGCCGCGCTCAACACGCTGCTCGCCCAGTCCTCCTCGGGCGCCGTGTCCTGCGCGTCGTCCCAGAGGCTGAGCCTATTGTACGACGAGGACGAGGACGATGCGGACGCGAGCGACGCGGTGGAGAGCTGCGCGCGCAGGGCCGGCGGCGGGGCGAGCGCTGGTGGGGGCGACGATTTCGGCGGGTCGCGCGTGGCGGTCGCGGACGGTGGAGGCGGCGGCGGCGGGATGGAGGTGGCGGCGGGGTGGGGGCTCGCCGATCTGTCGCGCGACGCCGGGGCACTCAGCGCCTTCGCCTTCTCCCTTGGCGACGTGGCGTCTGCCTTGCGCTCCCCTCCGTCCCCGCCTCCAAAGACGACGTTCAGCGGCGACGTCTCGAGGCTCATGTTGAGCACGGGCGGGAGGTCGAACGTGCTGCCCGACGGCGCGGTGACCATCGACGCGGTCGCGGACAGGGGCGTCGACGGCGTCCCGGACGAGGTCGGGGACACGGGGATGCCGCTGTACCGGGACGGCGGGGTCGGGATGGGGACGTCGCCCGGCGTCGCGGGGAGGGCCTTCGAGGAGCGCAGGGACGACATGGAGCGCTTCGCGAAGAGGGCGGTCAGCGACGGGCGCTTGCTCCGCGCCAATTTCGAATTCGTCCGCGCGAGCGGCGCGCCGTGCGCGTCCGCCATCGTCGAGGGAGACAGGGACACGAGGTGGCTGGAGTGCCGCGCGGAGGCGGGCGAGTCGGGCGTGCTTTCGGAGGTGGGGAAGGTGATGGGCGGGCTGATGCGGTGTATCGAGGGTATCAGAGACGGATTCTCGAGATCTGCGATCGCGGGGTGCGATGATGAGATGCGCTTCGACGTCGATGGATCGTCATGGTCAGGGGCGAGGAGCACCGGCTGGGGGAACGAGGCACCCTCAGAAGATGTCGATGGAGTGATCAACGATTCCGCTGACAACGAGAGCGGGGGAGGAGAATGGGGGTTGTACAGCGGACCGACGCTGCCCCGGAGAGTGAATCGACGCGCTTCCGACGCAGACATGTACGACCCGCTGTCGTCAGTGGACGACATCCTGGCACTTCCTTGGATCGAAGAGATATCGCTGTGGGCATAGGCGTCCCCGTCCAGATCATGGTCCGGATCAGCCACAATAGGAGCATCCGACAAAGAAGACGTCTGCGTCTGAACCTCGGATGGGCCCTCGCTACCATCATCGTCCTGGACAGCCTCCTCGACGTGATCTGCACCTTGCGGCGCGATCTCGACCTCATCGTTTTCTTTCGAGTCGCGAGTGACCGGCTCCGCGGCCTCGGGGGGCGGAGGAACGTTCCATATACTGGCAGACTCGCACAGGACCCTCAGAATCTGAGGACTCATATTCAAGCTCGGACAGAATATCAAAGTCAGATTGCTCAGCGGCATCCTCGTCTCTTTGCGCCGGGCGGTAGCGTTGATCAGCTCCGTTACAGTTCGTAACAAGTCTCTGTTGACGGGGGGCAGGCGCGCGATGAGGTTGGTAAAGGCAGCGAGGAGAGCCGGAGAGGGCGCGCGCAGGCCAGCGAAGTTGGGCATCGCGAGGGTGGACAGAGAAGGCGGCTTCCGCAGAGCTGGGCCATCACGGGGCCCAGAAGGCAACCCTGGGCCTCTCGAGCCAACGCTGACCCGATTCAATGGACTCTCTTCCGACTTGCGCGTGGTGTTCTCTGCAATCATGGCGGCTTCGAAATAAGGATTCAGGGCGTGGGTCAAGATCGGCTCAGGCACTGTGAGATGTGGAGATCAGTGCTCTTGGCCATTCATAACAAGGTTCCTGCGGCTACGTACGTTCACGCAGGAAGGCCTTGAATATAGAAGAGACGGCGTGTGGGTCCAAGTCTCCGGGCGTGCTCTCGGCGATGTAGTAGTCGGCCCCTGGGACAGAAATGAATTTAGGAGACACCACAAAGAGGGAGAGGTGACGATCGCACCTGTATCGAACTCTGCGCGCAACTTTGCGATGTGTGACGCGCGGCCGCTGATGCTGATGAGGGGAACTGTCAGCATGGCTGTCACCCCCGATGTGGGCGTGACACTTACCGAAATAGACCCTCCTCCTCGACTCCCCATTTGGACAAATGCTGGACACAGCGCACGATCAGCGCCGGCAACAAGCGCTCTTCCAGATCAGAGTCTGCGGTGATATATAAACTCATAAGCAATCGCTCCTTCCGTCCACACACTGCACTCACCTATCGACGACTCCGGTCCATTACGCTCTGACATGGCGAGGCGCACAGGATCAATGGCTGTGTTCCGCACGCACGTCTGCAAGTCCCTGCCAAACACCAACCCTCCCGCGACCGGAGCGCCAGAGCCAGTCGGTCGCATAGGCCCGCGTAATCGTCTTCCCAGCCTTGGGCCCTGCGACGAGCCAAAGGCGTCCGAGTCCGACACAGACGAAGACGTCACTGAGGACGATATGCTCCACGACCCCGAAGGCGCGTTGGGCGTGCGCCGCTGCTTGCCTTTCCCGAGGTGTGCATGCGTGCTCGGCAGATGTGACGACGAAGACTGGTTGGAAGACGTGCGCCCAAGCTTGTTGTCCGGAAACGAACCGGGCCCCAGCTTTCCGGCCGATGAGGCATGCGGGTTGCCGCCGTGATGGGAGCTCAAATTGCCCCACGCACGCCCCATTTTCTCCACCGCGCGCTTTCCGAAACCCATGGCGAACCCAGCAGCAGGAGCCAGGCCGTTTGTCATGCTCGTGGTCGTCTGGCGAACGGAATGGGGCGGGACTGTCTCGTGTTGATGGTGCGGTGCGGGTAGGGGAGGCTGGAGCACGGGACGAGGTGATGTCGGCGCAGAAGCAGAAGCAGCTGTCCAAGCGGCTAAGCGGCCTTTGATGTGACTTCCAGTCGACTGCGAGGACTCAGTACTACGTGATGGCGCGATGATTCCATTCGCAGCAGCACGGGTCAACGTTGGCGTGTCCGACTTGGACGTCCTTCGCATCGGCATGGGTCGGGGAGGAGGACTCACACTACGGTGGCTAACAGGGACATCATGGGGAGGGGATACGGGAACAGCAGGCGAAAAGGGCGAAGTGAAATGGATGGAGATCGAGTGCCTCTTGCGCGCGCTCAACGAGCCTGAAGGTGAAGTCTTTCTACCCAATGGGCCTGCGGGCGGGCTAGTCGAATATCCGGACTCCACGGACTCCTCTGGCATCGTAAATTCCGCCTCAGTGATGATCGCGCTCAATCTCTTGTTGGTAGGGACGACGGTGTGCGTAGAATGCAAAGATTCGGCCATGGACACGGGGCGAGGGGTGCGAGTCCCACTTGTGGTGGCGGATCTGGGGCGCACCGTATGATAGCTCGTCGTCGTAGCGTCGCTTTTCCTCCACTCTTGTTTGGACTTTTCCATTTCCTGATCCTTCTTCTCGCGCGGAGATCTGCTCACGGCAAGAGGAATATCGCTTGCCTTCTCGTTCTCGGTGATGTCCTCCACAGCCGGAGCGATGCTTGTGCTTGAAATCATGAAGGTACCTCGCTGATCGGCACGCGGGGAGGGAGACGGCGAGAGCTGCGGCTTGAGTGGCATCTGCCTATGCAGAGGTTTGGGTGGCGGTGTGGGTGGAACGCCAGAGAAATCTGGGGAAGAGGGCGACGATACCGGGCCGCTATCGGCCTGCGCGGTAGGAGATGGGACTTGGAGAACATGGCTTGGTCCCGGCTTGCCGTTAGAAGTAGATGTCAAGCCCGAACCTTTCTGAGGTGGATCAAGAGGCTCAGTCCGCGGCCATTCGGGAGCGTTGTATTTCGCAGGCTGCGCTGTGCTGAATATTAGCGATGCATCTTCTGATTTTTTCCTGCGTCCGGCGAAGACTCGCTTGAGCCTCGAGCCCGCGCTGTTGGTGGAGGATGTGCCTCTCGATGGTGAAGGTGGGGGACTCTGCGACGATGGGTTGAGAGGGATGGGGCGAGAGAGTATCTGGCCCATGGAAGATGGGAGGGAGGAGGAACGAGGGGCTGGGGTAATAGCGCTCGGGGGGAAGAGATGCTTTGTGGATGAAGAGGAGACAGAGTGATCGGGGGTTATGATATCGGATTGGCTCGAGTTTGATGCAGGGGCAGCGGGCAGGAGGACAGAGTCGCCTGCGGATGACGAGAGAGAGCTGGAAAGGGATGTCGAGGATACAGAAGAGAGCATGATGCCGGTCTGGGCTGCCTCGATGGGACAATGTGGCATGGCAAACGGACAAGAAGGGGAATAGAAAGAGAATTGATAGATATAGGGATGTGTCGTGAGGATGTGACCTGCAATCTTGATAGACAGTGAATCCGGATGGTATTGGGCGGGGCGCTAAGCCTGGCAGAGAGTCTGGGGTGCTGCGGTGCTGAAAACGGGCGAGGGGGGCAGCGCAATGCAATGCGGGTGTAGCGAGGCAACAACGAGACGGTGGGTGACGGTGCAAGGGGAAGTCACGCCCTTTTGATCGTATCAAAAAGGAGTAATGCTCGAGCCCCTACCTCCGAGCCCCTAGCGAGTGCATCAATGTACTTCTTTCTGCTCTGTTGTGTGGAGAGAACAGAGGGGTTGTGTGTGCAGGGAACCGTCGCCGTCCCCCGCCCGTCGTCGTGTCCGCCGGAAGAAGCCGTGCGTCCACACTCTTTCATTTCGGCCCGCCGTGCCCCTGGGCTCCACCTTCCCGTCAGCGACCGTGACACTTGTTCCAGCGCATCCCCTGCCACCCCCCCAGGACATGTAATTTCCGGCACTCGTTCGTGATTAAATGATCCTAGATCAACAGGCCCTCTATACAACAACGACGACGACAACGGTAGAAAATAAGTGTGACCACCAAAGACCCTCTCACGGCCCGAGCAGGAACTCCTTCACCAGCTCATACGTGAAGAAAGACGTGGCGATGCTCGGCGCGACCTTGACTGTGGGAACACGCGATCAGCTCGGTTCCCCCGCAGAACAAAGAAAGCCACTCACGGAGGTTCGGCCAGAGCCCGCGATACATCCCCCTCACGCCCTCGTTCCGGATGATGCTCCGCGTCGCATCGATCGCGCTGCTGTACTTGTATCCCAAAGCCTCCGAGCTCATCCCTGAAACCTGCATCTTCCGCCGGACAACGTCGAAGGGGTACGTGATCGTCTGCGACACCGCACCTGTGATGCACCAGACGGGCATCATTCGCGCGCTGTCAGCGACAGCGACATATATAGAGAACAAAGACGAACCTGCCAGAGCACCGCAGCTCAACTTCCGCACCACGCTGCTCTTGCCGGGCGGCGTGACGATGCCCCGCAGCAGCTCGTAAGAAGCAAAATTGATCCCAACGTACGGCGCGACGCCCGTCGCGGTCGCGACCATACCGCGGTAGAGCGCCCGCACGCCGCCCTCTTCGCGGACGACTTTGAGAGCCATGCCCCACATCGTCATTTCAGACCGCGAACGGACGGCGGACGATGCTGCCGAAGATGTGTGGTATGCGGAGGCCAGCGCGGGCTGGGCAGGGGTGGCGGCGGTAGAGGATGGGGTAGGCGATGGAGATGAGGAGACGATGGACGCGGTCGCGATGGATAATCGCGAGCGAATCAAGTCTAATGGGTATGTTGTGCCTTTGACGGTCTCAGTCATCTCGCAGCCTAGACTGGTGTAGACGGAAAGTGCTCACAGACAGAGGTGATCCCGGCTAGCGCACCACTAACCAGCCGCGTTGGGGTATCCAACTCCCTCGCTCCATTCTGTGTGAACCACTGTCCGAAAACAAACGCGTCAACGACCGAGAGGGCCCATTGAGCTCTCTGACATACCTTTTTCAGCTGCTCGTACGTCGTAAACTGAACTGCGCTGTACGGGATGATCCGCACGCAATTAATCCCATTGCCTCGCATGAATCCCCTGAACCCTTCCTCCTTGAACATCCGCACCAAGCTCCTCCACACGCCCTTGTACTGCTTCGCGTCCCCCGTCCGCGGCTGCACCTGCCTATTCGAGCCGAGTTGAGAAAAGCGCCGACGAGCCGAAGAGCACGCCCTGCGGGCGCGCACGACAAGCGGAGATAACGACTCACTGAATAATCTTCAGCCTCTCCAGAGGACTGACGACCGTCCGCGAGGCGGCGCCAGCGAACCCGCCCGCGATGAAATACGACGAGATCTGCGGGCTCAAAAACGGTGCGGGGGCCTTCGCCGGCTCTGATGCAGGCGCGCTCGACGCGGATTCGCCTGTGCCGACCTTCGACGACTGCTGCTGCTGCTGCTGCTCGGATGTCATGACGAAATTACTCCGATGGCGATGGAGGGGTGGTGCATGGGCTGAATGCGAGGTCCAAAGCTATCCGGGTCCGATTATAACCAAAAGTTGTGCGAGAGGACGCTCTAAACAGCTGCTTCAAGCAGGCGAGCCTGACTGAACCTAGGGACGGGAGGAGAAAGTAGGGAGCGAGGAGGAAGCGAGGGGCAAGACCGATGCGTGGAGCGTCGACGTGGTGCTGCAGCTGTGCGATGGCCTCGGTGCGGCGCACAGGTACCTTTCTATTTATCGGTGCGGTGGCTGAGCTGGATCCGACAGATGTTGCGGGTGCGGGGCCATCGGAAATTTCCTCAAAAACCCGTCCCGTATCGCCCAGCTTCAGGCCGACCCGAAGGGCCCTTCCCGCAGACGAGGTGTTCATTGGCTAGGAATGCGCCATCGCAATTGCTATCTACCATTTGTCGCCCCACGGCACGGTCGCCGGCAAAGAATCGCTTCTTTCATGTGGGAAACACGGCATGATCTGGACCGCGCGCACGAGAACGGTTCGAAACCAAACAGCGTTCCGAACTTCTGAATCAAGCACTTCGGCCTTCATTCAATGCGCCGCGCGACGAGGAAAGCGAATGAAAAGGGATGTAACTTTTTTTTGCCGTACATACATACACCCCGCAGACAGCGACCAATAATGTACACCGACGCCAAGATGAGTAAACCGATGAGTAGTACTAGCCGCAGAACGCGAAAAAGCGACATATAGCAAACGAATGGACGAATAATGAAAGCAATCGAAAATCCACATCTCTGCAAGAAGTTAAAAAGAAGCAGCTGGCAGTGGCGCGGCGCCTTTTAGATGATACTGCACTCCCCGCCTAGAAAAGGATTACAAACCACCCCCTCAGGCAGGGATTGGAGCTCGAGCACCATCTCGGTTATCTGGGAAGCCTAAAAAAGAATGTGCTTTTGTCAATAATCGATTCTCGAGGCAGGTTAGATCCAGGTGGCGGCTTACCTCGTCCGCGTCCACGTCCACTACCCCTTCCTCGCCCACCACGGTGTTCACCATCACCACCTCTCCACTCGCCATCGCGCCGACCACGGAAGCCTGTAGCGAACAGATCAGATTGGTGAAAGATTACAGAGTCATTCCAAGCAACCACTTACCACCACGGTCACCCCGGTCACCACCTCGGAAGCCTCCCCTCCCACCACGGTCCCCACCACGGAATCCCCCACGCTCGCCTCCACGTCCTCCTCTGGGGCCACGTTCCCCGCGCTCCCCGCGGAACCCACGCCCCCTGCCACCTCTCGCCTGAGTGAAACCATCGTCATCAACGACGCGATCCCCGTTCACAGCGGCCGGAGCATGATTGACGGGCGCCTGAGGAGCAGGCGCTTCAACCGGCGACGGTGACTCCGATGTACCAAACTTGGCGTGCAAGCCCGCAATAGGGGGAAGGTCACCTTCGTCGTCTGCCCAGTCGATGTTGCCTGTAACAGAGGGCGGGACCTAAAATGCGCGCGAAAGCATATCATTTAAGACGGTAAAAAAAAATCAGTTGCGAGTACCGACGAACCTCTGCAGCTGGCTCAGTTGTGATTGTCACAGTTTGCTCCATAACCGCATTGTCAGCGACATATGTTTCGGTGATCGTCGTAGTCACCTCCGCAAGAGCGGGCTCATCTTCAGTACGGGGAACTTCAACCCAATCTTGGTTGCCTTCAGGTGTAGCAGTCTCCAACTCGCTTTCCTGCATGAAGTGGAAGCTTGCAGAGGTAGACGGAATACCATTTGCGCTGGCGACGACTGCCTCTGGTGCGCTCTCTGTAGGCACCTCAGGCTGTTCTGGAACTGGTTCATCGATGGGAGCTGGTTCCTCAGGTGGATTGAGGGAAGATTGTGTGAGGTCCAAGAATCGGACATCTAGTGAAGATAAAAACGAAGATGATGAATTTGCTTTTACTTTGAAAATGTGTCATGAACCCACAAGGGATACTCTGGAACTCGCCCTCTCCAGACAAAAGACCACTGATCAACTCTTGCTTGAGCTCGCTCTCATCAGCGAGTAGATGGTCAGCCGCGGCCAAAATCGCTGCAGCCTCGGAATCGTCAACAGCCAGCAATGAAACTGAAGGATGGCGATCGGCAAGCAGCGAACGAAGGCGGAGGAAGCTGAGAATCGATGAGGTTTTTGCGGAGTGTGCGTTCTGTCATCCTCGTTAGCTCTGCTATGCTAATGACAGGACAATGAAAAACGCACCTGTGCCTCTGCAACAGCCTCCGCAATTCGCAGAGCAGCCGCCTGTTCTGTTGCAGTGAGCTTTGCAGCAAGCTCGCCGGCCAGCTCAGCCTCATGCACCTGGAAAAAGGAGTTTTATGAAGCGCGGGGCTGTCCACAATGTAAGCAAGCTTACCTCTACTGCCTTTTTCAGCTCCTCGAGCTCTTTGGCAACGGATTCAAGCGAAGGAAGGGTTTTCAGCGTCCGTCTTTGGTCGTCGTTGAGTTTTTCGGGGTCCGTCGACGCATAGCTCTGAATTCGCGACTGGAGGGAGCAAAAATTGAGGATCATCCTATTTCACGAGAAGAAAAGCTTCGACGGTGGATACCACTCACAATCTTCTTGGTGGTGACCTTCAAGCGTTTTGATATGATATCGACCACTGGGCTGAGGAGAGCCGTCTCAACTGGCGGATGCACTCCATTCGCTGTCGGAGGTTGTACGGGAAGCTCCTCCGCGACAGAACCTTCTTTGGTGTCAGACTCCTGAGGAGCCTTGTCTACAAGGGCCGCAGAGGTAGGATCTGGGATAGCGACGGATTCCACGACCGGAGACTCCCCATCCTTCACCTTGACAGACTTGCGCTTCTTCTTTTGCGATTTCGAAAGAGGAGGGAGAGGCGGTGCGCCTGGAACGATGCGTTGAGTAGACTCGGCCATTTTTCTGTTTGACGAAAAGGTCAAGAGGGTAAGACAGAGATGAGCTGGAGAAATTGGTCTTGAGGTGTTCAACAGGAGAAGGACGCGCTGAAGTGACAGCGCTCAAAGAGCCTCGGAACCCCCGCACACCACTTGTTCTCACGCTCTCGACATGAATCTACGTCAAGAAACCTCAGCTTCTCATACGAATCGTTTGACACCTCAAGGCCTCATGTATTCGTATCCCATGGAGATGTCTATCATTATGTCAAGAAAGGTGAGATCATTTCAGGGCATTGCTGGTTGTTTCTGTGATCGAAAGGGTACTTGATACGGCAGCTCGTCAGACATCTCACTGTGATTGAACGTCTCTATCGAAGACTTTCGGTAGTGTAAAGGGCAGTGAGCTTCCTGGATTGGCACAATAGCAGCCGTAATAAAAGTAAGCGCGGTGTTCTCTCTAGCTGTCTACGCCCTTCTCACAGGTCGACGCAGGTATCCTTTGGCTAAATCAGTCTAATTTCTACTGACCCAGCCCGTGCAATGGAACGGGCCATAAGTTGTCCGTGCCTGAGTCGCATCCAGAGGCTTCTTCCAAGGTGGACATGATTTATCGCTTATCCAGAAGAATCGTCATCGTATCTCGTGGATCTGCGCTGGTTCTGCCAAAGACGTCTTCTGCCCCCGACCCTGAGAGCATCGGCTTGTAACAGACGAACTGCCGTTACTGAATGGGCATTATCTTAGACACCAACCGTGGAATCACTCATCAAGGCATAGAGGCCTTCAAATCCTGACCGTCTAGGCAATGAAGCGAATGATTTTGTCTCAGACCAGTAGCTGAAACGCTCTGCTCCACGTATTTCTCGCGGGACCGGCTCAGATCTCTCCTCCCCCCGCTTCCTGCTTGCTTTTTTTGATCTTCATCTCATATGGTCGCTCCCTTCACCACGGACAAACTGAATGGCCTCAGCTCCAATGGCTACAACGTGTCACTGAAGGTAGACTCGCAGGCGAAGCTACCACCAATTAGCCGCTACCCCTCTCTCTGCTTTGAGGATGGGAATCTGGCAATTCTCGCCGAACAGTCATATTTCCTGGTGCACTGGGGCGTCCTCAGCCATCATTCTTCATATCTTGACCAGCTCCTCAATCCATTAAACTTTGACGCCGAAAATCGCCTGGATACCAAGCACCGTCTGGAAGGCAGGCCCGTATTCGCCGTCCCAGAATCGCCGAAGGACATGTTCATATTACTATCCGCCTTATACGATGGCCTGTAGGTGTATGCTGTAAGAGTGGAACGTGATGGTGCTGATGACACGGGACTGTAGGTCGACTATTCTTGAGGAAGCCAATGATTTTCAGACCTTGACAGTTCTCCTTCGGCTTTCTGCGAAGTATCAAACCACACGCTTGCGCCTAGAAACAGTTACTCTGCTACTCAAGAGCTGGCCTCTTACTTTGGACCAATGGGATCACAAGGAAGCCAGAACGTCTTCAACGAGCAGACTTTTCTCGCTCAGTGACAGCCCTCTTAATCCTATGTATGACTCAGATACTACGACTTGCCTCATTTTCTGACTTGTCTCCGTGAAGAATGATTATCAACCTTGCGCGCGAGGTCGATGTGCTACAACTCCTTCCCTCGGCCTTTTACGACCTTTCTCGTCAGCTACCTAGCATTGTAGCGGCGGGATTCTTGGATTCATCGTCATCTCACCATCAGCTCTCGCATGAAGATCTAGTTCGACTCCTACAAGGCCGTGAACTTGCCTCCCGCTTCTTCTCCACCTTCATCGTCAACGAGCTCGAAGGCCGTCCTCCTTCACGCTGGTGCTATAACAGCAATGCTGATGATCTCGAGACGAAGAAAAAATGCCAGATTGCATTCGAGAACATCACCATCGAATTGCTTCGCGACGTGAACGGCGTGGTATGCAACCGCACCTCGGACCCGCTGTTTGCGATGGGCGAAGGCTTCAACCTTCAGGGCAACGACGCAACTACCATTGGTCCACGACTATCAAATAAGTATCGTGCGTGCGACGCATGTAGGATCGAGTTTGCGGCCGCCGTTGATGCCGCAAGGCAGGACTTCTGGAATAGACTTCCAGAGTGGTTCGATGTAGAAATACCAGCATGGGGAAGTTCTGTGCAATAATATGTTGTTCGGCATGACATGAATTTTTGGTCATCATTTACTATAATCTTTGTCTGAAACCAAATCATTCTACTCTTTCGTACTCTTGCGATTGCCCGTCCGCGTCAGGACTTGCTTCATCGATTCGTCATGATTGTTATCAGTCTGCTGAGGAGACTAACTATGACACGCTGGTTGACGCGACGCGTCAAACCATGGAGTAGGGTTAGGTCTGCCACTTGACCTCAAACTATCATCGCCGGGAAGATGACCGACCCTTTTCCCCTACTTCCTCCTCTCGATTATCCATCTGATTCAGAAAGCTATGAGCTACCACCTATATTCCCCACATTCTCTGTTCCTAAACTGGCAGACAAACCTCAAGATCCTATCATGGACACCTTGAGGTTCACTCAGAGCGCTCAGAGGCATCTGGCGGATCCTCAGCTTCTGCCCCCTGAGGTCATAGCTTTGACAGATCTATGGCTTTCTGACTCTGGTAAAACCCAGAACATTTGGGCTCACGCAGCAGCGGTAAGTCCAACAAACCAGGTAAGTAAACTCATGGTATCTGGTGTCCATGTGTAGACGGTTGAATACGATTTGATAATAGAGCTACATCAAATCATGGGATTCTCTTCGCGCTTCATTTGTGCAACTAGCATCCCCGGGACCTTTCTTGTCAGAGCAGAGCAATCGCGTATTTTCATCCGCTCGTTATCAGTCAGTAAACCCTCTTGATTGGACTTTATTAACTTTGACATGACCAAGCGTCAACCCTCGCATTCATGATTCACAGACGTACATGATTCACGCAAGTGTGGCAGAAGTACTGAAGTCTATCAAAATGATTTTGATTGGGACTTCCTCTCCCTTGTATGCGTGGGACTCCGAATCTGAAAAGTTTACATTGACTAGCGGCGAGCCCAGCAAACAAGGCGTCCTAGTCATTGATGGAAAAGATGATATTATCAGTGAAAGGTTGGATTATCTACATCATTCTTGCTATCATTCTTAAGTTACAATCTAGTTTCATGCGTCGATTTCTGTCCATTGGGACTCTTCTACGGCGCCTTGAACTATTCACAGATACACTTCGACGACAGTGAGTTTTGTCGTCATCTTATCGGTCTTGGTCTCAACCCAGCCTAGATCCACTGCAATTTCACCCACAGTCCACGCGTTCATACACGCATTGTCCTCTTGTGTCGAATATACACGACTAGGTCTAGCCGACTTTCCCGATAACACGGGCGATTCAATGCACGATTTGAACACGCCAGCAGCCACGTGGATGCATCATGACGAGTATGAACAGATCTTGACTGCCCTTGCGTCTTTATGTCGACGGGTCAGTGCATTGTTTCACTGATGGAATACATTTTATAAATACATCGGCAGGATATGGACATATACCCTCCGGACTATGGAGATCTTCCAACGTCTGCCGAAACGCTACTGTCCGATATTTACACCGCCCTCGAGTCCCACATTGAGCGCGGTTCCTCTCGACTTGTCACCGCGATGTTCGCCTACATCCTGACAATGACATGCCAGGACTATTACCGGCATCTAAGCCGGTCCGTTGGTTATAGTCGCGATTTTGTGGTCTTGAACGCTCACAGATCAGCTGCTTCACAAGACCTCAATTTGGACTTCGGAGTCATAAATGACGACGAGCAAGATGATGCGCAGACAGAGACAGATGGAACCGACACAGAGTTTCCTTGCTTTATGAGTCCTGACGTAACAGAAGCCCTAATACGAGCTAGAGATTCTCTAAAGTTGCTTCGTGCAGCTCAGCCTGAACACCCGTTGCTCCAAGGTGTTTCTTCGTACCAAGAAATAGCTTGGTTTTGGACCGACGAGGACGTCCAGGCCGCCTGGACTCATCGAGATGGGAGCGAACCTTCCACTGATCAACAACATCAGGAAGAAGTCTTCGACGGCATTTCGGACGAATACAAGCCCACCGCTTCTGATCAAGACGTTCTTTCACAGTTTCAAGTATTCGACCTTGAGCCTGGCGCCCATCTCGTTGCACCTTCGCTTTCATCACAGAGCCCGAACGGTCGTCTGGAGAAATTTCTTTCCACCTTCCCCAAGGTTTTGCCGACGATAACGCCAACTCTCTCCCACCTGACTTCCTTGGTCATCGCCCCTCTTCTCGAGCACTGCTATGCTCTTTCTGGTGCCTTGCTCACCCTTTTCCTTTCGCGCTCGTCATATCTGAACTTACATGCTCATCTCTCTCTCCTCCGCTCGTACCTGCTTCTCACATCTCCCATATTCAAGGCGCGTCTGCAAGGCGCGCTGTTTTCGGATGAGGACAATTGGCGGTTCGAAGGGAGTGAGACGCGAGCACTTGCTAAGAAATCTTCACTGCATAGGCTGAGGAGAGCCAAAACCCCTTCGGGAGACGGTCCCGACAGTGGTTGGCAACCTGAGGAAGGCACTGGGCCGTGGGCAGTTGGACTGGGACTAGGGCTGGCGGAGAGAGACTCGTGGCCCCCTGGGGGTGCTGACCTAGGTTTCTATCTCAGGACGGTGATCATGGATTCGTTGGAGTCGCTTCACGGTCTGGGCCGCTTTGACAATAATGAACATGCGGAGGATAGTGACGAAAACAGGAGGATCTTCGTAGAGGCAGAATATAGGCTTGGATTCGCAATTCGCGACCTTCCCGTTGGTACAGGTCGCGAGAGATGGCTTAATCCTTGCTGTGAGTTTTTTTGTTTTGTTTGTCAATTCAAAAGACTAAGGAAGCCTTTTGTAGCAATCGAGTCTCTAGACTTCCTTTACATGGATTACAAGCCACCGCACCCTCTCGACGTCTTGATAACGCCAGATGTGTTGTCGAAGTATCAACGCGTGTTCTCATTCATCCTGCGCCTCATGCGCGGTAAGTACGTGCTTCCTTGTCCTAGACGATGTTATTCATGAAACTGTATAATTTGAAGTTCAAAGTGCATCCAGCACTCTTTTCCGCATGATCAGACAAACATCCAACCCACTCTTCTCGACACTCTCATTTGCGAACAAGCTCCTCCTCCGCTTCCGCTTCATGGCCCAATCTTTCGTCGAAGCCCTGTCATCCTATGTCTTTGACACGGCCATTCGTGGTAACTTTGATGCCTTTCTTGCACAACTCGACATTTCGCCCACGACCTCCTCCGCTTCTGGTCGATTCTCGGATGTCTTCGTCTTGGCCGATTTGCACTCTTCTGTACTTGATGATATACTGAGCGCTTGCCTGTTACGTTCCGGGCAGCGCGCTGCCGGAGACTTGCTGAGAGGATGTTTAGAGTTGGTGCTCGACCTCTGCATCTTGGCAGGGGAATTACGGAGGGGCAGGATCGAAGAGTACAAGGCTCAGCCAGTCTTGGAGGATCTGTTTTCTTCGTACAGCGAGAAAATGACGACGCTAGTAAGCCTTTTCTCGATCTCGATTGCATGAATGCTTCTAAGGTCGATCTGCAGGTGAAAGTACTGAAAATGATGATTGACAAAGGATCCTCGTCGTCTCATCTACCCATCGAATTCGCTCACTTGCAAGGGATGACGTCTGGTTCTCCCATGGCACCTGGCGGCACAGGCAGTTTGCGCTACTTGCTTGCCAAGCTGGACGTCGGAGGACTGAAAGGGGGCTAGGAGCGCCCTATAACAGATGATCGAATTTGTATGTATTGCAGTTGGTATACCGTGCCGTTGTAATGTAAGGAAAGGACAAAGCGAGATGGTGAATGCATGGTTCTTAACGCGACGAGATGAGTAGCAATGGACGAGCAAAGAGAAACAGATGCGCATGGTGTCGTAACGTCGGCGTGAATATGACCGCCCGCACAGGATACAACTATCGAATAAACAGCTGGAATGAAGCGCACAACAAAGATGAAGATGACGGGAACGACCAAAAGTGAAATACAAGCACCAGTCCCTTTCCATTGGATAGAGCAAGCAGGACAGGCTCTAATCTTCCATAGAACCGTCGAATGCCGGACTTACCGAGATAGCAGTATTTTTGCTCTGCTGAACACTAGACTCCTTTTTGATTTTTGATATCTCGCGATGCCAGAGAGCGGAGATCTCTTCCTCCTTTACATCGACTGGCATAAACGTTGACTGGGTCCCGACTTCGATGCCTAGGCCGCGAAGGACTTCATCGGCCCTGACTCCTTCTACAAACTTGATGTCTTGGCCCTTCAAGCCCTTGCTGCCACCGCCAAAAGATGAACTGCGAGCAAGCTTTCTCCCCTTGGTCGGTGATGAAGGACCAGACGACGACGAAAGCGAGACAAGGCCTACTGTCTCCAGCATCCCAGCCAGGTCACAGAACTCGCTACGAGAGACGGGCTTGAACACATCGGCCTCTCCACGAGTGAGAATGGCCGAATAGAAAGAGTGGAGATGGGTTGTGTCGATGCATGAGCTCCCTGGACGGGGTGTAGGCGACGCGGACGAGGAGAGGTTGTTGGAAGAATTTGAACGCTTGGTTGGGGATCGAGGAGGAGTACGGTACGGTGACGTATTCGGACCAGACAGGGTGAGGGCTGCCTCCATACGTTTACATGCCAGAAGGAGGGCGAGGAGAGCAAGGCGAGCCTGGAGGCCGAGGTTTCGGACCTTCATAACGACTTCGCTGTTGCTCGACGTCTTGGTGGAAGAACCCGACATAGCAGGCACGGAACCAACCTTGGATGAAGGAGCATAGGCTTTGAGGGCGGAGAGGATATGGGAAGGAGTGACTGTCGGTGCAACGTAATCCGCTACACGAGCGGAAACGGAGGCCTCGACCACAGCTTGATCGATCGCGCCTCGAAGAACCTCGAATATAGCACGGACATCACCCGTCTGTGAGGCGATCTTCTTTGACAAGAGAGTCAATGAAGGAAGGGGAAGGAATTTTCGGATGACATCCTCTGAGATAGCCAAGTCCTGTTCTGCTAAGGGTTGCAAGCGAGCTTGTATGATCTGAAGCAGCTGTGCGGGCTGGTAGGCCGCAAAGTGAACGGTCTTGACACCGGTGACGCCATGCATCGAGAGCTGAGAAGCTGACGAAGTAAGGGTATGAGTGTTCGCGATGCCGATGATGCGCAGGGTGGATGGATGATCTTCGGCAAGAGAAAAGAGGGAGATCAGAGCATGCGAAGACGTGGCGACGTGATCCATTTCATCCAAGACGAGAATGCTACGCAGTGGAAATTAGTGTATGCAACGACGGTATCAGACTAGTAAGTACCATTTGGAATTGCGGCGCGCAAGAATGTTCTCAACGCAATCGCGAGATTTCTTGCCGCGAGGGAGGGAACCCCCAAGCTCTTGCAATAATCGTTCCCATACGGATTCCAGGCTGTTGAAGGCCATGCAGTTGATGAGGATGATGTTGACACCATGCTCAAACATTTCGACTTCGAGATCATTGAGGACGGCAGTGACGAGAGCAGTCTTACCACAGCCAGGGGAACCGGAAATATACAGCACGGGATTGACGAGATCTTCCGGCTTCGGAGTTGCCGCGAAGAAAGCCGTCGCGAAGTTTCGGATCATATCACGTTCGGCGCTACGGCCAGCGATGTTGGCATTGCTGTTGCATGTGGCACGCAACAGAGCACGAGCACGAGCATGAAGAGGGAGTTGAAGAGAGGGAGTTCGTGGTGGGGTTTGCAGGGCCAGGTGAGACATTGCGGTAGATGGAGTATTGGGTATTTGCAAACTCGACGTTGACGCGCGTCGGCGAGGGGCTTTCAACGAAGATTAATACTCGAACATATACAGGACGAGGCGCACATACTCTGCAGGGATCGCGTTGGAGTCGTGAGTTCTGTACTGGTGCGCCGTAAGGCTCTGGTAACCCTGCCACCCCCCGAAGAGTCGACAACGGGATCACAACGAAAAGGTGCGACATTTTCTTTGTTGCTTTCACCATCGAGGAGGGTTAAAGATGTCCTCGCACGTTTAGCACAAGGGCTGCTATCGGGCGTCAAAAGTTTTGAATCAGTCGACAAGTCCTCGGTGTCTGTCGACGACAACGACGACAACGACGAATCTACATGAAGCTGGCCGCGCTTCCCGAGCACCGAGCTTCTAGTCATACGAGGCGGCGTCTGCATAGTCGACATCGACGAAAGAACGGGCGAAGACGACTGCTGACGACGCTCAACGAGCTGATGAGAGGAAACAAGAGCGACGCAAGGAAAGCTAAGGAAAGTGCCGTGGCGCTTTTACCAATTACCAGATGTTTCCAACTCCGCCCGATCGTCAACGCGTCCCGGGCGCGTACCGCGTCGCGCCCGTCACGTGTCTCATTAGCGCGACGCGCTCGCGTCACGTCCAATCCGCGTGACATCGTCGGAGGTAGAGCGGCGCTAATCCGCGACGTTGTGTTCGACATGCGTTGAGGTTCGTCCTCAAGCAGGTTTCCAAGACCAGGGAAGCTCTCTAGGCATTATAAATCACCATGGAAGACTCCCACAGCATGCAGCAGCCGTCAAGCGAACTCCTTCAGTCCGCAATCATCCTGACCACAGTTGTCTTGGCCTGGGATCCGTTCGCACGATTTCACTTACATGTCCATCGCCGCAGTCCCTGCCCTCTACCGCTACAATGAAGCTTTATGTGCTCGCCCTGCTGACCCTTCTATGCGCGGGAGAGGCTTTTGCGGCTAGCGGATGTGACGATTCCTCAGACGGCGATTCAGATGCCGAGTATGCCTCTCATGTCTTACAGCTACGAATCTCCTGATCAATATTCTCGTCTGACACAGCGATGAAAACACGATCGTCCTAGCAGACTGCAATGGGAGCCACAACAATCGAAGAGGGCGCCGTGGTCTCAGCGGAGGCGCCATCGCCGGGATTGTCATCGGAATCTGTTTGTAGTGCACCATTGCCAGACTATCTTGATGGCTGAATTTTGATGTAGTGGCTCTACTCTCCCTCATCATCCTCATTCTCTTTTGTTGGAGAAGAAGAGCAATGAGAGCTTCTTCTGCGGCTCGTGGCGACATTCCGCCCCCAGTTCCGAGCAAGCCGCAGACACGGGCTGCGATTGACACTGTCACGCCCATGCATAATGTGGATGCCTCGACGCCTTATGATCAACCTCTGCTGTCACACCATCAGAGGGACCTGTCGTCCCTTCCTTCGTTCCATCCCTTGTCCCATTCTTCGCCCCTCACGTCTCATAGTTCGGTCACGTCGTCGGGTTTACCGTCGAGGAATCTATCGCTGTCGCAACCGTCCACGAGCGCGAGGGAAATCCGAGTGGACAGGGAAAGTACAACGACTGCGCCATCGTCTTACAGCAACACACCGGCGCAGTTCTCTACAAGACGCTCGTCGGAGCTTCATTCCGAGATGGTTGGTTATCAGAAGGTCTTACAGGACGAACGTCGCAAAGGGACTTCCGCCGCGGTCGATCCCCCGCCAAGCTACGAAGCGATAGACGTTAAATGAGGATTAACAAGACACACGGTCTCTTGATGTATACATGTATTTCGTGCTGCGCGGATCTGTGTGCATGCCGTCAATGTCTCTAGTCGTACACATACCCTTGACGGATGCGACTTTCGCAGTGCCATAACACAAGTATGCAGGGCCCATACATGATGGATATTGATTCTTGGACTGTCCACTGTCCCTACAAGTCTGCCGATACCATGATCTTGACCCTGCCGCATGCTTCATCCTCACCCCCCCAAGTCCCCAAACCCTTCCAAATTCATTATATAACAACCCCCTTATGGTTACTCATGCTAGTTCCTAATACTGTACCACCTTACTGCACATTTAGCATGGTATAGTAGCGCATACGAGTACAGGTAGCTACATAGGTCGGAAACGACCTGCACAGTCACCAATAAATGGAATTACCAACCAACCAACCATGATCTTGTGTCAAGCATGACAGAGTCTAATGTCTGTATTTCAAACCCCTCGCGATGATCGCACTAAGTTCTCGATCGGGAAACCATGAAACAGCATAAATTGGGTGGTATCAACAGAAGGACTGCATCCTGACAGACAGTTCGCTGACATGCCGGAACGAGTGTTGGCAAGGCAAAAGGAAACATCCAGTCCTAGCAAAAAGTAGCCCTAGTGCGAGATAGTCAAGAAACCAAGGGAGCGATGCGTTCGTTGATCTTGGTCGCCAAGTACTGAAGAATTGGGTGCTCGTCACGCTTTGCACCCTCGAAGCCGTCCGTGTTGACCGAGGACAGAATTTCCGTCTCTGCCTTGCGTCGGGTGTGCAACATAGCCATCAACTCCTTCTTCCACTTCATTGGCAGCATGTCCGGAGGTCTCTGAAGCATTTTGATGGCCTAACAAGCGAGATCCTGCGTTGAAGAATTCGGGCAAGAAGATGAGACTCACCTTCTTTTCGTCATGGCTTGATATCGGAATTAGCATGTCCTTATCGATACCCAACCTAATGTAGCAAACTGAGTCAGGAGCTCCCATGATCAAGAAGGTACTACTCGCTTTGACAACTCGCTCGCCCATATCCCGATGCACACCACCCTGTTGGCTGCTAGGCTTTCGCGCTCGTGTTGCATGGCATGGCTTCCAAACTTGTATGTGGATACGATGTCCAACCCAAAGGCATCCCCATCAACTAAAGCTAAAATCGGTTTGCTGAGCAGAGCCCAATATCAAGCTTTGTCAGTAGACAAAACAAGACATAGAAAGGAATGCGCACCTTGGAGGAAGATTGTCCGATAGGGTCTTGACAAGCTGCCGGGTGGCCAAGTCCGGGTAGCCTTTACCCTGACATACCTATGAGTCAATCTCTTCGAAAATGAAGTGTTGATTAATCACTGTTATGATGAGACCAGGTCCGGGAAGAGATTGGTGCTTAGCGAGGCGTAGTCTGCAAAGCGTTTGGAATACAGCCTTATCCGATGTCAGGATCTAGGCCATGAGGAATCATGTCCTTTTTCACCTCTTTTTCGACAATGAGGACCCATGAAACCTCTTCTTCGAGCTCGAAGCGGACAATGTCCTGGGCGGTAGGAATAAGGATACCCTAGAAACACTACGTCAGAGGGACCGAAAGGGATTATTGTAAACGCGAGAGGACCTCAGAATCAGTCGCGCGGAGAATCTCATCCCCAACAAGATGTATGCAAAGACCAGAGCCGCAGACAAGGCCCTTGGATGATGCCCGCTGACATCGTTGTCAGTCGCATTGAAACCGAGCTGTGAACAAATTAATACTGACGACGTTTAAGTCAGCCCTTCCAACTCCTATGGTGGCAGCAATGTCGTCAATGAACTAAAATTGCCTCCGTTGCTGTCTGCATTCAATCAGATAAAGAACCATGTGCATACGCGGTCGACGACGCTTTGGGATTTGAAAAGTGGGACATCCTTGTAGTACATGTCGCTGCGAGGAAAGCGAAATACTTGTAGTTTCGCTAGCCATCTAGAAAAATCATTCTCACCGTTTGGTGGTCGGAATTCCATCAACCACGGCCTGATGAGCCAGATCCACAATCCTAAATAATTGAGCTAGGAAGCATGAGGATTAGATCTGATAAAGGAGCGCATATATGAAGGTAAATAACCAAAAGGCCTTGCGCTTGACCCTTTTCCATTTAGAGGAAAGCGAAGAGAGCGTAATGGCGAAGTCCTACAGCATACGTTATTTTCTTGTCTATCTTAGAAGGTGATGTACTCACTTGTCCTTCGATCGCTTCCTTCGATTGGCCAAGTGCACTTTGATTCTTTGGGTAGTTGCAGGCTTTTTGGGATGTGTGCCATCCTCTTTCATCTTCGGTATGGCACAAGCGGCAGAGATCTGAGTCAGAAGCGATAGGACCATATTCTCGAGACCATCTAACACATCAGTACTGAAAGGATAATAGACGGGTGAATGATGGAAGGCCAATACTGTCTGTACTACGAACCATGCAGTTGTTCTGTACTCCACCCGCGCTTGCTCTTGCGGATCGTCATTAATGATTTCCTCTGTATGTGCTATGAGCTTTGAGGGAGTCAAAGCCTTGGTCGAAGAGCAAGGTTCATCATCAGAAAAGTCCAAGGCGGCATCACCCGCTTCCGTATAGGTTTGCTCAATTACTGCACAGTCCGAGAAATTGTCCTCATCGAAGGGTTGCAAAGGTGCCCACAAGCCATGATCACAATGACCAAGATCATAATTGAAATCCATGAGAACGTCGGCCATGTCTTTCACGTATCGAGAGTCAAAGGAGTAGGAGAGAGAGCGTCCTTGCCCTTCTGGGAATGTTCGAACTGGTTCAACGAGCACTAGACACGATCGTGGCAACGCGACTGGATCGGTCATGTGATGTGACATGAGATCACGTTTCTAATATTGCTTCAAGTTGCCACGCACCGACCTGCACTGATTGGCAGTTTGTAAAGGTCTGTATGGTAAGACATAGTCTGCAGCTATCCTTAAGGCTGTCCTAGCATGGGCTGGTATCCTGGAGTTTCGAACTTTACGAGATATGTTATCAAAACTATCTGAACTATAAGCTATCTCGCTTTCAATTGGCCAATTTGTACCGCCTATGTTAGCACTTTTGAATAGGTTTCGAATGTGTAGGGAACGTAACCCACCAAGACCCCCGTTGCACGATGACTCTGCCGTTATCGTGTTGAAACGCGTCTGAGGCTCGCGACGCGTGGGTCGCGACGCGTTTGTTTGTTTGGCCGGTGATGAACAAAGACGGACGAATTGGACCTCAGCCACCTCTGACAACCGCCGTATTTCTTGGTCGTCTCTTTCTTGTCTTCATTCTCCTCTGCCTCGTGAGCTCATCGGCTTCAATCTTGGTGCTCGACAACGTTGTTACACAGTCGCCGCGCTGGCTAATCGCGATACTTTACGATGACTACTCTTCTTCGTCGGCCTGCTCTCACTCCGCGGACTCTCCCCCAGCTCCCCACAGTTGTCTCGCCTTTACAAGCGCGGTCAAAGGCATCGACTTCGACCTCTAGCAAGCGACCACGCTCTCCAGACCCAACGTTCGATAATCAGTCGAACAGCGTCAAGCGCTTAAGGGCCACGCCTCCACAAACCGCGAGTCGTGACGATGACCCAAGAAACAAGGATCGCCGCCGGGCAGAACGAGAAGCTCAGAACGAAGAATTCAAAACCAAATATACCCGCGCTTTCCCTACTTTTGTATTCTATGTTGACTGGGATGCCGATGCGGAAGGCCAGGCCGTCAAGGAACGACTCTGTGCTAGAGTCTTGCATATGGGTGCAGTGCGTACATATATCACGGACTGCAAACAGATGCTGATTCACAGTGCCAATCGACTGCGGCCCCTGACGTGGCCAGCAAATCGACGATTTCTTCTCCAATGCAATCACGCACTTCATCACGAATAAACCGATACCTTCAGACGACCTAGGCGCCAATAAGGAGAATATGTCGAGGTCTCGGCTCAGGACTTCAAGAACATCCTCACTTCTAAAGAGTCCTATCAGGCTCAAGGGCCGGTGAGTATCGTTCACCGAGCTTTCAAATCCATATGCCGAACACATACTCGCACCAGGGCGACAGACGATGTCCCTTACGACAACCTCGTGCGGAAGGCCATATCTTTCGGTATAAAGGTTTGGAGCATCGCCAAGCTCGAGAGTGTCCTTGATCGATGCCAGGCACCTGGAGCTCCTGCTGCTGCCGCCGCCGCCGCCGCTTCTGCGGCTCTTTCCAATCAACGTTCCCTGTCCCGGGCCCTCAAATGGGAGCAGCTGAATGGGACGACCGAACGTGATCCCCAACAGAAGCAGTATAAATTTCGATACTTCTCCAAAAACAGCTACTTCGTTCTCGTCGAGGACTTGAAACAAGAGTTAGCCACCATTCACGCAATGGAATATCGAATTACCAAGAAACCCGATGGTAGCGAACAAGGCTCCTGGCCGGTCCTGCACTGCCACCCCAAAGCTCGCGGGCCCTTCATTGAGTATGACGAGAGAGAGGCGCGGCGGGCCGCGAAGCTTGAGAAGCAGGACAAGGAGAGGGAGGAAGAGCGGCGACGACGGAAGGCCAAGCTTCGTGAACGAGAACGTCAACGGCGAGCTCATGAAGAGGCGCAGGCACAGATCCAGGCCAAGCGCAGTGGCGATCTGAGGCGTACTGTGTCGATGGTCAACCTATATCGACGTGTCCAAGAGGAAGATGCCGCGAATGGCCTGATCGACCTTGACGCTGAGCTCTGCGATACTATGGACTCCGCGAACGCCTCTGGGTACCTGCAGTCTGGGACCTACATGGCCGCATCAGGCAATAGCGTCTCGATCACTTCCACTACTGGGACGACGTCGACAGCTGGGCATCAACTTCGCAGTGTGCAGCTCCCGGCGGGGCTGCGTGAGAGGCTGCAGCAACAGGTAGTTACCTCACGGAGAGTGACGCTGGGTCCCGCCGCGCAGAACCGCAAGATCGGAGATATGGGCCCACCTGTTGGTATTCCCGAGAGGAAACCCCTGAGGAAAAGCAAGAGTACCAATACAATGAAACTACCCGAGCGCGAGGAGGGGTCCAAGCCTGGATACTGCGAATGTTGTCGCACCAAGTTCCTCAGTTTCTCCGAGGTCACTACATGTCTCCTCTTTTAAATGGCTGCGACTAACTGCGAGATCTTTGGCTAGCATATCAAAAGCGTTAAACATCGCCATTTCGCCCAGAACGACAACAACTTTCTCCAACTTGACTACGTACTTGCACGTGTGCGCCGACAGACGCGTCAGGAGACCGAAGCCGCGAGGAAAGATGAGGCAGCGGTGCGCGGAGATGTTGGCGATCATGAATACAGTCCCTCTCGTTCGGAATCGGAGGAGGTCGAGGTTGATCGGAATGTGCGGACCGTATCTTCGAGCGAAGGTGACTTGTTGCCTCCGCCTCAAGTTCAGGAGAACGAGGAATATGATTCGGAGGCTGATGCGGAGGGAGAAGATGACGATGAGCTGTGAGTGTTTTGGCGCAGCCTTCGTCCATCGGAGTTTGTTGTTCGTCATCACCTTTTGCTTGAAGAACGATTCAATGGACGGGTCTCATACACCGGATACTTCTGTATTTTTCCCAGTGCAATTGTATAATATATGCATCCCTGTCATCGTTTCTGCATTTCTTGTCTTGTTTCTTTATGGGATAGACACGTCAAGAGAATACAGAGCTGAATTGACGAACGACATTTGTTCAGGTACCATTTTTATACAGCTGAGTCCATTACATATCAATTGCAGGATAAATACAGGTATAAAGCGACGTGAATAATCGTGATAATCGTAACAGAAGCAGTGAGACGGAATACATTCCGAGTCAGCTCAAAAATCCCAGGATCCAAAGGAGAGTTCAAACAATAGTGACCGTGAGGAGCTTGGTCGTACCATCTGTCGCGATGCCTAGGAGATACACAAATCAGACGTCGAGAACATGTGATGGGAAGCTGAAAAAACAGACCGTGATTGACACCAGTACTTCCGGCAGCAAGAAGGCCCGTAAGGTTCTCAGCGACAGTCATATATGATACGCCGTCAAACGAGGTAGTGCCTGCAGTGGCCGAGACGAGGTCGTCGCTGGTGTAGAGGTTCGACATATATATAAACTCAGTAGATGTGATAGTTAGATAGTACTCGCCGCCCGATATTATAGCCATCTGGAACAATGGTATGGCCCTCAGTGACGTTCTGATATATGCATGGTTCAGCGCAAACATTTCCGACATTATAAAATTGCTGCTTACCTCTTCCTTCGAGACGCTGTAAAATGAGAACGGAATGATAAGAATGATATGTGCAACAAGCACACGATATAACTCACGCAAGGAAGAGTGCGCCGCTGTTTGCGCTCGGCCCATTCTGCCGCCACATTCTGTTCACCGTCGTCAGTTTGGCAGCCCCACCAGTAGCATTGAAGCCTAAGGGTCGAATTTACCTGAAGTGGTTGCCGCCAATCAAACTCTCCAAGCAGGTGCCAATATCCGCATTGCCATAGTCTTGGCGCAGCTCGATCGTCTGATTTAGGGAGCCATTACCATCTCCGAGATTCGCTGTCTGCGGGTCTCCAAGATGGATGCCGAAGCATTCAGTAGAGCTGGGGCGCTGTTGTGAGCTATATGATCTGCACGATTGTGATGTCTCGACCTACAATCCAATGGAGCGGGCATAGTTGAGGAAGCCATCGTCTGTGAGCACGGCGGCGGAGCTAAGGCCGGAGATGATGACCTGTATGATGCACCTCCGGTACGTCACGCCAGATGTATACTTTGAGAATTGAGACTCACATTCAGAGGCTCGCCCAGACCGCCGCCCACTGAGTCAAGCATGGATCCACCCCCTGCATTGGGGTCAAAAAACGAGACAACGCGTTTAATATTCAGCCCTGAGCTGGCAAGGATGGCGGTAGCTTGAGCGGCCAGGAAGCACCAGAGAGCGATACGAGCCATGGCTTTAGGCTAGTGAGGGAAGGGACAAAAGGCGGAGAATGATGGATGGAAGAGGTCGGAAAGGATCTTTTATATCCGTAACGCAGCGGCAACGAACGTGGCATATGCTGCCGCTGCTACCGAAGTCGCTATTTTGAGAAAATGGAATTGAAGAGCTGATAAGAAGCTTGTGCAATACATGATGTATGAAGGACAACCATGTGATGGCGGCTTCCATGGCACTGCTGGATAGAACTCTAGCGCACTAAGAAGTTTAGACAGCATCCCGGAGCAGCAAGAGCTCAGCTGATGGAAGCAACGTGTCACGATGAGCTGTCACATGCCGGTGAATCCAGCGCAAGTGCTGGCATCTGTAAAGCTGCTCTGATGAGAAAGGCGTGTATCTCAGTGAGAGCCGCAGTGGAAGATGTCGCACACCTTCATAGCGTCATCAGTGCTGACTAATTCCGCATCTATCTTGGTGACTTGCCTTATCCGGCGTGCTTGTGTCGCCGCTTCCTTCAAGTTTGGCTAAGTGCGCTTGCTAAGTACTGCGATTCCTGCACGTTCGATATCAGACACGTTCCGCGGCTTGGATGGAGATGTGGGCCGTAAGGAGGGCCTATCAACGCCACCAAAGGCCGAGAGTCCGGGCGCCAGTACGGCCTCACTGGACCCACCAAGCATACAGCACGCTCTGTAACGTGTAGGAGGAAACTCGAGCGTATTCTTGAACTGAATGCACCATCTATTTCAAGTTCAACTGTACCTGAGGCTAAAACTTCCGCACATCAAGGTCTGGTGAAAATCTTTCCCAAACCAAGGACTGCAGCGAGGTCAGAAGAACTGATGAATACCCACCAGACACGTTAGTCAACTCGATCGCGAGGAATGGAGGGGAACGAAGCTCACCTCCTGATACAACTCTGTTAGCGACATGCTAGCCGGGATGGGCGACACAATCATGATGGTGTATACGTATCTGCAAGGTCCAAGCGCTGTAGAATACATGGAGAGCGTTTCTGACGGCAGTGTGCCCGGTATCTGTCGGCCCGCGTGATTAAACTTTGTCATTCTTCTTGCCCATCTAGGTAACTAAGTACGTAACGACTTGAATGGATGTCTTGTGTTAAGGAAGAAAGAGACAGGAATCCTCACAACGCTGCGTTGTATTTGAGATTAATATTCACCTGGAGACCACTGCATGAAGGAGAGGAAGTTGAAATAATTTTTGTGCTTTGTTCTAAGAGGCACAAAGACAGGAGCTGTCACAGCGTCACAGTCACACTTAGAACGAACTAAGTTCCTAGTCCAGGAAAGTTGATCTCTCTAGGATCACGGTTACCCCCTCCACGACATTCAGCCGCACGACCACATGTAAGTCCCGTTCATATCGTTTTCTCCACACCATCTCCTTGCATCCTTGGAAAGTGACGAAATATCGCCCTGTTTTGTCAGCTCTATCGCTTCGCGTGGCCTCATTAGCATTCGTGGCAGCTCTTGGCGCCTGCAAACTCGTGTTTTCGTTTCTTCCCATCCTTCTAATCCATTCTTTCGTGAGTCAATTGAGTCCGATTCATGATTTTATCTGACCTTTTTTGTTTTATAGTAGTTTCTCCGTCGCCCTGCTGTGCCCTCGAGATGTCCGATTTAAGAATGGGAATACCTTCGCTGGGAGAAGCCGTTGATGATAGTCAGCTTACCATCAGAATTCCAAACCCCAAAGTTTTTATGGCTCGTCAGTCTCAGTGGAAAGGGCGTAGAGGGAAGCCGAGGTGTGATCATTGTCGATTAAATAACTTGAAGGTCGGTCCCAGATTTTCTCTATCTTGTGTTGTGTGACTAGATTTGGAACAGTGCGACAGGATCCTTCCAACATGCAATCACTGCTCGTGGGCGAATCGGGAGTGCAAGTACACGCCTTTACCGACACCAGCCCACCGAGGCATACCTCGTTGCGATAGGTGTCGTTTTCACAATCTGAAGGTCAGCTCGTTTCTTCGTCATTTCGAGCCCAAGGCTTATGCTTCAGTGGCTCAGTGTGATCGAAATCTTCCCGTTTGCAACCACTGTGCAGGAGATGAAGGTGTAGAATGCAATTACACTCCAAAGAAGCGACACAAAGTTCCGTCAGACCATGCTGCCGCCGTTGCTGCTGCCGCCGCCACCACCGCTGCTACCATTGCTCCCGCTGCTTCCGCTTCTGCCACTGCTTCTTCTTCTGCTGTTCCAAAGGAAAGACCAGCACCTTACACTGCTAAAACAGCTTCTTTTCTCATCTCAGATATGCCAAACGAGGAGAGTTATACCACTGGAAATTGGATTGCGGAACATCCGGAGGGCGCAAAGGGCAAACTACCCTCGGGCATGTACGAGATCTACTCGGATGGTTCGCCAGGATCTGATGATGATTCTGCCGATGGTGTCAATACTCCCAAGCATCGTCCTCCCTATGATAGCAGTACTTGGAATTCTCGCGCCCGCTCTATGGGTTCGTCTGCATCAAAGTCGTGTACCTTTGACAACAAACTTCTCCCCGGCCGTCATCTCGATCCCTGGTACCATTCCACATTCGCACCCCTTCCGAGGTCTATTCTGCAGGGCATCCGTACCGTGAATCCTACCGAGATGCCCACCCGACCGAATTACGATGAGGCTTTGAACAAATTCCTTGCAGAGTTGCCCGCCGAGCTCCGCGAGATCGCTGCGTTCACACCAGAGACATATGCGGATCTTGCGCGCGCCGTCGTGAAGGGTGATTTGTCGACCTTGACTCCTCGAGTGACCTCGTGGGTTCAATACCATCATGTGCGTCCCGGATCCCGGAAGTACCATCTACTTCTACTCCCTCGTGAAGCATACTTCAGCATCCGTGGGGAGAAAGAAGAGAAATTGCGGAACGAGTTCATCGCGGAGGTAGATGGAGAAATACCAACGAGCAAGAGTTCAGCCACCTCCCTCGGGCATGGCCCCGGCCAACATGTCATCAATAGCCACGAGGGCGTCTCAGCGTTTCTCAGAGTCCCTGTTTCGACACAGATCTACGATGTACTGGTTTATGCGCACAAGAACCACGCTTCGACAACTCAAACGCTCGCACAAGTCAGACAGGCCGGAATCGTACGTGTCTAGCCATTCTTTCCACCTACATATGCAGTATCTGAATATAAGGCTTAGGCTTCCGTCACTTGGCCCATGGTGGAGACATTTGTTCGCTTGTGTCCCTTATGCAGTGCGCGGGCGAAACCGGCAACCCTGTGAGGTTTTTTTTGTCCATGGATTCCAGATAGGTTATATGCATGTTAGTTTCTTTTATACGCATGGTAGCCTCTTTTATGCAACTTGGTAAGGGTATTGGAAGGGTGGAACGTTGATTTTACCAAGAATAAATTGTTGACAGCTTGTGTTAAAGTGTAATCACCAGTCGTTGTGTACGCTTCCAGCCATGGGTTTTCTGCTTTTGACTATTGATAGTCGTCTAAGGACTGGCCACTTGGTCAGAATGCGAGTATAATCAATGAACAGCAGAGCATCTATTGGAGAATTCCACTACATTCAATCAATGATCAAGATCCAAGAGCGACAGACTGTTAGAATCGTTGCACAATCACCGTGACATCATCCATCCATTTCTCGTCCATTTCCACAGTCAGATATTGCGAGACCAGACGGGTATCCGCTCCACCTAAAGCGTCTCTCAGCAAGACTAAAGATAAGTTGCCCTGCTCTCGTGAATCTAGAGACCGTCCGACAGTCCTGACCCATCGATTGATTGTGTCCGCTCGCGAGCGATCATCGTATAAATCTCCCAGGCCGTCGGAACACATCAAGAGAAAGAGGTCCCTCGGTCGACCAGGAGCACCTCTCGGTAGAGGCAAATGATAGACGTCAGGCGTGCTGGACACGTACGGTGGCGTCATGATGCGAGAGATGAAGGGCTCTGGTCTCTCCACAGTCCACTCTTGGCGGAACCCAAGAAGAACCCGCTGAGAGTAGATTGCAGGTATCTTGAGCCATGTATCACCGACAGCTGAGGATACGTTTCAGTCATTGTCCTGTGCATTCCATAGGGTAGTCTTACAACGAGTAGGGCCCAAAAATCCTATGACTCTGTTATCTAAGGTGGACTCTCGTTCTCCAGGGTGCTCGCTTCGAATGCGATGAATTTCATGAAGATTTTCTCCATCATGAAGCGTGGTGGCGAAGCTAGCATGCCACTGCCCTTGCGCGCTTCGGGAACCGAGAACTGCAGAATGTTAATTAAAGACCGTGATCGAAAAAGAACGGTGCGAAGTACCTGCTTGGCAGTCTCCTAAATTTGCTACCCATAAATTGCTTTTGGTCGGATCGGTCAAAGTGATCAATGCCGTACTCCCTTGGAGACAGCGGATGGCAGAAGTGGTGTTTCGTCCGCCAGTGGCCCGATCGTCAATTATGTGTCGGATCTGCCCGTCGCTCATACGCGCTAAAGCCGCCGGACCACCCGGGAACAAGTTCAAAAATTCCGTAGTGATCGAATGGTCGAACCGAACGATGGCGTCAGACAGAATGCTGGAGATTCGATCCGGAGAAGGAGGGGTCCTGGGGGACGCGCGTAGATACGCGTCTAGGGAGTGTTTGACCATGGCCGGGATGGTCTGCGCGGTATGGTCTACTGTTGAATGACCAGCATGACCTATTGAGACGTCAGCATGTCACCCAGACATTTGTATGCGTATTCACCGTCGAATATGGCAGTGAACACCCATGTGCCCCCTGGCATCGGCCAGTGTTCGATGCGCGAGCGGTCCTGGCTTCTAAATTCAAAAATAGGGCACGGCTGGAATGTGATACCGTCGACGCCTTCTCTGGAGCATGGATTGGCTAGCCTTCGAAGCTCGTTAGATAAGTGTGTCTCCGATAGCATACGATAGGTCCATCTCTCGGGACCCCCACGACCCATGTCTGTGGTAGAGAAGTCTCGAACTTCATCGAGAGCGCGACGGTTATCTGCAGCGGTAGCTGAAGTCAGGGACACCACTCGGTGTTGCATGGTGAGACTTTGTTGGTGGAGTGTGGAGCACTATCTGGACTCACTTTTTATATATGTGAGACGCCGATAATGCGTCGCAGGTGAGTGGGCATCATAGCCCGATCCGTAACGAGGAACTGCAACATGATGGTGGTAGCGTTTTCTCCTTTACGATACAAATGTTTGATTGGAACCGCGAGTCGGAAGATTCCGCAAGAGTGAGTTGGCGGGCAAATCATCAGGAACGAGTCCCTGCTCGCACCCAGAAGGGAATCGAAGGGGAGAAGTAAGGTCGCAGTATGAGGGGAAGTCGAAGGCCTAGAGAAGCAGTCTCTGAAAAGGACGGCATGGGTGTGACTCAATGACCAAGACTGATGATGTGGTGATGCTTGTGTTGCACTGAGACGATCCGAGGATTGCGGGTGGCTCGCTCGAGCCTGAGAGTTGTCCAGAAGCATATCAGAGCATAGCCCAGATATATGAGTCTACATTAAATGCGATGGGACAATGCAGCATTTCCATTTCGCGGAGAGCGCGCGAACGTGTGTAAATTTCTATATTGGGCGCGGTCAGCGGTTGCGGCGCTTGTGGCGTGGGTTTTTAGATTGACCAAGAGGTCTCAGCAATCTAGAATCTCGAAGCCCAACTCGAACTCTACGTTTATCGACGATCTCCTTATGTTTGCCGCAAACCATGGCTATCATGTCATAGGGACACTCGACTCCAGTATCCGGACATATGCACACCAAGTCTTGGCCGGCAATGTGGATGGTAACTTCCGCTGGCAGAGAAGCAGTGTCAGCCAATTCTATTTTGTATGTTCACTGCGGTTCATGTGTTCAGGCAACGGCACCACCCATCCCCTACCGATACCACCATAAGCAGGGTTTCTCCATTCAGTAAGCGTCAGCAACAGCAATATAAAAAAAAACTTCAATCCGAGAGGACAAAGATTATTGCTCCCACAAATTCGGTTAGATCGTCATATCCCACTAATTTCAAAAACACTCATTTCCGTGTGTATGCATGCTCTCCAACTAAATTGTCCAATGTTGCTCAATGGACGAATCAGGAACAAAGCCTTTGCGATATCTTCCGTGGTCCGTTAATTGGTGGCGGTGTCCTGTCCCCCGATCTACTTTCACCCACTTTCACGAGCCTCGTTGATTGTAAGGGGGGATAGTGTGTAAACATTCACCTCACTCTAACACCACATCTACGCTGCATCTTGATGGGTCAGGGCGTCGGCGGATTTCAACCGTTCCGCGTGTCTTCGGAGCTACTGGGGCTTCTCGAGTCTTCTGCGGCTAGACTGCTCAGGTTAGAACCCTCTTCCCCAAGCCAGTAGCTTCTTACCGTCAATTTTCTAGAGACAAACACAAGAAGATCAACGGCATGCCACCATACGATTTCATCGTTCTTCATATGCCTCCTGATCTCGTTCCGGAAAGACAGTCCTCGATCAATGGTACCCGAGCTGCCCTGAATGCAAACCAGCGGCTTTCCGCTCAGTCAAACCCCTATGTTTTCAAACCGCCCTGAATCCCTCAGGATGGGTCTGTGATGGCAGTTTCGCGATATCTCAACAAATCTCAACTCCCTCGAATGTTTTGACTTTCTCATTTACGGGTCTTGCCGGTGACAGGAACCATCCACTCGCACCTGAAGCCTTCAGTTTCAAAGAGTGATTTAGGTAACTAGTGCCGTCAATAAACTGGGACGCGCCCGCTATTCCCCGCGGACTGCGTCATTGCAGTAGCTTAATCACCGATATCATCCACCGCGGATTGCCGCCACGGTGCCTGCAGCTGAATTCGGTCGGTGCAGCGCGCTTTGTACGTACACACATACATCAGTCCGAGTCTGCTCGTTACTTATCCAGTGCGGAACCACGTACGACGTACAGCGGCGTTCATGCGATGGCCATGCCGACGGAAGCAGCACGCAATTCCTCCGAATCCTCATATGCCTCCACATTTACCATTAGCATCGTGACCGACTGTCCTATTTCCTCTTCGGGGGTGTTTCGTATGTTGATGTGCGTCCCATTTCAAGTTACAGCTAGGATACAAGGTCGCTGGACCACCCATAATGTACGAATGTGCACACCTTCGAAGCTCCACACATGCTCTGGAAAATTCGGGCGCAAGACATTGACTTGCCATTTGAGCGCATCATATCAGCGATAGTCCACGACAGGGAAGCAATACAAAATAGACACAAGCTCGTAAATACTACCGTGCATTTTCGAGACCTCTATTCTCCCACACCTTCTAGCCACGCGACGCGAGAACAGTCCATTATCAAAAGAAGCGACGGGCGGGATTTGACGCTCCACACCGCGCCATAGTCGCACCACAATATACAGACGCATGCTTGGAACCCTTCTACGTAACGCAACCGGCCAACCGGTCAGCGCGCCGCATTGCTGGAGGCGTCTCCCCGAGATTACGCACACAACTCGAAGCTCGCGAACGCGAGGTCGTACCCTCCGAACTCATAATTGATCTTGTCCGTCCTCTTGTACGCGCCCCCCGCGGCGGCGGACGACGTCAGCGCGGCTCTGAAAGCGCGCTGAGCGGCCTCGACGGCAGACTCCCCTCTCTCTTCCTCGGCCTCGCTGTTCCCCTCGCTCGAAATGAAAAGCGTGAGCGAGAGGCGCCCTGGCTGGAATATGTCCACGACGCGCCGAACGAGCGTCCTGATGTCGGGAATGCTTTGTGGTTGTGGTGCCTGACGACTTGCGAGGGGCACATTACATTCGAAGCTGGCGTAGGACCAGCCTTCTTCGGGCGTGACGTGAATGGTGTAGTACCCTTCCCCGCCCTCCTCATCCGTGCCCGCCCCGGGGGCTTCTCTACCCTCCGCTGCATTGCCCCACTTTAATAAAGCGTTGGAGGAGTAGCCACAGGGCGAAAATGCGAAAGCATCCAGAGTAGTCAGATGAGGAGGGAACAGATCGGAAATTCCGATTGCGGACGAAAGTGTTTGTGCACGCGAGGACGGCGACTCCCCGGACTCGTCCGCGTCAGGCCCAAAGATGAAAGATTGCGTAGCATTTGGAGACAGTCGGGTCATGAGAATTTCAATGGTATAATCAGTGCGCTGGGAGACTTTTGGTGGGTCGGCGGGTGCGGGTAGTATTTTTTCAGGGCTCCCCGAGGCGTCAGAGGCGTCAGGAAGGGCGGTTGCACATGCGACGGGAGAGTTTGAAGCATCACTAGAAGGATTCGTGATGTAGAGGAGCCAGTGATCGCCGTTCACTTTGCCGACCGTATAAGCGGCTCCATTTTCGAATATTCCATCCAGGTACTGGACCTCGTTTTTCCACTCTCGGTGAGGGCCCTTCTGGCGCTCAGGGAAGAAGTATGATTTGCGGGAGTAGAAGCAACGATAGACGGATGGAAGAGAGGCATGTTCGCGCGCGATATCTAGGATACGCGGCAATCCGAGCAAATTCAGGGTAGTTCCACACGTCTTCAAGATGAGACGGTGTGGTGAGACGAAAAAAGAGGATTCACTGCATGGGAGATGTCAGCGAGGGGAACTCAATATGATAACGGATCATGAAGAAGTGTTTTATCATGAAGCGAAGGGGTCGATGTGAACTCTGCCCTGAGTCTGACAAGGCATATGTATGTGTTCGGCAAGAAGAACAAAGCTGACGGAAAGCGCGTTGAGTGCGAGTGAGGGGCGAGATGCCTTTGGCCGCTTCCCCCTCATGAGATTGACGGAAGCATGTCAGGCGACGCCGTCACGATCCATTACCAGAGACTGGACTCTGAGGAAAGAGGCCATGTGCGCATTGACACGGGGTCCTGGCCGCAACATTCATCGAACATTGGGTGATCATTCGATACTCACCTCAGCAGATACGCATCCATTTCCGACCCTTCTATCACGCTCAGGACTTGACATTTGACGATGGCAAGCATGTCCTCCCAGACATCCCTGGGGACCTTCCTCAGGCCGAACTTGCCGTTGGTGGCGATAGATGCATCCGGCACATCAGCCGGGCTGGGAGCGAACCAGATCTCTAGAAGCTTTTCGGGTCCTTCGAAAGGAGAAGTGGCGGAGACGTCAACATTGTCTGCCATATGTCACGTAAACGGATGGTGGGAACGTGTTCGAACGGCGAGTGGGAGTTTTTGATCGTCTGAGGACTAATTTTGGTGTCGAAAGGGATGCTATCGACGGGGAGGAGGACCAGATACGCCGCAGAGGGCAACCGCTGGATGCATGTAACGTAGGTGGGGAGAGAGGGAGGGGAGGGGAGAGAGGATGAATTCCTCCGGGCAGCTCGAGTGATCGATCCAGCTCAAAATTTTGAAGCTGCTCTCCATCTTGGGAAACAGCGCGTCATCACGTGGGAAAGTCACGCCGTCCAGCGCCGACGTTCGTGCCGGAAAGACACCTCAGCTCCAAAAAAACGATCAAAATCATCATCCTCAGCGTTGCTGCAGCCCACGCTCTCCAACATGCTCGGTCGAATATTTCCTCGCGTTCCAAATTTGCGCACTCTTTTGCCCCGCGTCTCCCAACCCCTTCTCCCAACCTCACGCTTCGCCTTGGCGGACTCTCGTATACTCACCCGCGTACCTCGCTCATCCTCAAGCCGTCTGTTTCACCACACACCAGCACGCCTCTCCTCGTCGCCACCGCCTTCTCCATCATCCAACGAGACCCAAGCAGATGCCAGCACCTCCCTCTCACAGCGTCTCCGAGTGCTCATCAAATCGTACGGGTGGTATGCCCTCGGAATGTACATCGTAATCTCTGTCGCCGACTTCAGTGTCGCCTTTGCTGGCGTCAACCTGCTCGGTGCAGAATACGTATCCGCGGTCGCTGCTTCCGCTAAGGAGTGGGTGCTTGGTTTTGTGTCCTCGCGCCCTCCAGAGCCGGGGAGGGAGGAGCTGGATGCCGTCGCAGCGCAGACCGGTGCCGGCGGGAACGAGGGGCTGTATGCAATGCTCGTCCTGGCTTACACCGTGCACAAGACCCTCTTCCTGCCGGTCCGAGTGGGCTTGACCGCGGCCTTGACTCCTAGATTGGTCGGCTGGCTACGGGCAAGAGGCTGGGCGGGTGGTGCTGGTGCGAGAAGGGCGGCACAGGAGATGAGGAACCGGATACGGAAAGACTTGGATTGATTTCGGTATCTGCTGTGGACGATGTCCGTGATTAACACTCCTCACTTATGGTCCTGGTGTCTTTCTCGGGCCTAATCATGACGCGTACGTTCTCGACCATTGAGCATTCATTTATTTTATCATCCCATCTCATTTTGTACAAGCAGATTGTCTAAATACATACCAGTACAAGTACGTACTCGTACAGCGAACAGGCCTTAATGGAGACGCCGGATCGAATTCACCCTGCAGTGGAGTTGATTCATACTCCGGGGGCTTCATCCTCTAACAGATGTCAAATCTGCATTTGAGTGCGAGACGCTGAATGTCGGTATGTTCGCACCTTTCAGGATGCCTTCCTTCACCAGCTCCTCAGGCTTAGGTCTCTGCTGGAGCGCGTGGTCTAGTTTATCCTAATTCGCACGGATCAGTCGCTCGCTCCCGTGCACATCTGTGCGTCCATAGACCTACCTCGAGCTGCGACCGCTGCAGCCGTTCCTTCGCAGCTTGCAACGCCGGCGCGACGTTGTCTTCTGTTACGCCATCACATATCGGTCTTCATCTCAAAGTGACATGGAAGTAGGTTACGGAAGAAGCGGACCTTTCAGGATGTTACGACCCTGAAGCTCTTGCTTATCAGGGCGCTGTTCCAGACGCTTCTCAAGATATTGAACGGTGCTCTCGTCGAGGGAACTCTGACGTCTGGAACGAATTCTTTCATTCGTGGCAGTCCCTTTCACGGCGGTAGCTATGATCCCAAATCAGCAGAGTGAATTGAGGAGGATACATAATCACGCACACATGGTGGAGAAAGGTCGTTGTTTCTCGTAACAGATGAGCGTCGTTGGGGGAGGGGCAGGATGGGCGATCTGAGGACCAGCTCAGACACGCGGGATATAGTCTGACGTCATCCTGTCCAACTGATTTGGCGTCTGCCATACCGGGAACTCATGGGCGCAAAGGGTTTGGTCTAGGAGAGCGTTTCGTTCTAGAAGAGATCTCGAACACTTGTTAGCGGGGACTAAAAGTAGCGAATAGCAGGAATCCCGATTATCTCGATTATTCAGCCATGTTGACGGCGAATTTGTAGCAGAGTCCTGATATGGCAGGTGTTGTAGTCGACGCCGGTTCATAGGATCTGCGGGCTCTGAGAGGCTCCAGAGTGCATGGTGTGCTTTTCCACTTGAACGAATACTCAAGGATCAAAGACAAATACAGAGCCTGACTAATAGGATCTCATATTCTCATCCGAAGCTAGTTCGGAAATGAGACATGCGGATGCCAAGTGGCTTAACGGACCTCGGGATGGAGCTTTGAAGCCAGACACACCTTTTTGCTGCAGCCTTACCAAGAGAGTCAACAAAATACGGCAAGGTTCTGTTCACAACGGCCGTGGCGGTATTGGTATTTCTGCAAACGTAAGTGTGCTCTTCTCCGAGAGCGATGTCCCCCCAGTTTTACAATCACTCGAGGGATCTGTGGTTTGCCTAGTTATGGTCATCGATATTCTCGGGGCAGACAGCACATCATACTGCCTCCGTGAGTGAAGCGCCACCAAAGACGATAGCTTTGTAGAATTTGACAACTAGGAACGGAGTGCCCCGGTGGAGAGACAATCGAGTAGCCATACAAAGCGAGGCGCGCGGTAATATCGGGTGTCCCAAAAGATGTACATGCCAGGAGCCGTTCGGAAGAGGCAGGCGAAAGTCAGGACGACGGCGACCGAAAGCACTTGATTGATCTCGAAGGTAATGGAGTCAGCTTTTCTGAGACGGCGGTTATGCTTTAATCACAGGGCTATAAATAGTGAGTCGGTTCCAATCAAGTCTATGCAGGAACAAGGTTTACATATGAAGACGGTGAACAAGATCAGTGAAATGTGGGGGCTCAGCGCGAACATTCCTCGGAAAACCGCGTTGGTCCTAAGATCTACCAGAGCTAGATGAGATGCCATGGTTTAGCGGATCGATTTCGCTGCCATTTACGGTACAAGGTTTATACCTAGCAGCCATGAGCCACGCGGAGGTGGGTTGACGATTAGATGTCGCAAGCGCCATGAAACTTCCCTGGGCAAAAGAGAAACTCAGAGTAGGATCGAAGAGGGACATTGCCGGCGTACAACGAAGAAGTGCTCACGAGGAACCAGATCGAAAAGTCTCTAGTCGTCAGGGTCGTCCTTGATTGATCTATGACCAAATGTGCGTCGGTGAAGGAGGATTGAACAATTGTACAACAGAGATATGGGCAATTTTTTTTTACAAATGACATTGCATGAATCCTATAAAAGGAGGATCGACGTCCGTTGCGGTGATTGTGGGGTGATCATTGAAGAAGACCTATAGGGCCGATAAAGCTAGACAGAATATCAGTATCTATGAATAATCTGAATGCTCGTAGAGAACGCCTTCGATTATGGCAGGCACAACATTGGAAACTAGCATTTTTTTGCGACGGCTGAGGCAAGCAGATTTTGGAACGGGGGGGCTGCGTTTTGTTCGACTTGTCATGCAACAAAAGGATCGTGATTTATGTCAGACCGCTGCACGTACGCAATGATCCCGTCAACAGTGTCGTGGGCACAGTGACACTGATTGATCTATCACGAGTGCCTTCATGATCAGGTTTCACGTTTTACACTGGGTGACCGACCTCCTTAATAAATCTGTATCGAGAGTGATGCATAGGGCAAGCGTTGCAAACGCAGAGGCTCAGCCTGTGTGCGATGCACATGATGGCAGCAATGATCCTGTGAAGCATCACTCATCAGCGATGGCCAGTCAAGGGTCTGAGATGTAGCCCAGCTTACATTGAGCTTATGCATTGAAGTACGTTGATATGTCAGAGATTTAATCAACCGAAGAGGGTATCATGACGGTCGATGGCTCGAAGAGATCAATGCTTCTGCACAGAGTTGACCAACAGCAACATGATGCAGGGATCTATGCCGTGCATGTATACGGTATACGACCCTATACGGGCGAACTTGATGCATCGCAAGCTGGAGGGATGTGTCCGATGTCTGGAGAATAAGGATAGAATAGATTTAATCAACATCTGCGGATTACATGGCTTCAGCTTCAGCCCTTCAACGCCTAAGATACACCGGCTTGAACCGAACCAAAAAATACAATGACAGCCCCACACAGCTCCATACAAACTTGATATCAATGGCCTGCCGAGCTTCCGCTACTACGGCCACCACACCCTCGCTGCCGTTCAGCAATTTCGGCGTCGCGCAGGCGCCGCTCTTTCTTCCACTCCGAGATTTCCCGCTCCGCCTCCTGGATGTTCCTTCGCACGCGTTGCAATTCACTGGCTATGTCGCGGTCGTTCCGCTCCAGGAAGTCGAGGACAGACATGACAAGGTTGAATGGGATACCTTTTGGAGCGGGCGAGGGGGAAGGCAACGGAGGTAGTGGTTTATCCTCCCATCGGTCGGATACTGGTCTGGTGATGGTGATGTGGGGCACCGCACGGACTAGATGCATAGGCGTACGCAGGGAAAATTCAGTCAACGCGGTAGAGAGAGATGTCGTCGACCCGAGTGCGGCCGAGTGCGGGAGGGGTAATGTGGGTACGCGGTTCAGTACGGCTGAGCTGAAGACTGTTTCCGAAGAAGAGGACGAAAGAAGAGGGGACGAAGGAAAGTCGAACCGGAGAAGTGGGCCGGTCATGATACTTGGTTCGCTGGTTGTCCTAGATGTTGTAAGAACTGACTTGATGCCCAGGCTTTATAGGTCTGTCGCCAGCGATAAAATGTCGATGTCCCCAAAGAAAGACGATATTAGGTGCTGTACAAGTGATTTAACGATGATAGAGTTAGATTGAGCTGCGTGAAGTGATGAAAGCAGAGCTCCCGTGAAATCAAGACGATCAACCTCGATGAACGAGTCACAAATAATAACTTGCAGTGACGTAGTTGTGACTTGTTTATAGCAGCAAACCCAAATCTAGGGTCGAATAAACAGCCAATACGAGAGCAAGTCGGTGTCAACGTACCGTCTACACGATTCACCACCATGTCCCTCTCAAGAGCGGCCCTCGCGGTTACTCGTGCCAAACCCGCGTCTACGTATCTGCAGCGTGGGCTAGCATCTTCGAGTGCTCACGACGAGCATCACCACGATGACCATCATCAGGACTCGGCGCAATACCCGAAGGAAGGTCCGTCTCATCCGATTTGGCTGTTACAAAGTCTCTCCAGGCTGATGGTTTTCACAAGGGTTCACCTCGAGAGGCTGGGCGTACACCATTGCTGCTGGGCTTGCTACGGTAGCCTTCTACAAATACGCACCGGCTCCTGGAGAGGAGAACTACATCACGCGGTACATCGAATACTACCAGACTCCTAGGGAACTGTGGGAGAGGATAAACAACCACCACCTTGCGATATCTCATGATGCCTCCGAAGCCAAGCTCCTCATAGATGATGCGAAGCGGCCCCCGATTCATCGATACCGCTATCCACAGTGAGTTCACATCCGCAGGCCCTTGTTTGGAGTTGGAGGGAACGGCTCATTGACTGCCGCTGTGACAGATCTTTTGATACGGCCTCGCCGTTCCTTATTCCCGTCGGTGGGCAGGTAGATCTTTCTGACCTCAAGGTGAAAGGGGATAAGGACCTGTAGACATAGAAGTCTTGAACCTGGAATACAGCCTCATTACTTTCTGCAATCGACACAGGGCTTCGCGACACGGAAAGCCTTGCGCCTCGTACATCGGGCTATACTAGTGTCTCAGTGTCAGGTACGTGAAATGCGTTAATGCACAATCATTGCGCCCACTGGCGACCTCTAGTCTAATGCTCCACTTGATTCTGCAAACACGGCGAACCGCCTTTTTGCATACCTCAGTCTCACTTGATATTGCTAGGGGAAATGGTTAGCACCAGGCAAAACACCACAAGGAACTCAGCTCACCTTTCTTGTACACCTAAGGGTAGTACATGACGTATGGGACGAACGGCCTCCTCTCTCTCGCTTGGCTGATCGTAGCACTGCTCGACACTTTCAGGTCCGGTATAAGATCCTCCTGGTTGAACGCCACATCCGCGAGCTCCTTCCTCATCCAGCCCCTCTCCTTAAACAGCTCGAAGAGCTCGAGCACGAAGTCCCTGCAGTTCCACTCCTCGAACTTGGGCTTGACCTCGTGCGCGCGCACCGCGTCGACGAGCACGCTGACCTCCCGGTGGGGCACGGTGCCGACCTGTAAGCCACCTAGGCACTTTCCGTTCCCGATGAGCCCGTCGGCGGGGTTGTAGAAGAGCGACCACTGCTTCCCGCGCTCGTCCTGGTAGACGCGGTCGATCACTTGGAAGCTGGGCCCCGAGAGGCGTTTGCTGCTGGTGAGGACGTGCAGCGCCCAGTGCAGTTGTGGCTCGTCGCCCTGGCCGAAGTCGTCGCGCTTGTACTGGGCGAGAACGATGGGGTGTTTGGCGTTGGTCAACGAGTCTATGATTGATGACATTTTTGGAGCCAGTTTGAGAGACGGATTGTTGAAATGGGTACCGGGTTATGCAAGGACAACGTAGATCGCGGCAAATTCAGTGCGCATACAGCTCACTCTAAACCCTATGATTTTTACGTAATCGGTGGGCTTTTGTCCCAGTGTTTTAAGTACTCCAGGGTCGGACCTTGCCCTACACCTTAGATGAGCAGCTTTCCCCCCTTGTGTTGCCTTTGAAATTTGAACACAATGGTGCTATCTTTGTGGCACGAAAAAAAAAATGTAGATATAGGTACAAAATTTAAACTATTTTGCTGTAAGTCGCGCGTAGGGAAGTACCGACGGGCACTGTAGGTAGTTGCAATTGCAGTAGATCGTGCTACGGAACAACAAGATATATGAAGATGTGATCAGGTACAAGAGTGCAACTTCGTTACTGCGACATGTCGCTTAAGTCATAGCCTATCTTTTTCATCCACACTTCAATCTCAAATGCGGGATCGGCCATATACTTGATATATCTCTGCCAGCTCTGCGGATCACGATCCTTTTGCGCGGCAAATCTCATCCCAATAAACTCGAACCACGGTGGGTAAAGCCCTGAAAACCCCCAGTCAACGATCCACAGCACACGCTGATCATCCAACAGCAGGTTGCGCATATTCAGGTCGTTGTGGGTGAAAACCAAAGAAGTAAAAGCGGAAGCATCGAGGGGTTTGCAATCTACAGGAGGCGCCCAACCTTGAGAGGCACGGTCCTCAGCAGCACGATGTTCTCTTTGGAAATGAGTCTCGAGTGCGGAGATCGTTGGGAACGGACCATACGCATTGTAGCTAAATTGAAGGCCCTCGCAGGGTAAGGGCATCGCACCCAGCGGACCTGGTGTACTGTTGGATGAAGGGTGTTGGACGCGTCGAAGCTGACGGAGATAAAGCCGCATTGTCAAAATGACTTTCAGCCTCTCTAGCATAGACAGTGAGGGCCAGGCTACTTTGAGCTGTTGGCTGTTTGGCACTAAGTCCATGACAATGATACCGTTTCCTTCTGGGTGATGATGATGTATGACACGTCTCAAGCGTGGAACGGGAATTCGTGTTTGCTTGCGAACGAGATCCATGGCGAGCGCTTCAGAAGTGGTAGAGTCCAAGTCGCGGCCCAATTTCAAAACTGTGTCCTCTGAGATTTGTATAATGCGATCGTCTGAGCCCTCGAGATATGGCGCAGGTTCGATAGCGCGAATTATCTCGTCGTCTGTCCAAGCAGAGGTTTCTGTAAACTGCCCTCGATCCATTGATATTGGTACGCAAGAGCTAAGCCTGAGTGGCAACGCACTCGAATAGGTGCTCGACGGAGTAAATCATACACCCAAAATGGGCCATCCAAGACCATCAGGGCGGCGGACACCAGATAAAAGGTAAATTGTTCAAGCCTGTGAAAAAAACATTCAGAACATTGCTTTGACAGAAGGAAGATGAACTTACATGCGTGAGCCCTTGGATGACTGGATATTTGGGGGCCTGAGGGCTTGAGTGGTACAGGGAGCTTCGCCAAATCCACCACTTCGATGACTAGATATAAGACCAAAATCAGCTTTCACTTATTGTAATGGCTTCGGGATTGAACGTTGAACCGTCAGACTCTCAATGACCGCTGCTTGTTTTTGTCGGAGTCGTTACGGCCGGGCAAGCCGCGTAGGGTCTCCCATGACACCGGAGCGGCGGAATTTGGATTTAACGGTTGCGTCCGAGCCTAGGCCCATCGTTACGCATCCAAGCTCTATACTCAACGAAGCCCTTGTGTCCATCAGGAAAACGTCAAAATACTTTTTGAAACTTACAGGGCTTGGGCAAGGCTGTAAGTCTCGGAAAGTGGGCCAAAGCTTTCCAGAAGGTCCTACTTACCTAGGCAGATTCCCCTCTTAGAAAAGTGCTCTAAGTCAATCAAAATCTCTTTTTTGCCTGTATTAAGTCGACTGTCTTAGAAAAGTGCCTTGAGTTTCCGGACCTGTGTCAAGTGTTCAGTCATAGGTAAGGTGCACAAGATGCTTCCGACTCACAAGTATCAAACTATCAACTTTTGAGATGAGATTTGGAACAGTTGTCAAGATATTTATTGCACGGTATACACGAATTGCTACAGTAAATAATATACAGACACAGCAGAGAGTCGAAATACAGTGCGTAATAAAAGAGGGGGTTGAATCAACTCGGAGATCTCGCACTAGACCTAGCACTCATTAACAAACTCGACATCATCAACCTCTTCGACATCATCAACAACCTACCCTTGCACCACACTGCCAGACATGCCAACGTCTATACCGCCGGGTCTGCTAATGCTCATGTTGAAGAAGCCTGCGGACCCCGTGCGCTGCCACTTGCACCCTTGGAGGTCGTCAAAGTCCATCGCGCCACCCGAGTCCGGCGAGGGCAAGAGGTGGGTCGCGAGCGGGGCATCGTAGCGCTAATATGGGTCGTCAGACGGGTACTGCACGAGCTGTGGTGATGGAAGTGGTGGTACTTACCAGGTCCTCACTGTGATGTTCGTCTATCATCAATCATCAGCTTCGCCCTTACTGAATCTTGAGTTGTCAATCGAGTTGGATTATGTATGTAAGCAGATGTAAGCATCCATGCTTACCGGCTGCCCAGTTGGAGCTCGGAGTGGACTGTCCTAACTGGCCTCACCTCTCAAGATCCCCAACTCAAGACTCATTCCATGGCGAGCAGGCCGAATCACCTCCAGCGCCACGATCTATCTGTGCCAATCACACATGCCGACCATGCTCCCTTTCTCGTTAAACCTCGAGCGGTGTAACAATGATGTGTTCTCGCTCATGAGCCAGCCAGGGTGCCAGCAGAGGATGAAGTTGCAAAAGGAATGTCAATGATAAGATCACTCAATAGAGGAGTAGACTTACAACAGCAAGGGGACTTTCCGCTCGACAGAGGGTGCAAGTATCAGCTCCGGAGATAGTCTCGCTGTAGCATGAGCACGGCAAGACAGGTGCGTCAGCAGCGGGGAGGAGACAACCTTCAATTAGAGTCGAGGGAGAAGTTTGTTGTCGTAGAAAAAGAAGGAAGTGAAGGGTGGGCGGCGACTGACAGAGGGTAGAGGGCAAACAACGCAATGTATATGTACGACTCCCTCGATGACGCGCTGACGCGTCAGATGGCATACGTAAGCATGCGTAGTGGTCGGATCTTGACTTTGCGCCAACGACCTCACTTCAACCTCTCACTCTCTCTACCACCTACACAATGGATCGACGGCAGCGGTCACGGCAGCGACACAGTGGCGACAACAGTACCACCAAGCGGCACCAGCAACAGCAGCAATGGCTATGGTAATAACAACGCAGCCTCAATGACAGGGCGGCAGCAACAGCAGCCGCAACAGTGGCTACAGCAGCATCATCATCATTAGTAGCAACACCGATGGCAGCGGCAGTAGCAGCTGCAGTAATGGCAGTGGCAGCATCAGCGGCGGCAGCGCCTGCAATAGCAGTGCGTGCCATTTTTTTCTTGCCTCCGCCTACGCTGATGCATGTTCACATTTGTCTCCACAGTCGTAAATCGGCCTCATCTTTCCGTATATACCAACCAGTTCCGCATGCGAGGACGGCAGTCTGTGCTTCGAAGAGCGCGGAGATTCTGACGATGGTGGGTACGCCCCTGACGCCCTCGCGGACCGCACCGCATGCTTCGAATTTGTCGTCTACAGCCGTTTTGCAACGGTAAGCAAGCCGGCTGTGTGCCACATCCTGTATGTATCTATCATTAATGTTCTAATGACCGTTGCTGCTATGTTGACTACATACGAACAGGACTCTGCACTCACAATATCTACCAGGGTACTCAAGTACTTAGAACGACATCAGACAGGATAAATCATGTTTTACCTACCCGTTTTCAATCCAAGGACTTTTGTCCTCTTTCTCGACTTGTGGCTCGCTTGTCTCTTAATTCAACTTGTAGGACTTTTATTTTATTTGACTCGCAAAAGGCTTTTTTCTCTAAGTCTCTAAGTTGGCCCACAAGCTGATAAGATTGATCAAGTGCGGAAAAGTTAGGTAAGTAATGTGACGTTTTCCTGATGTCCGAACCTAAGCTTATCGTTGAGCGTTGAACGTTGAACAATCGAGCGCTGGTATGCGTGCCAGTGAACGTGGTGGAGCACGACAGGCATCATGATGGCCTTTAATATCTTATCCCTACGGTAAGAAACTCCTGTCGTTCTCGATGACTCGATACTGAGGAAGCGGACTCGCAGAGGAGATCACTTGCACACTCATTCATACTGCATGCAATTGGCCTGTATTTTTTTTATTACTTTGACAATTAATGTTGGACAACATTCAGACCCAGGCCGAAGTTAGAGTAACGGATCAAGACACCACCTCAGAAGTATGGTATATCCGCGTTCGAGTTTTCTATAGAGAGGAAACTCATAGCTTATAGCTAGCGCCCATTGTATGAGTCACTGCGGGCGGGCAGACCTGCGGAGAGGCTGTTCCTAGATCCCTGCACATATATATGGATGGATCCCACAAGTCAACGACACCAAGATCATGATCTCAATTGGTGCATCGCTACTTTCCATGTCTTTGATTTTCACTGACCGTCAGTTGCATAGCCAAGCCGATTGATCTGAGACAATATAAGAACGTCGACGATGGTGCAAGAATAGTGTCTCAATAAGCATCATTGGCGTCCCCACTTATCCAAAGAAGATCCATCTGCTTCACGGAACACATCTTGTCCACTGACGCGTCCATCTTCGGTGGACTGGAATAGGTCGTACACTCGCTCAAGCATTTGAATGTAGTTGAGACTCGAGAGAGTACTAACAGACAACAGATCCTTACTTCGATATCTAGTGGACACTTATAAAAATGAACAAGCTGATCCTATCGTCACAATCAAGTGAGCAGTTATTCACTATCCTCCCACACAAACCCTTGATCGCTCATGTCTCTCTTTTACCAGTGTTCATAGCAAAGCGTCTGTTGTGTCGAATTATGCATCAAAGTTTTGGGAATTCATGGTCCCGGTAATCAAACCGAACCTTTCAGTCCAGACAATTGTGGACTTGATCACTGCAAGGGGCCGTGAGCATTATCAGTACGATGGGAATGGGAGTGGATGTCTCTCCTGGAGTGCCAAGTTGTTGGCTGATTACGTGGCTGCTGAATACGTGCATGCCCAAGCCATCCCGGACTTCGCAGAATTTATTGCGAAGACTCGCAAGGCCGAAGCATCCTTTCACTGGATTCCTGACGACCAGGGTACCTATATATGAATCGTTACGCAGATGTCAGTCTAAGCCGCTGTAGTCATGTCCGTGTACTACCGCTCTGTACTCTTACTCAGAACCGTGAATATCGAGTTCATGTCATGGATGTATTCCAGGGACGACGTCGGCGGCCGCGCAACATATCTAGGCCCGAGATGTTTTTATGTGTTAAGATTGCCGACAGCAGTGCCGACTACAAGCGTCTCAAATGGAGAGTAAAGTTGAATAATTATGGCTAATCATGTAGAGGCTATCAGAACATTAAATACTAGGTCATTATATAGTGTACAGCTCCGCTGAGTATTACCGTTACAAGGGTCATTAGCTGCATCGTGGCAGGCAGGCAAGCATGCCTGTGGCTATAATAAAGTCTGTGAAGAGAACATAAACATCAGGCACTCGTCGACAGCGAGGAATAAAACTTTCGGCCTACCGGTCGTGAACGCTTAGCATCAGCTGGTTTATCTCTTTGAGTTTCTTGCTTAATTGGACGCGGGACTGGGGGCCTATCGAGCAAAAAATGCGGACATCAGCCGCTCGTCTAGAGCTCGAAAGTAAAAGTATCGGCGCACCGCTTGCTCATGCGCTCAGACGCTGGCTTGTGCACCTATCAAGAAAAAATGCGGACATCAGGCGCTCGTCTAGAGCTATAAAGCAAAAGTCTCGGCGCACGTCTCGCTCCTGCTCCCAGACGATGTGTGGCACCAGCTGGCCCATCTGTTCGGTTACCTCGACTGTTTTGACGCTGGCCTGCCTAAGATCGGGCAAGAAGTCGTCCTCGTTGAGCGATCGCTTGAGGTCCGAGCCTAGATCCTTAGACAGGCAGTGAAAGCCGCGCAGCTGCTCCATCATCTCGAGCACGTAGGTACGGCAGTTCCATTCCTCGTGTTTCGGGATCGGGTAAATCTTGATTCGCTCGACAACGTCGTCGAGTAAATGGGCAGGGACGTCGCCGACCTGGACACCGCCGAGGCCTTTGTCTGAGCTGAAGAGAGAGACATCCTCCTTGTACCAGTGATTCCAATGACTAGCGCGAGGAGCGGCAAATTTATAGTCGACGGCGTGAAAAGCGTGCCCCTTCAGAAACGTCAAGTCGGTGAGGATGAAGAGGGCCCAGTGGAGGCACTCTTCGCAGTCGACGCCATAGTCGTCGCGCTTGTACTGGAAGAGGACGACGGGAAAGGGTTTGGAGGACATTTGAGGAGCGTTTGGCCGGTGATGAGAGATATTGACGCGTTCAACGCAGCAAGTCTGAGAGAGATCGCGAGCACGAGAGAGGGAGAGCAAGAGAAGCCGAGAGGGGACTCGTTTTGGTGAGAGGAGCAGGAGAGACGGGGTCCATTTATACGATTCGACGCTGGAGTGGCCGACTGGCCAGAGATTGTGGTGAAGAGCCTGAAGACGAGTGGCGGCATGATCACGATCAGTGGTCAAGAGACGTGGCGAGTCGATGAGCGGCGACGTGAAGAGAAGCAGATAATTGGCGGGATTTTGAACTGCATTATTGTGTAGAGGAGACAACGATCGTCTCGGCAAAATATTAAATGGATGTGGCGCCGCGACATTAGATGGACGTGGTGCTGAGGGACGTCGAGGACGACGGGGAAAGCGAGGTGGCGGACTGGTGGCGGACTGGGAACGCGTGGGGTGAGGGCGCGGTGTCACGTGGGGGCGTGGGAGCGGATGGAACTCGCACGTCGGTTGTCGCGAGGCTGGATGGAGGACGTTGGAGTCGACGCGGGCCCTGCCAATATTCTTCTCCTCATCCTCCTCTAGCGTCCCGCTCAAGAGTCCCTCCCTCTCCTTTCCTTGATACCCCGTCCCGCCTCGTCATCGGCGGCGCATGCTCATCACGAGCTCGGCGCCATGAACATCTTTTCGGCCCAATCCCCTCCATGGTTATCCTTCCTCTTCCTTCTCGCGTCCTCCAATGTCGCCCGCGCAGCACTCCCTCTTGTGGACTTTGACCGCATGGGCAAGGTAGGCCTCGCCGGCGCCTTTGCCGGCCTCGATCTCTTCGACAACTCGTCCACGTCTGTAGCATTTGATTCATCCACCTCTACCCTTCTTTCGCGCTCGGCCGACGGCGCCCTGTCCCGTCTGGGCTCGACCAACTCGGGCGGAAAGATCGAGGCGGGATGCGCCCTCGGAAACACGTTCTATGTCGCGGGTTCATTCTCCTCCATTGGTGACGTTTCCGCGTCCAACCTCGCATCTTATGATCCCTCATCAGCCTCGTTCTCCGCCCTCGGGAGTAACGGTCCAAATGGAGACGTGCATTCCTTGTTCTGTGACGAAGCTAACAGTAAAGTATGGGCAGGAGGTCAATTTACCTCGCCGAGTCCCTCGGTCGCCGTCTGGGACACCAAGGCATCATCTTGGTCGGCTCCTCCGTTCGGTGGGCTATCCGGTGCTGCGGCGGAGGTCCGATCGATCACCACAAATTCATCCGCCTCGAGCCTTTTCTTCTCTGGTTCCTTCCTCACTTCCTTCCAGGGCTCCTCCTTGAACTCCTCGAACAATCCCAATGTCCCCTTTTCCTCCGGTGCTACGCCTTTTTCATCATCGCTCGTCCCTGTGCCTCTCCAGAATGCGGAGGTCGAAGGCGCCCCTTCCTCGACCAACTCTCAATTCAGTGATATCAAGAGCATCCTGTGCCCTTCGGGAAGCGACGGACCTGGGAACACTTGGTTAGCCGCCGACGGGAACAGCGCACAGATCACAGTCCGCACATTTCAGTCGACCAGTGCAAGCGGTGTCCGCCTCGGAAACACGTTCCTGAACGGACAGGGTACTACGGGTTTCAGGTCAGATCATCAATCATCGCCCCCGTCTAGCAAGTCACTGAAAATTTTCTTTTTCCTAAAGTGTGACTTCTATCCCCGATAACACCGTCCAGCAACTTCACTATGTGGATCCCACAACGGGCGAAAACAAGACGTGCACCGGAACATGCCCTCTTTCCACGAATTCGGCCGTTCCCTATCAAGATTTCACATTCGATAACACGCTCACCTTGACGGGCGTCCTGGTCACTCTGTCGGAATGGCAAGGCGCGGGTCCCGGATTGCATATATTCCAGCTTTTGTCATCCGGAGCGTTCGCATCATCGATCGAGAGCCAGAATGTTGTGTCTTGCTTCGCTCCGGCCGCATCGAACGCCTCGCACACAGGTGATTGGACGGAAAAGGACGTAAACACAAACATCCCGGGCACAACCCAGTCCATCCTCGTCTCCGAGGTGGACGTCGGTACTGCCCCTGCAAATGCCCCCAGTTTCACATGGCAGCCCTATGTTTCCGCGTCTGGCCAGTACGACGTCAACTTGTTCATCCCAGGCTGCACGAATTTCCAAGATTGTGCTCTACGCACGTCCGTGAAGGTTGTTGTCTTCCCAGGAGGCGGTCAGCAGCCCTGGGTGACCACCGTCCCGCAAACGAACACGGACGATACGACACAGCTCGTTTACCGCGGCCCTGTCGTACCGAGCTCCCCTGACTTTGTCGCCACAGTGTCGATGACGTTGGCCGACAAACCAGTCGGAAGTGGACAAGATGGGAAATACGAGCTAGTTGCGGACCGCGTGCAACTAGTGCTGACTTCCGCCAATGCGACCACAAACTCGAACGGCACGAACGGCGTTAATGGCCGGAATGGGTTCGGCTTCTTCGAGTGGCCGTTGAGCTCATCGTCGACTGCCAACGCCACCGGAACGCTCGACAACTCGACAGAGACAAGTTTAGACAATATCGGGTTCAGCTTGTTCAACGTCCTTGGTGGCAGCACCAGCTTGACATCGACGACGAAGGACGAAGTTGCCGCTGTTGCACATCATGCTTCTGGGACCGTCATTCTCGGCGGCACGTTCTCCCTCTCATCACCTAGCGCGAGCAACATCGTTCTCTTCAAGAATGGCGCCCTTACGGCGCTTTCCGGAGGCGGGCTGAACGGTCCGGTGACATCTCTTGTTCTTGACGGTGACAAGCTCTTCGTGGGCGGTTCGTTCACAAACACCGCGGCATCGACGAGTCAGGGGACTTTGAGGGGGATCGCCATGTATGACGTCCGACAAGATCAGTGGTCGGCCCTGCAAGCCGGCGTGAACGGGGCTGTCACGAGTCTCAGCTTTAGTGACGGCCAGATTCAGGCCGCGGGCAATTTCACGACACTGCTCTCCGCCTCGGGCAGCGACGTCGGCTCGGAATCGGCTGGTATCGCGGTGTGGAATGTCAGCAGCAACGCGTGGGCCAACAGCGGCGGGTTCTTGATCGGAAGTATGACGTTTGTCGGGAACGGGACGGCGCCGTCCAAGGGCCAGCAGCAGTCGCAGTTTGTCGCAGGCAACGTCGTCTCCTCCCGCAAGATCGGTGCGAGCGGGTTCGTGATGCTGCAGAACGGGGGCAGCGATGGCGTGCCGCAGGTGACGCCCTTGGGTGTCGAGCTCGACGGCCTCCCCAGCTCGACTTCGGCGACGGCCACCCGCCGGCGGCGTGGTGCGGTGCATGCCCGCTCGGGCGCGACCGCGTGGATCTCGCACGTCACGCTGCCTGCGCTGTTTTCGAGACAGAGCAGCTCCTCGTTAGCCCCGCTCCCCTCGACGCCCGCAGCCCTTGCTCCAGCAGTCCTGGCCGGCACCTTCTGGATGAACTCTAGCACCTCCGAGGAAGTGGTCATCATCGGCGGGAATTTCTCGTTTACGGTGGGCACGACGCAGGCGTCCGGCGTCGCGTTGTACAACCCGACCTCCGGCACGCTCGCGCCGCTCCAGGGCGCGCAAATCAATGGAACGGTGCGCGCGCTGCTCGTGTCTAACGGAATGCTGTTCGTCGGAGGAGAGTTTACGCTGCCCGGGACGAGCGCGAACGGGCTGGCCGTGTACGACCTGACACAGCAGCAGTGGGACACGTCCACTGTGCAGGCGCTGCAGGCGAGCTCGGGGTCTTCGGTCGTCGTGCGGTCGCTTACGACGTCGACGGCGAAGGCAAATACGGTCATCGTCGCAGGCTCGTTCACGCAGGCGGGGTCTTTGACATGTCGGGCGGTCTGTTCGCTAGACACGTCTTCAAAGCAGTGGAATGTGCTCGGGAGCGGCATTCAAGGCGAGGTAACGTCTGTGTCCTACGCGGGAGTGAGTGTTGAGCCCTTTGTCTTCGATTCGTGCTTTGGTATAGGATTGGCACTGATTGCTGTTTTTTGTTTTTGTTGTACAGAACAATCAGGATGTCCTTGTTGCTGCCGGTTCGATCTCTTTGTCCGGAAACACACCGAACAATGTGGTCGAGTTCGTATTCGCCAATTCGACTTGGACGGCGCTTGGTAGTAGTTCCGACCTTCCTGGGCCTGTCACAGCCGTAGAGGTCAACAACTTGAACGCCAGCAGCATCTTTGCTGCAGGACGGTATGCTGTCCGACTTTTTCGTGAGTTGTAAATTCTAACATGTCCTTCAGGTCCTTCGACGGGACTTCGTCATTCTTGTCCTTCTGGAACGGCGCTTCATGGACCTCGTTGGGGTCGACTCTCCAAGGTGCGACGAACGTGTCGCAGTTGGCTATGGTGCCCTTGCAAGATACCCACAGTGCGAACGGGATCATTGAGTCCGATCGGATGCTGCTCGTTTCCGGCTCGCTGTCGGATTCGTCCTTTGGAAACGCGTCGTCGGCGCTGTTCGACGGGCAGACTTTCATACCTTATATTATTTCATCTTCATCTTCTGGAACGCCTGGAGCGATCACTTCACTTTTCACATCGCTCGCAAGCTTCAGTTTCGCTCAACATCGTGAGTGCTCACCTATCCTCGTGCTGTCTTCTAGTTTATTCCATTGACTTGTAACGGGTTTCTAGATTTCTTGGCGACCGGTGTGGTCATTCTCATATCCATCGCGATTGCTGCGGGCGTCGTCTTCCTCTTGGTCTTAATTGGTATTCTCTGGACACTCTTCTCGCGTCGCGACGACGCGCTAAACAAATTCGACGTCAACGCGGTCGAAGAGGACGATGACTCGGCGCAGCACCGTCCCTCGTCCCTACTCGCGCACATCACCGCTGCCACTCGCACGACCATCACCGGCTCGCAGAACCCCTTCAACAACTTCAACGCAGAGAAGGAGGAAGAGATGGCCACGGCGGGCGCAGCCACGTCCACCGTCGGCCACGATCCATTCTCGGGCCCCGACGCGAGCAACTACATCCGTTCGGAGACGCCCTCGGACGCCATCGCTGGCATGGGGGGCGAGGAAGACGCGGGCAGGCCAGCGCATGCCCGGTACTCGTTTGATGGCGCGGGCGAGGGCGAACTTCCTTTGTCGGAAGGCCAGGAGCTCGAGATCTTGGACGATCGCGACCACTCGTGAGTGCTTTCTGTATCCATGCCAAGTCGGGAGTCGCCATACTGACGCGTTCTTGACGTCTGCAGATGGTGGTACGCGAGGGACCCGCGATCGGGGGCGGAGGGGGTTGTTCCAGCAGCTTATTTGTATTAGAAATTACCATGTCCCCTCTCCTACTCTCCGTGAACGCTTCCAGTTGAACTTCCACTTTCCTCCTCGACGTTTTTCCCCTGAGTCTTTTTTGGTCGTCGCATTGTTTTGATATCGCGTAACGATACCCCCCCTCGCATGAGCAAAGATCGACCTCTCGGTCGTTCGCTACCTTACTTGGTCTACTTGAATTCGGTGTCAAACGTAATGTGTTCACTTCGCTTTTTTTGTTGTCACCTCCCACTCCGCATCGTTACATTACCTAGTCCGTGCGTATGACATTCTTTTGGCACCCCAGTATATCCACGTGTAGCGCTTCTTGTCGATCGGGATGATGAATGACAATCATGCATATGGATTGAACAGCCACAACATGAGTCGTGAACTACAGTTGGACGTGATACAGATCGTGCGACGGGAAATACAGCAGCGTACAGCTCGGTCTATCTGGTCTAGTAAGTCTACAAGGTGAATCACTGCGAAACCGGGCGTCAGGTTCGAAGGTTCGACAGTAAAGAAACAATGGGGGGCATACCTGGAGCAAAGGATCTCTGTAGTGTTTCTGACTGTTGCCGATGAACCCGATCTTCGTCTTGAAGTCCTCCCTCCGCTTCTGGTCGCGGAACTCCCGCACGTGCCGGCCAGCCTCCCGTGCCTCTCCGCGGTTCCTCGCCTTCACCACCTCTGTCCCGCTCCCGAAGGCGCCGAACCCGCCCTTCCGGGGGACGAGCGCCGAGTTCTTGTCGGCGAGCAGTCGGCGGACGAGCGCAGCGCCGGAGTTGGGGTCTTCTGCCTTGCCGCCGCGTGGCGCGCCGGGGAAGGACTGCGCGTAGTACCGTCGCATACTGCGGTGGCCGATGCGCGCACCGGAGGGGAGGACGAGCTCCAGGGGGGAGTCACCGTACGTGATCTGGTTATCTGGGAGCGAGTCTTCGTCTGAGCTGTCGGTGTCAGAATCGGACACCTCGGGCCCAGAGACCTCTTCTTCGATGACCTCGTCCACCTCGCCATCGACATCCTCGTCGTCTTCCCATCCCTCCTCCGCCTCGGCAGCCAGCTTCTTCGCCTTCCTCTCCTCTCTCCGCTTCTGGCGCTCCTCGGCATCGGGATACGACGCGGTGAAGTCGTAGAAGTCGGAGAACTCTAGCTGCTCCTTGTCTGATTCATATGCGATCTTGCAATGGCTCTTGTCGAGCATGTGCTTCCGCACCGCGTCCAGCGTCCTGAACTCCCGCCCCTTGCCGTTGCAGTATATGCAGACGTTCCCGACCGCAACCTTCTCCCCGAGGTAGACAACGAGCCCTGTGAGGTCGACGAGGTACTCGGCGTCAGGGATGAAGAATGAGTGCTCGACGGACATGTGCGTCAGGTTGTCTTCCAGGGAGGAGGAAGTCGCGGGGCAGAAGAGGCAGTGTGACGGCGAGAGGCGAGAGCGCGCGGCGGCGATTTTTTGGTCTAGTGTCTGGTTGACGTCGTCCTCATCTGCGTCTGCATCGACGTTGAGGCTGACTCCATTGGATGGCGGCTCAGGGGCGGATTCTTCCTCGGGTTGAGCAGACGCAACGGTTGAAGAGGTAGATGCTTCAGCGGGTGTAGACTCCTCTTCGACGGCCGATTGTGTCCTTGCACGAGTAACGACCTTGAGCTCGTTCTCTTTATGCTTCTTCGAGTTCATGTGTGATCGGTATGCATTGTCTGTCGTGTACGACTTGCTGAAAGATAAAATCAAATGAGGACTCTCTTCAGAGCGTCGAGGAAAACGAATGACTACGTACTTGCAAACCTCACAAGTGGAACCCTTGGGCGAGAGCATCACGGCGGTCTCCTGCCTCCTCTCCAGCACTTTTTGATTGAAAATCTCCACGCTGACTGGAGGAAGAGACGCAACGCGACGCTTCATGTTGTACCTGTGATGATCGGAGCGATAATGATCCCCTGTAGAGGCAAAATTGGCGTCTGCGCGAGAATGAGTTCTCGAGAGACATACTCTGATCTTCTGCGGTGAGGAACGCGATCGAACATGACAGGCAGGTAAAAAGCTGTTGACCCTCCATCCCGAGCTGTGAGCGTGCTGAATGAGTTTGCGTCAAAGGATAGGGAGAAGTTGTTGGAGTGAGAGGAAAGCTGGATGGTTTTTCAGCAGCTCGATCTGTCGGTGCCACAACGAGTCACTGGCATTTGTCATCGTTCGCCGGGAGCGACTCGTAAGGACTCGTGAGCTGAGTTGGCATTTCGAGTCATGTTCTCAGTCATCATCGGGGAACAAGGGGGGCATTGGTGGTAGCCTACAACCTCTGCACAATAATCGTGGTATCGTCCATCCATCTCTCGAACATCTCGACCGTGAGCATCCTCGACACTTTTTCCAGATCCCCTCCGCCCAACGCATCCCTCAAAAGACGGAGCGCCAGATTCCCATCTCCCCCATCTTGACCCACGACTTTGACCCAATGGGTTGCCGACTCCTGAAGAGTGTCGCGATCGGAATACAGGTCGACAAGGCCATCGGAACACATAACAAGGAGATGCTCCGAGTGTGCGTCGTTGCCGGAGCTCTTCAACCGAACGTGCCGGACATCTGCCTCGTTGTTCATATACGGGGGCGTGAGGTTGCGAACTATGAACTCCTGAACGACGCTGTGGAATCGAAAGGGAATCTTTGATTGCCTAAATACGCGATCGGCCCAGACTCGAGGTAGGCGGAAGACGTAGTCACCAATGGCTGCAACTTCATGTAAGAAGACAAGGCTTAGAATTGACGTTTCGAAAATCTACCTCTCGTCAAGGCCATTGCCCCAAATACCCTGTTGCGCAGAATGCACTCGGGCTCTCCCGGGTGCTCCTTTCTGACACGCTCGGCTTCGGCAGGGTTGTCGCCGTTGTGGTTCGAGCTGAGCAGCGAGGCGTTCCACTTTCCTGCAGAGTTCTTTGTCCCGAGGGCTATGGGCGATCGGTCAGGTCAATCCTGAACCTGGAACCGGATTGAAACCAAGGACTTGCCAGCTTGGCAGTCGCCAAGACTCGCGACCCACAAATTTTCGCCAGACGGGTCAACGAGGGACAGCAGAGCGGTAGTGCCTCTCATGCCTCGTACGACCTTGGGGACGTTCTCTGGAGAGTTGACGATGCTGGAGATCTCCTTGTCTGACAGCGTAGCGATCTCCTCGAGTCCACCAGGAAAGAGGGACTGCAGCTCGGCCAATGACGAGTCGTCAAATCCAGAGATGGCGCTGGAGAGCACGGTGGATATGTCCGAACTATAAGACGCATTATCTCTTTGGACGCCGGCCTTGACGAACGCCTCCAAAGCGCCGCGTACGTGCGACGGCAGGTTCTGAACAGTATGGTCGGCCATTTCTGTGCCTGCATGTCCTGAGATCGCAAACACGTCGTCCTCAGTGTGCTCAGGGAAGGAGAAAGTCAGCTTACCGTCGAAGATGGCGGCGAACCTCCAGACCCCACCGGCGAGCTGCCAGTCTTGCACGACGTATCGATCCTGGCTCGCTTCTTCCGGATTCGGACATGGTTGAAGGGACACGCAATCAGCGTTTCCAACCCTTGTCGCGCTCGAAAGACGAGCGAGTTTTGAAGCAAGACGAGGTTCGGGCAATATCGTATACTTCCATGATCCATATTCAGAGCCATAACCCATATCAGTAGAAGATCTCTGACTAGGAGCACTGCTCTCATGGCTAGCGGAACGAGGTTTAGAGTCGGGGGAGGCCATGCTACTACTTGGGATGGGCTATATGGTACTCGCGGTACGCAGAGTGCGATTTACGGCTGGTTCGAGACGTTAGATGACGGGTTTTATGCGTGAAATACCCCTCACCCTTTGGTGCCAGGGGAGATTTGTGGGCAGAGGGTGGACGAATGATTCAGCGTACCATCGGGCGGTGGGCACACAGACTGGATGGCAGTACATAAGAGCCTATTACTGAAATAATGGTATCACTCAAAGCCTGTGGCTTACCCGTGTTTTGACCCTGGGTTAAGGGCTTTGGTGGGAGTGATACGAAGAACGAAATGGCCGTCTCAGCCTGCACAATTTGGAAGCGTTGGACGTCGGACGAGGACGGACGCCTCTTGATACCAGTGATGATGTCATGCCTCTTGATGTGAAGTCACGGGTTGCTACAAAGAACGTCGATGCCAGAAATTTGATGTTGAGGCAGAACGGGTGCTGTGACACTCAAAGACTGTGGTGGTCTGAAGTTTCGCAGATTTGGAAGTCGGTCGTCGTGTCCATGGCGCCACGCGCAAGCGAAGGTGATACCGAACTCTCCGAAATACAAGCCATTTCTTCGAGAGGCAACGTCCAAGAATACAACTGTCCACAATGATGCTACAGATATGTAACTAAAAGCGACAATAATAGTATGTAGGGGAAAGTACTGGGTACAAAAACATGCAGATAGCCCAAAGTGTTCCGCTCAGAACAACGTCTTCCTGCAGTTCGGGGCACCGCAATGGCACGCGGTATAGATAGCGTCGTTCCTCGGGTTCTTGATAACAGCACTGGTGCCTTGAGGTTCGTCCTGATGTCATGGTATCAAATCTGGAACGGATCAACGTTAAAGTACGAGAGCACTTACATTGTCGTCCGAGTCATCAGGGTCACCATGATATGAGAAGCAGAGCTCTTCACCCAGCTCTACGTTGCGGGAGGTAAATACTGTGAGCAGGGGCTTGTCGAGGTCGGCTTCATTTATGTAGCATGCATTGATGACACAGTTAGGACTGCAGCTATGATTCTTGATTGCTAAAGTCAGTATACGGGATCGATAATCTGCATCGTACCAAGGTTTTGCTTACCAGGAACCGAGTGAACTATGAAGGTGTCAATGATACATTTTGGATGGATGAGCAAGAGGGTCACTCACATTGCCGGCATGATACGCATCGACACAGTATTTGTTCTGCCAGTCATCGTCGTCTTGCTTGAGATGCCAGAAGTCGACATCGAACAGGTAAGTCCGGCCGAATTTATTGTATTTCCTGCAACAACATAAATCTGGGAAGGTTGCCTGATGATAACAACACACTTACTTTCCCCTTTCCTCGGCAGTGTAGTCCATGAGCAGCTCTCCAGCATAGATCCCGACGAATGCGCCTTTAGGGATCTTCTCAGAGGCAAAGACACCTTAAGACCATGATTAGACAATGTTTTTTGGGTATTCAAGTCCATGCATACCCCATCCTTTATGCTCGGTCTTGCGGATATCAATGCCATACTTCCGACCATGTTGAACAACCTGCAACAAAATCAGACCCAGCACATGGCTTGTGACTTGTAAGAACAAAACCAACCCTGTTTTTACAGTCTTCCAAACACCCACAGAGATCATTGCATTCAAAAATAGGGAAATTGTTGACCTTTAATTTGCCCTTGTCATTGTAAATGAACCCAGATGGGCCTCCATGATCAGACATGAACTTTTGCTGCTGTTGCAAGCACGAGCATGTCCTTGAGCGAGGGTCACAGTGACCTTCACATCCGCATCCCTGCAGGTTGGCTATGTCTGGAGGTGGGACATCTTCACCCAGCCACAGATGATTGCTGTAATGGAACTCCCATGGTGGTGTGGTTTCATCGTCGAAGTCATTTATCACGCGAATCCGTGGGGCGTTTGGCTCATCCTCCGCGGTGTTCTCACCGATGACAGCTTCGAGAACAACACGCGCCATGCGAGTCCTCCGGAGAGCTTCGTCGAGGTTGTTCATTCGGTCCTGCAAGTTGTGCGGGAGGTCCTTGGCCAAATAGACCGGCGGTGGGTATTCCTCCATGATGCGAGCACCATCATAGGAGACTATCGTCAAGCCGTCAATGACTAGATCTCCCATAGCATTGCGGTTCAAGCGGCTAAGAGGTTCGACGATGACGGGATGCGAATAGGCTGTGTCGTCGTCGGTCGGATCGCGTAGAAAATCGATTTCGTCAGGAGTCGTTCTCGAGCTTGATGCGTTTGAGTTTTGTCTAGCTGATCTTCGAAGAGTAGGTGGACGAGGCAATGGTAGTTGAGACGGGAACATAACATATGGGCGCTGCGATTGAGCACGAGGAACCTGCAAGGTCGATTAGATGCATAACATAAACAGAACACATCAGACAAACCTCTGAGTCGTTGTCGTAGGTGCTCCCCACGCTTTCTGGATAAGCAAGCATGTCTAGACACTCTTGTTCGTCAGAAAACTCAGCTCCATCGTATTCGGACGATGAATCTTCGGAAATGGACATAGACTGCTCGTCATCCACTACCATTTTCTCTTGTATCGGGATAACTGGACATTCAGTGTCAGTCTACCCAAACAGATTAGTGATGTTGGATGATTCGATTGGTGTAGAAGCTTACGGCGTTGCTGACAGGTAGGACCTCTTGTACACCCGTATCTATGTCCAGGGACGCGATACTTGCTCGAAGTGAGTGCTCCACCACCGAAGAAGGATTTTCTGCAATTTCTGGAGTAGATGCAGCGTGACCTATAGGGGGTTCGGGGTCCGACGGCTCTATCACTGATGTAGGCTCTGCAATTGATGTAGACGGAGAATTTGCAGATGATTCCGACACTGTACCATCGCTGGGCACCGAATCAACTGGCGAACGGCTTGATTGGTGTGACACAACCGGAGATTTCCGATCATTGTCTTGAATGACTGGAGAGGTGGGTATTGGTTCAAGTGGGAAACTTGACAAGCGTCGGATCTGGAGGGCCCGTTGAGGTGAGGGCGTTCCGGCATTCAATGAACGGCGCTTTGCTTTCAGCTTCGCCATGCGTATGAGGTCAAGATAGGAGGCGGGCTGAGACGCTGGCACAGATGGAGGGGGCGTGATGGACGGGCTGGATCGCGTCAACGATGCTTCACGATTTGAAGTTAAAGCGACAGGTGTGGCCGGTGTCTTCTCCCTCACCCCCAAAGACGTCTTAGGTGTATCCGAAGGAATTGAGGCTATATAATTGGTCAGTCTTATGCCATCAGCAAGGACATGTCGACAATTCACGCACCTTTCGTTGAAGAAACTACTGATGTAGGTGCGAAGACCACGATCAGCACTGTTGTTACTAAGAGCCACGGAAACTCACCTGTCGGAGTGGCAGACATGTCATTCATATCAGCATCGTTAAGGAGGTCGACGCGGAGGGCTGAACCATCCGCCGCATGGGGAACTTCGATCTGTGAATATCGCTTTGACGTGGCGCTCTTTATCTGTTGTGCCCGTAACATAATCTCCACGAGTGTCGTCCTTCCAATCTTTTGGTCTGGAATGGTGAGCTTTCCCGTTGCCGGTGATGGATGAGAAGACTGGTGTGATATTCAATATCGACCCATCGGCAAATTTGGTGATCATCAAGGACTCACAAGAGAAGGCGACTGAACGGCTGATGTTGGAGGACCCATTGGCCGGCTCTTTGCTTCAGGCTGGCTTTGTGCATTTGCCTCGACCACCTTAGTTGACTCATTCTCTTGCGCAACCTCATTGACTGTCGGTTTGATCTCTGATATGTGCGAATCCTCAGTTACTGCCTCGGCTCCTCCTGTAGGGTCAGGCGTCTCAAGGGCATGACCATTGATTCCAGATGCTGCGACTAGTTCTTGGGGCGTCGCATCAGTACGTTTGGAAGCAATATCTCGAGCAGCCATGGGCTCTTCGATGTCTGGCAAAACAACAGGAGCGAGCGCAGCTTCGTCCTCATCAACAGCCATCAGACTATGCGCCAGCGCATCCATATCAGCATCTACAGACACAGCGCTAGATCCCGGCGCTTCCTGTAGAGTGGCCTGAGCAACGACAGGAGATAGGTCTGCGTCGCGAAGTGAGTATCGAACCAGAAGAGAAATTGGGTGATAGGCTTACTCGAACCAGGAACTAGCTTCGTCAGATCCACCTTCCCAAGGGCTGATACAATTGCGCGAAGTATATCCTGTGATGTACCTGTAGTTGAAGGTATTGACTGACCCTGGCCATCTTGAGGATGCGATGCTTCTGGACCTTGGGGACTTTGGGGCGCGGGAGATTGTTTGTAGATATAAGGCGCAAGTGATGTGAGAGGTACTGGCTGAGAAATTGGCGTCTCGTTAGCCGACGAATCACGGGATTGACGACGTGCGTTGTAGACATGCTTGAAGAATCCGCTCGCGCCTCCGTATAAAGTAGAGCTGAGAGGGGGACGCGAGCCGGAAGGAGCGGGTTCCGGGGCACGAGGGGCTGGAGGTCGCGAGACTGTGCGATGGACAGAAGGAGATGAACGAAGCGCAGGTAACTGGGAAGTGGAAGGAATTGGAGAAATAGGAGGGGGTTCCAGAGGCTGCTGAGACGTAGGTTCTGGAACGTCTACCAACATTCCAACAGGTGCAGGATCAATATCTTGAGATTCTTCGATGCCATTTGAGACCTCTGAGACCAAGTGGGGCGCATGGACATTTGATGTGTCATTGACAACGTCGTGGGCTTCTGGAGACGACGAGGACACTGGCGGCGATGCTGGAGATGAAGCTACCGAAGGTTCACCAGGCGAGGAGGCTACAGATTGGGGATCTGATGACTGATTGTCTGGTGACTCTCCAAGCGGTGTGGCAGGGTCTAATATTAGCGGAGACCGAGGTAGGGCAGCCTGAGCTGTCGATGACAACCCGAGGGGCGGCGGGGACAGATTTGGAGCCGGGGGATCTGGAGGAGGTGACAATGCGGGAACGCATTCTGATACTGGTATGGCAGGGCCGTTCACTGAAGCAGGACGCTCTTCCGGTTCAGGCGAGAAATCCGGGAAGTCCGTTGCGACCTCGAGATGCATGGGTGAGTCTCCGTTGATGCCATCAACACTTGCAGTCCGCGAGATCGAAGCTGGTGATGACTGATTCGCTTGCGGGCTGGCGACTAGGCCATGGGCTCGTTCAACAGAATCGGCGTCTGTGAAATTCGGCGTAGGAACGTTCGGAGCTTCCACGCTGTCTGACTTTGGAGAAGATCCTGCATCCGAGAAGTCAGGAGTAGACGCTACACCCCTCATCACGTTTGAGCGCGCAGTGGCTCGAAGAAGCGGAAGGTGGGAAGCACTGGCCGATGTCGCAGGCCCTGCAGTCATGCCCATGTTCACGGAGCGACGAGGTAATGGAGCCGAGATGGACATAATGGGGGCAACCGGCTCGTCGTCGTCGTCGTCAGAGATCACAATTGCATCGTCCTCATTGTTGCCACCCACAACAGGAGTCCTCGAAGGCAAGTTTTGACGAGCTCGAAAGGGATCCTCGTCAGACGTGATGACGAAGACGCTGTCAGAGTGATCGTCATCGGAGGAAATCGATATGTGGGATGGAGAGCGCGACCAGTCTATAGACTCATATGTGAATTACTTGTTCGAAAAATGAGATACGAGACGACATGCCTCTCTTATTCTGCTTGGTTTGGAGGCGGGATGGAGTAGCTTTGGAATTTGTCACTTTCGATTTCTCAATTATCTGTATTCTTTCTCTTTGGAAGGGGGCTAAATGACCACTCAACAACGATACGTACATCAACACCGCTAGAAACGACGTACTGGGCCCCATGGCACTATTTGCAGTGATTCCCCCAACATTTATTTTCCTCATCTTTTTTTTACCATTGCTGGGTCCTGTGTTGACTAGATGAGCAGGTGACTTGATCTTCCTGACAGAGTCACGTTCAGTGAGAAGATCGCGCAAAGAAGGAGGGGGAGGCGAGTCGGAAAGCGATCGAGAGATGCTCCTTGCATTTCGTGGTTGAAACGTCCGTGGAATCTTCGCTACTCTGGTGGGAGAACTTGAAAGGGGGGGAGCTTTGCGCTTCAAAATACTTTGCGTCGACGCGCTCTCCATAGCATGGTCGTTGTCCGCATCGTACGTGCCGTTGCGTCCAGTGAACAGAGCTCCTGGTTCTGAGCGAGATGGATCAACAAGATTCTTATGGCCAGCGTCATAACTGACCTCGTAGAGAAGACCGGCTGGGACCTGCAGAAGGGACGCGACGCGAAGACATCCACGGGCGACACCAGGTTGAACGCGTTTGGCAGGAAAGGCACGCTACTACCGCATTGGCTTAGCTTGCGTTCAGTTACATAATCACCTGAGCAGTCCTATCGCATCCTGGCTTGTTTGCATGCCCTGTGGCCTGTACTGTCCGTGCGCGTTGAAACTACTGACGGACGACAAATGTCACAACTTCAGGTTTGCGGAGATGGCGATAGTATACCTCACTTATTTCCATAAGCTGATTGACCGTATCTTAGTGTCAGTGACGAATTGGGAGCGCTGTCACTCCGTCCGCAATTCTGCGGACGGTGTGCGACAATCTCTCGTGTGCAGTCATCACAGCAGATATTTCGGGTAAAAAAGTCCGCACGTGTAGCAGTTCGGCAGAAGACAGAGTCAATTTTATAGATGCCAACAACTACAACGACCTAGACAACGCGACTGCAGCTCAAACGGATTCTACAAATGAGATGACAATTAATCCGACGAAAGTCACAAGAACCTGTACATGTGGACTTACCCTGGAGAAGGCCATTGAGCTTGTTGACGCGCGACGAGACGCTGCGGTCGATCGTCTTCTCTCCAAAGTCAACGACGAGACCACCCAACACGGAAGGGTTGATCTGCCAGAAAGTGTCATCAATTCCGGCGGGAGTTGAAGGCTAGATGGATCGGAGACCCACCTTGTTGGTCAGTTTGAGGCTCTTCGCCTGTTGCGCAGTTTGCGACTGCTTCAAAGTGGTCTCAAGGCGGGTGAGGATATCCTTCGACAGAGGCGTCGCTGACGTGACGACGACTTCCAGCTCCCCCTTGTACTTGGCAACCAACTCGTTGAACCCCTCGATGACGCCCTCCGTCTCCGTCAACCGTCCGTTCTCCGACAACAGCGCGAACAGGTTCTTCGTGGTGTCCGAGATCTGCTCCTTTTTCGCACCAGTGCCCTCTGCGCGCGCAAAAAGAGCGGGAAGGCCGGCGGAGCGGTCCTTGACGGAGAGAGTGGGGTCGGAGACGAATGCTTTCAGCTCGGGGGTCTCCTTGATGGATTTGGAGATGGCGTTCAGCTCTGTCTGAACTTTGGAGAGGTTCTGTGGTGATTTGGCGAGGGCGGCGGAGTAGGCGGCATGGGCATACTTGACGGCGATGGTTGAGGCCGCACGCCGTCCCAAACCAGCAGAGGCGGCTGCAGAACGAACAGAAGAAAGCAACATGGTGAACAGCTCACAGTAAATCAGACAGACAACCTCAAAACGCCGATCTCTTCCGGTGTACTCCGTGACGAGCGTCACATGTGACTCGATGCTGTGACTTGACCGTGACACGCATATCTCTTGCTTGAGTTCGGGCGATCACTGAAGCTGGTTGCATGACATCTTGCTCTCGAAATTAATACTCACGGTTGCTCCTCTTGATACGCTGAACCCTCACCGTGGAGGGCCACTTCCAAACTAGACCTGGGATTGACATCTCCCACGGAGCACTTTCCCATGCTGGACTCTTTTGAGACCAGGCCATGGTGCCTGTGTACACCGCAGACGTCATTCTCAACTACTGGTGAGGAACCTCCTGAGATTCTCGCCGTCGTGAAAACCCCATCTTGAATGTCCGGTGAGTCATCGATCGAGCGGCCAGGCTACATCGTTCGCCAACTATTCCAGTTCCATGTCGATGTTCCGACTTTTCGTCATTCAGCTATTGTTGGCGACGATGCATGTGCTGCATGGCAATGTAAGCCTCTTACATCCTTCTGGTCTCTATAGGGTCCACTTGGAGATATGTGTTGGAGTTTGACAGAGGGATAAGTTCTATTCTCAGACCGCTAACTTCAGGTCAAGGCCCGTGTGTCCACAGACGCTCTTGAACGCATGGCCCCATTTCTCCGGAAGCAATGGACCCCATCGGCCTCCCATTCCATTAATAGAGTGCTTATCTTGTGCGATCAGCTGCTGGCTCTACATGGCACACTTATCAGGGTGTGAGTTCCTCAGAACGTTCGTCCTCTCCCGTCCTCTCCTTCGCACCATGGACGCTGACGCTTTGACCCCCCAGATCGTTAAGAACGAACTTGGCACGCAGGAGAAGACGCCTTCTGTGCTCGATGAGAAGAGCGTGTATAGCGGGACTGACATCGAATCGACGACTAGTTCGGACGTCACAGGGGTCCTCAAGAATGAGCGCGATCTTGTCACCCATGTCATCAGTCTCGATGATGATCCTAGTCTGAGCCCTTGGACTTTTCGTTCTCTTTTCATCGGCATCGGCCTCTCTGCTTTTGGTGGTGTACTTGGCAAGTTTACCCGCTACTTTTCCTCGAGCATATACTGAGTCGTCTGCGCATATAGCGGAGATATATTATTTCAAGCCTGTTTGTTACCTTCACTTTCTTATTTAGCGGTCGAAAAGCTCACATTGCTCAAAGCAAACCGTTCTCGTGTCGACAATGTTCCTCGCCATTATCGCCTATGTCATCGGAATATTCATGGAAACAGTCATACCACGCCGAGGATGGTTCCGATATCTCAATCCAGTATGAAAGATTCGGGTTTTCCCTTATAATTACTAACACGGTCGCTTCAGGGCCCGTTCAATAAGAAAGAGAACGCCTTCATTGTTATCATGGCGAGCGCTGCTGCAAATTCAGCTTTAGGAACAGAGGTATTGGCGGTTCAGCGGCTATACTACAACATCACGCCAAATCCCGGAGCGTCTATCTTTTTGCTCTTCTCCAGCCAACTCCTTGGGTATGGAATTGGGGGATTGATGCGCCGTATGCCATCTGCTACATCGTCGTGATTGATGATCCTGACTCATTCTATGACAGCAATTCTTCTCTACCCGTCGAAGATGCTCTATCCAGGCGTGCTTCCTCTAATCTCCATGTTTGACGCATTCTATCAGCATGGGTCCAATGCGAGGAAGAAGCTTAAGCTGTTCTACATCGCATTCTTTGCGTGAGTCAGCTTTTGATGACGGCGATGAAAAGGAGACTTACAGTGATGCCAGCATCTTTATCTGGGAAATCTTTCCCGAGTGGATGTTCCCGCTCCTGACTGGTTTCTCAATTTTCTGCCTCGCGAATCCCAAGTCACCTGATTTCACGCGCGTGTTCGGTGGGTCTAACGGCAATGAAGGCCTCGGTTTACTGTCGCTCTGTCTGGACTGGCAGTATATATCGGGAGGAGTCAATCCTATGGCTATTCCTTTGCGAGCACAGGTACTGTGTGAGGTTTCCTAAGGACGGTGCTCAATGCTGATATGTGTCACAAGTTTTCAAACCTGGTCGGGTACATCTTGTGCATGTATGTCGATTGAGCTCTGTATCTCGATGGCCTGTATGCTGATTTGTACATCGTCAGGGTCGTTTTTGTCGCCGTCTATTATAATAACATCTGGGATTCGAAAAACTTCCCCTTCGTCAGTCGTTTCTACATCTGACCGTCAATCGTACTGACTGAGACGACTCAGTTGTCCCAAGAACTGTTCTACCAGAACGGCACCGTCTACGACCAGTTGCTCATTCTAAATGACAAATTTGAAGTAGATCCCACACTCCTCCAGCAACAGGGACTGCCTTTCTATGCTGGAACTTGGATCGTTTACCTGTTGACATCGAATATGGGCATGGCCGCGACATTCACACATCTTCTCTTATGGAATCGTGATGATCTCCGGACAGCATGGAACTGGGCATCTCCGGCTGGTATCAAGAAATGGTGGGCCGGCTTCAACTGGAAGTTCTGGCAGGATGACGGTAAGAGGGAGCAGCCGAGCGCTGACGACGATATCGATCCTCACTATCGCGCGATGCTAAAGGTAATCCGATATTGTTTCGTTCATCGTTCATCATCTCATCTCATGGGATATTAGTACCCCGACGCTCCGAACAGCTGGTATTTTATCACGCTGGTTGCGTCGATCATCACTGCTCTAGTCATCATCTACAAGACGGATTCTACACTTCCATGGTAGGTAAGATACTCTCATCAGATGTTTGTTTGCTCAAATCGATTAGGTGGGGTTTCGCCGTGTCTGGCCTCCTCGCCGTCATTTCCATTCTATTCTTCGGTTCCCTGTACGCGATGACCGGGCTGTCCCTCATAATTCAGCCATTCGTGCAGATGATCGGTGGCTTCATCCATCCGGGAAAGCCTATGGCCAACATGTACTTTGTTTTGTTCAGTTATAGTAAGTACCCTTGTGATTAGAACTCCGTTGTGAGACGACATACTGAGCCCATTCTAGACTCTGTATCTCAAGCGACGCTATTACTCCGCGATCTCAAAATCGCACAATGTAACTGACCTTCATTTAAACCTCGTATCGTGTCAACTGACAACTTGTTCAGATACAAAGCTACCTCCGCGAGCGGCGTTCGTGGCTCAGATTACGGGAACGCTCTTAGGCTCAGTCCTAAATTTTAGTACGTCTTCAATTGGCCCTCAGAGGAGACGAACGACTCAACCGCCGCGCCCAGTACTCATGAATTCTATCATCGACAACCAACGCGATATTCTGCTTTCCGTTGAGGGGACAAACATTTGGTCTGGCCAACAGCCTCAGCAATATAATTCTCAAGCAGTCGCATGGGGTGGTCTAAGCCATCAGCTATTCGCAGTTGGCAAGCGGTATCAGTGGGTTGCGTGGGCGTATGTGGTTGGCATCATCGTACCCGTGCCATTCTGGATTGTCCACCGCTTCGCACCCAAATTGCGCCTTGACTATTTGTACACGCCTCTCATCTGGTGCGCACTACCTCTCACGAAGCGTACGCACAGGTTTTGACCGATTTTCTGTCATTACAGCTACTACATCGGCTGGCTCTGCGTTGGCATCAATTCCTCCATCTTGTCTTACTTCTCGATCGCCTGGTTCTCCCAATGGTACTTGCGCACGCGGTATCCCAAATGGTTCGCGAAGTATAACTACATTCTTGGCGCTGGTATGTCTCGATTTCTTCGACCGTCACTGGTCACGATACTAATGAGCCGATCAATATACTTGCACAGCTCTGGATGGTGGCACTCAGGTCATGGTGTTTATTCTGTCTTTTGCAGTGCAGGGTGCGGCAGGGACCTCTCATTTATTCCCTCAATGGTGGGGGGCTAACCAGAACGGAAACTACGACCGATGTGCTGTGGTTGACTGAGAGCCCATGTTCTGACAGATTTATATAGAACTTTCGAAGTTCGTGCTGTGTGAACGACGCTGTCTATACTCTAGCGGGATATAACTATGCTTTGGACCTTTCCATTCAACGCCGATGGTGAAGCGGTTATCATGCTTGCCTTCCAAGCAAGCGGCAGGGGTTCGACTCCCCTTCGGCGTAGATTTTTTATCGCGTTCATCAACCTTGACTGGTGATAGTCGATAGTACGAATTGCGCGTTGCGCGCTCAAGCTTCAAGCTCAAGAAGAAACTGCGTTTGAATGTTCTGCTGTTGTGGTTCCGCCTAGCCTAGTGGACAACTTGTATACAAGGTTACTGACTAAAAACAGCTACACGCCCCATTTGGAAATCGCCAGTCAGTGCTTAGCGCTTAGCGCTCAGCACTAATCCCGCAGACTCCACTTCCTCAAGGTGTCCTATGTGCGATTTGACAGATGGTCGGAGATCATGATATGTGATTATCCTAGATATAGCGATCATCATACTCAAAAGCTTTCAGAAGTTCAGAGGATTAGGTCATGCGGAACCACACCCCCACCTTCGAGTCTGAGGTAGGCGTTCGGCTTTCTAGACCTGGAACAGGACAGGACATGTAGTCCTCGACTGCATCTATCGTATGCTCGAATATTTCCCTATACGGAATTCATCCTCGCTCCCAAGAGCTTATAAGGTGGTCAGCTTCCAGATCACACAAGTCCAACTCTCTGCTCCCTTCATTATGCCGCTTGGAGACCTCCCTCTAGTCCACTATGCGTTTACGTTCACGGTGGTTCTCTTAGGGATCAAATGGTATTCAAAGCGCGGGCCCAACGTACGATTCTGGCCTCTTCACGTCGTAAAAAACAATCATCGTCTCCCCATAGCTTGATTCCATCCCCACAGTTGGCTTCTCTGGCCCAATCCTCTCTTATATCACGGCAGTACAATTCATCTTCCACGGTGATAAGCTCATTCAAGAGGGTTATGACAAGGTTGGATATTTCTCAACCTGTGACTCTGACGTCACATTCATATCGATAATGGGTCGTCTAGTATAAGGGTGGTTTGTTCAAAATCGCGATGCTGGATCACTGGGAAGTTATCGCCAGCGGTCATCAAGCAACTGAGGATGTTCGAAAGGCACCTGACGATGTCCTGAGCATGCTGGACGCGACAGTGCGGGTATGATGTTATGACCCTTTTGTCAAAACGTGTTCACTCATCAAGAGCCGGTCCTTGAACAGCAATTACAAGCGGACTACACTCTAGGACCAGAATCGACGCGCAACCAGTATCACGTCAATATCATCCGCAATCAACTGACACGCGGCCTAAAAGACTTTTTCCCTGAACTCCGTGAGGAAATTGTTGCCTCATTCGATGACTTCATCCCGGCAAAAGACGGTCTGCTCAACGTCTTGCGTCATATACACGGGGAACTGACCGTAAAAGTAGATTGGGTGAGCTATCCCGCTCACGGAACCCTCATGCAGATTGTCTGTCGGACTAGCAACCGCACCTTCGTTGGATTTCCAAAATGTGATCATCGCGTCCTGTCTTACTTTGGAGGAACAATAACTCCAGTCGCATTGTTCATGGCAGGTCGCGATGCAGACTATTGCGAGCTAAACATCAACTTCACAACCGATGTCATTAAATCTGCGTCCATAATCAACCTCTTCCCTGACGTTTTCAAACCGTACGTGGATTCTCACCTTAGCATCGATATCATTCAAAACCTACTGATACTCCTTTGCTATCAGCCTGGTTGGCCCACTCTTCTCCTGCATCACTAGCTCGGTTGGTCGTGCTATCCACCATCTAGCTCCCATTATCGAGGACCGTCGTGAAAAACTACGCGACCGGGGTGACGACTGGAACGATAAACCTGTACGACCTCGACCTCCATTCATCTCAGTGTCGTTCGGTGACATGTCTCACCATCTGCATTCTCATTGTCAGAACGACATGCTCATGTGGTTGATGGAGGAAGCGCAGGGCGACGAGCGATCGGTCCGGAACTTAGCTCTGCGCATTCTCGCCGTGAACTTTGCCGCCATTCACACTTCGTCCATGGTGTGTCTCTCGAACTCCCCACTCCAGCAAAGCGTTGACAGCTGGGCCGTTAGAGCTTTACCCAGGTTTTGTATAACCTCGCGGCCAATCCGCAATATGCCCCTGCTCTTCGTGAAGAAATCGAGTCCGTCGTAGCTGCAGATGGCTGGACGAAGCTTGCGATGAACAAGATGCGCAAAGTCGACAGCTTCCTCCGCGAATGCTTACGGCACGACGCGCTCGGATCCTGTCCGTCCCATTTCTTCCCCTAGTCTACCGCCGCCGTGCTCACGACCCCGGCCACCAGTGGTCATGCGACGAGTGGCCGTTAAGCCCTTCGCATTCTCGAACGGCCTGACAATCCCCGCCGGGACGAATCTATCCTGCACACTCGCACCAACGCATCGCGACGCTGAAAACTACACGAACGCAGATGTATTCGACCCGTGGCGGTTCGCCGCCATGCGCGAGGGCGAGGGTGAAGGGACCAAGTACCAACTAGTCTCCACCAGTCCAGAATACCTTGCGTTCGGACACGGCAGGCACGCTTGGTACGTACCGGCATCTCGAAGTCCGCAGCGCTGACGACGTCCACTCTGCTTTTTAATGGGCAGCCCTGGCCGGTTCTTCGTAGCGAACGAGCTGAAAGCCATGCTCGCACACGTCGTGGTTAACTACGACGTAAAGTTCGAAGATGGCCTCGCATCCCCGCCTAAGCTTTGCGTCGGCTCGCTCTTGGTCCCCGGGAAAGCGAAGGTTATGTTCAGAAAGCGACAAGTCTGACGTTCACCCTCTTTCCTCGTTGCATTTTCATTGACCTTACAGAATTACCTGCCTTTGGGCATTGAACCCCATGAGGGATCTAGGCTTTCTATTGAATGTTGTATACAACTTTTTTTGTCAATACATGCTATCTCAATTTCGATACAGACTTACAGCGTTGAGGATACCAAAAGTGCTGGTGAGCATTAGCAAGTGACAAAGGTATCAGTTTGCAAGGCATTGCGCAGCCGCTCATGACGGTTGCTGTTCACTTTGAAGATAGACCCTAAATCGTGGCGTCGGACTTGGAAAATGATCCTGGGAATTGTAGGCTAAGCGCGTTCACCACCGTGCGTTCTCCTTGAAGCTTGAAGTCGACGATCAGTGGATGGCCTTCGAAGACGGCATATGAGCTCAAAGGCAGCCCAGTGCTGATGTTATATGTGTAGAGCACATCGATCTAGTTGAACGCCACGCCCGTCATTATCACAGACTTCCACCGTATCATTCACCCTGCGCGACTCTCATTCCCCAATGAACTGCCATGCTCTCCCTTTTGTACCAGGCAAATGGGGGCTAGGCAAAGCAGAAGATAGCAGAACTCAATGGAAGTATATCCAATGGGGGTATGTCATCAGATTCATCATTCCGCCAGTATTCCACCGTCCGGCCTGTGAAAGCTGCTTGTAATATTAGTGCATTTCGTTCATTTGCACTCCACTTGCTCGGCGAATCGGCGCGACAAGTTACTCACGGACTCCCCGAATGACAGCGAGACATACTGTAGAACTTGTTGCCGCTTCGTCTAAGAAACTCTCTCGGACAGCCATTACATTTTCAATTCAACGACGCGGCAAGACCTGGCAGGGCATGCCATACGATCAGTCAGTCACTCGTCACTAACGACGCTTGGGTGCAAATGTCGTACGTTTGATCATATCCGCGGAGGTCTTCGTTTTTCACAGCTATAAGACGATCGTCCCATACGTACCCACAATTCTCCGTCTCTCTTCTCCCCTCATCATGGCACTTGGAGGCCTCACTCTAATTGACTGTGTCTTTGCATTGACGTCGGTGTTGTTAGGGGCCAAGTGGTACCTGAAGCGTGGTTCTAATGTATTTCACCTCTCTGAAGTTGTTCTGTATGACACCCAGCTCATCCTCTCCACATAGCTCGACTCCATCCCAACAGTTGGCTTTTCGGGACCTATTCTATCCTATATCACCGCCATCCAATACTTGTTCAGAGGCAACGAACTCATTCAAGAAGGATATGACAAGGTCAGACGATCTTTGGCTTGTGGTTTCTGTTTCTTTATAACATTGACGATCTTCCAGTATAAAGGCGGTCTGTTCAAGATCGCCATGTTGGATCACTGGGAAGTGATCGCGAGCGGTTCACAGGCAATCGAGGATGTCCGAAAGGCCCCTGACAGTGTCCTGAGTTTCATGGACGCCGTAGCGCGGGTATGACGTTAGCCTGCATCCACTCTATCCCACTTGAAACCCGATTCTTCCGATAGACGCTTCAAGTGGAATACACTCTAGGACCGGAAATCCATCACAACCCCTATCACATCGGCATAATTCGCTCTCAGCTTACGCGCAACTTGGGCGCCCTCTTCCCTGATGTTCGCGAGGAAATAATTGCCTCATTTAACGACATTATTCCGGCAAAAGATGGTTCAGTATTGAGCTTTTCTCGCGCGCATAGGAAATTGATCTTGCATGTATAGAATGGGTGAAGTACCCAGCTATGGAGACTCTCATGAAGATCGTCTGTCGGACAAGCAACCGCATCTTTGTCGGAGCCCCCAAATGTGAGCAACGTAATGCATCGCATCCCGACAATCATCATAACTTACTCGTTCATTGCAGGTCGCGATCCAGACTATAATCAGTTGAACGTGAAGTTTACTATTGATGTCGTCAAAGCCGCCCTGGTTATCAATCGGTTTCCCGACATCCTGAAACCGTGCGTGCTTCCCGCCGAACGCATTGTCATCATATTGGAGACCATCCGCAAATAGACTCGCAGGCCGACTTTTTACCAGCGTCCCTGGCTCCATCAGCCGCGCTATCCGCCATCTAGCTCCTATTATAGAGGACCGTCGTGCAAAACTACGTGATCTGGGTGACGACTGGAACGATAAGCCTGTAAGACCTCCACTTCCGTTCATCTCAGCGTCATTTGGTGATAGATGTCTCACCATCTGCATGCTCATTTCCAGAACGACTTGCTTATGTGGTTGATGGAGGAAGCGCAGGGCGACGAGCAATCGGTCCGGAACCTAGCTCTGCGCATTCTCACCGTGAACTTTGCCGCCATCCACACCTCATCCATGGTGTGTCTTCTGACTCCCTTGACGCCAGTGCGTGCGTAAGAAGGCTGACAGTTCGGGCCACTGTCAGAGCTTTACCCACGCCCTGTATCCTCTCGCGGCCAACCCAGAATACGCCCGTGTCCTGCGCGAAGAAGTCGAGTCCGTCGTGGCTACGGAAGGCTGGACGAAGCTCGCGATGAGCAAAATGCACAAAGTCGACAGCTTCCTCCGAGAATCCCAGCGGTTCGACGGGCTTGGAGTCTGTTCGTCTTCCTTTTTCCCACTGTCTGCCGCCGTGCTGATCTTCTCGACCGACACTCACACTGTCTCCAGTGACCATGCAACGCTACGTTCTGAAGCCCTTCACCTTCTCGAATGGCCAGATGGTCCCTGCTGGGACGCTGCTGGCCTGCACATCGATGCCAGTGCACCACGACGCCGAAAACTACACGAACGCAGATGTATTCAACCCGTGGCGGTTTTCCGACATGCGCGAGGGCGACGGCGAAGCAGCCAAGCACCAAATGGTCTCGACGACCCCAGAATTCCTCGCGTTCGGACATGGCAAGCACGCCTGGTACGTGCTCTTATCTCGCAGTCGCTGCTTGCCACTCGCGGTACTGACCGTGCGCGGCGTGCCAGCCCCGGTCGGTTCTTCGCCGCGAACGAGCTCAAGGCCATGCTCGCGCACGTCGTGGTTACCTACGACGTGAGGTTCGAAGACGGTCGCGCGCCCCCGCCCAACCTCTACGTCGGCTCGGCCTGTGTCCCCGGAAAAGGACACGTCCTCTTCAGAAAGCGCTAGGTCTGATCACCGACCCTATCATCCACCACGGACATCGACCTGGATCTGCCCAGTCCATGCTATTTAGGTTGCAGCGTCGGTGGCGCTTATCAATGAGACAGCTGTCATGTATGCGTCTGTTCTAGGCTACACGCGACAGCGGGCGGTAAGTATCATTGGAACTTTGCCAGATCTGTACATTGGTCATTATATGGAGCATCTGAACAGTATATACGTACCTACGCGACTCGCGCAGCGCGATACCAGCATTATATCGAAGTGTAGTGAGCAAAGCACCAATAGAGTGTATACATCGAGTGTGCCGTCCCAGTGAGATAACGTACGTGCAATAACGATACGCGCGCGCACGCAGCAAACAAAGCAAAAGCAAAGCAAAAGAGAAATTGAATTTCGGAAGGGGGAGTTTAGAAAAAAAAGGGGGAAGGGGGTGAGTGGAAAGAGGGGGAAATGAAGCAAAGGCATCGAGGCTCGCAAAGGAGAACAGCACGAACACGCCGTCCTCGCGCGCGCTACGTCCAGTAGTCCATCAGCTTGCGCGGCCCGCCCTTCAAGATCGCGTCCCGCTGGTAGTGCACGCGCATCGCGAGGCGCTGCAGCGCGCCCTTCGTCTGCGATCGATCGAGATGCGCCGCGCGCGTGTCGACTGTCCGAACCCGAACCACAACCCGAACCACAAACGAGTAAACGAACGCGAACGCATACGCGCAACCGTCAGCACACAATCACGCAAAAAAAATGACAACGAGCGACGCACCGATGCGCGCATGCAGCACGTCCAGCCGGTTCTTCACCAGCTCCAGCGGCGCCGGCTCGCGGCCCATCCCCGCGCCCGCGCCGTCCTCCTCGAGCGCCGCGAAGCGCGTCTCGCGCAGCCGCGCGAGCTCCTGCGCGACGTACCCGTCCACGCCGGTCAGCGCGACGCCCAGCACCGCAACGCGCGCGCCGAGCTCGTCGTAGTCCGTCGCTTCGCCCGCCTCGAACGGCCCACGCGTGTCGGAGAGCGCGGCGACGAGCGGGTCGAGCGAGGGGAGCGCCGTGTAGGGGTCCTGCGCGCGCGAGGCGGAGTCCGCGTTGGTGGTGGCGGTGGTGGCGGTGGGTGGGAGCACGTGTGAGTGAGTTGCCAACGACAGTCAGACGCGCGCGAGAAGGACGTACCGACGCAAAATCCACGCGCGCGAGGATATGGTGCGCGACCCCGCGCGCGACGCGCGCCGCCTGCGCGCAGGTGCCCGCGAAGAGCGACAGCAGGAGCGCCTGCGTGCCGACGTGCTCCGCCGCCGCGTACTCGAGCACGCGCGCCGCGAGCGCGGACTCCTGCAACCCGGCGCGAGCGCGCGCGTCAGTCGGCCACCGGTCGGAAAACGAGATGAAGAGCAGACGTACGATGGTGGCGGGGCCGCCGCCGTCGTCATCGGGCAGCTCGGCGGGGAGCCGCTCGCAGACGGCCTGGAGCGCGACGACGACGTCGCGCCGAGACGCGTGCGACGCGGCGCGGTCCACGCCGACTAGGAGCAGCGCCATGGCGGTCGTCGGCACGTCCTCCGCGCGCAGCCATCCGTTCCTACGTGCGCAGACACAGGCGCGGCGCCGTCAGCGGATGTCGCTCCGGGCGAGACAAAACGCGCGCTGCTCACCGTGCAAAGGCCGTGACGAGCACGACGAGGCGGTACAGCGCCTCGGCGCGGTTGGCATCGCGCACGCGTCGGGCGCGCGGTGCGTCTGGCGCGTCTGGCGCGTCCTGTGCGTCGTTGCTGGAGATGTAGCGCAGTAGTGCGGGCTGCATGCCGAGGCGCGCGAGCGTGTCTGCGATGAGGAGCGTGGGCGGCGTCGCAGTTTGAGGGTGGGGGGCAGACGGGTGGCGGAGGAAGTGGAACGCGGACTGGCAGGGCGGAGTGCTGCGGGTGGACAGAGCTGGCGGGCGGCATGTGAGTAACATGGTCAGTCCAGAGACACGGGATGTTGGGAAGACTGACCGAGTTTGCAGACCCAGGCCATGACGGAAGGGTACGTCGACAGGTCGACGGTGCGCAGGAGCCCGGCGTCGAACATGAACTTGACGCGAGCGGCGTCTGTGAGGAAGGAAGGGATGAGTCGCGTCGTGGGATCGCAGGATTTGCACTCACCCCGCCGCGCGACGGCCGCGCTCAGCATCTCCACCACCCGCGGCCTCTCGCCCTCGACGCCCCCCTCTTCCAACAGCAACTCCGGCCACTCCTCTCCCTCTCCTTCCTGAACATCCATCTCCTCGTCCCCGCCTCCACCCACGTCCCACACCTGCACGCCGACGACCCGTGCGCGCTTCGCGCCCCCGATCCGGTCCGCATCCAAGATGTTCCCGACGGCCTTGCCCTCCTTCTCCCCGAGCAGCCGCTCCCGCTCCTCCGCCGCGACCACCTCCTCCGCGTCCAGCTCCTCCTCCCCCTCCCCGCCCCCATCGTCCCGCCGCGCGCCCTCCGCCCACCCCCCCACGCGCATCGCCTCCCCGCGGCGCGCCGCGCGCGCAGCCGCCTCCTCGTCCCGCAACACCCGCTCCTCGTCCTCGTCCTCCTTCGCTCCCCCACCACCCCTCATCGTCCTCGTCCTCGTCCCCGTCCTCACTGCCGAGCCCGCCGGGCGCACCGCCAAGATCGGCCACCTCCGCGCGCCGCAGCGCGTCCATCCCGCGCCCGGCCCTGTCCAGGCTCCGCTTCTCGCGCAACAGCGCCTCGAGCGGGTCCGCGCCCTGCTTGCCCCTTCCCCTCCCCTTGGCATTGCCATTACCGTCACCTCTGCCATTGTCATTGTCGTGGGCGCCGGCAGAGACGAGGGACGCGGGCTCGTGCGGGGGCGCACGCCGCCCGCGCGTCGGGCGGGCGGGCTTGGAGGGCGAGGGCGCCTCGGGAGCGGCGGCGGGGGCGGCGCGTCGGCGGGTGTTGTGTTTGCGCGCGGGGGCGCTCGGGCTGGGGGACGGGCTGGAGGAGGGGGAGCGCGGCGTCGTGAGCGGGGAGCTTGGCGCACGCTGCGCTCGGGAGCGCGCGGTCGCGCGCGACGCGGCCTGCTTGCTCGGGCTGGATGTATACACACACATATATATGCGCGTGTGTATGTGTTAGATGAAGCGGGGAAAAGGAGAGACGCGTGCATATATGCGCTCCGTGAGCGAAAGCGCGAGGAAAAAGAGAGGCAGGGAGACGGACCTTTTTGGGATGTTGGTGCGGCGGACGAAGAGCTCGTCGTCCGAGGCGCTCGAGTCGCTGCTGAGGCTGGCGGCGTCGAGTGCGGCGAGGGCAGCGCGGGTGGCGTCGGGCGAGGGCGCGGTGTGCGCGGCGCGGACGGCGTCGGCGCGGAGCTGCGCGATGATCTGGGCGGTCTTGGCCTTGGAGTCGAGCGCGACGGGGGTCGTGGGGCGCGGTGCGGCGGCCGGGGCCGGGGGAGAGGCCAGGGCTGGCGCCGGAGCCGGGAAGAGGGGGAGGGGTGGGGGAGCGGGGAGGGGGTGGCGTAGGAGGAGGACGGGAGGGGCGCGGTGCGGAGGAGGGCGCTGACTTCTGCGGAAGAGGCGTGCGGGAGGGAGGCGCCGCGGGAGGGCGAGGGGCGGGCGAGGACGGCGGGGAGAGAGAGGACGAGCGGTCGCGCTCTGGGCCGGCCTGGGCCTCGGGGAGCTCAAAGGCAAGGGGTATCGGGGACGCGGGGCCGTCGACGTCCATCGTGGTGGGGCTGAAGTCCAGCGCGGGCAGGCGCGCGGGCGAAGAGGCAGAGGCAGACGGCGCGGCGCTCGTGCGGCGCCAGGACTCGACGGTCTCGTGGACGGCGCGCGGGTCGCGCCGGAGATCCTTGGGGATGCAGAGCTCGTGCTCGTCGCTCTGACTGCTCGGGACGAGCTCGTCGTCGTCGTCTGTGCCTTCGTTGTGGGTCGGCAGTGGGGCATCGGGGCTGTCTGGAGGTGGGGGAGACTTTGCGGGGAGACGGGGTGGGCGGGGAGAGGCGCGGGCGTTTGCGGGATGAGCGGCGATCGGGGGTAGGCGAGGGCGGGAGGACGGGGATGGGGGGTGCGGTGGGGGTGATGGGGGTGGGGAGCGCCGAGGAGGAGAGGCGCGGAGAGGAGGGCGGCAGGACGGGCGGGGAGGACGATAAGGGAGAGGAGGCGGGCAGGACGGCAGGGACGTCGTCCTCGTCTTCGTCTTCGTCGCGTTTGCGCTTGGAGAGCGTGATCATCTGCGGGCGGCGCGGGCTCCCATCGCGCGTCTGACTCAGCTCTGGACGCGGTGGGGCAGACGCGGATGCGATGGAGCCCTTGAGAAGCGACGCGCGCGTGCGCCGTGTGGGCACGTCGAAGGGCTGAGGCGGAGCAGAGGTGAACTGGGCGGCGGGGACGCGGATGTGGATGCCCTTGCGCGGGGAGCGGTGCTCGACGCCGTCGACGCGGGACGCAGGGGCACGGACGGGCGACAGGTTGTCCTTGGCCATATGCGAGGACGCCTGCGCGCGCGGCGGGGTGACAGCGCGGCCAGGTGGCACGCGCCGTTTGGACGCGGTAGCTAGTGTGTCTTCCGCGTCCGCGTTCGCGCTGGCTTCACGAGCGCGGCGCGACGGGCGCGGATGGGCGCGGATTTTGTGCTGGGGCGCGGGCGGGGACGACTGTGGGTGGTCCGAGTCCGGGGGTTGGCTGGAACGGGGAAAGTAGTCTGTGATGACCCTCGACGGTTTCTGCGGGGGCTGTTTTTTGCGCGCGGACTGGCTCGCGGGCGGGGCCATCGTGGGTGGTGGCGGAGGGCGAGACGCGTCCAGCGACTCAAAAATGGCGCGGTGGCACGCGTCGACGTCGGGCCCCAGGCACCTCGGACTTTGCCAGTTTGCCACGCTGACTCCACTTAAGAAACCCTCATGTCAGACAGACTCCGTTGCCGTCTTCAGGTCTCTCATCAATCGCCGTTCAAAGCGCGACGTTTTTTTGCCTAAATTCACAAACGAATCGGTTGGGACACGACGAGGCGTTGGGGCAGGCTGCGCACGGACCTGCGGAACGAGCGTGGGAGACCGGGATCTTATCAGACAAGCACGAGTGACGCAGTTCGGAAGCATATATTTTTATCAGATAAGCGAACCATCAGGCTGCCAGGACTGTTCGTGGACGCCTCGGATGTCCCTCCAAGTGATTGATCACCAACCAGTGCATATATAGACTCCGTTGCATGGCCGTTCCGTACCTTTCCCCTCCCTCTTCTCCTCATAAACACTCCCGCCCGCTCGCACCGATGTCCATCCACGAGCCCCACGACGACGAGCGCGACGCCCTCCTCGTCCCTGACCCACACTCCCCATCGCCTCGCACTCCCCGGCCACGCAGATCCTGGAAGACCGCGTCTTCCCTCTGGTCCGTCTATCTTTATCCCTCCCTATCAGATATCCGCCCTCACCCCCGACTACCCCCCGCCCCCCAGGATCTGCCCCGTCGTCCTCATCTCCTCCCTATGTGTCCGTCACATCCCTAACACCCTTGTCTGCTGCCGCTGCTTACGATGCCATACCTAGCGTGGAATGACCCTCGCCCCCCGCGTGGAGGTTTATACCAAGCTCGCCTGCAGAGCAATACACCACTCCGAGACAGAGATTCCCGCCCACGTCCCCTTCGCTCCCACAGCCGCTCCCACAGCCGCTCACGCACCGCCGAGCGACCCGGTCCACACCGTCCGTGTCATTCTCCCCGACATCAGTTCCTCAGCCTTGGACGAGTGCTCTGCCGACCCAAAGGTCCAAGCCCGTGCAGCGCGCATACAGGCATGTCCGTGCCCTCTGCCCTCCCCCACCGTCCATCCTCTCACGTAGGTCCCGAGCAGCCGTCAAAACAACAGAGAGCATCCTAAGCGCGATAACGACCGGATGGCTCAGCCATCTCAGCGACCTCTATGGTCGCAAGAAGATCCTCGGCTTCTCCATCTTCGGAGCCTTGTTTATGTGCGCACGTTCTCGGCCCAGCCATACACTATCTGTTCGCTCACCCGCAGATCAGGGACCTCGTCTATATTCTCGTATCAGATACCAAGTCCATCATCGGACGGCACGGCGAGGCCTTCATCATCGCCGCTCCGCTCATCGAGGGCTTCCTCGGTGCGCAGTCCACCTACAACGGCCTTACGCATGCGTCAGTATGCATATATGCGTCACCGTATGCTTATATATGCGCTTATATATGCTCATCATCCCTTGATGTGTCAGATATGCGACGGATTGCACAGCAGACGGCTCTCGCGCCCGCATCTTCTCCATGCTACAGGGCATGCTCTACGTCGGGCTTGCCTCGGGGCCATGGGTACGCGTTCATCGTTCATCTACACTCACGCTCGCCGACGCGTGACTCGCCTCGCAGCTCGACGGCCTTGTGCTCAACTTCTTCAGCACAAGCACCACCACGTCCCTCTTCGCGCTCGCCGTCGCCATCGGGCTCTCCAACCTCCTCTTCGTCCTGTTCGTCGTCCCCGAGTCGCTCCCGCTCGACCGGCGCCTCTCCCGCTCGCCCGGTTACATCCGCTCGCGCACGCCCTCGGGCACGGAGGACAAGTCCGTGCAGGCCGCCGTCCGGCGCGGCCTCACGCTCGTGGCTGCGCAGTTCCTGCGCCCCGTCGCGCTCTTCCTCCCGCAGAAGCGCGAGGGCCGCAAGGGCCGCAATTGGAACCTGACCCTGACCGGCGCCGCGCTGTTCATCTACGTGCTGTCCATCGTGAGCGGCCCCTCCTCGTGCATCGCGTGCGCGCCTGACGGCCGCGGTCTTGCAGCAAGTGTATAATCTCAAGTACCTGTACGTCCGGCACGTATATGACTGGTCGAGCGAGACGGTGCGTGCTCCGCGTGTGCAGGATCGTCTTGGGTAGGCCTCACAGCGTGACATGTCTATTTATCTAGCTCGGGTACTACATGTCCCTCTTGTGGATCACTCGCGCGATCAACCTGCTCCTCATCTTGCCAGGCAAGTTTCGCACGTACCTTCTCCTCTCCATCCTCGCCGGCTGACCCTCCCCCCGTGCACACGCGCAGCCGTCCTGACGTACTTCGCGCCGAACCGGTCCAAGCCGTCCGCGCGCTCCACGCCGAGCACGCTCGCGGCTGCGCTGCGCTTCGACCGCGCGATCGCCGCGATCTCGTTCTTCACAGACGCGAGCGCGAACGCGCTGGTCGTGCTCGCGCCGACGTCGTCGCAGGCGCTCTTCGTGCTCTGCACGTCACTCAACTCGCTCACGAGCGGCGGGAACCCCGCGCTGCACTCGCTCGGCGCGGTGAGCCTGCAGGCGATGGGCAAGGGCCGCGAGGTCGGCCTCGTGTTCGGCGCGATGGGCATCGTCAACGCGGTCGCGCACATCATCGCCGTGCGTGGTGCTGTTCTCCCCGCCCCGGTCTTTGGCTGACGCGTTTGATCCTGCCTCCTTTCCTTCTTCCTTTCTTTCTTGCGTTCCCCCTGCCTTTCTTGCTTTCTGTCTTTCCGTCTGTCTGCTGACGCTCTGGGCGTCCGGTCCTCGCCGATGTTGCCCCTGGTATGTGTCGGGATGATCCGGTTTGGCGTTGCGCGACATAGCCCGCGATCTACGCGCTCATCTACGGCGCGACGGTCGCCGCGTTCCCCAAGGCGATCTTCGTCATGAGCGCGATCCTGCTATATATCGTCGTCGCGATGCTCGCGGGCATCCGGCCATACATCGACATCGCGTCCGGCGGCGCGGGCGACGAGGAGGGCGCCGCCGAGGCGGGCACCGCGCGGCGCGAGGGCGCGCTGCCGGAGACCGAGACGGAAACGGAGACCGAGGGCGAGGGAGAAGGAGAGGGAATGCTGGGCGTGGAGGACGCGGGGGACGACGATGACGGCGCGGCGGTGGCGGGGGTGGTGGTGGCGGCGCCGGAGGAAGAGGAGGCGGACCGAAGGGGGCGGCACGGGTCGCGCAGGCGGGATCGGGAGCGGATGGAGGAGCAGGCGCGGCGGTCGTCGATCCTACGGGTGTCGGTGTCGGAGCAGACGCTGTAGCCGCCGCCGCGGCTGCGGGCAGGTAAAAGGCATCTTGCGCGAGTGGGGTGGCGAGCGGGGCCGGGTGGCCTGTATATGTGCTTGTGTTTATTGCTTGTTGCGGTGTGAGGCGGAATGTGTTTTTTTGTGCTTTTTTTTGTTCGGCTTCGGCTTTGGCGTTGGCTTTGGCGTTGGCTTCTTGGGCTGTTAATTGTTGAGCATGTGCGTATGTGTGCGTGTGCGTGTGTATATTTAAATGATGTTATGTGCTCCTGGGGTGCCGGGGACAGGGTCGGATTTTGGAATCCTCCTTTCCTCCTTCTCGAAGGGTTCCGCACGGGTGGAGCTAGACGAGGATACGTGAATGATCATAAAGTGTGAACACTGGATGCATGGCAGAGAATTTCATCTGCGTGGGGAGGATGTGTAGAGCTGCGTTCGTCGCGCTTTGCCCCGCGGTTACGACACATGAGCACCGTCGTTCTGTGAGTGAACACCGTGACCGCCGCCGCAAAGGGTGGGGTGTTTGTCTTTGGAAACCCGTGGGTGTATACTTGGGGGGGTGGGTTCAAAAAGTCTAAAAAGTCAAGGAGTGTACTCTGTTTGCGATACCTGCGACAGGCAAGATTTGCGCGGTGTGGATACATGTACTTTTCGATGAACGAGTGCCGGCATGCCCGAATCGTGGCGTCTTTCAAAACCTAAGATGTTGTCAGATGCCCTTCGGAAGTCCTCAGTTGCTTGAGGGCTGATGGCGATCGCTTCCCAGTGACCCGCCATTGCCATCTTGAACAGACCTTATACTGAACAACGCATTGTGGTATTTGATGGAACAGCGGTCGGAGGTCGAGAGATACCCAACCTTGTCATGGCTCTGTTAGATAGGTTTGTTGTCACGGAGCATATATTGCACTGCGGCGATACAAGAGAGCATTATTCCAACGTGAGGACGGAATCAAGTTATGGGGAGACGATGAGTTTGTATACAAGGACGTGAAAAGGCCAGACCTATACGTTGGGTTCAGACCTTTACGCTTCGAATGACATCTGCTTTTGTGATGAAGAAAGAAAAAATATGGGCTGGTCAGATCTGGACGCTGGCCGCCTTATAAGCTCTTGTGAACGAGGAAAAATCCCAGATTGAAGTTGTCGCAAGGCTAAAGGTCTATCTCTGAAAAAGTGAGACAGAGACATTGTGTGGTCCGCGTGGCCTAGTCATTCTGATACGTCTTGACAGCCTTTGAGTGTCACGATGTAGGATACTCACATGGCATACTGAGGCGTTTCTTTGTGGTTCTGTGGGGACCGGACAAGTTGGAGCTCGCGGACATCGTTTCGTGAGTAACACGTGCAAATGCTAATCTTACCTCCGACGACGACGACGCGACGACGACACGGCCGATTGAACGATCGACGATACTTGCACACCTGCACACGACGACCCACGAACCCATTCATGCCACAGCACACATCCTCGCACCAGAGCACATAGTCATATCACGATAGAGCTTGCCATCAAAGCCCAAAAGAAATGCAGACCAGCGGTGGGGGGAACTACCTGTTCTCGCTGCAGCCGACGTTCACGCAGGGCCTCGTCCTCGGCCAGCTGTCCATCCTCTTCCTGCTCTCGCTCATCCTCAAGTACCTCTTCCTCGACGCCGCGCGGCCGCTACCGCAGCTCGGAGCGCAGAAGCCGCTGTCGCTGCCTGTGCCGGTGGCGCGGACGACTGGGAGGGCCGGGGCGAAGGGCGGTGAGGATGGAGGTGGGTACGAGGACGGGAGTGGGTTTGCGGGAGTGGCAGCGAGTTCTGGCGCGGGCGCACCGGAGTCGGCGGAGTGGATGAACGCGGTGCTGCAGCAGGTGCGTTTGGTGTGCACTCGGCCTGCTTGCTCGCGTGCGTGCTCAACGCGGCGCGACGCGGGTGACCGGCAGGAGGTTCATCGTCATTTTTCTTCACGTCGTTGTTTTATTGTGTTTGTTTATTTTGCGTTGCGTTGCTTTGTTTCGCGTGACAGGTCGCGGACGCGTACAGGGCGAAGCTGCGCGGGGACCTCGGGGGCGCGGCGGGCGACGAGGCGGCACGCGCGCGCGTTGAGGCGTTCGCGAACCGCGTACGGCCGGTGGGCTTTCTGGTGCGTCGCGGGCTGATTTCGTTTCGTGTTTCGCGGGTTACGGTCGTCTGCTGACTGCTGGTTATGGGCACCACGCAGGACGAGATCCGGATACACGCCGTCGACCTGGGCGTGTCGGCGCCGCGGCTGGCGAATGCGCGGCTGGTGCGCGCGCGGCCGTCGGATGGGGCGGTGTGCGAACATGTGCGTGCGCGTGCACTCGTTCTCGTCTACTGTACTCTCTGACATCACAGTATGTTATTCTTATTACTTGTGCATTGGTTCGGGGGATGTAGGAGGTCGAGTTCGACATGACGTACACGGACACGGTTTCCGTGTCGCTCTCCACCGCGTATCTCTTTAACTATCCCCTTCCTTCCTTCGCGCGCCTCCCCGTCTCCGTCACCATCTCGCTCTCTCTTTTCTCATCGTCCGTAAGTCCGCCCCACCCATGATAGTCCCCGTCCCGGAACCCATGCTCATAATCTCGGCACGTACATGTAAACCGTCGCACAGATCGTGATGACGCCGCCTTCGGCGACCGCCCCCGCGCCGACGCTCACCGTCCGCATCCCGCCGTCGTTCCGCCTCGAGCTCAAGACGACGTCGCTCATGGGCAGCCGCGCGAAGCTCGCCGACGTGCCGAAGCTGCACGAGCTCATCGAGCACCAGCTCCGGCGCCAGCTCGCGCAGCGCGGCTCGTGGAAGATCGTGCTGCCTGGCCTCGCGAGCGTCGCGGACGTGCAGGCCGAGTTGAAGGCCGAGGGCACGTTGCCGTGACCGTTTCGGGCTGGGGCGTGGATTTCGAGCGTGAGGTCATGAGCTGAGGAGTGTCGGAGATGTAGAGGCCTTCGGTGGCGTATTTTAGTGTTTTTGTGGTGTTTATTCTGTAAAAGTAAGTTTACATCCGTCTTGTACAGAAAAAAGTACAATCGTTCGCAACTAGATCTAAGACTGCAATGATGGAAGCCTCTAGATGCCTATGTGGATGTATGTTTCCCATTGGGCAGCTGAGGATCCTCGATCCCGCTTCAGGACCAACACATCTAGGCGCGACGCGTTTCCTAGACCTCGGTAGGATAACCGCAGGATGTAGACCATGTGAACACAGAAGCAATCGCATTGAGATTCGCTGAACGCAAAACGAACGGCGGAACGATTGTGAAGGAAGAGCTCTTTCGCACCGATGATCTGCTCAAGCCTCAGACGGCTCCAAGTAGTCTCCCAAAGGCAGCAACGACGAGGTCTCCAGATATCCGCATCTAGCTCCAAGAGCTAGTATCGATCGACTCGACAGCCTCCTGAAGACACGTCTCTTTTCCAATTCGAGACAAGTTCATGGCCAGATAGACGTGGCATAAGAAACGAGGCCTTTAGTTCACAGACTCATCAATCCAGTACCGAAATCTTCTGGCACTCCCATAGATGTGCGATTCCCTCATCAAGGTCAGAGAAAGCAGTCGTCGAGCACCAACGGGGACGTGAACAAATGCTCAGTTCGAAAGCGCCGATAAGCGCAACCTAACAATTACTTGATACACGGTGAATACCGCTGCCTGATGTTGGGTTTTCTCACAAGGACTAGCGTTGAAGGGCATCGCGAGCGCGATCCCAGCCCTTGGGCTCAAGCATTTCTTGATACAAGTATCGAGAAATGCAACACTGGGAAGATGCACTGGCGGTAATCCAGTTCTTCGTGCACCCGTTCGAACCTCTCCAGATGATCTGGTCGTATTTCAAGAAACATTCGTTCCGAGATCCAAATCTGACTTTACACCTGTTTGGCAACAGCTTCAGAATTCAATAGATGTAAATAAGAGCGTCAGCAGCCAATCATAATCTCGCAGCGCTTCACAGGAATCCATTGAACGGTATGGACGTGGATTTGGTATCGTCCTACGCGGGGCTTTTGGGGCTTGCTGTCGTCTCGATTTATGCCGGTGCATTTGGATCCCTTTCTGTGAGTCACATCTACTCGGCGTAGCAATTGTCTGACGCGGGATGACGTGTTAAAGACTCCCAAACGATCGAACAGCTCGGCTCAAGGCCTCGTGCTGGTTGATGAGGACGACGACGAGGACGACACCGTTGACCGTCTGTCCTCTGAAGATGCTTGGCTCTTCCCTGTGGTGAGTAGTCCGTTGATTCTGCTAAACTTGGACTCATATCTCGGTCTTCGTCAACAGCTTGGCTCTGTGACCCTCTTTGGCCTTTACCTCGTCGTCAAGTATTTGGGGAAAGAATGGATCAATTGGTTACTTGGATGGTATTTTTCAATTGCGGGTGTCGGTAGCGTGTGGAAGGTACGTATAAAGATATTGACCGACAAGCGCCAGTCTGACTGAGTCGTGTTGTTAAGTCTTTGACTTCGTTGGCTCGGTTCAGTCTTGGGCGTGAACGATGGAACAAGTTTGAAAAGAACCGTGTTTTGTTTCTGCGTGGGCCTCGGGGTGAGTGACGCCTGTGTCGTGCACAACATTGTTCCTGACCAGTCGTGATATTCTTCAGAGATTCTGGCATTCTCTTGGAGAACACCATCCATTGTCCTATTTCCCTTTGGAGCACTCCCGTCTATACTGTACACATTCAGCGGGTCTTCCAAGAAGTCTGCACTACTAACAGACATACTCTCACTTTCATTTTCTCACAACGCACTATCACTGCTGAAAATTGACTCCTTCAAGACGGGCACCATCCTTTTATCCGGACTATTTGTCTACGATATATGGTGGGTATTTGGCACTGAAGTGGTACGACTGTCTCTCGCTGATGCTTTCACGAAGAACTCAAACTAATCAGGAACTAGATGGTCAAAGTGGCCACCAACCTCGATGTTCCAATCAAATTACTATGGCCGAAGTCGACCGTGTTCTCCACCGAGAGAGGATTTACGATGCTCGGCCTGGGAGATGTTGTTATTCCTGGTGTTTTTGTTGCACTTGCGCTACGCTATGACCACCACCGTCACATCTCCTCACCAGGCAGTTCGTTCACCAAACCCTACTTCTATGCCACCCTCGCGGCATATATTGCTGGGCTGGCCACTACCATGTCTGTGATGCATATCTTTAAGGCTGCACAGCCCGCTTTGCTTTACCTCAGGTATGTAGTCAGGACGTCCATCTGATGGCACGGTGATACTCACAGCAATTTTTCAAAGTCCCGCGTGCATTCTGTCATTTGTCCTAACTGCCTCTATCCGAGGAGAACTGGCAGATGCCTGGAAATGGAGCGACGTGCCTCCCGAATCGCCCGATAAGCTGAAGGAAATCCTGGAGAAAGAAGAAACTACACACAAAGACTCCGCACTTCCTTCTGCGTCGACAAATCTTCTAGAGGTCCCTGCGCCTCAGATTGATGCTTCTGCTTCGGAGACCGATGGGGAGGAGGGTGCTGAGGGAGAAAAGGCGAAAGCGAAGAAGAGAAAAAACAAGAAGCGTAATTAGCTAGAGAGAGGTATGTTGTGAGGATGATCTCAATTCCGTCATATGCTTACACGCTGTATCAAAGCTTCACTATACCTCTTCCAGGAATCTGATATCCTTTGTATTGTCTCCGCTTGGTTTTGCCACTGAGACCCTCTTGCTAATATTAATCTATTAATCCGCCAATCCTGAGACGATGCAAAAACTCATCTCGATGAGGCATTGCTGAAGCGCTGAATTTCAATCTGAGATGTTCATGAGGTTTGCACGATATGAGCGTCACAAGATGAGTGGCCAATACTGACTGTGAGTTGGCTCTCAAAACGAGCGCATAGTCCTCTGGAATAAAAATCACGCTGCCTTTCGAACTATCGTTTCGCGATGCAGCTCTGCACGAGCCAATCTGTCGGCCGTGTGGCTGACAATGCGACGCGTCACCTTCACGCTTGACCAACACGACTCGCGTACTCTTCTCTACAACTCACAACAGCCTCTCTCTTAACATTCGATTTTCTGGTGCCCCGCCATGGCTGATGTGGAGATGAAACCAACAGAAGAGAAGGTCACAGGGTCAGAGACGAGCAAAGATGATGACGCAAAAGATGCACCCCCTCCTCCCACCCCACTTGCAGAGATCAAGTCTAATGCAACTCTCATCGAGCGTGCGGTCTCCACCATGGAGCCTCGCTTCACAAATCGCGTCCTGCGCAACCTGACCGCCCTTCGAAAACGCCTGGACGACAAAGTTCTTCGTGATGCTATCGTAGAATTGTATCCCATCGGTGCGCCTTCACCTCTCCCAGTCCGATACAGCACTAAACCGCAGGATCATCCAGAATCCGTTGTCAAAAGGACTCTCCTTTCTTGGTTACCCGACGCTCCTGCCACAGAGCAGTCAATGGATATTGACCCCGCCCCAACACCATCGAGGTCCACACCCCCATCAGAACCTGTCCCCGAACTCGAGATGTACCTCCGGCTCCTCATATTGTATCACCTATTGAAGTCGTCAAGCACATACGGAAAAGCTATGGAGCTTACTAGCGACACTGTACAGAGACTGCAGTCGTTGAACCGCCGAACGATGGATCCAATCTCTGCCAAGCTCTGGTTCGCCATTGATCGAACGTACGAGCTCGTTGGAGAGCTCGCAGAAGCCAGGCCGTGCGTTATGATTAGCACATCTTTCGGCTAATGCTGAGATCCTCCATTCATAGGTTATTCCTTGCCGCTCAGCGCACCGCGTCTCTACGCCACGACGATGAAACGCAGGCATCTCTTCTGAACTGCCTGCTTCATAACTATCTCAAGTACAGCCTGTACGACCAAGCCGACATGCTCGTCTTGAAGACCACTTTTCCCGTGTCTGCTGGAAATACGCAATACGCTAGATACCATTACTACATCGGCCGTATTAGGGCCGTGCAGTTGAATTACACTGCAGCACACACGAACCTGCAACAGGCCATCCGACGTGCGCCTCCAGCCAAGACCGCTCCTGGGTTCTACCAAGCAGTACACAAGCTCTTCGCTGTTGTGGAGCTGCTCATGGGCGATATTCCCGAGCGCAGCTTGTTCAGGCATCCGGTGCTCGAGAAAGCTTTGAGTGGGTATTTCGATATCGTGAAAGGTGCGCCCAGTGTTTCTACGCATCGTGAGATTCATTTTGACGATTGTTCGCAGCCGTCCGGACTGGCTCGCTCTCGCAGTTCCAGAGCACGCTCTCTAAACACGCTGCGCAGTTCGAAGCGGACAAGACCTACACCCTCATCGTACGTCTTCGGCAGAACGTCATCAAGACTGGCATCCGCCGGCTGTCGCTGTCGTACTCGCGCATCTCACTCCGCGATATCTGCGTCAAGCTGCATCTCGATTCTGAAGAAGACGCAGAATACATCGTTGGAAAGGCGATCCGCGACGGCGTCATCGAGGGCCGCATTGTCCACGAGAAGGGATGGATGGAGTGCGGCGGCCAGAAGAGCGCGTATGGGCCGGAGGTCAGCGAGATCTTCTCGAGGCGGATTGGGTACTGCCTTGAGTTGCACAATCAGAGCGTGAAGGTAATTTGGCGTCCCGCGCTCTTCTTTCGGGGGTTCGATTGGCTAATTCATGCATACTACTACTTCCAGGCTATGCGGTATCCCCTCAACGCTCACCGCAAGGAGCTAGCGGATGCAGAGGGTGCGCGAGAACGTGAGAAGTCGCTCGCGAAGGGAATTCAGGAAGGAGACATTGACGAAGAGGATGCTATGGGCGGGGACTTCTAACCGCCATCGTTTCGCACGCCTTGTAAGATGGACATTCAATGAATCACACGCTCGTTGCGGTGCTATAGTCTCCCGTATCCTTGTCCTCGGCTCGTCCTTAGTCTTTGTTTTGTATTGGAACAGGCAAGACTCGCTCGTCGTGGGGTCAATCGGCGACCGCTGCTATTTCAGGCTTTCTTCTCGACTCAGATCTCCCGGGTGCGCAGTGTCGTGGCTTCGCCGATGTATGCAGTGTGGATGCAAGAAGGCAATGTTCGTGCTAGTGCTAGACATTGGGTATCGGACTCCCTTGCTGAGAAATGGAAGGGGTGCATGTCTGTTTGTCCCCACAGTGCCCACATGGACATCTGCACGTCAGGGTGCTGTATGCTACTAGGTACGCACTCGTGCGCAGAACCGGGTGAGCGGTATCACTAGGCATCTAGCACACCTCTTTGTAGGGCGCCAGGAGCAGTCCAGAGACATCCTGCAGGCTGGGATAGTCGTGGGACCTGTTTTTTTCCACATATGCATTCCGGGCAAGGACACGCAACACTGCCGGTCTTCAGCAAAAAGCACGGGACAACCGCGTTATTTTTTTCCTGCTGCTGAAACTGCAGTGCGACGGAACCAGGCAGAACCAGGCATATGAAGCCCCGGGGCTAGCCAGCGGAGGAACAGGAGGAACGGGACAGGGGAGGACAGGGATGAGGTCGCTGCGGATCGGCCGTCGGCGTTCCTTCCGCACCCGACGATGGAGCCCAGTTGGGGCCCTGGACGGCGACGGCCAAAGGATCGGGCGCAGTACTGGGTCGCGATTTGAGGGTACGTTTTATGCGGGCAAAAACGACGCGAATTTCGGTTTCGGCGTGCTCCTCGCCCGCACCTGCGCCTCGCTCTGGCTGTGCGCATCGGCGGGCATCCTGATCGTTACCGCCAGCGGTCTCTCCCTTCCAGTCGCTGCCCCCATGAATTACATTCCATTTTATTTTATTTCCATCGATCTCCGTTTCTGTTTCGTTGATTTTTGCTCGCAGAGAAAATAAAACAAAGACACATCAGCTAGACGTCGGACTCGAATTCGGAGGGATGCTCAAGCGAGCCCGCGCGCAGGGCGCCTCGATCAATCGATCGCGTTGACGGCTGCACGATGAGTCATCTGCCTCGAATATGTAATGCGGCGGGCAGCCGTCGAGAGCCGCCGAGCCAGTCCCCGAGCGGACTGCGTGCGAACCGACTACCCCGGCGATGCGGGGGAAGCTTGTGCCTTGGGCGTGCCGCCCGGCACGCCATACGACGCCATGCGCGCTGCCCGCGAAAAGGAGCCACATTCAAAGAGCAGTTTCTGGTGCCACTGGCCACTTGGGCCCGCGATCCTCAGATGCGGATCGGATTTGCAAAGGCAGGCGAGGCGAGGCCTGTGCTGGGCGGTTGCGCAGGCAGGCCTAGGCGGCGCGGGTTGATCATGGGACGGAAGAGCGCTGGGGCCGCGTCGCGTCGGGGCGACGCCGTGATGACGGTGGGCGTCTCGTCTCTGGTGCGTCTCTCGGAGGGCAGGCAACATAAATGGAATTACGGCAAGGTACGAGACGCGTAGTATTTGACTGTATTCGACCGCGGTTGCGCAGGGGTGCGCGCGGTCAGGAGGTACGGACGTACGGAAAAGGGTAGAGGGAGGACACGCAGGCGAGTAGGACATTGCAAGCAGCGCGCCCGTCATTGTGCTCCCCCACATAAGATGAGTCACGAACGTGCGCTGCTCGTGAGCGTGGGTCGGTCTGCTGCTCGAACGAACCTCGCCGCGGCACTGCCGAGCTCCATCAAGCTGCGGTAGGCTACTCACTTGAGAAGCAGCTCGAGGGGGTTGCTCGGCAATGTGACCGCGAGATGCTCGAGATGGGGATGGAGATGGGGATGGAAGGGAAGAGTGGGATCACCGGACCTCGGTTTGTCGCCTTGGTTCTCACAAGGGCCCCCATCAAATTCGTACCCCGGTCCAGCCTGTGGTTGCCGCGCGCTGCGGCCCGAGACGCAGCTGCAGCACTGCGAGGTCGGGAGTGCGGTTCCACGTGAATTGTGGATACCTTTTCGGAGCCGCAGGATGATGAGAAGAGCAGTAAACGCGAGTTCGTACATGCGCTTGCATTTATATCTGGGAAGCACAGACTGCAGCCAGCTTAGTGTCGCTCTGCGGACGCCCTTTCGACGCGTTCGCGAGAGTACGTACCTAACCGTCCTTAATACTTCTCCCAATTTAAGCGCGAAGGGGCCGGTTGAGCGTCCGGTGAGAGAATGTTGCCCGAACGAACACTGAACAGGCCTTCCCGCCCGCCCGCCCGCCCGGCGTCCAATACCCTGGGTCAGCTGTTCCAAAAGGAGACATCATGCTGCAGAAGCGCGAATAGCCGAGACGTTGCGGTGCGTCGAGAGCACGGAGTCGAAGGGAATTGACAGATCTCTCGATGCCCCGTATGTAGTATGTGTGTGCGCACACACTTACGAGAAGCCCAACGGCAGCGTGCATTGCATGGAACACGTCCATCGTCTGACTGTCGTCAAGGGCCGAGCGTGTCGAACCTCCCGTCCCATATGCGCTGTCTCGCGAATCGAGCGGCGCCGCGCTCGGCTCCACTCACTGGGTTTAAACGGCGTCACATGGGGGCTTTGGGTGGGGAATCAATCGCGGCCGCGCCGGCTGTGCTGCGACGCACCATACGGACAAGGCCCCGCAGGCCCCGCGAGTGATCTCGACTTGACCCTCGAAAGGAGAGGCCTTCCCCCACCCGCCGTTGCTTGCTCATGCCGTGGGGCAGCTTCGCCGCAGCGAACTGAGACAGATGGGGCAGGTGACTCGCGCGTGGCCGTCCGCTCGGGCGATTCGACCTGACCATGCCGTGAGTACTGCCATAAGTCAGCACTAGCTGAGGGGTCGGGAGCAAGCGAGCGCGAGCGCGGCACTCCGCGCGATCCCCGTATGGTCAAGGATGAGGGGGGTGGCGTGCTGTAGCGGGGCTCGTGGACATGTCTCGGGTGCATGGGCGTGCTAGAGAAGGACAGAGAGGGGCAAAGGGAAAGAAGGCTAGGGAAGGTAAGGAAGGATTGGAGGAACTCGAAGCGCTGGACAGCGTTGGACGCACTGAGCGGCGGAAGCCAAGGAAGCGAGGGGGGTGGGGAATTGCGTGCTTTGAACGCGATGCCGAAGCGGGTTCGTGCGTGCGCCTTCTGCGGCCGGGGGGTGAAAGGGATCAGGAGGACGCCTGGTGGGCCACAGGCCGCTACGGAGAACGGGGCCGGGGTACCAAATGGCAAAATACGGCATGGGATGGAGGGCCATGCATCTGGGGGAACGCGAGTTGATGGGGAGCGCTGTACTAGCAGCAGGCGAGTAGCTCCGGCCGGGGGCTCGATTCCGCGCGGATGGAAACTGTCTGTGAGCGAGAATCGCGGGCGGCGGACGAAGGGGCGTCCGGGGACCCTGTCAAGCTAGCTACAAGGAACAAACCGGAAGCTGAGGAGAAACGAGGAAGGCGGTGGACAGCGTGATGCACGGTCCTCGAACAAAAGAACGACAGAGCGCGCGCCAGCCTCCGTGTGCATGCTCTATGTGAGCCTTGTATATGCGAGATCGAGGGTGCGCATGGTGCAAGCAATGCGGTGGGCAAGGGCACCTGCATACGGACGAAATGGTAAGCATGACAAGTTCGGAGATCGAAGGGGAGTGGCAGAGAGGCAGACGTGGGTGGAGCTTAAACGACGTTGAAGGACGGTAGACAGTATTATTAGGGTCGATGGGCGACGAAGGAGAGGAGTCGTCGGTGTACAAGGAGTCAAGCCGGTCAACAGTGAGCTATCGCGGTCTGATCAATTGAAGCGAGGCACGCACCGATTTCCGGATCTGGCTCGGGTTCGAAGATGTTTTCCCGGGAGATCTAAAGCCAGATGGGGACCCCGGACAGTCTCCGATCAGAGTATATCACGTGGCAGTGGATGTGCGCATACCGGGTCAGCAGCTCGGGGCGGAGGTCATGGGTGCGGGTGGACGACATCGCGCGCGTTGTGGAGGAGAATGGAGCGAAACGCGATCGGGTGCGAGGACGCGGGAGGGAGAGAGAGGGCGGGATGAGTGCGGGATGTCGGTCGGTCGAGGAGAAGGGTAATTAGATTAAAAAACGAAGTGATTGGAGCATTTTGTTTGTTTGCCTATTTGTTTGGTCGCATCAGGGACGGTTGTCGGACACGGCCCGCCGCTGCACCCAGATCCTCCAAGCTGCTGCTGCTGCTGCTCTCCTTCACCCTCGCCGCAGTTTTTCTTTTGCTCCACCTCTTCTTCTCCCCGACGCTCATCGTCGCCCTCGTCGCCAGCGCTGCACACGTCGCCCTCGTCGTCTGCTGTCCTCGCCAGATACCCCCGCTTTCACGGTGCGTACTGCTGCAAGGCACGTTGCTGCCCTAGCCGATTAAATAGCAGGCTTCTTACGTCCCGTGCAGTCGCCCTTCTCAACTGCAGCAGCCCACACCTCCTGCCCGCGTCCGCGCCTTGGACGCTGCATGCTCCTCATGGAGCTCTCCACTGCGCCTCTTCACTCTACTTCTGACGATACCCTGAACAAGCCTTGGACACCCTCAGCCCGTCCAACCCTCAACACTTCGCTTTCCGCTCATGTCCCCTCATCAACGCCCTCCGAGCGCAGCCCAATCCCGTCATCCTCTCTATCAGCCTCATCTCAGTCGTCCCCCTGGATGCAATCTCTCGCCCTCCCCCCCTCTGATGCCTCTCTCCCTTATTTATATTCAAATCCGACCTCCCGCACGCCTTCATCTCCTGATCCGCTAGCTCACCCATCAACTATGTCTTCTCTTTCTTCGAATGACTGGAACAATATATTTTCTGCCCCTCTCAATCCCGCTATGTTCGCACAACTCGCCGCCAACGGCGTCATTGGTCCCATCCCCGCCCCGGGCTCCTCTTCCAGGATCCCTCAGGGTGTCGCCCCCCCTCCTCGTTTTCATTCATCTCACCCGCGCGCTCCCGATTCCGGTCGCTCTCGGCAAGGCCAACCGGACCTGAGCCAGTATCCCGCCCCTGTCGGCCACCCCTATCAGAAACCGCCGTCCTCGCATGCATATCCGATTTCCACCAAGAGCAAGTCTCACTCCGTCAGTGTATCTGGCTTTGCCCCCCCTCACCATCGCTCTTCTGCTTCAAACGGCAACGTTCACATGGAGTCAAAGTCGCTGACAAGGGAAAACAACGGCGCATCGCATTCGCGGCATACTTCGTCAGGTATGCGCGTTCGTTACTCATAATTACCTACGCGATCGCGGTCGGTGTTCTTTATTTCCCGAATTCTCACCTCTCTCTGAAACCACAGCGTCTGGCGGCTCATATCATCCATCCCCCAACGCCCCCTTCTCTCCGACTTCTCCCTACGATTATAACTTCGATTTTAATTATCCGGCGGAGCGATCGAACACAGGTCTGCCCCCGTCGTTATGGATGTCGCCCACCTCGACCGGTCCCTCCACCCCCATCACCGAACCCTACACTTTCAATCCGCACATGATCCCCCACAGTTCGTCTCATACTGGAAGTAGTGCTGTATCTGTAGTCTCCGGGACACCTACGGGTGCTCCGGGCGTTTTCTTCAGTGGCTCGCCTCCTCTGTCCGCTAATGGGGGCGAGGGAGCGAGTTCGTCAATACTCAGCGAAATGTTCTCGGACAACATATTTAGTCCTCGACGCAGCGTCGATCAGGGCACCAGTCAATTTCCGTCCCCAATCACCTCTGGGTCTCCGGACCTCAAGTCGTCCGCGCTTTCTCCGGTCGATGCAGGCCATGTCGACCCGGATCAGCTAGCGAAAGAGGATCCGCTCGCGACGCAGGTGTGGAAAATGTACGCCCGGCAGAAGGCGAACCTCCCACACGCACAGCGGATGGAGAACCTTACCTGGCGGATGATGGCGTTGCATCTGAAGAAAAAGAAGGAAGACGAGTTAAAAGCCGCTGCTGAGGAGGAGAGCGGGGAACGGGGCAGCGCCGATGCAGGTGCAGACGCCGGCGAGGGCGCGAGCACTGAGCAAACCGGCCCTGGTCAGCCCAGCGGGTCGGTTGATGATGACTCGACGCCGGAGGAGGGTGCTTCAGAGAGAGGACGTCGAATTGATAAAGGAAAAGGCAAGGTCAGCGTGGTCGGTTTTGATGGCAAAAATCAAGACAGTACGGAAGAAGAGGAGTGAGTGGCGTCATATTGCATTACCGCGGGACGCATGCTCATGTCGTGCTATAGCGAGGTCGTGCCTATGGATTGGAGGGCGATGAGCCGATCAAGATCTCGCGCACCCATGGATTGGAGAGCGACCAGTCGCTCGAGGTCACGCCCTCCGGCTTCTGCTCCTCCCTTCGAATATAGCTTCCAGGATGGAGAGCGCCTCGCGTTCCCTTCTCTCGAGACTGACCCCCTCACATCCGACATCTCTGGCTCCCGCAGACCTCACCCTCTCGCCACATCCACGACCGGCTCGGCTCTCAGAATCCCGATCTCTACCTCGGCGAGCGGTCGCCACAGCCCTTCTTCGTCGATGCCCAATCACTTCTCATTGCCCGCCGTGTACGAGAACGTCGCCGAGCAATCGCATGCCATCCCGATGCCAGGCCTCCCTGGCTCTCGCAACCCCTTTTCGGTGAACTACACTCCCTCACTATCAGCCTACCCCAGCCCCACCGCCCACCCCTCCTCCTTGCCCTCGTTCGGCCTGCACGGTCTCTCAAGGCTGCCGGCAGCTGTTGCGCCACCGGAACAACGGTCCTTCCCGAGACACGTGCGTAAGACTAGTTTCGATCACACGGTTTCTAAAGAGGGCATCCTGGCTGCGGTCACCGGCCGTCATCAGGTCAATGGCAAGCCCTCGTTGGCAGCAGGAAGCCTTATAGGTACCAAGCGCAGGGCAGACGCCCCCCATGCCGAGAGCATGTTGCGCGGTGATCCGCCCAGCGTTGCGGCCTCCCCTGTTGTGGATTCCCCAGATGGGTCTCAACGGTTTCCGCGGACGAGTCCTTTCCCATCCACGCCATTCAACTTCTCGTTCGCGGGCTACAACGGCTTCTTCGACTTGCAGGGCGCCGCGACCCTGCCGCAGGAGTATGGAACTGTTCTGCCAGCAGAAGAAGCGCACCAGCCAGGGTCTTACAGAGACCATCCTTCGCACCCCTCTTCCCTCTCCACCGCGACTTACTCGCCGAACTCTGGCTCGCCGCCGGCACCGCACGAGCGCCTGTCCGCCGCGGCCGCTGCCGCTTCTTCCGCCATAGCGGAGGGCTACGTGCGCCTGAGCACCGCAAACTTGACCGGCGTGGACGAGACGGGACTCAACTATCATCAGCACCTGATGGGCCTCATGTACTCCAGCCTCGACGGCACGTCGGGTCTGGTGCACCATCCGTACACGCACGTGGACCCCACGCAGATCCTATCGGGCGAGCACGGCGACGGCGCCTTTGCGAGCCTGCACCCGAGCCCGTCGAGCGACGGCTGGAACGGGTTCAACTCGAGCAACGCGGCGTCGCCCGAGCCGCATAACGCGTCCAACGCGTCGACGCCGCCGTCCGCGGAGGGCTCGTCGAATGGAAACGGGAACGGGAGCGGGAACATGTCGCGCAAGATCGCGTCGACGAAGCGCGTGAAGCAGGACTCGGCCGCGCGGTCTGCCGCGGCGCAGCGGAAGAAGGCCGGGGAGGGTGGCGGGGCGGCGAACGGGCAGCTGCGCTCGTCGACGAGCACGCCGGACTTGGGGTCTGCTGCGGGCGGCGGACAGGGGAAGGGCGGGAACGAGGAGGGGGACGCGGCGTCGACGGTGTGCACGAACTGCCAGACGACGAACACGCCGTTGTGGAGGAGAGATCCCGAGGGGCAGCCTCTGTGTAAGTCTGCACTCACCTCGCGGCGCAGGCCTGCGTTCTGCGTTCTGCGTGTGCGTGTGTGTGTGTGGGGGAGCGAGCGCTGACGGCCCCTTTTTTTCTGCGCAGGCAACGCATGCGGCTTGTTTTATGTGAGTCCCGAGGCTTATCTCTGCGTGCTGGGCCCACCCTGATTGTTGCCCGGACGGATACCAGAAACTGCACGGCGTTGTTCGCCCTCTATCTCTCAAGACCGACGTGATTAAGAAGAGGTACGCGCCTTTTTTTCATTTCAAGGCTCTCGCGCCGCAGACACATGACGTGCTTATCGTATCTCTCGCCCGTGCGCAGGAACCGAGCGTCTGGCGCGTCGAGCACGAACGCACGCAAGGGGAGCTCCGTGCTGCCCAAGATAGCGTCGTCGTCGACGCGGCCGCGCTCGTCGACGACGAGCAACACGCCGCTGGCGCTGCCCGGCTCGCGGCTGTCTCCGGGGAGTCGAATAGGGCCTGGCCCGGCGGGGGCTGCGGCGGGGACTTTGGCGATGAAGCGTCAGAGACGGACATCCACTGCCGGTGTACAAGGTCAAGCGCGCAAGCAGAGCGGCGGCGAAGGGTCTGGGTAATCTACTTGCGTCGTCTTCTCTCTCTCTCTCTCTCTCTTTCTTTCTTTCTTTCTTTTTTCCCTCTCAGTGTCTCGATATTGCTTCTGTGGCGGTTGTTGTTGTTGTTGTTTTTGTGATGACGGTATGCGACCAGTCTCGAGCCATGTTGTAATGATTTGCAGGCTGCTTACGATTAGAGGGGGGAGGCGTGCCCATACGGCGCGGTACGACGATGACTACATACTTGGAGTATTTTTCTGCGAATGTACGAAGCGATAATGGATGTGTTTTGTAAGAGAAGTGTTGGAAATTGGCGGGTTCGAATCGATGGAGGGAGGCTAGGCGCTGGCCGTTCGGGATAGCCGCCCGAGAGAACTGGCCGGCGAGGGTGAGCGTGCGCTGCTGAGCCCATGCCAGTCGACGCCGCTGTCGACGCCCACCCACACTGACACTCCTTCACTCCTGTACAGCACGCTGTAGCACATAGCCCAGCCTGGCGTCGTCGATGGTCCGCACTGGAGGGTCGTCGCCGCGGTCGCCGGTGCCGCCGTCTGCGTTTCCGACGACGCTGCACCCGACGGCGTCGCGAGAGAGCAGCACGGGCGCGGCGAGCGAGGGCGCGATGGGGTCGCCGGGTGTGCATCGGCGAGGGTCGCGGACGGAGATGGACTTTGAGCAGGCGCTGCGCGGGGGCGGGACGGTGCTCATCCGGGAGGGCTTGGACATGAACGCACTCGGCCACGACCCCGCCTCGACGCCGTCGCCGCTGCACCCACACTCCTCCCTCCGCTCGACCCCCGTCATTCAGCCCTCGACGCCCACCATCGTGCCCCCCACACCCACACCCACCCCAGGCGCAGGCGCGAAGAACAGGCCCTCGTCGCCGTCTGTATCATCATCATCAAACGATCTCTTCTTCGACGCGGAGGACGCTGAGCATCAGACCCGGCGGCGGTCCATGTATCGCTCGCCGGGCACAGCCAGCAGCCCCGACCTCGCCACCCTCGTCCGCAAGGCGAAGCAGCGCGGCGGCGTCCTCCAGTCCCACTTCCTCGACCGCATCCGCCACGAACCGCCCCCGCCGCTCCCCACAAGCCCCCACACACCCGTCCCCCGCATCCGCCAGCACTCCACCGCGTCCTCGGGCAAGGCAAGCCCCCTCCCCGCCTCGCCGCTGCCCATTCCCGGCAGGGGAGGAACAAGCTCCAGAAGACGCCGTCGACGTCGACCATGGCCGAGTCCGTCAACACGACCGCCGACTGGGTCCTGACCAGCCCGAAGCACGGCCCCGACTCTGGCACCGTCAAGGTGCGTCGGAGCCTCTCTCTCTTTCTCTCTCTCTCTCTCTCTCGCCTCTCACCCAACGTCTCCGCAGGGCGCCAAGTCTTCCGTGCGCGCAAAGACCAGCGCCTTCTTGGGCAAGATGCTCGGGCAGGGCAGTGTCAGGGAACGCTCGGTGTGTTCGGACACTCCATCCTTTGACTCGCAGGGAATGCTGATAGCGTCCGTCGTACGCCCAGAAAACGGATGCCGCCTATTCCCCGCCCGAGTTCTTCGCGACTGCCCCACCCGTCCCCCCACTACCCAAGAACGTCAGGTCACCCGCCATATCACCCGTCGCTGACGTCTTCACCAACCCCGCACCATCGCCCGCCGCTACTCACTTCACTTCTTCCTCCGCTAACAAACCCCTCCCTCCCATCAACCTCGACGACGACAAGAGCGACAAGGGCGTCAACTTCGATGACCACTCGCTCGTCGTCGTCGAACGCTCCCCGCGCGCTCGCACGCGGTCACGATCCCCGGACAAGACGGTCAAGTACAGGTCGGACACCATCGTCAAGCTCCAAGGCCACAACAAGCGGCGGAGCATGAGCGTCGGAGAGATCGAGCTCAAAAAGGCGATGTCAGCCTCATCGTCCACCACCCCACTCCCAGCGGCATCCTCGAAGGACGTCAAGGCGCACGACTTGCCTCTGTGGGACTCGAGCATGCACGGAATCCTGTCCGACCTCGAGGGCCAGCTCTCCCAGCTGGACCCCATCTCCGCCCACCCCCCCGACCTCCACGCTCCCTCCACGCCACCGAAACGCCCCGCCCAGGCGCGCGCCCGCGCCGCCGACGATCACCACATTCCTTCCACCCTGCGCCCCGGCGTGCGCGCAACGTCCCAGCAGCACACATCGCCTGCATCCACCCCTTTGCACCAATACGCGCTCACCCCCATTGTAACACTAGACCCGGCCTCGCACGCGGACGACGCGCGCTCGATCTCGTCGCACACGCATGCGGCGTCCGTCGAGTCCGCCGTCATCCCCCCGCGCATGTCGTCCCTCACCACGCCCAACCGTGGGCGGTCGGGGTCCAATCCGCTGGGCCCGCGCCCGCTGCCGTCGGCGTTCAACAGCCGCGGGTTGGGCCCACGCAATCTCTCCTCCTCGTCCAACCTGAGCTCGCCAGGCGCACACGCGCACACGTCCTCACGCGACTCGTCCCGCCTTTGGGTGCAGCCGCGCGGGACGGCATTTAGTTCCGAGCCCTCCCTCATTCCCTCCAAAGATGGTAAGCCAATGCCTTTTAGCCCGCGCATGAAATCTTTCGCATTGACATGGCGCGCTTTTGCTTTTGTCCTTCATGCCAGTGTCCGCGCCACTCTCCGCCGTATCCCAGCAGGACCTCACGTCTGGGACATTGGGCCTCCGCCGCTTTCCATCGGCCGCTACCAGCGAAGACATGGGCGACGTCGAGGCCAAGGGCAAGGAGCTCGCCGCTCGTTGCTGGGAAGAGGACGAGGAGTTTTTGGCGAAGGAGAAGATTGCCGAATGGTTGGGCGGCGTGTGCGTCATGTCTCTCTTTGTGTCGTAGCACGTGTACTGAAGGCCGTCCGCTCACTCGCAGGGGTCTCGCCAATAAAGCCGCTCTGCACCACTACATCGACTATTTCGATTTCTCGGGGCTGCGACTCGCTTTGGCGTTCAGGCGAGTGTTCTGACTTCTGTCTCGATGTTATCTTTTCTGACGGGATGTTTCAGACGACTGTGTGCCAAGCTGTATCTCAAGGCGGAGACCCAACAGGTGGATCGCATCCTCGAGGAGTTCTCGAGACGATACTGGGACTGTAATCCCGGCAGTCTTTTTGGCACCGTCGGTGAGGAGCCATGCCCTTTCTCACACTGTCGCCGATGTTCAAGGAGGCTCAGGTGTCGTCCACGCGGTGTCGTACTCGCTCCTCCTTCTCAACACCGATCTGCACGTCGCCGAGCTGTCGACGCGGATGTCCAAGGGGCAGTTCGCCCGGAACACGCTCGCCGCCATCCAGATCCAGCTCCGGCCGGACCGGTCGCAGCAGGGTTCGACGTCAGACCTGACGTACGATGACAGCAGCAGCGTGCGCGGGGCGTCGGAGGGCAGCGACGTCGGCACGAGCACGCTCCGCACGCGCTCGAAGCGGAGCGACAGCATCACGAGCTGGAACAGCATCACGCGCGAGGCGGTCATCGCGAACCTCGGGACGTCGCTCGTCGGCTCCGCGGGCGCGCAGTATGCGGGCGCAAACGGGAGCGGCAGCAGGGCGGGGAGCACGAACCAGCTGACGAACGACAGCACGGCGTCGGTGTCGAACACGTCGAACGCGGAGTCCAAGACGCCCAGCACGCTCGTCTCGTCGGTCGTGTACGACCGCAACTGGGAGAACGACATGGAGAGCTTGCTCAAGGTGCGCGTCGGTGTCTAGCTCTGTGGGACAGAGTCGCTGAGCGGATGCGCCTTTGCGTAGGACATGTACACGGCGATCAAGAACCAGCAGGTACTGCAGCCGCTCGGCAGCTTGGCCCGGGCGTCGACGTCTTCAGCTGCGAACGGGCCCGTGTTGCGCAATCGCAGCTTGCGCACGCAGCCGGATCGCCTGACGACGCTCAAGCGCGGCAGCATTCGCGGGCTGCAGTCGATCCTCGGCGCGCAGCAGCAGGGCGCGAGCCCGTACAGCAGCAACAGCAGCATCGACGGCCGCGCGAGCCCGTCGCCCAGCTTCGCGACATCCACGCATGAGGTGCGTCTGTGCGAATTTCGTTCGACGAGAGGGCGTTGATGATGGCGGTATTAGGGCATGCATGGGTCGACATTGGCGTTCCTCACGCCTACGCTGGGGTTCGCCTCGAACCTGTCGCACACCATCATCCGCGAGGCGCAGGAAGACGACGATCGGAGCCACGACAGCCACGATTCCGAGTCGACGACGATCAGCATCACGGACGAGGAGCTGGCGCTCCTGGGCCCGCCGTGGGCGAAGGAGGGCATGCTGTGCCGCAAGCAGTACAACGAGTCCGTGGGCAAGCGGGCCAAGTCCAAGACGTGGATGGACGTGTTCGTCGTCATCCAGAAGGGCGAGCTGAGCATGTTCACGTTTGGCGATCACGCTGCCGGCGGAAACGGCGTCGTGGGTGGAGGCAACTGGCTTGTGAGTGCGATCCCTTGGTGGCGGACGCGGCTGTTGACCATGTTGTATGCACAGGAAAACGCGCAGATGGTGGGCACGGTCAACCTCGCCCATTCGCTGTCGCACGCGCTGCCTCCCCCCGGCTACAACCGCCAACGCCCGCATTGCATGGTGCTGACACTGTCGCACGGCGCGGTGTACTTCTTCCAAGCCGGCACGGAGGAGCTCGTCAACGAATGGGTGTCGACATGCAACTACTGGGCCGCGCGCCAGAGCAAGGAGCCGCTCACGGGCGGCGTGTCGAACATGGAGTACGGCTGGAACCGCGTCAACGAGTCGCTCGCGCACGGCCGCTCCGTGTCGGACGACGAGTCGACGCGCATGGCGGACCTCGCGGACAACATGAGCGTGCGGAGCGGGCGGAGCAGCCGCAGCAAGTTCGGGCGGAAGGACGGGTCCGCGACGGTGCGCCTGGGGAACTCGCCGTGGGCGGACCGGACGTTCATCAACGACTGGAAGCCGCCGAACCCGCCGTCCGTGGCGAGCACGCACGACGAGGAGACGCAGCTCGACGCGCTGCGGAAGCACGTTACGTCGCTCACCGCGGACCTGCAACGGCACAACGAGCTGCGTGCTCCGATGATGGCATTGGTGAGTCCTTAATCCGCTCTTTGTCTTGTCGTGGATCCCTGACGCGACGCACGTCCGCAGTATCCCGCGCGATCCGCGAACGCCGCGAAGGCGCTCAGTAACTGGGAGCACAAGTCGCAGCACGTGCTGGCTGAGATCGTGAAGTACGAGTCGTACATCGACTCGCTCCAGTCCGCGATGGCGCTCCGCTTGAAGAAGCGCGGAGAGAAGGCGCTCGAGCGTGCCCTGCACGGAGACGACGGCGCGTACGAAGCGTCCAAGGGCAAAAAGTGGAAGGGTCGCCCGGATGCGGAGACCATCATGGAAGGGGACGAGCCACCGTCGAGCGGCGGCGGCCTGCACGCGCGGTCGCAGACGCAGACGCAGCTGCGGCATCGAAGAGAGGTCGCCGAGGCGTACGAGGACGCGGAAGACTAAGCTAAGCTAAGCTGTTCGCTGTGTGTTGTGTGTATGTATTGTGCAAAGGACCGTCGTCGGTTACATGCTGTATACTGGGACTCCCTACGTACGATGTTGCGATCTCGAGTGCGCGTGCTTTTTTTACTTATTTGCAGCGGCCTGTGCGTGCATGGGCCTAGTTCACCTTACCGTCGTTATACCTACCGTTCTCCATCTGGATGTCGCTCCTGGATCTATATACCACTTAGTGATCGACATGGCAGCGTGCATGTATCGTATCTGTTTTTTTTTTCTTTCTGAATGCTCTGATATCTGACAGGACGCGTTTGCCCTGGACGCGTTGGGATCACGCATGGACGCGAATGCATCACGTTATGAGAGAAAGTTTCCTCTTTGGTCACCTGTTCGTTTGTAGGGACCTGCAGGGACCTGCTCGTCCGTCTAGTAAGTACGTTACAACAGAACGACTGCTGTCAACACCAGAGACGAGCGGACGCTCCCCTGTTTGGATTTGAAGTGACAGGGCTTAGAGTTGAGATCGCGTCGTTTGGCCATGAGTCATACACACAGGTGCGTCCCCCCTCGAAGTTCCACTGAGCAATAACAACCTGATTCATCTTGTAACGTTGGGCCTCCGTCAGCTCAAATCTATATGCCTTTCTTGCCAGACTCGATGTGTGCTTCTTGACGTGTACATGTAAATGTTGGTCTTTGGCAAGCCGAGGATCACTCTGGTGTTCCCATCATCATGCCGTTGCCCTCGACCTCGAGCGACATTTGTCCGTGCTCCCCAATCAAGCGCTCAAGCGCTCAAGACTCATGTCTTCCAACCACCTCACCTGCTGACCCCTCCATTCATCTGAGGTATTTCTGTCTTTCATCACCAGTTTCTATTGTGAACTTCGAATATGCTGTAAAGGCGGTGAGAGTCGGAAGGCAGGCCTAGGCAGGCATGGCTCTTCGCAAACTGGGAAGTCTATTTGACCAATCAACACCGGCTTGCTAAAGTCACGGACATGAACAAGTCGAGGTCCTTCGTCGGAAAGCACCCACGCATCAGCTGGCCACAGGTCAGCATGCAAATCGGTCTCCTGTAATCCTCCTTGGCAATCGGCAGAGCCTTCGCGTGGTCCTCACAACTGGAACTGGGACGGCATTAGGACCGACAGAAAGCAAGGGTCGACAGCGACAGGCATCAACATGCATCATTGTTTCTAGTCTCAGACCGGCCGGGCTCGGTGATCGGGCATATTTCAGAGATCAAAACGAATGGCTTCGTAAGTCCTTGCTTATGTGGATCTCTTTCCTTTCTTACATTCTCAACCAGTCTCAACTTGAGAAGCGTTCCTTATCTGGCACCTGCCCTCAAAGACTTGAGCACGACTTGAAGGCACATCATGATGGGGTAAGACGCCCGATCCGAGCATATAAGACACCGAAGACCGTCGACATGGTGTTACCACTCCCATTTCCGCATACCCACCATCCTTGCTACCCTGATTACTATGTCTTCGAAGGGACTCGTTTTTGTGGGCTATAGAATTTCTGAGCTGTATTGCTTTCCGGACTGACGTCTCGATTCCGCAGGTCACAGGAGTTTCTGGGTTTGTCGGCGCCCATGTCGTTCATGAATTGCTCCAAGCCGGTTACCCAGTGCGAGCGTGCGTGATCACAATTCAGAATAATAATTGGTAGTTTTGATGACCCGATGCGCGCCCGCTTTCTAGATCTGCCCGGCCCAAGAAGGTCGACTATGTGAAGAAGGGTTGGGCGAGCTACGGAGACAAGCTGGAGATCGTACCCATCGAGGACATCGTTAATGGCGACTTCAGCGAAGCTTTGAAGGGTACTGCAAATCCCATTGTGATCGGATGCCGTCGCTGATTTCCTCTAATTTTAGGCGTCACCGCAATTGTGCACGTCGCGGCCCCCTTGGCTTTGGCCGGCGATGCCAAACATGTGATTAGCGTGAGTACCGGTGTTGTTGCTCTATGGAATCGATGTTCAAATCTGTCCGGGCCATCAGGGAGCCGTCGATGGGACAGTCAATGTTATTCGACAGGGATACACCGCGGGCGTGCGCAAGTTCGTGCTGACCAGCACCATCTTGACCGCCTTGAACGCCAAAAACCTCGGCAACCTCAGCGCGCTCACCAACGAGGACTGGAACCCTTCGACTGTGGAGCAGGCCCTCGATGGCACGCGCGATCCCGGATTCATCTATTCTGCGGCGAAGACCGCCGCCGAGCGCGAAGTCTGGAAGTTCGCCGATGAGCACCCCGATGTCGATGTCACGACCTGTGAGCCACCGACTATTCCGACGCCTTCTTGCGTTTATACTTAGCACATCTCGCGAACAGTGAACCCACCCCTTCTGTACGGGCCATTCGCCCCGAGCTTCAGTGCCCCAGAACCCGATCGCGGCGCGCTCAGCACTGATGCTTACATCTACGGGCTTCTCAGCCCCACTGGAACGTACCCTCGCCTGCCAGGATACGCTGATGTGCGGGACGTCGCGCGCGCGCACGTGAAGGCTCTCTCCGCCGGCCCTTCCAGCAGCCGCAAGCGCATTCTGATCAGCGGAGAGTGGTTCAACTGGGGGGAAGCTGTCAAATACCTCCTCGAGGTTCGTCCGGAGTTGAAGGGTCGCACAGTCGACCCCGAGAATGCCCCAAAGGCAGTCACTGGGTGGATCGTGGACCTCACCCAGTCGGAGCAAGTGCTCGGGTTTGGAAAGGAGCAGCTCACGCCATGGAAGAAGACGGTGCTGGACGCTGTTGATGCCCTCCTGAAGCTTGAGAAGGAGTGGGCTGCCAAGGGACTGAAGTTGTAGAGGGTTTGCTGATCCGTAGAAGGCTTGTACCACTGTATTATTATCGACCTCGTGATCACACTGCATGACGCCTTCTTGCCTTATTGCGAGTATGCGCGTCGACATCATGGTATGAAAGAACTCTGCTCATTCTGTGCAAATGAATCGTCTTCATTCTATTGAGATGGCGACAAACGTCGCGCACTCAATACCTTGTCATATTCAGTAAGTCAATTTCCAGAGTCTGAGCAAGAAGTCGGTGGACGCGTTCAGTAGGGTGGCCGGTGTCTGCCAACAAGGGATAGGCTTCCGTCAGCGATAATAGTAGATGCATACGTATCGCTTGCTTACTGTACCAAAAGAATGCCGGATCCTTGCATGTACAATAGCTACGAATACGTTGTCATGAATCTTGCTGTTGTTCGTTATAAAAGGCAAGCAGAGCGGGACTTACCTAGTTCTGTTGTTGAACCCAAACATCTTATAGTTGTCTAGTACTTTGTTGAACCATGCGTTGGCGTCGAACTTCAATACGGTCGAGGCCGGGTGCGCAGCGGCAAATTGATCAACGCGCGCATCGAGGGCTGCATTGTACTCGGCGATGCGTTGCTTTTGGATCGCGGCCTTCGTCGGATTTGGGAGTGAAGCTGGTGTACGCTCGCCCGGAGGCACATTTACGAACAAGTGGGTGCCGCGAAGGCCCGCTGTATAAGCAAGCTCCTAAATAAACGATAAAGAGAACGTTCCGGAAATGAATTGAGTGTGGATGTTATTGAAACGCACGACGGCTTTAAAGTACGAATCCATCTCGCTGTTCCAGAAAGCATTGAAGTCTGTGATCTATTTGTTCGGGAGTGCACGATCGTTTTATGTTTCAAAATAAATAGATAGATAGCCACATACATTCTGGCCTGCGACATCGTTGGTGTCATTGATCCCGATCCACCAGAAGGTCATAGTTTTTTTGCCGGGCTTGTGGGGAATTACGTTCGAGGCATACTGTGCCCATTGATTGACTTGGTCTACGAGGTCCACGGTGTAGTTATGATGCAGAGGAAGCCTAGCATGAAGATCAACGCATGCATGAAAGATGAAAGAAACCAGACATGCAAATCCTTGTCAATGTCAGCTCCAGCAAAGGCGAAATCCCAGAGCTGTTGTTTGCATTTAGATGTATGTCCTTGACCGCATCCAGTCAAGAATTCAAGCTGGATATCCCATAAATATTCACTTAAATACGAATATGAGGCAGATTGAAGAGAGCTCACCCAATTAGACCCATCAGAGCTGGTCTGTTATACGCACATCGTCGTGCCTTAGGTGCATGGTTCGAACAAGAAACAGCCGGAACCTACGTTTTTCGGCACGATTTCATTCGAAAGTAGTTGATTCGGAGTAAATGCAGGGTGGAAAGCGTCTCCGATGAAGCTAAGAAGCAGAATCAGTACTGCGGTCTACAATGGACATCGAGCATTAATTTTGTAAGTGCACCTGAAGTTCGGAAAACCTGCAGTACCCTGTACAAAAGAGTACGAATCACCAAACGCATAGACATACTTGACAGCGTTCCAATCGAAACTGGAGCGCGATGTGGGTGCGGCGGCAATGAAGCCATTATATCCAGGCGGTGGAGCAGTAGCCAAAGCAGAAGTAGCAGCAGCGGCAGCGGCGAATAGCGATAGAAGTTTCACGACAAGGTCTCGCATGCTGTCTTTTGGATTGAGGGACAGACAGAATGCCAGGTTAATGACAGTAAAAATTCCATGAAAATATAAAGAGCAGCTGGGGATCTGCCGCACAGATCACGTTGAAAGCGTATGATCATGGAATCTGTCAAGAGAGCGTCGGGAGTCGGGGCGGGCGGCCCCAAAACGACAAGGATGGCTTCATAAATGGCTCAAAGAACGATCGGCTGACGGGATATGCCTTGCCACGTGGTGGGAAGGCCGAAGAAACTTCGCAGCCAACCAGCATGTCCAAGCCCCGTGTGGGCTCTAAAAAAACTCGGAGCCAACATAAGACAAGTCGAACACATATTCGCGCCCAACATGCCGCTAAAAAAGTCGTGAAGGGTTCCAAGGCAATGTCGCGGGCTCAAGCCACCGAGGCTAGAATGGCACTTGATGTGGAATTCCAGGTTCTGCATGCAGTGAGCTTGGTCCTCTGACCTGCTATGCGTCGTAGTACTGACAGTCTACCTCAGGAGAAAATGGCGCCTCCAAAGCCTCTCTTACTTCCAATCGCAGATTCGTCTGTGCATGACCTAGCTGCATCCATGGGCGGTTTATAACCGCGGCTGTAGCTACAAAGACGCTGGAGTACCATCCTCAGGTCAGTCGTCCGGTCGATTCAAGGACTTGCGTTCGTCATTGCTCACTGACAAAGGTTGCTCTTGTTTTGAATGATTAAAAGTGGAGCGAGCCCATGTCCAGCCGTTGCCAACCTTCAGAGACAAACTTTTGGTTTTCAATATCTGCAGAGGCTAGAGGCGCTTTCTGACAGCAGCTGTCAAGAACCCTCAGGTCTAGTGGGCAGTTCGTGCAGTAGCCAATCGAGTAGAACGTTACATGTACCTTACGAAGCTTCAAACATATTATGCAGTGCACGAGGGGGTATCGTAATCGAGTCCTCTGAGAATTCTCCATACAGTCTAGATCAGTAAGAATAACAGGCGTACTATGGCACAAAATGCGAATCAGAGCGAAAGCTCGCCAGTATAGTACAAACAGGACACACTCCAAAATGATCCGAAACGGTCAGTACACACTTATACATACATCCAGCTTCCGTTCCTAATCAATTCATGTCCTCCCAGTTCGGCCTTGGCGCACCGATCGATAATTTGCCCATCTGCTTTCTCTGACGCAGATTCTTGACCTCAGTGTTGATTAGGTCCCTCAGACGCTCCAGGTCGAGACTGCGCTCCGCACGAGAGCCCATGAGCAAGTTGCGCCAAATTCCGGCGGCGGCGACAGAGTTGTCGATCCCGAGCTGCATCGGGCGGTGCAAGCGGACCATCTTCTGCATAAGGTGGTCGGGGCTAGGGTATATGGCATTTGGCCAGGCAATACGGATTGCGAACCACCATCCAAGAGGCTGAGACCATATGGGGTTAGACATGTCATCACTGAGAGGCCGGAGTACAGATTCAGGTGCACTCACGCGGCCATCAGGTAGACACCGTTCTGGATAAGAGTCGTAAGTTGTTAGTGTGCCGTCAGGAAGAGAGAACCTGGAGAAAAGCGTCAACAACAATCCGGTAAGCTGGAGGACGATACGTACCGATGCACGACCCAATGATTGGCGTCTGAGCGATGTCTGGCAAGGACAATAAGAAGCCTGGGCATGCCATCCAATCCGAATGGGTACCACAGCTCGCGGAGCATCCCAGATGCGTCGCCATGTCGGCCATTGAACACAGCATTGCTGATGGCGTCCGCCATGTTGGGTGGTACAAACAAGCGGTCAACCCGCCCAGGAGGACTATCTGTCATCTTGCTACGCACGTAACGTTTGTACGTCTGTGTGGACCAAATACTCAACGCCACCTCGTCGACTTGGTTGCCGCGGGTAGTGCTATTCAGCGCGGTGTCCAACTCGCTCAAGGGCCAAACTATAGCCCAGTTGAGAAGACGCTGATGAATGCGCTGCCACGCGGGAGGGAGTGGAAGATCATCGCCCGCCCAGCCACTATCTCTACCACGGTCGGCAGGATTGCGAGACATAGGGGACGCCGCTCGGTGATCACCATACCCGCCAGGATTGGAGTCTGGGATCTCGGGAATGCCAGATTCTGTGACTGCGCGCGCATCAGGATCATCGATATACTCAGCACCGTCGTCCCTCATCAGCTCCCAAGTTTTGTGAGAAACCGCCGACTGGCTGCCATTTGGCCTAGCCCTCAACTTGTAAAGTTCCTCTTCTAGATATTGCTGGCCAGGGGAGTCGTTGCGGTCGTTAGCATACTCGCTAAGAGCATGGAGGCGGGTATCGTCGCCTTCCGTCGTTGGACCCATCCCGTAGCCATTCCGCCCCATATGTGTTTGATCGTCATCCTCGTATCCCTCATCGTCTATGATATGGGTGGATCCATCATGGCGGTGCATAGAGCCAGGCAGCGTATGTCCATGAGTGGATTCGACGATGTGCATGTCCGTATCTGGCTGAAACATAGACTCGTCGGCTATCGTCCCTGTTGGCTGTGTTTGAATGTTGACGGTTTGTGTCATAGGCGTCTGACCATAACGATCCATCTCCGACGCAGTATACTGAGGACGATATTTGTTTCCGTCCAATGACGATCCTTCCTGGGACGACCGGAGGCTGTCAATCTTGGGCCCAAGGCGCTCAATGCGCTGCTGCATCACGGCTATATTTTGTAACATTTCTTTAGCCCATTCCGGAGGCTCCTGCTTTTGTCCACACAATGAGTATAGGCAGAAAGATACGGAGCAAACGTGGAAAAATAACCTCTCCGAGTGTTGACCCGTAGTTGGGGTCCAGATGCACGCTAGGGTCGTGGTCGTGGAAAGACTTGCGGTACTGTTTGAGAGTCTGTTGATACCAAAATTAGCCACACTTCATGGCCTCGATGCAAACACGCACATCGGGGTCATACTTCATACCCAGCTTCTTGACCCGCGTCTTGACCGCCTTTCTTACCGCCTTTTTCACGATCTCGTGTTGCGTCGAATCATCCAACTGGTGTAGCAAAATGCACAGATCCATATCATGAAAATGTGAGATATTTTCAGGGTCGATGACGGAAGTAGCTGCGTAAGACGTGCGTGGCGTTCTTGACGTTGCGCGGGTCAAAATTCCTGCTATGACTTGCTGCTCATCTTCGTCGAGTTCATTTTCAGGAGACTGTGGGCGGGATGGAGTGGGCGTGGATAGGGGATCGAGTTGCGAACGCTTCGTAGTGGAGCCATTCGTGCGTGACCTGTTCGCCTCTGATGCTACAGAGCGACCACGTATAGCAGCATGCAGAAGATCTTGGTTGGTCGGGCCATTGCGGTATGGAGAAAAGGGCCTCTGGCTTGCACCATTCTGACCTCCAGACAAAGCAGAGGCTCCTGCGTGTGAACGCACTGCAAGTAGATGATAAAGCGGATAATTCATCACCATATGGAATACGGCTCACCATCGCCATTTGTTCGAGAACGCGCAGGCTTCGGACTCTCATCCAACTGAGATCCCTCAACCGATTCAACTGGCTGCAAAGTAGGCTGCTTAGACTTTGCTTTGCGTACGTGGATATTGGTTGCGGAATCCGATGGCGATAAGGATGTGGTGCGAGAGTGAGACCTGCGGTGCGACATTGCTCTTGCCTGAGATCCTTCGAAGTTGCTTGACTGACTCGCAGGCAAAGGAGGATAAACGGTCGAAGCCTTCTCGGAGCCACGTGCTTGCTGCGTTGCAGACGAGCGCTTCGATTGCGCATGAGATGCATGTGATCGTGGAGAGGGGACACGGCCATCACCGACACCATTAGGAGCTTGACTTGTAGCTTGGCTGCCCATCTTTGGCGACTTTTTTGAGAAATGTCATGTCTGATATGTGAGTTGTTTTTTGATGGGCAGATGAAATGGAGGCATGTACCATTAGGAACTCCGCCGCAGTTACCGCAGGGTCGTCATCTCTGTCTGTCATATGTGTGCGTGATGCGACTGATTGAGGTTTCTGTGTAGCGGATGCACGAGAGCCGGCGCGGGAACTTCGAACTTTGGTGGATGGTGCACCAGCAGAGGTAGGCAAGGGGATGCCAGCAGCCCTACCTGTCGTGCTCTACAGCGCCGAGAGCGATAAGCGGGGGAATGACCTGTGACGGCTGGGATCACTCACGGCTCCAGCTCCACCATACGCACTGTCTGGTGGGAGAGGTCCAAAATTGCCGAACGATGAACCAAAAGACTCATAGTGAGGCCCAGGCTGATCATCGGGTCCAGGCTGACGAGGCTACTCCTGAATACAACGAGGAAGACGATCAAGGACATTGCTGCTCACCGCTCCATTGCGCCGCATCATGGACCCAAGCGTAGATTGTTTTCCCTCCTGCACGTTGGAGGCTAATTCATCTTCATCCTCTCCATTAGCGTAACCACGCTGCCTCCAAGAGGGACCGCTGGCTTGGCTTCGAGCTACGCTGGAAGCCTTCGTGCGAGGAGTTCGTACTGTGTCGCTGTCATCCATACCTGGCCTGAGGCCCTCGAGGTACATGAGAACTGAACACGATGATGAGCTCTGAGCTCTCGGGGACGAATGTGGAATATACCTTTCTCATCAATGGCTAGAACAAGTCAAAATGAGAGTTGTGTTCGGATTGACGGAAGCTGTGAGCACGCACCTGGAGTACTTGATCGCAGAAGGAGAGACCCCAAAACATCACCCTGGGGAGGCGCAATGGAAGACATGGTATGAGTTAGAGCTTACGGAGGTAAATGGGCAACGTGAAATAATTGGTTCCGTGAGAATAAGAGGCAGAGAGCGACGTCGTCAAGGAAGAGGGGCAAGGAAAGGGTGTAAATCCGGGAGGAGAGTTGGAAGTGCGATATATAAATTGGGATATGGATTGGGGTTTAGAGTGACCCGGGAAGCATATAAATCCAGGATGAAAAGGAAAATAGGTTGCCTCGAGGACAAAACGTGCCATGCTCCCATCTCCAACGGTGCACAAACATGGCCAAATTGCCCATTGTTACTTCTAATCTTATCTATGCATCGCGGTGCATCGCCCGATCGTTCTTATCTCTTCTTCGACCACTGTTCTTCCTCGCTTCGAATCAAAAGGATGATCCTTGGTATTCACGCAAGCAACATACGTTTCACTTCAAACTTCAATGCCTTCCAAATTGGTCCCCTGCGGCTCTTGTCAGCCCCGTACAAAGACACGAGATCGATCGACTCACCAATTTTGGCAACCGCAGGTATACATCCGTTCCTGTTTTGAGAAATTCAGGAACACGCATAACTTGGCAATGCAATGGACCGTAAGGGAAACTTACCCCATCCGTCCAAAGATACAGGCTCTAGAGAACCTCCAAAGTATCTGCATCAGAAAATGTCAGTCTTCAAGCAGACATGACTGGAAGTAAAAGCTACACTCACGTTGCAAAGATGTTGCACATTGGAAGACCGATTCCGAGTCGTGGATGGTGACCGACACCCGCTTCCGTTTCCGGATCGCCTCCAAATGACATATCAGGCCCTTTCTGTGCTCGTTGCTGCACCTCTTGCTGCCATCGAATGACCTGCTCGTCTACGGTGGCCCTCATCCCACCCGGGCTTGCACCGATAGTCCGGAGACCCCCCAAGCGTGAGATTTCCATTCGTGCCGCATTTCTGGTATGAGAGAAGGAGAACAGATCGGATGGCGACTTGATTTGATCATTCATTAGACCACCACCTAAACCAACATGAGAGGAGTTTAGATATACGTAAGTTGAGCACATACCTTGGTCAGATATTCGCATGCCGATGTTGTCTGCACCGGCAACGATCGTGACACGTATTGGAGGAAGCGAAGAATCCTTGCTATGACTCGCGACCGTCGCCTGCATCGACTGAATAAAACCACAAGTATAAGGCGAGGAAATGAGAAACAGAGAGAAAGACATACATTTTTCAATAGCTCGAATGTAATATACCTGACCAGCGAGGGTTGAGTGCTGAGGATCTTGTACCAATTTTGAAGCATCGAACACTTACTCCAGATGTTCACGAATGTAAGAGAATTTGGTGTCCAGATGACCATCGACAATAACTTCTGGCCACTCGATATCTCCGCAAGACAACCCGTTGAAGTCATGTGGCAATTCTCTCAGCAGCTGTGCACATTTGCGAACGCTTCGCTCCACACTCAGACCGGTGAAGATAATCCCAACATGTCTATCTCCAGCGGGAGTTTTGTCTCGTCCAGCATATGCATCAGATAGAGCGATGTGGTGTTCTGCCAAAACACGTCGTGAGATTCGTGAGACAAGCATACGTCGCATGACGGCATCGAGTTGATCTGGTGGAAGGTATGGGGAAGAGAGCGAGAGGCCGAGGGAAAGGTTTGGGATCACCGAAGCGCTGACGAATGCTATGAGCTCCTGATGCAGGGGCTTGAAAGTGATCGAACTTTACTGTTCATTCAGAAGTTCCCGCAGAAACGAACAGAAAACTTCATTGTCTTCCAAGGTGTCGATTTTTGGAAACTGACGGAACCTGGACAATCCACGTGGAATTACACCTGAAATTATACATACATACAGTACCAATGGGACATACTTTTCGAATGCAGACCAGTAAAGCTAGGAAGTGTTTATTGGATCATGAAGAACGCGGATGTGGGGGCATGAAGGCTCACTTCATAGACTTTGGCCACTCCTTCCTGCATCACTACAACATACGGCAAAGCTTGCAAATCCCTTATCCTGTGTGCTATCCGAACGGGAAGCTCTGTTCTAACATAATTGGCGCTCTGTGTGTTCATTTCCTTCAATGCGCCCCTAAAGAAGACAACTATATTGCTTACTTTGATGAGCCGTTCCTCGTTCATCGACCGTCCATAGAACACCTATCACGATCTGTCAGTAGTTCAGCATCATAGGCAGTCTGTCGCTTGTACCAGCTGTCGGAGACTGAGTCTCTGCGTCTTCCTTGCAGCATACAATTCCAGTTGCCGATTTTGGTAGAAATGCGCGGTGGTAGAATATAGTCGTCTACCATCAAGAGATGTTGCAGTTTTGAGGCAGTTAGATTTCCGTCCTAAAGCGCCCGAGATAATGCGCTTTGAACCGCAATGCAAGCATGACATTGCTAGACAGAAAGAATGAGTGGTCCCAAGACATAGAGCACTGGTAGGCCTGAGAACGTACACGAGTCAATTTACGTCGTCAGTCACGTACACGTCACTGTGTGACTAACGCGTGACATGACGCGTCAGACGCGTCTACCTCAGTTCGTTGGGCGTTTCTTCGATCAACCCTCGCTATGTCTGCGAAAAACACTGCTGTGAACTTCGCCCACACATCTGGGTATACTAGCCTTGCGTTCTCGCGTGATGGAGCGTGAGCATGATTCACATCAATCACCTCGCCCTCTGACTCTAATCCGACAACCCTTAGCTTCTGCTATACCGGAGGGGACGACTCATGTGTGCGAATCTGGCACACAAACCGAGGCTCTGATCAAGAACCAGATACAGCGGTTGAGGCAAGCGAGGCTATCATGACAGTCGCATCGGGCGTATGTTATGCACCATTCAGTGTAGGAGTCGATCCTGACCTCCTGTTACTCCGCCCCTAGAACGACTGTTGGTTTTCTGGAAGTGGGGACTCTGACGTGCGGCAGTATAAGCATGGTAAAAGTGAATTCGAAGCTTTAGTCACAGGCTCTCCGGCGGCATCGATTCGTTGCGTTGCGGTGGATCCTGCGGGGAAGAGGGTTGCTGTATCGTCAGAGTGAGCATCTTTTGCGAATTATACAATGTGGTATCAATGAAGCATGACTACCTTCAGCGAGCCCTTTGTCAAGGTGATTGAGATAGATGATGTCATGAAGATTTCGACGCTCCATGGACATGAAGCAGGTGTACGGAAAGTGACCTGGCACCCATCAGGGTCTTTTCTGGTGAGTCCTTCCCCTCAGGTGCGTGGTAAGAATCTGAATTGCCTTTCAGACCACTTGTGGGGTGGATGGTAAAATAATTGTCTGGGATGTGAGAGAGGAAGAACCGCAGGAAGTGAAGGTTCTCGAGGGCATCATTCCTGCCGTGAAAGATACAAAGTACACGCATGAATCTGTTTTATTTAGAAATTATCTAACCATAGATTCAGGTCCCCAGAATTTTTCCATGACTGTTCAGCAGTGTGGCATCCTTCCGGCAAATATTTTGTGGTCGCTACTCGCGCTCATGGTACGCATCGGCTAGTTTTCACAATTCATCAAAGCGAGTACTCACAAGTGGACTGCAGAGGTAGTTGCAATTTCACGGGATACATGGACAAAAACATCGACCTTCTCAGATGAAGCTTCCATCGGTGTGACAACTGCACTCGCTTTTTCACCGAATGGCGTTTATCTCGCCTCCTCTTGCAACAAGCAAATACTCATTTGGTCAACACAAACCAGACGGATGCTTTTCACGTGTGCTCTTTTCAATCAACGGATCTCGTTGCGGCAGATTGACGAGCTTTTGCAGATTTCTGGATACCTTTGTTGACTTCGTCACACAAATAGCCTTCTCGCCCACAACGAATTTGCTGGCATGGACCAACTACGACGGCTCTCTTTACCGCTGGTCGGAACCCATCCCTTCAACTTCCCCGGATCCTGTAAAGTCCACCTCGACGACATTCGACACTCGTAAGATTCAAAGGCAGGCCACCCCCACACTCTTTGGAGATGACATCGCGGGCGGTGTAGATCCACAGGCTCCAGATAATGATGAAGATGCAGCCGCTATGGACGTCTTTGATGACGATAATTGGATTCTAGACGACATTGGCAATGGTATGGAAGACAACGAGCCCGTCGTGGGTACCAAGACCTCGAATGGCTTTGTCAAGGAAATGGGTAAGAGGCATCGATGAGCTTCTGCCACTCGGCCCATGACATCTCATCCTCTCAGTGAGCATCACGAAAGCACAGCCTGCTTTTCAACCGGGATCAACCCCTTTCGACAATAAGAAGAGATACTTAGGTCAGTGTTGCCATCTTCGAGCCCGGCAAGGACTCATCGTCTTGATAGCGTACAACATGGTCGGAGTGATTGAAGTCACTGACCAAGACACGCATAATATCGTGGATGTGAAGTTCCACGACAGTTCAGCACGCAAGGCGTACCACTTCACTGATAACTTCAAGTATGACCTTGCGACACTCGGTAAGTCTAACATACGAATCAACCAGCGATATCATTCACGATAACCCTCAACAGGAGAGCGTGGAGCAATTTACGCATGTCAGCCTGAGAATGGCCATCCCGCCCATGTCATTTACAAACCATACGGGAACTGGGCAGATCAAGGCGAATGGACGTATGAACTCGATGAAGGCGTTCGCGTGCTCGGAGTCGCGGCCGGTGGTCCACCACCAACGCATTCTTTGCGCCAACTCTCGGATGGTGATATGCAGGGCAACGGAAATGTTGTCATTGCAACTAGTGACAATGATCTGACTTTTCTGACGGGCACGGGCATTGAACGATGCTCGATTGCGCTTGATGGTGATTTTGTATCTATGGTTGCGGGGCCCGAATGGGCATTTGTTGTTCAACGTGACGGCGCTACCACTATGGACGGTAAGTGTTAGAAATGATCTAATGGCACATCCCGTATCTGAAACTCTGCACCAGGTTCTCAGAATCTGACGGGCACGTTGTATGATTTTGAGGAGTTGTGTACACTGCAAGATCGCAAGTTACCCATTTCAAAAGGCCGTACTTTGAAATGGATCGGACTATCAGAGGAAGGGGTGAGCAACACCGTTTATTTTGTTATTTGCGGAGCTGACTGTCTACTGGTGACTGCTATGACCTCTATAGGCCCCTGCAGTGTACGATTCCGCCGGTGTCATGTATGTCATGCCTCGATTCCGTGTACCTTTGAGGGGTACTTGGGTGCGCGTGCTGGACACGAACAAGTTGGAACGGAAACAGGGAAAGGATGAGTCGTATTGGCCTATCGGGCTTAGTGGGGATACATTTATGTGTCTGATTCTCAAGGTCCTTTCTTTCCTTTCTCTTAATTTCGCCCTCAGATTGTAAGAATTCCCTTCTTGTGCAGGGACGACAAGAATATCCTGGCTTTCCTAGACCGCTGATCCAGGAGCTTCCCCTCCGCTTTCCCTTCCGCCGGAAAGATCCCAAGGAAGGGCCTCTAGAAGAGCAGTAAGCTCTACTGCAAATAAGTTCCTTGAGCCCGTCTGATGCTGAGTTTGTAGAGTTGCTCGCGAAAGCATGTATATCCAGATCACCCGCGATGCTCTAGGGGATGAGCTCACCACAGACGACATCTCGCGTCGCGAGCTGGGAATCGACAAGCAGCTGATCCAACTAATTCAAAACGCATGCAAAACGAACAAGCTCCCGCGCGCGCTCGACCTTGCACGGATGCTGCATCATACCGCTTCATTTGACATGGCGATCAAGGTCGCAGTCTTTTACCACTTGCCTGGATTGCAAGAGAAGATGCAGATCCTCAAAGACGATAGGGAAGATAATGATAGACTAGCGGACGCGAGGGATAGGCGGAAAAAGATTACAAGGGATTATGACCCTATACAGCCGCCGAGGTTACCTCCCTCCAGAACAGACGCGGGACCCTCGAAAGTGAAGCCGTTTCAAGACTTCGGCCCTCCCCCAGCCATCCATAGGCCAAACCTAGCGAGGGCGACACCGACTGTTGCGCCTTTGCCGAGCCAGGCCGAGACTCACGACGGTTGGGCAGATGATCATGTCCCGAATGCATTCCCGATGGCAGTGGTGGATGGGAAGAGGAAGCGAGACGACCAGGAGGAGAACCTCGCATCCCCTGAAGGAGCAAAGAGGAGGGCATTCGCTGACCCAGCGGCAGAGCTACCAGCGCCGCCTCCGAAACAGAGTCAGTGTGATTTTAACACCGCAACTTCGGTCACTCACCGTTCATACTGAATGTGTAGGAACCAACCCATTCGCTAAGAAACCGGGAACTGACACGAGCCGCAACCCTTTCGCCCGCAACGCTGACGGCAACAAGTCTCTGCATAAGAGCGATAGCTTCTTCGACAAAGTCGATGCAGCGGAGACAGGCATATCCAAGAATAAGAGTAAGGAACCCCTTTCTTCAGCTACCACTGCTTCTGCCTATTGATCATGCTTACCTATATGGCAGACTTACTAAACGGCGGTAAAGCGATAGTTACAAAGAAAAATACGACAAGGCAGACAACACTTTTTGGTTTGCCACCTCCCGCACCCGCAGAGAAGTCTGAAAAACGGGGACGCAAGAAGAAGGCGTTGGGCGAAGACGATGAAGGGTCAAAGTCAAAAGCGGGCACCCCCGATGTGCAGGCGCCTGTATCAGAAGATGTCAACATGGACTCGCAGGCCACTGAGATCAATACTACCCAGGAAGAAGAGTCACAGCCGATAGAAACCCAAACCATAGCTGCGGAATCATCACAAACTTTGGCCCAGACCCAGGTCGAGGTAAGGTTGTTTCGGACAATCTCCCTCGACAGGGATAGCTGACATCGCTCGTGATCAAGACAGCAGGAAGCCCTGAACCACTCGATCTCGAGATACCTACGTCTCCCCCATTAGCAGCAACAGCGGAGACATGAGAATGCCACGGAGAACCTTTTCTATCTGATAGTGACAGTGTCGCATATATATTGGGTTGTGTAGCATTAGAAGTAGTATGATTATATTTTGCAATCATCTACAAGCATCCAGATCTAGATGTAAAGAGCGAGGCGAGTCACGTCTACCTCAGGTGCGTATGAAGGCCCAGATAACGAGTGCAGAAGCATCCATGACAGCACGACCGTAGCCGTCGTCACTCATAAGGTACGCCGATCATCAGTGTTCGTGAAATCGATGTTCAAATTCTATGCAACACGGAGGCGGTCAGCGATGCAGAGCTAATCATGGCAGACAAGCAATGGAACATACCTCCGGTGCAAATGGCCACTCGTCAAACGCACGTGCGAAGAGCGTCCAATCAGACACTGAGAGGTTCTTGACCGCCTTCTTGGGGTCTACGCGCTGAGACTCTGGAAGGTCCGGGCTTGTAAGGGCTTTGAGTAGCACTTGCGCACCTGGTGCGAGAGAGCTGGGAGATGTCAATCAATGGACTAGTATACAAAGTGGAAACCGAAAAACACCTTATAGCAGTTTTCAGGGGTGTCGACTTGAGCACAAAGAGGCGGCGGAGGATGTAATCCCACTGGTCAAGCTTTCCTTTATCGATGCACTAAACACCAGAGAGAAATAGTGAGCACACAAGTGCGACGATCATTATCATCATGTTCAATCACGGGGTCCACCAAGTCCTACCTGGTCCTGAAGCGGCACCAAATTAGATGCCACAAGCGGATGTCCGTAGCGCCTTGGGTCAGGCTTGCGTTTGGGATCGATCGTCGCGTAGGCCTTTATCGGGTGGAGGTGGTCCTCATATGGGAGAAGCGTGCTAGGTGGGACTGAGAGACTGAAGTCTGAGACGGCCTCCGTGATGACACTGAGTTTACAGCGTTCGACCTCGTTGATCCCCGAAGACATACGCTGATTGATAAAACAAAACTTCAATGTCAGAAGGTGAACCATATCTAGAAAAAGGAAAACATACCCGCCAGACCCAGTCTCCAAGAACGAGACTCATTGGGACGCGCCCATATTTGAAGAGCCAAGACCTCTCAGGGATGCACCTGAGAAGTTGCGCAACGAATTGCTCGCCATGGATGCTTTGCGGAAGATGACTGATAAAATGTAGATTGGGGTGAACTAAAAGAAAAAGAATTCAGCACAGCAAAGGGCTACGTCAATAGAAGCGAACGAACCGCCCGAATCCCAAGGCACAGTATCGATATCATTGAAAATACCCATTTCATCGAGGGCAGAGTAAGTGGTCCACAGAAACCCACTCATGGGAATGACCTTAACGCGGGGGTCTGCTTCTTCAAGCGGCTATGTAGGCTGTCAAGGTATGGTGAGAGGTATATCGGAAGCGGAGACTTACACGCAAATACTTCAAGTAAGGTTCGTGATCCTCTAAAATAATTAATTTGGCTAGTTTAGATGGAGGGAGAACCAGTAACCCTCTAGATAGTGAACCGGGGCCTATGAGAGAGGAATGAACGTTGGTAAGAAGACGTGCCGATATTCGCAATACACGCACCAGGGAATGCCTCGATGACAATCTTGGGTTGATCTGTCCTTGTCAATTTTCCATACAAAAAGCTTTTCGCAATCTTTTCCGACGTATCAGGATTCCTGAGAGACACGCGTTCACGCGTAGGGAGCATAGGGGGGAACGCGGCCGACCATTTGTTTATTGGAGGTAAGAGCGGAAGCTTTGCGTAGGCACCTGAGGGTTGTATGAGCGCGGCAGGCGCATTGGGCATCTCCCCTGGCTCAGCAACATCTGGTTGTGCAAGGGGGTCCAGTGCACCCCCTTCGAGACTTACTGCTTCTACTGTGGGAGTAAGTGTAGGAGTAGCAGAGGCCTTGCGAGTGCGGCGAGGTTTTGGTTTTGGTTGAGTACCCGGCAAGACATCTCCAAGTGGGTTCGATGTACCTATGAAGCGTGAGGATGCGGGGACGAGGGAGGGGGGACGAGGGGCGAGCCTGGTGAGCACCGTTCGAAAAGACATACCCAGTTTGCTTCCCATTCGTCAGCAGCACTACCTCTCATATAGGCTCTAACCCTAGACCGAGTCTTAGCGCGTCGCGAGCCGGCTTGTGCAGTCAGCCACTCGCCCGCTGCACTCGCCAGACCGTCATGGCGCCGCCCTCGCGCTCTCCACACCGTCCGACCCCATCTCGGCGCCGTATGTCTCACAAATCGTCAAGCCAAAATCTCAGGAAACAAACGAGCGCGAAATACCCCCAACCCACCAATATCAGACGGTCGCGTCCGCGTCAGCGTCGGACATCTTCCAGTCCGGGCGTGGACCGCGACCATTTCTCTTTCTCTTCTAGTCACATCAGCGACGACGACCTCGATCTTGATGCATCCGAAGCTGAACGGGAACCGTATCCAATTCTGTCCGCTAGAGCCAGCGACCCACAGATGAATTCGTTGTCGAATTCCCGTGCATTTCGAGCACCGAGTCCACAGAGAGAGATGCCTCTGGCGTATGCTTCGCTTCCTCCAACGCCCATATCATCTTCACCCCCTCCTCCTCACTCTTCTCTCCAAGAAGTGTTACATTCAGCGCCGTCACTTCCGCCGTTTTCGCTTTGGGACTACCTCAGGGAAGAACTTTTGGCTACGGACTTTGACTCACATCAAGAGTTGAAATGGGAAAGAGTCAGCAACTTTCTTGCAATGCCAGTAGCTATGGAAAAGGTGATTGTGAACTCGCTTGGGCCTCCTCCAGTACGAGGCTCATATATGTGCATCACAGATCATGGGCTTTGGCTTTGTTCTCTGCCTCGACTCCTTCCTTTACACGTTCACCATACATCCTATCCGCTTTGTGTTTGCCTTATGGCGCGTACTCACCAATCTCGTTTCACGCTCAAAGGCACCACTCCCGCCTTCACAAAAGGCTGACATCCTGCGAACGTTGCTTCTTGCTCTGTCCATCATGATCCTCGTTCCGCTGACCGACGCGAGCAAAATATATCACTCGATACGCGGACAGGACACGATCAAACTGTATGTCATATTCAACGCATTAGAAGTAGGCGTTTCCTTGCTTTGTTTCCTCCCATGTCTAGTCGAAAACTGCAGGGCTGACCGAAGCATCTTTCTTTGGCTTGATCGACTGCTTGAAGATTGCCGATCGCTTGTGTGCTTCGATCGGTCAGGATATCATCGACTGTCTTTTTTCTCGCTCTACATTGCTGCTTTTGTCACGACGCGTTCCGCTCAGCACGCATACCCTACGCCCAATCCTGTTCTTTGGCCTCGCAACGCTGTACATTGGTGCGTGAATTTGATTGATTGACTATGGAAGGAGCATCAAATATCAATGTCTGCCGATACCTTGCAGTCGTCCACGCGTTGGTAATGGTCTACCAACTACTCTGCCTCAATGTGGCCATTAATTCTTACGACAATGCACTTCTCTCTCTGCTCATGTCAAATCAATTTGTAGAGATCAAAGGCAGCGTCTTTAAGAAATTTGAGAAAGACAATCTTTTCCAGATCACATGTGCCGGTGCGCTATACTTCGTTTTTGCATCAGCTTATGGACATTGATGCAATTGCTATTTTATTTCCGTGCTCAGACATCGTGGAGCGCTTTACGCTCTGCCTCATGCTCTTCTTCGTCGCGTTTCGCAACCTGATCGAATTGTCTGGCTCGGAGTTTGACTTCTCAGAAGGCGTTTTTCTACCGAAGAGCTTTGGATGGTTCCGTGGCGGCAGCAACGTCCTTTGGACGATCTCTTATGTGCGCTTCCACCGTGAAATATCAGCTGGTGGGCCAAGCTGATGTCACTTGCTCGTGTGACTCCTGTGCATAGCCGGTCATGACCGTCATGCTTTCCGAAACGCTAGTCGACTGGCTCAAACACGCTTTCATCACCAAATTCAATCACATCCGCCCATCTGTGTATGAACGCTACACCGACGTGCTTTGTCGGGACCTTGCGAGCGGGAGCGCGTTCGGCCGGCTCGGCGCACGCAAGGTGCGTGTAGTGCTTTTCTACTTTCCCCACAATTTGTTGATGATATTCTGCGACACACAGCACACCTACGTTGACCAATCGCCTCTCGTTGCTCGTCGTCTCGGGTTTTCGGCACTCCCGCTTGCAGTGCTCGCGATCCTCATTGGCTCGCAGGCGGTCAGTCTCGTGTTGTCTTCTTCGTCTGCGCACGGTACTTCGATGCCCAGACTATCCACCTTGACCAACTTGATCTGGCGCCTGAGTGACGTCGAGTGGTGGAAGTGGGCTGGAGAGTCAGGGTGGGAGGAGCTGTTACAGCGTGGAAGGGATGTGGATTGGGAAGCTGTCGTGCGGTGGGCAAAATGGGGCACGCTGGGTCTGACGATTTGGGTTTGGTGTGTCTGTCTCCTTGTTTTTGAAGAACAATTGCTGAGTTTATGTGCTGTGCGACTGTAATGGCGCAGCTTTGTAGTGATCAAGATCATCATGGGTGTCAACCTTGTCAGCTATGCAACGAAACGGAGGGCAGGGATGGAGGCACGGGAAGTGGCGGACAAAGTGAACGATTTTGGTCGTGATCCCATTGGGGAGGGGCGAGAAGAGCAGGTGAATTTATTTCTCTCTCTCTCTCCTATTCTACCTGTTCACAAGCTACCCTCATAAACAGATCTACAACCGGGAATTGAAGACGCTCCTTGATAACGCTCGCGACGATACGAGGCCCACGGCGGAAATTGGCGAGCGCACCGGGAATGGGAATGACGATGTGGAGGGCAAGAAGAGGAGACCCAAGTTAGAGGATCTGACGCGCTTTACGATGGTCAAGCGGATATGGTAGAACTTGCAATTGACTGGGATGTATGATATAGAGGGAGCCTATACTGGTTATTGACAAGGCCAGTCACTAAGCCCGCAAAGTATACATGTCAGAAGTATTTCGATTGATGATGGTAGTGATTGTATTTGGATCAGCATATATATTTAAGGATAATACAAGGAGAGACAATGCCATTCGACATATACGGATACAAGATAGAGAAAGGAAGGACTTCGTAAGGATTGCATCTCGCATGAATATTCGTAAAGAGCGTGATGAGAGGTGATACATCTATACCTGAACCAAGCAGGACGGAAGACAAGCAGATCTATGATGGCTCTGCTAATAAATAGATAATTGAGTCATGAGAGAAGGATTTGGTGTACATATTCAAGGGCGAACCGACGCATACACGGCATGCGATCTCTGGAGGCCGACCCTACGAGCATCAAGCTCGCGGAAAGTATTCCCAGCCTGCCTGTCATTTCCACGAGCTGTCTTGACGGTAACGGCTTTCCGCTGTTCACGCGTACTACCCATTAGCTTTGGCACCGTTTCAACTTGAACGTAGACGCTCTGACGGTACGCTTGGTTGGTCACCTGGGCCTTATGGAGCACGGATACTTCGCGATGATTTCCCTTTTCCAAAGGCTGGGAGCCACTAGAAAAGCAAGCGAAGCGCTCTTTGAGCATTGGAAGATCAATACAGGGCGACGGGACGCGCCGGGACTCCGCAACGAGGCGACCTATATTCAAAGGCGCTGGCATGAAAGACACCGGATTGTCACTGTTTGGAGAAGGAGAGCTAGAGACATCATACGGCTGGGAGAAGGCCGTCGTCAACGGTGTCAAGTGAAGACGCTCATTCATGGTACCCGCCCGAAGAGAGTCTATTGCAGACTCTCCCACTAGGAGGCGCTTCCTGGCATTCAAGTGAGAAGAGGTCTGCGTTGAGGACCCCGTTGGAAGACGTTCATTCTTGGCACCCGAGTGGGAGGAATTCTTCACTGGCAGTGCCACTGGGTTGCGCCCCTTGGCAGCGGCAGGGCGGGGAGAAGTCTTCACTGGCGGTGGCATTGTGATGCGCTCCTCGGCAGCGGCAAAGCGAGATGGTGATGCCACTACCCGTGACAACGGAGGACGGCCTTTCCCGGTGTGCAAGGGAGCGACAGGCCTCTGTCGGTCGGCCAGCTGAGAGACGCCCTTCAGTTGGCCCGAGCTTTGTGTTAACCCCGATTGAGCAAGCGGCCGAGGCTTTGAATTTGAATGGGTTTCAAAGACCGGTGAGGGGGTAGACAAGTATGAGGCAACAGCAGATGCCTGAACAGGTAGCCCAGGTGGCACGTATGGCACAGGCAAACGAGCAGGTCGTCGAGATTTCAGTAAGGTCGGAGGCGGAGTCCGCGGATTCATGAATTCATCGGAAGGCGATAAGAGTGTAGACGAGTGCGAAGCATCACGAGATGGCTTGGATATCGACCATGATAACTTCGACATGAAAGAGCGACCAGACCGTCGAGGGTTCGGGGAAAGCTTCGGCGGCGGGGGCGGATCCTTATTGGCTCGAGAGGCTGGAAGAGGGGTCGAATGGTGCGAAGCAACAGCAGGTTGGTAGAAAGACGAAGATGGCTTAGATATCTCCGACACAGGTAGCTTGAGTGCATCTATCAGTGATTGCTTGTTGGTAGGTGCCCTCCGCGAGTGTGAACGTCGAGAGTCAGATTTATCCGGCAGGGGAGCAGACCTTGGGACCACGTTTGAGGTGCTCCTCTGAACAGACGAGAAGCTCGAAGCCTGTGCGAACGTCTCGGGCTTTTTCTGAGACCTGGAGCCCAAAGGAAGTTCGGATACACCGAAGGATCCCTTGGAAGCTGATCGAAGCCGGTTGCGTCCATCCTCGTCAAAGCTGAGGTAACTTGTGGTATCCGTCTCGTCGCCACCGTCTACGGTGACGTCCTTCGGGACCTTCCTCGCGACTGTCGTGCGTGCCACTGTCTGAACGCAGTCGGGTGAATAAAGTCTATTGACACGGTGTATTGTGGCTTGTAGCTCTTCTGGCGGAGGGGGGCAAATATAGATAGTTGATTTACGGATAGGACCAGTCGAGGACCGCGGGACCCGTTGAACAGAGCGATGATGATCGAACTCGCCCGTCTGCGGTGACTTGTCGAGGGACTGCTCGGGAGGATTGGAGGAAGTAGGGGGTCTGCAAAGCGATGTTAAGATGGAAGGCAGACAAAAAGGACGAATGGCGCATACAGGTTGAGGAATTTTTTCAAAGGAACTTTGCGAAGCGGCGGCATTTCGTACCGTCGCGCATGCGGGGGAGGATAGAAGATGATGGAGATGGAGATGGATAGAGGCCACTTGGGCTGGTTGCGAAGGAAACAAGAGATTTGAACAAAGTGGTAAGTATGGTTTGAGAGCTGCTTGGATGTGGTTTAGAGGGATTTTAAATGCCCTTAAGAGCCACAGAGCGGCTCGACGGCTGGTGGCCGTGACGAACAGTGACGTTTGCCACCTTACCTTCAGGCACCACCCTGAGATTGTCCTTCATTATGAAAGTGGTAGTGTAGCCGGCTTTGAGACTGGACGTGTGTGCGGCATGGCGCCTGGCATGCAATATGAGCAAGATGTTTGACGCCTTTAACGGTGAACGTGAACGCTTAGACTCGTGGGTGGAGGAAGCGGTGCGACAATCGAGCAAATGCGAACCGAAATGAGGCCGCAATAGAGAAAGACATTTTGCCAGATTTTGCTGTGGTCTCAGGATGATCCAGCCGGCGGCTCTGAAACCTTCTGAAACGCACTGTCATGCTGAGTAATCTCCTGGCATGCCTTAGGACCCTGGCAGTACCCTGGCCTTGTACAGGACCCCGGCAATCAGACGACGCGTACGCCGTACCGAGCTCTGGAAATTTCCGGTAGTTTCAGAGCCTTATTTTGATTGCGACTTCTGTGTTTTCTTGGTATATTCACCCTGTTCAGGGAGGTATGGTACGACGTTCACCCGTTCACCTGTGTTTGCAGCAATTACAATGCCTCGTTCCGGGCCATTCTCTCTAACTTGTTCCAAATTTACTACAAAGATGGTCATCAATCTATAGCTTCGACTCTTGTCGTCTTCGCGCCTTCACAACGATACCCATTTCATTGGGACAAAACATCGCTGTCTCAAGACCATGTATATTCCACGGAATTAGGGAGACAAGATAAGTAACATCAACCTATAAGCTGTGAAGGTTTCTTAATGATCAGGATCGATCCAATAATGAGGCGGTAGTGGGAGAAATTGTAGACAAGTAGAAAGGACCATCCTGATAGGGTCGACAATTGTTGCAGCTGGTACCCGTATGCCGTTTTTTTTCGTGATTTTGATGTCTGATGGGTTGCGATCATTGGGCACCCTCCTGAGGTCTGCTATGGACCTGGCAGTCAGAGGCCCCCGATACCGCACGGTCGTGGACTCCTTTGGCCAAAGCACACATTTGGCGTGGTTGACAGGTGTCCTCCAGATGTGAGATCATATACGACCCAAACACTGAAAACAGTCGACAGAAAATACATTTCGCATGATACGACCCAAATGCTCTCAAATGTTTACGATCACACCGCGCAACAATTTCCCATAGATGACGATCGACGGTTGAGCTCCAACATCAATCCTTCAAAACTTTTCAACCTCTGGCCTTCAAGGCAGCAGCATGCGAAGTGTCCAGAGCATAGACCGAATTATCTGGGTAAATCTGCACAAGGGGTCTTAGCGTTCATCAATGTTTAGGTGCAATTATCATTACCGCATATCCGTCGTTGGGAGTATCTCCGCTTGACAGATGCGATCCAGCTTGCCTAGATGCAGCATTTTTTAAGCCTTCTGCAGCATGGTTCGAAGAATGGCTTACCAGATGAGATCACCCGCCAAGCCCGAGCTGATAATCGCATTGTACCAGGCTGTGTAAGTTGCTTGCTGGTCGCTGGTCACACCAAACTCTTCTAGTATAACTGGTTTGTTGGCTGTTTTTTGGGAGGTGGCATGATCCTGGATCCACTGAACGCCCCATGCCGACGGATTGCTTGTTTGGCCCCAAGAAATCTGGGTCGTTCTATCGTCGAATTCAAAATTCTTTCGGGAATAGTCACTGAAAACGTACTGGGTAGGACTACGGAGAAGAAGTACATTAGCAGACGGGTCCAACCGTTCAAACTGCCAGAGGCTTACATGAGCTGTGCCAAAATCAAGAGTGCTGATGGCAAGGTTTGCATCAAAATCGATACCCTCGCCTCCTCTGCCATTCAAATTCAGCAGGTGTCCGTACAGCATGAGCCTGATACTCACTGGTAGGGATAGTTGGGTCCGTTGGCTTCATTATAGAAACCCTCATCACCGAGACCTACAAGATGGTTGTGGTCAATAGATTTGATGTACGCAGAGATCGTCGAGGCCCAGTTGGTAATCGTTGTGGTGGTGCAAGTGCCAGACGTCGTTCTATTACATGAATCAACATCGTCGTCCGAGGCGGATATGGGGGCCGACGCACCCTGTGCTGCCTGAGCATCTCGGCTCGTTTGCTGAACAGTAGATACGTCAGTGTTCAAGCCCATCTGCAGACTCAAGAACTACTTGCCAAGCTCCCAGCCCAAGATCGTAGGCTCGTTCACATAACGGCTGACGAAGGTGTTGATGTACGCCTTATAAGCAGCCTGAGGATAAATGAAACGTTAAGGACACATTATACGAAGAGGTCATAAGGTCATGACTTACAATGACATTCGCGTTAGTGTAGAACAGGTCGTGTGGCTGACCGGAGCCGACGATCTGATTGACATAGACGTCCATGCCGCCATAGTCTGACCAGTTGTTGGTCCTGTGCATACGTTATGGAAATGTCACAGGACAATCAAAGTGTTTGTTCTCACAGAGCCACGATCAGACGAAGCCCATTGGCCTTAGCAGCAGCCACTACGTTATCTGAAAACATTTTTCAGTCGAAAGTGCAGGCGATCATCCTCAAGACACTCACCGAAATTTCCGAGGCCGGTAGAACCGGTGTTGACTGTACCCTTTCCACCAGACCAGAGCTGGTAGTATGTTCCGCTGGCGCTAGTGACATCATTGAATCCCCTACAAACATTAAAAGTGAATCCCACATCAAAGCACACAGTGCAAAAGTAAAATTACCATGTACGGACAACAGTGGCACCAGTTTTGGCAATGTCAGAGAACGCTGCGTTCATGTTGGCAGTACTGAGGCCAGTGAGGCCGACCCAGTAGGAGTTGGCTCTACGATTCAATTCAGTAATCTGATTTTATTATCTTAGTCAACGATGAAGCTCACGCACCCAACAACGGTGAAAGTCGACCCATTCAGCGTGAACTTTTGGCCAGAGGTTTTGACAAATCCAGAAGGTGCTGGTGCGGACGAACTACTGGTGGGAGTCGGAGTCGACGATTTTGTCGACGACGCAGGAGTAGATGCAGGAGCAGAGGTAACAGTGGCTGTTTGGCACTGGGAGTAGTAATCGTTGAGGTACACGCAGCTCAGACCAGCATCACAAACTGCCAAGACCGCGCAAGGGATGTAAGTCAGTATATTGTTCGTCTTCAGTATGTCGCATTGGACACGAACCAGTAGAGCCTGAATACCCAATACCGCCGCATTGTTGCCAGATAGCAACGGCATTCACGAACGGTACGAGAACAAGAGCTGCGCTGATGAGAGGAACAGAAATCGAAACCATGTTGTTCGACCAGCGGGGGCAGGTGATTCCTCCCCTAATCTGACTGCACCTTTATGTAGGAATTTCGATCCCAAAACTACGGATGTTAACTGGAAAAACCAGGCTCTGCTAGCCGCGTCGGCGTAACCTCGCAGAGATGTTCGTTGTGCCAAGTCATGCAGTATGCCGCCACTAGTAGAACTTCGAGCAATTACCCTCGTGATGCGCTATAAACATGTGTACCTCTTGGTCAGGTGGCACAGTGCCTCGGACAGACGAGATGATCGAGCAATACTCGTTAGTCCAAGAAGATGCATGGATGCGTGACGCACAGACGATTGGACATGTCGATGACGGGACCGCCGCGGGAGATTTGGGACCTGCGTAATCGACCGAGCCAGCCGATACCTATGAAAAGAGACGGAAGATGGGAGCCTCCTGTCAGCCCGTGTTAGTAAAAATAGATTGTCAATGCGCAAAAAATATCGGAGTATAGTCGTACGCCGTTTCTCGATTTCGGTGAGTCCACATGAGAACGCGAACGGATCTTTTCGTTCCTGCCCAATCCCTGAGCCGATCATCCAAGACCATATCACTCTCGCGTAAGTTCTTTACATAGAATCGGAGGAAAATTACTGAGTTCATGGAGGGTAAGGAGTCATGATCGAATACTTCAAGGTACTTCAATGCCAAAGGAAACATGATGGGCAAGACTCAGGACACGTCAAGAGGTTCTAGGGTTACAACTTCACAGCTTTTACCCTCTTGCCTTCAACGCCGAGTTATGGGAAGTCTCCAAGGCGTAGACCGGGTCGTCGGGATAAATCTGCGAAAATATATTAGTTCACTTCTCTTGTCTATAGCTATGGTGTTTACAGTGAATCCATCATCGGAAGTATCACCGCTGGGAAGATGAGAGCCGGCTTGCCTGTGTTCAATCTTCTCATCAAGACCCAACGACAGAATGGGATATGCATAAGGGCTTACCAGATCAAATCCCCTGTCAAGCTCGAACCAATGACTGCCGTATACCAGGCCTTGTACGTTGATGATTGGTTATCTGGAACACCAAATTCCTCCATGATGACAGGCTTATTTCGGGCTTTTTGAGACGCGGCGTGGTCCTTGATCCATTGAACACCCCAAGCGGTGGGATCACTTGTTTGCCCCCATGATATCTGATACCGGCACATGTCAAGGCAGGGCCTCTATGAGCCCAGAGTATGGTACGTACCGGATAGCACTAGGTCTCAAGCTCGTCAGGCGTTGTTTTTCGGTCTCAATATTAAGAACGACATACGTGGAATGTGCCAAAGTCGATGGAGCTGATAGCCAAATTGGCATTAAAATCAATGCCTTCACCGCCTCTTGAGGACGGTCATTAGCAAAATAGTCTGCTTATGCGGAGAAAAAGGGTTATGTACTGGTAAGGGAAGTTAGGGCCGTTGGCTTCATTGAAGAATCCCTCGTCTCCAAGTCCGACAAGATGATTAGTGTCAATCGACTTGATGTATGCAGAGATATCCTTGGCCCAGCTTGTGATCGTCGCAGTCGTGCAGGAACCAGAAGTCACCCTAGAGGAATCGTTCATAATCGAGCTATAATGATTCAGCTGCGCTTTACATACCCGGTACTTCCTGAGCATCTCGGCTCGTTCGCTTCAAAAAATATAATATAATCATGCGATTTGTGTTCCGAATTCGGATCAACATACCGAGCTCCCAGCCTAAAATTGTAGGCTCGTTAACATAGCGATTGACAAAAGCTTTGATGTAAGCCTTGTATGCAGCCTTCATATCGACGAGTCAGACATTCACCGTAAGCCCGAAGGATAACATAAGAATCTCACAATAACTTTTGCATTGGTGTAAAAAAGGTCATGGGGCTTCCCTGCGCCAACGATCTGGTTGACATAGACATCCATACCCCCAAAGTCTGACCAGTTGTTGGTCCTGCATGCCGGTTCAGAGAGTGCGACAAGCTGATATGATTGCACTTACAGAGTAACAATGAGACGAAGGCCGCTAGCCTTCGCAGCAGCAATGACGTTGTCTACAATACCTGTGAATCCGACAAATTTGGAAATTTGTCTTAAGACTGACCGAAGTTGCCGAGACCAGTTGACCCTGTATTAACAGAAGACGTTGACCCCGACCAGAGATGGTAATAGTCTCCACTGGCGCTGGTGACCTCATTAAAACCCCTGCGACGTGCCAGCAAGTCAAATTCTGCTAAAGGAGTCAAAGAAAGAACTCGCCAAGTACGAACAACAGTAGCGCCAGTCTTCGCGATATCAGCGAATGCTGTTTTCATGTTTGTAGTGCTCAAACCAGTTAATCCAATCCAGTAAGCATTTGCGCTATGGGAAACTTAGAAATGAGAGAAAACATTTCACGAAGAACGTGCGAACCTACCCGGCGACGGTGAAAGTCGACCCATCAACTGTAAACCTCTGACCAGATGTTTCGACGAAACTAGTAGTAGCTCGAGTTGAGATGGCTGTAATCATATGTAAGACATCGGGGGCGAAGAGTCGCGGTGATCAAGGTCCGTGCGGTTAGTTATTGAACCTTCAAGAGAAAGCATATCCGCTACCTCCATCTTGTGGAACAGCCATGGCCTTGGCCAGAGGCGCCAGGGCAAGTACAACGGCAGTGACGAAGTTCGTAGAGAAGTGCTTCATGCTGACCGAAAGGACGTCTACGTTGACATCCATTCCATCGACCTACCAACTTAAATGCACAATGCATCATTCTCATCCCGACTAACTGGGACCGGGCCTTGTATCATCCTGCTGGACGTGTCGGGGAAACCTCGTGGTTTAGAGTTACACAGATTATGCGACTGTGCTAGTAGCAGTGCAACCCTGTGCAACCGAGTGCGACTGTCGTGATATTGGACACCGAGTGCACACGGGAAGGTCAGGTGCCGATCTCCGGTTGCCCGCATAGCAAATTAGCAGAGGCACCAAAAGCACCACGTTCACACGAAGGCAACTTGGGATGGAGACGGAGCTCCAGAGTGAAAAACTATTCTCTCGGTCCACATGCATCGAGTCGAAAAATGCCTACTGGGAGATGAGTCTGACGGACATCCGATATTTTCGGCTGTCTAGCGCGAGTGCCCATGCGTGGGCGAGGGGGTTCCCACTCAACTTTTGCAGGCTTCATCTAAGCCACAGAAGTCAGCAGTCTGATTGTCATATCCGAGTTAGGTTGTATTGATCCGTCTTAAAACAGCATCCGTCAATATCCCGCGGCAATTCCATTCTTTCTGGAGTCGCTCGCAGCTGCAATGTATTCAGTATGCATTCACCAGTAAGCTGAGAAATATGACTGACCAAATATCTTTCCGTCCTTCTTCATGACTGCTTGAACGACTGCCGACACTCTGTTAACGTTGAGAACTATTCCACAATACGATTGTCTTGAGTCTTGGAATGACTGTCACATTGAACAAGGACGCACTTGTGATGTTATGTCCCCGCCTCTCGAGATCTGCCAATAGCTCTCCCGGGTAGATGTCGTCAGCTTCGACGTGCGATGGGAATAGCTGATCGTGTAGTCTCCCATATTCGATAGCCTGACTAGCATCGTAGCCCCAATCGAGATTCAAAATCACTTGGAACACAGCAGGGAAAATCTTGGATCCGCCTGATCCGCCAATGGCAAGATAGAAGGAGCCATCTGTGTGCTCAATGATCGTCGGAACTGTCGATGAAAGGGGGCGCTTCCCAGGTTCAGGATAATTGACTATGATGCGGGACGCATTAGTAATTGAGTGGAGGAGTCTGATTATAATAAGATACTCACAAGGCGATGGCCAAAGCCCGAAGGCATTAGGCGTGCCAGGGGTCGAAAAGTCGTCCATCTGATATTCAAAGATGAAAATGGGTACTACATAGATGTGAAATATTCGCTGACCTCGTCGTTCATGATAATTCCTGTCACAGGATCCATGACTAGCGATCCAAAGACGAGATTGACCGTAGTAGTGAGAGCGACTGCCATACCATCTTTGTCTACGACAGAGGTGTGACTCTGGAAATCACGAGATAGGTAATCAGGCGGGTCGGCGACGGATATAAAGAGCACGATCTACTGACAGTGCCATGGTCTTCTGGGACATCGAATATTGGCTGATAATAATCAGGAGAGTGAGTGCGGTCCTAAAAATGTGAGTTGAGCGCACACGTAACAAACGATACCAGGGCGAAAATCGAACAGACGTCAGTCAAGTTCTTGGATATCCGAGCGCTGAACGATTTGCGGGGAATCTGTTCAATTCGCTGTGGGTCGTTGTTGAAAGCAGGGTCACAAATTCTTGTCCTGATGGCCCTCAGGTTACTATATGCGTGCACATAAAAGTCTGACTGACCTGGCAGCAAATCCAACTAGAACAAGTCAGCCAACTTATCAATGCGTATGGAGGTCACTCACATTTCATAGCCTCAACATATCGGTGCACATTCAGACCGGTACGTCCTTCAGCAGGTAAATCATAGGCCTCCAACAGGTTCAGCATATGCAGCAGCACCGGACCCGAAGTCGGTGCGTGAGTCGTATACACCTTTCGACCGCGGTAAGTGCCCTGGAGCGCTTTTCGGACTTTGACCTTGTAATTGGCCAAGTCTTCCAAGCTCAACACCCCTCCTTCGAACTGAACTTTGCGGACAATAGCCTCGGCGATCTCGCCATGGTACAGCGCGTTTGAGCCACCTGCCGCAATGGCTGCGAGCGTCTTCGAGTAGTTTGTGCGGTGTATTATTTCCCCTTCGGTGATAATGACTCCGTTAGGCGCGAAAATAGACCTCCAATCGTCTTTTCCGAGCATCACAGGACGGAACATATCCAGCTGATCCATCCAAGTTTAGATTCCGAGGTTAGCACGCAAAGCTCTCACGTGTGCCATAAGCGCACTTGGACGTAGACTCACGTTTATTCGGCGCCCAAGTTCGACGCCCACTTTCCAGCCGGCTGCGAGCTCGACACTGGGCTGAACAAGCCTCGACCATTCGAGCTTTCCCCATCGCTTGTGCGCTTCCTCCAGCCCTTTAACCTCACCTGGAATAGCGACTGAGAGGCCGCCGAACATGGCTTTAGCTGGATCGCCTACATACATCGTAGTATTCGCGAGTGCGGGGGCTGTTTCGCGGAAATCGATGTTCCAGACTTCGGAAGATCCGTTCTTCGTAGATGGAGGTACCCGAATAGTCATAAATCCACCTCCACCTATGCCAGACCTGGAAACATGTCTATGCCCGTCCAACGATTAGAGTGAATATAGACCACTCACGAGAACATGTTTACGACACCGATGCAGAACACTGTACCGATCACCGCATCGACGGCATTTCCGCCGTCTTTCAGAATGTCTACCCCAATGTTCGAGCATACCACGTTCTCACTCGCAACTGCTCCATGACTGGCTTCAATCAGATAAGCAGGGTTGCTATGGCCAGGACTCGATGTTTTGGCCGGGTCAGAATGACAACTTTGCGGCAAGCAGCGACGCAGGACAACATTCGATGCAGCATAATAAAGGAGTGCAGAGGTCACGACGACAACTGCTATGAAGCGCTTCAAGGCACGAGACCGAGTGGGAGGATGGCCGGATTCGAGTGGGATTTCAGGATCACTGGCGACATGGCGCGGCTCAGGATTGTAGAGTGTCCTGGTTGATCCCTTCATGACCACAGGACAAGTGAGATCTGAACCAACGTGGACAGATGCGAAGGGAAGCGTAGGACGCGAGAGATGTCCTTGTTTCTCTAAGACTGCCTATCTCATTCTGCATTGGACGATAAGGCACACTCAGCAAGAGTCAGCATTATTGGTCGGCAGTTCGGCAGGGGATACCACGCGCTTCATGAGAGCCCAAACCGCTGGAAATAACCGAAGAGCTCGTGGAATAAACGTACGGGGCTGGGATCCAAGGACTGTGCGCCATTCCTGAAGACATGGCAGCTCACAACAAAGAGCCTCGCTAACTGGCATTGCGTCAATACATCTGGGCATTGCGAATGGGCACACGTGATGAGAGCCCTTTCGGGTGAGCATCAGTCGAGACGCGTCATGCACCTTTCGATTGTTGATTCCACATATCACAGCCCCATCCTCTCTAGCTTCCAGCCTCTGTATCTCTCAAATAAGCGTATCAATACGTGTTTCTCTTTCTAGGTCTACAGCGTGCTCAATCTAAATAACAATCAAACCGGATGACTAACCGTCTCACTATATCAAATCGCGATGAAGACATGGATAGTTCTGTTTCCGTCCTGGAAGGGTTTCCCAACAGCCGGTATGCACATCGACCATAACACTCTTTCATAAATTTGGATCACACGCAAACAGAGTGTCGTCCACTGTGCACACGTTGAAGTCTTCAGGTCAGAGACTCATTCATGAAAACTTGTTTCACAACTGAGGGCAACCATAGCACGAGTGCCAGAGGATGCATCTTTTCGACCACTCAAGCGTCGACGCGCTGTGGGCATCAATTCACGCTATGACAACATGATTGATCAAGTTCGAATGCTTTCCGGCCCTCGTGCCTCCTCCACGTCCTCACGCCGTCGGGTATACTCTTCTGGCTCATCATCGATCAGTGACGTCCCGAAGACACCATTATCAGCATACAGTGGCATTCAGGAAGGTAGACTGGGAAAGAATTTCACTCTCATCAAGATGAAGAGGCCTGCGGCACAGAGCCCATCGCCGTCTCAGACTGGGGACTATCTGAAGGTATGATCGTTTATTCTCCTCTCATTGACGCAAACCCTCAAGTCAATCCCCGCGCATAGACTGACTTTGCTCGCATACAGGCTGATACTACTTTGGAATCTCTACCTCCAATGCCAGACTGGCTTAACGACACCCTTTTAGACCTTCAAGCTTCTCACCCTCTTAGACGTCTAATGTCCACAACTAACGACCCACTTCCGGCAGAACCGCCGCTTCCAGTGGGAGAAGTCCAAGGACTCAACCCCAACCAGAATGAAATCGAAGATGAGGATGCTTCTGTCTTTGCTTTTCAACCCCCTCGACTTGATTCGCTGCCGCTAGATGACTCTTACCCTGCGGCTGCTCGGATTTATGCTGACCCTAACACTGATGTAGCTACTGAATTTGCTTCTGATAATCTTTCCGAATTCTCCGTTCGTCCTGCTGATCTTCTGCTTGTACCTGCTCCGAATGCTGACTATGACTACGCCGTCCGAGGGCCTGATGCTTTGCCTTTCTCCACTCCCGGTCCTGCAAGCCATGATTCCGTTGCTCGACACTATGACGCTCAGCCGGCTCAAGTTTTCTCAGACGACATCTATAGGGCTTTCTCTCACCCTGGTCCTGCAAGCTCGCTATCTTCCTTTTCGCCCCAACATATCCGCGATGCTTCTCATCTTGAGGAATCTGGTGTGCAATACCCAACCTTGCTCGCTCAGTCTCTTGTAGTGTCATCGTCCCCGTTATATGCACATCCCGATACACCTCCCTTCCTGTTCAAACACTTACCCGCATATGTAATTTCTCCATCTTCCTCTCCACCGCCCTCAAGCACACACCGGAACCCTCATTTGAAACAGGACATCTCTATCCCGACTGCCTTGCGTATATCCAATCCCTTCTCTACACCCGGTCCTACATACCGCAAGTCACCGCATACTAGCAGCTCACCGTCTTCCGCCATTCAATACGATTTCGTTAGTCAGGTAGACGTGGATCCTGCGTCCCTCGACTTCCACTGGGCACCATTCATCCGCGATCGTCTGGCTGATCTTCAGGATGGCGTTGCAGAAGGAGACGGCAGCCATTCAGCTAGTGCTCACTCTGGATTCCAGTTGAGACCCAGATTTGAAGGAAATCACGAAAGTTCAGATATCTACTTGCCCGTCAATAATGAACACTCCCCTCCGCGCTCAGGCAGCGACGGTCACCTTCCGGTAAGGTTGCAGCCGACGCAATATCCTGATCCAGAGCCGCAGCACTCTTTTTCTCATCGCAAATGGACCAAAAGCGATGGGGCAGGGCCAGAAGTGTACTCGCTTGAACCAAATATTCATATCGACGAACGACACTGGGACAAGGCACCTGCGGAAGGACAACTTTCGCCCTCGCCCTCGACATCAAATGCCGAAGAGTTTGACTGGGAGGTTCTCCCACCCTCCAGCCATCAGCCGGTGGGGAGAGTGTCGACGCTACTTCCGATTTCGGAGACCCGCGGGACACATGTGCCGGATCCTCGACCGCCGTTGGGCGCGTTCGCGCCCGCCCCAGGCATATTCGTATCACCTTTGAGAGCCCCGGGCGGTACGGGATCAAGAAAATCGAGCGAGGACAGGGGTATCCAGCCTCTGGAACGACGCACACAGGCAAGCGCTTCCTCTGATCCCGGTAATAAGTATACGATGCCGAAACCGCTTTTTTGTCATGAACATTACAGGAACTATCCCGACAGAACGATAGTCCTTTGTTGAACTCAGCGTCGAAGACGACGCAGCCCGATCGACAATACATTGATGAGCCGCCGGCAAAGTCTCCGGCTTCGGAACGGGATTCTATTCAATCATGGACCGGCAATCCAGGCACCGCCGGTTTGTGACCATCACTATACGCTGGCAGCTATACCACTTTGAAGTACGGTGGTCGACCCACCATGTATAACGCTTGTTATTGTCAAAAGGTGATCTCTGTGATCGGCGTTGCTGCATATACTTATTTTTCGGCGATGAGAAAATGTAGTGTTCTTTTTGGTACGACCCGCACCTTCGGTTCCGGGACTCGTTCATCCTCGAATTTCCTCGTTGATCGTACTGTACCGAAGATGTTGTGAAAACTGTGTGCGCAGCTGCTTCGCCTGCGAGAACGCGTTCGCGTCTGAGTCACCAGCACTGGTAAGCTGTTTAACATTAGAAATGCATCTCACGCGTTTCCAGAACTCCGAAACTTCGTCAGATACAGAACGACATGAGTAAAAGTGAGCACTTCGTTTGGTCACAGGCAGCGTCTTGACTTCTTGATCATCGCACTGACTCTGTGCTGAAGAAGCTCGGATTCATGACTGATCTGTGTCATTTTGTTGAAATTTGGTCGTAGGTGACGGCCCCGAGAAAGCAGTCTCGTCATACAATCTCCAGTTACGGACAAGGCGCAGCAGGACTTCAATGGTTCCCATCACGTCTCAAAAATTTGAGTGAGTGCTACATCTGAGTCTCCCACAGGAACCAAAGGCGGCCGAGAAACTCTCTCAGACTTCAAGCTTCGATAATTGCGTCTCGCGAGCATCAGGGCAGCTATCCGTATCAAGAACGAGGGTTTCCTGAAACTCAGGGACTCTTGTGAGTCCGTTTCCTTAGACAGTACGACTCGTCCAATTATCAGAGTCTTCCGTTACTCTTCCAGAGAAAAAGAAGCCATTTCCCTTGAACTGAAACTACCCCAATGCAAGGTTTGCTGACGTGCATGAACTCAGATGAACCCCAGCAGCAACCGGCCGCCCGAGACAAATTGCGGGATTTGGACGGCACACATTATGGGACGAAGATCGCGGAGATCAATACTTTCAGATCTGGACGGTGGTTTCCGTCGCTAACCAACACGCAGTTAGACGAGAAATCAGAGACCCCTGGATGGGGATGGTGCCACTATTCTCTGTGACTAACGCGGAATTGTAGCAGGTTAAAGAAATATTTCACCCTATAAACGTATTTTTGAGAACCAAGGGAAGGGACAAGGGGACGCCTCGCCGTGTGGAAAAGAAGACGTCGAGTGCAGGGCAAAGGGACAGGGACGAGGAAGAGAATCGACGAGAGCGGTGAGGTCAAAGGGCCGCCAGGAGATGGAAGGTGGCACGGAAGCACCTGGAGGACAAACGACTTTCAGAACAAGATATTCTCGAGTCAATTGCATCACTATCTCAAATGCTCGACGAGGTGGTCTGACCCGAGACTTACCTTGATGCGCCGCCCAATGTATGCTGATATCAGCTAAAGGTTTGTTGAAAGTAAGACATCTTAATCAACTTCCACCGTACACTCAATGACCTATGAAGACATTCAATGGCTAACCATATTTTGATTTTATCGTTTTATTCTTTAAGAAGGCTTCCAGCTTCGGCAGTATGAAATTCTGAATGCCTGGGCACGACAGAAATTCAGAAAAATCAAACGAAAGGCGACAGGCGCAGTGATCTGGTATTTTCCACGAAAAGATGCACACGAATTCACACTTTCAAGGTGAGTTATCGCGTAAAGCTTCTCGCCAACCGTTTTCGCAATGGCTCCGCGTGGGGCGCTCAACTCCGAGTTCTTTGGCAGGCTATGGACACCCAACTCATCTGGTATAAATACCATAGACGATGGTATGAGGAAAACCAGACCCTCCCCGGACGTCTTCATCTCCTCACTTCCAGCTTTCATAGTATCTTCCACGATGGTGCGGAGTCACGTAGCATACCTTGTCGCAAGCCTTTTGTCGCTGTCCCTCCTCTCAGACGGATACCAGTGGCCTGACCCGATCGATGCCATCGAGGAGTTGTACACTGTCACCGATGGTCTTGGAGCCAGCAATGTCGTGTTCCCGATCACGCCGTGCGGCTTCTCCCCGCTCACCACCAGTGGCAGACAAGCCGCTGCTGAATGGATCCGAACGTGAGCATCGTGGTCTCCACATCGTCTGACGGGCATCTTTATTCACTGACAACCTCTCATAGCGCATATCACGACATGGCTACGGCAGACGTAGCTGCGGGCACCGGTGGACTCGATGCGTCCCTCGGTTTCGAGACGGATCGTGGAGAAAACGTTGGCCCCGCCTTCAACACCACCATGGGCTTCCTCGCTACGTTCCAGAATAGCCACGCATCACGTTGGTTTCTTTTTTTTGTGCCGTCATCTGCTCCCCGTTTACTCATGCTTGAGCAATTCCCCAGTGGCCGATCTCATTGCTCTCGGCACGGTTCTCTCTGTCCGTATTTGCTCCGGCCCCTCTGTTCCCATGCGCGTTGGTCGCGTCGATGCCACCAGCGCCGGTCCCTTCGGTGTCCCCGAGCCTCAGCAGGACCTCGCGTCACACACCGCGTCGTTCGCGAAGCAGGGTTTCAACGTCAGCGAGATGATCGGCCTCGTTGCGTGCGGGCACACGATCGGCGGTGTCCACGAGACAGAGTTCCCGACCGTCGTCACCGGATTGATCAACTCCGACAACAACACGAGTGGAATGCAGCACTTCGATGACTCGTTCTCGAAGTTCGACAACCACATGTACGCTCGTGGCCGCTCGTCTGATCGCTGTCTTCCCCGCGCTACTCTTCTAACTCAACGTTATCATGACCATAGCGCGGTGCAGTGGGTCAACAGCAGCACGTCCGACGACGCGCTCGCCACCGGTTTCAACACCACGATGAATTCTGATGCGCGCATCTTCGCCGCCGACAACAACGCGACCATGCGCGACCTCGCCTCTAGCAACGACGTCTTCAACAACCGCTGCGGAGAGCTCCTCGGGCGCATGCTCGACACCGTCCCCAAGGGCGTGACGCTGACCGACCCCATCGCTCCCGTCCCCGTCAAGCCGTGGAAGGCGCAGCTGAGCATCGACAGCAACGGGAAGATCCAGTTGGAAGGAAACGTCAGGGTGCGTAGGGCTTTGTTCCTATTTCGGAAGCGCGACTGCGGGGCTCATGCACTGCGCATAACAGATCTTCTCTTCGGACCCCACGGAAACGTTCGACGGCTACACGGTCAAGTGAGCTCTTCTAGAATCGCCGTGTTTCTATGAGCGGAATTTCTGAGTTCTTTCTTCGCTCGGTTAGCATCGTCTGGACAGACCGCAACGGCGCGTCGTGCTCCGGCTGCACCGCACCCGCGACGTTCCAGGGGACGTCCAGCGGCACGATCTGGGACGGCGCCGTCCGGTTCTTCCACTTCAACACTACGATCGACCCCGCCGTCGGCTTCTCCGCCTTCACCGTCCAGTTCTCGACCACCGCCGGGGGCGCGGTGACCACGGCGGACAACAACGGCGCGGGCTTCGCGCTCAGCGACGGCGTCATGCTGCAGCCCGCGACCAGCTGCGTCATGTCCGACGGCACCGTCAACATCGTCGCCGCGGTAAGCACCTCTCATCCCTCCCCCGTGAACTGTGCTCATCGTCGGCGTGACAGGTGCGCAACGACCAGACGGTCTCGTCCGCGTCCGTCAGCTTCACCTCCGCCGAGGCGCAGGCGGGCTCGGTCGGCCGCCTGATAGCGCCGTCGACGGCGAGCCTGACGCGGACGGCGAGCTCCGCGTCGAGCCTGTACGACCTGTACTCCGCGCAGTTCAGCGTTGGCATCGCCGCCAGCTCGTCGTTCGACCTCTCCCTCGACCTCGGGGGCACGACGCACACGGACGCGTTCAACCTGGTGAAGAACCTCAACAACTGCTGATCTTATCATTATTATTCTTGTTTTCTCCGGGAAGGGTTTTCGGTTTAGGGCTTGTTCGGTAGAGTAAAAGGAGGGATTTTTGTACGTTCAAAAGGGATCTTGTTATGGCCGTCTGTAAACAGTCATCAGTATGATCGTGTTTTCCGTTTAAATGATTAGTATTTTTTGTTTTACATCCTACGTATCTAGTCCAGCATTAGACTTGTCCAAACGAGATGCTGTATAGGTATATGTGGTACACGAAAGCAATAGCAATAACGACAAATCCAGATCCAAAACGACACAAAACGCAGGCCCGCCGACCCGCAGCGCGTCAGCGACCGACTCAGTCAGGGGGGAGAGGGAGGAAGAAGCAAGAGCGGGTTACCACCCGACCGCTCCCCCGGTGAACGGCTCTACGGAGACGCCGCGCGACCCGCGCGCCTTGCGGAGGGTGTGGCGCTCGAGGTCGTACGTGTCATAGCTCGCGGCGGCGAGGCGCATGGCGCGGATGTGGTGCGGGCGGCCGTTCGCGGCGAGCGCGTGCGCGCGCGACTGCCAGATGCAGGTCGCGAGATTGCGGCCGGTCGCGGGGTCGGGGATGCCGTACCAGTACATGATCAGCTGGAGGGGAAGGATATATGGAGGTAAGCGAGGAAGGTGGGGGCGTGAGCGTGTGCTGTGGGCGGGTGAGAGCGGAGGGAGACTTACGCCGCCGTTTCGGATGGCCTCTTCGTGTGCGAGCTTGTCGGCTTCGTAGAGGGCTGGAGAGGGGCAAGTGCGTGTGAGAGGACGAGCGGGAAAGAGAAGGGGGACGGGGAGTGGACGTACGGCCGGCCTCGCTTCCTGGCTTCCTGATGCTCCGAAAAGCCACGCAATACCATTCGCGCTCCTCATCCTCGGGCAGTTCAAGCTCGTCCCAATTGAAGGCCTCCGCATAGGACACCTCCGCGTATTTATCCGTGATCGGGCCGAAGTTATGGAGCGCCTTGTGCAGGGAGAGCGACGCGGGGTCGATGTCGGGCAGCCGCGTCTCGGTGGCGGGGGGAGATTTGCCGGCAGAGGGCGTCGCGGCAGGGAGGTGCTTCGGGTACGTGTGTGGGAGGGAGGAGATGAGCGGAGGGAGGTAGAGGATGGGCTCGGAAGGGCTCGTGAGGGTCGTAGAGGAGAAGCTGGGGAGGGCGTGGGGATCGTGCGGGGTGTCTGGGTCCGAGAGCTCCGAGAGAATGGAGGCGGGGGAGTGTGTCCCGGAGGCGGGCTCGACGGCGTCGAAGGCAGGGTCGGCAGGGCTGGTGGCGCCAGACGGGTCGCGGAGAGAGCTGGAGCCAGAAGCGTTGAGAGCACTAAGCGAGGGATGCATGTCTCGACCACAGAAGAGAACTGGAGACCTTGCAGGAGCGAGTGAAGCTAGGTACGGAATTCGGAATTGCGGGGAGGGCCACACACACGCAGACAACTTTATACCGTCCGCACGCGCTCGATGACATGGCTGACTCCGAGGGCCACCAAGCAGATCCAAGGCCCACTGTTTGAATTGACGGAGAGCACAGCAGAGGATGCCGCGGTTGTACAATATGGCGTCAGCGAGACGTGGTTTGTGAGCGGCGCACGGATGACGCGATCATGAGGAGCACCCTGGAACACTGCCGGTGGTGAAATTTTCGAGCCATTGCAGTCTCATCGCCGACAAGAATAGATCGCGCCTCGAGCAGAAAGGAATGTCTCACACCTCAAGTGGACAGTCGCATCAGAGCAACGTCGGATACCGAGCGCTCGATCCTGCAATTCGGAATTCAGAGAAACTCCGTTACATAATCACGCTTAGCGCCCGGCGAGCGAGTCGTCGCGCCCGGCGTTGAACACCAGTCGCACACACTCACTCACAGCATGGCCGCAGTCAGGAAGGCCGCGGACCACACTCTCTATCATCTCAGCCCAAAGGGCTTTTGGAAGAAATTCCGTACGACCCTCATCTCAGCTTCACTCACCTACAAGTGCTCACTCACCGCCAGGTGACGCGACCGCCGTCGACCCAAACATCTCCAGCGGCTTGCCTCTCGCTGCGCTGAACAGGCAGCCCCCCCCTGCGTCCAGGACAGAGCCCTATGCGACACCCGCAACCAAAGGTCTGTTCGCATCCTCACGGTCTGTCAGGACATTCACGTTGACCGACGGCGCCCATATCTCCCCGCAGCTTCCGACCCCGCGCAGAACCCGTACTGGAAGCGCGATGTCCGTCGTGCATACCCCCAGCTCTCCGTCGTCACCCAGTCCGAGCTGTCGACGTTGCTGATCCAGCACGCTTCTCTGCCCTCGTACGTCTCCACCCCCGCCCTCGTCACCATGATCCCCATCATGCTCATCCTCTCGTCTTGCCTTCCGTGTGTATTGCGTGATCCTCTCTCGCCCGTCCATCTCTCTTTTTCCCTGATGCAGTGTCGCTGCGCCGTCAGAACAGGGCCAGGCTGCGGTGACAGATTCGTCCGTTCCAGCCCCGTCTGCGCCCTCCATCGATCTTACGGAGGCCATCGCCACCATTTCGTCCGCGCGCAAGGCGTACTCAGAGTCGAAGCTGCCCCCTACGCTCCCTATCGCGTTCAAGAAGTGGGTGCCGGAGAACACGCCGGATGCGCCGCACGACCCGAACGCGTACTTTCCCATGTTGCTCGTGAAGTAGATAGACAGGCTACATGCACGATCATGATCAATGAAAAGCGTGAGACGGCTGCGAAAACGCTGTTGTGTCGAAGAGCGCGCCCAGCGCCCGAATGGACTGAGCGCGGGCGGGGAGCGGCCAACAAGGCCAAACATGTCTTCTACCACGACGAGCGCGCCTCCCCCACACGCCGCCGCAGGCTCCTCTGCCGCCTCCCAAGCCGCCGCCTTCGCCTCCGACCCGCGCGTGCACTTCGACACCCAGTCCGCCACCTGGCGCTTCGAGGACGACGCCGACGACGAGTTCGAGTACGACCCCGCCAAGGGCGCGTGGAAACCTGTGGTCAGTGCCGCCCCGCTCTTGTCTGCGTGAGTGAATGGGCCAGCGAACGCGATCGGTCTTGTGTGTGCGTTGCAGGTGGATGAGGAGCTGCTCAAGAGCCAGCAGGCGGCCTATTCCGTCGCGGGCGTCGACGAGGAGGTGAGTCTCCCTGCGACTCCTGTCCGCCCGCATACCCCCTCACCCGGCCGCCTTCTCTCACTCCCTTTCCCTCTCGCTGTCGTTGTTGGCGAAGACACCCGCCGCGCCCGTCATCGCGCGCATAAACAAAAAACGGAAAGAGCCCGAAGACTACACCTCCAGCACCCTCGGCCAACCGGGGCCCTCCATCAAGCGCGGCAAAGGCTCCAAATCCAACGACGCCGCCGCCGCCGCCGCCGCCGGCAGCGAGCCCCGGCGCTCCAAAAACACCGCCGTCTTCGTCTCGAACCTGCCCCCGGACACGACGCACGACGAGCTCGTCGCGCGCTTCTCCAAGTGCGGGCTGCTCGAGGAGGACGACGCGGGCGAGCCCAAGGTCAAGCTCTACGCGCGCGACGACGTGGACGGCGCCTTCAGCGGCGAGGCGCTCGTCGTGTACTTCAAGGAGGACTCAGTCACGCTCGCGCTCAATATCCTCGACGACGCGGAGCTGCGCCTCGGGGAGCCCAGCACGCGCATGCGCGTGCTGCGCGCCGAGTTTGGGCATAAGGGCGGGGACGGGAAGCCTGGCGGTGGCGCGGCGGCGGGCGGGAGCGGGGCCCCGAGAAAGACGGTGGACAAGCGGAAGGCGACGCGGCGGCTGGGCAAGATGCAAAGGTGCGTCATGCTTGCCGTCGTCCTTTCTTGACTCTCCTTGACAGACTCGCCCACCTTCATCTCCCACCCCTCCGCACCCTCGTCGCGCGTGCGTACACACGCACCGCACCGCATTCACACAGAAAACTCGAAGAGTGGGACGACGCAGACACATTTGGGCCGTCGCTCACGGAAGAAGAGCGCCACGCAGCCGCGAACCCCGCGAGCCGCGTCGTCGTCCTCAAGCACATGTTCACGCTCAAGGAGCTCGAGGAGGACGCCTCGCTGCTGCTCGACCTGAAGGAGGACGTGCGCGAGGAGTGCGAGACCCTCGGCGAGGTCACGAATGTCGTCCTGTTCGACGTGCGTCCTCCGTTCTCGCTTTTGGCTTCCTCGACGGGGTTCGCCCCCTCCTGCTCACTTGTATGATGCGCGGCACGCGTGTGCAGAAAGAGCCAGAGGGCATCATGGCGATAAAATTCCGCGACCCTCTGAGCGCACAGGCATGCGTCATAGTAAGCTTCCCTCTCCTCCCGCACGATTCTTTACCCCCCTGACTCGTCGCCCCGCGCTCCGTCTGCAGAAAATGCACGGCCGCTTCTTCGCAGGGCGCAAGATCGAGGCGTCGCTGTGGGCGGGCAAGACGCGCTTCAAGCGCAGCGGCGCCGTCGAGGACGAGGAGGGCGGCGAAGGCGAAGAGAAGAAGCGGCTGGACGACTTTGCGAACTGGTTGATGACGGAGGGCGACTGATGTCGCGGTCCCCCCAATCTTGGATCCCCCTGACCTCGCTGCGCGTCGTTTCGTTTCGTTTCGTTTCGTTTGTTTCGTTGGCGTTGGCGTTTTCGAAAAGAGATCATGATGTACCCTCGCAGATCTCAATTGTCTGGTTTTACAGTAGCCCTCTAAATGATAGCTTCAATATTAGTGCTCCTCCCGGTTCGGTTCGGTTCGGCAAATAGTCGGTTCTAAATACAGACGAGGATATCAAAACAGGGTGCGTGGAAAGCTCATCAGGTGACGGGTACAGCGTACGCCGTCTGCGTGTATGGAGTGGGTATGCAGAAACGATCAGGGTCCCATGCTCAGCAGGAAAACAGCGCTTTCTTGTGAACCATCTCGAGGCGCTACATAACGAACAATCCGGCAAAGTCATCAGCACGAGGCCCCACGACGAAAGAAACAGCGGCCGCGCGCAGCGAACGACGCGCGGCAGCCCGACGCACCTCGCAGATGACAGTCCGCTTCTTCGCGGGCTCCTCCTGCATCCAGTCCAAGTTCGTCCGCACCTGCGCGCGCCCCGAGCCGTGGCTCTTCCACCGGCCGTGGCCCCCGCCGCCCGAGTGCGACACCTCGAGCTGCGACGTCGACTTGGAGAGCGCGACCAGGTCCTCCTCCTCCACGAACGACGAGGACGACGACGCGACCTCGGGCACGGGCGGCAGCTCCGGCACCCCCGCGCGCAGAGGCACGCTCGACCCCGCCGCCATGGCGGCTGCGTCCGTCGGTATCTGCGGGCTGCCGCCCGGCGTGCGCGGGACGGAGCGCGGGGCCGACGTCGACGCGGGCGCAGAGGTCGAGGCCACGGACGATGCGCCCTCCGCGACGTCCTCCTCGACCGCGTCCTCGTCCGGCACGTCGTCCCTCGCGAGGCGCTCCAGGCTCGCCTCGACCGCGTCGAGGCGCTCCATGTGCTCGAGCACGGTCACGCCCGTCGTGCCGGGGTGCACGCGCTGGAACTTGGCGGAGAACGGCACGGGGCGGACGTCCGTGCTCGTGCGGCGCATCGGCGGCGGGAACTCGCTCGAGGTGCTGCGCGCGCGCTTGTGCAGCTGCGGGCTGAAGAGCGGGAGTGGCGGCAGCGTGCTGATCGAGGCTTGCGGCGAGGCCGTGAGCGGCCCGTGGACGAGTTCGGTGATGGTGTCTTCGTCGAGCTCCATCGCGTCGTCCCAGACGAGCGCCTTGGCGCGCCGTGTGAGCTCCAGGGGGCCTGGGATGTCGTGAGTGAGAACGAATGAGGAGAGATGAGGAATGGAGGCCGATTACCTTCATCCTGAAACGATGAATACGGAGTTGCATTTTTTACATCGCACGAGGAATGATGAGAGCACTCACGTCGTGTTTCAAAGACTGGACGATATTCCACGCCTGGCCCTTCATCACCGCCAGTTGTCGCTACACAACCACCACCGAAGGCTCAGCATCCTGGCCACCGCAAAGACGACACAAAAGCAGGAGGTCCTCAAGCACCAACACTCACATCAAACATCTTCGGATGGAAATCCGGATCGACCGCAAACAGCTTCCGCAGCTGGAACGTCGTCTCCTCCCACCACGCGCGGCTCGTCAGCAGCGGCAGAAAGTGCGCGCGCGTGCGCTCGCTGAACGGCCGCCCGATCAGGCTCACGGGCAGGTACAGCCACCCGTACGTGTACGCGCGCCAGCCGTGCGGGTGCTCGTGCGGGAACGAGAGCGAGTTGTCGATCGCGGCGATGTGGATGTGCGGCTGCCGCGTGTACGCCTGCTGCTGCTGCTGTTGTTGTTGTTGTTGTTGTGGGCCGCCGATGCCCGACCCCGACCCCGAGCGCGAGATGCGCGGCGGGCTCAGGAAGGAGATGCTAGGCGGCGGGTGGGGCTGGGGCTGCAGCTGCGATGGCGGCGGCGGGGGGGACGGCGCGAGGTGCGGGCTCGGGGACCCCTCGCTGCGCCGGATCTCGTTCATCTGCGGGATCCCGATCTGCGCAGAGCGGGTCGGCGCGACGTCGATGAGCGACGGCTGGTGGTCGCCGTGGCAGTACTTGATCATGTAGTTGTCCGCGCCGCGGTCGGTGTTCAGCATGAGATAATCTGACGACGGCGCGGCGGAGGAGGGGGAAGAAACGGCATGTCAAGGCGTGTGTCGGTTCTGGAGAGAGAAGCGGACCTGCCTAGGATGACGAGTCTGGACGGCGGGGATTCGGGTCGTTAGCCACGAACACGAGCAAGGGCGAAGGGCGAGGTGTAGAATGTCCGCACTTTTCGAGCTCCTCGCGGAAGCTCCGCTGGAGCGCGGCGGACCAGTAGAACGGCCTGTCGGGGCTGCGGCTCTCCGACGCGTCGTACAGCACGCGCTCGTCCTCGACGTCGTCCTCGTACATGTCCTCCTCCGCGCCGGTCTTGCCGCAGACGATCTTGAGCGCGCCGAGGAGCCGCTTTGACACGTTCCCCGTCCTGTGCGTCGAGTCGTCGAACGTGTCCGCGATCGAGCGTCCCGGCCAGGGGTGCCTCCGCAGGAACTCGGACGCGTCTGTCGAACAAGCGTCGGGTCAGTACCGGGCCTCGAGGGACGGCGCAGCAGGAGGGAAGGGGGGAGGTCACACCCTGGTAGCCGTGCAGGAAGTACTGCATGCTCCCGATCTTTTCGGGTAGCGGCTTGCCCTTCTTGAATGCCGTGCGGTCTATCCAGTCATAGAAGAATGCCTGCAGGAGTATGCCGTAAGAGTGTAGAAAGGATATTGAACCCGAGGACAGGATATGTGCACGCACTGGGCTGGAGAGCGAAACGAGCTGTGTCCGCGGAACGATGTTCAGGTTCAGTCGCGAGTCTAAGAGCGATGCCGCAGCCTCCGAGATGTAGCTTGAGGAGGATGTATTCAGCGGAACCGAGGATCCCTCCTGCTTGCGATGCGCACCTTAGATTGGGAATGAGACATGCACGACCAAAGGGAATGATCCATCGTAATTGTCGATGTACCCATTTCGTCGTCTGTCAAACACAAAAAAAAACATGAGCAAGATGCGCCTCCGAGAGGCGCATGCAGGAGACACCTTCGGGTTCAGCCGGCCGTACGGCTCCTCGTCCTTGGGCTTGAACACGCTGCGAAGGGCGCAGAATGAGTTCGGGCGCGGGGGGGCGAGCCAACGCGCAGAAGCACCGGCACTCACGCTACGATCTGCACCCGGCCGTCGACCTTTGCGCGGGAGAAGTACGAGCCGGACGAGCCCTTGGTGATCATCTTGGGATGGATGCCCTCGGCGATGGCGTGCTTGACGCCCAGCACGAGATTGCTTGCATGGCACGCCTCTCAGGTCGTGGGTTTCGACCGAAGAAAGGGGGAGGCTGGGACGTACGCGGTGAACTCTGCCTCCGTCATGGGGGGCTTGTGGTCCAGCGTCTTCACCTGGGCGGCGACGTATCATGAGTGGTGCTTTACAAGCTGCGCAGGGGCGTCCGGTCTGCGACGAGCACGAGGACTCACGATTCCGGTGGGGGCGAGGGCGGGGAGGACGGGCGGGTCGAACACGCTCCGCCAGATCTCCTTCCTTGCGTGCACGTCCTCCGCCTTCTTCTTCCGCTTCATCTTCTGCGCGATGCTCTCCGTCCACCTGCCCCCGCCGCGCGACCGGCGCACGCGCGCGCACGAGAAGGTGAGCCATCGACGCCCCGCGGCCCCGCGGCCGAACAACGAGCGGCGCACCTTTTGAACGCAGTATCGAGCTTCCGGAGGTCGATGTTCCCGGGGTGGTGGGCGCGCCGTATCCCGCGCCCCGCGCGCGGCGACGACGGCCGCGTCGGCTCGGCCGTGGGCGCAGGCGCGGGGCGCCCCTCGACGCCGACGTCGACCTCTTCCGCGTCATCGTCATCGTCATCGAAAGACTGCCGCAGGGGCTGGTAGTCTGAGCGGCTGGGCATGTCGCTGCTGGCAGCGGGACGTGGGTGTGTGGGTGTGTTGTGTGGGTGCGGTGTTGTTTGTCGATGGTGGGACGGAGGAGTGATGGATGGAAGGATGCTGGACGCGCCTGTTTCTATAATTAGCAGCGTCCCAGCAACGTGTCATCGTCCACACTCAGCATCCCCTCCACCACACGTGCACCGCGCAGTGCCCTTGGACGCGGCGTGTGTACAACGCGACCACCCATACAAGCTGTGCATCCACTGAGGCTAACGACAATAGGAACACGCTCTCACTCAGACACAAGCAGTGAACGGTATAATCATGCCAGGTCCCAAAGGGTCTCAACTGGAAACTGAGGATGTAAGGAGCATATATGCGGCCTTTCCACTCAGTACTCAGCACTGACGTCGTTGTGTAAGGTCCGAGACCTCTAATATTCGCCGCTCAGATAACACAGCCGATCAATCGCGACCGATTTTCCTCGTCGAGCATTGTGCCCGCACCACAAGATACAAAGTCTGATATCTGGTATTAGGTCGGAAATTAGTTGGTCAGTACCGACAGCAGAGGGGTATACAGACAGTTCGCCACCTCGCCCTCGGGCCTCACCCTCACCCTCGGGCCTCCCCCGCTCACCCACTCATGCTCACGCCCCACCCACTCTCCGCTCCCCTTCCCCTGCTTTCTCTACCAAAGTTTCCGACCCCGAACCACCTTGCGCTTGCCCTCGCTCCTGCCCCTGCCCTCGCTCCTGCCCCTGCCCCCGCTCCTGCCATTGCCCCTGCCCTCGTGCCGGCGCGTCGAACAACGTCCCGGCCCGCATCGCCACGAGCGTGCGCGCAAACACGCACGCCCACAGCGCGAGCGTGAAGCACGCATAAATCGCGCCCCACACGCGGAAGAACCGCGCGTCGTCGAATATGCGCCCGAGCGTGATCGTCAGGTTCGCATACACGCCCTGCGTCCGCGCACGATGCGTGAGCGTCCGTTCAAACAAACAAACAAAACAAGAAGGAGTCGAAGGAAAAGGAGAGAGAGAAAGAGGAGAAAACACCGCGTCGCGCGCGCGCGCGCACTCACGTTCGGAAAGATCATCCCCCAAAACGTCAGCCCAAACGCGACCCGCGTCCTCCGCAGGACGTGGTAGAACCCCAGCAGCGCGTACGCGAGCCACATCGTCGCCAAGCTCCACAGCACGAACCCCGCGCACACGCACACCGCATACACCGTCCGCCCCACCGCCGCGTCGCCCAAAAACAGCCCCGTGCTGCCCGCCACGGGCAGCAGCGCCCTGAAGCTCTCCCCGATGAGGAGGACCGAGAACCCTGCCTGGCCCGCGGGCCCGAGCGGCACGAACGCGGCGACGATCGCGCCGCCCTGCGGATGCCCGAGCACGACGAGCCGGTAGAAGTACACGGCGAGCACGGTGAACGAGAGCGCGAGTCCGATGGAGAGCAGGAAGACGGCGAAGGCGGCGGTGAGGAGCGCGTGCGCGGGCGAGAAGGGCTGGAGGGCTTGCGCGAGGAGGCCGCCGGCGGAGGAGGACACGACGAGGGTGGCGACGGGGAAGAGCCAGCTGACGGACATGGATTGGAGGGTGTGTTCTTGGCGCGTTGCCCTTGGGGCGACGGCTTGAGGTGAGCGTGTGGACGCTCGGAGACGCAAGAGGTGGACTTACATGACGTGCACCAAGCCCCAGCAGCACAGGGCGGACACGGCGACGTCCAGCCACCAGAACGCCCAGACGACATACACGAACGATGCGCCTCCAAACCCGTACGCCCCATGGATGAGGGATATCGAGGTATTGACGAGCGTGACGCCGCCCATGGGAAACGCGCCGAGAAACAAGCTCTCCGAGTGGCGGAGCATCGAAGGCCAGACGTCGCGGAAAAGCAGATAGCGAAGGGCGGAGATGGACGTGAAGAGGACGAAGACGACGAGGTTGAGGAAGAAGAAGACGGCGCTGAGGGCCTTCATGGGTGCGGTGGTGTTGCCATAAGGGAAGTTCAGGAAGAGAGTGGAGATAATGCCCGTGCCTGAAGGAAGGATGGGACGGGTTAGTGTTATGGGCGCGCTACATTGGAGGTTCAAAGGACTGCACAGAGGAGAGGAGCCAGATATGCGATTGCATCACGAATAGAAAACGCGTGCAAAGGGTAAGGCGTTCGTGAGGGTCGCTATAAACTCGCTACAACCTGGATGGAGGGCGCTTGGAACAAAAGCTGGGATGGTCTGGAACGACCTTGAATTCGAAGCGTCCAGGCACTCACCCATAACCACGGTAAACCATGCTGGTGTGAAATGGCTGTGAGCGCGCGCGATGAGCACTGACCCGGTACGACGCGAAGAGCAGGACAGACGTGCCGAATGTAGTACTTGACGCTTTTCTTTTCCATGTTACACACACTGGCCGACGACGAAAGGGTCGGAGGAGTTCACGGAAGCAGAGCGTCACAGTTTTATGACATAGTAAGTTTAGCACCCGTAGTCATACGCCGAAGGCATGGCCGACCTATGCACGGAACGAGAATCTCGTGCGACTGGGAGTGAAGGAAACCCGACATTCTCTCGGTAGCGAGGAGGGTGTATTTCGCTGTGTATTCAGTGTAGTCAGCTCTGGTGGAGCGTCTCTGGGTCGCGCAAAGGACGGGAAAAGAGGAAAAGGGGCGGTGGAGGGCATCGCGCACGGAGGGAAATGAAACGGGACGATGACGTCGTTAGAGCCGAAACGGGACAGCGCAGACGCGGTTCTGCCATCGCACTCGAGCGCGAGCACCGTGGGCCGCCAGCACTGAGCACCCGCTGCGGTCAGAAGAAGCAGCGACAGACTGGGCCCATGTGCCCCCACTGCCCGCTATAAACACACCCGGGTCCGTGCTCTCCTATCTCTACCCTTCTCCTTCACCTCCTTCACTCCCTCGTCCCAACCGCCATGGGCATGCTCGCTTTCTTCTCTGCCTCCAAGCAGGCCCCCGCTGCTGCCTCACGCAGTGGAAAGGCTCCAGAGAACCCACTCAGCGGGAACGGCGCAGAAGCTGCGCGAACGGCACCCTCGGCCTCGTCCGCCAGCGACGCCTCGCCAGCAGCAGCGCACAACGACCCTCCCTCTCCCGCCGCACGTTCCGCCACCGCGCCCACGACCTCACAAGATACTAAACCCTCTCTCAACCGCCGCTTCACACTCCCCAACCCCCTCCCTCGCATCTTCACCACCGCCCACGACCCGCACAAGCCCGCCCTCTCGCGCACACAGGACCACGACAAACGCCTCATCGCAGCCCGCGCCCTCGACGTCCGCACCCGCCGCACCACCGCCGCCGACCGCCGTGCCCACGAATCCGCCCTCGTCGTCCGTGCCCTCATCGTCGGCCCCGGCGGCATCGCCCTCCCTTCCTCCAAGGCCAAGCCCGTGTCCCGCGCCCAGATCGGCAAGGTCAAGGCCCAGCTCCTCGAGCCCGCAAAGGCGAACAGGGTCATCGCCCACCTCCGCACGCTGCCTGGCGCTCCGGGCGTCAGCCCCGCCGTGACTTCCGCTGCCGGATCGGACAGAGCCCCCGCGAAGCCCATCCACGCCGTATGCCTCCCTTACACCGAGCCCGAGGCCGACGAGAAGCACTTCAAGCGGCTCCAGGTCGAGCCCGCCGCTTCTGTCGTCCGCACACGCGCGCTCGGCACCGAAGCCCTCAGCCTCCCGAGCGTCGCCACCGCGAGCATCGACTCCGTCACGAACGCCCTCAAGGATCTTCACCTCGTGAACCTCCTCACCGCCCCCGACCTCGGCCTCGGCCAGCCCGCGGATGGCGCAGGCCTCCTCGCGGGTGCTGTGCCCACGGCGAAGACGGTGATGGACGGCATCGTGCAGATCACCCCGCAGCTGATGGCGCTGGGATACGCGACGGGCAAGTCGCTGTTGCCTGATCACACGGGTGGGTCTCTGCGCGCCTCACTCCTTGATGTGTCGTTGAATTGCTGGTTCGATGACAGGGGTTTACCCGCCTACCGATAGGATGTCTGTTTTGACCTGTGAGCCGATCCCATCTATTTTTACAAAAATTGTGACTGACATGCTGTGCGCCTTCAGATTGGTGGGGCCTCGAGCTCGTCCTCCCACCGCCGACTCTCACATACCTCGACGTGCGTCCTCGTCTGTCCCTCATTACCCATATCTCAACCCCACTCCTTCTCGCTGACCGCCCTTGGCTTCCTTCCCTACGCCCCCCTCACAGCAGGCCGACTCCGTCTCCAACACGATAATCAACTTCCTCACGGCCGTCGGCGCCGTATTCAACGGCGTGCGCGAGATCTTGCCGTTCGTGCGCTACATCGGGCAGTACCTCGATTTCGAGTTCGACGCGATCAAGGGCCAGGACCAGGGCCAGGGCGTCGTGTGCGCCGCGACTTGGTGCGTGCACTCTGCTCTCTCTAAGTCCTCCTTCCATTCCTGACGGGAGTTTTATTATTACTATTATCGCCGAGCAGGATCATGCCCGCAGCTATGGTGCGTATCTCCGCGCTTCTCACATTGACCCGTTCCTCGCAATGTGCGTGCTCAATGCGCATATATACGTGCCCTTGATTAGGTCCCGCGCCCCTGGGACTTCGCCGCCCCGCCCGCCGGCACGACGCCCAGCAGCGACAGAGACAACAATGGCACGACGAGCCCTGATGGGCCCTCGACGACGCCCGCTCCCGCACCCGCACCCACACCCGCGCCTGCGCCTGGTGCGGACGAGAAGCCCAGTGCGCCGGCTCCGGACAAGCCGAATGGCGCGGCGCCGGCGCCCTCTGGGAAGGACGGGAGTTTGAGCAGCGCGCCGATCTTGCTGTCTATACCGTCGTTGGCGGGCATCGCAGAGCGCGCGACGTGAGGCGAGGCCGGGCGTGCACTGCGCTTTCTCTCTTCACATGCGATTCGATACTCGATACCCTTCTCTTTGCTCTGGTTCTTTCAGCTGTCATTACACGCATAGGCCCTCTCCGTCCATTCACTCGTTTGTCACGACATCGCCACGGCGTCGCGTTCTGCTTTCCTGTCCTTTCTCTAGACTCAGTGGTTCCCAGGCACGCGCTCGCCTCGCTCGTACACTCTTAGCCATGCAGTCAAGTCGCACTTATACCGGATCCGTCATACCCCCACGCCCGCTCATGCTCGTGTATACCATAATCTTTCTCTCTTTCTGTTCTTCATGTTGTTGTTGTTGTTTTCTTTCAGCCGCTCGTTCGGCAGTAGGTACATACTGTATTGCATTGCATGGGTTTTGTCCGATTGTGCGGGGCGCACGTGTGCCTCGTTCGCTTTCGTATCGCTCTTTTGCTCTTGGGACAAGTAGTCTGTCGTGGATTATCGATGTCGTTGTGGGATCGTCGTGATTCAGCTGCGTTGCGGGAACGTCAAAACCATAGCGAGACGGGGAGGATAGCTTCGTATACTACAGCATCAGGGCTGCGTACGTCATGAGTATGGAATCTTGCCCTCAATGTACTGGACTTCTTGACGTGTGTAGCGTTTCGTAGACGAGTCTCTGGAGGTCAGGGACGAAAGAGGAAGGTGAGAAGGAACACGAGCTCGGCAACAGCCGGATGCTTGCGAGACGCGCGTGTGCAGCTCTACCGGGGACGCGTCACTTCAGGCTCATTCATCTCTTCCCCTTCCACCTTTCCTCACCCCTCTCATCGTCATCTGTATCTGTACCTGAACCTTTGAGACGATGGTACGCATGTGCGAACCCCGCCTTGTTGGTGCGTGAGCTGATCCGCCGCGCTGCAGGCAAGAAGATACGACAGTGCGTGCGAGGCTGATGTTGTGCTGGGACCGTCCTGACCGAGGACGGGTCGCTTTTGAATAGGCCGGACTACGATTTTCTCGCCGGAAGGTAAGTTTGTTCTACGTTTTCCCCGATCGCGCAAGCGGCCTCATGGAGCGTTCTGTTCAGGCCGGCTGTACCAGAGTAAGCCCCGTCCCTCCTATCCTCTCCTCTCCTCGGTCTTGGATCTGGATCTGGATCTGTGACCCGTGTGCGTGCCCTGCTGAACCGCGCGCCAGTCGAGTATGCGATGGAGGCCATCTCGCACGCAGGGACGGTCCTCGCGGTCCTCGCCACGGACGGCGTCGTGCTCGCCGCGGAAAAGAAGGTCACCGGGAAGCTCCTGGACCTGTCGGCTGAGAAGGTCGGCGGGTACGGCGGCAGCGGGGAGAAAATCTTCCTGCTCAACTCGTGCGTCCCCGCTTTGTCCTCACCACCCGCGCGCAGGCGTGTTCGCGCTCGCGCTCACACGGACGCGCAGGAACGTCATCGGCGGGGTCGCGGGGATCACGGCGGACGCGAACTCGCTCGTGAACTACGCGCGCACGGCCGCGCAGCAGCACCTCTTCTCGTACAACGAGGACATCCCCGTCGAGCTCCTCGCGCAGCGGCTGTGCGACCTGAAGCAGGGCTACACGCAGTTCGGCGGGCTGCGCCCGTTCGGCGTGTCGCTCCTGTACGCGGGCTACGACAAGCACTACCGCTTCCAGCTGTACCACTCGGACCCGTCCGGGAACTACTCGGGCTGGAAGGCGACGTGCATCGGCGCGAACAACGGCACGGCGCAGAGCCTGCTCAAGCAGGAGTATAAGGACGACATCACGGTCGAGGAGGCGATCGGGCTCGTGATGCGCACGATGAGCAAGACGATGGACAGCACGACGCTGGGCAGCGAGAAGCGTACGTGTCCTGCCGCCGCCTTCCCGCGCGCCGTGCCGTACTGATCGCGCGCCGATTTTTTGCAGTGGAGTTCGCGACGTTGACGCTGGATCCGGTCACCAAGGACCCGAAGGCGAAAATCTACAAGCCTTCAGAGATCGACGCGGTGCTGCAGAAGCACGGCCTCGCGAAGAAGGACGGGGACACGGAGATGAAGTAAAGACTGCAGACTGTACACATGTATACGATGATGATGACGAACTCGCTTTCGGACTGCACGGACTGTGAGTGGTGAACAGGTGGATACGAGCACACACGGGTACATGGTCAGCTACTATCGAACGAGAACACAACGAGACAGCCCAAGAGAGAATCGGGTACAGGAAATGCTATTATGTACAACGGCTCAGTGACACGCCATGCCCTTGTTGGCCGCAGCGCCCGCGAGCACGTTATCGACGTCCATTTGGGCGCCAAAGACGAAGTGCCCGATGCTGGCACCAAGCACGACGGCCAGGATCAAGTACGCCTTTGAGAACACGAGCTATGAGTTTCTATCTCTGCGAAGAGCGTAAGGGGACAGCGTACATTGTAGGTCATGAAGACCAGCATCAAGAAGAACGAGATAAAGACCGAGGCGCCGTAAAGGCTAGCACGGAGCGCGCGCGGAAACGGTGGGACGGGCGTGCTGTGCGATATGCAGGCCGGTGAGACTTGTGCGGATGTAGAGACACACAACGCGTGCTCACCCGCTCCCTGCGGCCTTGCGCGCACGCCCGGTCAACAAGCCGGCCTCTTCAACGTCCTGACCTGATATCTCGGGACTGCTTCTCCCACTCACCGATCCCTTGTCGCGGCCCTTGCCGCGCGCGAGCGCGAGCGCGATGCGCTGGTCGACGGCGCGCTGGTAGGTGCGCAGCCACTCGTAGCCGACGGAGATGAGGATGATGGCGACGAAGGAGAGCGCGAAGGTGAAGCGCGACGAGATGTGCCACGAGCGGAAGACGACGCAGGTGTCGACGATCTGGGTGTTCCTGTGGCGAGTAGGGGCCCGTGTGAGTATGCGAGGCTGGGGGAAACGGGTCTGGGTGAGAGATGGAGGAAGGACGGACCATAGCATGTTCATGGTGCATTTCGGGCCCATGTCCATGTCCCCGTGCCCCCCGTGTCCGCCGTGGTCTCCGTGGTCCATGAGTTGGGTATGTGGTTTTGGTTCTGGGATTGGGGTCGGTGCGGTGCTGTGGGTATCGTTGTCAGAAGGTGGAATGATGCGCCTGGATGCGCCCGCAGCCTGAGCGTGCCCAGTCCGGCAACCATCTTATCTTATCTCCACGTGTCCCGAAGCCGCTTTGCCTCCGTGACGAGAAGTCGCGTCCTGTCCTGAACGTTCTGAACCTTTTGGCCCAAAAACAGTAGCAAGCTCGACGAGGTTCGGGAACCGCCCTGTTGCGTATAGATACACCCTCATTCTATCACAAGGCACTTCGCCTACGTGACAGATCCCAATTCTCCAAAATTTCCACGATAAATACGCTGAAATGGGCTTTTTATCACAACTCAGGAGTCAGGACCCCTTGCAGTATTGCGATGCTCCCGAATGTTTCAAGCTCTTCTTGAAATATCGAGACGCTTGGATAAAGAAGGTTATCGCATATGAGGTCATCTGTGCTATCTAGGATCAAGAACGGTATCTCAAGTTGAGTGGGCCGGGCCGACAATTATTGTTGGAATTCACATCGCCTCCGGTATGTGTTCTTGTTCATATTCTTTCGTTTATGCTACGTTATACGCATATATTTGTCGGCATAAGAAGACGTTCCGTTGACTTTTTTGGAATAGGGCTTCTGTCGGACCATTGTTGGTGCAGAGATCAGCACACAGGCACAACATAGGCACACCTCAGCGGTCAAGAGTTTATATTCGCAACGGATGTCAAGGTTCAAGGGCGCGTACACAATGCGCACACTGAGCTGTGCACGCTGGGAGCACTCAGTGAGCACTCTCATGCAATCTCATCACTAAAATCAACTCAATTGAACCAAGCACATGGTCACGTCGTGCCTAGCATGAAGAACCTCTAACACGCGTGCACTACTTATGCTGCTCTATGGCACTATGGTAGTTACAAGCTGGCTCCGAAGGGGCTCGAGCAATTCGAAGGCCAAATTCGGTGGATGGCTGACATGCTGTATGTCTTTCTCCAGTCACGCCCTCGATCTGACACCATGACGGGCCAGGATCGCGTTAAAAAAAAAGGGACCTAGTGCCCATTCCCGTGCCCACCATGGCACAAGGACCCCGAAACCATTATCACCTTTGTCCAGCAGCAAGATGATCAAGACCAACGAGTCGAACCTCATACAAGATAAAATTAGTCCGGTCCAGGTGGGTCTACGTGGGCTCGAAAAGCCATTTTCAACCGAAATGATATTTCTTTGGCCCTATCGCATGCACGATCGTGATCGAGCGCTCTCACCAGGTTCTATAGTCATGGGTGACCGGGGTCGTGAGTACACTCCGAGCAATGGATCCTCGAATGTGAGCACCATCATGCCGAATACGGTCGGGCCAGCTGTCGAGATGGATCTGCTTGGCTGTGTCGTGCCATACCGCTGCCAACAGATGCGAAGTCTATTCGCAATTGCTTCAAAACCCGTGCCGACTTGCGTAGCTCGCCGTACCGATAGAAATCGAACGACTTCTCACCTCCTCTAATCTACAGAAGCCGATATGTTGATGAGCTCGTTATCGTCCATAATGCCCATATCAGCGTACGGTTTTCTCCCATTACATTCCGACGGTTTCTGACCGTTAATTTGACCAGCACAGAAATGGCCCATGGACCTTTGCCGCTAAACTTTCTCAGCTGGAAAATCTCACCCTCAGAGCTCCCAACAAGCATATCTGCGCCCATGCTCTCCTCAGACTCGACAGGGGGCTCTCCGAGTTGCACAATATGACATGCGCCTTGCGCACACGCAGAAACGCCCTCGTCCCCATCTCGCGGCTTCCATTCGAAATTTTAGCACACACCTTTGCTTTAGTCGCAAGCGAGTCCGTCCCTCAACCCCACACAACGTCACACGCTTCACATACGGGAACATCAGGCTCGCTCGGATGGATCGTTGTAACGCACGTCTGTCGGCAATGGAGGGCAATCGCAATGAATAGCCCATGGCTATGGGCGAACTGCGTGTGCGCTCTCCCTGTTGCAGTGCGCGACCTCCTTGTGCGCTCTCGGAGTGCGCCTCTCATCGTGAGCCATGACTTGGGACTGTACCGCGTCAAGCATGGGCCACTCAAGGCGATCAAGCTTGCCTTGACCCAAATTTCTCGCATCAAGGTGCTTCAGCTATGCATAGATGAAGATAGTCTCGACGCCTTGACGAAGACGCTGCTCGTGACGTCAGCGCCCATCCTCACATCGCTCGAGATCTCACTTTCAACCGACGTGCGCCTCTCATTCCTCCATCGCCTAGCATCGCTCCCGCCCACCATCTTTGCAGGCGAGGCTCCACGCCTGCGCCGTGTATTACTAGTGAACTGCACGATACCGTGGACGAGCGGGATCCTCTCAGGCCTGACACACATCGAGATCCGCCTGCAATCTCTCACGGTCCCTGTAGAAGCCCTGCCCACATCTGATCAATTACTCATCGTCCTCAGACACTGTCCAGAGTTGCAGGAGCTCGTGCTTGTAGAGACGTTGCCAGAATCAGAACCCATTCGAGAGCAGCTGCACCTCCCCCACCTTGAGCGTCTCGTCCTTTCCGACAAGGCCCTCAGCTGCGCCCACTTTCTCCAGAACATCTCTATCCCACCCGAGGCCACTCTCGAGCTGTCATGCACGTCCCTCGGGCCGTCCGCGCAATTCTGCACTCTTCTCCTCTCCCATGTACGATCGCACGCACGAACGTTACCCAGGCTCGTGATCACAAGCGACCACGCCTCGTGTCTGCGTCTGCAGTATTTTCCGATGGATTCTCTCGAAACAGATCCGCGCGAGACAGGTGCTGCGCGGTCTCCGCTTGACATCAACCTTTTCTGCTCGGACCCTCGGTCCGTGATCTACCTTGACACCCTCTGCTCGAGCATACCCCTCAAGGAAGTGCGCTTTCTCGAGTTAGAGATTGTAGAGCTCGAGCTCGGTCAATGGACAGTTATCTTTGGACTCGCGCCACTGATTCAAGACGTGGTCGTCCGCGGCACGTCCACCGCGCACGGGGTGCTTTGGGCCCTTGGCACATCACACGATGTACTGCCGTGTCTGACGTCGCTCACGTTGGAGGGAGTCGAATTCTCTCCAGACGCGGGTGCCGACGACGAATCTCTGGTCGACGCGTGTGGCGCTTTTTTGGAAGCTTATGCAGGGCACGGCGTCTCTGTCCGGATCGAGGAATGTGCGATCTGCCCAGAGGTATTCAGCGAGCTCGAAGAGCTTTCGTCTGCCGCGGGGATTGACATGCTCTGGGACGGAAAGGAATGCGGCGTCAATATACGCGGGGCAGAAAACACCGATGAGTGTTATGGGAGATTAGGGGAGGAGGAAGCGGCAGACTATGACTTTGTTGACGATGTAGAAGGTGAGAGTAGCGAAGATAATTTTGGCTTTGAAAGATCCGTCGATGAACAGGACTGATCTGGAATTTCTGATGTGATGTTACTTTTATGGGAGCTTTTTGCAGCATATAATGTATGTTATCATTGCGTTCTTGCGTCCGGCACTTGGGTGATGTACCTCTACACTAGCTTCGAAGACTAATAGCGATGTGGTCTGTGCCTCGCGCGTCCATCAGCGCCTCAGCTTCAGCTTCAGCAACAAGGCATCAAAAATATGCGGCGTTTCTCAGAATAGAATCTGATACAATGATGCAATGTTATGATGTTTGCAAGTTCACTGCATTCTAGTCACTGAGATTAGCGCTCAGTAACTTGCACCGTCGCCCTTCAAATCGCCCATGGCTTTCTGCACCTCCAGCCTCTCCATGACCGCGCGGTGCAAGCTCGACCTGGCGGCGCGGCCTTTTGCTCTCCCTTGTGCCTCGTGTCCAACACCAGCCTTGCCTGTTTCGATGGCGGATGCAGGTGAGCCATTACCGACTGACGCGCTAGGCGCTGCTGCAGAAGAAGTCGAGGTCGAAGTCGAGGTGAGGTGCGATGGGACGATGAGTGGGGTCGCACGAGGCGGGGGTGGCCACTTGGATATGCAGGAAGATTGAGCAGTCACGTCATGAGGAAAGCTGTGCAGGAAATAGCAAGACTTACGCCGCGACGCGGTTGATTGAAGTGTAGCGCAGCCCAAGGAGGATACTCGCGTTCGAGTCGGACGATATGGTCCTCGAGAAACTGGAGCCGATGCAGAAGCGAAACCGGCGGCGAAGGTACTGGAAGATAAAACAGCGGGTTATGAATCAAATCGGGTTTACACGGGGACCATACGCACCGTACCGCACAGCCAGGTGGGACTCTATATCTTTGAGTCGCACATCCAGCGCAGGGTACTTCTCTGCCAATACGACCGCATTCTCCTCGACCTCGCCCCTTCTTCCCTGAGTGCCCCCAGCAGTAGTTGTGTTGGTGCTGATCTCCGACTTTGCTACTGTCCGTCGTAGCGGGCCCTCCTCGTTTCTCGCGACATCAAACTTCATCATCACGTCACGGTCCACCGGCTTCGCGTCTGCACGAGCACATGAGGACGTATACGACGCGTTATCATCCGGAGAGTCGATAGAAGATGTGGATACGCGACGGCGTTTGGCGCGCGTGTAGAGGAATTCATTCCGGTTCGACGCGTCGTTGCGCGCGCGGTTGCGAGCGAGAAAGAGGGAAATAGCTTTGTTGGTCTGATATATAACATGACGTGATACGGGGATCATGTACGAGAGCGAAGGAAACGCACGGACGTCTGCGAGCGTGGCTCTGCACCCTGCTCGAGGTGGACATAATCCAACTTGCGTTCTTCGAGGGTTCGCTCTGACGGGGCCGAGTCCGAGCCCGCGCCTGTTTTCGATTCTAAGAGTCTCTGGAGGGAAAACAGCTCGCATCTCTCGTTTGATTGTTAGATGAAACCCACGGACTGTCAATGTATCCCGGAGCTCTGCAAGCGCGGGCGGTACTTCTTTGAGCTCCCACTCGGCGTTCATAACAAGCATGTCGCACTCAAAGCCTGCTGCAGCCTGAGTGAGGCCGACACGCTCGAGGAAATATTTAAGAGCGGCATCCCAGTATTTTGGAAGTTCTGGAGGTGGAGGAGACGGGGAAGGCGTGCGCGGTTTTCTTGGAGGTATTGGTGGGTGCGAAGGCGCTGATGGAGTTTGTTGAGATGGAGGTGGTTGATACTGGTGGAAATGCGTCGGTTGGTAGGCATATTGCTGCTGGTAAGCTGGCGCATATGGGAAAGAGGCTACGGGCCAGGGTTGGTTCGGCCAGTTCTGAGAATAATTGTAATACGGATGACTTTGAGCCTGCGCGTTTTGGAGTTGTTGTGGCGAGTATTGGAAGAATTCTTGAGGCGTATTTTGAGCGTGCTCGGGGTGTGAAGAATTGGAGGGGCCTGCAGCCGACGGCGGGGGGCCTTGAGCCATGGACGAAGAGGTCAAGGCTGCGAATGGGATGCACTACGATTATGTAATGGTCGACCGCGCCCTTCAGAGCTGCACCGTGTCGACTCGGCCTTCATGTACAGACAGGTCAACGAGGAGCTTCCCCAAGAACTCATCCTTTCAATACAGCGTGTTCTTGATATCCATCCAGGTCCGGACTCCGACCCTCTCGACGCGCTCACGGATGACTTCAACTCCGTCGACGTTCTCAACAGATACTTTCCCGATGGTACCGCGTTCAGTCTCTTTGTGTTTGGGTAGAGGCTCACAAGTGTGTGCAGAGGCATCGCTGGGTCAGATAGACGCTGTCCAGGCGCGTCTCGCGCAGGATGAGCAGGACGTTCGGGATGAGATTACTGTACTGCAAGAGGAGTTAAGGCTGCAGCAGGACCCGAATAAGATGCAGCTCATCCAGGAAATGATCTCTGTGCGCGTCATTTCTCTGGCACTGCCATAACACCAATTCATCTACCACATCAAAGGACCTTCTTGGGCAGATGTCACGCATCAGGGAGAAGGCGACGGAGTCAGAAGCCATCGTCCGCAACATCACACAAGACATACAAGTCCTCGACCTCGCGAAGAAGAATCTGATTCTAAGCATGACCACACTCAAGCGCTTGCAGATGCTCGGTACCATATTCTAGCTGCCCGAATACTGTGTGGGTTCTGACCACCCGTCACCTCTCGCAGTGAACGCGCTTTCTCAGCTCGAGGACTATGTCAAGGACAGGAAGTACGCGGAAATCACTCAGAGCCTTGCAGTGCGTTTGAGCTGCACACGAATGAAGAACCATGCTCATATACTTCCTAGGCCGTCAAGCAGATCTCCACGTCTTTCAAGCCTTATACCTCCGTCCCACGTATCGCGCAGTTGTGGAGGCATATACAAGCAATTCAAGGTCAAATCAGGACTATGATCGAAGCTGACTTTGATGCATAGTGCGTCTCCCTCCCCTTCTGCAATTCTCTTCTTCTCCATCCCGTTCGTCTGACAATCCTTTGCAAAAGCTATCTTCAAAGTTCTTCCGCCCCCAAACCGCACACGATCACCAACGCCAGCGCTGCCGCAGATATTCTGGGCGCCGATGTTCGCATAGCACTCACAGAGCGATACACCGCGCAGCTTCTGGCCGAATATCGGCGCGTCTTCCGGTTGACAGACGAGGCGGGCCAATTGGACAACATCGCGCGGCGCTTCGCGTGGTTCAGACGACTGCTGAGCATGCACGAAGGTGGTCTTGGACGTGCATTTTTGGAGGAGTGGCGCGTTGGCTGGTGGCTAGTTGGCGGGTTCGTCGATATCACTCGGTGGGTGCGAATTCTATCGCCCGAAAATATTCAATTAATGTGATCGGCGGGTGTGGTAGAGGCGATATGACAGCGTTATTGTCCAAAGCAGGCAAAGATCTCACCGTTAGTATGCTCCTCGACGCGTTACAGCAGACGAAGGACTTCGAACTGTCGATGGCGCGGAAATTTGCCACGCCGGTAAGGTTCCTTTGGCGCGTAGGGTCTTCAGGGCGATCTGACATACCTGTCCTCTTTGCTCAACAGTTCCATGAAATTCTCCAGGCTACCTCAACCACGCCAACGCGTCCATTACAGTCCATCAGCTCTGCCTTTGATCCCCACATGGGGGTATACGTCGACGCACAAGACAAGTATGTTGGCTCACATCTACTTCCCTATGGCGACTTACGCCATACATTTAGATCTATCGCCGACATGCTCGCTGCCCATCGCGCCTCTCGCTCTCGGGTTTCATTAGATACGGCGCAGAGCACAACAGCATCCGAGGATGGCGACGCACCTACGGCGAGCGTGCTCCCCTCTTCCACCGAGTTGTTCTATTTCTACGGGCAGACGCTAGAAGGCTGTGCCAAGCTGTCGACCGGGAAACCTCTTTTCGACTTGTGTGAGGTGTTCCGTAAGTGGTTACGGGTATATGCAGGTGCGTATCTGCGAAAGATGTCTGGTAACCTGACCAAATGCCCTAGACTAATGTCATTTCCCTCGATACGTTAGAGGAGATATTGATGGCCAACAAGAAAAAGTGCGCCGCTCACCAATTTGCAGATGTTTGGTGATATTCAGGGTAGGCAAATCAGGTTCACACTTCAGGGCCGTCGATCCACCGATGCACGGTGGGATATCAACGAGGTGAAGAACGCGTGTCTGATCATCAACACCGCGGACTACTGCCAGACAACCGCCCAGGAGGTAAGTGTGCAGTGTTCTTCTCCGCCTAAAACCACCCCGTCAATCCACGAGCCCGTTCGACTGCATAGCTCGAGGAGAAAGTGCGTGAGAAAGTCTCTGGACAATACAAGGAGAAGATATCACTACAGGCTGAATGCGAGCTCTTCATGAGGTCCGTGTTCTCTCTTCCCTCCTATCTTGCGGATCAAGGATCGAGTCGAATCATGAGCGCGATGGTTAATATATCATGTGGCGTTTCTAGTGTTGCGTCGAGCGCGATCTTACTCCTCCTGCGCGAGCTCGAAGCTGCATGCGAACCTGCGCTGCAGACGCTCGCGCGTATGAACTGGGGCGCGCAGAACGAACACGTCACTGGCCAGTCGGTATTCGTCGACGAGCTGGTTCGCGGGCTCGAGACCGTCGCGGAGGCCGTGCGTCCACTTGTGGAGGGCAAGAAGTACGTTCGGAACTTCTTCGATAAGGCCGCCAGGTGCGTGGAGTCTTTTAGATGTTGGCCGCTGCCTAGGGAAATGGAGACAGCGATGCTGACGCGCCCGATTGCCGCCGACAAATACTCGAATCTCTAGCTTGGTCATCGCGAGATTTACCAATGCGCTTGTGAGGAGTCGACCGCTGAGAGAGAACGGGGCCGAGCAGGTACGTGGGTTCTCAGTTGGAGTGTTTGATATAGATCCACCTCGCTAATGCCATTTTCGACATTGCCCACGGTCAGTTGCTGATCGACCTATCAACACTGAAAGGATGCTTGTTGAAACTGCCTGGCGAGCCGTTGACGACGTCTGGGTATGTCGGCGTTTCAGATTACTTCTTCTCCAGGTATGCATCATCTATTGACGGGACCTGAAATCGCAAGGTACACACGAAGTATCACAAAGAGCACGCAGCGGCTTGAATCGTTGCTTAAAGTCATTGTGACGCCTCAGGTCCGTGCATCTTTGCCTCCCGTTCCTGGCTTGCGTCTTCTCTGTCTCCCACTTTGATGCATTTGTTGCTAACCCCTATGATTATCGATCCGCCTCTTCTTCGGGACTTTGATAGGATCCTGCGGAGGGCTTCATACTGAACTATACCCTGCTTATCGGCGATGCTTCATTTTCCAACTTCCAAAAGGTGATTAAATTTCCATTCCAAATCCATACGTTTGCTCCGAGCGCGTCTCGAGGTCGCCGGCCTCTCTGTCCCCGCGCCTTACTCCGAGATATCCACGATTTTTCACGCGAACATCATCGCAGATCCTCGACCTCAAGGGAACGTCGCGCAACGAGCAGAACGATCTCCTCGACTCTTTCGTCACGAGCACGAGCACGAAGCCAGAACTCGAGCAGACGTCCTTCCTTTCCTCGCTGGACATGGACCCGCCCGCGAGCGGCACGGTGCTGCAGCTGCAGACGTCGACCTCCCCCGGCGGCAGCCGCGTCTCGCTGCCCGGGCTGCTCGCGGGCCCCGGCCCTGCGGAGGGGATTCTCGCCGCGCTCAGCTCGCCGCCGCTGAGCGGGACGCCGTCGGGCGCGGAGACGCCCCCGCGCGCGGACGGGCACGCGCCGGCGGGGAAGCGGGAGGTGTTCTCGGACTTTCGGAGGTTCGTGAGCTTTGGGCTGCGGAGGGACACGGCGCCGCCCTCGTGATGATCCCGCGCGGGCGTCTCGGCGCGCTCGTCGACGGTGTGTGTCGAGCGGCTGCAGCGAGGCGCGTAGAAGATCAAGAACCTGTCGAGTGGTAATTTATCGTCTTGATCGACCCCGTCTTCTCTCGGCGCTCGGTGCTCAGCGCTCAGTGCTAGAGAGTGCTAGTCGCATTCAGAGAGAAGCATCCGGACATTGCCAGATGCAGATTGGGTTTTCGAACCCGATGAGATGCAATTCATGCCTCGAGGCCCAGATGACGGTGCTCGCCGTTGCCAACGGATGCAGAGCGCGAGGCGACAAATGCTGATCATGAAAGGAAAACCCCGAGTAGATCGTACCCATGTGAAAGAACGGCCAACGGCCGGAAAAAAATAAGCTATAACCTTGCGCGATTGAAGAAAATGTCGCAAAAAAAGGAGGTGGCAAAAGCCGGAAGTACAAGTATAGGTGGGAAGATAAATGGCCTAAGTATACAATGCCTGTCGGCGGCAGCTACTATGGGTATAAGTGCCAGAGAAGAAAGGGGAATGCGCGATGAAATGAATGCCAAAGTTAGAGAGTGCGAAATGGGGCTGGGGATAGCCGTGAATGAGCGGAGGACGTGGTTAGTACACACAACAACAAGGCCAAGGATCCCACAAAGCTCGTAACTTACAGAGACTGAGCTCCAGCAGGGTCAGCGACAGCATTGAACGCGAAAACATACAAAACAACAGTATCCATTACACGCATGCACCCACCCGTCCGTCCAGCGACGCCATGCTCGTCACAAACCCAAAGAGAACTCAAACATCGCACGCACCCCGCTCGCCCGCCCTCCCACTACCAATCCGGTCTGCCGAGCCCGGGCGCAAAGCGCGGACTCGACAGCGACTCCTCGCTCTCGCCCGCCGCCCTGACCTGCCCAGAGGCCTGCCGCTGGTGCGGCCGCAGCGTCGACTGGCTCGGCCTCGACGCGTGCCCAGACCCCGAGCCCAGCAGCGGCCGCCCCGAGCCCGGCGCGGGTGTCGACCCCGGCTCGTACCCCTGCCCCGGGCGCGCCTGGATCGCCTGCGGGCCGAGCAGCTTCTGTACGATGAACGGCGACGCGTACTCGCGCTGCGGGAGCGGCGGGTGGCCGGGGCGCGAGGCGCTCGTGCGGCGGCTGGGCGACTCCATGTCGTCCGTGTTCTCGTCCGACGAGTGGCGGAAGTGGATGTCCGAGACCGTGACGGGGATGCTGTCGGTGGGAGCGGCGGCGTCGAGGTTGGCGGAGCGGCGGACTTGCACCTGCAGCGGCGAGTGGAGCACGATGTTCGCGGTGTTACCGGAAGAAAGTGCACCAGACGTCGCGGCTGCGGCGGAGGCGGAGAGGGAGCGGGGACGTCGAGTGGGCGGAGATAGGACGGTTTGGACGCGGAGAGCGGGCGGGTGCTCTGGCTGGAGGGAAAATTGCGACTGTGAATGTGGTTGTGGTGTCATGGACGACCCAGTTGATACATCTGTCTCTGCTCGCAGAGGAGACATTGGCAGCCTGGGAAGCGGCCGGATGGTGGCCAAAGACCCTGGAGGTGGTGATGCAGGAATCGGCGATACTCCCCTCGCAGGCATCAATGCCGGCATACTGCGATGGTAGTCAAACGCGAAGCCCAAGGATATCGGGCGATCCGGTGCATAGCTCTGCTCGCTCATTTGGCTCACCCGGTTTCGCGCGTCGGATGAGGATGACGAAGACTGTGCGACAGACGGCGGCCCGCGGAGCGACGACTCGGGCGAGATATCGAGGAAGGAGTAAACGGTGTTCCGGTTGTCGTCGCTCGACCCTTCACGATGCGAGGCGCCGGGACTGCTCCCGATGATGTTCACGTGTGGGAGGGAAGCCTGCGGCAAGGTCGGCGTCGAGGGCAGCCCTCCGCCGTGCGAGCGCCGCGCGGAAAGCTGACCATCGGCACTCCCCTCCCTGCTCCTCGTGGCAAACTCGATGTGGAAAGGGCTGTGCTCTTGCATCTCGAGGCGTGGGCTCTCAACGGGGGACTCGATCAGGAGCGCCCCACGACTCGAGTCGCGTGCGTGCGCGACCTGCGGACGCACGAGCGAAACCGTGGGGCTGCGCGGGATTCCCTGCACGCCGTCTTCTGAGTATCCGCGCTGCGAAGAAGGGTTGTTCGGGTTCGACTGGATTGGAAGGTCGAGCGTGAAGCTGAGGCTGCCTTCGTGCGCAGGCTCCTTGCCTTTGTCATCATGGTGACTGTGTCCATCTCCACCCCCGGGCCCAATGTCGAGCACACCCCCCGTGTGATCCTCGCCACCTCTTCCAGAAGGAGAAAAAGATCGCTGACGGTGCGATATCACGCGTCGGCGGTAGCGGAGGAAGAAGAAAATGGCCAGGCATCCGAGGACCAGGCCGAGGAAAGCTGCAACGACGATGGCCGCAATCGTGCCCCGAGGCAGACCAGAATGCGACGAGAGCGAGCTCATGCTGTGGGGGCAAGAGGCAAGAGGACCGGGCGTCAGCGGGCTTTGTACGCGAGCAGGATGCGCGGACGTGAAACTCACGGACGTATACCTGAAACGGTTGTGATGTTGACAGCGCCAATGGCAAGTAAGCGATTTTCATTGTTCGTAATCCTCAAATCATGCGTGACGTCCGGGTCAAGTCCTGTCTGAAAAAAGAGCATGGTTGGTTCCGTCCAGGATGACTGGCCGTCGTACTCCACAACGTCCGCGCCATCCAAGTTGACCGTGTAGCGCCCGGAGTCGAAATTTCGATAGCCGGAAACGGACACTGCAGAGCCTGATGCGATCGTGAGACTGTATGAGCCGAAAGCAGCAAGGCGTGTGGGGCGTGTTCACACAGGGTTGAGAATAGGACGGGACGCGCACCGTTGAATTGGAGTTCGAAGCGATCCCCGCTGTTTGTGGATGTGTGGAAAGTGCTGTCCAGCGGCGACACGGCGCTGTTCTCCTGAAATGACCACTCACCCGTAAAGGCAAGGCTCGTGTCGTCGAGAACATTGGACTTCACGGTAGCGCTGAAAGCATGGTTGATGGACATCAGTAGTCCGACATGGGCGGACCGCGAGGCATACGTACTTTTGCAATTCAGTGGGGATCGTGATGACAGCTTTGTCAATGACCATCAGTGAGGATGTCGAATTGTTGGGATTGTGGACTCTGAGTGAAAGCGTGTGTTGGGCATCGGAGAGCTGGCTGTAGGATGCCAGGAGGGTGGGGTCGGAGGAAAAGGTGGAGATGGAGGAATTTGTCTGACCGTCGAGGGAGAGATCATACGTGACCGAGGTGACATTACCGAATAGTTGAATACCAGTACCTACGGGGACATTCGTCGCGTTATCTAGACAAGGAGAGAGAGGCGCACATACCGAACCATTGAATAGAAAGAGCGGCACCATCGAGGGACGTGATGTGCAGACTGTCGCCTACGCCTTGCTGGCCGAGAGTGGACGCGAAGCCAGAGCCTGTGTAATACGGATTCCAGCCGGAGAAGAGGTCCGGGATACCGAGGTTGTCGGCTGAAGGAAAAAAAGAAATGGTGGGGGATGTATCGTCGATGACAAGCTGGAAGGAGTCAGCCATGCATGCTACGGAGTGGGCAGAGGACAGACGGGAAGGAAAGGCGGGAAGGGGGATGGGAGGAGGAAGAAAAAGGAAGGGGGACCAGGGGCCGGAATCGGGGACGGTGAAGGTTTTGATAATGAGGGGTACAGCAATGGCGCTTGCTGTAGCGGGGCACGCGACGAAGGCGACAACGAGGCGGAAGGGTGTCCCAAGAGGTAAAGAAGGACGGAAGGGCCAGCACATGAAGACTCTGGGAAGCGCTCGAGAACTACACCACCATCACCCAATTCTCCCGGTCGTGAATTCTCACCAGCGTCGCGGCCTGCGCGAGAAGAAAACAGAACGAAAACGGTCCGTGCAGTTGAGAGGTCTCAGACACCCACTGCGCACCAAGAGTTCCCGACTCGTCCCCCACCCGATCTAATCTAATCCGACCCAAGATCCCATCGCACACCCCACTCCGCCCTCTTGCTCTCACCCCCTCGCCCCTCCCCTCTTCCACTGTCCAATCTCCACATGACTTCATCTCCCACCAAGATGGGCATAGTCAACTCGGCGACGCCACCATCGATTGCGCGCAATATATATCCCGACAACGCGCCAAAATCTACATTAATATGTTCAACTTGGCCCCATCTTCCTGACATGACAGGACCACCAATCCATGATCCCATCAAGCCGATACATTTCCCGCTGATGTCCACACACTAACGACTCTCCATTTGTGGCCCTGCATGACTCCAAGCGCCTATGGTCAGAAGGGACTCGCTGCCGCTCCAGCGCCAGCCCGCATCGTTGTCCTCGCGTGAGTGGTTCCTATGCACATAGCGCTACATGAGGTGCGTGTGTCGTTCAAGTGAGTGAGTAGCCCTGAATAACTCGTGAAGCTAAATAGGACCGACGAAGCCACGCTGGCCGCTGGTAGTCCCAGCTCCATAATGATCCCATATCCAACTGTGTCCTCCCCGTCTCTGTCCGATCTTGCGCGCCACACTGCGCCACACCTCCGAAACCGATCTCAACCTGCTCTCTGACATGGGTACGCAGCGGACCTCAGTGGCGGTCCCTCCGGCGGCGACAACATGTACTTTCGGGGCATAATACCAACTTGCTCCATGTTTTCAAGCACGGTATGTGTTCTGTGACCTGTGAGCACCAAATTCGAGTTGCGCCAAAGCACTATTGGCCACAAACAACTCTTACACCGTTCGCTTTTCGGAACAGTCTTTCCGTCAATCTCAGCTTTTGCTTTTTCACTCACCACCACTTGATGTTGCAATGGGAGATTCCCTCTGCATTAAATTTTTTCATCACAACAATCTTACAAATATTTTGTTTTTGTCAAACCAAAAGGGTCTATATCAATGGAAAGATAACAATTTTTCATTAAAACAATACATCCATCTACATTAAGAACATCATCCTTGAAAGTAATCCATCAGACAAACGCGCACTCGCTGGTTCGGCCCCAGAGGCAGCACAAGGCGCCTCCGAAACACGAACCAAACGTCCTCGAGACCCTCCGAAGAGGGCCATGTTCTCAGTAAAACGAGTGAGCGCGATGGTCATCGACTGGATTTGAAGGATGTGGCATGTGTAAACATGCGAGACTCGAGTTAGTTTCTATAGAATAGATCCTAGCTGAGTATGTTCTAAGGGAACAACAGATGTTCGAGGCGGCCTTATATACGAGGGAGGGTTTAGGGCAGGCGTCTTGCCCACGTGGGCGCATTGACGCCGGATATGGAGCGCCCTGGAGTTCCGCGTCGCAGCTGGCGACGACGAACGACAAACGTGCTATCGGTATGGAGCGGTAGGGCCGCGCCCAAATGCGCCCCTGGCCCTCTCGTTATCGACCTCGACCACTTCGCCTCCCTATGCATGTTCAAATATTTACAATACACCATGTGACGGTCAGCGCACGATAGGCCGAACGTTTTCCACCGAGTATTTGATGCGGGTCCTGAACGGGCGTCATCTCCATATATATAAGTCTAATACTGCGAGGCTTCGCGCCGCGTCCTCCTCGAGTCAACCCTCTCCTCTTCCCGACTCGCCAGCCAGAGCGCGCGCGACACGACATGTTCCACAAGCTCGTCCTCCTGGGCGCGATCCCGTTCGTCTCCGCCTCCGTCTGGCCGCGCGAAAAGGCGTCGTCCTACGCGGGCTCGACCGCTACCTTCCAGTTTCCCCCCGCGAACGTGACTGCGACCGTCCCGGATCCCCACTACCCCGACGCCTCCCAAGTCGGATTCGCAGGACCCACTCCCAGTGCGTGCACCCCATCGCGACGCGTCCCGACGCGCGCACTGACCTTCTGTTGCACCGCGCAGCCGGAGACGAGGCCGCGGCAGTTGCGACCGCGCCCTCGCTTGCCAAAATCGACGATGCCTATCCCCTCGTCAGGCCCGACACGTCTGACCACAAGGGCAGCACCTTCAACGTCCTCAAGTACTGGGGCAACCTCTCCCCTATGTATTCCGTCGACTCTGCCGAGTTCGGTCTCCCCGGCGCGTCGGAGCTCGTCCCCGAAGGGTGCGGCCTGACTCAGGTTCATCTGCTCCACCGCCATGGAGCTAGATATCCCACCTCTGGCTCCTCACCTGCCAATTTCGCCGCGAAGCTGCACAACGCGTCGGCGGGCGCCGGGTTTGACGCGACGGGCCCCTTGGAGTTCTTGGCGACGTGGGAGTTCAAGTTGGGTGCTGAGATCTTGACGCCTTTCGGCCGTGAGCAACTGTGAGTGAGCCTTCCCTTCAAGAAATGATATGCTGAACAATCGCTACAAGGTATGCCCTCGGTGTTGGTACCCGGGTCAAGTACGGTGAGCTGCTTAAGGGTTTCAGCGACTTGCCCGTGTTCCGTACGACCTCGGAAGGTGAGTATTTCTTAGAATCGTCATCGCGATCTATCTCGAATTGATTTTCCATTCAGCGCGGATGGTCGATTCTGCGTATGTCGGATCAGTGTAGTGGTCATTTTCTCGAAAGTATGCTGACGATTTCGGACAGCTTGCAGTTCGCTGCCGGTTTCTTCGGCGTCCAGTCCTACCAGACTAGCTACCACCAGGTCATCGAGATTGAGGAAGCTGGATTCAACAGCACGCTCGCGCCGTACGACAACTGTGAAAACTCAAACAACGCAGTTGAGGAGTTTGGATTTGTCCAGGCGGGGAAGTGGGGTGCGATCTACACTGTGCCCGCCACCAAGCGGCTCTCAAAATACCTGAAGGGCGTCAACTTGACCTCTACGGATATCCTTGCGATGCAGTCCCTCTGCGCCTACGAGGTTCGTAAATCAGGATTCCCCTGTGTTTTGACTAATTTGACTGATTACTCCTCGCGCATCAGACGGTCGCACTCGGATACTCCGCTTTCTGCAACCTCTTCACCGAGGATGAATGGAAGGGCTATGAGTATTACTACGGTGCGGCATCCTTCGACTTCCACGGTGTCGTTCAATCATTGATGCATGACATATCTCTTGACAGACTTGGTCTTCTGGTATACTTGGGGTCCTGGAAACCCCGCGGTTGCCGCTCAAGGTGTTGGCTGGGCTCAAGAGCTTCTCTCTCGCTTGACACAGACGCGCATCACATCTTTCGACACGTCTGTGAACGGGAGCATCGTCTCGAGCAACCTCACTTTCCCGCTCAACCAGCCTATCTTCGTCGATGCCACGCACGACACCATCATTTCTGCCGGTCGGTTTCTCATTCAATTTCTTTGTAGAGTGTTAATCGCTGATCGTGGAACGCAGTCGCCGCGGCCATGAACTTCACGAGCCTCTCCAGGTCCGGTCCTCTACCGACGGATCACATCCCGAAGGACCTGGTGCGTCTTCTTCCTTGGCAGATTGCCCTGTATCGGTGATCCGCTATCTCACGCGCGTTCCTGTGTCGTTCCAGAGCTGGGTCACCAGCCAAATCTCGCCCTTCGCGTCGCGCCTCGTCGGACAGGTGCTCTCCTGCCCCGCCTCGGACACGCCCACGCACATCCGCTTCATCCTCAACGACGGCGTCGTCCCGCTCACCGGCATCAAGGGCTGCGCGAAGAACAAGGACGGCCTCTGCGCGCTGGACAAGTTCGTCAGCGGGCTGAAGAAGCGCGTCGCGGAGATCGACTACCAGTTCGACTGCTTCGCGAACTACACGGTGCCGGTGCCGGACACGATCGTGGACGGGCGGTACCCCCCGGCGCTGAGGAACGGCACTGCGTGATCGTGTGCGCGCTGGAGATAAAAGTTGTATGTCGATGTTCATCTTGGGCTATAATCAGTTGGACTTTGTGAAGTGAGAGCGTGCGTGCGTGCGTTGTGAAACATTTTTTGGAGGAGGTACGTTTTTAGGGATTTTTGGCCGAAGGCGAGGAGACGTAGGTCGTTGGCGCTCTTGCGTTTGGGTCTATGTCGCAAACCCGCAAATCAAGAGTGAATCTACATACGTCCCCTGCTACGGCGGTAACGGCGCCGCTGTGGGCGATGTAGACCGCGGCTGAATTTCTTACAATCTCGGAAAGTACAGGCCATTTGTTGTCTACTCCGATCCATCTTGTCAATACGCTCTGTTCTCCTCCATCACCTTCCTCCCAACCTCGCGATCTCGCCGATGCTCTGAGTCTATCGTCAGTCACGCTTTCCCAGCCCCGTCGAGTCTCACGTGCTTTTCTTCTAGCAATGTACACGCCCACGGCACGCATCATATTCCCTTTGTTCTCTTGCACAGATTCAATTCCGCGCACTTCACAGCTTCTCAAGACGTCTTTTATAATGCCTCGACGTTCAAAAGGACATTTCCCGTCGGCATCCCACAAACATCGTCCAGTGGCTATCAGGACGAGGTATTTTTTCCCGTTTGCTTTTGGTTTGAGGTTGATCTGATTGGTCCCATAGACTTCAAACTTGAGATATCAGGACTCGTACCTCGAAGTCCCCGGGATCACTGGGCGCGCCACTCAGCCATGTACTCCAGACACATGCCCCCCGAAGTCCTTTCTGAAATCTTCATACAATGTCTCGACTTCACAGCTTGGAGTGATCGCGAAGAACCTATGCTCTGCTTCCCCGACGATGCCCCCCACCTGCTCACCCAGGTCTGCCGCTCCTGGCGCACAGTGGCTATGTCGACTCCGCGCCTCTGGTCCACTTTGTCCCTCCCCGATGTTCCCATCACATCCGAGCAATGTGAATGCCTATATGCTCAGGTTCGGGTCTGGCTCTCGCTGTCTCGGGCCTTGCCTTTGTCCTTCACTCTGCGCATGGATGATGAGGACGAGGACGAGCTCCACCGGTATGTCTCCTTACTGCAGACAGAAATACACCGCTGGAAGGTGGCCCGGTTCGAGGTCTCTCGCAACTCAGTACATCGTTTCCCCGTATTCGAGCCCGGTTCCACACCTCTCCTCGAGGAATTTTGCCTCAACTACATCGCCGACACCGAGGGTGAGGGGGTCCCGACGTTGATGACGGCCCTTGCCTCGGCGCCGCGCCTGTACGAAATTGAGCTCCATCACAATGAGACATACCATTGGGCGCTGCCGTGGGCGAGCCTGACAACATTGGACATCTTTGATTATACCAGCGAATTCAAGACCGAGTCTCTCGCGCGCTTCTGCGAAATGCTGGGCACATGCACGAGCCTCGAGAGCCTCTCATTTGGAATCTCAACCAGCACTAGCGGTCCACTTCTACCGCCGACCTCGCGCGTCGTGCTCCCCAGGCTCGATTCCTTCAAGGTGCCAAACAGCCACGTGCGTACTATTGTATCCCTGATGCACACCCTCGTCGCGCCGCGCCTTGACACGCTCTCGCTTGAGCGGAGCAGCTTTGGCCTCAAATTCTCACGCGCGGTCGTCGGCGAGAGCATCCGTATATTTCTCGCGGGCAGCGGCGCCGTGCTCGAGGATTTGCAACTCTCTGGTGTGCGCATTCTCCCCTCCGATCTCGTCCGCTGCCTCGCGCTGCTCCCAGCCCTCAAGCACCTCAATGTGTGGCAGGAGGAGCTCCTCGATGCGCGCGTCTTCGCTGCGCTCACGCTCGACTTTGATCACAGCGGCCGGCTGCGCTCCGGAACGAACCCGCGCCTCAGGACGATCACGATCCTGCCCACTTACGAGAGCGTCAATGAGGACATCGACATCATGAACATCGTCCCTGTTCCGCCTTCCTCGCTGCGTCGGCTGGACAGGAGCGCGGACGACGACAGTCACGCACCCTCAAACCGGATCACCTTCACTGGCCCGCCGGTCCCGAAAGAAAACAGCTTAAGCGCCACGCAGATGCACGAGTGGTTTGCGAACTTCGGCTCGTCCGGTTTCTCTGCAGCTTTCGCGCGCATGGTCACGTCGCGCTGGGCGCTCCCACCCAAAGCCAACGCCTCGCGGCTCGAGGCTCTCATGCTCGTGCACTTCGATCTCCATATCCTCGAGAGAGCGATGCCGGAGCAGTTCAGGAAAGTGGTCAAGTGCTGGATGGAGGGGTTGAAACTGACCGTGTGGTGCTCGCGCAGGAGGGAAGAGTATTGGCGAGAGGCGACTGGCAGTGTGTAGAATTCGTCTCATAACCGTCGCAAAGGATCGTAGCAAGAGGCATGCTCATATCGTTTCATTGCGTCCTGATTACAGTGCATATCATAGCTGTCACCGTCTCTTCATTGTTGCTTGAATTTATGGGTTTGCTTGCATGCTGCATGTATTGGTACCAATTCACCCATCTGGGAAAGTCGTATTCCTGTCATGAGAGGTTTCAGAAATTATGCCATTTCGTAGTGGTGCTGGTTGTCGTCTAGACTGTAGGTCGAGGTCATGGCCACTTATGCATGTGGACTTTGACTGATCATTGCAGCGGAAACAGAATGCGGGACGGTCGCAAGCGGTCGGATTCGGTGACCGGCGGCGGGCCACTGGCGGGCCGCTGCTAACCGCCGCCTTTCAGCATTGTTATGCACGTTCCGAGCAAGGTCTGATGATCTTCAACAACGATCATGCGCCACGCTGCGCCACGTTCCTTCAGAATCTCCTATAGCTACTCATCCAGGGCACCATCTCTTCCGCCGAAAAGTCCTTTCGTAGTGATGACGATCTTTTGCTAAACTTGGACTTGTTATGTCTTGCTTTTGTGCCCGATGCGAGCCCCGATACTCTTTGTGGTGCTGGTATGTGCATGTATGGGTGCGAAGGCAAACTCTCGCAGTTTCATCTGCGATTCCGAACAGATGCGCCGCAGATTGTTGTTTCTACGAGAAAGCTCTTGCCAATCCAAGAATCAGGCACCACGAATGGAGCATGTGCGTTTGGTTCGAAACACTATTGGCTCTCAATGGCTTATTCCTGTTGCTTTTTGCAGGCAATTTTCCGCGGCGGCAATGAGATCAGATATTTGTCTGTTCTCTCTACCAAGAAGAGGCACTTGAGCCGACTGCACCGTCGGTTGATCCATATTTTCGAGGTCGTCCATAAGTGCCAGTTTGTCCAAGGCCAAGCCCACGCACGTTCATGCCATGATTCTTCTACTGTCTTTACATAAATACCAGACAAGAGCCACCAGGTCATGACAGCTGACGCTCCCTGAAACCCCTGCGGCACTACGGTGCACACGACTGACCATGTCTCTCAAAACTGGGCTCTGTCTTCTCGGTGCGATACCCTTTGCGTCTGCTGCAGCCTGGGGCGGCACACCAGTTCGCGCGTCTTCGTTCGTGGGCTCCACCGCGACGTTCGCGTTCCCACCACCCAACGTAACGGCGACCGTACCTGATCCGAACTTCCCAGACGGCTCTGAAGTTGGGTTCGCGGGCCCAACGCCTAGTACGTGATGCACTGTACACCTTCACCGATGACCCACTCAACTTGTCTTGTTTCACGCAGCGGGTGATGAGGCCGCAGCCATCGCGACAGCTGCAACCTTCACACCTTTCGACAACACCTACCCCCTCGTCCAGCCCGACACCTCGGACCAAAAAAGCAGCCAGTTCAACGTATTCCATAGCTGGGGAAACCTCGCTCCTTGGTTCTCCGTCCCATCCAGCGAGTTCGGGCTCCCGCACGCGTCTCCTTTGGTGCCAGAGGGATGTGGGATAAACCAGGTCTTCCTTCTCCATCGGCATGGCGCGAGGTACCCTACTGCTGGATCGTCGCCGTCTGCATTCACTACGAAGCTGCACAGTCTCGCCAACAGCACGGGGTTCACTGCCTCTGGGCCCCTTGAATTTCTCAACGACTGGACGTATAAGCTTGGTGCTGAGATCTTGACGCCCTTCGGTCGTGAGCAGTTGTGAGTTCCAAATCACGTTACAGGAAATGCACGATTAAACATATCTATGGAAGGTATGACCTTGGTGTTTCGTTCAGAGTCAACTATGGAGAGCTCTTGAAGGGCTTCAATGACCTTCCCGTTTTCCGTACAACGTCTGAAGGTATGCAACATTCATTGGGTTGAAGAGCATGGGATTAACACTATAATTATTTCAAACACTGCAGCGCGTATGCTAGATTCTTCGTAAGTTTGACGCTTTGACGCGATATCTCCATACAAGCGTTCACGACCCTGATATAGGTTGAACTTCGCCGCCGGGTTCTTCGGTGTCCAGAGCTACCAAACGAGCTATCATCAGCTCATCGAGATCGAGGAGCCTGGATTCAACAGCACGCTCCAGCCGACCAACGTCTGTCCAGACGCTTCTCTCAGCGGAGGGCAGTCCGGAAAATGGTCAGCGGTGTACACGCCGCCCATCATCAGAAGGCTCTCGAAGTACCTCAACGGTGTCAATCTGACGGCTTCGGATATCATTGGCATGCAGCAGCTCTGTGCCTATGAGGTATGCGTTTTGGGTGTAGCTTGGGTACATGAAATTGATCGTGACGTGCAATTGGCAGACCGTTGCTCTTGGCTTCTCTAGCTTCTGTGACGCGTTCACGGAGGAGGAGTGGAAGCAGTATGAGTATTACAATGGTAAGTTCGCACTTTACTTCATAATCTGCGATGCGATCATTGATCTTCCGTTGAAGATCTTGGCTTCTGGTACAGCAATGGACCTGGAAGTCCTTCTGCCGCGGCGAGAGGTATTGGGTGGTTGCAGGAGCTCGTCTCCCGGTTGACGCAGACCCGTATCAGCGAGTTCAACTCGTCTGTCAACAAGACAATCGTGACGAGCGATATCTGGTTCCCTCTCGATCAGCCAATCTATGTGGATGCCACCCATGACAATGTCATGGCCAACAGTACGTAAATCTATCGCCCGTTTCTCCACAGCATGGCGTCTCACAGCATATATGCAGTCGTCACGGCCTTGAACCTGACTAGCCTAGCATCGAGCGGTCCTCTCCCAACGGATCACATCCCCGAGGGTAGGGTAAGTTGCTTTCACATCTCATAAGTCGACCACTCGAAGATGACGTGGATTTTGTTCGTGACAGACTTACTTCACAAGCAAGATCGCTCCATTTGCGTCCAATCTCGTGGCCCAAGTGCTTTCCTGCCCAGCGTCTTCCACGCCCACGCACATCCGTTTCATCCTCAACGACGGCGTCGCGCCACTGACCGGCCTCCAAGGCTGCGCAGAGGACAAAAACGGATTGTGCGAGCTTAGCGCGTTCCTCCGCGGGATCGACGCGCGTATCGCCGAGGTCGACTTCGACTTCGACTGCCTAGGGAATTACACCGTGCCCTCGCCCGATACCATTCTGGACGGAAGGTTTCCCCCGTCATTGAGAAATGGAACGAGCGCTTGATCATGACGGACGACATTCAATCCACGTCGGGCTTAGTCTGCCTCGTACTTACTTATATCTTGCGCTTTCACAGCGAAGTTATTTTAATAGCATGGTCGAGTTGAAACACAGACGCTTTGGGTGTCAAACCGGACGCCATTCCCACCGCTCTTCACACGAGACGCCTCTATGCATATCCACATCAGCACAAGCATGGCAGGTGCAACGATGTCAGCGAGCAGGTCTGCCCGGATGGCGTGTCGTTCCCTTCCTGCAGGTAAACATCGTAGACTGTCGCGTCGCTCGTCGCACACGCAAGGAAATTGAGCTGCCTCGGGGACGTCGTGATGATGGTGTCGCCCTCAAGGCCCCAGTCCGTCGTCACCGCAGCCGAGTCGAACGTCAGCGCCTTGTAGGACGTCGCCGCCGACTCGTCCACGTTGAGGTACAGCGATGTGCCGTCGGCGCCGTTGAGCGCGATCGTGCCGTCGATGGTGAAATATCCTGACGAGGCCTCTGGGCCGAGGACCGGAACGCCCTCTGTGCTTATGCATCTGACTATATGCTTGGGGCGACCCGCGAGCGCTGGATTACTCACCGTCGTTCTGCAGGTAAAAGTGGAACGTCGGGTCTTGGTCAGAGCGGATCTGCGAGCCGGTTGGGGCTGCTCCTGAAGATGTGGTGGTGGGCGGCTGCGCAGATGATGACGAGGCGACGGGGCTAGTAGACGAGGGCGCAGCCGAAGTGGACGCTGACGAGCTGCTCGCGGCACCGGGGATGCACTGCGAATAATCTGTTGAATGGTTAGCATGCTGCCCGCGCCTGTGTCAAAGTTGGAGAGGCTGCCACTGACATTCATTGCTCTCAACACATGTGTACCCCGTAACGCATGTCGTGGCGCCTGTCCTGGATGATGGACCCCATATTTTCGTTAAGACTGCGCTGCTTGAAAGCATCCCCGCTAAGTTCCGGAGGTGCTCACCAACCGATTCCTCCGCATTGTCCCCACGCGGAGGACTGGGCGCTGACGAGGCCGACAGAGGTCAAGAGTCCGGCAACAAAAGTAGTAGGCCGCATCGTAGCGTCTCGTTAGGGAAGGGTCAGAATGGAAGTGGTCTTTCGACCACGGCTTTATGAGTCTCGGTAAGACGAAGGAGAATCCTCGCATGACGGCGGGGGCTTTTTCGGAATCGCATTGATTCTCTGTGCTGGCGCCGGGCGGTATTTATACAAGGACAACCAGTGTAGACTGCCGAAAAAAAAGGTCGACGACCAGTAATACTCAACAACAACCGTGGTAGTGAAGTTGTCCTTTCCAAAACTAGACATCCTTATGAAGGCGCATATATGCACATCCCGGTGATGATGATGCAGCATATGTCCTAGGGGAGGTCTATGGTGGTGGACACCACTTCGTGACAAGTCTTGACGCCGCCCGCGGATTTGCTACTGCGTGGCCACATGAGCTCTGATGCTCCTTAAACTTGCTCAACATACTCTCATTGATGTACTGGATTGATTCCCCGGGTCAGAAATTTCTCTACATTAAATTCAGTTTTTGATAGGCCAATTTGGCGCTTTTTATTACATAATACATCGTAAATAAAATATGCATGGTGCTGCATCGTAACCATCCTCCGCTGTCAAGAGTGCGTTGTCTTGCGCACAATTCCCTGTCCGAAAGCTTTGTCTAAGCATTCTAAAGAGATATTTTTTGGGTGTCGATAGAGGGAGGGAAACAATCAGGATCTCGGACGATTTGGCGGTTTTGGGTAGGGTTAGGGTTAGAATTTTTCTTTCTCTCGAAACAGCGGACCTATTCTAAAGTAGGGTATAGTTTCTTAATAGAATTTTATTTACAAGCTCCCAAAAAAATATTTGGGACTTGTCATGAAGTGATGTCCACCACCATACAGCAGAAACACGCTCACCTACTCCTTTCATCGGAACATCGGGGACTTGGAATGTGATAAAGTCCCCAATAGTAAACCGCCTGGAAGCCAGCAAGCAATCGCAAGTTCCTCGGCGCAATGCACATCCGTTGTTGTTATTGCTGCTGCTGCTGATACCGTTTATTTACCCACAGATCGCTGTGCCGTCAGCAGCCTCGTGCCCAAGGTATATATTGACGAGTACTTGCCTTCAAATGATCACGACGCCAGAAGAAACTCAAAGATCTGCCTCAAGAGAGTATATATCAGTGCCCACCACGATCTACCTACTTACCAGATGAGCGACTGCTGACGAGGATACCCAGAAAACACTCAGTGTACTCACGCGGCACCCGAATAGCGTGCAAGAGACTACCACCGAACGGAGATTTCGAAACCGCTCCAGTCCAGTCGGCGGCGAATCGGGGCCAGCCTGCAGACCAAGATCGTTGGGAGTAACCTGGAGTGACAGAGCACGACTGGGAAGGACCGAACCGCCTAGGACCGCTGGCAGCCCCATTTGGCAAGATGCCCGCACCGCGACATGTCGGCATCTTGGCCAGCTTGCCAGCCGCGACTACGCAGGACGGGCGCAGGCGAACAGAGGCGGCGCGTCGTGTCCAAACGCGCGCTCAGCCCCTGGATCTTCATGAGTTCCCAAAACACCGTCCGCACGCCCAAGCGTGGGTCGCGTCGCACATTCAGACACCCCATACAGCGACGGCGTCGTGGCATCAAATCCGTCCGTTAGTTTCGAGATCCAGCGAAGGTGTACATTCCTCTTTTCGTGTGACAGGGTAACAAGTAGAAAGGAAGGAAGAAAAAAGAGAGAGAAAAGGGGGTAGGCTATATCTACAGTCGCCCGCGCGACGAGGAGTACAATATCGTGGTGGTTTCTGAATCAGTGCGTGAGAAGTTCACATGGAGAAGTGGAGGTCGCGTAAGGAAGGGGGGGACCGAGAGGCGAATCAGAGCGAGCGGGAATAAAGCGCGGGACATTCGACGAGCAGACACGATGGAAATAGGCGAACAAGTAAGCTGTAAAGCGGCGTATCTGTGCAGGTGGATTATTTATGATGCAGAGCGGCTAAGTAAGGCGGGAACGGAGAGAGAGAGAAGCGGTGGCAAGGGAGAGAGAGGGACGATGGAACGCATGTGCGGAAATGAGGGTGACAGGAATTACACAGAACTGTAGCATTTGGTCGAGAACGAGGGCAGACGGCAGGAGCATACGCAGAGATGGGATATATGGCGCGGAAGGGAGAGGGGGCAACGAGAGCCAGGCAGAAGGAGTCGATCCAACAGAGGCGATACGATATTCGGTAGAAGCAAAAAACGCGACGTGCGAAGAAAAGTGAAAGGAGACGCAATGGGGCGGGGTGGGATTCGCATCGTGCTCCAAGCACAACCAGGGCCACTGGCCGCGGGTGCAAAAGCAAAGAGTGAACGCAGAAACAACATATGCAGGACAAAAGAAAAGCGATTAAGGTTGGGTAGATCGACAGGTGAGATCCTTGCGGCGCTGAGTCGTCTCGGCGCGCATCACTCGGTATCCGGATCGCCGTTGACGGCCCTCAGAGGCGGGTGCGCCGTGAGCGTGAGAGGTGCCGCTGTCGCTGTCGCTGTCGGCGCCGGCGCTGTCCCAGTATCAATCGCACTGTATGCGGGTGGCGGATCTCGTGCGATCTCTCCCGCGCCCTGTACCGTGAGCCCGTGCATGGAAACCACGGCGCCCTCCACGGCGCTGTCGTGCGCGCTCGCAAGATAGTTGGGGGGCGCCTTCGCTGGCCGTCGCTGTGCGGGGGATTCTGTCGCCGCGGGCGGCGTCGGCATCGGGACTATCGGGAGTGAGCGCCCGGCCATGTGCAGCGAGGACGAGGAGGAAGAGACGCGTATTGACTGCCCGCGCATCGATGCGTAGGGATAGGACGTCGGCGCCGACATGGGTCCTGGCGACTCGCTGCCCGCAAGCCATGGCTGGTCCGGCCGCGGTTGCGTGCCTACAGGGATCGGTGGAACGGGGAGCTCGCGCGTGGTGAGCGGACCTGAGCTCGAAGGCTGGGACGAGTATCGCTGGCGTTGGGACATCGAGGATGAGGGCGAGTGCAGCGAAAATGGATGCATGGGGCCAGGAGAAGCGGGTGTCGAGAGCTGGTCTGTAGACTCGGACGACTGGCTCGCACGCGACGTGCGGACAGGGCTATTTGGGCTGCCTGGGCGCAGGATGTCCGGCGACTCTGTACGGAGTGGGGGGACAGTATGCCGCCAACGCTCGATTGCGGGCGCTTTCGCAGACTCGGGGGACGTGTTGGGGACGATCAGCGTCGAGGGCGCGCCGGCGGAGGACAGCGAGAGGCTGGAGCCTTGCGAGTATCGCGACGGGCGGCTCGGGCCGGCTTGCTCCTCGGGGGGGTCTCTACTGGCATTGGGCGGCGCGCGTGTGACGTTTGTCCATTCGTCCGAGTCTGTGGTGAGAAGCATGGCTGTTACTAGGAGAAAGTCAAGGAGGCTGAGGGGTACCCCGCCGTGGGTCCGTTGAGGACGCGAAGCATCAGGCTGGTGGAGGGGGTCGAAGACCTTCAACTGAGGAGGAGCCGTGAGAATAGCTGGCTCCAGGATCGCTACTGGACCTTTTACGTTCGCAGTCGTGCACTGGAAGGGCCCAGTGAGGTGAGGGACCAGGTGAAGGTACGATAAAGCTCTCACGTAATAAATGGACCGGATTCGTCTCCATCGCATACTGTGGGGGTGGTGGGGGAGATAGAACTTGCGATAGCTGGGGGCAGAAGCATGATTGAATATAGATGAGGAGCATGGGTGTGGATACGACGCACTTTAGTAGGGAACCATACGAGTAGCCGAGGAACTCTTCCGCAGGCTTCCATTGACCTTTTCCAAAGGCGACCTGTATACCGACCAGTTCCCTGCTCTTTCTGGATGATTTTGCGTCCTGGCGCCATCGGACGCGGGCGACGTTAATGAAGCCTTTTGGGTCAGAGCGTCGGACCTTTGTTGTGTTGTCCTGGGTCTCCATGACATACAAAGGATTGTCGGAAAGGCCATCGTGGACGACCGAATCGAGAAACGACGGTGAGGACAGCTTAAGGGTTATGATCGGAGGCAGCTCGGGCTGTGGAGGGGCATCTGATCCTAGACGAAGGAGGGACGGGAGAGAGGACGCAGATGGGGCGGCAGGCGCGGTCCTAGGGCGTTTACTGGAGGAGGAGAAAGTGGGTGTGAAAGAAGTGCCTTCGGCAGGGGATTTTTCCTTGTCCCAGAGCGAGAGCTTGACCATAGAGAGAGGAACCGCTCGAAGCTGGCTTGAGCCTGCGGGGATAATGAGGAAGGGAGGAGGAGGAGAAAGTGAGAGGAGAGAGAGAACAAATGGCTTTGGATTCGCGTCTGAGAATTAGCAGCGTGTCCCAATGCGGCAGCCTTGGATACAGTTCCCGCGGAGCCATTCGGCGCGTTCCTGGCTTTCCCGCCCGGTGTTTCGATCCTTCGCCTCTCCTGCTCCTTTTCTATCCCTCTCGCCTCCTCTCGCTCGCCCTTCCTCTGACTCCCGCTCCCGCTCCCATTCCACACGACTTTGTCCATAATTTCCGGCCTCAACTCCCGTCTCCCCGCGCCCGCGCCCGTGCCCGCCACTCATTCTTGCACATTTGGCAATCGACAGACACGGAGAACGCGCATGTCGTAGGCCAGGAGCGCCCGTCCGCTTCTTCTAGTGCGTGCATGCGCCGCGCAGACAAATATCCATGGTGTCCGTTCTCCATCCAACTTAAATGCAGCGCCAGCCTGTCGGCTCCCCCAAGCGCCCACACACGATTCCACTTGGTCTCTTCACGCAACCCACCTGCAGCGCCTCACGCAATCCGGGAGACGATCATATCACTGCATCATCGCATGTCCTCCTATTCACGCTCCCAGAGTCTGATCGCGTTTCTCCGCACCGCCTCACCTCTCCCAACGGCCCACTCATCTCGCTATCGCCGCACTCTGCCCACAAGTTAGGCCGCGCGCCCTTAGCCTGTCACCTTGGACTCATGTCTGCAGACACTGACACGGACGCAGGCACCTTGCTTATAGTTGCTTACTTTGCTTGCTCGGCGAACCCTGCAGCGATACTGCGCGGTGGGGACATCCGGAGACCGTGCAATCTGCCTTTCCGCTGAGTTCATATTCGTCTGACAAAATCGACGCTGTCGACGGCGAGCGGCAGGCCGCCACGATCCTCAGATAAGAAATATCACAGCAAAAGCCTGCAGGCGATGCCAGCGCGCAAAAAAGGGGAGCCATCTCTGCGTGTCTGTGCCTTGCAACTTGCGCGGTGCGTGCGATGCCCCTTGACCGTGAAGATGTCCCAGTGATGCGTTCGCGAGCTGTGACGATGACACACAAATTCATACGCGTGACATGAGGCACATGATTGGACGTAACGTCACACTGCCGTGAGAAGAATGTAATCAATTCATTTCTGTTCGACTCGGCGTTTGGCGTTTGCGCATCCTTCACACCAAAACCATCATCCATACGCCAAAAAGCACCGACAATGTCGACCAACGCTACAACGCCTTCTCAGACCGCGTCAGTATACCCTTCTACGGACTGACGGCTGTGCTCACGTCAGTAACGGCTTCTGAAACACGTATAGATCTGCTGCTGCACCCGCGACGGACGCGTCGCCCGCGAACGGCAGTGCGAACAAAGGCAAGGGAAAAGTCGCCCCCGCTGATGAGTCCATGGAAGAAGACGAAGACGAAGAAGAGGAGGAGGAGGAAGAGGAAGAAGAGGACGACATGGAAGAGGTACACGTCCCCCTCTTGCCATCACCTTCGACGCACTCACGCGCCCCCTCCCGCCACTCTGCCCCTTCTCCCACCGCGGCCCCGTCTGAACCTGCAGGATGATGACTTGCACGAGATCGACCCCTCCGCGATCCTCGCGCCTGGCACGCGTCGCACGCGCGGCATCAAGGTCGACTACTCTTCCGAAGAGGCCCTCCGCAAGGCCGGCCTCAAGCCCGAGGCGGAGGACGACGAAAACGAGGACTCCTTCGTCGTACACGACGACGACATGCACGCCGACTAGACTGCGTCGCGCTAGTCCCATCCTCGTCTCATCTCGTTTGACGCGACGGCACCTGTATCTGAGCGCTGTCACCTCAACCCCCTCGTTGCCAGCCACCTGTTCATCTTGCGAACTTTTATGTTATACATACGTCAGTAAAAACGTGTACAAGAATGATGTTGTACCGTTGTCTTTGTCGTGCTGCTCGCTTCCTGATGCGGGGCAACGTGACCCGTATGATTTTTGTGTGCACTGGAGTCTCTCAGCTCGATCGCGGTGACAAGACAATACGCGGTGGTAATGGACCACTATCGAGTGAGTTTATCGGCATTACTTATCATCAATCAAAGCCGGACGAGCGACACACCACGGAGCGGGTCATGAAATATTCCCAGCTTTGGAGCTCGATGCCGAACAATATCAGAATTCAGTTTTGTGCATGTGCACACGTCTTCCCTCAAGATGAACACAAAGTTGACACGAACCAAAACCAATTTATTCAGCGCCTACTGATAGTCCACCATACGCATCTTTCTACGACAAGACATCAAAACACAAGGACCCTCGTCCCAGACAAACCCCGCGCTCACCCAACGCGCCCACACATTTCGTCAACCCCGAAGGGGAGAAACGAATGAGCAACGCTAAGGAGCAAGCAGAGGCCCACCCAAGGCAAAAGGACCCGTAGCTAAGAATGTACCGTACGAAGAATCGACGGAAGGCAGATCTGATAGAAAGGAGACAAACAAAAGGCAGAGTGATCGAGTCAATGTCAAAGAAAAAGAGAAATAAGTGAGAGGGAAACCATATGAGCTGAACTGAGACCGGAGATGAGACAATAAATAACAAGAGATGAGAGACCTTGATGAGGTGAGAGTATTAAAAAAACGCGAAACCGCTCTAGTGTCCCTGCTATACCATACCGTGTCCTTCAGAAAACTTGTGAACTCACAGACACCGGCGCATTGACTCCGAAATCCCACGCGCCGATATCCAGGTCTAGCGTCGACGGGATGCCCAGGCCATCCACGTTCATCGACACCCCGTCACCGTTCACGGTAGGTAGCATATCGAGCAGCCTCTGCATTTCCCTCTCCGCCTCCGCCTCGGCATTCCTCTCGCGCTCACGGTCCTCTACAGTCTCCCCTGTCCACATCGGCACGCCTACCGCCGCCGCGGGCGCGACTGCGGGCTCAACACTCGGAAGCGCTGAGGAAGACAGCGTCGGGGAAGGCGCGAGAATCTCGCGGAAGAGATCGTCCATCGCGGCTTCGTCGACGGGAGATGACGGGGCCGCCAACTCGCCGAAGGGGCCAAGACTGAAGTCAAGGCCAGAGGCGTCGAACGAGTCAGTTGTATGAGTGGCGAGTCCACCCGCTGCTGGGACACCGAGGGATTAACCTCGGTGGTCGCCACCCGTGCTAGGTGGCGAGTGGGCTCGTACTCTTCGAACATGCTCGTGACGGAAGATTGGGAAGGCGAGGGCGAAAGGGGGAAGACGGGTGATGGTGGGATGAGAACGGGGAATGTGGTCGTGGCTGATGACGATGAGGATGCTGAGGAAGGGGCCATAGACGGTGAGCGGAGCTCATTGGACTGGGATGTTGGGGTTTGGAGCTGAGGGAGGCCGACAGTCGAGGGTATGCCCGGAGGAAGTCCGTGCGTTTGCAGGGCCTTTACAATAGCGTCCCACCCCGACTCCAGCACCCGGATACGCTCGCGGAGTTCCTGGTTCTCGCGCTCACGGGCACGCTCAGCGGCTTTCTGGTCCTCGCTCTCACGGAGTGCAGCGATTCCCATGCTGGAGCGGAGCGTGCGGTTCTCGAGCTCGAGCTCGACGATGCGGTCTTCGAGAGCGCCAAACTGTGCCTTGCGTCGGTCACGGCTATTCTGCGCTGCTATCCGGTTACGGTGTGCGCGGGCTTCCTTGCGCTCCTCCGAGGTGAGTTCAGTGCGGGAGCGTTTGCGAGGGGGTCCATCTGATGTCGGATGGGGACGAGACTTCGCAGACGATGAGGAGGAAGGTGAGGGTGAATCGATCGAGGGTAAGGCCGACGTCGAGGACTCTGGTGTCTCCGAGGGAGGAGACGGGAGTGAGATAGCGGTAGGATCGATGAAAGAAATGTTCTTGCGTGTCATGGTGGGGGGATTTACGTGGGAGATACGTGGAGGAGAACTGACAAAGGAGAGGCGAAACTTGTAGGGGAGAGGGAATGACTGCGACTGGCGCAGGACGTACGTGGTAGTCGTGAGGAAAGCTTGCCACGTAGCCCGCCACGTATCACCCAGGGCAGAACCAAACACTCCAAAACACTGCCTCCTACAGGAATATTCGCAAGCAAAAAAATAATACAAAGGACGCTCTATCCTACCACGCTCCCTACACTGTACATTTATCGATACCAGTGTTCAACGTAGCTGAAAATACTCGGTGTGTAAGTAGTCGAAGACATATCCAGCCGGGATTCCTCCCCGCTTTCCATAATGTGTACAGAATCGGGTATACAGAGCCTGGTGAAAACAGAAGGAAGGTGATAGTGGTCGTAATATCTCATTGAATCAGTGAATTTTCGTGCCGTCATCTACGTCCATACCTGTCCATTTCTCTCTCGACGTGGTACCGGGCGCTTCAGAGCCTAATATCCTTGAAAGCTCGTGACAGCCATGCACCCCAACCACGCCATCTCAACCGCCGCCCTTCCAATTGCCGTCAACGGCTGCGGGTCTGCATTCATCGCATCCATGTCCGGATCCCGCACCTGCATCGCCGGGTGCGCTACCCCTCCCGCGCCAGCAAACACCGTTGCCTGCGTCCTCGGCTCACATAAGCCCAACTTTTCCAAACCTTCTGGCACGATCTCCACGCCGTGATCTCGCTTCTGGCAGACCGCAATAACGTATTCGCCGTGGTGGACGTCCCGCAGGCTCGCAGACGGGATCCCGCGCACGGCTGCTGCCAACGGACCGGAGACCGCCATTCCACGACTGGGCAAACGTACGCCCGATCCCCGAAGGTCTGCGTACGTGACAAGCCGAGCGATGGCACGGAAGGCGGTGAGGACAACCGACCTGTTGCTAACATGGGGAGAATGACCAGGCTCGCCGCGGCGAGTCACAGAGCGCGAGCGTTTCTTGCCAGAAGACCCTCCTCCACCGGTACCTCCACTGCGATCCGCGAAGGGAATATAATAGACCAGCAGATACAGCCGTTCTTCTATTGGTGGTAGGTAGTAGCGATCCCCAACTGGCCCCACGTTTGTGCTGACTGGGTCTGTTTCGCGGGGCCAGAGGGGCAGAAGCATGTATAAAGACTCTTCGGGGACCTGAGCCAATACGTCGCCGGTCTTGCTGCGCCCCTTTCTGCCAGACCCTGTGCCGTCCTTCTTCCTGTAGGAAGGAAGCAATCCAACATCCTTGAACGATTCGTTAAGGTTCTGGATCACCAGCTCTTGCTGCTCCTGAGTAGTGCGCGGTGCCAGCGTCATCCATGGAGGATTGAAGTTCGGTTGTGCAGAGCGGGTGGCAGACAACGGGCCACGCAGGCGTTTTAGCCAGCCGGTCACAGATGGTGGTGTCTCGGCCAAGTGCAGGTGTCGTGTGCGGTACTGTTCCAAAGATTCACGGTCAAGCGTGGCGAACGCTTCGGCATGAGAAGTTCGTGTTGCGACCTGAGCGTTCAAGTCATCAGAATCACTGTCGCTCGAGTCCGCGTGCGTGGTGGACGATGGTGTCTGGGTAAGGGATAGCTGTGCTTCGGGTGTCGGGCGAGGAATGGCCTCGATGCTCGTATGGGAGGTGGCAGATTCGGTTGTGCGCGTGACATCGAAGGACGAATGCCCGGAAGTAGATGCAGCCTGACTGTCCGCTACAGACGATGAGGTGGAAGGTCGAGTAAGCTTAGATGCAGCCGCGCCTCTAGGAATAATTTGCTGTCCGATGCGAGGCACAATGGGGCCCGATAGTGTAATGGGAAGTGTCTGCGCATGCCTCCTAGAATCCGAAGCTCGTTCCTTCGTCTTATTTTCATCGCCCTTCTTTTCCTCAAGCAGGCCGTGGGTACTGAGAAGCTTCGTCGACTTGGTGCTGGTATATTGCTCTTGAACGCGCTTTAACGCCAGAAGGACGCTGCTCGAGGTGGGAAGGCTTCCATGAGGGCCGGCAGTCTGTGAGTGGAGTCCTTCTGCGCTGCGATGTCCCAGGATGCCGTAACTTCGGAAAATTGAGAATGCTGCTGCTTTTGAATGCTTGTGGACTATGCTACTGGGGCCGCCGAGCGTGTTTCGGGAAGAGCTGTCAGTGGTGAATTGTACGTTTAGGCGTTGTTGAGGTGGCTTGGTTGGGTCAGCTGAAACAAACGCGAGGGCGAAGATATGTACAAGCCTCAAGGCACAAGATGATATGACTTACATGTCCCCACCGATAATCGATCCAGCCGAATCCTACCAATTTGCGCGCACCTCCAGACCTCTTGAACGTTTGGGCTGCCAGAGCCGCTATTGTCGTCTCGTTTCTTCAGCGCTGCATCCAACGATGGACCTGTCGAAAGTTCTCGCTTGAAAGTCCACTCGGCCCTCCTCTGATCGTACCCTGCATCGAACTTTTTGACGTGGCCCGTGAACGTATCATCGCCCAGCGTCACCGTACTTGGCCTGCGTCCTTCTCCTGACATTGCCCATGGTGCAATCTCCGCGAAAGCAGATGCAGAAGCCGGGCCAGCGGCGCTCGCCCACTCTCCAAGGGCCAGTGCTAAGAAGAAAAGTTCAATTAAACCTGATTTGGACATGTTAAGCGAGGACCAGAACTGGGCTCACCAGCAGCGTCGTCCTTCAGTTTACGTTTCTCCTTGTCTTTTCCCTTGTCCTTGCGCTTCTCTTTCCCTTTGCCTTTCCCTGGCGGGACCGGAAGTGGGAGTGGCATCATAAATGAGTTGGAGGATCGCCGTGAGCCCGGGATGCCCGCGGACAAGATGTAGTCTAGATTCAATCCTTCGTACACGTTCCCAGCTTCTTGTGGCGGCTGCTGGCGGTTCATCTCGACTTCCTGCTCAAACGCACGCCAGTCCAACTGCGACACAGGCTCGCTGGTCGCAAGAGCACCGGCGACCGTCGCGCCCGCGTTGAACGCCCGGAGATCGTCGTCAAGACTGCGGCTCGGACGTCGAAGGGTCGCGATGCTCCCTTCGCGTTCGCGCATGCCGTCGTCACCGAGGTCGAAGCCTAACGCGCTGGCAGGTGGCGTACGCCCAGGTATCGCGACAGGAAGGCTGGGACGTCGGCCGCCAGCAATGATGGAGAGCGAGGTATTTTGTTCAGAGGTGGCAGACAGCGTTTCGTCTTCGTCGCTCATAAGCGTGTGAGCGAACGTGACCGGTGACGCACCATACTTGCTGCGTTTTGCGGGATCGACCACGTACGACTCATACTGACGTTCCGCGTCCGACTCAGAGTCTGAGCTGAGATCCCACGGCACCCGCGACGCAGATGCTCGAGACGCCTGAGGGCGTCGGTCACGGCGGCCAAAGGTGTGTTGAGAAGCGGTATCAGGTGCAAGTTGTTCGAGCTCAACGTCCGTATCCAACGCTCCTGATTCATGGCCGGCATCGGAATCGGTTACACCATGACGAGATTTATGCTCAGCATCTTCTCCGGCTGCGGTGCCTGTCGGCCGCTCGCGCACAGGTTCCGATAGATCGATAACGGAGTCGTTCAGAGGCCTTGAAGTGGAATAAACGTTGGTGGGTAGAGAAGGCCTCCGCTGGCCATCATCGATGGCGCGCATCTTTGCTCTGTTTTGGCGCACGGCCTCTTCGTCATCTTCGTCGTTGTCACTTGTGTAAACAATCGAATGTCGGGGTGTGCGATCCCGGCTACCTATGCCGCTACCCTCAGCCCCGGGCGCGACGGTGAGGGGGCTCAGCGTATCTGTGCCATGTGATGCCCGAGGCGGCGTGCTTGCCGCGCCGAACGTGTACGTCGAAAGGGCGGAGTAAGTATAATAATCATTGATGTTCATGTTTTCTGCGTCGTCAGCCATGGCTTTTGTGGAGGTTGCTGAAGCGAGGGTGGTAGCACGAGTCGTGGGTGGGTGAAGATGGAGGGCTGGCAGAGAGGTGCGCCGGGAGGACACAGAAGGGGATACAGAATGAGTGTGCGTGTGTAAGGGGCGGCGTGCAGGCTTGCTTGGGGGATAGGGCAGTGGACGTGTTGGGCTCGCCATGTGTGATCTGAAGGTATACAGGGAAGCAAGCGTGTCATGAGTATTGAGTAATGCGAAAAGAGAGTTCAGAGGGGGATTTTATGCAAAAAAGAAAAAGCGAAGCGGAATAATAACAGAAAAATAAGAGATGAACGAGGCGTTTTGGCCATCTAGTCGGGTTTATTTGCCCATGCTTTGAAACAATTCTAGGAACAGCTTGCCGAGTATCTCGGTCCCGGCAAAGGAGGTGATTCCACTATCCATGTAAGTAATAGGCCAACGGCATTTTCTGCGATTACGAAGGGAAGTTAGGTGTACTCTGACGAAATGCTGTCCACTAGCCCGCACGAAGGGTGCATTGGTTGTAAAGGCCTCGCAAAGCAGGGGGAGAGACAAGCACCTGCAGGAAGATGCTTGCTGCCTCAGAAGGACGGTACTGGTAGTACGTGACGAAAAGAAATTATCGAAATGAATGACATAGGTCCAGGAAGATAAAATACCACGACCATGGACCAGAAAATGTCATGGCACTGGCATCAGACGGCAGGAGCATCTGATCATGATACCGTCTGATACCGCTAGAAGATTTGATCACACAAGACGGACGTGTAAGAAGGCGGAAGAAATAGAAGAGCCGGAAAAGGATACGGTAGTCTCCAAGATAAAAGGGCTGTCCGAAACAAATTGAGCGCTAGACTTACTGGGAACGCTTGCGCTGAACAGAGCGCTGAGAGCTGCTGCTCGAGTAGGCGGGGTCCTCTACGGTAGAAGAGGGGCGTCTAATCATGATGGGCTTGCCGATTAAATTGGCTGCGTTAGAGGTAAGATCCTGGGCAGGGCTTGTGGAAGATTGGGGGTGAGATGACGACGCCATGTGATCTACAATATGGGGCAGAATTTTCTGGTCGATTGTTGCAAGAGGAGCACGGACGGTTGGGGAGAATTCTGGGGTGTTAGGCTGGTCGGTGTTAGGCTGGCCTTGAGGATGTAATGATCTCTTCGAATTGTTTGGAGCGAAGGGATCGAGAAAGAGATGGTTGCAGTCGGAGTAGCTCATAGGACAGAGCAGATGGCGTGGGAGGTCGGAGGCGAGATGTTGGGTGCGAGAGAGGAATAGTAGAGGGAGGGCCAGAGAGTTCGGAGAGTATCACGGTTGTCCCTAGCCAGGGCTCCTTCACAATGATCGTCACGTCACACGGTGGCGTCACAATCTCTTCTTTTCCCCACGTGGGCTGTGGACTTTGTTCCTCTTGAGGGAAAGCTCCCCAAAACATCACAGCGATCCTCGACTTGTCCGCCCGTATGTTTCTGGGCCTCAGCCTCCCTGAATCTCGGAGGTCTCCGTCATGCGCGTTCGGCAAGGAAGTGCTTAAATCTATCCTTCCATCTCTCCCACGTGCGCTGACAGCTGCATGTCATATCGCCAAATGTTAATCTCCCGATTCCGGCATCCCGACAGGCTTTCCGCTCCGGAATTAACTATCGCTCCTCGCGCACGTTTTCTGTTCCTTCGCCCTCTGTTCCGGCTTCCCTTCGCTTCTCAGTGCTCGGTACTCAGCGCTCAGAGCCCTGTACATCGACCCGCTTCCTCAACGCCGTTACAAAACTCGGAATGCAAACGCAACTTCAATTGCCAACCAGATCTCCAGCGATCTCATATGGTTTTCTGTTTGTAACACACGTTTTTGCTCCCTCGGGTATGGTAACACATCCTCTCTTATCCGTGGCCCGATGCTGTAGACTTGATACTCGAGAAAGTGATGCGCCAGTATTTATCTTATATATTGTCACCCCTTGACACCTCAAGGCCTCAGTAATCAACCGCAAACGATTGTCATTTGCGAAAAAAAAACTTGCTTGGCCCCACATCCCAAAAAAGGTCTCTTTTTATTCTTCAGAATCAATTTCTCTTGGCTTCCATCTGGTTCTAGTACCGCAACACGTTTTTGTCTCGACTTGCGTGGAGCGATTGAACGTTCGAGCTTCAGCATACACGTCATCCTGTAACATGCATTTTCGTTGATACACGATGCGCCAAACGCACCCGGGTCGTCGCATACAGTTTGCATAACTCAATAAAAAAAATGCAGATCCTCGCATTTCCTCAAATCTCGACCGAATACAATTTTCACCGCCTCTTGGTGGCCCTGGTGCGCTTTACATAAATAAGTGTCATTCAAGTTCCGACCTAGCTCCGTGCAAGTTCCTTAGCGAATGCTTCCCAGATTTCGTGCGACGGAAATAATCTTCTGACCACGTTCCAACCACGCCGTGCGGATCTCGCCCAGTCGCAGGGCCACGCAGAAGCCTCGTGTACGGCAACAAGTCCCCTGGCGGCAATTCACTCGCCACTCCCACCGGTCATTTTTTACGGCCTTCCTTCCACGATGTTTCAGAGCCTTGCATGTAGGCTGTCTCCATGGCTTCCGGAAATGGCCATGGCTGTGGGCACATCGCCGGATGAAGCTTTGGAGAAGTCGAGAGCCTCCTGTCGATGTCAAGTTCCTGCCAAAAAGTCAGAACTATTTTCTCCGGCCAGCCCTTCCATGGGAAGGCTCTGCTCTGTGCGCCTTTTCGCAAACCCAAATTTTTGACTTTCGGGCATCGTCAGGAATGGGATTCAGTCCACTTTGAGTAAAGGCGGGTATACAGGCGAATTTTCGACAGATCATGTCATCGAGCGCCCATCGCCGTGGCCTGAATGTGTAGCGGGGATAGGCAGATTGGGAGGCATATAATTAGCCTCCCCAACGAATCGCACGATCGCAAAAACACGGACCTATTTGGCACCGCCGGTGGAGAGTAAGCTCCAAATCATAGATTACTGTTCCTGGATGCGCATGGTCGCTGTGAGTCACGGTGAGAGAAGCAATCGTTGATGCCAGCATTTTGGATCGCATCCCTGAGAATAGTGTTTTGGGGCTCGACTGAGTTACTGCGGTGATCAAAAAGCGATGATATCGTGCGAACTGTGTATAGCGGCGCGCGATGGTAGAAAGGTGGAGGAAGAATGTTATACAACAAGCCGAGCCAAGAAGATGCTTACACGCAGAGATACACAAATGTCCACACAGTCCGAGCCGAAAGATTCAGCCGCACAAACCGTCCTCGATAACTTCCCCGCACCGTCTACACGTGATCTTTCTGTCCAAAAGGCAGAGGCCAATGCCAAGTGGGAACCAAAATACCGCCGCCAGAACGCCTGCATGAAAGCGTTAATTTAATCATCAATGCGAGGGCATATGAAAAATTGGGAACGACGCACCTAAAATCCCATACCGTGTTTCCCTCACATGCACTCCTTCCTGAAGACAGACCATCTTGGGGTCGTTGGGTGGGAGTAGAGACACAACACGGTCGCCGGTAATAGGGTGAATGTAGTGATACACCGTAGTTGGGCCCATCGAGGGCCCGGCGCCCGAGACTGCTCCGTAGGCCATCGGCGGATGGGGACCTGGGAGTCCCAGAGGAAGAGGGGATTTTACATCGGCGGCGCTCTGTGATAGAGGGGTATTAGGCTTCGGAGCGGTAGACACTGTTAAATTCGAACAATGTAACACTGTGAGTAACGGAAGAGGCGGAAAATAGCGACTGCTTACCTCCAGCATCCGTATTAGAGCTGCCAGTCGCATGCTCGTAGGTTGGTGGGTTCTCTATCGCATTCAAGGGAGCGTCGTTGATGTATGTGTTCGTCTAGGAACGTGGGGTAAGTGCGGGTATAGGAACTGGCAGTCGCTGGCTTGCGCACCATGTCGTCTGCGTCTTTGTTGATCATGACTGCGCTCTCCTTTGCTGGTATATAAGGGACGGGGTGAAATCAAATCGGTGGGTGTGTCAGGATGACTGGACTGGCCGTCCACGCAAGCAGCAGCAAGCAAGAGGCGGTGAACATGCCTATTAGGCAGATCCGCAGCAACACTCCACACCTGAGTTGGGCTCGAGTTGGAAGACAGGCTTAGTCATCTGAGGTCAAATCTGCATCACGTGCGAGACCGAGATGCGATCGGTTTTTTTCTTTTCTCCTTCAGTCGTTTTTTGGAAGTGGCTGCTTTTCACCCTTGTCCTCCCTCTCCCATCTTCCCCTTCCCACTCCTCGACGTCGGATTCTTTCGATTTAACTTGATTTCAGTTGCTCCGCACGAATTATAAAACAATATGGACGGCGCGTCGTCTTCTGGTCACCAAGAGAGCATGACATCAAGGGATTAGTACGTGCCGTCGCTCTTTGCCCTTTGTTCCGCGCAAGCTCTGTCTGTTCCGTGTTCATTCTACCGAATTATCTTTCATCCTTCTTACAAGAAAGAGACTCATCGTATCTTTCTTCTACAGCTATGCCGACTCGTACGCACACTTCGGTACGTCTGTGTTTCACTGGTCCCACGATTTATATCATGACATATCAAAACGCTGCTTCGATGGTTTCCATTATATCCACGTCGTGCTCCCTCAGGCATTCACGAGGAGATGCTCAAGGATAAAGTCCGCACGCTCTCCTACCGCTCCGCGATCGTGAACAATGCGCATCTATTCAAAGACAAAACTGTCCTCGACGTCGGATGCGGAACTGGTATCCTTAGTATGTTCGCTGCCAAGGCGGGCGCAAAGCAGGTCGTCGGGGTACGTAGCAGTGCTTTGTTCCCTTCCAGGACCGTTTTGTCATTTTTTTCCCATCCGGGTGCATTTGTGTTGTGTAGATCGACATGTCGAACATCATCGATCAAGCTGTCAAAATCGTCGCGGCGAACGGGCTTTCGGACGGTGAGCATACTCGCACCCTTGGGAGGGACGCCGTCTGCTTCTGTTGGTGTTAATCGATTTTGCTCAATCATCAGTCATCACCCTCGTCAAGGGCAAACTCGAAGAAGCTGTGCTCCCCATCCAAGAGTTCGACATCATCATCTCGGAGTGGATGGGCTACTTCCTGCTCTACGAGTCCATGCTCGACACTGTTCTGCTCGCTCGTGACAAGTATCTCAAGCCTGGAGGCCTTATCTTCCCCGATCACGCGATGCTCTATCTCGCTGCCATCGAGGACCAGGAATACAAGGAGGAGAAGATCAACTGTGTGTCGCGTATCTCCTCGTTCGGTTCTGTGAAGATGTTAATCCGTTTGCGGATGGCCCAGTCTGGGACGACGTCTACGGGTTCGACTACTCGTGCATCAAGGACATCGCATTGAGGGAGCCCTTGGTGGACACTGTCGAGCTGAAGTCTGTCGTGTCGAACCCATACCTCATCAAGGTACGATTTTACCCTTATCGTCACACGCTCCGTTGACTGATTTTTTTGTCCTCAGCATATAGATCTTACCACCGCAAAGAAAGAGGATCTGGATTTCACCGCGGCCTTTGAATTGAAGGCAACGCGTAACGACTGTATGTCTTCGCTGGAATCGCACTCACCTGTCGTTGCTCACGTGTATGTCAGATGTACATGCCTTCCTCGCATGGTTCGACGTTTCGTTCGACTGCACACACAAAAAGGTTCAGTTCTCGACCGGGCCCCACGCGAAGTATACCCATTGGAAGTACGTCCTCCTGTTTTTTTCTACGCTCGCACCAAAGCCTGATCTTGCGTTTCGCACCGTAGGCAAACTGTCTTCTACACGCCCTCGACGCTCACGATCTCGGAAGGCCAATCGATCAAGGGCACGTTGAAGTGCTCGCCGAACGCGCGGAACAACCGAGACCTCGATATCACGATTGGATACCAATGCGGCGACGAGCCAGAGACGGTCGTGGAGTATAAGATGTGCGTCTTCGTTTCTCCCGTCTGCCGTGCATCGGCTCGCGTCTCGTCGGAATGGAACAAAAGCTGACCGGTCTCAGGTCGTGATCCATTTGTACCCTCGCCATTTCCCTCTTTGCGCGCGTCTTTGTCATCTTCCATTGATGCTCTCCGTCCCGTCTATCTTGTTCCCCAAAACGCCGACCCGTGTTCTCGACGCCTTCCCTCCACCATCTGCATCATCATCGCCATCGCCATCACAATCACAATCATCCAAAACGCGCGGCATCATTTTACCATGCCGAATGCGCACCCACCCCCTTCACCGACCCCCTGTGATACCTCGTCCTGCGGGAACAGGTACTGAGCGTTGAGCGCTGTCGAGGGATCTCTTGTGGGGACGTACGAACAGGGTTGATGCGGGACCGTTGACAGGCTCTGTTGTTGTTTCTAATACGTGTGTACTTTGCGGGTACTTGTCGTGGTAGCTCTCCGTGATTTGAATAGAAGCCTAGAAGAAGACCGTCGAGCTGCCGCTGAGCGGTTCACCGCCTGCCATGATGATCAGCTGAAGCCTGAAAGTAGCCTGAAGCGGCGGGATCAGCTGCACTGCAGATGGGTGATCAGGGGGCGTCAAGACGGGCGGAAGGAGCTGTGGAAGCTCGGTGGACGGTATTTAGGATGAGAGGCTCGCACTGAACTCGACGCCCACGGGTGCTCTGCCATTTGCGTGAGACAAGGGCGGTCGCGTCATGCAGGAGAGTGCAGCCTCGAAAGGCCGGGCGTCTTCGGCCCTAAGGGTCTCTGGCGCACGGTGGTTACCGCTCCGCTTCTCCACTTCCGCCTCTACCCCCACCACCACCACCACCACCATGGAATCCGTCCCCGGCGACGTCCTCCTCGAAATCGCCTCTTACCTGCCCTGCCCCGCCGAGATCCTGCATCTGTGTCTGACGGCAAGCAGCCCCTATCTAATAATCCCAGAGATCGACAATGACGTCTTTCCCATTCACATCCCGCCTGCCTCGCCGCCGCCGCCGCCCAACACCCCCGCGCCCGCAACCACGCACGTCGCCGTTCGCATCGCCGATGGCCCTCGGCGCGGCGACCGCAGTCCGCGCGGATCTACGAGCACCTCACGCCCGCGCTCTACGCGTCTGTCTCCGTGCGCGGCGTCGAGCAGTGCACGACGACGCTCGACATGCTCTTCCACCACCCGCACCGCGCGCGGCACGTCCGCCGGCTGCGCGTGAGCCCCGACCCGCCCGACACCGCGCACGACCCCGCGCGCGCGCTGCGCGGGCGCAGGGCGCTCGGCGACGGGTACCGCGCCTCGGCGGCCGTGCGCAAGGCCGCGGTCGCGCTCGAGGTGCTGCACTCGTTCTGGTGGGACGGCGAGGAGCTGCCGCCGAACGACGACATGTGGTTCGCGCTGCGCGTCTTGTGAGTCCCTCGTTTCCGCCTTTCCGTGCCGCCGGGGCGCCTCATCGGTGCGGGTTCCGCGACAGCTGCACGCGACTGGCCTATGTCGGGACGACGCTGGGCTCGGTGATGCCCTCTGCGACGAGCCATGTGCGTGTTCCCTTTTGCGCGCTCTCTCTCGCGTGCGCGCACCCATCCCGTCTCTTCGCACAGCTCTACGACTTTAGCGACCTCGAGGGGTTCTCCCTCACCTTCAAGAGCGGGTTCTACCTGCAGCATTTCGCCATGTCGCGAGGCGCGTGCCGTCCCTCCGTTCCATTCCCGCTGTCAGTTTGGGCTCACCGTCCCTCGCAGAGGACCCGATTCCAGGCTACCACCGCCTGTGGGAGATGCTGATCAAGCGCTGCCCGCGCCTGCGCGAGCTCGTGCTCGACGGGATCTCGCCCGAAAACCCGGTGGACGCGCACCGGCTGACGCGCGGGCGCTGGCCGCTGCTGCGCAAGCTCGTGCTGGGCGACATCGTGCTCGACTGGCACAGCGCGGTGAACCCGGCGGCGAAGCGCCCGTTCATCACCTTCCTGGAGGAGCACCGCGCGCTCGAGCAGCTGCACCTGCTCGGGTACCAGCCGAGCGTGTCCGCGCCGGACCTGCTCGCGGCCGTGCACCGCGGCGCGCTCGCGGGCGTCGCCGCGTTCAGCGGGACGCTCGACCAGGTGCAGGCGCTCCCGCGGCCCGCGGCGCTGCGCGCGCTGTGCGTGACGGACCCGATATTGCTGCGCGAGAGCACGCCGCTCGCGGTCGCGGGCGTGCTGCAGACGCTGCCCGCGCTCGCGTCGCTCACGATCGCGTTCGTGCTCGAGCACGGGTACGACAACGGCGGGATGCTGCGCACGCTCGTCGCCGCGTGCCCGCACCTGCAGCACCTCGACCTCACCTGCGCGCGCAAGCCCTCCTTCACGATCGTGAGCCTCTCCCTCCCGCCCTGTCCCCCCGCGACTAACGCGCCCGACGACGACGGCCAGGACGCGTTCTCGCGCACGATCCGCCCACTATGCAAGCTGACCTCGCTCACGCTGCGCATCATCAAGTCGCCCGCCGAAGAGCCCCTCGCGCAGTGCGGCGCGACGCTCGCGCGCACGAACCCGCGCCTGCGCGCCTTCTCCGTGCAGTTCACCGCCGCCTCGGGCGCGCACGCGCTCGCCGCGCCCGCGCCCGCGCGCTCCTCCGGCGCCGGCTCGGGCACGGGCGCGGGGGCGGGCGCGGCGCTGGGCCCGGGCGTGCGCGAGGCGGCGGACTTCGAGCTCGCGACGGACCACCACGGGCTGCCGGTCGCGCTGCGCGTGCACGAGCGGCGGCGGCGGCGCGGCGCGTGGGCGTGGCGCGGCGGGTGGGCGGTCGCGCGCTACGCGGTCGAGATGCGGCCCACGGGCTTCCCGGGGCGGCGCCGCGCGGGGCTGGCGGGGCTGGCGGGGCTGCTGGTCGAGCGCAGCGCGGCGGGCGAGGAGACGCGGCTGCTGTGCTCGAGCGTCGTGCTCGTTGCGCTCGCGATGTGGAGCTGGGCGGCGTTTTGAGAGACGGCGCGGCGGGCCCTATACTGCTTTTTGACCGCATCTTAATTTTCCTTCTTGTTGTTGTTGTTGTTGTTGGCGCTCGGACAGACGGCGCGTGTGCGCGTGGATATAGACTAGTTTATGAGTCCCCCGTTCAACCCTGCTCGATCGCAGTGGCGCCGCCGAGCGCCACCGTGCACACGCGTCCCAAAGCAGCCACCGACGCTCCGTTCTCGACCCCCTGAGTAGGGCCCCAAAGGGGAGACACGATCGTCGGAGCCCTCTTGTCCAGTTCTTGTCCTCACGCTCCCGATCTGGCGCGGCGCGCGTCCCGGCGGGCCACCCATCGAGCCATCGAGCTGCCTTCCACGCCCAAGTCTAGTAAGTCCTCAGCTCGCCTGTCGTCGAGCGTGGCCGGCCCTGCGACTCCCTGCGAGCACTCCTGAATGACACACGGTGCCGCGATCAGCGTTTCAACGTACCAACGTCCCAAGCACACGCGAGACAACGGCCGACACCAATAATAATAACCATATTCCCTACAAGTACACACACGAGACCCTCCAAGGGACGTCCGAACGAGACGCGCACCACGAAAAAGGTGCGCCAGAGTGCTCGCACGGCGCCGCCCTAGCTACCCCCGCCTCTCGCCCCCTCCGCGCGCCGCCCCCGCGCGCGCCTCCTCCAGCGTGCGCAGCAGCACCTGCGTCAGCCTCGCCTCCTCCCGCGCGCTCCCATGCACGAACGCAAACCCGTCCGCCTCCGCCTCCTCGACCCCGCCCGTGCCCGTGCCCACACCCCCACGCGCGTGCCTCACCTCCCCCGGCCCCAGCTCGAGCCCGAGCCCAACCCCGCCCCCGAGGCCCACATGTCCAGGATAACCCCCGTCCCCAAACGCGTCCTCCTCGCCTTCACCCTCGCCCTCGCCCTCGCCCTCGTTCGACCCGTACGCGCTGTCGTGCGACGACGACGACACAGACGCGAGCGGCACGAGCGGCCGCGCCGACCCCTTCTTCTGCACGCGCGGGCGCGCGCCCCCCGCCCGTTGTCCCCCGCGGAGCCCCACGCGCACGCTCTGCGCCCTCCGCCCCGCCCGCCCCTGCGGACGCGGCGACGCCGACGGGAAGGTCCCGTCGGGCGGCGGCGTCGGCGGCAACGCGAGCGGGAGCGGCGTGCTGTAGCGGTACGACTGGCGCGGGGACTGCGGGTGCGGGTGCGGGTGGAGCGGGAGCAGCGCGGGCGAGAGCGGCGGGGGCGATGCGAACGGGTCGTGCAGGTGCGTGAAGTCCTCCGACGTCATCGTCTGCACGGACGCGGGCGAGAGCGGGCGCGACGACGAGGGCGGGCGGGGCGCGGCCGCGTGCGCGCGCCAGGCGGGGCGGGGCGCGGGAGCGGCGGGGGGAGTGGAGGGGGAGCGCGGTGGGCGAGTGGGTGGGAGGAAGAAGAGGGCTGCGGCGAGCGCGTCAGGAGCGGGCGGGCGGGATGACCCCGAGAGAGAGAGAGACGCACCGTGGGACGCGAGCGAGGTGAACACGGCCCACAGGACGGTGAAGAGCGCAGCGGGGACGCGGAGGGCGTCGTCGCCCGGCGGCGCGGCGGAGAACGCGGCGGAGAGGACGGCGGCGACCTGTGCGACGCCGAGGGCGAGCCAGATGGCCGAGAGGCGTCCCGAGCCGGGCGGGTCGACGTGAGTGTGGAACGCGCGGGCGCGGGATCGAAAGTAGAGGAGGTCGGAGAAGGTGAGGGCGGGGCAGAGGAAGAGGAACCAGAGGAGGGCGGGGAGGGCGGCTGCGGGATAGGGGGAGTGGAGGGCGGGTATCACGATGGAGATGATGGTACCTTGGCGGGCGGTGAGAGGGAGGAGGCGAAAGAGTGAGGAGCGCGACTTACAGGACGTGAGAAGGAGGGCGAGGACGATGGAGGAGAGGCGGAGGCGGTTGAAGTCAAAGAAGGTAGAGGACGTGATGGGCTCGACCAGGGCACGCTGGTTGAGGAGGTATATTACAACAGCACCGACTGTGCGAGAGGTGAGGCTCTGGGAGCGCGACAGCAGAGGCTACGCACGTTCAAATTTAAGACACGCGAGGGCGATCTGGCTGGCGAGGGCACGGTCGGCCGAGCGGGAGGGGTTTTGCGCGCGGATCGCGAAAGCGGAGAGGCCGAGGGCGGCGGAGAGGAGAGCGAGGAGAGCGAGGGATGCGAGTATGAAAGCGGCAGAGCGGCGGTGAGCGAAGAGATCGCGGGCGGGTCGTGAGCGGTGCAGAGAGCGAGAACGAAGGAAGGTGGCGAGCTGGATGGAGAGCAGGGCGAGGGAGAGGGTGGGGATGGCGAGGAGGAGGGCGGGGGGCACGGGGTGGGAGGCGGACATGGAGACGGGTGGGCGAGGGCCGGGTGGGCAAGGGGCAGGGGGTCAGAGCATGGACGGGAGCACGGACTGAGGCACGAGAGGGGTGGGCACGGAGGACTTATAGCGAGGGCTGGTCGACGAGAAAGGGAAGAGCGCTGCCTATTCCATGCCAAGTGTCCGCGCCCCGATGCGTGCTCGGCGTGCCCCAACATGCCTGCCTCGGCCTCCCATTCCGCCGCTCCCATTCGGAGCAGCCCACTCGGCCTTCAATTAACACTTTCACTGGTGGCGCGCCGGGCGTCCTGTAGCCATGACACTCTGGAGGCCATGACGTGGACAGATGGGGGCGCGCAATGATGACGGTAGGGGATATCAGGGCGGTGGACGGGCGGTGGACATAGAACAGAAGTTGTATCAAGCGGTTTCAATGAATGACGACTGTGGGCGCGCACCTGCTGTGTTTGCATCAGCCTGGCCTGCACGGGGCAAGGCGGGCCTACGCAACGGAGCTCTGGCTGCAGAGGGAGACGATCTGCGGTGGCCGAGAGCCAACGACGAGACGGGAGTGTGTCCCAAAACGGACCCGTCGCGTGCACAGACTGCTGACGTATTCCCACCACTCCAAGCCGCACTCGGCCGACACTCTCCCTCTCCTCCTCCCTTCACCCTTTCCCCTCCCCCGTCCACACATCCACCGTCAACATGAGCTGGTCAGGGTGCGCGCACACACTACCTCTACCCCGCCCTCGCCGCTGATGACTCTGCAGATTCAAGAAGTCCATGAACAGGGCGGGCACAACCGTACGCTCTCTACCCCGCCCCGCCCCGTCCCCGACTCCGACTCTCCGCCTCATCACCACCCTCCCTCCCACAGATCCTGCAAAAGACCGGCCAGATCGAGCGCACGGTCGACCAGGACTTCGCCACCGAGGAGGCGAAATACAAGCAGTGCGTCCCGCATCTTACGACCTCCCACTCCGGGCGCACGCATCCCTTACGTTACCCGCCGCCGCCGCTCTCTCTCCCCCTCTGCCCGTGCCTAGATTCGAGAAGGAGTGCCAGGCCCTGCAGAAGGACGGCAAGGGATACCTCGACGCCATGCGCGGTCAGTCCTCGCTCCCCATCACCCCATACCATATCCTCCGCCCCATCTGCCTTCCCACACCCGCGCTCCGTCCTCGCCGCCGACCGAATCTGACGCCCAGCCCTCCCTCCCTCCCCTCCCCCCTCGCTCGTGCGCGCGGCGTGCCACGCCTCCATGTCTGTGTGCCTCGTGCGCGCGCGCACACAGCGATGACCGCGGCGCAGCTCCGCCTCGCGGAGACGATCGACACCTTCTACGGCGCCGCCGACCGCACCTCCGAGGGCTCCATGGCCGCGCACGCCTACAAGCGCAACGTCGAGGAGCTCGACAACGGCATCGGCCGCGAGATGGTGCGCACACCCCCCGTCTCCCCTCCCTCACCCCGCCCCCGCGCCGCGTCGCGCGCCCGCGCTGATGGCCGCCCCAGGACGTCCCGTACCGCACGACGATCATGGAGCCGCTCGGGAAGATGAACGCCTACTTCCCCATCGTCAACGAGCACATCGCGAAGCGCAACAAGAAGGTCCGTCCCTTGCCGTCCCCTCTCGTCTCCCTTCTTGCCCCCCGCGCGGTGCGGCGCGCGTGACATTCGTCTGTGTTGTGCGTGCGTGTTTGTGTGCAGCTCCTCGACTACGACTCGGCGCGCAGCAAGGCGCGTAAGCTGGCGGAGAAGCCGAGCGACGACCCGACGAAGCTGCCCAAGGTGCGTCCCGCCCCGCGCCCTTGCTCGCGCGCCGCGCTCACCCCGTCTGCTCGCGCCCGCCCACCCCCACCGCGTGCGCGCCGCGCCGCGCCGCAGGCCCAGCAAGAGCTCGACGACGCGCGCGAGGTGTTCGAGATGCTCAACGGGCAGCTCGTCGCCGAGATCCCGCAGCTGCTCGACCTCCGCGTGCCCTACTTCGACCCGAGCTTCGAGGCGATGATCCGCATGCAGTGCAAGTTCGCCGAGGAGGGCTACGAGAAGCTCAGCAGCGTCCAGCGGTGCGTGCGCACCGTCTCCCCGTCTCCCGTCTCCCGTCTCCCGTCTCCCGTCTCCCGCCCCCGTCTCCCTTAGGCTGACGCCACTCCCTTCGCGGCGCGCGCGCGCGACAGTTACTTCGACGACAGCGTGCGCGACGACTACGCCGCGGGCCAGCTCGACGCGCAGGTCGAGGGCGTCCTGCAGGAGATGCGCGAGCTGTCCATCTGCGGCGCAAGCTGAGGCGCCCGAGCGTGCGCCCGCGCCCGCGCGCGGCGCGATTGGGGGGTCGTGCCGCGCAGCGACGGGACGGGACGGAACGGGAGGGCGAGTGTATTACTATCTGCCACCATTCATATGCGCGTGCACATGCATAAGTGCGTAAGTGCATAAGTACGTGCATGCGTGCATGCGTGCATGCGACGTTCATACGTGGACTGGACCGACTTTGGAGGGGGGGAAGGGCGTTTCTGGGCCCTGTTTAATGCATCTGTTTCAATCATCATCTGGAGCCACCACACCGCAACGCAACGCAACGCATCGCATCGCAGCTCACGACGAGGCTCGAGCCGCGCGCCCCCACGCCAGTCCCATGTCCGATTCGATTCGATTCAATCCGATCCGAAAATGATTACACGCGAAGCGCCCCCGTATGTGCATATGTGTGTGTGAGTGCGCGAGTGTGTGAGTGTGGGGGCGCCGCCGCAGGCAAGATAAATACACGGCGGCTGCGCGGCCGCGCCTCGGCCAGCCGCGCAGCACGTCTAAGACAACCAATCAACCAGTAAACGAACGGAAGCAAGCGCGCGTGCGCAAGCGTGACACGAAACGACCCGACCCCCGCTATCTACTTGCGACCCCCCCCTTCCGTAAAGGCTTAAAGGCTCAGAGGGGCGCGGGCGCGCCGGTGTCGCCGTCACCGTCGTCGTGTCCTTCGTCGCGGTCGCGGTCGCGGCTGGCGATCTGCGCCGCGCGAGCCTGCGCCTGTATCGGCTCCGAGAAGTGCTCGCGGAGGCGGCTCTCTGCTTGGCGGCGGACCTGCGCGGGAGACAGCACACAAACAAAAGTCAAAAGACGTGAGTGCGAAGAGGTAAGGGGACGTGAGCGGGTGAAGGGGCGGGTGCGGACCTCGTGCATGATCGTCCCTGTGAGTTGGAGAAGCGGCCCGACGAGCCGGAGCTGGATGGCGATCCACCTAGAGAAAGCAGAGCGAAAACGAAGGCGATCAGCGCGCGGACGGCGGGAGTGAGATAAAAGGAGGCGGGGACGCACGCGCTCGCGAGCATGACGAGCGTCAGCGCAAAGTAGAGCGGGTTGAAGAGCACGAGCATCGCCTCGTTCCAGCCGAGCACGACGAGCACGCCGTACATCCAGTACGGGATCTGCGCGACGCTCGACACCGTGCTGCGCTTCGCCTCGACGTAGTACGCGTCCGCGTCGCGCCGGAAGCGCGCGCCGAGCTCGAGCGCCTTGCTCTCCGTGAACACGACCAGCGACGCCGCGTAGTCGAGCTCCTCTTCGGGCACGCCGCTCTCGCCCTCCGCGGGCGGCTCGTACGCGAGCGCGGGGTCCGTCGGCGCGATTTTCGAATAGAGGGGGACGAGCTCCAGGGTCTGCGACCGGCCGGGGTTACGTGAGATGGAGTCAACAGCGTACGTAGGGGGGCGTACCTGGTCCTTCGCCTTCTTGAACGCGCCGTCGATGTCGTCTTCCGGCTTCCACACGCGCGGGACGCCGGCCTCGTCGTACCGGAAGCGCTCTTCGAAGTACGCGCGCAGCTTGCCGAGGATGACGCTGTCGGCCGTCTGCTCGTCGACCTTGGCGCGCAGGGCGAGCCACGCGCGCTTGCGGAGGCTCGCGAGCGCGAGCGCGTTCTCCTCGTCCGTGCAGTCGAAGCCTGTCGTGAAAAGCGCGTCAAGGCGACGTCGGGGGCCGGCATCGACGGACGGTTTGATAACGTACTCTTTGCCTTGGCGAGGTAGCTGGCCTCGGCCTTGTCGAGCGTGTCTCTGAACGTCCGCAGGACGCTGTCCCACATATCTGGGGCGGCCTTGTTGAGAATGAGGTCGACGGGCTCCGAGATCTGCTTCTTGAACGAGCGCTGTCGATTCAGATCATCAGCACACGCCCCACCCTCTCGCAACACCGTCACCCACCTCGATGGTGTTCACCATCTTCTTCGTCTCGTCCTTCCTGAGCTGGTCCGCGACGCTCCTGACCTCCTCCCGCAGCAGCCCGAGCTCTTCCTCCCAGTTCCACGCCGCGTCCTCCTCCGAGACGACCGCCTCCTTCGCGCCCTCGACGAACCGCGCCTCGCACCGCCCGCGCGCCTTGCCCACGACGTCCGCGAAGCTGTACCCCTCGACGCGCATGCCGTCCAGGATCTCCTTCTTGAACGCGACGAGGCTCGCCTTGTGCAGGTTCTTGAGCTGCCCGACGAAGAGCGGCGAGAGCGTCGAGTCGAGCGCGGCGATCAGGTCCGCGCGCTTGCGCTTGTAGACGCCTTGATGGTACCGTGACGCGTCGCGGTCGTACCTCGCTGTGCAACAAGACGCGTTCAGCCCTCGCGCGTTGGGGCGTGGCACGCGGACTTACATAGGGCTTGGGTGCGCCAGGTGCGCATCATTTCGCCCAGGCCTTGGATGACTTTGCCCGCCTCGACGGGCCGCTTCTGGGACTTGGCCTGCTCGTTGAACTCGGCCAGCGCACCAGTGGAAATTTCGTCGCAGCGGAATTGAGCCAGCAGCTCCTGCTGGGTCGGCAGATCCAGATCCTTGTTCGTTTGTACTTGTTCCTGCAACACGGATGCGGTGTCAAATTACGCCATGAGCGATCGCGGTCCACGCACCCAGATACCCTCCATGTAGAAAGCGACGCCGTCTGCTGGGATGCGCTTGTGGTACGCGGACCTGAAGACGTAGTCTTCTTTCGTCTTGTCGACAAACCTCCGTCTCATCGCCTTGACCTCCTCCTCGAATTTATCCGCCGCCAGAATTTTGTGCGGCAGCGCGGAGAACGAGAGGTCAAAGTAATCGGACAGCTTGACATCCTGCAGCTCCGGGGGTTTCGACAGACTCTCCCAGATGCGCTGCAAGTCGGCGGTCAGCGTGGCTTGCAGATTGGCCAGCGGCGTCGTGCCGATGTGGTCGCGGATGACAAATAGTAAGAGGGTACGTTGGTTGGAGCTAAGACGTGTTGCAAGCTCAGCTCTTCATGAAGCATGTCAGCACGGCCGCGAACACATACCTGTCCTGGGTCTTCTTCCCGAAGAGGCCGAGATTGACCTCGAAAACGGTCTTCAGCAAGCCCATGTTGGCACCCTGGTACAGACCAATCTGGTGCTCCCACAGGTTGACCAGGAGGACTTCTGAAGAGGCCAAAGAGAAGAGAGCAGATTTTCGCTCGAAATCCTAGAAAGGCCATTGCCATATATATGTCCAGCGTCGTCTGAGAGGAGCCGAAATTACGACAGACCTGGTCTTCGCCTCGCTCCCGCCCGTCTGTGCCCTCCACATCCATGACCATGACGTTCATGTCTTTGCCTTTACACATCCAGATACCTGCAATAGCACAACGTCATTGGACTCCTCGTACTACGCACGCCGTGAAATTCCGAAAGAAGCACGCGCTTCACGTGAAGGAGACGCAACAGACAGCTTGCCCCACATTGCACACCGATGCAGTCATCAAAAAGAGTGGGGATAGCGCATCGCATTGAAGGGCGTACGCCTCCGCATCAAGCTGCCCTGTCCCAGCACCGAGTGTGGGTGCTTGGATTAACGGAAGAGCAGGCGCATTCTCAACGTGACAGCAGTGCAAGCTGGCAACGTACCCTTCGTGGTCTGCTGTCGCTTTGTTTCGTCCATGACGTCGAAGTTTGTGCCGAATAGTCGGTTGAGTAGCGTACCTGTACGCGCGTTCATCGGTCGTTAGCAGTCTGGTCCAACTCTCTCGGAGACTCGGAGAGGTAGAGGGCCCGTAGCAACTACGCACTTTTCCCCGTCGACTGTGACCCGAACACCGAAACGATGTTGTAACCGAAGCCCACGTCCCGAAGGCCCCATTGCTCGATCTGACCGTTGAGTTCAGTCCTGGAGGTGCGGCCGCTCAGACAGGCGCAGAAAGATGGAGACTGAGCGAGGATACGAACGTGAACTGCTTCTCGTCGTTTATGATCTGTACTCTGTCAGAGCTCCCGGGGAGGTGAGCGTTGGCGGAGTGCCCGTTCTGCATGTTGAGCGCGACGTGAGGTGTCGGGAATGGGGGAGTGAGAGTTGCTGTTGAAGAAGGCGCGGCCGGCGCTGACATGAAGGCTATTTCACTGAGTCTTTGTAAAGATGAGAGGCGCGGGTGCGTGAAGGACTGTGGACGCAAGAGATGGCGATGAAGGAGGGGTTTCCGCTGTGCACGCCAGACTCGTGCGGGACGACCACGACGGAGGAGCACGTGCAGCACGTGGTTTCGGGACGCGGTCGCGCAAGTGCTCCCGGTCGACACCAGCATGGGAATTCCCTCCCTTCGCTTTCTCCTGTCACCCATCTGTCACCTGATGCCTTCATTTACGTCTCCGACTGGAGTCCCCGGCTAGCCAATATCCCTTGTTGAAGCCCTCGCCCTTATAAACCCCGGACTGGCTCACGTCCATCGTCTTCAGCCCACCATGGACACTCACTTCTCCCAGTCACGCCTCATTTGGAATCCCATCCAACCATCTCTCTCTCGGGTTGAGGCCCTGCGTCGCATGATTAACAGGAATCGCAACCTCAACCTCAGTACGTTCACACAGACTGCATGCCTGCCTTGAACTCATCATCTGTACAGAGGGCTATCACGACCTGCACGAGTACTCCGTCTCAGACTACGCGTTCTGGGAGGATCTATGGCAGTTTTTGGCCATCATCTACTCTGCCCCTCCCACCAAGGTTTGCGTTCCTGTTACTGTTGTGCCCACAGGTGCTCACCTCTGCGCGCCTCAGATCATGACTACAGGTCATATCAGGGAGGTTCCCGTGTGGTTTCCCGGTGCCAGGTTGAACTATGCCGAGAATCTCTTGTGGAGGAACGACGATGCCATCGCCCTCACGGCGACGGGTGAGCTCGGAAAGGTCACATCCTGCAGCTTTCGACAGCTTCGCTCTCTGGTGCAGGGGATGGCGGGCGCCATGAAGGCGAAGGGTTTGCAAGTGGGTGACCGAGTCGCAGGTGAGCAGCATCCGCGGGGCCCGGGCTTTGAATCGTCCCCGGCATCAGGCCGCGACAAGCCATCTGAAGACCTGCTCTCTGGTTCTCTGAGCTCACGCGTCACCTTTTTTATAGCCATCGTCGCAAACAATGTGACCGCGGTTGTCATTGCTCTAGCCACGGCTAGCATCGGAGGAATATTTTCTTCGACCGCAACAGACATGGGAACTCAAGTAAGACCATGCTCGAGACCCTCGCATTCTCGCATTCTCACCTCGTGCTTCATATCATAGGGGATATTAGATCGCTATCGCCAAATCAACCCGAAGCTGCTTTTCTCAGAAACCGAGGTGGTCTATGCAGGAAAGACAATCGATCTTCTCCCCAAGATCTCTGCCGTAGCCAAAGATCTAACCACTCATGGCCTTGAGCACGTCATCCTTCTGCCTAGTGTCAAGACGGGCGATGAGGTGCATGGTGCCGCTCTGAGCGACATTCCGAAGGGGTATGAACTCCTATTTTGTTTCCTCATCGAGAAAAGCTAGATTGACTATTAACAACTTCGGTCAGCACCTCGCTTTCTGAGTTTTTGGCGGCGCGCGATGGCGACCTCCTGACCTTTGAACAGCTTCCGTTTGATCATCCATTGTATATCCTTTACTCTTCTGGCACTAGTGGCCCTCCCAAATGCATCGTCCATTCCACCGGCGTACGTACTTGTCAATCTCGGGTATGACCGACGCCAGATCTCGCCCCCATCTGCCTCGTTTACAGGGCGTGCTCGTCCAAAGCAAGAAGGACATGACGATCCATTTCAGTCTAGATCTCGACGACACGTATTTTCAATACACGACGGTACACGACTTCCTAGATTCGCGCTCAGACATCCCTGATGCTTGTTTAGACGGCTTGGATGATGTGGCCATACATGCTCTCTGGCCTCTCGTGCGGCGCGCGCCTTATTCTGTACGATGGTTCTCCTTTTTATCCGGACATCAAGACATATCTCAAGTTCGTGGATTCTGAGGGGCAAGTCCACCGTGTGTCAAGGTTCTGAACGAGATCATCTGACGTCCCAGCTCAGGATAACACTGCTAGGCACCAGCCCGCGGTTTCTCGCCGAAGTCCAAGGCCAGGGTATCCATCCTCGTAAATGATCCCCGGCTTGTACATGGCCTTAGTGATGACATGCTCATATCTGATGTGTCTGTAGTCGATCTTGGTCGATTCGAGGCCCTTCGCACAATCGCGTCCACCGGTGCAGTTCTTACGTCCCCAATGTTTGAATGGGTGCAGTCCTCTTTCGGACCCAAGAAGCACATCGTGTCTTCCTCAGGGGGTACCGACATATGCGCTGCGTGTGAGAATGGCTTGTTTGCGTGTGCTCCTTAATCTCGCTAATACGGTGGACTTTATTCACTACCGCAGTCGTCACCAGCGTTCCGACGCTGCCGGTATATGCGGGCGGTATATGTCTGCCTGAGTCCCAGCGTCGTTCGTCGCTCACGCCAATTTCTCAGAGATACAGGCCAAGGCTCTGGGCATGAAAGTGGAGGTGTTCGGCCCGCTTGGCGACAACATCGAGCACACCGGACAACCGGGCGAGCTGGTCTGCACACGTCCGCACCCTTCCATACCCGTGCGATTCTGGGGCGACGACGATAAGGGGTCCAAGTTCCTGAAGGCTTACTACGACGTGTATCCCGGTACGTAGCGTCCTCCGCAGACCACAGCTCTCGCCCAACCGTGCGTGCTGCCAGGGGTCTGGCGCCAGGGCGACTTCATCGCGGTAAACCCGCGCACGCGCGGTCTCGTCATCTTCGGTCGCAGGTAACCAGCACCCGTTTACCATGCCCCTATACTCGGCCCGCCGCTGACCCGCGCGCGCGCTCCGGCTTTGCAGCGACGGCGTGCTGAATCCGTCGGGCGTGCGCTTCGGCTCGGGCGAGATCTACACCGTGCTCGAGCGGTTCTCGGCGCTGATCGACGACTCGATATGCGTGGGGCAGCGCCGCCCCGCGGACACGGACGAGCGCGTGCTCCTGTTCATCAAGATGCGCGCGGGGCACAGGCTCACCGGCGACGTCGAGCAGGCGATCCGCGACGCGATCCGGAAGGCGCTGAGCGCGCGGCACGTCCCGAAATACATCTTCGAGGTCGAGGAGATCCCGGTTCGTCTGCGTCGGCCTCGGCACACCGCAATGCGGCGGTGGCGCCGACGACACCGACAGCGCCGCTGAATCGTTCTTTTCTTTTTGGTTTCCTGTGCAGTATACCGTGAACAACAAGAAGATCGAGATCGCCGTGAAGCAGATCATCTCGGGTGTGGACATCAAGCCGAGCGGGACAGTCGCCAACCCGGGCTCGCTCAAGCTGTACTACAAGTACCGCGACCTCGAGAGCCTGGTCGGCGCGAGAGCAAAATTGTAGAAATCGAAGGCGGTGGTGGTCTGGAGGCTGCGCATTGTATTTACGTAGGTACAGCACCGTGTGAAGCTGGACTGCCGCACACGATTCTCACGCCTGATTGTGATTCAGGACGGTGGGGCCTGGGAGTCTGTTCCGCAAATTTCTTCCATTGAATACTGCAAAGGGCATGCGTGCAGCTACAGAATGGACTCATGGGAAGCCGAACTGCCTTGGACGGATTGCGGGGTGGTCTGAAATTTGTGACGGTCAGAAAGAACTGATGAACGAATGGTACGCGGAGGACTTGCTTCTTGTGCAGCTTGCGGGACAGTCTCTGTCACCGCCGGGGCTTGCTCTACTTTCGCTGTGGACCCGTCGATTCCCATCCGGCGACGTTTCTTCGCCAACGACACTTCTCTGAATTTCGCCAGCGCCTCAGACAACCTCTTCTTACTCGTCTTACAAGCGCGTTGGTGTAGGGTAAGCCCTCCAGGCTTTGAGAAGGCTCGTCCACAACAACAAACTAGCCCGAAGGCTGACGGCGATTCCATTGTCGGCTGTGTGACGGATCAACAAGGGATACGACAGAGGCGTGTTCAACAACTTACAGTACTGCACACCTTGTTGTAGTTTGTGGGCACAAGGCGTAGGTCCCGTCATGCCCTTTAATATCACTCTCGAGTCACAAACGCTACGCGATGACTCTCCGATTCCACGGCTATCATCCGGCTAATGGACTCCTCGATATCCCTAATGACTGTGGGATGTGCAGCGCAGCTACGTGCAGCTACGAGAAGCACCATACTCAGGATACATCGGGACATTCTTCCCCCTCCTGTTTAAATGTCTGGCGCATGCATGATTTCTATTCATAGTGTCTGAACCCCCGTTGTATCTCTGATCGACCGAACTCAGGGTCGAGCTGGAATCTGAATGCAGGCTGCTAATTCGCCTCGTCGACACCAGTCGACGACTGTGAATGTCTGCACACGATGGTCCCACAAAGCCCACCGACCGATGCTGTGCAACAACCCAACGCAATAAATAATGCTCGCTAGTAAAAGACAAGTGCCATACGAGGTATATGATTGAGCAAGGCGGAGCGGGGCATGGACGTGACGACTGGAATGACATGTGCGTAGGCTGTCGCGGGCGAGTCCACAAGCAGAGGCGTAGGATATGTGTAGTATCAAGGTAGCCGTAGGCATTACGGATAACGTAGTCCGCGGCTAGGGTACGAATGTGCACGCGCGCCGCACGCTCTGCAGTGTGCGGACACGACGACGACGGGCAAAGTGTGGAGGGGGGGGGGGGGGGGGGCGGTAAATGTTGGTCAGCACGAAAGCAAGGGGGAAAGCGACCGCGGTGACCGGTAACCGAGGAGGGGATGGTGAATAAAGTTATAGAATACGATGATGAGCTGAAGCAGACCCGAGTATCACACTGATCAAACCAAATCAGCCTGATGGAAATGTATGAGCACCTGCGGCGTAAGTAGACCGACACCTGGATAAAGTAAAAAATGAAGAGAGACTCTATATGCTGCGCGGATATGGATTAATGTTCGTTACGGGTCAACAGTGCGCTCTCTCTGACCAGACGCGGAGAGACGGAAAGAAGATGGAGTATCCCGAAGGGCAGGAATTTACCGGCGGCCCTTCTTCTTCTTCTTGGCGCCGTCAATCACGGCGCCTGATTCGGCGACCATGCGTCTGAGTTCGCCGCTTTCACTGAGAGCGCGAATTTCCTCGATGGAGCCTACTGGCTTGCCACCGACGAGAAGGATCGGCAGAGCACTCGAGGATGTCAGACGGTAGAGCAGGGGAACGACGACATCCGCGTCGGCTTCGCGAGGGTAAAAGGCGTGAGCTGAGACGGAAACACAAGGCAGAGTAGGAACGCGCGAGCGTACCTCGCTGATCGACCTCGAAGACCGTGGGTGAGGGGCGTAACTTCATGTCGTAAATGAGATGCTTAATCTCGCGTGAAACTGGGGAGTGAAGCTAGGTACACCCGAGAGTTAAGTATAGCTGCGGCTGGGCTGTCGCTGATCGGCGGTGCCACACCACGACGCACCTTTGAAAATAGAACAACGGGGTTTCGCGTCCAGACATCGTTCACCACCTCTGCGACCTCGGCAGGTGCTCTGGGACTACGGGTGTCAAAGTCCAGGACGAGCTGGGGGTCGATGGGGAGGGAGGGATCAACGGTGATGGGAATGACGTTTTGTGGCAAGGCTGCCATGAAGCTGGTGACGGCCGCAAGTTCCTGGGGAGTGTCTAGGGAGACTTGGGGACGCTGGCTGACGACCTGTGCCGCGGCCTTTCGATGCTTCATGACATAGCTGTTCGCGACGTGTCTCCACGGGGCATTGTTCTCGTCCGACTGTTTGAGGGCGATGGGGGCGATCAGGGAGGGTTGCGCGACGAGGAAGATGTAGAGGGAGAGGACGATGAGCGCGAACAGGGCCAGGAACGTCGTGCGCTGACGGCTTTTGCGCGGGTGAATGATGTCGACGAGTGACGCGAAGGAAGGGCTGGGGGAGAAGCGTGGGGAGGAATCGGAGGAGTATATAACGGGGAGCGGGAGAGAAGAGGAGGGGGACATGGCCGGGAACAGGTGGCGTGCAGAGTCGGTGCGGCGATGGGCCACCGAGAAAGGACTGGGCTTATAAGAGAGCGATAGGACGATAGGCTGTCAGCGAAAAAAAATGAACGTCCAGGCTGCCCTCGCAAAAATTCCAATAAAACATCGTCCCCGGCCCCGGTCCGGCTCTCGGCCGCCCCTCCGCCTCGTCCATCCCTTGTCTTCCAACCCTTGTTCTTGTCTCTCTGTCCTCTGCGCTCCATTCCCTCTGCGATGCGCTGGCCTCGACCGTCGGAGGACCATTCGCACACTGATTGTCACGCTCCAGCGCTTCAGCGCTCTTTCTGGAGTGGCCGATATCTAGTTGTCAAACACTTATTTGGGCCACTCCTCCGACACCTCTTTATCTCTCAGGACCCCTTAGGACCACCGCATCCTCCATCTAGAGTCGGTGATACGAAGTCACAGAGCCACAAGTGCGGACATCTCCAGATAACGAACGGACCATGACGTCCACAACCCCCTACCACACACGTTTCTTGACGACAAGTACTCTCCCTCCCCTCCGGCCGGAGCGCTGGGAGGGGATAACTCCCGAATCCGACAGACCGCGTTCTCTTCTGAACCCTAAGGAGATTCTTGAACAAACAGTGGGAATTTTACTCCATTCGAGAGGCATCGGAAGCGATTGCGACGTGCGTGGAGTGCGCAGAACTCCGAGTTTACGCCCGAACACGTCAAGCCTATCAACTAAATCTCCTGTTGGAGGGTCGTACATGCACGCACTCTGATATCGATGGAAGGGGCGCGATGGCTCCTGCACATCGCACGCAGGACAACGCCTGTCCATGGAAGCTGCCAATGTCTGTAGGTCACTTCACACTTCTAGCCTCACTTCGGAGCGAGTTCAAACTCCTTCTGGCCTCATATCAGAGTATATCAACACTCTTCTGGAACTCACCGACTTTAATCTCGAACATATGTTTGTCACCGTTCGGCGTGTCTCATATAATAAACCATAAGTGGCTCGTTGTGTGACACGACGAGATGATGGTGTCCTGGACGGCCAAAGGACTTGGGGGACGGCGCCCGGCAATGCCGCGTCTCTCCGAATATCCCAATTTGGAAGGCGTTGTGGTTCGGATCGCCGACCGCCTCAGAATCTCCCAGAATACTCTTGACATCAATTTTGCAAACAGCAGGCACGACGCACGACTGACGCACGTCATTGTGCGCGTTCGCCCAGCGTCCTCACCTCTTCATGAATTCATCCGCAAGGCACCGCGGAGAACTGTCGCCTTGCCATAATGTGTGGCAGCGTGAAGGTGGGGCTGGCCAAAGTTCCTGCTGCATGCTCTAGTCATGCTCTGCGCGTGACCCTCATGAGAAATTTTGGTCTTCTGTTTAGGTCAGCATCTGGAGACTAGGTGTGCAACACAACAGGCTGTACAGATCTCACTCACTTCATACCTCCCATCAAACGTAAGATCGTAGCAAGGTGGAGAGAAGCGGTACGCACTGGTGATCAGCCGAGTCGCACGAACAGCAACTTATTGTAATCTCATGGGCGTGTATAAATACCTTCTCGTTTGTCATTGTCTGCACGCTTTCAACAATTATTCTGACTCGTATGGCGGTAACCCCCACTCTTCTGGCACGAAATCTTCGAGAGAACCAAGCACTTGATCCGGCGCTGCTGGACCTTGTGTCTCTAATTTGAGGAGATTGGGATCAGGAACCCACACAACTAGACCGTTAACACCGCCAGAACCTTGCTCAGAGCCGCATGAGTGGAATACAAAGAGAAGCGGGACATACCACTCATGCCAGCCCTTTTGCCGGCCTGCACGCCTGGTATCGCATCCTCGAACACCAACCCCTTCGCCCGCTCTTCTTGTTCTTCTGCGCTGCACATATCGCCTTCCTTCTCGCCAGTGTCGCCCTTGGCTCCGACGTTCCGCTTGAGGCAGTCCCTCGCTGCTACGAGAAAGACGTCAGGAAATGGCTTTCCATGCCCAGTCTTGATCCACTCGTCGTCCCCGCACACGACGTTGTCGCCGAACAGGCCGAACACGTCCTGCAGGTGCCCGGTCTTCATCTCGAAGTTCCGCCGACGCGATCCCGTGGCGATCGCGATGGGGATCCGGTGACGGTGCAAGTGCTGCACGATCTTGCGGATCCCTGGCAAGAGCTGGACGTGCGGCCAGCTTTGATCCTGGAGGATGTTGCGCCGGGTGAGATAGTCTTCGAGGGAGATGGGAATGGAGGGGAAAAAGGAAAGGAGGTGCGCGGCTGCGTCGCGCTCGGCTGTGCGCACATACGGATGGTGCGCGTCAATCACGGATGTGTCGACGGTGGGGATAGCGAGGGGACGTACGTTTGCCCATGAGCCCTGCTTTGATGTCCCAGGTCATCTCGGCGCCGTATTCGGCAAGGATCTCGTCTGTGAGGACGAGCACATATGGCATTAGCATTTATCGATAATTCTACAGTCGGGATTGAATGCAGTACTCGTCACGTCGGTGTACACCCGCTCCGAGTCGATCATAAGCCCTGCAACATGTTGTGTAAATATCGATGAAATTGGAACAAGTCGAACGCGAAAAGGTACCATCCATGTCAAAGAGCACATATTGGATCTGCCTTTGTGCGGCCATGATGGTCAGGTCGACGTCAACAGAATGCTGCCGTCCGCTCGAATCAACGGCGACTCGTCGGATGCGAGAAGGTACCAAGCCGAGTCCAAGCCGTGGCACAAGGAGCAGAAGCGAGAGATCTTATCAGATGCAGCGGGGAAAATATAAATGAGTAGCCGATCGTCGAAGGCGTTGACCCCAAGCCAGTTGCTGTGCGACGTTCCTGTCAGCTGTGTCGGTCTCCTTCTGTCGCTCCAGCGCTCAAAACTGGTCCCACATCAACCCCATCATTCAAGCCCGTATAGCGCCTGTAGATAAAAGCTCGGCTACCAACGTGCGCGTGAGATTTCTGCTTTTTCTTTTCACTTTTGTGTCGAAATCGTTGCCGCACGGTCTCAGCCTTCCGTTGGCAACTTCAAGTACATTCACCCAGATTCTCCCCCTCCCCCTAGCTCCCCCTCCATGCATCGTACTTCTCCTTCGGTTCGGTCTATGGACAAAGTTGACATGTTACAACCCACAGCCATTCGCGTCAGGGTTCCAACTACATCGGCCAGCGGTTCTTATACATACCAAAAGCCTACGGTGGACACCATGGACTCCAACCGCGGTATCCTGCGCCGGCGACGCATTCTGTACCCCCTCATTGCACTCACTCTTTTCTTCGTCTTCATCTTCTCTCCGCACGACCTGTTCTCCCTCCCGTCGGGGGTGAAGGACCTGGGCCTCAGCGGCTCGCTTTCGCCCGCTAGCATCTCACAGCTCGTCCGCAACAAAGCAGACGAGATCCACGGGCTGCTGTATTTTGTTGTGAACAAGCCCGACAAGATGCTGAGCCTCGAGTCGCCTGAGCTTTTGGGGCTGGACCCTGCGAAGCCGATCGACTTGAAGGTATACGAAAGTGGGGATCTGACCAAGCCCAATTGGGCCAAGAGGGTCAAAGCATTGGATGCTCAGACGCCGTTGGTTGTGTTCAGCAAGGTAAGTTTGACTATGATCGAGTCGTACGAGCAGGATTATCGTCTCACATTTTTTCTAGACATATTGCCCGTAAGTGATGAAACACGAAGAACGCCATCGGAAGCGAGTCGATGTTCAGAGTTTGGTTTTCAGATACTCGAAGAGGGCCAAAGAACTCCTTGCCTCGTATGACCTCTTCCCGCCTCCAAAGGTCATTGAAGTAGACCTCCGCGGTGAGCTTGACGCCGCTGAGAGAATTGAGCCATATGTGTCCTGATATACCCGCGTACCAATATACAGACGACGGTGATCTAATCAAAGTCATTCTCACGCGTCTCACGTCGCGCAGCACTTTCCCTAACGCGATACTCAAGGGCAAGTCCATCGGAGGCTCCGACGATCTTCAGAGCTTGCATCGCAGTGGTCAGCTCCGAGCTCTCTTTGAGAAGGCTGGGATGAAGGTTCGAGCGGACATCAAAGTAGAGGGCCAGTCGTGAGTAGGGTTGACATTGCCAATGGACTTTCACGCGGTTTTTTTCTTGTGTGTATTACTAGCAACACGCAAACGGACCTCGGGCTCAGCGCCGAACGGTCGTCATCGTGTAGAAGAATAGCTGCGTCATGTAAAACATGAATACATGAATGTCACTGAGTCGATAAATTGATTCGGTCGAGATGATTGTATAAAATAATATAGCGAGTGTTACAACAATACAGAAGAGCTAGATTACATTGCACACAGATGGTGTCCCGTCTTTCCCTGTGAACCTCGGCCGGTCCTTCTCAAAAATACGAGCCAGCGCCAGCATAAGATTGGGACGCCTGCACGCTGGGCACCGACTCTGCATTGTCCCTCGGTGCCAACTCACCCACCAACTCCAGTTCTTCCGCCCTCTTGCGGGTATATTCCATAGAGCCATGACCAAATGCTGGCACAGGCTTCGCAAAGGGCTTCACGGCAACAGCTAGGCGACCAGCGGGAATAGAAGACTGTAAAGACGATTGCGAGGGGACCGGTTGGAATGATAGCTTGTTAGAGGGAAGAAGAAAACGTGGGTAAGCGCGTGTTTTGTGAAAAGAGATGGAAAAAACGATACCGAATCGTTGAGCTTTTTGTAGTGTTTCAGGAACACGGAGACAAGTTCTATCTCCTCTACCACCCTTCCCTTTCGTTCGCGCTTACCTTCCTTCCCCTCTTCCTTCCCGCCACCTTTACCAGCGTCTTTCAGCTCATCCAGTTCCTTTTTAGACCAAGCTAAGAAGGCAACGGCTTCTCCAATCCGTGTCGATCCAGGGGCCTCGCCCGCATCGACGCCCAGCCATTTGTGTGCCAACGCAGAGTGGTAGGCCGAGCTATCCGCAAGAAATCGAAGGAGATCTGCAGACACTTCCATCTCACCTTTTTGCGCGTCCTGGCCGTCCTTGTCCTTGTCCTTCTTGAACGGGTTTCCTAGTTTACCTGATGCAGATGCGAGGCGTGCTTTGGAGGAACCGGGTATGCGTGCGAGGGAGAGAGCGGAAGAGCAGAGGTGTGCGGCTTCGAGGTGGAGTTTGGCGATAAGAGCGGTTGATGGATGAGACTTTGGGAGAGGAGGACCTGGGGCAATTGTGCTGTCATATGCAGACTTTGTGAGAAGTTTACGGATGGCAAGGGACTGTGCCGAGGCAGTGCACATCCTATTGAACGAATAGATGAGATTCAAAAATTCGCATGACGAGAGAGAAATGTATGGCCTCACTTGGATAACGCAGAACAGACCTCCTTACTGAGTTCTGGAGGCCTTTCGACTCTACTCATCCACCCCTCCTCCTTTTCCGCGTCGATGAGGACCTCATCGCCTACATACGCAAACACGCCACTGGCGCGGCACAGCAAGTTCACGGAAAATCCAAGTTTCTCATCTTTAGCTTTGCGCTCTATGTCAGAGAGGCCACGCTCATGCTCGTACGAGCCCAGTGAAACCACGGTCGACCGGGCCAAGTTTGAGAGGGCGAACCCATAGGTGAGCAATGTGAATGCAAGTTCAGTGGACAATGAAGGAAGGTTGAGGCGTGGAGAGTTGTTGAATAACTGAGCAGAGAGAGTGGTCCGCCAGCTGAAAACTGAGGACATGTCGAAGAGTAGTGGGGATAGAGCGGACGGGACCACACATACCAGGCTCTTTCGGAGAGACGATATCGCTGCTTGCGACGCAGTTCACAATGCCGTATAAATGGGGCAAATATTCGTCGAGAATCTTTCGCATGTCATGATCGAGTATGAACATTGGGCAGTGTGAACCCCACCTTGACGAGCCTCAAGTGATCCTTTTCCCCATCTGTCCGTTTACTCTCTTTGAGTACGGCGCGAAGGTTCGCGCGAACTTGCGTGCTCTCTGCGATGCTCGCATTGTATTCCTTTGAGCTGTCGGTGAAGTATTCTGCGAATGAGAAGGATCCCGTCGTAGGGAGCTCGAACGGGTAGATCATACTCATCGCTCGAGGTGAGAGTTAAGCTCAAGATTTGGCTTTCGCCGATCTCGTCAGAATCTACTTCTTGGAAGTATGATCTTGAAATTGCCAGTGTCCGGGGGACTCAGTCTCCAGTTCCTATGAGGACGCTCGAGCTGACTCGAGGTCCTTCAGGGTCCTTCCTGCCTTTATCGACTCATCCACCACCCCTAAGCGCAAAGCGCCGTCTACTCATTTTCTATCTGCCATCCGTCAAGGCTGATCCTATATCAAGCTTCAAGACCTCCAGGCCATCAAGATTTCGACACTCACAGACAATATTCACTACCGACACTTTCGGTCTGTTATCAATTCTTTCAATCATTGGTTCAGTCGTTTTTGTCTCCTGCGCATCTGCATCAAACTGACACAGAACGCAATCTACAGTTTCATTTCTCGACCTTTCTCAACTTTTCAGTGCTCCTAGTTTATGCTTTGAACATTTGACGACGTAAATGTCTTCCGTATCCATTGCTCGTAATCCGAGCCATCCATCGCCATCCCCTCTGGACAGCTTCAAATTTGACGTGATCGGCAAAGATCCTGAACTCCTAAAACGTATGAAGACAGCTTCGGCTCCCGACGTCGACTCTCGCTATCCTTCGCCAGAGCCTTTCGAGCAAGCTAGAACCGACACACCCCATCTGGCTCGCCCCACTTTATTTCAGCGCTTGGGACCTATCGACCAGATAACAAACACTGCTCTGACCGAGATTGCAGAGCCGATTCAGGATAACGCACTTCTAGCCCACCCCACTTTACAAACCCACTCTGTCTCTCAAGCTCAAGTCGTACCATCGCGTCATCAACAAACCACTATATCCGAGCCGACTCCTCGGGATTCCTACGAAGATCGTCCACGAATGCATGGACAGGAGCTGACAGCGATCAAGTCAGAGCATACTGCACCCGACGCTTCCGTATCCGACATTCGTATCGCGGATCGCTCCCACAGTGTAGACGGAACCATGCCACAGATCCCACCTTTAGTCACGCCTGGTACAATCGACGCTGACATGCCACATGCATCCGCCACTTCCCACCACTCTGTTATCCGCGCCGTTTCCATTTCCTCATCCTCCACATTTTCCGCGCCTGCCGACAATTCGACCTCTTCGACCAATTCCTTAGATCTTCTCCACCAAAGCCTTAGGCGAAGACAGGATGGACTTCCCATCATTCAAGGTCGTTATGATGAGCGAGCCGCAGCGCTGAATGCTTCGGTTGCTCAGACTCTCGAGTCTTTCCAGACCGCCGATGACCAGATCAGTGTTGTCCAGGGAGAGGTCGCTGCCATCAAAGCGCGCAGCCTCGAGATGTCACAGCGCGCGCAGCTGGTCATTTCACAGGCAGAACAACTATTCCAAGAAGCGCTTACGACGCAGAAACAGGTCGAAGCCGTTTCGATCTCTGCGACGAAAATGGCCAACGACGTGCGTAGGGCGAAGGCAGAATTTACCTCAGCGATGGAGAAATCCACGCGCATTTCACGCTACGTGCAAAAGATCATTGACTGGTCGGCCGGTCTGAGTAATAACGAGGGTCCTTTGATCGAGGACTTACGGGCGCAATTTGATCGTCATGAAGAAATCAGCACTCGACTTGCCAAGCACGAAGAAAGCCGGAAGAAAGAACTCCGTCAGAGAGCTGAGGACGAGGCTGCTGCTGAGGCTGAGGAGAAACAAAGACTAGCTATAGCCGAGGAAAAGCGGCGGGCAGAAGCCAAAGCTGCTGCTGAGGAAGAGCAAAGGATCGCAGAGGAACAGAGGATAGCTGAGGAGAAACGACTGGCAAAACAAGCATCGTTGGAGCGGGCGGAGATGGAGAGACGCGAGGCCGAAGCGCAGTTGGATCGAGAAAGGAAAGAACTCGAAGAGCGGCAACGTCAAAAAGACTATCGAGCCCGTTTGGAGGCTGTCCAGGCCAAGCAACGTCAGATTCGCGACGATGACGCAGCCCGACTTCGAGCAGAGCGGCAAGGCGGCAAAGATGGCCGAGAGCAGGATCATAAATCCAAATCGGAGAGCAAGAAGGATCTCGCCACAAAACTGACATCAGAAGAGCATGGCAGTCAGCATACAGAGGAGTCTAGCGTCCGACCGCCATCAGGACAGCTCGCGTCAACCGCACCTCCGAGCGACCATCCAGTATCGCAGCCTCCTCTCATGTCTTCTCTTTCACACGTATCGCCTCAGTCCCTTGCCACCACAGTCGCAACGATGCCCACACTCGTGCCGGCTCCGATGCCTCACATATCTGTGTCTGGTCAAGTATCAACACACACATCTAACAGGACGACTCTTGGGAATGGCTTCGTACCGGCACAAACCGAAGCTGGACGTCAGGTCGATGTTAACGTACCATATGGGTCTACTACGCTCAGATCTGAACAACAAGTTCCCAAGAGCCAGAAAGCTCCTCGCGGTTCGGGCCACCCTCATAGTGTTACAGTCAAGTCTAGTGGGGACGCATTTGCTCAGCCTGCAGAAAAGGCGCAACCTTTTACTTCTGTATCTTCGCAGGGAGAGAGTAATTCGACATACCAGCCCTTCCAAGGGGGAAAAACACAGACGACTCTCATCATCAAACAAGAGCCATCGTCCGACCCGGTTCTTACCCATCAGAGGCCGTCGCCGTCCACTCAGGTTTCACAATCGTCTGTCGTTCAGCAAGATCTCTCTTCCACTACGTGGCCGACTGCTTCTGCCCCTCTGCCCCGCCCGGAAGAGCTCAGTGATTCGTTTTCAAGGCAATCTGTGACTTATGACAGAGAGAACCGTCAGGGGTTATCGGCCATTACAACATCAACGCTACCTGCGCGGCCCGTTGTTTCTCCTACAGATGCAAGCCTGAGTCCCACCGAGCGTCGTGACCATCAAAATGCTGTACCAAGGACCCATGTGGCTCGTGACGATCGCGTTGTCGGCGATGGTGGTTGGGGTGGATTCCAGACCAACGATGATTCAACCGTTGGACAGGCATATTTCCCTCCGGTTGCGCCGTTGTCGGCTTCGCCTGATGATGCCCATCTATTGTCAGCATCCCGTAATCGTTCACGGCCGGACGATCGCACCACAGGGCGCACTTCTGATTCTCGATCCCCTCCGATTGCTCGTCCTCTGCCTGCTCGGCAGTCTCCGATGCAAGAGGCGAGGAACCAAGCTCGTTGGCGCGCGGACCATTATTCTCCGCCGCGCTCTCCACCTCCGCCCAATCCGCGCAAACGATCGCGCCCGCCTCATCCCGAGGACGATGATTTTGAGCCCCCATCTCGCACTCGCTCATGGGGGCCTCCACAATATGATCGTCGACCCATGCACGATGATAGAGACTCAAGATTCGTGACCAGACCTGACCCCCGACACTATCAGCGGGCATCACCGCCAAGGCAGGTCATGGAGAATAATTACCGGCCTGCCCAAGACAGATGGGACGATAGGCGTTTTCCTGGGGACCATGAGCCCGCCCGCCACGAAGACTATACTCAAGCGCATGATGCTCATCGCTCGCCGGAGTACCGCGGGCAGAGGGGTCCGCCCTTGGACTCTAGACTTGGATTAGCCCCACCTTCCCCCATATTAGCGGAGCCTGGTCATGACCACTTCAATGCCATGCCAGCTTCCAGTGAGCCATCTGGATCGTTGCTCTATCGAATTGGCGACACGCCCGAGCCATCGGACGCACAGTCTGCCTCCTACGATTATTCCCATTCTCGGAATTCCAGCAGGGGAAATCAAGGACGTCGGCTTCCTGCCAGCCGAGGCAGGGGAGGAAGGGTTGGAAGGGGCCGTATTCCAGGCAGCCAAGTGACACCTCAAGAGAGAAGGTCTTTCGCTACTCGCCCTCTGGGGTCGTTACACGATCGAATTCAGTAGTTATTGCTATGGTCGTGACAACATCCTGCGAGCTAAATTGTCCATGGTGTATCGTACGTTTCAATCTTTGATCTATTGCATCTAAGAGTGGTACGCGTGTTTGAGACTTAATTATTACTTGTGCAGAGGCGAGTGCTAGAGTGTGTTGCTAGGGTGGTCAAACGTGTGCGATGTTTTCTCGTGTACACCACGTTTGTCGTGCTATCGGATTCATCTTCAATTTGCATTTCGTGCGCCGACTTTTATGTTCTGTGGCTCGGCAGGAGCGTTTAGAACATGTGCGGACTCTAGTCGTCTGCACGACATGGGTATCATGTATGTCTCGATTGATCTGACAGGACAGTCTGACTCTTCCGCAACCTGCAGTGCAAAATAACAGCCTGCAGTAGCCCAGTAAGTGCACCTTCCAGGTATGGTAGAAGGAACGATCATCGTCAAGCTGTCAAGACCGGAGCCTGTCTATATGCGCCGGTTACTCGTGGTGTTTCCTTCAAAAAGTCGGCGCCAAACAGGGTCCTCGAGGTTGGATAGCAACTCGCTCTTCACCCCACTCACTCCCTTCGTCGCTCCACTTTCGCTCCTTCTAATTCACAAACGCCTCTCCATGGCACCGACTTTCGTTTACATCATGATTTCGGCCATCGTAGCTTCTGCTGCTACCGTGAACGCCGAATCACATACCATTCGCTTCAATAACCAGTGCGTACCACCCCGCACTAGCCATCTCGCTGCGGGGCGTTGACATCGTTCCTTTTTCGGCTTGGGATGAATTTTTCGTACGCGAAGGTGTGGCAAGGGAACTGTAAGTCAAAATCCCTTACCTCTCTAACAGACACGTCACTGATCGACGTGATGAACCGAAAACCTATCTAAAGCCGCAATTGATTTTCGATGGACACGTCGTCTCGAACGGGTCGGACTGGACAAATTCTGGCCCTGCGTCCTCGGGCATCGCGTGAGTATTTCTATCTGTTCTGATTAAAAGCAGACTGATATTCAGAATTCACTTGAACGGCAGCTATCTACAAACTGGTATCTAGTTCCGCTTGAGCTCATTCTCACACCTGAAATGACGCATAATTCCGTAGGCGAATGTCTGTTCAACGGAGAACACTGCGCCCTCCTGGAGATGACACTGGGAAACCCGACCTGTCCTGGTTGCGGCTCAAGCACGGACATCTCATTGATCCCTCCGTAAGCTCGCTATTTCGATATCGCAACTTTGGGTCTAATGCAAAAGCTGCATACTTTTTCCCCAAGGCATGCACTAAACGTCCCCGTATCGTTCAGGCAAGTATTACCGTGAAACTCAAGTACGCTTCGTACTGATGTCGCATAGTTATTTTAACGGGTGCGACGGACAAGGGGCCGCCTGTACGTCTTCGCCGAACAAGTATCAACACGTGTACTGACTGTTGTTCTTTTTCGATCTATGCTGTAGGCAATTCTGCTAATTGCAACACTGCCTTCTTTGTTTCGGACGACAATCAAGTACAGGTTGCTTGCCAAGAAGATAACGTGAGTTACCACCACAAGCACTCTGTGTCTCGTGCTCATCATCGCTCTCCAGGTGAACCTCCTCATCACCTTCTGTGGAAACGGCGCTACATCTTCCGCTACCAGTGAGCCGGCAGTCGCACCAACTCCTTCATCTTTCCCGACATCAAGCTCCGCCAGCCCTCACGGAACCCCTAAGCCAACTTCGAGCAGCATCATTCAATTTTCTACTATTGTTGAAAGCAGCTCGACTGCTGCAGTTTCTCTTGTAATGACAGGCCCCTCCGGCGGCCCCTCTACGGTTCCGAGCCCTACTATCCCTTCTAGCACTTCTAGCACTTCTGACCACTCTTCCACCACTGGTTCCCCCAAGACGTGCAGCCGTGTGAAGCACTCGCGTCGTAATAATGCGAGAGCTGCGCATGTCCAGAGGAACGCCGCACGGGTTCACGCCTGACCCCCCTCTTTCCCAAGCTGACGCTTCGGTTTTCATTGCTTCTGTTCTATGTTTATTCTTTAGGTTGCTAATGAATACCCCCGCGCCGCGCGCCGCGCTGCATGACCAGCTCACTGCACTTATTCACGAACCTAGAAGGTCTTACACGTTGTGGGAGCGGAGTCACGAGTTATCACAGATTCGCACACCCCGGTTTTTGTCATCTTCTTAGGATTATAGTGTCTGTTTTTCTTTGTCTGTCAGTGCCTAGAGCCTGTCTCCTGCTTTCTCAAGGTTGTCTTTGTGTTTCTTTATTGATCGCCGCTTGCCGTGCATCGGTGTTCCATAGAGTTGTTGTTATCGTTGTTGCTTCAAAACATCTGCTATGTATGCAATTACAGTGTTCGCCTATGAGCATGTTTGTCGGAGATAGGAAAGCAGCGATGAGGATGCCCGCGACGTGTCGAAAGCAGCCAGGTACCACTATGGCCACATCGATGACGTCGTTAAGAACATCCAGCTCCTCTTTTATGACCGCGATGAAAGAAATATGAAGGGTTTTCTCGGACAAAAATCGTGAAAAAATAGGCTTAGTTGGCTATAGTTGGCAATTGCTGGCAATTGTTGTGATGTGTCAGCAATTGCTGACATTTGTCGGCAATTGTTGACAATTGCTGACAATTGCTGTCCTCATCCAAGCTGTCAATTGACAGCAATTGCTGGCTATCTGTTGTTATGTACAGATTCCTGACAATTGTGGACAATTGCCAGCAATTATGAACAATCAAGCACTGAACAAGTGAGAGAAAATACAGCATTATCTCAGAAATGCCAACAATTGCCAACAATTCGAGGGAATACATGGTGAGAAATGTTCATGTCAGCTGGAATTTGTTGACTTATGACAACAATTCCTGACAATTCCTGACAATTCCTAACAATTGTTCAAGATAGTTGCCTTTTGCTCAAAAATTGCTAATTTATCATTAAGAAGGGGGGTTTTGATTGATTTTTGTCCGGCATGGTCCCTCATAAAGAACAATTTTTTTTCCAAGCCTTTGCGACACGAACGCCCTCCTAGAGTCAAATACTCACTGCACGAGCTTGACAGGCGTTCCATTTGTCTCAGGTCAGCATCTTCATTTTTTTAGGGTTCTGCGGCCGGCAGGAACGCTGAGACCATCGGCCGTCGTTTATCTTATCTCTGCGAAATCAAAGAGATCTGTATTGCCGATCTGCAAACCCCGCGTCATTATTTTTTCATTTTCTTCCCGCTTTGCCTCGAATCCGGCTCGAGTCACGATTTATCTTGGAGAGTCGTGACGGCCATGCCTGGCATTCCCCGTCTTCCTCACTTACCACCCTCCATCATCTTTGCAAGGAGCCGTACCCATTTGCTTACTGCCAGGTGGGTAGGGCATCGCTCATGCTGACATTTGGACTTACTAGGATCAGACGCACACCCTTCACTGTCAGAACTCACGCAATGGCCACCTCTTCTGCCTCTCTCGTCGACTTTGGAAAGCAGCATGTTACCAACGGATTGGGTCGCCTGACCGAAGATGTGTTCGAAAAGGGTACGGGCTCGTGGGTGACGATGAAGAGCGGCCGTCGTATCCTTGACTTTACTTGCGGGATCGGTGTCACTAACCTTGGTGCGTCCCTCTGTCTCCTTCTGATCTTTGGCGAGTGGCAATCTGAACTGGGAACGAGCAGGTCATTGCCACCCAAAGGTCAGCAAGGCGGCAGCGGACCAATGCATGAATCTCGTGCATGGCCAGGTACTTACCATCTGACTCCCATGCTCCCGAATCATGCTAACATCGCGCGCGACATAGTGCAGTATCGCTTTCCACGAGCCTTACCTCCGTCTCATTGAGAAGCTCCTCCCGATGATGCCCGACAAGTCTCTTGATTCCTTCTTCTTCTGGAACTCTGGGTCCGAGGCTGTCGAGGGCGCGATCAAAATGGCGCGCACCATTACCGGGCGGCCCAATATCATCGCCATGCAGGGCGGGTACCACGGGAGGACGTTTGGCGCGATGGCGGTGACGAAAAGTAAGACCATTTACAGCGAGGGCGTTGCGCCCCTCATGGTGCGTGCTTGCATTTGACTGGCATCGCGGCAGACTGATTGACAGGATGAATGGAAACGCTAGCCCGGTGTGTTTACTGCGCCTTATCCTTACTGGCACCACTACTCCGGCTCGCCCTCCACGAGCGAGGAGGAGCTTGTCCGCGCTTGTCTGTACCAGGTCGAGCTCGTGCTCTCGCAGCAGAGCGCACCAAAGGACACTGCTGCCATCCTGCTCGAACCTGTTCTCGGCGAAGGCGGATACGTCCCCGCGCCGACTGCGTGGCTGCAGGGCTTAAGGGACATCTGTGACAAGCATGGGATCCTGTTGATCATCGACGAAGTGCAGAGTGGATTCGGAAGGACGGGCCAGAACTTTTACATCGAAGCGAGTGGGGTGAAGCCGGATATCCTGACCATGGCGAAAGTGAGTCTTTTAGAAGCCCTGTCCTGGTAGGGCGGTGCTTATCTTTCCGATTTGAAGGGTTTGGCCAATGGGTTCCCGTTGAGTGGTATCGTGAGCAGGAAGGAGTTGACGGATAAGTTGAAGCCTGGGTCCATGGTAGGCTCGATCTCTTGTACACGACCGACCCGCATGTCTCATCTCTTGCAGGGCGGGACGTATGCTGGCAATGCCGTGTCGTGCGCGGCGGCCATTGCCGTCGCAGACGCCTTCAAAGAGGAAAACATCCTTGCCAACGTGCAGGCCAGGTGCGTGTGCTTCTCGCTCATTCCCCTTCGCATGTTTCCCGACAGGCAATGTGCTTAGGTCAAAGGAGCTCTTCGATTCCCTGAACGCTCTCCGCCAATCGGCTGCTGGCGAGCACATCCTCGACGTGCGCGGCAAGGGCCTGATGGTCGCAGTCGAGTTCGCGTCTCCCTCGCATTCCGCCTACGATCCGGCCGTTCGAAGCAACGCGCCAAAGAGCTTTGCGAGCAGGGTGTCGAAGAAGTGCCTCGAGAAGGGCATGTTCCTGCTCACGACGTCCGTGTACGAGACGGTGAGGTTCATCCCGCCACTCAACATCTCGCAGGAGGATTTGGCAACCGGGTGCAAAATCTTCAACGAAGCTGTCGAGGAAGTGGTCCGGGAGGGTTGATGAGATACGGAGAATAGCAGACAAAATGATTAACAGGCATCGAAAGTAGTGATTACTGCTCTTGTGTGTGCAATGAACGAACAACGGAATGGAGGTGCGGTCTGGATGACGCAGTGCCAAACACGGAGGACACCGATCCGACCTTGCTCCGCGTGTTCCAAGTTTGGCACGCTTTCTGTGAATCTGTCTCGAGTGGCGTCAAGATATTGCTCAGCTTGCTCGTCAGGGTGCTTTGTTCCCTCGGAGCCTGTGCTATCTTGGGCCCACCGCCCGAGGCACGTCCATCCCACAATCCCTGCCTTGTGCCCTCTTCATGACCTCTCTACTGGCGATGCTCCCGTCCATCCTCCTGCTGCTCCTTCATCTCACTGGTGCATTGGCTTACATCCCCGCGGTCCCCACGAACAACACGCAGGATGCTATCAACGGTGGTTTGAACGTTACTGACGTCTCAAGACTCTATGTGCAGTGGTTTGGAGGGTGCGTGTACTCGTCGTGGCCTTGATGGCAGTGCGGCTAACCTTTCCGCACTGTTCCAGCATTGACTCGCAGTCGGTATCATACCAACTGGTAGGGTCCGGAAGTAATGGGATTAGTAAAGTACGTTCTGTCCTAGTATCGTCTGGAGAATATATCCTTCTATTTTGCCGATAGGGCGCCCTGGTACATTTCACGGAAGAAGAGGCCAGGAACGGGATGAGTGAGTAATTGTAACGACGTCGACGCGAGCAATGGTGAATTTTTCTGGCCTTCAGCGACGACGCCATGGATTGCGCTGGTGTCCTGCGACGGCAACGCGACACACGATTCGCTCGAGGACGATATCTTCACACTTGCCCGCGGTCGAGGTGCCGTAGGAGCTGTGAGTTCATCGCCTTCGTCTACATTTACTCGCCGGTGAACAGCTCTCGCAGGTGCTCTTTTCCGAGTGGTCCGATGCATGCATCATCAATCCTGAGTATGCAAATCCAGAAAACTTCGATCAAGTGATGGATATTTTCTCGACACAGAACCTTGCGTCGGCCAGGTACGCTTCTTCTCACACCCTCCTCTTTCCGAGTCTGAGCCGAAATCTTTCGAAACAGGGTCATCGAGGGTCAGTTCGAGGCAATCAATGTTTCAACGTACGGGTCGTTTGACCCGGCCAGCCTCAACTCCTCTCAAGCTGTGATCAACGACACTCTCCAAGCAGGGTACCCTACCGCACCTGGTTATCTTTGGGCCACCTTATCCGCGTATAATGCGACAGGTGATCTAGATATCAGGAATGCCAACAACAATTCCGCAAACACTACCCCTCAGAAATCTTCCAAAACAACCCTGGCTATGTAGGTTTTCTTGCCTTGTGTGGGCGTGAAATATTCATCGGTGTTTCCTTGCATTCGGCATCTCTTCAGGATCGTCCTGTATGCCATTACTGGATGCGTCTCTGCTATGTTCTGTGTGGTCATCATCACTGGTGTAAGTGCATCTGTTCTTCGAAGCCTCATCATCGTATCCATCTTTTGGCAGGCGGTGCGTGCAATTCGCCATCCGGAACGCTACAGAGTTGTCATCGGCGGATCTGGAGGGGGAGCCGGTTATGGGAACGAAGGGCGCACCGCGGTTCTCACCCGCGCCATTCTCGACACGTTCCCCATAATCAAGTTCGGACGGTCCGGTACAGACAATGCCGATTCACATGGTGGCTTGGAGGCGAAAGATATTGAGGCATACCCTGAAGGAGAGCGCACCCAGCAATCGCAGTCACTGGAGATGAAAGATCTGCACGAGCAAGATATTGCGGATGCTACGGAGGAGGCTCAAACCGGCAAATCGTTTATTCGGGCATCTGAACCTGCGGATGTCCGAGGAGAGCCCAGTTCTCCACAGAGACGGGAGAGCCTTCCAAAACTGAATACGACCTTGGTGGACAGACCGCGGCCAGGGACAGCTGTTGGGAGCTCTGCAGGTCCCTCGCAAGAGACACCAGCCCCCGACCATCCCATGCCGGATGCTATTGGGCGAGAGACGTGCCCTATATGTATCCTCGACTTCGAGGAAGGCGATGATTTACGCGTGCTTCCATGCGAGGGCCAGCACAAATTTCACCAGCGCTGCGTTGATCCGTGGTTGCTCGAGCTCTCCAGTTCCTGTCCACTTTGTCGACATGGTACGTCCTTGCACGTGAGCATTTGAGTCATCGATGCTAATAATTAAACTGGACAGACTTCCACGCACTGGAGACAATGCTGTCTGGGTCAACCGAGGATGGCCATACGCCCATCGACCGCGGTCATTCGCCATCCTCGCCTACGCCAGGCTCTCGTTTCTCACGTTACCTACGGTTTGCACAGCGGCGTCACCGCCATGACCACCCTGACCCGACGGACCCACCGATGCCCATGGCACCGCAGACGGCGATGTAAGTAGCTCTGGGAGCGATACGCGATTTCGGACTTGAATGGCTAGACCGTTGGACTGTGCGATCCTCTATGATTTTTTTTGTCTAGTTATCCTTGATTTGCTGTACTCGATGTATCCTATGTGTGTAATCTATCTTGACCTTAGTTTTCCTGGATTTTTTTGTTGGCATTCGGGAATTTCCCACTGATTCCCTCCACGAGCGAACTGGTCCCGCCACCGATCCGATCGTTTGCCACTAAAGGCCGCTGAGCTTGTACCTTCCCAACATGGCAACTGGTTGGAGTTCGACAAACTGGCATCGACGCGTCGACGCGTCGACCATTACATTACCTGTAGACCTCAACATCGACGGTCGACAGGACTGAGCCACCTCGTCAGGGCTCAGAATGGTCTCCACTCTCGGGAAGAACATATCGGTCTCTAGGATAAATCGCTTGCTTCGTCCCCTGCGCAACAAATGTGCGAATCTTGCGTCTCTGGCGTCGTCCTCTTCTTCAAACGCGTCTCTCGTAACATACGGCTCCCGGTCTGCCACCGGCACTCCTGATGAACATCCTCCGCTCGCCATCCTCCTATCACCCAAAGCTCTCGCATCCCGCGCGCACTTGGATCACCACAGCCTGGAGAACCTCGAACTCTCGCGGAGGGTCTACGCCGTCTTGGACACGTTCAAGAACGTGCTTCAGGCCCATTTTGGTCCAGAGCCTGCTGGAAAAGAGGTGAAGATCATGAGCTTGACGGAAATGTGCGCTGAGGTTGTAGGGGAGTCTATTCAAGACGACATCGAGCTCAGTTTGTACGAGGACAGGGACGAGAGCTGCAATGTGGATGAGGACGCGGAGATGGCGATCATGAACGAATGTTACGAGGCAGTCTCTGAACAATATCGCGGGTACGATGTCTCATCTATGTGTAAGATCCCGCACTGAGTCATGCTCTTCCGTGTCTGCACAGATGGACATTGGTTTCCCATGCTCTTTCCATAGTCATGAAGACTTGTCCTCACCAGCCAACACTCGTATCGGGTCTTCTTGACATGTCGCTCTCATACAATTTACCTCGAGAGTCCAAAATCATTCTTCGTGCTCTTCTTGCGACCGCAATTTGTGCTAGTCGCCCTTCCGCCTCGCGCCCTATCTGCCATCCAGCCCACTCGTCCTACTTGAGGGAACTCTGCATAAAGTGGACATCATCCAACCTGAGCAAGGACCAAGGCTCTCACCAACCTTCTCATTACACCGAAACCGGCTTTGTTACGATCCTGGTTGATGTTCTCGTGGAAAAGGGATCTGCGGATGTGTGGAATAGCAGGTCAGTATCCAGACTGGGCCGACACATGCAGGCCACCGATTTCCCCGCCTTCGTACAGCTTCTTTGCGGCTTGGCGGAGGTTATTAGCCGACAAAGTCGTCGGAAGAAGATGAAGCGGAAGCGTGGAAAGGTTCCTGATGGAGAGTTCGAGGCCGAGAATATTCAGCTATGCGATAGGTTGTCCCGATGGACTACGGTGCTCCACAGCCGTGTTGTTCTTCTCGACTTGGATGATGACCTGCTCTTGCCGGCACAGCACGACGAGTTTGCGTCTATCGTCGACTATCTTGTTACCTCCCGTGCGCTTGGTATCCATCTTTGTGACGACGATGCCCATTCCGAATCGCCATTCCGGGAGGTTCAAGATGTCTTAGCTTGTTTGGCGACGCAGTGTCTCGCATCTCCACTCTTAGCTTCGCGCAACGCTCATGATGTCGAAGAGCTCGTGAGCTTGCTCAAGGATGCTCACCCTGTCACGAGCACCTACGACGACCTTGTCATTGCAACCTTTGCCCCCGAAGAGCCTGCTGGTTCTCCTGTTAGGCCAGTTGACCGATCTCTGCTCGGTGCGATGCGATCTCTACGAAGGTATGCATCGGCTCTTCATGAGCATGACCTTCGTGCCTTGGAAGCTTTTTTTTGGGCATGCGCACTGCGCCACTTTGAGCGCGATGTGTCCGTCTCGTCTGCTGCTGGCGGGCGTGAAAACGAACGTATCCGGTACGAGCTCATGGACGAAGTCAACACAGCGGAGCGAAGATTCTACGGATCTAGGTCTTCGATACATGATTCGTCTTCAAATGAGAACGAGGTTGCCAGCGATGGATTAGAAGGAAGCGAGTGGGAGTGGGAGGATCTATTCGGGTGCTGGGTGCGCAAGTCACCGCCAGCGAAACAGCGAGAGATGGCTCCGAACGTCCGCCCGCGGACGAGGTTATCTACAGGATCGCAACCGCTGAGAGCGCCGGCTCTAATCCGGACTACTTCCGCTTCAGCGCCCCCTCGAACTGCCGTTGCACGCAGGAGTGTCCCTGTGAGGTCGACATCCTCCCGAAAACCTGTTTCAAGGACATCAACTTCCACATCTACATCGGCTACTATCTCTATCTCTAGCAACTCGTCCACCCACTCGAGGTCTCTATCTCCCGACACTGAAGTCTCCTTGGACGAGGACGAAGACGAGGAGGACGAGGATGATAGCTACGAAGACTTTGACGAGATCCTCGCACCTAAGAAGCCGCGGCGAGAGTGGAATTTTAGGACGCTGGTGGCGGACGCGCAGAAAAATGTGATCAACCTCAGAGAGGAAAAGGCGGCGGAGAGGGCCGCTGCCGCGCGACGAGCGGCTTCGCAGACTTGGAATCTCGGAAGGGGTGTGGGTCGCGACAAGGTGCGCCGCCAGAGCGCACAAAATATGGCTGAAGAGCCTTCTTCGGATGATGTGTTAGACCTTTTGGCGTAGATGGGATACCGACATGCGCTCGTGTGCACGACATTTTTCCAATAGATTCGTTCAGTGTTCGGTCTACATACTATCGGTTATTTTCGAGTCTTGGTTGGTCGCAGTGTTTTGGATATCGTTGTATCGCATTGTAGTTGTAATCTGGGCTGACAGTTGATCGAGTTCCGCTGGCGATGCAAAGGTTCTGATGGCAACGCATAGCCAAATTGACAGATGGTGGAGACTGAGTACTTGAGTGTCCGCAGTCCATTCAAAGTACCCAACTTGACGCTTTGCTTGCCGTGTAGCAGAAGGACCCGGGCATACCTCTGCTAAGATATGCCAGGGTCCTGTAGCAGAGTGCGTCCCGTTTCTTCTTGAGTCTCTCCCCGTTCTAACCTTTTTCTTTCGTGCTTTCTTCCTCTAGTGTCTAACACCACCTACGTTCGTACTCGCCTCGCCATATCTCAGAAAGACTCCATGGCCCTAGTCTCCTCAGCAGACTGATAAATAGTCGATGACGAATCGATTGGGTGGGTCTCTATACTATCGCTCCACCGGAGTTGCAAATGGGACCGGAGGCTCACATTCAACTTTTTGAGGGCAACATACAACCGCGTGCCTCAAAAATATTCACTGGTGTTTTCATAGGCAATACTCATGTACGTGTTTTTTTTGAGAAAGGAAAATGCGTGCAAGAGCGCAAAAATGCTGAGATATTAGTCTGGAGGAAGGGATCCTCCAAAAGATGCCCCAGATCTTGCAGATCCTGGTTTCTAACTACCAGTAAGTAAAAACATACACATTGCTTAGGGTCTTTGGATGATATGAAAACAATTTTGAATCACATTTGATGTATCTCACAAGTTGCACAAAAATATTTGCGACGAGCAACGACTGAGGGCGGATAGAGTGACAGGAAGCTCGGGCTGAGTAATGATTGGTCATAATATTTTCAAACTCCGCTGTGCGCGTCTTCTCCAGACGCGACTGCCTCGAAGCTTTGAGCTTCAAGCTTCAAGCTCCGGCTGTTGGAGTTTCTTTTTGGAATGTAACAGCGTGTGACCCGATGGTCGGAAATTTTGCAACTCCCTGTTTTTGCCTGCTTTCGGAGACCCCTTTTTGTTTGCGCCTCAGCATCTCTTTCTCTTCGTTCAAAAATACGAAAAAAGACAGGCTGTATTCTAAGAAGCTAAAGTACGTATGTGCAAAATTTAGAGGGTAGAAACGCCAAATTGAGGCCACTACGAAGGAAACAAGAAACCATTTGCAACTCCGGTGGAGCGATAGTACCATGGCCCCTATCCTCATATCCATGTTCAACCACGTCGTCCCCGATCCGCCTCCCAGTGCTCCCTACGCTCCCTCCGACGTCGAAGCGACGTACTACTACTATGGGCTGCCGTCCAAGCCCCGCTTGGTCGCTCGCTCCAGCTGCGACGTCTGGATGAGGCCCACGGGTGCTGAGGCTTATCTGGTCCCCAAGGGGTTGACGCCTCTCGGCACGCATTGTCTCAACGAGGTCTGGGAGGGGACTGTCGGTCCCGCCATGGATCGTTATTTGCAGGAGAAGCAGGTCCGATGCACCAGTATGACACCCCTTCGCATCGGCACAGCTGGCCAAGCTTCCCCTCCCGCCGTCATCCTCGTAGGAGTCGATCCTGACTCTCTCTCTCTCACGAGCTCGGCATCGAGGTCGCTATCCGTTGCCGCTCCATCCTTGTCGATAATGATATTGACGACGTTCACGTCGAGATCCGCGAATCCAAGTCTACCCTCTCAGCATCAATGTACAAACCCGCCATTAGTGCTAACCCTGCCGCCCTCCTCCGCGAGCCCTTCTCCACTTCCCTCGGTCTCCCCATCTGCAACTCCAAGACGACCAACTTCGAGGGGACAGGGGGCTTCTTCTTCATCGACCGTGCCAAGCCCGGCATCCTCTTTATGCTCACCGCCAGACACATTTTGTTTTACCCCGACAAGGAAGCGAATACGCTTTACAAGTTCAAGGACGGCTCTGATGCGCCTCGTAGGGACGTCATGCTGTTGGGAGAGGCCGCCTTCAAGGCTCGTGTTGAGGCTGTTGAGGCCGCGATCGGTGCCGAGAAGATCATCATCAGGCAGCTCAACAAGCGTTTGGAGCTAGCTGGCGAGATGGAGGATGAGGACGACGCTGCTGCGGAGCGGGATGCGGTACAGCCCAAGATGGATGAGGCGAGAAAGGCGATCACGGCCTTCGAGAAGTTGCTCGCCGATGTTGACAGAGATTGGAAGGATGAGGGCAATCGGGTCATCGGCCACGTCGTCTTGTCCCCCCCCCCGTCAGCTGCAACTTCGGCGAGGATGGCTACACCGACGATTGGGCGGTTGTCCAGATCCACCCCACCAAGATCTCAAAGCTCAACTTTATCGGTAACGCTATCAATCTTGGCTCCGTCGAGGTTGACGAGCTCACCGCTTGGATGTCTCCCCACCCCGCCAACCCGAACTCGTTCGATTACCCTGGCGACCATCTTCTCAGGTGCGTCGGTACCGTCTCGGATCAGGAGATGTTCAAGCCTCCTCCGGGGACCAAAGACCACGACAATGAACCCGTCATCAAGGTCCTCAAGAACGGAAACACCTCCAACCTCACGGTCGGCCGCCTTAACACTATTCGTTCCTTCGTCCGATACCACTTTGAAGGACAGCCCGGTGAGATGTCGAGGGAGATAGCCGTACTGCCTCGCAACTTGAAGTCTGGCCCGTTCTCTGAGCCTGGAGACTCGGGATCTGTCGTCATCGACGCCGTGGGTCGCATCTGCGGCATACTCACCGGCGGAGACGGAGCCACCGACGTCTCGGACTGCACCTTCGTCACGTCCGTCAATTTCCTCGTCAAGCGCCTGCAGGATTTCGGTATCAAGGCCAACATCTTCCCCTTGCCAGCCAATCTCTGAACGCCGTCCTCTCCCCAGATCCCCAAATCCAGTCGTCCCTCTCTATGCCGTCGTTTTCCCCCCCTCTCTCTTTCTATTCTCCTTTTCCCCGTCCCCGTCCTCGCACCCGTTTCTTCTTCTACGAACCCCCCTTTTCTCTTTACTCGTCACTCCCTGTGTTCCACGGACTCGTCGTTACCAGGTATTGGGTACTTCCTTCGTATGGTACTGGGGCTCGTGCTGGTCGAGACGTGATTTCTTACATGATGCGCTATTCATTTGTCGTCTTTTGTTACTGGCGGCATGGAGACCACAAGGTCAGCATTGTCGCGAATGGCCACATGTTGCTGAGCGATGAATTGTTCTTTTGGACGCAGTTTCCCATTTTGGGCCTCGGTGAACTGTCTAAGGAACTCGTCGGCACAGTTGTCGGTACCGTAGCCGAGGTGGGTGGGTTGAGGGCGAGCCTGTCGAGTGGCGGGTGTCCTCCGAGGTGGGCAAGGTCGCTGGGATGCACGAGGCATGGGCTGAAGGTAAGACGAGGTCGCTGAACAGGAGGATCTGGGAGAAGAGCTGGAAGGGACAACCTGGCCAGGGGGTATGCCCTTATATTTCACGACTATCATTGACGGTTCGGAATCAACTTGGACCTCACTCGCGGCAATGTCGTGGTGACAGAGTGGATGCAGTGCCCCGATCTCCGGGCTTCGATGGACGAGGCGGCGCAGAATGAAGCCAGGTTGTTGTCCAAACACGTCCGACAACCCCTCGTCCCAGACTTAGTGTGTAATCATGCATCAATCTCATTCAGTCCCTTCGGCAGCTCTCGGCCTGCATCTTTCCACGACATCATGTGACCCTCACTAGAGGCGTGGAGGCCTTGTGTTCCCTTTGGCGCCTCATCCTCTTCACCATGAGCTCCAAACCTAAATCTAATCCTTTTGCGTTGGAGGCCACCTTACGAGACCTTGCTCTTCTGCGAGCATCTGACCTCGACCTTTCTTCTCTCCTGACGACCACGGCCTCGCTGAAAACGCCTGTGCAACCAGAGGGGCAATCAGAAGTCGACATCTCCGTAGAACTCTCGTACGAGTTCGCACGGGAGGCACGCAAGGCCATCAAGATCCAAAACAGGGAAGGTGTTGATGTGCAGGGGGAACGCGTCGAGGAGGCCAGGAGCAAGTTAGAGGATGTGCTTCAAGGGCTCAAGGATGTATAAATACAATTCAAAAGGTTCTGGTGTTCTGGTTCATCTTTGTCTCACAGTTCAGCTGATCGCGAGCATATCTCCGCAAGTCTATCCGTGTGTTGGCGGCCCCTGTACAGATAATGGCACAATGTGCAACTTCCTGTGGGTCTTACCTCGTGGCAACACCATCACCGGACTCGGTGAAACGGACCACGTTGCGAAACGCCTCCCATTTCTCTGATGCTTGAAATGCTGTACTGCGACTGTGATAGGACATCGAGCGACTCAGCGAATACCGGAGGGTTTATTTGCTGATAGAAATACTGATTGACAAGGTTGATTGCATGCAAATTTGTACGCATGATCGACGGTTTCACATCAACGATATCCACTTCGGGTGTACTCGAGCTGCCTCGAGGATGCCTCGTGGCTCTCAAATAGGGAAGAGCAGGAGTGTTGGGACTCGTTATTAGTGATTGCCTTGTCCACGGATGTGCGGAACATGGACGTGAGGGTGACTCCGCGACGCTGTGCCGCGCGATGGAATGACGGAATATGGAACAAGATGGAAAGGTGTACGCGTACGGGCCAAGTTCGGACGAAGAAAATTTTCCAAGATGGAGAAGAGGCCGTACGTGAGACCGCGGGGACCGGAGTGTGGACGTGTGGAGTACGTGTGGGTGCCATTGCCTGTGCCAGTGTCGGCAGCTGGCGGGACGATGGTGCGCACAGGCACGTCAACGAGCGCATCGATAACACAGATGCCGCGACCGCTGCCATTCGCTGTCGGGGAGGCTAAACAGTGTGATAAGACTGTGACCGGTGAAGAGAAGACATGGAAATTAGCCGCAAGCGCGATAGCCCTGCTTCATAAGGACGGCACACTCGGGCGCTCCTTCCCACGCGCGCGTTCGCCGCACACATCCCTCTTCTTTTTCTCTTTTTCTCTCTTTTTCTTCACGAACACCAACGTCGACAGCGAGCACACCGACGACGACTTAGTACACGATGCTTCCCCACCCCGCAATAGCGCAGGACGTTGCGCTCTTTGCGCTGCGCATCGTCTCTCCTGCTCTTGTACTCCTGTCAACCCTCTCCATCGTGCCGACCGGACCCGCCTCACCAGCGTCACCGTCCCCCATCACTCCAGTCGTCGTCGCGACTCGCACGCCTCGTCGTGCCCTCATTTTATCCCTCCTCTCTCTTTCTTCTTTTACCTATCTTCTCGATGGGCTGGCTTTTGTTATCTTCGCCGTCATCTATAAAAAGTGGCCCTACAACTCTGGCATCGAGGTCAACGCGGTCCTCGGCCTAGTCGCATTCGCCGGCCTCGCCGCATTGGGTGCCTGGAAAGACGTCAAGGGCGTCGATGTCTGGTCTCTGAAGAGGTTGAAGGCTGCGATAGCGTTGTCCTTGATCTTGGACATCGCGCAGGTTGTCCTCTATGGAGCGTCTATTCCTGATGTTTGTGAGTTATATTTACTTGCCATTGGCCGTCTTGAACTTAGCTCACGTATCCCTTGCAGCCAAAACTTTGCTCTTCTTGTTTACTCTCTTGCACCTTGTCTTCCCGGCCTTCCGCGTGTTGCTCCTCGTGCCACTATTCTTCGCCTTGATCAGCCCTCGCGTTACCTACTCCGCAGTTTCGGTCGATGGGGCAGAACCCGGGCCGACGTCGACATCTCTTCTTTTGCCTCCAGAAGCTGGGGCATCCCTTTCGACAGGTCTGAATGCGTCTCCTGTCGACGGCAGCAAGTACGGGACTTTCCGCAGCACGGGTTCTACTAACCTCACGGCCTCGGGCCCTACTACACGCGCGCATACACCTGACCCTGCGTCTCGTATCCTGCCGTTGAAGGTAGGCAGCAAATATACAGTTTGGGACAGTTGCTCATTGCTTTTTGATTACAGCCCAGCACCAAGGAGAAAGAAATCAACCTCGATCCCTCGTGGGGTGAGCTTTGGACCCGCTTGCGTCGCATCACGCCCTACTTGTGGCCCTCGAAGAGTCGTGGATTGCAAGTGATTGCTGTACGTACAGTTGCGAGTGCATGTGCATTACCAAACCGTTGAAGTTGTTTCCAGCTTCTATGTATCTTCACCCTTGTTATCGGGCGCGTCATCAACTTTGCGGTACCTGTCGTTCTCGCCAAGCTCGTTTCGATCTTTGAGAAGGATAGTGGGCGTTCGCCATGGCCATGGGTCTTTGCATACGTTGGGCTTCGTTTCTTGCAGAGCAGTGGTGGATTGGCCGCGTTGCGCGACGTGCGTCCCATTATGTGTCGATCTAACAGCTCATCCTAATCGATGCTTCACTAGGCTCTCTGGGCTCCTGTGATGCAGTATTCTGATCGCGGTATGTCTCTCAATACGTCCATGTTGCCTTGGACTCACTTGTACGCGCGATATTCTCAGAAATGTCTCAGTTGTCATTCAATCACCTACTCAACTTGTCTTTCGCGTTCCACACTCGGCGTAAGACTGGCGAGGTCCTCCGTATCTTGGATCGTGGGGCTGCCATCAACCACACGTTGGAGGTGCGCGCGTTTCGTTAATTCCCTCCCGGATCATGATGGCTGATCGACCATCAACGAACAGCTTATTCTATTCAGTGTGATTCCAACTCTCGTCGATATCATCGTCGCTCTTGTTGTTTTCACGATCAGATTGGATTGGACAGTGTCTATTGTAATTTTTTTCGTGATGTTTACTTACAGTGAGTCACGCGGGCTATTGCCCTGACAGAATATGTGCTCATACTGTATCTCTAGTTGCAGCTAGTGTGGGACTCACCAGATGGCGCACTCAGCTGCGGAGGCAGATGAATGATCGCGACATCGTACGTTTAGTTTGTCGCATGCCCAATAGCGTCCTCTCATTCATTTTTGGAACAGATCACTCGGGGAATTCATACTGATTGTTTGTTGAACTATGAAACTGTAAAGTACTTCAATGGCGAGGAACACGAAGGGGAGCGCTACAGAGATGCTCTCCTTCAATATCAGGCTCTGGAGTATCGTGTCATGCGTATGTAGTCCATTGATACTACCTGGAGGCTCATCTCTAATGTTTTTCATAGTCTCCTTAAACTTGCTCAACCTCGTCCAAAATTTCATCATTGTCAGCAATTCTTCTCGTCATTCTCAATTCATTTCTGACAACCATTTCTCATCGGCAGACTGTTGGATTGCTTGTTGGAACCCTCATTGTTGCTCAACGTGTAATCGTTGGAACCTTGGAAGCTAGCGATTTCGTGTTCTTCATCACATACCTCGCACAGGTAAGACATTTGCGATTAAAACTGGTAACCAATGTCTTACCTTCTCATCTCACAGTTATACGGCCCGCTGAACAGCCTAGGATATATCTACCGCTCCATCAATCAGTCTTTGGTTGACACCGAAAAGCTCTTGAAACTCCTCAATGAGCCTACTGAAATCAACGACAAGCCAAACGCGCCCGATCTCCTGGTTGGTGATGGCGAGATCGAGTTTGGTATGTTAGCCTATAGTAGCTTTTCATTCTCGCTCGCTCATCTTCGTCTCTAGACAATGTCAGCTTCTCCTACGATGGCCGCACGACCGCTTTGAAAGGGGTGTCGTTCAAGGTGCCGAAGGGCAGCTCTGTTGCTCTCGTTGGCGAGTCAGGGTCTGGGAAGTCGACTATTTTGAGATTGCTCTACCGCTTCTATGATCTGCAGGAGGGTGAAGGACGCATTGCGATCGATGGGCAGGATATCCGTGACATCACTCAAGCGAGCTTGAGGAAGGCGATTGGAGTTGTTCCACAGGACTCAGTGCTTTTCAACGCAACCATCGCATACAATATTGGGTATGTCTTCCCCGCATGTTTTGACTGATATGTATGTCTCAACGCACGATGCAGATATGGCAAGTTTGGTGCATCCCAGGAGGAGCTCGAGGAAGCCGCCAAAGCTGCACAAATGCACGACAGGATCTTGAGTTTCCCAGACGGATACGAGACGAAGGTCGGTGAACGTGGCATCAGGCTCAGTGGTGGAGAGAAACAGCGTGTTGCCATCGCTCGCACACTCTTGAAGAATCCACCCATCTTATTGCTTGATGAAGCCACCAGGTGCGTTCCCATGACCGTCAAGTCTTTGTCCCGCACTGATTGGATCAACTGTCACTAGCGCACTTGATACCTCCACAGAGAGAGATATTCAGAAGGCACTGCAGAACTTGGTTCAAGGACGCTCTTCGCTATCCATCGCTCACCGGCTCTCTGTAAGTATCTCAGTTCTTGGGTCCAAAACAGTCACGCTTACGTATTCAATGTCCAGACCATCGCTTCTGCTGACTTGTAAGATCACTTTATCTCCTATCTGTGTGCTGTTCTCATTCCGTACAGGATCCTCGTCCTCAAAGATGGCCAGATCGTCGAACAGGGAAGCCACAAGGAACTTCTAGAGCAAAACGGGATCTTCGCTTCCATGTGGGCTGATCAAATCTCTGCCTCGGAGGATCCAGAACCTATTCTTCGTAAAGATGTGGTGTCAGGTTACTCAATTGAGAATGATGGTTCCGTGGCCAGGGCGGAAGACAGCACGGCAATTGGCGATGTGACTGAGGAAGCGACCGCAGAGATTTCGGATGTTGTCCAAGTGGATGCTCAGCCGACAGAATTCGCTATTATCGAAGACACGCCAATTGTCGAGGGACCAGCCGTGACAGAGCATGTTGATGCACCCATTGCTTTCCCTACGTCAGATGCCGAGGATTCCGAGCCCATTCCTGTTTCCAGCCCTATCGCCTTCCCGATCTCCAACGATGACACGCATCGCTCTTCAGTCATCAGTGACACGCCCATTCAAAGCCCAGGCGTCACATTTGTTCAGGGAATCAGCACTCCCCCTCGAAGCGGCACACCTGACCCTGAATCGGAGCCCAAACGGAAACGGATTTCCTCGCAGAACTTCCAGCGGCTCGCGCGCCGCATTTCGATTACGACTAGACGCCAGGGATCAGCATCTTCCATTCCAATCCCAGGGTTCATTCGAGATGCGTCGTTTAACCGCTCGAACACGCACGATGATAGCGCTTCGAAAGGCGACGCAGGAAAGAGCGCACCCAAGGGCGAAGCAGGGAAAACCACAGATAGTCCGGCACCGAGCATCCAGAGCGAGAACGACAAGAACAAGAAAAAGGATAAGAAGGATAAGAAGAAGAGGAAGAGCTTAATATGAACCTGACGGCGCTCGGGCGTTTCTTCTTCTGGCTTCTCTATTTTCACACCTCATCCCACACTACTCCCTGCCTGTCCCTCAATTCCCGCTTACGACTTAGTCACGACCTTTCCTATGATTCTCTCTTATGAACTCTCTCTCTGTTATACTAGTAATGACCCTACGTTGTCTTCTTCCTTCGTGCATATAGCTTTGGTAGGTGCATTTGTATAGTCTGGCTCTCCATTTGTGTCTTTTTCCGCTGTCAGTCTTCATTTCTCACACTCATCTACATGCTCCAGCGCCCATGTGTTAATCTTGTGTCACGTACCAAACGAGGACAGCCCCTAAAACCTGTGACCTGTTCTAGATTCTAGAACGAATCGCTGGATTTAGATCGACTGGATTTGAATCTGACCTTGAAAATTCTCTTGGGGTATAAAGTTTCGAGCGTCGCTTCCCTTTTGTCCCAAGGTCCGCTCCAGGTACCCCCACAATCGGCCCGTCCCTTCTGAGTTTTTCGGTCTCGGTTTCGTTCTCGTGTACAGGATCCTGGTTCCTATTGTATTAATCCTCTCCAGTCATGTCTGCAAAGGTTTACGTTGGGTCAGTCTTGCGTGTTTGTGTTCTTGCTCATGCGCGCTTCTCCTGCTCGACGGGGTAGGGGAAGTGCGAGACTGATAGTAACCCTTGTACACTATTGATAGCAATTTGAGTTGGAATACGACCGATGATACGTTGCGCCAAGTCAGTTTGATGCTTTGGTGTCTTGTTCTCTTATCCTGATTCCGTCGCGTGTTGTCGTTGTTGCTTTCAGGCTTTCTCCGAGTTCGGCCAAATCCTCGATGTGCGCTGTTCTGCCTTGCTATCTTGATGGTCCTCATGAGGATGATTGCATCGAGTCTCGTATGAGCTTGCCCGCTGACACGCTTATTCTGTGTTGTAGTCCATTGTGATGCGGGATCGTGAGACTGGTCGCTCGCGCGGATTTGGCTTTGTCACTTTCAGCACCAGCGAGGAGGCTGATGCTGCCATCAACAACCTCAACGAGCAGGAGCTCGATGGCAGGAGGATCCGGGTGAACCTCGCCAATGCCAAGGGCAGTGGTGGCGGTGGAGGGGGCGGTGGTTAGAACCATCAGTTTTTTCGTCTGCATTTTGTTCTAACATATCTGCAGGCTACGGAGGAGGTGCTTCCGGTGGAGGCTACGGTGGTGGAGGTGCCGGTGGAGGCTACGGTATGAATTTGTTGATCTATTCTACACCAGTCACTGATTGTCTTTAGGTGGAGGCCGTGGTTACAGCGCTGGTGGAGGTCAGGGGGGTTACAACCAGGGTGGCTACGGCGGTGGCGGCCAGCAGGGTTGGTAGAGGTTTGTTACAAACTCTTCCACTGCATATATTGATTTAAATTACATCAGGATACGGCCAGCAATACCAGCAAGGCTCGTACCCCCCTCAGAGCGGCTACGGTCAACAAAATGACTACCAGCAGGGCGGCTTTGGCAGGGGCGGTTACGGAGGCCCTGGCTACTAAATTTTCTTTCTACGTTCGTCTTTTCAGCACGTTCGTCTATCGCTGTTCTAATCTCCATTTCAGTGCCGCGATCCCTTTCCGCACCACCCCTTCCTCTGAATGCGGCCCTGTCTGTTCTTTTTCCTGCATTATTTTCCATTGCTTTTCTTGTATGACCCTCATCCACACGAAATCCTTTCCCAGTCCTGTCGTTTCTATCAGCACTCGTCGTTTTCGTCCTTGGCTCGCGTCGTTAGTCTCGGTTATTACCACAACACGGCTTGTACTAGTACGATCTCATCCATCTTCACTCGTGTTTATCCCATCGTGGATGGGTGTGTCATTTGACTATGTGTATTTAGAAAAATCCAGTCTGCGCTGTCTTGCATCTGATCGTATTGTTGTGATTGAGTTTGTGAATAGCCTGACTTGGGTTGGTCATGAAATTTCTGATGACTGCAACATCGAGCATGGGCACTTTGCCATGGAAGACAAGCCGTACTCTTAGCTTCAGGGAAGGCGTGCATGCTAACGGCCGTACATGGACGGTTTGGCGGACATATTAGCTCCGGGTATGCGGGTGAGCACACCGTACAGAATAGACGATAAGGAGAGCGTGAGGCGATAGTGTGTTCTTTGAGAAAAAGAGAGTGGACAATTGTGGTGGAAAGAAAGTGCTGGTAAAGATCAAGGTATCGATGGCGGAGAGCAGTGTCTGTGGGTGTGCGACCTGTCTAGGATATGACCGTGAGCAGACGTTAAACATGTCGCGTTGTAGAGTGTGCGACTTTCATGGCCCCATTACTGAGCTGCACAAGCACCACGCATGATATACAATCAATTCAAGATATGGGGCTCACGCATCCTTGAACCACGCATCACTCAACAGCTCCAAGGCAGTGGATCGTTCGCGGGGATCAAGCGTCAAGCATCTCCGTATGAACGCAGCCGCAGCCGGGATTTCCTTTTCTCCTAGGACTTTGTAATTGCGGAGAAATGCCTCTATCGTGCAAGGGGCGAACATGTCCAAGCGGAGGAGCTTGCCTTCGACCCGACGGAGAAGCGTAAGGCACAGTCGCGGTCAAGAGCAAGAAGCGTCTGCTTGATGATTCGTTGCATGAGAGCGAGGGGGAAAGAACGCCGCTAAGCCGGTGGAGTACGGCTCAAGAACATCGAGCACGATGCATAGATGAAGGTGTCGTAGATGATCATGCAGTGCTTGTAGCCCGAATGACGCGGGTTCGCCTTTTTGATCACGTAGAGGGCGTCGACCCCGCCGAGGAGTCCTCGCACGACGCCGGACCCTGACAGCGACGTACTCGACGGGGTATGTGTTTCTAGAACCGGCGCGGGCAGCACCTAGAACTTTAGGGACTTACTCGAGCGGGCGGGCGAGCCAGACGCTGGAATACTCAGCCTAGCCGAGCTTCCTCACGACCTCGAGCTGGCCGTCCTTGAGCCGCTGTCCCAGAGTGAGCGGGTAGTAGCTGTGGCCTTGCTCGGGCGTGAGCATCTGCGCACTGCAGCTTCTCGTCACAGCAAAACGCTTCGCCGTCGTCGACGTCATTGATTCAGACTGTATTGAACGACTGGCCATCGTAAGGCCTCGGAGCAGAGGATATGTGGGCGCTGAGGCGAGTGCTGGAGATCAAGGGACAGGGAAGAAAAGACGGTGAGACCAAGCGACGGAGAGGCCTTTGCAGGATACGATAGAGGATGGCAAACCTGAGCATCGAGATCTTCGTAGATGTGCTGCAGCTCCTCATCGACCTGTTGACGTCGAGTGCAAATTTTACCGGCTGTCTGTCGATAAAGGACTCTGCAGCTGGGTACTGGGCTCGAAGCTCCTTCAATCCAGTTCGGCGAGTCAACAGCAAGCCGCGAACAAACCTGCTTCGACGCCAGATATCTGCGACCAGATTTTTTTTTTTTGCCTCCCCTACCTCACTCCGAATTCAAAGGTGCCGCCATGACACGCTGCGTCGGTCGGTCAGCCGACTAATTACACGCCAACAAAGAGAAAGGAGGCCGATCATAAACCCGCGTCGAGGCCACTTATCCTACACCGAAGCACAGCCCGAGGCATTAGTAGCACCCTCGCCACGTAAGTACCGTACTGCAACACCACCGCACCGCACCGCCCCGCACCGCCCCGCACCACATCCCTACAAGACATCCGACGGGACACGCCGGCGCGCGCGCGCGCCTACAACAATAAGCTAGTACACACCCCCTAGCGCACAAATAGCTATAATCTACCCGAGAAGAGAAGAGAAACGCCGGGGGAAACACAGATCCGAGCAGGGACGACGCCGCGCAAGGGGATCGATCATACCAGCATACCGCTATCGCCAGGACAAGGCAGGCAAACAAAAAGAGAATCCACAAAGTCAGCGCCCGCAGTGTGATTCGAGACGAGGGAGAGAGGCAGGGGGACGCGAAAAGGGCACTCACGCGATGCCGGCGGTCTGGAGCGTGGAGATGAAGCCGCAGATCATGGCGGACATGGCGCTGCGCGCGATGATCTTGCTGCGGGTCGGCGCGAGCGCGGTGAGCACGCCGATCTGGATGCCGAGCGAGGACAGGTTCGCGAAGCCGCAGAGCGCGTACGACGTGATCGTGAACGCGCGGTCGGTCAGCGGGTTGCTGCCCGCCTGGATCGCCTGGAGCTCTGTTCGTGACACGTATGAGTGCCGGTGATGAAAGGAGAGCGGGGCACGGAAGGCAGAAGCAGACGTACCGAGGTAGGCGGCAAACTCGTTCTCGACGAGCTTCGTGGCGAGGAGTTGGGAGACGCGAAGGATCTCTGGACGGGGAACACCTGGATACATCGTATATGTCAGAGGGGCACGGCTACATAGCATATATGCGTAGCGAACGCACCGAGGAGAAAAGTGATAGGGTATCCGATGTATCCAAGGATGAGCTGGAGGGTCAGATGGTGGATACCAAAGCCACGGCCAATCCAGGTGAGAAGGCCGTTGATGGTAGCGATGAGCGCCAGGATGGTCAACACGTTACACCTGCAGTACGAGCGCATTTAGCTTCTCATAGGCTCAAACGTAGCAACACGGGAGATGGAACGCACAAAATCTGACCAGCGACAACGAGACCGAAGACGGAGCCCTTGGAGAACGCGTGCAACGCGCTCGCAGGGGCGTCCTTCTCGACACCGCGATCGACGACGACACGGCCGCGCGTGACAGGCTCCTCAAGCTCCGGCATGCGGACTTTGCTGATCGAGATGGATGCGGGGATACTCATGACGGAGGACGTGATCAAGTTCTGCGGGGGCACGCCGAGCGCGACGTACGCCGTGAACACGGAGCCGGCGATGGTCGAGAACCCAGAGGTCATGGTGAGGTGGAGCTCGGACTCGGTCATGAGATCGACGTAGGGCTTGACGAGACACGCAGACTCGCCCTGACCGATAAAGGGCGATGCGGCAGCGACGACGGCCTCTGCGCCAGAGACGTTCATCGTTTTGAAGAAGAACCAGGCACTTGGGGCGGTCAAGTCAGCGTCTCACCCAACAGAGATTGTCAAACGGAGCTCACAAGTTCTTCACGATCCATTGCATTACTCCGAGCTTTGGGAACGGGTCAGCGACGAGATCTGCGCGAGATCTTCACGGAGACATACGTAGAACATCATCTGCACGAAGGCAATGAAGAAGATCACTGCGGAAAGCTGACGGAACCGAGGCGCCTTAGTCCGAGTTTTGGTCGCGTGATTGGCGTACATACCGTGTTGACGAAGAACCAGTGCTTGGCGACGGTCTCAGCATCGAAGAAGAAGGCGGCGCCGACATAGGCCTGAGAGAGGAAGTCGGAAGCGAGGGTGGCCAACCACTTGAAGATGGAGAAACCGGCAGAGGTCTTCAACACGAAGAGTGCGACGGCCTGCTGCATGAAGAGTCCCACGATCACGGTGGGCCTAGGATAGATAAGATTATCAAACCCGCCGATAGACTTGGGGAAGGCGCAAAACATACCACTCGATGTGGGACCGATGTCTCGAGGATGCATAGAATCCGAGCTGGAAGAGGAAGAGCCCAAGGACAGAGATGGCACGATCGCCATAGTTGGTGTTCTAAAGAAAGTAGGCTCAACGATTTCCAACGCAGCGAAAAAAAATGCGAGCAAGAGGGGCGTACACCGGTCGTCTTGAAGCCAAAGGCGGAGCCGAAGACGATGGCGAGGAGGGCACCCCAGCCCATGGCTAGGCGGACTGAGCGAGGTAGGGTGAAGAAGGGTTTTTGGACGACGGGGACCCAGACGGCCTCTACGGGGCGGGTGACGACGGAGTGGGGGATGAAGCGGAAGGCGATGATGGCGAGGAAGAACCAGGCGAAGAGCGTCTGGACGATCCATCGATGGCGGGTCGCGGTGAGGATGGTCGCGGACACCCACCAGCCAAGAATCAAGGCTGCGAGGGAGATGAGGACGACGCGATGGACAAGGACATGATGGCGGGAGAGCCAGGATGTGCTCTCCTCGTCCCTGTCTGGCTGTGCCTCAGAGTCGTGTACGTGTGCCGCGCCCTCCTTGTCGGGGAAGGAGTCTGTGGAGCGGGAGCGCTTCTTATCGAGAGCGGGCGCGGCTTGTTCGACGGCGGGGAGCTCGTTCGACATGTGTGCAGGAGTGCGGCGGGGCACGGCGGCGGGCTGCTAAAGACTCGAGGGAGCGCTGGTCGCTGGAGAAAAAAAAACATGGCTGCGAGATCGGGCCCATAAATACGCTCTGCACCGCGACACCATGCGGTTCATCGTTTTTCGTCCCGTCCACCGCCAGATAACCCCTTGTCGGTGCCTTGCCCCAAATATCCAATTCTCCCCTCCTATCTGCCCGTCCCCGCTTTTGGTCTTTTTCCCTTCACGGTCCCTTTTCTCCCCGTTTCCTCACTTCTCGGCGACCCACTTCCCCGCCAGTGCGCCTAAATCCGGACCTAATGACTCCTTTAGGTCGCCTTCTGCGGGGAAAACGGCTTCTCTGCCACCCCCACCTGCACACGTCCGGGTCTTATCAGGTCGGGAATTCAGAGGACTTGGCACTTCAATTGGATTGCTTATGGGGAATGCACCCGCAGGCGCACGCCCCGATAGTCAGACACCCCGCGTATCACCTCGCCTAATATCTCTTTGACAGACACGAAACCCGGCGCTGCCGTGCAGATAAGTCCATCCAGCGTTTGCTCAGCCAGACCACAACAGTCGGCGATAAGGGGCCCCGGTCCACGACAGGCACTCCACGCTGCTGCACAGGGCAGGTGCCACCCTACGCGCTCCATTCGTATGAGCGCATGGATCTCATGGGCTGGTGCCCCGTGGACAGAGTCTTCTGCGAGACTATAAATTGGAGATCCGGAACCAGGGGCACAGAGCACTCGTATAGAGTTGCCAAGAAGGTTGCCAACTTTCTAAAAGCAACACGCGACGCGCGCTACACGAATTGTCAGAACGGCATCTCGCTGTGACCAGTAGATCAATTTACATACCTGTCTCAAAGCGGCAATGAATAGACGAATGCGCTCAACGCGTTGGATATCGGACAGTGCGCGCCAGCGCTTCAGGCTGTCGATGCATCATCGACGTCCACACCTGAACATCCAAAGGAAAACATTGAACCATCTCGAGCAACACAACTATGATAACACAACACAGCACGTAAAAAATGTCCGGCCCCACAAGCACCCCGTTGTCTATTACACCTTCAACGCCTTGATCGACTTCCCTGTCACGACCGCGAGCCACTCTCCCGCGGGCGTCATGTGCCCGCTGTTCAGTATCATTTGCGGGATCCGCGGCGACCACGCGATGTTCGTGATCTCGCTCGACGCGGAGTACGCCATGACGGGATCCGACAGAATCCGCTTCTTCCCGTCAGACGGTCGCGGCGAGCTCAGGCGCGAGCTCGCGTTGCGGGGCGAGGAGCTGGGAGGCAGCGAATGCGGCGCGATGTCCCACAGGAGCAGCTGGCAGTCGTCAGCTGTAGAATTTTAACCAAGCATCAGTTCACTCGCAGCGAGCTGGACGGGTCGTCGATCTACGTCACCTGCGGTGGCTAGTAGCGGGGTATCTGTGAAACTCCAGGCTGCGGCGTTGACGGGCGCTCGATGCGCCCGAAGCTCCATCACGGGGGCACCTGGACTCCGCATGTCCAAAATCTGCACGTCCGATCCGTCCATGTGGAACGTTGACATGTAGTTCGCGTCTGATGGATTGAACGCGATGCGAAGCAGCGGCGACGTGGGGGGGCGGGACCCCGCGGTCGGCGTCGTCGGCGGCGGCGGGTTCTTCGGCGGCGGGGTCTCGTACAGGATGGTGGAGTGCTCGAGGCTGCGCAGGTCGAACGCGCGCAGCGAGCCGTCCGCGCCGACGGAGACGAAGATGTCGGTTGATCCTGGCAGCCACGCGACGTCGTACACCTCGCGGTCGTGCGCGATCAGCTGCGTGACGGCGGTGGAGGTGTCGATGTTCCAGACGGTGCACGTCGTGTCTATCGATGATGTCACGACGAGGTTGGGCATCTTCTCGTTCCACGAGAAGTTGGTGAGCGGGGCGCCCCCCGACTGGTTGGTGACTTTTGATTGCTGGGCGCCCGTGAAGCCACGGCATCGTGAGCTTCAACAGACGACGGCGAGCGCGAGAGAGGGCGGGCGACATACCCCAGACAGTGTAGATCTAAGCGTCAATCTGTGCCCTCCTGAGGTCGGCTGCCTCCCCACGAAGCTCGACAGCGACGGCGATGCGTCGTTCGTGTACTCCCACACCCTCAAAGAGTCCCCCGTCGTCGCAAGCAGCTCCGTCGACGGCGATTTCTGTGTCCACTGGAAACTGGACGCCGCGCTGGGCTGCCACTGCAGGCTGGTCGCAGGGTATCCGTGGTTCGCCTCGACGAGCGTCACGAAGTCCGGGTAGTCGCCATAGTCATCCTCCACGAGCACGCGCTCGTCCTGCAGCCCGACGACGGCGATGCGGTTTCTGTAGTCTTCGGTGAACGAGGCCACCCCCAGGCGGAAGGCGGAGCGTGGACGGAGTTGGCCAGGCGCAGGCGACTTGCACCAGTCGATCGCGTGCACGGGCCCTGTATGCGTCGAGACCGCTCGGTTGGAATCAGGAGGGCGATGTTTGGAAGGCGCTGCTGCTTACATGGGGCTTCGTATTGAAGCAAGGTTGTCTGTGTCATTGAGGGTCTTGCTGTGAGACGCGTCTGGGTTGAGTACATAAAAGTGGCGCTGCGCGCGGCCTTGCCGCCGATCAGGAGCTCCTCCTCTCCCCGCAGTCGCCTCGCCACTAGCCATCTTGCCCCTTGCTATTCAGTCGATTCTAGCCATCGTAGGCCAACCTATGTACAAATAAACCTCTTCACTGCGTTGCTTTGCCCCCCTTACACCGCTTCTCTGTTCGGGCACCCTTGCATTCATCGACGTCTTCGAGAGGTCTGTTCTATTTAACCTCCCATAACCACCCCTAGTGCACCCAGTCAAAACATCCTCGACCTCCGTGCTCCCTATCTCCACCTTGCGCCCTACCTCGCTGGAGCTTATCGGTCTGCCCGTACATATGCCTATATATACTCAAGCCCTGGCAAGGCCGCCATTTATCAGTCCTGTGTGCCTGTCCACCACCAACACGAGAAAGGTCTCATTGGCGTGTATGTCCCTGCCCAGGTGCTGAGAGTTGCCTGAGAGCCTGCCCCGTGTACGGCCCCGAGAGTGTGCGCAGCATCCACATGTTATCGCTACGGACTTGCACGATGCGTGCAAGTGTGCGCAGAGGTGCACGCGTTGGCGATCGCTTGGTTGAATCTTTGATGGGCACCCGTATGGACTTGGTCTGCTTGTGCGTATGCCTTTGCAATATTTTTATCGAGACTTTTTCCTGCTCTCATCACCGGGCTTGCGCCACACCATCGAGTTGGTCTCCTCAGCAGACTGATAAATAGTCGATGACGAATCGATTGGGTGGGTCTCTCCTATATACACATCGAGTGCACTACCCACCAATCATTCATGACAACGACCCTTCATACAAGAAAATACGACGTGACCACTGAATAGATATATTCGAGCGCTAGGAGAAATACAGGGTCTCGTCTCACAATACGGCAAGGTAACTAACGAAAACAAATGCCGCAGCGAGCCCCATTAGCTGAGGTATAAGTACAGATACATACATGCATACACATTAGGATACAAGAACACTGCATCTGTCGGTCATAGAGATCGTAATCTAGATGCAAGGGGATACAGCAAAGCGACTGGTCGAGACCGCCAGAGTGAAAGCAAAACGGGGTGGACGAGCTGAACCACGTGCTGGAAAGCGAATGAAGGCTAGGCAGCGCCCACACCACCCGGCGCATAGTGTTTTTCGCCGATGGCACGTTCGTGCTCGTACAGCGGCGGTACATCCTCGACGTCCATGCGGAAGATGTGTCTCTTGATGTTTCGTACAAATGCTTTAAGTTGATACGCAGCGTGGGTGTGTGTAGGAACGGAGAACACTGAAAAGAACAGAGTCGATCATATGAGTTCGAAGGCGAGAGGAGATGCAGGGTAAGTTGAACGGACCTTGGTCAAGTTCCTCTAGCGAGAGTGCTTTTGTTTCGGGAACAAAAAGCAATGCCAGGATGAAACCGATCATGTTCCATCCGGCATACCAGCCGAAAGCGCCCTGGGGTTTAAAGGCTTTGAGAAGTCGTGGGAACGTAAATGCGATGATGAAGTTGCTGGGAGGAAGAGTGCGAGTGCACAATCAGATGTTTATGTAGAACGAAAGAAATCACACGGCAGACTTACAAGAACCACAGAACCGCGGTAGAGAACGACATACCAATGTCCCGAACATACAGAGGATAGGCTTCCGCAGAGTAGGTGAATGGCACGGGGCCCTCACCGGGGGAGTAGGCGCAGCCAAACAAATAAATGCCCAATGTCACAATCCCAATGCGAGCTTTGCTGTCTTGAGGAATCCAACTATCAAGACCGTCAGGACTAGATGGCAATCATAGCAGGGTACAAGCGAACGCACAATGCAAATCCGGTCAAGAGAAGGAAAATAGACATCAGAGGGAACGATATAAGCAAAAGATTGCGGCGGCCGAAGGTATCGATGGTCCACACAGCGGGGAACGCGAGAGCGAAATTGATGGCACCAAAGCCGAACGACGACAGAAAAGCCTGTATCCTTGTAAAATTCGCCTCAGTGAAGATGGACGAGGAGTAGTATGCGACGACGTTGATGCCACAGAACTGTTGCCTGGAAGCGAGAACCTTAGCATAGGGTGCAGATTATGTTACAGAATGAGCGAGTACTTACATGAACATGACGATGAATGAAGCCAAGGTAGCCCTGCGGTTACGTGGAACGGTGAAAAGCTCCTTGAGCCTATTCTTGCTATGAGCAAGCTCATTTTCGGTCTCCAAAAGGACGTGAATGTCTGCGTGAAACGATGAACATTCGATCAATATGGTCGAATGGATTTTGACTGACAGTAGAGATCTCGAGCAGCTTGGATAGGGTGACGGCGTAACCGTGCGAGCGATTCGTAGGCCTTGTCGTATCGACCCTTGCCAATCAGCCAACGAGGCGATTCGGGACAGAAGAAAACTTGAGACATAAGGATCAGCGCGGGGATACCAGCCTGACGAAAAGGCCAACATCAAATCTGAGAACGGTATAGATATGATGGACCACTTACCGAAGCCAGCATGAGACGCCAGTTAAGACCAGTGATATGAGGTTTGTCAGGAACACGGAAGAAAATAAGGACTGAAACGTAACCGATCATGATACCAAATGCAGTCCACGTTTGCCACATCATGACCAGAGCACCGCGAATGGGAGAAGGAGCACACTCCGCAGCGTAGACAGGGACAGTCGCAGACTTTGGACCAATGCCCAATCCAAGGACGAATCGAGCAATGAACAAGTGAGGCCACGAGTTGGTTACGGCTTGCCAAATGCATGCTAGGAAAGATATGGTCGCGGTGATGAAAATCGTGCCACGACGACCAAAGTATCGATTGAGGGGTTCAGTAAGCCAACAACCAATGACGGCGCAGCACAGCTGATGTACACGGTTAATAAGTTTTGACTGCCTTTGAAGGGGTGTACGACGCACATATGGAGCGGAATTGACAAGGCCATAGATCCATTGACTTTGACTTCCATCATTAGGATCGATGCCGAACTGCCCAGCGAAGAAAAGGTTGGCACCATTGACAACGGTCTCGTCCATCTATAGAATAGGTTTGTTTTGAGTTGCATTTGCCACAGAGGATGATCATACCCCTTGAACGCAAGCAGCCATGGAACAGAGAATGACGAGGTAGTAGAGAGTGGCAGGCTGATCCCATTTGTTCGTAAGCTCTCTTCGAAGATGGACTCTGTCTTCCTCCGTGAGAAGAGGAAGGCTCTCAAAGGCGGTAGGATCCTGAGCGATCAGAGCTCCCTTCTTGAACTCTTCCGTTAGGTGTTCAAGGCCATGTACCCTGGCGAACTCCGCCCCGTCGCTGATGAGTTGCTCGTGCGAGAGGCCTGCAAGAGGGTTGGCAAGCTTGACGTTCAAGGCAGTGACGTCGTCGATCCGTTCCTCCTGTTTGTTCTCCTCGAGCGACGTGCGGGCCTTCTTCTCACTCGAAGTGCGTCTGCTGACTGCTGCTGAGTGGGACATGATAGCAGTGGAGAAAAGGGCGCACGTAGGGCGAGAAATCTCGAGCGCTGGCTCTGCCTTTTATCGTTTCTGCCACATCGGAGCTATCAGAGATCTGTGTCAGTGAGAGTGGAGAACGGGCGGAGGAGAGTGCGGAACACCGGCCCAGGTGGGGCCCCACCCCCAATTTCAGTCAGAACGTCATTTCGACGCATACGTACAAGCAACGGTTCGTCCAATGCACTTCGAGGTTGCCGCTGTTCCATACAACATCTGTTGCAGATTTCGGATACTGCGGGCAGCCGTCTTGCGATGTCTGCATGCAAAAGCCATCCTCTGCAACCAAACGGGCGTCCGACATACTATTGATAGGGGACGCTCGCTCGTCGCCCATCGTAGCTTGTCGTCGTTGGTTGCCGCTGGCTGTGGTTCGACTCCAAGATGATGTCATCATTGCAAAACTGAACTCGGCAAGTTTGCGGCAATTTCGGTCTCAGCGTGAGGAACTGCTCTTTGGCTCAGCTGTTCCAACGTCCCAAGAATCATTGGCCCCACGACGATCTACAATCTACCCTTCCTTGAGACAACCTACATGTTCTCGATACTTGTTTATACCTTTTTTTGAAAGCTCGTCTCAAAAAAGCGTCTAATACTGGTTTCGCCGGTCTCACTGATTCATAACAAGGCTGAAACCATTCATCCTCCCGCCGTACCCGCTCTTACAGAATTCTGATCTTGTCCGGATGAAGCGATGAACGAGTCAGGCGCCTTGGTCCAAACCCCGCGCTTACCTACATCCCATCCCAATACGCATGGACATAGCAATGAGCTCCTGCTCCAACCTGCTTTGGCAATGATGCCGACCCCGCCTGCCGTTAAGCTTCAAAGTTACATCGATTCGGCGGTCCTGTTTCCTAATGTCCCCAGACAAGCTGCTCTTCTTCGTGCCTTTCCCCTGTACTTCTTCTTCCTCACAAGCCAGGTCGTGGAGCTTTGTATGGCTGTCGTAGCATGTGAAATACCTTACCGTGGCGTTCCGCGTTGAGAAGTCAAGAAGCGTACAGCAACCTCACGGAAAGATCCTGTCCCAATGTCCACCCAAAGCCCACAACCTTGAGATACCAACTCGGTCGATGCGTCGGAGCGATAGACAAGGGTATACTTTCTGGGTAGATCTTTCACAAAGCGCCCAGTGTACAGGAATAAGATTTGGGGTACAAGCATGCTTATCACCAAACGCCTTTCTAGCGCGCGTGGCGGCTCCCATCCATCGGCGGTGGTGTATTCATGAGATACTGCTGTGAGTGGGAAAAGAGAAGTGCAATCGAGCCGTCTATGCAGGAGAGGTGTCACCCAAGGACATCACTTATATGAGTGTATATCACTGAGTATATGAGGTGCACACGAGAGCCCTTCGCCAGATATTTTTCTGCATCCCTTGTGACTTGGGGCCATAAGCCCTCCCCGAGGATCTCAATTAAGATGTTACGTTCAAGACTTCACGCCGTGAGTCCGCCGATCAAGAAATTACTCACGAACGGCGTAAGACGTTAACTCCGCAACACGGACTCATATAATCCAAATCGTACCGAACAGGGCACTTCAACTATGACGCGAAACACAGGCACAACAACGTGTTACAGAAAGCGGACCGATATGTACAGAGACATTGATGCAGACGAGGCTCGAGTAGGATATGTGGCGGGCGGAGCAAGAAATGCACGGGGAATGGATGGAATATAACGAATTAATGGGCAAGAGAACACAGTCGGCCAAGACAATTTTGGCGGTGATGACGAAGTTTCATCATCGATGCGGCTTTGTTGCCGCGGAGAGTCGACGTGGGAAAAGGCGAGATGATGAACCGGAGGAGGTTGGATGTCGATGAGGATGGGCCAAGCAACGACGATGGGCCCAGAGCAATGGAGCATGAGACACAAACATTCAGCACAATAGAAAACCATAAAAAGATAAAATGTCCATCAGTCGGGGAAGCGGGACACGGTGACAGCGATAAAGAGGATTGGATGGGCGGAAGTACAAGTCGGCCTAGTCGAAGAAGATATGGTCTTCAATAGTCGGGGTCGATCATTTCGATGGCGCCGCATTCTTCGCAGTGACTCCACATGGTCCTCTGGCCATGAGAACCGGCCGAGCAAGCAATACGAAGTTTTGGAATCTGAGTGCAATTTCTGATCATAGGCAACATTGCGAAAGGGGCAGAACGGAGTCGGTCAGCACAGCTCTTGAAGAATATAATGTATATGCTGTCGTCACGACCATGAGAGAAAGTTCGCTTACCCGTGATGTGCGAAAGAGTTTCTGGGCTCAAAGAGGCCGACGGGCTTTGCGGGTGCCTGCGGCGGGGGAGTTGCGTACCTCAAATAATTGTGAGAATCAGTATCAACAGTACCACCAGGGCCACCAAAGAAAGGAGTAGGATAGATATTGAATGACGGGTAGCGACCTATTAGGGGTGGGATATAACTGTAAACCGGCCGTAAGTGTCGGGATAGGGAAGATGGCATACTAGGATGAGTTGAAGACGCGTCAGAGTTCGTGCTGGCCGCGGAGTCGTGCCGGCTATGGTATTGCTGAGCAGGCATGAGCTCGTTGTCTGAACTCGACGCGTCTGACATTTCGACGTCGAAATCTGGCTCGTACGCAGGGAATGGGATGCATCTGATTTGCTTGGCCTAATATAGGAAATCCGTGAGCTGGAGCGCGTCGCGCGTAGCCTGAAAGTGAACCTACTTGACGGCCAACTTCGACAGAGTCAGAGTCGAACTTTCTTTTAATAGCCATTGTATATGAACAAGATAATGTGCAGGGGAGGGGGCTGACTGTGGCTGAGGGGGGCTCAGAGGGGGGCTCTGGCAGGATTGAAGGACCTTCGAAGGCCAATGACACTTGATCTTATAGAAAACGTTGTTTGGACGTATTTGAAGATTCTCACGAAATTAAATCAAATCCAAAAGTCCGCTTCGGCATGAATGCTCGGATTCCGATTGGCAGATGCAAGATAGATGCGCTTTTCCTCCGAGGTGCTCAGGGTCATGATGCCTAATTTGGCAGTACAAATCCGCGGTTTTCTTCGACGGTGTTACGAGCTTCGTGTGACTTTTGTCACAGACCTAGACTCTGGATACTCCGAATCAAACTCGTTTACAGGAGCGTGAGACATACCGAGCGTATACTGATGTAGCCCGTGACACTGCCTTCAGCTTCAACCCTGGCAACTGTAGGTGGCAGGCTGGGGAGTCGACTCGCCACCAACAACTTGACGCACGGCCACCAGAAACCAACTGATCTCTATCATGGACTACGTGGACCCTGCAGACGTACCCTTGCCGGCTTTCCTGGATCCCTTGCTTGACTATCTGTCTTCTGCCCTCCCTCCTCCACTATACTCATTCCTACTCACCATCTTCTCCCACTCATTGGCCATGTTCACTGCCTTGTTGAATCTAATATCGGTCGTCATACGTTCCAGACCGTGGGAGTGGGACGCTCAAACATTAATTCCGCCATTACTCAGTCTGCTCGCGGCATACCTCGCGCTGCTCAGCTTATATCGAACGGCGAGCTGGATGGTGCGGACAAGTATATGGATGCTCAAATGGGGCACAATTCTCAGCGTATTAGCGGCAGGCGCAGGATTTATGTTGGGCAACCAACAAGGGGGAGGTGGAGATGGTATAGGGCAGAGGATAAGAGCGGGAGGGTTGATCCCCGCTATATCCGGGATGTTACTCGAGTTCACGAATGGGCGAGGCAATGACGGCGACGAAGGTTCATCCTCGAGGCGCTCGCGCTCACGGACAGACTCACAGCCTCGTGAAGCTCGCCCAAAGCCCTGGGAGTCTTTCGATCGCCATCAGGAGTGGCAGTATCAGGAAAACGCACATGTGGAACAGGTGAACGTCGCGGAGGAGGTGCAGAAGTTCGTGGGGAGCGTTGCGGGCATCGTCAGTAGCAGCGGATGGTGGGAAATTGCGAAGGGAGTGAAGGACAATTTGGGGCAGTCACAGTCAGGCGAGGGCCAGGGCGGGGAAGGCATGGGCAGCAAGCGGAAACGAGCAGGTGGGAAGACCAAGGCGCAGGGCGAGAATCTAGATGAGTGACATAGTCGGGTCTGTAATCTTTCGCAGTCGTGTATCCCTTGACATCATTGTACTTCTTTCATACCTCAATCTTCATCTAATGGCGGCAGATGTCTATTCTGAGATCGGAGTTCACAGGAAGATAGATAGCAAAGAAGAAGAGAGCCGTAGCTACCCAATGCCGGCTGGTAATACCTAGGCCGCTTTCTCCTGGGCGGCCTTCTCTTGGCTGAATCGGTAGCTGGATGTACAAAAACGCTGGTTTAGTGTCGCATGTCGATATGTCAGAGAAAGGATGGTACTTCGCAATGCGCGCCAGTTGACCAAGACCTGTTGATCCGACGAAGAAATTTACCTAAAGGACGAGGTTAGGGATTCCAGCGTGGCCAATATAACTGGGTGTCTGAACGACTCACGGCTGCCAGCGAGTAGTTCACGGGCGTGATGACAAGAGAGTAGCGGACCCAGATGAAGCCCGTCGCCGTCAGCGCTGTGGGTATGAATGACGAATAGACCCGTTAGTGAAGTTCACATTTCGCCAGGTAGTGACGGACGCACCTAAGTTCTGAGACACACTCAACTTTTCCGCTGGTCTTCCCAAGTCCTTGACACCAGCAATGACGAGACACCACTTCATGAGGGGAGCCCAGAAGAAGACCGTTTTAGGGCCTAGGTGGGCAGATTCCGATGGGGTCGAATCAATTCCCCGTCCTGTCTCGGTGGTCGAAAACTTACCCGCTGGATGGTTCATGAATGACGAGAACTTGGAAGTGGCCGCGGTCGATGCTGCTCCAGACATTGTGTTGTTCGAAAAGACTCAGACGGGGGGAGGTGGGGTTTTGAAGTCGGTCTGATGTGAGAAATGGAATCCCCAGCGGCGGACGTCCAGTCAGCGTGATCTGTCGGAGCCCGGTTTGGCGCGGACGCTCGCGGACGACTGCCTTTCTTGGTCTACGTCATAACGGACATCAGGTAAGTCAGATTTCCTGTGTGTACGACGGCGACACGTAACGTATGGGGGAGCAAGATTATATTCGAGCAAGGTGCGCAGAGCATAGGCAACATGACTATTATACATACAATAAACATACACGCCCTGATGAATTACGGCCATGCGTATCAAGAATTATGGCAGCTTTGAGAAAGAGGATCCACTCCCCTTCATCCTGCCAGGGAAGTTTAGAAATAGCCAGATCTGCCTAGGCTGCGATGCCTTTGATGCGACAGTCCATGGTGGTGGTGGTGGTGCCCATGTCCATGTCGATGACTACGTCCCGAGACGATCACTGTCGTAGGCTGCTGGGCGGCTCCGTAACCCATTCCCGCACCGTAGCCTGTTCCAGTCCCATATCCCATTCCAGCAGCTCCTGTACCATATCCCATTCCAGCAGCTCCTGTACCATATCCCATTCCAGTAGCTCCTGCGCCATTTCCCATTCCAGCAGCTCCTGCACCATAGCCCATCCTGCCGACTCCCGCTCCATAACTCATAGGCCCACCGCCGGGCGCATAACGAATATTGCCCGTGCCGGTCCCTCCGCCATATCCCGTCCCATAGGCGGGAGCCCCGTTACCGCCAGGGTAGGACCCTCCCGCGACGTTATATTGTGGCGCAGAATTGTAACCTGGACCTGGTGAACGACCTCTGTAAGGAGTGGATCCTCCCGCGACGTTATATTGTGGCGCAGAAGTATAACCCGGACCTGGTGAACGACCTCTGTAAGGAGTGCCAAGGTAAACATTAGTCGTGTTAGGCGGCATGGCGCCTCCGCCAGGATACCCTGTGGATGCACCACCTGCATACGGCGAGCTGGGTATTGCAGAGGACGCTCGATTGTAGGGAGATGCACCACCGTATATTGACGTTGGCAATGAAGAAGAGTATCCACCACCCACTGTCGATTGTCCAGCGTATGGCGAGGCACCACCACCGCCGATGGGCATCGGCATCGCCGCGCCCGAGCCCTGTGAAGGTCGGGGTTGAGTAAACATATGATCATCATCCGCATAAGCGGCGTCGACGGGGTCGGGATTGGATGCGTTAAAAGAGTTGCGTCGCTCGCGAGAGTAACCCGAGCCCAAGGTGCCAGAGTCCACGTGATGGTCAAATATCCCGCATGCAGTCCCTGCAGCTGCTTCTGAAGCTGTTTGGAGTCCATATTGGTCTTGCCCTCGGCCGGTCTCTTGCCACAAGCGCTGAGCTATCCGAAGAAAGATTCATTGGCACAGGCGCGTCGACATGAAACACAGTAGATGGAAGACATACCTTCCGCGACGGCTAGTCCAATCAAAGCTTCTCTTTGCCTCGTATAGCCTCTGTTTACAGACTCGTATATTGATGCATGATGGGTGAATTGGCGATATGTTTCGTATCCAGCAGCATGCCCAATTTCAGTGGGTATCATCTGAGCAACTTGGCCCTGAAAACAAAGAATATTGAAGCTCAAGGTCGAGATAATCAGCGATGATAATAGACGTACAATGCCTCCATATGCAAGGCGGTGCCAATGTCTCGCTTCGTGCATTTCTGCGCCCATCGCCGAACCCGTTGAAAGTCGTGTCATAGCATTTGTATAATAGGAACTAGGGATATCATATTGAATACCACACAAGACGAACAGAATCGGAGCACTCACGGGTCAGCCTCTCCAGCGTGAGCTCGGTAATAGTCCATTCCAGTCCCTGCGTGCATATCGCGTTTGTCAAGTCACCATCATTGAGGAACAGAAACTCACAGCCTTCGACAGGGCGAAAGGGAGGCTCGGGCGGACGTCCGAAGCGGTGCTGGCGATACAAGTTGTCCGTCAATCGAAGCTTCATGTCGGAAGCATGCAAATGGACACACCTGCTGAGTGCCCCACCCTGGGAGATTTCTCTGATAGTACGAGTAAGCCATGAGGGCGATGTTGGTCAAGGGAGGGTTGTTTGAAAGAGGAGTGGAGTTCCCTCACGAGCTTCTTGTAAGCGGGGATTTCATTGAGCGCTTACCGTGTCGCCCTGCGCAACCTGGAGCGTTTGGGTCTTTGTGGTTCAATGGTATGGATCCACACCAGGTGACGTCACGACACAGCGTGGTGAGGAGGCCAAGCGAGTCATAGCATGGGGTCTTTAGAAGTTTACTGGAAAGCTCACAGGACCATAGATGCCGAAGTGCACAGGTGCGGAGAACAAGATTGGAGTCACTGTGGTGAGGTCATAGGAGCGCACATTTACTGAAAACTGTGGTGGTCCTGACAGCCAGAATTGCGAGAAAATGAATCTCCTCACTATTTCGATGCATTCTTGGGGATTCCGTCCCGAATACTTTCAGCTGTCTCCGAAAACAAAGTCACGACGTTCGGCAAGCCTGGGAAATCCAAAATAATCGAAAGATGCTCGACAAAAAATATTGCGCATAGCTCATCCAGGTTTGACTGTACGGACTCGCTCCATAAACTAAACCTGAACCGATTGAAGAGGCGCAGATGGCTGGAGCAAGAACGGGGTGATCTGAGCAAATTGGTGTGAAGATGAGTGTCCTAGCCCTAGCCTGCGTATCCCGGAGTTTGAACTTGGATTGAAGTCGCGTCCCGCATGCGGGGAAGGAGAGCCGAAAGTCACTTTACCAGGCGAGACTTGCTGTTTGCTTTGGCGAGACCGTTTGGGACCGTTTGCAGGCGAGAGCATCCTCGAGCTCTGCATAGACCGCAATGGCCTCCATCTTCGCTGTCCGTGCCAGAGCAGCGGCCGTTTCCATAAAGTCGCTATGGAAAGCGCGCACCCTCTCCTCGACTGCCCGCGTCTTCTCAGACGAGCTGCACCGCCCTCCTCCTCCCATCGACGACTCGACCTCTGCGCTCGACTACAAGACCTCACATAGGATACGTCTCCCACCCTTATTCACGATGAACCTGCCCCGCTCACAGAGGACCGACTCCCCTCCATCCCGCCAGGGAAATTTAGTAATACCCATACCTTCCTAGGCTGTGATGCCTTCGATGCAGCAGTCCATGATGATGGTGGTGCCCATGTCCGTGTCGGTGGCTACGTCCGGAAACGATCACTGTCGTAGGCTGCTGTGCGGCTCCATAACCGTAGCCTGTTCCAGCACCATAGCCCATTCCGCCGACTCCATTCCCATATCCCATTCCAGCAGCTCCTGTACCATAGCCCATCCCGCCCACTCCCGCTCCATAACTCATAGGCCCACCGCCGGGCGCATAACGAATATTGCCCGTGCCCATCCCTCCGCCATAACCCATCCCATAAGCGGAAGTCCCGTTACCGCTAGGGTAGTAGGGTCCTCCCGCGACGTTATATTGTGGCGCCGAATTGTAACCTGGACCTGGAGAACGACCTCTGTAAGGGGTGCCAAGGTAAACGTTGGTCGTGTTAGGCGCCACAGCACCTCCACCAGGATACCCTGCGGATGCGCCTCCTAGATACGGCGAGCTGGGTATCGCGGAGGACGCTCGATTGTAAGGGGATGCACCACCATAGACCGATGATGGCAACGACGAAGAATATCCTCTGCCCAACGTCAATTGTCCAACATATGGCGAGCCGCCGCCGCCGATAGGCATCGGCATCATCGCGCTCGAGCCCTGTAAAGGTCGGCGCTGAGCAAACATTGAATCATCTTCCGCGTAAGCGGCGTCGAGGGGGTCGGCATAGGGTGCGCCAAACGAGTTGCGGCGCCCGCGAGAATGACCCGATCCACCATGACCCGAGTCCACATGACTGTCGAATATCCGGCATGCAGTCCCTGCAGCTGCTTCCGAAGCTGCCTGGAGTCCATATGGGTCTAGCCCTCGGCCGGTCTCTTGCCAGAGACGCTGGACTACCCGGTCCAAAGAGAAGTTCATAAGCACACGCGAGACTACGGGGGACGGAAAGGGACGCACCTTCCGCGACAGCTAGTCCAGTCAAAGCCTCTCTTTGCCTCGTATAGCCTCTGTTTACAGACTCGTATATCGGGGCATGGTGAATAAATTGTCGATATGCTTCGTATCCAGCGGCATGCCCGATATCGGTGGGCATCATCTGAGCAACTTGGCCCTGATAATCAAGAGAAACAAGCTGAAGATCGGAATGAATGGAAGTGGCAATAGACGTACAATGCCTCCGTATGCAAGACGGTGCCAGTACCTTGCTTCGCGCATTTCTGCGCCCATCGCCACACCCGTTGAAAGTCGCGTCATAGCATTTGTGAAATAGGACCTGAGGACATTACCTTGATTACTGCACGGGAAGAATCAGATCGAAGTACTCACGGGTCAGCCTCTCCAGCATGAGCTCGATAGTAGTCCATTCCTGTCCCTGCAAGCACGTTCCGTTCGTCAAATCTGCATATCAAAGAAGCAGCAACTTACAGCCTTCGAGAGGGCGAAAGGGAGGCTCAGGCGGACGTCCGAAGCGGAACTGGGGTTATAAGCCATCCCGTCGATCGAAGTTTAATACCTGAAGCAATCGAACGGACACACCTGCTGCGTGCCCCACCCAGGGAGGTTTCTCTGATAGTACGAGTAGGCCATGAGGGTGATAGTGATTGGGGAGGATCGTTTGGAAGAGGAGTGGAGTGCGTTCACGGGGCTCTTGTAGCGGGAACTTCATCGAGCGCTTACCGTGTCGCCCGGAGCATCCTGGAGCGTTCAGGCCTTCGAGATTGAATGGACTGGAGCCACACCGAGTGACGTCACCACACAGCGTGAGGAGGCCAAGTGAGTCTTAGCATGGGTTCCTAGAAGTTTTACGGAAAGCGCACAGGACCGTAGATGCATGTTACGAAGCGCACAAGTTTGGACAGGAAGATTGCAGTCACTTGGCGGTGAGGTCATAGGAACGCACGATTACCGAGTACTGAGAACTTGGGTGGTCCTGACAGGCCTGACCGCCAAGGTTGCGAGAAAAAGGGTCACGATACGGTTCCACAAAGTCTTAGCATGATGCAGGCTGCGAGCACCTCCCGGAGTTGGAAGTAAGATGGAAGTCGCCGAAAACCGAAGCATGCGGGGAAAGCCGAAGAAGGCCGAAAGACCCATTAGCAGCCAGAAATTGCTGTCTGCACTGACTCGACCGTTTGCTGGCAGCACGTCGCACAAGCTCAGCACAGACCACAATGGCCTCCATCTTCGCCGTCCGTGCCAGAGCAGCCGCCGTCTCCACAAAGTCGCTATGGAAAGCGCGCGCGTTCTCCTCGACCGCCCGCGTCTTTTCAGACGAGCCGCCCCGCCCTCCCCCTCCCATCGACGACTCGACCTCTGCGCTCGACTACAAGACCTCGCATAGGATACGCCCTCCACCATTACCCGCGATGGACCTCCCCCGCTCGCGCACGGCCGAGGAGGCGGTCACCAACATCCTGTACAACACCCCGCCCCCCAGCCTCCAGCCGTTCAAGAAGTAAGTCACCCCGCGCGCACCAATGAAAAAAAAAATGGGAGATCGCCCCCGCTCACGGCTCCCCGCGTCCGCCCAGGCATGTGCTCAACTGCCTCGTCCAGAACGAGCCCGGTGTCCTCTCGCGCGTGTCCGGGATCCTCGCCGGCCGCGGGTTCAACATCGACTCGCTCGTCGTCTGCCGCACCGAGATCCGCGACCTCAGCCGGATGTCCATCGTCATCAGCGGACAGGACGGCGTTGTGGAGCAGGCGCGCAGGCAGCTCGAGGACCTGGTACGCTCGCCCCTCCTTTGTCCTCTGTCTCTCTCTCTCATGCAAAAAACGCGCTGAATCCTTTCTCTCTTTTCTTCGCGCCGTAGGTCCCCGTGTGGGCTGTGCTTGATTATACTGAGACGCGCACAATCACGCGCGAGCTCATGCTCGTGAAGGTTTCCATCCTCGGGCCCGAATACCTCGAGGACCAGCTCCTCGGCGGGCCCTCGCACGAGCCCCGCCGCGGCGCGTCCTCCTCGCACCACGACGAGCACACCAAGCTCGAGCGCGAGATGCTCCTCGCGCGCAACTTCGAGCACAGCGGGCACGCAGACCAGCAGCCCTCACCCACCCCCGCGCCGGCGCCGCAGCCGCTCACGCCGAGCGAGGCCCTGCGCATGCGCCACCAGCACCTGCAGTCCATCTCGACGCTCGCGAGCCAGTTCGGCGCGCGCATCGTCGACGTGAGCGAGAACAGCGTGATCGTCGAGATGAGCGGCAAGACGAGCAGGGTCGAGGCCTTCCTGAGCCTCGTCAAACCCTTCGGGATCATCGAGTCCGCGCGCACCGGTGCGACCTTCTCTCGGCTTTCGCTCAAGTTTTTGTTCTGACTCGCCCTTTGTTTTTTTGACTGTCTCAGGCGTGATGGCGATGCCCCGCACGCCCATCACGCGGTCCTTGGAGGACGACGAGGCGACGGAGGCCTCCGGTCCCGTCGATGCCAGCCTCCTCCCCCCTGGCTGAGCAGTGCGCCGGCCCCCACACGAGCAAAATTACCTTACTTTTGTATCTATCCGGTTCCGTTCGTCGAATGTTCTATACTTGGGATACTTGGTTTTTGAACGCCTTTTTCCGCGCGAGTGCTTCGCCCTCCGGTCAGTGTGCGTAATACCCAATCGTCTACGATCATTGCGTGGTTGGTATGTATTAAGCCAAAGATGCAGCAAGAGCGTAACTAAGCTAAGAAAAGTAATTGTCCAGAGTGTGCGCAAGAAAACAATGTATGTATGGACCCTATCGTACGCTACGTGGCAGTTGACTCGACAGCGAAAGACATAAAGAGAGTAGAGAGAGAATCCACCCAAAGAACACTACAGGCCTGAAGTTCCCACAGCGTCAAGAGAGACGGAGAGAGTCATCGAAACAGAACGAAAGGAAGCTACGCAGAGCGTGAAAAAAAAATACACGTATGTACCCCCGTCGACGTTTGTTACCCTTATCGTATATACGCAGTCCGGATTCCAAAAACCCTTCCTCGTGAACATGGATTTGCTCGGCGGAGCGTTGCGCGCTGAGTGGCGAATGGCGATTCGTCGCGGTGCACGCATCGGGCCTCGTTCGCACACGAAACACCGGGAGGCGGAGACGAGGCAGAGGGAACGATAAGATGACGATAAGTTATGTCCGTGCGTTGTTTGCGACAGAGAGCTTGCGCTCGCGATGGCTCTGGCCGTGGATGTCCAGGGCCTCCGTGATCCGCTTCACCCACGTCGACGCGAGCCCCTCCGTCTCCGCGGCGTAGAACGCCGACTTGCTCGTCTGTCGCGCCCGTTAGCTCAAACATTCTGGACCAAACCGAGCAAAAAAAGGGCGACTCACGGTGAGCACGGCGAACTCGCGCGCGCCCTTCATCGACACTCCGGTGATCACGCTCCGCGACTCTTTCTCCCGCTCCTTCTCCTTCTCCTTCTCCGATGGCCGCAGCATGTACTCGCACTTGACCCCGATCCCGCGCCCCCCCTTCTGCACCTTCAGACACACCAGCCGGTGCGACGTCAGCGCCAGTTGGCGCACCTTGGGCTTGCGCGGCGTCACCGGCAGCGGGAGCAGCAGGCGGCTCGTCCGCCGCTTCAGCACCGTCTCCTCCACCGCCGAGTGCAGCAGCATGGTCTCGCCTGGTGCGAGCACCGACGCCCTAGCCGTCCCGCGTCAGCACAGGCTCGCGATATCGGCCTATCGCCGCGTCGAGCGACTCACCAGTCTGGCTCCGCCGGCACCTCGTTGCGGATCGGGCTCCGCGTCCGGTTGCGGCCCCGGTTGAGCCCCATGGCCTCCAGCGCGGCGCCGAGCTTCTCGACCGGACTGCCGTCCGACGAGCTCGTCGCGTACGCGTCGCGCACCGGCGTGGGCACGTCCACCGGCTTGCTCCCCGCTTTTGCGGGTGGGTCGTGCGATTTCCCATTCACCTCCGGCGTGTCCGACTTGACTGGCCCGTGCACCGTCTCGCCCGCGTCGCTCTCCGCGCTACCCCCCTTTTGGTGCGTGTCCTCTTCCGAGGGCTCTGGCTCTGGAAGCTCGTAAAGCGCCGTGCCGTTGACGCTGCCGATGCCATTTCCGTTGACGTGTCCGTTCGACATCGGCGTTAGTGCGCCGAGCATCGTGCGCTCGCTCGCGCCGTCGGGCGAAGGAAGGTCTTGAGCCCCTAGCTCCGCTGGCTTGTGCGCATAAATCGGTAGCTCCCCAAGCGGACCGACATCCTCCGGCGGAACGTTTACGGCCTCGTACCCGCGCTTCCCGAACAGCTCGTACTCCGGGCCTTCCGCGTCCGGCGCCCAACTGATGCCGTCCCAGCCTACTTTGCTCGCCGGAACCAAAAAGTCGCCCTCGTCCCCATCGGCGCCGTCTTGCATGGTCTGCCCGTTGACCAGATCATCCCACGCCGCGCCGACGTCCTCCCACTTCTGGTCCGCGCCGTGTTTTGGGGGTTCCCGCCGCACTAGCCCCGCCTCGAGGGGCGGAGCGGGATCCGTCCACAGTGTCTGCCAATGAATCGATGCGAAAAACGGGTGCGCGCGAAGCGCTGCCATGTCGTGATCGCTGCCAGGCGGTCCGGCCCCCAGCCGCTCCAGCGGATCTCGGACCTAATACGAGACGAGGAACGTGGGTCTAGAAGCACAGCACGCGAATCGCGGAAGTACGCACGAGGAGCTTCCGCACGAGGTCCTTGGCCTCTTCGTCAAACCCCTCCGGGAACGAATAGTCGAGCCGCTTGATCTTCTGCCAAGTAAGATACTCGGAGAGACCTTGGAACGCGAACCGGCCAGCGATCATTTGGTACAAGACGCAACCCAGTGCCCATAGGTCGGAGCTTTGGGGGCGTAAGTCTGTCTGGTGAGAGACGTAGAGGATAGTATGCGGGCGAACCTCTTGCTGGTCTCGTTGGCCTCGAGCAATTCCGGGGAGAGATACTGTGCGGTCCCGACGAAGGTCTTCGCAGGCTCGTCTGTGCGGGGGAGATGAGATCACGTGCGCGTGGATGGGCCCAGACGAGAAAAGCAATTACTCACCGCCTGCGTCCATGAGCTTCCCAGTGCCGAAGTCCGTCACCTTAATCCGGAACGCATCGTCCAATAATAGATTTTCGGGCTTGAGATCTCTGAGGGATCCCATCAGACGGCGAAGCCCGGGAAAGACGGAGGGCGGGGACGAACCGATGAATCACGCCTTTTGCGTGCATGTAGTCGAGAGCGTCCACCATCTGCGCGGCGTAGTAGCGAGCGCACGAGGTCGAGAGAGACCCCAGGCGAGATATCTGAGACTGGAGTTCGCCGTTTTTCGCGAGGTCGATGACAAAATCTGGGCGACGGATGAGACGGGGTAGGCGGGGCGGGGTTCCGCTCGGAGGGAAGACGCACATAAGCTCCAGTCGTCCTGAAAGGTCCAGTGCAGACGAACAATGCCTGGATGGCCCGAGCCCAATCGGACGAGGGTGTTTTTCTCCGCGTGGGCGGTCTGGAGCTTGTTGTTGCGTTTGAGGTGGCCCTTGTCGATGACTTTGATAGCGTACTCTTGTCGAGTGGCGCGGTGGGTGACGTGCAGAACCTGTTGGTTGCGTTTGTGAGATTGAAAAAAAAATTGCGGGAGGAAAGAAGCGGGAGACGGACGGTCGAGTAGGATCCTTCGCCCAAGACCTCGCCAAACTCAAAGTCCTCCGCGCTGAGGCGACCGTTGGCGGAGCTGCTGCGAGACTTTGACTTTGACTGCGCCCGCGCAGACTGTCGATGGGGTAGGAATTCTGGGGGTTCCTCTGCGAAACCGAGCTCTCTGGTGAGATATGCCGGGGGGCGGGATGCGCGGGGGGTAGGGGGGCCGCCAGGGCTCCTTGAGCGTGGAGAGGAGAAGGTGGGGATGGGGGGGGGGGGGGGAGTTTTCAGGAGGAGGGAGGAGGCCGAGCCTGAGCTGGAGGAGGAGATGACGGAAGCATTTCTGGAGAGATCTGCGAGGGACGGGTCTTGACGGGGCTCTGGAGACGGTGTGGACGTCTCGACTGTGATCATCCAGCCAAGCTCGAGCGGCAAGAAGAGAGATGGGAAGGGGTGGACGAAGAAAACGAGCAGGCAACGGGTGTGGGATGGGAGGAGGAGGAGAGCAAGGGAGACCGGAGCGTGGCTATGGTGGGACATGCAAAGTCGGCGCTTCAACTTGGCCTGTCCTCGACTTTGCTCGCTCTCCCATTCCCGGCTACCCCACACCCCACCGCCTGTCCCTCGTCACCGTACAGCCTTGCCATTAAGCTCGACGCCTTCGCTGTCGCCCCTATTTCCTTTTTCCCCGCCTTTGCACTCCATTGACCCCACCTCCTGCCCCATGGCCTCATGTTCTGACTCATGGCGCTCAGCACTGTGCTGCGTTCCCAGTACATCCTAGTGTACACAACTATGTAGCCAGCGATATGCAAATTCAGCCCGATGGGTGTATGTACGCGCGCATGACGGCAACCCTCCCGTGTCAGCATCCCGTCTCGCTCGCCCATGATACACACCAGGCCCCGTTGGCAGCAGGATGACATCACCCGCACTGTGCGACGAGGGCCTGACGTAGAGCGCGTCTCATGCGCCCCGCAGGCTCTGTCTAAGAAAAGACGCGAACAGGGGTCGTCCGCGCGTAGGCTCTGGACTGGAGGAGGATCGAGATGGATATGGGCCGTCCTAAAGCGTTGGACCGTCGCTCGAATAGTCGCAGCGGGTACCTGACTCGACCAGTGCTTCTCGCATGCAAATGAATGGATGTATTTTTGCGGACAGAGAGTCAGATAGCATGTCCGGAGACCCAGTCGGAGGCCAACGAGTTGCTGTCTTTGGGAGAGACCATGTGAGAGCCGCACGCGTCAGAGCGCGACTGCTCCTCCTCCTCGACCATGCAGTCCCACACAGAGCATCCACAGACACTGCTCTCCGCCATCCATCCCTTCACCTCTCCAGACCTCCTCTCCGCAACATCTCTCCACCCCTTCTCCTCCACCGCAGAAAATGCCATCGCCGACCTCCGCGACCTCCTCCAAACCACCGACACCATCGCCCACACAACCAATGTCCTCCTCAACGCCCCCGCCATGAATTCAAAAACCGTGTCGCTCCTGCGCCAACACACCGCAGCTCAACACAGTCTCCACCTTGTCCGTCCATCCATCCTTTCTGTTCTCTCCTTCTCTCCACCACCATTTCTCCCAAGTTCGCTTACCCACGTCCCCGCAGCTAGACTAGCCAATACGTCCGCCAGACCCTCGCTGCCTCCCGCACCCGCGCCGCCTACGGCGAAGACGTCCCCCTCGACCGCACACAGATCGCCGACTGGTGCGTCGCCCACATCGGCCAGTGGGGCGCCACAGTCGGCATGGAAGCCTTCCCCGAAGCCGAGAACGCAGGCCGCCGCACCCTCGTCCTCGGCGGCAAGGTCCTTGTTCTCGACGTCGAGTTTGCCCTCCGGCCCTGTGCAGACGTCGTCGGCGTGCGCACGTCCTACGCAGTCCCGAACGGCGTCGCAGGCGGCAATGCCGCCGGGTCCGCATCGCTGGACGGCTTTTTGGTCGACGCCTTGAAGGCTTGGGTGACCGAGGTGCAGCGCTCCGACCACGAGGACGCTGTGGGAGAGGTCGAGATCAACGGAGGGAGCGGGGTGACCACCGCGAGGTTTGGAAAGGAGGTCTCGGAGAGTTTGAGGTATCTGATGCGGTTGGACCGCTTTGCGAGCAGGGAGGGTGACTCGGGGATCCGGTGGTTCAATGACATCGATACCTTGGGCGGGACGTTGGAGCGCCTCGCGCAGGCCGAGGCGCGCGCCGTTGCGAGGTGCGCGCGGTCTCTTTTCCTCACGATGCGGACTGACGATCATTCAGCTCGTTGTCCCTCTCTGAAACCCCCCTCGACACCTTCCTCCTGCGCGCCCATGCTCTGCCACTTCCGTACCTGACGTCCCCATCGCTCACCTTCCTCGTCCACCTCTCCCCGCGCACGTACCTCTCTCTCCAGCACGCCTCTTCGTCCCTCCGCGCATCTGCGCCTCCACCATCCCCGTCTCTCCCCGCTATCAACATCCCCTACTCCTACCTCCGATCCATCTTGTCCTCGCACACACCCCCGCCAGGAATTTCCCTCGTCACCCTCTCTCTCCGCCCACTCAAAACGTACGTGCGGCCCCCGCCCGCTTCCGACCTCCCCATCCTCTCCTCGCGCCCAAAATTCCCGCTCCTCCCCAACGCAGCCACGTTCGACCACATGTTCCCCGTCGCCATCAACATGGACGCGGATACCGCCGCCCCGAGCGCTGGGGGCCCCGACGAGGGGCAGTGCGCGTGGGTGCTCGATTTCACGCTCGGCGGGCGCATGCCGGGGATCGTGATGAGCCAGGTACGCATGCGCGAGATCGAGGCGGTCGTGAACCCGTTCAGCACGATCCGGAACCTGCAGGGCGGCAGCGGGATGCTGTCGTTCACGAACGGGAGCTGGGTGGACATGCTGGTGCGTTCGTTCGCTCGCGCACAAAGCTCACCCTTCACGTTCGCCTGGCAGTAACTCACGCGCGGGCTTTCTAGCTTAATCCCGCGAATCCGATATCGCCAGAGCGGTACACGGCCGTCTACGTGAGTGCTCTGACGCTCTTGCAGTTAGCATCTCACCGTCGTCGCGCTTACAGACGTCTCCGACGGGCATGCACCCGCCGCTGCACCTGAGCCTCGCGGCACCCGACGAACCGGGCTTCATACTGGAGCACGTGCAGGTCTACAACATGAAGGAAGTCTGGAGCGTCCTCGAGGTGCGCACGCGTGCCCCGTCCCATCTGTCGCGTCCGCGCTCCGCAGGAGAAAGCTGACGCCTATCGGTGGCCGCCTCAGATCGTACGAGAGCAGTGCTGGCTCAACGAGGCGCTGACCGGGTGCCAGTGGAGCACGGAAGGCCTCTTGACCGTCTCCGAGGAAGAAGACTCGCGCGACGACCAGGTCACCGACAGCGACCTGCAAGCCATCCTCGACGGTCCGCCCCCTCCCTCTCTCCATAACCCCAAGCAGCCCCTACTGACATCTCCACCCCGCCCACCGCGCCCCCGCATCCGCAGGCACGTTCACCCCGCTCAAGATCCCCGTCACCGTCTACCTCCCCTCGACGCACCCGCCCTCGGCCGACGACGACCTCTTCGGGCCACCCCTCGGCCCGGACACGTCCGCGCTCGGCCCCGGCCCCGCGCCGCCGCGCATCGTGATGACGCTGCCCGAGCGCCCGCCGATGTCGGGCATCGTCGAGGTCTCGGTCGCGCACGACGCGGCGCGCGCGCGCGGCGTCGCGGTGGATGTGCGCGGGGCGATGGGCGCGGAGATCGATGTTGAGAGGATGGAGGAGGCGGTCAGGCGCGGAGGCGTGTTTGGGCTGCCGGGGCGGGTGTGGGCGGCACAGGTGGGTGGGTAGTGTGCGCTTGCGGTCGGTCGGTCGGTCGGCGGGCGAGTGAGTGAGTGAGTGAGTGAGGCTGGGGTTTGTGTTGTGGCGGTGTGCGTGCGGTGCACACGATTTCGACTCGTTCTCATTTGAGCTAGTAGGAGGCGACGCGAGCTTGCGTGTACGGTGGGCTTTATTTTCGTTGTCGAGGCAAGTGAAGGCGCTTTCGTTAAGCGCTACACGCACAAGCTCTTGAAGTGGATTGATATCACGCGCTGCGCCAGACACTTCAGAAATCAATTTGGACTTCGACAATTTGTTGCCCGATCAGGTATTCCGATTCCTCTTGAGGGCGTTCGTCTATCGGTATCAGCTCGAGCGGCCATACACAGCCAGACGTCTTTGATAAAGATTCCTTGGATAAAAACGGGACAGGATTTGCATGGATAAGACAGGATAAGACTGCAAGTGCCAGTGAGGACGTCCGCGCCACGGTCAAATCATCAACGACGACATAGGGGCTGGTCTCATTGGAACCCCCGACAGCCCCCGATGCTCAGGTCTCCCATCCTCCGTCGCAGCCTGCAAACACCTCTCCAACGCTTGGTCTCACCGTCTTTTCTTCCCCGCTCCTTGATCCCCCGCACCCGCCTCAGCGCCCACATGTCGTCTGCTCCGAGGCCTTACGGCCAAGCGTTTGAAACCGTTCAAATCAAGGACGTCGACGACGGCGAAGCGTTTTACTGCGACGAGGAGCCGCACATGCTCACGCCCGAGCAGGGCCATGGCTACTACCCGCTGACTCTGGGACAGCAGCTCAAGGACGGCCAGCTCGAAATCGTGAGGAAGCTCGGCTGGGCTGGGTACTCCAGCGTCTGGCTCGCCCGCACGCTCAAGTAAGTCCCTCGAGTTCTCGGCGCTCCCCTTATAGTGCGTGTCCTCACGAAGACGCCGGTTCTAGAAATTCGTATCCCGTCCAATATGTCGCTGTCAAGGTCCTCACCGTGAACGCTACCGCCGGCGTCGTGCGCGGCCTCCTCGGCGAGGTCGACGCCCTCCTCACGATCAAAAAGGCGAACCCGCACCATCCGGGCTACAAGCACTGCATGATCATCTACGACACCTTCATCGCCAAAAGCCACCACGGCCCCCACATATGCATCGTGACCGATGTTTTTGGGCCGGATCTCACTTACATTCGAAGCTTTTTACCGGCCCAACGGCGTTTTTTCCCGCTTGCTCTCACGCAACGCATCATCAAGCAGACGCTCCTCGCTCTTGACTACCTCCATCGCGAGTGCAAGCTCGTGCACACAGGCAATTTCATCTTCCACGCACAAAGCCTAAAACTTTCTTTGACCGGTTTTATCTTTAGACGTCAAGCCGGACAACGTCCTCATATCCTTGAAAGACCCAAGCGAGGCGATAACACGCCTCCTCAAAGAGTCGCCTTCGTCCACTTACGAGACCCGATTCGAGCCCGATTTGTCTCCGGACCCTATCATCACGGTCAGATCCGAGCCTCTCGGCGAACTTTGCGCGGAACAGGATGCGCTGAGAAACCCTGACATTTGCTTGGTAGACTACGGTGAAGGTGAGTACCTTGCGGATTGCACATGAGAGCCGTTTGGTCTTGACCGTCTCTTTGCTCTGCAGCGAGATCCACGAAGGAACAATCGTCGACGCAGACCCAGCCTGATCTCCTCCGCGCCCTAGAAGTCCTCCTTGGTCATCCGTGGTCGGCACCCGTCGATGCATGGTCCGTGGGGTGCCTGGTACGTCGCAAGCCCTTCTCACAGTCGTCAAAATCCTACAAAATATGGCATCGTAGGTGTTCGAGTACCTGACTGGCACGGCCCTGTTCCAACTGTACGAAACCGACTCCGTGAGCTTCGACGACGTTTATCTCCGGCGGATCGCGGAGTTCATCGGCCCCTTTCCGCCGAGCTTCCTGCAGGATTGCTCGCTCAGAACCAGGTTCTACGACGAACAAGGCGAGTCATCGGTGCATCATCCTGTGAGTCCGACGACTGTGACTTACGCTTGAACGCCGGTTCGAAGGCAATCTTCTCCGCATGGACAAGTTCGTTCCGCGCACGATGGAGGCGTGTCTCCGCAATACAAAGTACTGGGAGAGAAGGACATCTCGGCTGCGGCTGCGTTCATTCGGAGATGCTTGACGCTCGATCCTCGCGAACGGCCCACCGCCTTGGAGCTGTTGAGCGACCCCTGGGTCAAGGATGCGTGAGCCGCGCCGAATTTGGCTCATTGGGCGCTTTCTCTATATCTTGAAGTTATTGTCTAAGTTATGCGTGGTGCATGGGCGTCAGCTGGTAATTTCTGTGAGGTCCGTATGGTTAAATTTTCGCATTTCACTTACTAGTCCACGACGGCGCCGTGCATTGGACGTTTTGCTGCGTACATAAAAGCATAGTCGTGTTATATAAATCCTGCCTAGAGCAGAGGCTTGTACACTTTCTTACAACAACAACTCCTCAGACGATAATCGTGTATCCTTGCATGCATCTTTTGTGCAGACGTGACCCGTAGCCCGGAGACGTGAACGCTCTCGTCTTCGAGGAAGGCTCGCGTGCTGATAATCGAGGGGCCTGCTGATAGCCATGAACGATGTTGGCGAGTCGTGTGCGCCGATAGGAATCGGGCATCACGGAATCGCCGTCTTCGAGATCGCACGATTCGACGTCCAAGCACGCGTGTCATTGACACGAACTGTATGCAGCCAGCCGCGGGGTGCACGGTATCCGCGAGCGGCGCTGATCATCGTACAGGCGGCCATCCCTGCACGGGCCATCCCTGAAGGCCTGATTCCCAATCCACAATGCGGACCCTCCCCCTCTCGATCGCGTTCAAGAAAAGGGTAGAGAGTACGTATACTGTACCGCTCCTTGACGGGTGTAAGCTGCACGAGGATCGTCGAGCCACACGGAGTGCCAACCGGCGCACCGTCGCGCACGTACGTTGCCGTGCAAGGTCGATTTTCGCCTGCCGAGGCCGAGGTTCGACGATGCTGGTATATAATAAGTAGTCGTAAACAAAAAGTAAAAACCAGACTACGGACGCCGGCCAAGTCCACGTCCACGTCCCCGCTCACGGAAAGAACCAAACCAGAAAAATATGAACAACAAAAGGCCAACGTCGCGAGCGGACGAGGGCAAGGGCGAGGTCCGAGTCAAAGCGTCAAGGCGTCAAGGTCAAAGTGTCAAGGTCAAAGTCACAGAAAGTCAAGGACCGGTAAAAGTAAAAGTCACAGTAAAAGTGAAAAAGTAAAAGCAAAAAGTCAAGAGTCGATGCTCGCATTCAAAGGTGCGTCAAGAGTCAAAGTCAAAGACCGGGTAAAGGTCAAGTGTCAAAGTTCGAACGTTCCACTGCAGGCGGAGGCTGAGCGTAGAGACTACAAGAAAAGAAAAAGACGAGACGTGCGCGCGCGCCAATAAATACCTCCTCGAACCGAGGCAAACAAGAGATATATACCCAAAACAAGAAAAAGGAAAAAATGGAATGGACAGACGGACGGACGGACGGACGGACGGACTACGGGGAACTCGAGCGGTAATGACACGGTGGAATATCGCGCTGAGGCAGGCGCGTGGCGAATAGAAGGGGGGCAAAAAGGTCGAAACGAGTGTGGGTCCCCCGCGCGTGCGCGGGGGCGTCGCAGGTCGGTCGGTCGGTCGGTCGTGCTGCGTATGCTGCGTGTATATTTTCGTACAGCCCGTGCGCTCGACGCACGGGCGGAGGGTGGATACAAGGCCCTGCCCCGCGCGCGCGGCGGCTCGGCTCGGTGCACGGCGGTGCGAGGGCGGATAGGCAGGCGGAAGCCGGTGATGTACAGGGCGCAGAGCAGGGCGCGCGCGGGGGCTACGAGAGGCGGCCGTCGACGCGGTCCTCGATGAGCTTCGCGACGTGCGGGCCGTGCACTGGGATCTGCGTCCCTTGGAAGCCTTCCGGGTAGTTCGGGTACTGGATGTCGGGGTACGCGAGCGCGCTGGCGGGGCGTCAGCACGGCTGCGGGCGAGGATCAAGGAGGGGGGAGGGAGGGGGGAGGAGGGGGCGAAAGCACGCACGTGTCGTTCCAGATCGCAAAGTGCCGCATGCCGCGCGCGCGCGCGGTCCACTCGTAGTCGTGCGCGAACCCGCCCGGGTAGAAGATCTCGATCACGGTCGACACGGGCGTGACGGGCATCATGACGAGGTGCGTGAGCCCGTTGCCGTGCACGCCGAGCAGGATCTGCATGGACGCGTCAGCCAGAAGCATCGCAGAAAAAAAAGGAAAAAAAGGCAGAAGAAAAAACGGCGCCCTGCGACACCCACCGTCGTCCTGGCCACGACCGCGACCTGCTCCTCGCGCGTCATCTTCTCCGCCTTGACGACGTTCAGCTCCCACCCGCGCCGCCCGCACACCTCCCTGAGCGCGCCCACGAGCCCTTCGTGGTCCTCCTCGACCAGCCGCCGGCGCACGCTCTGGCGGCTGATGTACGTCACGACGACCTCCGCGGGGGCGAGCCCGCCAGCCTCGCGCGAGGACGCGCGCAGGCCGAGGTCGAGCACGGCGGGGTCGACGCCTGCGAAGCGCAAGACCGCGCGGCGGACGGGCTCCCACCAGTTCGCGTGGAGGTCGCGCGCGCGGCTTGCGGGCGCGGGCGCGGGCGGCGGAGCGAGGCTGCCGTCGGTGGGCGGCGCGGCGCTGGAGACGGCGCGGAGGGCCTCGGCGGCGGTGCGCTGGGTGCGCGAGCCGCATTCGGGCCCGCGGAAGGCGGCGCTGCGGTCGGCGAGGAGGACGGTGTCGAACCACCACGCGCGGGGCTTCGCGCCGCCGGTGCCGCTCGCGCGGGTCTTGAGGGAGCCTGTGAAGGCGTCGGATGCGGGCGCGGGGGAGGAGGCGGGGGGCGAGGTCGCGAGGACGCGGTCGGCCCAGTCGTGCTGGGTCTCGACGGCGACGGAGGGGAAGGCGGCGCGGAGGAAGTAGGCGTTGAAGCCGGGGCCGTCGCGCCACTCGGGGGCCGTCGCGTGGGGGAAGATGATGCGGGCGGGGTGCGGGGTGGGGGGGATGTCCTGGGCCTGGGCTTGGGCCGGGGCCAGCGCGGACGCGGCGGCGAGGGCGGGGGGCGCAGACGCGAAGGTGCCGGACCAGAAGGCCCAGGCACCGAAGAGGAGCTCGGCGCAGAAGTGGTAGTAGTGGTTCAGGACTGAGGCGGGGTTAGAAGGGCGGAAGGCGGGATGCGGGGGCGTATACGTACATTGGCCGGGGTCGTTGAAAAGGAACTGTCACGTAGAGAGAAGGCGGGGTGAGCCGCGGAAATGAGGACGCGTGGGTGGGACGCGCGTGGACGCACCGTGGAACCCTCGATGGGGAAGATGCGGTTTTTGTGGCCGAGGAGCGGTTCCCCGCCCCAGCGCCTGTGGGCTTCGCGTGGGGTGATGACGGCCATGTCCTTCGCGGTGGGCATGCGGGCCTGGATGCTCTCGGGGGTGTTCTCAGCAGGGAGGCCGGTGGAGGTGAGGAGGGAGATATCGGGGAAGGCGGCGGGGTCGGAGGTGACGATGTAGAGGGTGCCGCCGGACATGTAGAGGTTTTGGAAGAGGGACCAGCCGGGGGCGTGGGAGACGAGGACGGTCTCGGGGATAGTGGTGGTGATGTCGATGGCAGGGTCGTCGGAGGGGGGCAGAGAGGAGAGCGGGGACGAGGGCGGGGAGAGGGCCGCGGGGTGCTGAGGGAGCAGCGGGTGGTTGTTGTTCGCGGTGGGCGGGGCGTCGGGCAGGTGATCGAGATCGAGGTTGAGGTTGGCGGCGGGGGCGACATTGTTTGTGTTGATGGATATTTTTGCGGAGTGATCGAAAAAGGCGGGTGCGGGGGACGCGTCGGAGAGGAAGAGAGAGAGGATGTGCATGCAGGTCGCGCCGAGGAGGACGAGGACGGCGTCGCGGGGTGACACGGCGCGCATCCTGGCGGAACGCATGGCGGGCGAGGGAGGGAGGGAGGAGGGCGTGTGTTGTGTTGTGTATGGGACAGAACAGAACGAGGAGGAGAGGGTCTATGTATCATCCCATCAACGCGCGCCAAGCCTCCCCCCCTCGATCCGCTTTCGGTCGCGTTCTCACTCCTCCCCGTCCTCCGTCCCTTCTCTCTTCGCCTCTCTCATATCCTCACTCTCCGCCGCCACCATCACCATCGCCGCCACCCCCACCGAGGTCCGTCTCTCTCACAACAACGCGTCCGCTCGTCCTTCCACACCCACTCATACCGAGAAACCGAGACGCGGTCGATCCTGCCCGTAATATGGGTGTCCTTGATTGTTGCGCTGTGCCCCCTCCCCATTACTCATCACACACTCTCCAGGAGTCCTAGCTGCCGACCGGTCAACCCCCTCCATGCATCTGCATTCGCGTCCGTCTATATCCTCAAAGCAGATCCGTCCGTCTTCCCCCCATCCTCGCTCCATCCAGTGTGAAGCACTTCCGTGGGAGTCGTCCGGAAAAGCTCTCCTCTCGCTTCTCAGTACCACACCGCCGACGACCAAGTCGAGACTGTCCATCTATTATAGCACTCCCAATGTCCCTCGGTCATCTGCCTCGCCTTCCTTTGATAGTACTCACCAGAACGCCCTCTGGCAAGGTAAGCTCGACGGATGCAGAAGCGGCCACCAGTCCCCGGCGCAAACGACCGAATAACACGCGCGCCGGTCCCCAACCGTCTACATACTATTCCTGTACACACAGGCGCCCACAGGGCTCGCAGCTCGTTGCGTCCCCGATAACTCACGGGGCGCGTCTGGACCTCCACGTATGTGCGGACTTCGACGCTACTTCGACCCCCAGGTACGTGCTTACGTTCTGCGCGTCTATCGCGACATCGGTGCGTTTGATGGATATATATCGTGGTGAGAAGAGGAGATGCTTCGTCCGCGCATGAGGCGGTCACAGGGCTCCCCCCAAGGCCGGGAAAAACGCGGTGGACCGTCAAACGCGATATCGAGCGAGAACCGCCGTGTTGATGACGTTCGGCGTGTGAGCGCGATCCAGAGCGTTCAGATCCGCGATATGGTGGTCCCGTGAGTAGCGCGCGCTTTCGTCAATTTTGCGCGTGCTGAACGTCAATTCATTGTACAGACTGGTACGATGTATAGCGGCGCCGTCGTATACGCTAATATACGGAATTGAAGAAGAAAGGGCCGAAATGGCCCCCGCGGATCAAGACTCGTACATTAATGCTTTAGAAGGAGGTCTTGATACGTCTTTTGGACCGGTCATCAGGTTTAAGCATCTTCTCGTCGCCGGCGCCACCCACATCGACCGCTGCAAGCGCGCGCGATTTCTTGATGCGGCTGGCGGGGTGGCGATATCCATGTTCCGTAAGTAAGTATCTTGTCACCTTTCAGCATCCTGGCTTGAGTGCTCTCCGCGTGCCCTCGGCGCTCTCGCCATCAAATGGAAGATGCGCCTACACATGCGTCGCGGAATATGGCCTTGACGCGCTCCTCTCGCGCTAGGTTTCTGTGCTTCAGCCTTTACGACTCTGCTGTGTCGGCGATCGACCAAGAAGACATATCCACCCCCCTAGACCGGATCTCTCGCCGTAGGAATCTTGCTCGACACGTCCGAGGATCGACCATGGACCACGCTTCGTACGTGGGCAAAAGAGCGCATGATTCTTCCCTCGCGCCAAGAGCGGTGTTGCAGGTGGGTTGGATGGATGTCCAAACAGCCTTGGGCGTGTTGATAGCAATGGTCTAAAGTCGTGTGGTATCCGCTTGCTCGTGCGGTGCGCTTGTGATGCCGATTTCGGTTGTCTTCACCTAGCGGAGGGGCGACCTCGCGGGTGAGAAGAGCGATCCGAAAGCGTATGTGGAAGCCATAGTGCTGCGAATGACAAGAGCAAAGCAGGTCGGGAATAAATATAGATGGGCCAACTTCTAACTGTGTCTGGGCTGGGAGTGAAATAAAAGCGTTGTTTGGTATTTAAGTCATAGCAACAAGTACTCGGAAATACTTGGTGAATATCGGGTCACCTCCAAGAAGCGAGCTGACGGTCGAAGCAAAGAAATCTGAGGAACAGGCGTGGGAAAGATGTGAACTGCATCTCCACTGCATCACCGTGGCCGAGGTTGAGTCGTTGAAGCCATATTTCCTCGAATATCCGCCGTCCAAATGCACCTTCCTCTCCTCCTCGACGTGCTCGCTGGATTGGCTTCTGTGCTTGGATCGCCAGTAAACCCGCAATATCGGTCCACATGGCAGGAGCAGGAGCAGCAAGCCTACAATGCGCCAACGAGTCCGCGCCCCCTCGTCCTCTGGCATGGCCTTGGTCAGTCCCCGCGTCACCATCACCTCCCTCTGCCCCCACGTCAGAGGCTAACATAGAACACCTCGATGTATCCATACAAATACGGATGACCATGGACATCGCACGCACTTGTATGCAGGCGACTCGCACTCCTCTCCGGGCATGCTCGAGTTCCAGAAGCTCATCAAATCAGTCCACCCCGGGATCTTCATTCACTCTGTCTTCATTGACCCCGACCTCAAGGAAGACCAACGTGCCGGCTTTGTGCGTCTCGTTCACAGTCTCCTCCCCGCCTCCGTCCCCGCTCCCTATTCGCGTCGCATCGGGAGAGGCTGACGTCACCGCACGGCGCGGTGGTGATATGTCGCTTAGTACGGGAATGTCGACGAGCAAGTCGAGCTCGTGGCGCACCAGCTCGCCAACGTCACCGAGCTGCAGAAAGGCTTCGATGCCCTTGGATTTTCTCAAGGCGAGTCGCGTCTTCTTAAGTTTCCAGTGCTCGCCTTTACCGGAGCGCGCCTCGTGTCTTCTCTCTCCGTCCGCTGTGCACAGGCGGGCAATTCCTTCGTGCTTATGTCGAGAGGCACAACGCGCCGCCTGTGCGCAACCTCATCACGTTCGGCTCTCAGCATATGGGGATCTCGGATATCCCGCTCTGCCGCCCGCTTGACTTGCTCTGCCTCGCGGCCCGTGCCGCGGCGCGTAGAGGCGTGTATGGAGAATGGGCTCAAGAGCACCTCGTTCAGGTACGTCCCTCGCATTCATTTTCTCCCTTTGTCGCGCGCGACTGTTATTTTGACCTCTATTTACCTTCGTATGTAAATACCACCTCCACGAATGCTAGGCCCAATACTTCCGCGATCCCGCACAGCTCCCTCGCTATCTCTCCTCTAATCACTTCCTCACCTCGCTCAACAACGAGCTCCCGGCCACGCGCGAGCCCGACTACGCACGCCGCCTCGCCGAACTCGACACGTTCGTGATGGTGCTATTCGAAAAGGACCGGACGGTGGTGCCGAAGGAGAGTGCCTGGTTCGGATCGTACGCTGTCCCGGAGCCCGATGAGGAGTCGATCGCGGGGAATGTGAACACGGAGCGGGAGGAGAAGAAGGTCGTCTCGATGCGTGAACAGCCGCTGTACACGGAAGACTGGATTGGTCTCAGGACGCTCGACGAGCAGGGCAAAGTCGTGTTTGCGACGTGTGCGGGGGAGCATATGCAGGTTGACAGAGCATGCTGGGAGCCGATCGTCAGGGCGTATGTTGGGGCGCCACTGGTTGGGGCGTAGGATGTTATACCGGGGGATCGTCGTGATATTTTGTACGTTGTGATTTCTTTTCAGCATCTTGCTTATTAGCATTGTATTCTACAGACACGACCAGAGCGGTCGTTTATTCAGTAATGAGACAGGTCACAGTACATTGGTTGCTCGTACATCAGAACAGATTGTTACAACGTGCCACGGTCAGCAAACTCTCGCAGACGAACTCCTCCTCTAGCACTTAGTTGTAACACAAAACGCGATATTGCTCCTCTTTCTTCTCCTTACCGCCATACGGGACGAACGCGCCCTCGAATATCGTCGCGGCCTTGCCCGGGTGCGTCCCTCCGCCGTGCTCCGCTTGCGCGATGTATTGCGGCGTGCCGTCCGGCTCGCGGCCACCCTCGACGGGGCGAGCATTCAGTCGGTCAAGGTGCAGCGCGCCTTTGGCGTCGACCCAGCGCACGGCGCGCGGATCGCCGAGGAGGATCTCGTATTTGTTGACCTGGCGTAACGATGTGCCAGTAGGCATCAGCACAGATTCGATGGCTCCAGGAGACATCTCTATTGACCCACCTCGTACTCCTTATGCTTGTACCCGACCGACGCGCCCTTCGAGAGCCCGCGGCCCGCCTTCCCGACCTGCAGCCCGCCCTCGACGAACGCGCGCGCGATGTACAATGGGCTCCCGTTGTCGGTCCCACCGACGATCGCGCCGTCGGGGATGTTGTGGCCCTCGGTGAGCACCCACGTCGACGGGCCGCGCGGGCCGTGCGCACGGAAGTCGTCCGTGCGCGCCTGCGCGTCGCGCAGCCAGTTTTGGAGCTCCCATGTGAGCGCCTTTTTCTGTACGGATGGAGGTCCACAAGCGGTCAGCAGCACGTTGGGAAAGAGTAGGAGAGCCAAGTAATACCTCTTCTTCGTTCTTCTCGTGCTCGTGGTACGCGAGGTAGCCTCCGCCGAGGATGGCGGCGCCTGCTAGGAGCCCACCGCCAAGCTGCGCAAGACGCGTCAACCGCAGTCGGGGCGGGGTGTGATCATCAGACGCTCAGGCTCCGCAGACGCACCTCAAGTTGCTTCTTGCGCTCGTCGCTGAGGTCCCACCATTTCTTCTTGTGCTCCTCGTGCGGGATATCGACTTTCTGGTCGGGGTGCGACTCGTACGGCTTTTGATCGGAGTAGCCGCCTGTACATAGTACCATGAGGACGATACGTCTCGTGCGAGAGCGGGGATATGTATAGACATACCTTGCTGTCCGCCGTAGGAGTACTGCGGCGGGGTCGGCTGCTGCTGCTGCTGCTGTTCATGATGTTCATAGTGTTCGCCGTCGGGGACGCGCCCCCAGAGCGCAGGCGTGTTGGGCGGCAGCCAGTCGGATTGCGAAGTGTGGGGCTGGATGATCTTGTACTTGGCACCTGCCGGGTCAATTCGAAGGTTAGAATCGAGAGGAGCGGAGTAAGCGTCGGTGCGACGTGCCTTCGTATTCGACGATGGCGCCGTAGCTGTAGGCTGTGCCGGGGCTCCAGGAATCAACCATGATGTCTGTTCCTTTGGTTTGGAGATTCGGTTGTGGCTGGGCTGATGAGAGGCAGGTGGGCGGCCTGGGGTTCAAGGCAGGGTCATCTCGAGCCTTTTTATATGCATCCTGCGATGCCTCATCTGCATCACGCATCATGATTCATCGGGTACCCGGCCAGTGGCAGTGACAGCCTGTGTAGTTAGCATAGGTTAGCATAGCATATAATTAGCATAGTGACTGCAGATATCGATCGCCTCGAGCACAGCAGGCTAGATGCCGATGGCGTCATGCGGGGAGGTGAAGGGTAATGAGAATTGGAAAGCGGAGGAGACCTGCCGTCTTAGCCCACACAGCTGGATCGCTTATAACAATATCCACGAATAGACAAGTACAACGAATCGAGGGTCGAGGAGACATGGATGAACGGGACCAGACCTTGCTTGTGTTCGCATCTGATTAGACGTGCGCTCGTTCGTGTACCCTGAATTACCCTAGATTGAAGCGAGAGCGCCCAGCTCTGCTGGGCGTGAGAGGTGCCGAGAGCAAGCAGAAGGCGTACAGTCCGGACGTCTGCGCGCACCGGAGCAATGAGGCGACTTGGGGTCATCAGATTCAGTGTGACGGGGCAGAGGCAAAGGCACGGTGTTGTGCAAGGATCTGCAAGGATATCTTTGTCACTTACCTTTACCGCTGGCTTGGGAGCCAGGTTCACCGCCGGTAGAACATGTCCGCTGATTGTGCTAGATGAGGTATTAATGATGGGATGCAATGATACTCACAGGGGTAACATCGCGTATGAACAAGCCATCCAGATTGCGCGTCATTAATGCTGTTCACTTAATCGGGCTTAGGCAGTCGATGGACAAAGGGCAAGGCAAGGCATTGGAGGTGCACGTTGTGAGATACGTGCGATGGATGAGGCCTGGATCGGCTAAGATCGATAAAAACTTAGAGACATCACCGTCCATCAGCCTTGCATACAGGGTCTTCGGAGCCTTGACGTCAAGTATTCCTTCGGGCTGCAAGCACTGTAATGCAATCTCCTCATACTTTACCTTCTCAGGTCTGGAGGCACAAACGTGTGTTCAGCACGATGCATGAATGGAGTTAGATCGGCAAACTTATCACAATGGCCGCCCCACAGAGCAACTGTGGGGAGGGGCATCTTCCGGCATGTTCAGCGTTGTTCTTTATCGCGCGGAGAATGCCAGGACGATGTGGTCAATGGTCTGTGTGAACATAGGAGAAGGCAAGCTTCGGATTGACCAAGATTGTGATTCGGAAGATGACTGGAGTCGTGCTTTCGGAGCATGAGACCGGTGACTGATCATTTCACAGATTCCGTCGATGGGCGACTTGGATATGTAGGCGAGACACCGTGCTCATTAATGCAAACACAAAGGCATACAACATCCGGTTCTCCAGATATAACAGCTGCAAGACACCGAAATCAGTAAGAAGAGAAGATGCGATCGAGCAACTTAATGACCAACCTGAGTGAAGTGCGCTTTAGAGACGCCATGGGACGGGCAAAGGCATAGACTGTCTTAAGTGAAGACAGACCTCGGCAAACCGCGCGTCCGTGTTCTCGTTCAAAAAACCATGTCTGATCAGGAACTCGACCAAGGCGAGAGCAGAGCTCGGTTTGAAGGCACCAGCAAGCAGGTTCTCTAAGATTGTTTCTATATCCATAAGCTCAAACCTCTCGACCTCGCCATCCGCTGCGTTGATTCGTGGCTGCACAGATCCATCTGATGGCAGGAGGAGGTCGAAGAGGTAATAAAAGCCAGGGAGCATCCAACCAGCGGCAGATCTGTTGGGATATGATATGATGCCGACAGGGTGGATGTTTTCTTGTACAAAGTTGGCATCAAGTGACGCTTCTTCAGTGCACTCGCGAATGATAGTTGACGAAGCAGTCTCCCCTGCAAGCATTCCTCCACCAACAGTGACATCCAAGCAACCAGGCCAGCTAACATCGTCAAAGATCGACCAAATTTTTGTTTGGCGATATCGATGGAAACCTACGTTTTCTTCGTCTTCGATCTGCGGGGGATCCAAAGCATCGTTTTTGCGGTGTCGCGACAATGGTAGTATGCTGCGAGCCCGACGAGTATCTGAACATTGTCGATGTGCAGAATATTGTATTGAACTGACCGATGAGTAAACATCCAAAGTTGGCGAATCCAAAAAGAGGGAGAGCAGCGCGCTCGATCGAAAAAGCAACTGGGTCCTCGATAGCATCCGAAGAACAATTAGGTGTGGGTGCATAGTTATAGATGGGAAATTGCTCGTCACTCCAACCTGTCAGAGATTGAGTGAGCCTGTGGGTGGCACTGAGATCAATGAATACCTCGCAAAATGTCCTCAAAATTTTCTTCTTGTCGCCATCTTCTAACAAGTTGATTGATGTGGAAAGTTCTGGACGATTTTCCCTCTCTGTTGACAGCAGGAGAAAACGAGACATATTGAGTGCCCTCAGAATCACGGCCTAGTACCCATGGAGAGTCCCCCGAATGATGTTGGAATAGGGGAAGATCAGCCACTAATCTATGGATTACATCTGGCCTTAGAAACCCTATGGGTCGAGGGAGATGGTCCTCTGTTGGAGCTGACAGAAGGAATGGCACGATCAGTTCCTTTTGAATCGGGGTGTTATCGGTAGATCGCGTGTATATCGATCCTCGTTCTGAAATGTTCGGCGAAAGCGAGAATACCAGATTGTTAGACGAGACAATGAGGGGTAACAAGCTGGGGGAACTTGGAGGCAGTCGGAGAGTGTGCTTCCTCTGATCTGCGGAACCGACGCTGTACAGGTCTTCTTGCACAGAGGGAGTACGGTATCTATCGTACTTCCAGCTCTGTCCGACTCGCCGGACGAACGGGCTCCAGAACATATTATATGTTTTGCTCAGCCGGTCGAAGATGCGATGTTTCTTAGTTGGCAGAGTTAAGTCCACTGCGCGTGATTTTTCGATCAAAGCAAGTGCCTTCGCCTCTGAGGGCCTCCACTTGTCGAGGCGTCCATCATATGTCAGAAGAGATGTCTCGTCAGTGTGCCTGCGATGAACACGTTATAAGAATGCCCAATGCTTGAGAATCAGGACTCACTTGATATTACCGTCTTGTGGGGATTTCTTGATTGCGACGTCAGCGACAGACATGTGGGGCAAGAAAGAGAAAGCGAAGCTGCCCCTCTATCGCAGAGCTGATCTTTTTGTTCACCTACTCTCGAGGGCATTTCGCAGGATCTCGCAGCCTGCCCAAGTCCGAGAACACCGTCTGCGGCTGTCTTCTGTTTAGGTCAGTGCGGGATGATTCTGCGCGCAGAGTCCACGGAGGCATTCAGTATATTATTCATGAATTGGCCAAGGGGGTGCCCACTGCCTGTCGTTGTGGGAAGGAGATGATGGAGTGGCAAGAGGTGACAAGCAGGTTGGCACGAGGTTATGGGTGTGATTACATAATTGATTGGGAGTTGTTGATGATGGGGCACGGACGCGCTCGTTGTTGTCCCGCACTTGAGCGCGTCATGGACGGCACTGGAGCCCCGTCGCTAGCCATCCCCCGCCTTCGCCTCACGAGACATGCTCAAGTGCCACCCCTCGACGACGACGCCCTCGACTTCACCCCAACCGCAGGGCCGTCACGTCTTGCGAACCCTTTCCCCAACTTCTTCGCCAACGGCGACCACGCTGACCTCGACGATGCAGAGGACACACAGTCTACTCCCAGGATGTCCCTCCGCTCTTCCTTGTCTTCATCAAAAAATGGTCCTCCTCCCTCCCAGCAGGCTTCTGTCGAGGAAACTCCGGCTGCCCGTTTACGGGCTTTGCTCGCCTGCGTCCCCAACTCTTCATCCTACTCCTCCCAAACACAACTCCTCCACGAGCCTGCCCCCCACCCGCCATCCGAACTGGATTCTGACTTCGATACGCCCAGATGGAACACGACGGCTGCGAGCGTCGCCCGAGAAAGTTTGAAGGACCTGTTCTCGAATGCCCTGCGCGACTCTGGTGACTCACCCCAAACAGGCAACGGGCGACGGAGGAACAGCATCGGTGCTAGTGAATTGGAAGATAGCCCCAGAGTAGAAAAGGTGGCAGAGGAGAGGGCAAAGAATAAGGGAAAGCGCAGAACTTTCAGCGATGAGGAGCTGGATAAATCTTCCAGTGCGTTTCCCTGCAATGTCCTGGGTCCTCCCCTTATCAATGTCCAATATCTACATGAACAGGTAAAACACCCACCGTATCAAGACGCTCTAAGCATGCTGCCGATATGGACGCTCTCAGGAGTCGGCTCACAAACATACGCGCTGATCCACGCGACTTTCCCGCGCATGAGTCGGATCGTGAGTGGCTTCTGTTGCCATCTTTTCAGCTCATAAATTTCGCTCAGGCTCGTCATCAGATATGGACTTGACGGATGACATCTTGGACAACAGTAGCGACGTAGCTGCCATGTTGCGCCATGTCAATTCCGCCATAGTATCTCCACCAGATGCTACCAGCACATCCGTGCGAACTGTCCAATTTCCGTCCCAAATTCACATGCATTCGAGTGAGTAACTCGGCTCTTTAAACAGATCAGTTGTGGATGAACAACGTTTTAGATTTGCTCGATATAGATTCTGGCATGCAGCAAGAAATGGGCGCTACTGATAGCGACAGTGTATCGTTGCCAAACGGTCGTCCCTGTAGGTTCTTCGACGCTTGCACGACGTCCACCTACTCAATCCAATCTTCATAGTGTCTTTTCCGCCTCCTCGAAAGTCCAAGGCCTCAGCTCTGCATTCGCATGCCGCAACATTGGCCCGCGCACAATCGTTGACTGAAGAGCGTCCAAATGGCAAATCGTCCAGAAGTATGGCCAAAAACATGTCTAGACGGGTCAGTGCAGACAGTGCAGGTACGTTATAATATGATAAATACCTTCAGATCCTCAATTAAGCCCCGCGCATAAAGTGTCTCGCCCAAGTTCCAACATATCCTCAGCCGATTGTAAGTCTTCTCTAGGGCAATCCATACGTTTATTGAGCATCGACATTGAACAGATCAGGACCAGCAGCGAGAACTCGCCCAAGAGCGAAGTTGGAATCAAACAATCCGCCAATCCCCTGGACAGTCTTCATCGCATGGCAGAGATCATCTGCATCATCACCGGGCCTCGCATTCGCAGACGGGTTCTCCAATGCCCGAGGCTCGGGCGAGACGAGATAGTTTGGTGTCTCTACGAAGCATGGACAGTGACCTGTCGTCGCGAGCTGGCTCTAACCTATCAAATGCCGACTGTAAGCATCATCATGATCATGTCTGTATCTGTACGTTGAAATGTTCTTAACAGATCGCGATCGTGTGGGCGAAACTGAGCGTGATCGAAACTTTGAACGGGAGCGAGCTTGGAACTCTCCTCGTCCTAGACTCTCATCGGATCGGTCCTCTTCTAGTCTAGGGAACAACCGCACTCCAGACAGGACCCGGAAGCACAGTCGCCCAAGTCATTCAGATTCCGCACAGCCAAAGCTCACGCCCGAAAGGCCATCCTCATCCCAACAGTCTTCCCGAGCCAGTTCGCCCAACGGGTCCATTCAGAGTTTCGGCTCGAAGGCGGACGAGGTAGAGGAAGTCGCGCGAGAGCGTAATTGGAATTCTCCACAGCCGAAATGGAAGCATCGCCGTTCGCTGTCGCCAATTCCGCCGTCATCGCCTTCTCCTAAGTCTACGCCCGCTCATTCCCGTATCAGAAAGACGAGTTCGGTAGGCGCTACACCCAAAACCTCGACAACACCTCGCGAGTCTCCTAGTACTATCCGACCACGGAAGGTCAGCGCGTCGTCACTGTCGGCATTGCACGAGCCTCCTTCCCGAACTGGCTCCCCCGCTCACTTGGCCCCGTCATCGTCTTCACGTCGAAACGACGCATCCGCGTCACCTGGGCCGCGACCAAATTCGCCTTTACCACCTCCCTCTCCAAAGGCAAATGGTACTGGTAATAGTCAGGCTTCTACTACGCCACCAGCGACATCCAAGTTTGGTTGGCCGTTTCCACGCAATAGGATGCAACTACCGCCATTAGACTTCGATGACACCCCCCCGGAGCGCTCGACTTCCCCTGTGTACAGGCCGTCCAGTCAAAGTAATCCAACGCGATTGAGCCATATTCCTGTTCGATCGCCGCCAAAGCCGAAACCAAGAACGAGGACAGAAAGCCTTCCCGCTCAATCTCCTGATGGTGCCGATCCCACTTTCAAGAAGGGGCATAAAAGGACAACCACGGAGCTTAGTGATGGGAACGGATTACTTCCGCCACGTATCAACATCGTAGAGGAGTCTACGCAAGAAATGGGTCTCAGCCAGCATCAACACAGACACGCAGACTCTGTTTTAGGTGAGTTTGTATGTGCGCAGATTGTACGTGAACTGATTGATCTCGCAGAGAGCGACGAAGATGTACAGATGGTGGCAACGCCAGTCATACGGCCTATACCAATTCCACTGCCGGAGGAGCCCGTGCCACCCAAGTCACCGTCACCGCCCCCATCTCAAGCGTTGCCTGCTACGACTAGCGATTTTGCACGCCTGCAGAGAGCCGTGAATTCCACTCCTTTAAATCAACCTATTTCTACAACACCCCCATCGTCCCCCCCTGTACCTCAAGGAGGCTCTGTTTCAGCTTTGTCGACACCTCCTCGACCTTCATTCAGCGCATCGAGAATCGAATTTCAGACGCCTTCTCCTCCCAAAGGGCTGCCAGATCTTCCGGGGCCTCCATCTGAGGACGAGGCCATGCCAGAAGATGTAGAGCAGACACCAATGCGACAGAATGGAAACGGTTTCCTGGATTTCTCTTTGATGAAAACCCCGAGGCCCCCTGGAGCTTGGGCAGCTACACCCGCTCCTGCGCCTGCTCCTGTGCGCACGCGGGACGCGGAGACTCCTGCTCCGATGGCGAAGAAGCCGGGTCGAGCTCGATCCAATTCCCTTCCTCAAGAGAGCTCAGGGGAATTTACGCCATCCCAACTTGTCCCTGCCAGGTCGAAGACCCCACCCTCTGCGATGTCCAAGTCGAACTCTTTCCCAACCCGGACGCCTGCGCCTCCAGGTGCATGGCTAGCCACTCCTGGCACCTTACGCAGAAAGAGCCTCATGAAGGTCCGTTTCGAGGTCTCGGACAGTGCCCCCTCAGATTCGGGGGATGCCGCGGAGAATGGGCCGCTGCCAAGCGTCAAATTCGAGTTCGACGACTCAGATGCTTCGGTTGCCGCTGCGATGCCTGTGGATTCGGACGCCTCAGTTTCTGAGCCTTCCTTTAACGGGGTCAGAGAGTCTTCGCCGGTTCCGTCCGCGCAGGCCAACGGCAATGGCAATGGCTTCGGTCACGTGGACGAAACCGCCGAGTCCGAATCACAGAAGACGCCAGTGCGTTCCCATTCATCTCGCCGCAAGGTGCGCAAGTCTCCTAGAATACGGTTTGTTGATGCGTTTGGGCAGGAGCAGCGTGAGGACGTCGTGCCGGAGACTCCGGCCCGGAAGGAGGTTTCGGTGTCCATGCGTATGCCTGGCGGTGCTCTACAGACACCGCGAAATAAGAGCGCGAATAAGAGTAAGGTCAGGATGCTCGATGCGATGGGCCGGGAGGTCGAAGAGCCTCCCGAGCAGAATGACAGTGAGGACACCGTGACGGAAGGTCCCATTAGTCGAGCGGAGGCATTAGCTCGCGTCAAGAAAGCTGTGAAGGACCTTCACATCGGCTTGAGCGAAGTGGACACGTAAGTCATCTGGTATTCTGTGTCCGGACCTTTCAATCACGCTTTAATCATCAACACCCTAGCTCGATCGACTTACCTGTCGATGATGTACGATTGAGCGAGCTTCACGGTGTATCGAAAGCCGCTCGCGAAGCAAGGTCTAGAATTTCTTCTTCGCTGAAGCAGGCTCAGGATGCTCAGTCGAAGCTTAGGAGTAATTATGGCCCCTTGAGAGAAGGTATGCGGAGGGCCAGATTCCTAGTACGTCTCATTCAATCGCATCGGAAATTGTGTGAGACTCATGGACTGACCGCTTCCATACATAGCCCGATATCTCCCCGGTGCGACGGTTATCCTGGAACCCCAGGACGTTCATCGGCGCCTTCCTCCTTCAATTTATACTTATTATGATCATGTACCGGTGCGTTTTGGTGAACGATAGTCCATTATCTCGATCGCTTAGGAGATGGCATCATATAGCCTCTCAATCCGCTACGCGAAACACCAGTTCCTTACCACATATTTTGATCCATTCTACGCCGATCTTTACCTCTATCCCACGAAACCTGACGCTGTTTATGACCCAACCATCTACACGTTCTCACCCTCCTCGCCGAGCCGCGCCGTCATTGCCGAATGGCTCGAGCAACTCGGTGCTGGATTCCTAGTCACTCTTTGGACAGGCCTGACGGAAGCCGGTGCCAGGTGGCTACGCATCATCATGGAGGCTATCCCCGATGAAGTTACCTACGGCGACGTGAGGTCGTGGCCACCGACATAGCTGTCTCTCGCCCATCATATCTACAGCTTTCATCTCTTGCTATGCTAAAGATGCAAGCACCCGCGCTACACCCCTCTGGTCCCGTGAAACTCCTTCAACATCTTTCCGACGCAACATGCGATATACTTTTTCGAAACCTTGGTTTATCGGCTCCCTAGCTTTTTCATTTCTCTAAAGGGCGACATGGTCATTTGATTCCGGATATAATCCTCCTCCTACTGACTCTTTTTGATTGGCAACGTTCTTGTGTATGTTTTCTGACATTGCTGGTCGTTCCCTGTTGTATTACCTCACTTATCAATTTCATCGGGACTGAAAGCCGGGGTTGACCACATTTTTGGTGTCGAGGTTCCGTATGGGGTTTCGATCGGGGCGTGTATTCACGCAGTGGTGGTGCCCGTTCGCACCCTCGGACTCTTTCACGAGAGGACCATCGCCTGCCTTCGCGTATAAAAATTGGGCCGAGGGCAAGCTGAGGTGAGTAGCCTGAGAGTGTGCTCAAGGCGCCTGGGGAGCGGCTTATGACTCCGTATTATATATCAGATAGATCGTATAGATGGGTAGTCCACGCCGTCTCAAAAGTCACTGCGCTGTGATTCAGTCGATTCACGCAAGCGGAATCATACGAGACACGCTGATTCGGATAAATACGGCCCGCCAACAGCATGGTGCCTTTCCCGAGCCAGTGCTCCTGGTGTTTGTCGCGGCTCTTTCGATACCTCAGCGCGGCTCAGCGGCTCAGCCAAGCATCACTTGCATCGAGCTTGGCAGGATTTTTTAACGGCCACATCTTGTCTTCAAACCTTGGCAAGCCGGGATAAATGGCGCTGGATAAGTGCTGGATAGCGCTGGATTTGTTTTTCGATCGCCTCGTTCCGGAGGTGCCTGAGCCGTACTTAAGCGGATTACAAGAGCGTGCAAGGCCGGGATGCTTCTTTGTTGCTGGTCTCCCTCCATCGCGCCGCTGAGATTAAGAAAGACGCTATCTGTCGTCAAGGACCAATATGACAGAAGCAGGGACAGGCCATATAAAAGACATGCCTCGTTTGCTGTTGGGTTTCCTCACCACTTGACTTTGTCTGTGCCGGGTGCCAGCTTTCCTCCGCCTGCTCGTCTTTCTTTTTTGTTGCTCTCGACCCTTTCCTTCTTTTTAGTCTCTCAGCAAGCTGCAGCCAGTCTGCGCTTCTTCCTCGTTCATTTTCACTCCAGACCGTGTTTGAGCCCAAGCTTGATTTCCTGTCCGTCTTCTTAAATAAACCTTCAAGTCGCAATGGTTCGCCTCGCTGTTTTCGCTGTCTTCGCGTCTGCCCTCTTGGGTGCTGTCAGTGCTGCGCCTGTTCGCAGGGCCGCATTTGCGCTACAGAGGTGCGCCTCATCCTCTCGAATGCATCAATGACTCATCGGATCCTTCTCTGCAGCTATGCGCAGTTCCAGATCTCTGACGGCACTGCAGGCAATGCTGCTGCACAGGCCAACGCTGTCTTCGTTGGTGAGAACCTTTTCTCTGAAATCTATAATCACGAACACGCTGCTTACGGCGTTTCGTGTTATACGTAGACCCTTTCAAGAACGTCGACCTGACGACCATCGACTCGACCACGATCAACAATCTGAACACGATGCGTGAAGCTGCTGAGTCTGCTGAGACCGATCAGTTCAACTCTCAGATTGCCGCTGCGTCTGGTGCCGCAGGTGCGCAAGCCACTCCTCTCTATATTGTCGACATGCATCTGACATGCTGCACTGTATCTTCTAGCCACTGCACTTCAGAATGGCAAGATCAAGAACAAGGTCCTGAAACTGACGGGCGAAGTCCAGGTTTTGAACATCAAGATTGCTCAGGCTAAGGCCGCGGGTAAGAGCACAACTTCCCTGGCTAGTGATTTGGCCGCAGAGACGTACGTCGTTGAACATTTATTACTCCCCTTATTGTCTGCAACCTCGTGACTGACACTTGACCATGTTCGTGCTCTGCAGGAAGAAATTGAACACCAACATCGCGACGGACAAGAAGAACGCCGGTCAGGCTTCTAAGGGCGTCGCATGATTCCGAGATGTTGGATGTTGGGTCGTTCGTTCGTGCCTTCACTCGATCCTTTTTTGGTGTGGCATGTATACTTTGAGTTGCAATGAGAGATACCAGGCACCCTTTACTTTGAGTGATAGGCGAGGCACGCAAGTATGAGGACATGACGATGGGATAGGATTCCCATTTGATAACTATATTCATGATGACTAGCAGTCGGAAGCCTGCGAAAGTTGTTGATCATCGCATAGGGTCCTTAACGTCCGTGAAGTGTGAGTCAATTCTGTGATCAAAGAACGGGTTGACTGCAGCCTGTTCTCCAGGTGATTTGTTGTGGTCAGTGACGATTCAAGACTTCGACAATATATGTCACCAAAATCCGACATACCACCAGAGCGTTTCGTGGAGCGAAACTCTATAATGATCCTACTATGCTCGTTCGCGCTTGTGCTGGATAGCATGATGGCGGTGAATGTAAGCTGACTGTGTGCTCAATCTCTCCCATGACATTTGTAGATACTAGAACCATATCTAGTACTCATTGCGGCCTCAATGACAGTGAGTTCCCTTCTCTCATGTGATCCACTGCAGGCAAAGGTACGTCATGCTGCGTAGCAGGTGGGGTCACCATTTCGACATGCCATCCACACCGTCACCAACAATGAGCGACGCGTCTTGTCGTTGAGCGCGTTGCTCCACACACACTTTGGTATGACGATTGATATCACATGCCCCAATAAAGCGCTATTACCCCACACTCTGGCATGCCAAGAATTGACGATCGATGTCATCGTCATCGTCGTCATCGAAGCGCCCCGCACCCCGTTAAATGATGCTTGAACTGCCTCTTCCCGATCCTCAAATGCAAGAGTCAGTCGCATATAAATATGAGGCTAGCATTCGACGTTTTTCAGCATTCTCCCCCATCCACAATCACCTGCATACTTAACCATCCTCATTTGCTCTTCATTATCACAATGTCGTCTAACACCTCCAACGAGCCTAACAAGACCACTGGCCAATATCACTCTATGAAGGGTTCCGTCGTCGAGACCGTAAGCCCTTCCTTTACTCTGAACTCGTTCTTTATCTCATGCTTGCTATGATCATGATGTAGATCGGTAACTTGACCGGCGCCACGTCGTGGCAACAGTCTGGCAAGGACGAGCATGCCACTGGCGAGGGTGAATACAAGGCCGCTCAAGCCCAGGGTTATGTTGAAGGCACCACCGATCGCATTAGCGGCAAGAAGGACGCCGTTGTTGGCGCCGTCACCGGTGACAAGCAGCAGCAAGTCTCCGGTAGGGGTTTTCCTAGTTGCCTTACCTTTCGGCCATTGCTCAACTGCTCTCCCAGGCAACATCCGCCGTGACAAGGGCGAGGCGCAGCAGGACCTCAACAATCCCTCGTCTTGAGCGAGCCTGTTTTATTATATCCGTTGAGATATTTGTTGCGTAGATTCTCATACGTCGTATACCTCATCATGGATTTGGAGATTTTTTTGGGGGGAAAGGAAGTTTTGGTGCAATGGTACTGCCTTTTTATTGTGTATCCTCGTCGGATTTATTCGTTTCTTCAATGTATCCGGCCGGCCTGTCCTTTCGAAACGGTTATGAACCCGTCAATATGCAGCAGTGCGGATCTCCTCTGATTATCCATAAGTTTGAATTCGATCGCTTGCCCAATGACCGCCACAAACGCATTTCACAGCCCAATTCCTGTACCACGCGTTCCACCTCAAAGACGTCACCTTTGCGTGCATCATCGCCGACTGCAAATTTTCTGAACGCCCCCCGCAACGTAGGCATATGCGCGCGTGCTCGCGATGCAGCATCGACGTCTTTGACACGATGTCGCGCTCGCTGTCTTTCATTCGCTGCGCATCCGAGTCCCGGTCGAAGAAGTGTGGTCCAGGAACGCCAGTGACAATCTCATCGGGTTTGATGAAGAGCAGCGGCTTGTCGATCGCGCGAGAAGTGGCAATTGTCTGTGCAATTTTGCGGAGAAAGGGGAGAAGGGAGGGCAAGGGTTGGCAGAGAATCAGACTACGCTTCAAGTCCATATCTGTCACGTCAATACAAGACGAAATTAAACGGAACTTAGCAACGTCTACGTCGGCAAGTTTAACGGATAAAGGAGCTTACGATCGATGCCTTTGACTCCTTCTGCGACGACCATCAGCACTGCATCCAGCTCCTTGAGCTTGATGCCGGAGCAAGCGACAGTGTCAAGGAAGACACTCTTCGCGATTTGGATCCTCTCAGAGCCAGAACTCGACGCGGTCAGTTGATCGTGGAAACGCCTAACATCTCCCAAAGTGGCGCGGAACGAATCCAGGGCGTATGGATGTACCAAGTGTAATAAGACGAAAGAGACAGCATGCACTGCCTTCGAGGAGAGAGCTACCAGTCCGTAAGCACAATCATGTTCCAGGCAGCTGAGAAAATTTGTGCCCACATGGAGAGGATCCAAATAGGTCATCTTCGTCAACGCTCATAGAAGATTGCGTGGGCACTCCGTCTTCCCCCGCGTTGTGTAAAAGGACACACTCCCGCAGAAGCTTCTCCGAAAGCTCCAGAAACCAGGTGCTCAGACCGATTAATGGCCACACTGCCTCTGTAAGCAGCCTCGAATCAGTGGCTCCATAAGTGAATGCCAGTTGATGACGGCGCACCGATGTCATAGAGGTCGCCATCCTTGCAATCCTCAAAGGCGCTGTGACAAGCAATGATGGAACATAGATCCTGGGCTGTCTGGTAACGAACACTGAGCTGCTCCTTTAGCACAGGATTGTTTGTTCGACGAACTCTTGACCTAGTCGTGAACTATATTAGTGCTATCTTTGAGGTCTTGAAATACTGTCTCCTATACCGATAAACCTCGAGCACAAGGCCGACGAGGTCATTCAACCAGTATGACCAGATCTTTCCCGCATGTTGTTCCAGTAAACTTAGCGTGCAACAGAGGACATCCTCAACTTGACTGAGAGGGCTCGAAGAAAGCGACAATTGGTGCACAATGTCAGCCACAGACTTTGACGTTTTGATGGCAGATACTAGGATATATGTATCCGGAGGTATTGGCGTGTGACCCTTACTGCCTGCTATCCACCAAAAAACAATTAGTGTTGCATTATATACACGGAGAGTCGATAAACGCACCAGACGGTGGACCCATGGGCTCACCAGAGTATCGTCTTGGTAGAGGGTGTACCGATATCTTCGAGGGAGAATACAAGGGAGGCGAAGCAGCACAAAGAAGGGCCCCATTGGGCGATAAAGCCACGCTCAACAATACTATGTTTGTAAAGTGATCAGTGAGAATGTGCCATCATTGTTGCCCATCGACCCTGTAGTACTGGTGAAAGCACGTACAATCTGGTAAAATATTATCTGAGCTGGACGACAGCACAGGTACAGTCCTCCAATGATTGTCATTCTCAAGTGAAGGCCTTGTCAATGAGATCCAAAGATTGAGTCGAGGCGAGGATGAACGGAAAGACTCATATGCACCCACATCTGTAGAACACAAATATTTCCAATTGAGGTCTCTTTAGACTTGCGATGATTCCTAGATACGTTGGCGGAGGTATTGATAGTTCCAATTAATAGGGTATCTGCTGGAAATCCGGTGACATGACGCGATATGAATGTTATTATTTCTGAAGTGAATGGTCGAGCTGTTTCCAGACGAGACAGCTTGGAGAGATTTGAGCTGTGAGTAATCATATTCGCAGGCGAGACTGCTCACCCAATTAGGTTGGCTATTGTTCATGGGTGTGGGATTCTTGAATAGCGAATATAACTTCAATTCCGATTTTGGAGGAGACGTGTCTGTACCTATATCAGTCAACGTTCTCTGACAAGAGATTGCGTCTTACATGAACCAAAATCTAAAAATGACATCGCGAGATATAAACCTCCCTTACTCTCAGAGGAAGGGCGTTGCGGCACTAGAATCATCTTATTCAGATGCTCTGTAGGACAGTATATTGCAGGAAGCGGATTTGTAGAGAGACCTGACACCAAGCCCATTCGATCACATATTTCAAGTTGATATGCCACAGGAACACTCACTCATCACGGCCTCGTCAAATCCAACACGAACCTCACAGAGCTCTATCATTGGTTCTTCGGCCCAGTTATTCCAGTCGTCTGCTCTGAAAGATTCGGTTGGCTGGTTCTGGTGCGCTACCTCAAGAGCAAATGGCATATCCACGTTGAAAGACGATGTATCGAGAGGTGGTGCGATGGTCCTTGAATGTGTGGCAATTAGGATTGAGGGCTCTGCGGGAGGAGTCAGATAAGAGTGTAAGTAGATGCATAGGAGAAGCTCACCATTGTAGCTAAGTCCAATAGCGGCTCTTACACATATCTTCGCGCCTCCTGGAGCTGTGGGCGTCTCAGAGGGTCCACGGGCTTCTTTCTCATGCAACCGGTCAGGTTGCATGAGGGAGCAGCTGAGAACAATAAACTTATGTGAGCCATTGCGTATGTAGTATAGGCTAACTTCAAGGTTGCGCGTGACGACCAGAAACGTTGGAAGAGTGCATGGTGTCGGAGGACCTTGCAGAGGCAGACGAATACTGCGTCCGCTAGGATCCGTCATCCACTATGAAGAAGCAACGACCCGCGAGTTCAATGTAACATAGACGAGTATGATGATGATGTAGACTCACTGTCCGAGGGCCACCAAGCCATGCAGAGGTTATAACATCAGATCCTCTGGGAAATGTAAAGTATTCCTTCACGCCCCAATTATCTACCTCAAGGCCTCTACTCCAGAAACATCCCAAGCCTGTCCCATCTCGGCATGGAAAGTAGGCAAATAGTGATCTGTCATCAGGTGAAGCTGTGATAACAGAGGGTGGTTCGAACATAGCGGATGGAGCAGTGACTGGGGTCGGCGAGGGGATGATGAACTCTTTAGACGTCGTGAATAGGCGGCCAAGTACGAACGGCTTCGTAGGATGGGCAGTAAATATAATGGATGATGCGCTCCATGAAAGAGGTCTGAACACATTAGAATATATCAAAGAATATATTAAGCCAGGATCAATTGTCGAGACGAGCTGACACACAGACCTCTCATCGTATTCTGCGAATGACTGCAACTCCCACCAACCAGGTTGCCAGTAGTCATCCTCTTTACTCTTGCTCTTAGATGGAGAACCGTGTATGCTCGACATGACGGTTATGTTCAATTCTTCGGTCCGGACTATCAACAAAGCCGTTGCAACGTTGAAGACAAGGTGAATGGGCTTCAGACCTGCACCTGCGCGTCGGGACTCAAGTACTCAGGACGCGTCCAGCAGACTTTCCCACGGCAACTACAAGGCGTGACGGCGTTCAATATTCAATCACTGAGAGCTTTCCAGTTCAACCATCGTTGGGTTTCGATATGTTACAGACGGCACACATTAACAGGATTGTGAGCGAAAATCAGACAGATGTCGTCTTGCAAGTCTTTGCAGATCGTATCATAATTCTCGTCACCCAACTCGGAAAGGTTGGAAACCTGGTACGCATTTACGATCTACGAATCTCGCATTCTGCAACGAAACGCGAACTGAAGGTGCAAAAAGATCCAAGCGACGATCCCTTCAACCACCCCTCTCCAACCTGCGCCACCCCCAGACACGTCCGGTCCAAACCTTGACCATCACCCCCTTCCCCTTCCTCCGCCATCAATCGAACTCACGCCGATTCTCGGACAAGCACCCTCACCTGAGATGCAGTCCCTATATTCCCTCTACGCATCTCAGATAGCGACCATTGTATGGCTCGCAGAGTCTGAAGGCTTGCTGGGCGTATCTCATCGAGGTGTCATCGTTGGGATCGCGCTGAAAAAGAGGTCCGGAGGCTCAGGTGTGACAGCAGAGGACACGGAGACTTTCCGCAGTGTGATGGACATGGTTTATGAGGTGGTACAACAAAAATAATTATACGTGGACGTTCAGCTGCTTCAAGAACTCACTCCACCCTGGGACTAGTGACGATGCAATGTTGTCTCAGGCCACGAGGACGGTTCATTAGATATCTAGTAATAATCAAATATACATATGTACAGCCATCGAGCAAGGAAACGCTGGGGAAAGGGGAGACTAGTCGCATATAAACACAGAGTGGTGAGATATAGATGGGTTGTACACAGTGAAAAATCGGGATGATGACGCCATGAGAACCTTTCATGCAGAGAGTGTTGCCTTGGGTAGCCTTAGAATTTCTAAAAGCAAAGGATCCATCGCCGATGTAGTCCCTAGGTCGAAGAGGTCGTATGAATCTTCAGATAACTTGGCTACTTGAAATAGGAGGTCATCGCGTTGTAAGTTGTCTGATAGATTGGGATTTAAAGGCGCGAGAGTGTTGTCAATATAGCCCATAGAGTCCCAACGTTGTTCGGTGCGTTGCTCGATACGCTGGTTGAGATCAAAGTAGGCTTGGAGAGATTGGGGAGGGAGGACCGGAAAATCCGAGTCTGTATAATCAAGAGGCTCATCATAGAAAAGTTCCACGGGGAGATTGGGTGTGGTGGTCATGTAGTAGCTGGACTGGGATGATTTGATAGGATGAGAATGGGAGATGCAGCCGATGGTAGGGGCAGCTGATCGAGACTGTCCGTCCTGGATAGTGCAGGATGTGAATGTGGGACCATTTGTATGAGTCCGCTGCGGGTTGTGATGGTGGAAGGGAAGGTTCATGGGGCTTGTCATGAACGGTGCCAACTGAGGCTGACAGATTGTAGGAGAGCGGGAAGTGGATCGATGGCCTTCCAATGGGGAAACCCCAAAGACGTCCGGTGTTCTGTAGACCTAGAAGAATTGATGTGATGTGAGAATATTGAGCTTAGATTCTTAAGGATGACTCGCAACTTACTTGGTGGCATGGGGCACCTTGCATAGATGGCGAAGATGTAACAGGGGAACCGCTCTGTGGGGTGAGAGGCGACAGAGGGGGGTAGTCGGATAGGTTCGATGGAGACATAATTGAGAGGATAGCATGTCCTTGAGATCTGGAAGCGGTTCCTCTCTCCGACATCGTCGGCTTTTTCTCGCTCCTCTTCCTGGGTCGATAGCGGTAGTTGGGATGCTCGAGAGCATGACGTGCTGCTACTTCTTTTGCCATTTGTTGAAACTTCTCTTTGACGTGCTCCGGCTCGTTCCTCCATTCGTTCGCAACTCTTCCCGGTTTGCGATCGTGATCAGGTTGGGTGAGCTGCCATTGGGCCAGCTTTTCAGCTCGATAGAGCATATAACAATTCAATGGTCTGGGAATGTGGTCTTGAGAGGATTGCACTTTAGGCATCGTGGTGTTGGTGACCTGTTGTAAGTGGCGGTCGAAGTGGGAGTGAAGTGAAAGAGGAGGCTGCCTGTCGGGTTCACGTCAATGCGCCGTTTGTGCAAACACGGACTATACCCAAACAAACCGCGCTTGGCCGCGGCGGTGACCCCACTTTGTGGCATTCCCGTCGCTTTGGCACACGTGTACAGTGTGGCGGAAAAGTGGAAGTTGTGCCGCAACGGTCAATCCTCCTCCCAGAACAGCTGCATGGATTAAAGTCTCAAGTGAAAGTTTTGTGGGAACTGTTGAACCAGAAAAGCGGAAAAGGCAAGCACGGCGATGCCAGACGGTGTAGCCACAACAGAACCATCATACTATAACCCGTCGACCGTGCCCGACCCTATTACTCAAATTGAATGGTCAGTTGAGGTCAGGGAAACAGGAGACGGTAGGCATACCACGAGTAGACTGCGAATCAGCCAGGTACGTATGCAGCAAGAATTGCTGTACCATCCTGGATTGCAAAAGCGAACTGTGCAACGTGAAATGAACTGTCATCCCCTGTGATAGGACGGTACGTTATCACAACAGAGCGTGGTTGAGACGCGGCGCACAAGGGCCAAGTGAGGTGCATCAAGACATGTCATTCTCCACATCCTTGAGGGCAAAATGATACATAGAAATTACAGCCTCTAGGAATGAGAGAGAACGTCAGAATCTGGCATTTCTGCGATGTGGGAGTTCATGCGGATAGCCTAACGTACTGTCCAGACCCTTGATTCCAATCGCGGCCCATGTACGTTCTTGTGAGCCAGGGTCTTCCGAGGTCCACGCGTCGTGAGAAGAGGTAGTTGTTTCAATTTCGCACTGCATGAACGGAATACCGAGTGAAAGAAAGCAATGAAGCCATGCTTATGAAACGGTAGCCAATTGATCCGCTATTGATGAAGTAGCTCCAATTCCCCTCGAAGCCGATAGAGCACCGTTATCTGGGAGTTGGCGTTGGCATGATAGGTGATGCAGCTCCCCCTTATATCAAGATTGACCCCTTCTGCTAAGTGATAAATCGCTGCAGGTGGGATCTCCGAAAACTATGGTCCCAAGTAGACCTATGCATTGCAACGAAGGGCGACTGGCACCAGAGGGGAGTCTGGGGAAGTTCCAGAACAAAGACCGTGGTTTGAATCCGATGCCGGCGCACACCCGGCAACGGCCGCACAACGCGTACTTACGAAAACACCATTCTTGAACCGAAAACTTCCTTCAGAACGGCTTGCGCGCAGGAAATATGTTATGTTATTCTTTTATGTGCTTCGAGCACAATATACAACCCACGGCAACGGCAAGAGGTATAACAATGACGATTGCACAATGGGACGGAACAGAACGGAAAAGCAGAAGAGAGTGGATGAAGCAGCGGTGAGATCAGAAGATGGTTCTGTTAGGATATCAACGGGGATATACAATGCGACTGGGATGTGGTGATTAAAATATGGAGTCAACAGATGCGAGCCCAAAGCACACAGCAGGGAATAACCTCCAGAAAGCAAGAAAAGCGACGAATGAGAATGAAAGACTTTGGAGGAAAAGGCGGAGAGGAAGCGGGAGGACAGGAAAGCGGATGGACAATGAGAGGGGTGGATCACAGCGGACGATAGAAAACATGTGCAAAAAAGACAAACGCGACTGGGGATCTAGCTGCAGGATAACTTGTCGATAGAGTAGTTGCTGGAAAATAGAACGAAAACAGAGGCGAGAAAGCAAGGGATGTGGTGATGTGGATGGGAGATGCATGAGATGACGTAGATGCCAAAATTTAGATATGCGATGCGTAACAGGTCGTGATAAAAATAAGATAGAAAGAGTACAGTCTGTCCATCTTGGTATCAGGGCCACAAGGTTTGACGCGATGAGACTGCCGAAGGATATTCAAGCTGGTACCGTCCACGATGATGCCCGGGAAGAATCCACCGAAGACCTACGCAAGTTCGAGGGGGGCCGCCAGCTGCCTCCAACGCGGCGGATTCCGGCATTCGTTGCTCCGGACGGCGGAACGTAGGTCTGTTGCGCAGAAGGCTGAGGCTGCACTTCCTGCGGAGACGTATGCACGACTGGTGGAGGATTGACGAGCATCGATGGCTCCGTGTAACCTGAAAAGTGCCGGACAGGCTCCGCATTCGATGGGTCACTAGCGCTGGTGTTGGTGCTTGTTGAGGCCGAGGTGGTATCAAAATTGACATACTGAAACATGGAGTCGTTGTTATATTCGTTAAAGGGCTCCTGGTCATCGTGCCCGGATGTTTGTTGATACCACATGCCATCCATTGATGCGGCCGTTGACTCAGCGGTAGGAGGCGCGAAGCCTTCTAAGGTGTCGAACGGGAACTGGCTAAGAAATTGTGCCAGTGCCTCGGGAGACACGTACGCCAAATCTGTCGACTGGCCGATGCTGAATTCGATGTTCTCGGGAGGGTCATTAGGAAGAGTAGAGCCCAGAACATCGACTTGAAACACTGAAGGATCGCCAGTCGAGGCAAGCAACGCTTGCATCTCGTTAGACTCCAGAGCGTCAGACGCGAAACCTTGAGCTGTATCCATCTGCGGTATCTGAAAAGAGAGTGCGTCCTTCACGAAAGGTCAAATGCTGTTTATATCCGAAAACAAGCCTACGTACTTGATCAAATTGCTGCTCAAACAGGCTGGTCTGGTTCGGCCAAGAGCTTACTGGTTCTGTATTACCAGCATTGGCTACAACTGTAGATGTTGGAGCATTCAAAACAGGCATCCAATGGTGAGTGACAGAAGCCGGCTCCACTTGTGGCAAACTGGGTTGAGGGATCGACTGCACATTTGAAGGAGCCGGTGTGGCCTCATCGGAAACCGAAGGGATGCGGGTCGAAGACGGGCGCTCGGGAACGGCGCTCGAGATGCGAGGAGTTCCACTAGTACACGTGTCTGGGAGTTGTAGGGAGGAATTCACGAGCGGGGAGGCTTGAGCGGCAGTGGCACCTGGAGAGTCGGCGGATAGCGTCGACGCTGCGGGAGAAGATGACTGGGACCAAGGAGGGGAGAGGCCTGGGATGCCACGAGACCCCTCGGGCCCCCAGGATGGTGCAGGCATGTACTCTAAGTACGGGGTGGAAGACGACGCGATCGACGCGCTCGTTGGATACGGATAAACGCTACGCTGACGCGCCTTGCGAATCTCGGCCTTGACCCTCTCCTTTTCAGCTTTCGCCTCTTCACGAAGCTTGTCTTTGTCGGCTTTCTTCATTGGGCAGAAGCGGTAGTTGGGATACTGTCGCGCGTGTTCTGCCTTGGCCAACTCAGCCCTCCTCTCGTACTCGGACTTCGTCTCTTCCGCCTCATTTTTCCACATACGAGCGATTTCCTTGGAGATTTCGGATTGTGGGCGACGTGGGGCTCCCGGTGCAGCGGGTGGAAACGCACGAAGTCTGTCGGAGCGGTATAGGATCCAGGCATTGGGTGGCCTGGGGGGTTTGGCGCCCGTGGGACGCGCCGTGCGGGTAGGGCCAGACATAGGTTCAAAGGATGTGAGGGTGACAGTGAGAGGTAAGTAAAGTAGAGGAGATGGAGGATATGAGGAGAGAGGAGACGGTGGCAAGAAGGTGTATGAGGGTGGGTTGGGTTGCAGCGCGTAGTACGGTGGTGAGTGGTGTGGGTCCATGTTTGCCGTCACGTCGCCGACGAACCACGTGCTGCGTGTCTGTTCGCGATGCCTCTACTTGTCGACTTGGCCGTCTGGAACAGTGTCGGTGAACGCGTCGGTAAACGAGTGTCTACAAGGACAGATTGTGGGCGAACTCAAGAGGTCAAATTTCAAGGAGTAGAGGCTGCCGAATCTCATTGCCGACGAACAATCCCCTTCCTCGCGTCATATTTTGGAGAACAAAAGAGGTCTGTCGCCACCTCTCCGGGTCCTCATCTTTCTTGCGCTGCTACGGAACCAATGCTGTTTTCCTTCCTCGCGGGTACCTGGTGGTCGGGCCATTGACTGCCATCGACCACCACAATGCGCGAGGTCCTACGCTATGCTCCACGTCGCAGACCATGATGGTGACGTGCCCTCGAAGCGGTCTCGAAGCTCCGCCTCACACCGGTTTTGGCCCAAACTTTTATCGCATGACCTGTTTCTGTGTATGGAACAACGGCGGTCAACGGCCCATCATAGTCCACTGAGCACTCTACCGCCATCTCACAGGCGGTGGAACCATGGCTCCATCATGCTTTGGTCTCATCTTGTTATCACTGCAAGGGCATCTCCGGACGGCCTGTGGTCGCTTGAAGATCAGATACCTGTGGGCTGTGCGTGCATTGCTTTGACCTCGTTTTCGTGTTTGCAGGCGTCTAATATCTGGAGTCTGGACACGTGGCGGCTTCGCCCCTCTCAGGCCATCGACTTCGAATGCGAGGGATGGATATTGGTATATCACCGTTGTAGGCCACGATGGTCCCCATGAATGCATCGTCACTTATGCTCTTGAGCTGGATCTGCTCTCCTGTCGCTCCTCGTATTACTTGATTGGATCAGGAGAATCGCCTTCCTTCACTCAGGCACCTCTCATCGAACCCGAATCATCTCTGGATTCAATCATCATAGTTAAGTTGGAGCATCTTGGCGAACTGTGGGGCTCTGCAACCTTGAGACTTGTCTTGTAAAGCTCCCCGCACTTCCCTGTAGCAATATCTGCCAATAGATCATTGTTGGGTGCGCTCAGCCTGTTCTCCTTCTGCCCAGAGGTTTGATTTGGGGATCTTTGGTCTCTACCCATCGATATAGGATGACTGGTAAGCCACACATCATGCATACAGCTATTAGTTCTCACGTGGCCTACTAGGTATTCGAGTGCCTAAGGGAGCAAACTCTGTTTTGAATATACAGACTCTCTCCAATAGCCTCGACAACATCCATATATGGATGGTGCATATCGACCCTTCCGATAATACTGGTAATACAAACCCGAAACTTCGACCAACAAAGCGAGTCCGTTTTATCAAGTCCGAAAGACGTTCCTTTTCCCAAGCACGCGCTCTCACCTGGACAACTTCGTTCCTCTCATCAACGAATGTTTCCGACACTACAAGGGACCCTCAGTGGCGGCTCCCTCGACGCCAAAGTATTTCACGCTCGGTCTTCATGGATGACTCACCGCCTTGAAACTATCACGTGATAACTGGTTCAAGGATGTGTTAGCTGTGTAGAACCCGGGCCTTGAAGATGGGCATCTTCCTGACATTATCATCGTTCTTTCCAGATAACTATACGAACCTCGCATGCGACATATTCAACTAGCCAACAAATATCACTTGACTAGACCACCAGTTCTGGCGCCCATATGCCATCCATAAAGGCATGATCTTATTTGTTCAGTTTACTCCTGCACCCCAATTCGAGAGCTGATGCGGTCTTAGGTCAAAGGATCCGGCTTGTACACCTCCATCATCTTTCTTGAGAACAATAAATCAAGGAAAACTTCTGACGACGATGATCACTGTGCCCTTGGCACTGTTCGGAACAGGGATTCGCCATGTTGTGTGGCCGGGCCTATCCAGCTAGAAGATAGTGTGCAATCACGATGGTGAGTGGAGATTGTTCGCTATTTTCATGTCTTGAGGCTCCATATGTGGCTACTCGGCGAGGAGACGCAACCGAAGGACAGCCTGGCTAGCATCCAAGTCGTTCCGGGGTCATCGGGGATAGATGCGACGATCTTCGACTTGTGGCCAAGGCATACGTGCCATCATTCCTGTTTCTCATACCTCGGTTCTGGTCTCATGTCGGTGTCTGCTTGAAATAGTACTGTAACTCCACTGATATATGAGTGTGCGTATCGGGCAACTAATGATATCAAAAAGCTTAAGATGTATTGCACAGTGAGTTCTTCACGTACGAATGGTTGATCTTACTGTCGCTCATGAGATGATGCTTATCTCTACCTTGATTGCTTACCCTTCTATTCAAACCGCGGCGACTGTGGCCTAGGATACCAAGACTCACAAACAGCCTCACTTGTGAAAAAGACGCCCGCAAAAGGATCGGTCTCTCCCATGCCGGCACCTTCACCATCTTCCGGCCAAGACTCGGATCCATCATGCGACGATGTCGCTATTTTAAGGACCTGATTTGGAGTGTCCATCTTCTCTGCCGTCAAACATCGTCGGGCACTTCATTGTCGACCGTTCATTTCTTCCATTCCCGAATGCCCTGTCACAGGTATCTATATGGCGATACGATGGACTCCTTTGGCTGTCCAATATCATAGTGTGTTTTGCTCTATTCCGTCTGAGCGTAGTAGTAGCTAAGCAAGTGTTTTATTCATTCCCAGGACTTGAAGTTCGTTCAAGCGATCTATCCCTGGCCCGATCAACGGATGCTCGGAAAACTCAAACTGCTCTTTGGGAGTTGATATCGAATCATCCAAAGAATCGTCGTCTATTCCTGTCCAACTTGGCCTTTGTTCATTCATCAACTTTTCACACACTAGCAACCATAGAAGTTGCGCTTGCTCATTGAGCGTTCATATTCGGTACAACCAGTGCGAAGGGCGTATCCGCCTCAGCCTGAAGACCTCGAAGGACTGGTAAACTTAGAGATCACGAAATTGTTGTCAATATTTGGAATCCGTATAGTTGAACACGTAGGTGGTCAGCATAGAAACTTTGCTAAGGTGCTGATTTGATTGTCAACATTGTCTCACTTTATTCGCTTCTGGCCGCTCCGCGCTCAATGCATCTCACCTACACTTGAATCTCCGTTTGTAGCCAAGACGTTGAATCTTCGACTTGCACTGAGTTCGGATCTCAGTGGAACTCACTCTCGTATGTTATGTCAGAAAAAACTTAGTCCGTAAATTCCATTGATCCATGTATTTTCTAGGAATCGGAAGCTCCGAAAGATCCTGGGCTGCAAAAGCATCAACATCACACCCTGTCGAAGTCCTGATCATGAGAAATCCAGGTTGTAGTTACGTAGTATTGATGGCCTTCTCAGTGCCTTGCTCCTCGATGTGTCTGACATCAAACCACCAGCAGATTCATGCCGCTTGGTCGCCCTACTACCAACTGGCGGCATCAATGTTTCTCAAGTTCGTCTACCATCGCCGAGCGCTGACTGGCATCCTCTCTATGACGAGAATACTCGTGCTTCGAGCAGTGCAAAATCTGTATCAAGATCAGGCCTCTCGAAGGGCGTGTGTTTTCCTGCGAATTGGTGCTACATAGGTGGTATACACTCATGGCTATATGCGGAAGGTAATGTGGTTGATGTTGTTTCAAGAAGACAGGATTGATGTCTTGTCCGAGATAGAACGACAGTCCATCAAGCGCTTTCAATTGTTGTTTCTTCGTATCCATTTTCGTGGCTCCTCCGATACAAAATGCTCCCTCAGCCCGCCACGTTCACTTGGTCCGAGACCTTTTGTGATGAGGGTGTTTACAAGGCGCCACATATGGGAATACCCAGAGCATAGCAACAGTGCAAAGATCTTACCCCGACGGCGCTAATGCGTCTAGGACGGTCCATGGTATCGTGAGACTGTTGGACTCATGGTGATGATGATGGCGGTGACCTGAACGCATCCTCATAAATATCTTCACACTCTACTCATTTGTGCATCCCTCCATGTTATCGTCACCCGCTCATTCTTCCGGCTCTCGCATGATTCTTCGCTCGACATCCCGGCCACTACTTCCATTCGCTCCCGCTCCCGCTCTACCAGATAACCAACTCGACGCTTCATATAAATCCTCCGCTCCTTCACACTCATTCTCATCATCTCGTTCACCCAATCTCAATACCAGTCCCTCGAAGCCATCTTTGAAGATCAGCCTTCAAAATACCACAACTTACAATCACTCGCGCAGCGATTCGTCCGATTCTGACCTCAAAGCGCCTCCGTTCCACTGTACAGCATCCCCCGCATCTATCAATGACGGGGCCTCTACCATCCGCCCTATGAACATTCGCTCAAAAGTCAAACAAGTTTCCATGCAAGACCTCCGTCGGGCCATAAGCAACATCGAATCTCGGCCCGAGTCTACCGCAGGAGCGTCTTCTTATCCTAATCGAGAAACGCCTGGACAGTATCCGTACAAGACTTGGTCGGACGATATCTTTGAAGAGCTTCGGCGCTTGGGAGAAGGCGTCGGAGGAGCCGTTCACGAAGTGAAGGACACTCGGACCGGGATAATAATGGCTAGAAAGACCATTCCGACACACGAGGCGCCAATGAAACAGCTTTTCCGAGAACTCTCCATGATCACCAACATTTCTAACCCGAACATCGTCCACTTCTATGGGGCGTACATGTCACCTTCGTCAAGTGAAGTCAAGGTCGTTATGGAGGTGTGCGAAGGGAGATCGCTGGAAAGCGTCGGAGAGCGCATCAAGAGGCGCAAGGGCCGAGTTAGCGAGAAGGTTGCTGCACGCCTGGCTGAAGGGGTAGGTGACATTATTTCCCAGCTGATTCGCCCTTCCTGAAATGAGATGAGCTCAGATCCTGCAAGGCCTCGCATACCTTCACTCAATGAAAATTATCCATCGTGATATCAAACCTTCAAACATCTTGTTATCCAAGGAGGGGTCTGTCAAATTATGTGACTTTGGCGTGTCCGGTGAGCTCGTCAAGTCCAAGGTGGACACATTCACGGGGACTTCATGCTACATGGCTGTGAGTAGCTTACATGTTATGTGCATCGCAGTCCGTGTTGATCTTGATGCTTTCGCGATCATAGCCTGAGCGCATCTTAGGTCATGAATATTCCATCCGTGCTGATGTGTGGTCAGCAGGCCTATCCATTCTGGAGCTTCTGCAGAATCGATTCCCCTTCCCCAAGGATTTACCGCCAATCGACCTCATGGTACACATCAGTGAGAGCGAGGTTAGTCACCTCCTTTCCTCTTCTTGTCACACCCCCCAACCTCCCTTCAAAGCCTCCCCGTCTGGAAGACGAACCCAGTACACGTTGGAGTGATGCTATGAAAGATTTTATCAGGATTTCGTAAGTGTCAATGTTCAGATGCAAGAGGTCTGACATACTGAACATGCGGCAGTTTGACGCTTGATCCTGCTTCACGCCCGGTACCGCGGGACATGCTGATGCATCCAATGATCGTCAAAGTCGTGAAAACAAAAGTTGACATGGCCCAGTGGATCAGCGAAGTCTGGGGTTGGAACACGTCCAGGTCTTTCCAGACCTCGAAGGAAAAGTCAGTGCATTGATTTTCCAATGACACGAGCGCAGGTCGATTAAAATGTCCACAGCGTGCCTTGCAGAGAAGAGGCATCTCTCAAATGAAAAGGATGAACTTACAATCAGAAATCGATAGACGGTATCGTCTGCTTCTCAAGCATTACATTCAACTCGGCTATAATGTTATGGTTTAACTTGTTTTCAAACTGGGCGGAATAGTCGTATTCGGCGAACACGACTTTTGTTCTAGAATCACATTTTCTGGGCTGGGACCCACGCCTTGGAAAGGCAGTATTCACACCTCTTAGAAAGATGTCATCACCTGGTCGAAACCGGGACGTATTATGTACTTATGCTGTATGCAGATATCCTTACTAGCCATCCTCCCAAGAATGATCTATCAGAGTGTTTAGTAAGTTGTTCCAAGGCTCATTTTGTGCCGTTTGCTTCTGTTTGAAAATCAGCTCATACGGATCTTGACTGAGTTGCATTACTGTAGTTGGCCTTCTGGCAAAATCTCTTACTTCGACCAAAACTTTATACAAGGTCAACTAGTTAGGCCTTCTCAGGCCTCACGCGCACGCATCACCGTCCAATCTACCTGACGGCATCTCTTTCCAAGTCACAGTTCTTGACCCACATCATGGAGTTCTCGCCCAATGGCTCAAAAGTAAGCGCCGACGAAGTTTTTGGCCCTGCAGGAGTATAGTACGAAGTTGGCCCTGCCCCGATTGGCATGCTCCTGTTCGGGATCCATTCAGCCTATATAAAGGGATTGGATGGCCCTACATCGCCAACCCAAACCCCCTGCACTCACTCAGCTGAGATCCGACAAAAATCATAATGGCCCCTGCCAAAGTGATCGTCATAGGAGCTGGAATAGCTGGTCCCATTCTCGCGATTTTCCTGAAGCTCCGAGGCTATGAACCCATTCTGTATGAGAGACTTGAAGGGGTACAGCAGGCTGGACTCAGCTTGATGTATCTATTTTTTTGTCATTTCGAGTTTTCGGAAGCACAACTAAGGGAATATTCGACAGGTTGCAGCCGAATGGTCTTCGGGTGCTCTCGCAGATCCCTGGCTTCATTCGAACTATCCCTGGCAAGGCCATCGAGCGCATGGTCTTCCGCTCGACCGTTGAAGAGGACCTAGGGGTCCTCGGAGAAAGCGATGTCCCCTCTCGCCTCCCAAGCGCCTATGGACATGGAATGTTTGGTGTTCAGCGAACTGCTTTCCACCGCGCGATCATCGATGCCGCTGCTGCGCACAGCATTCAAATCCACTGGGGGCACAAGCTGGTATCTCTCGAGCAGGGCGAAGATTATGTGAAGGTGGCATTCGAGAATGGGAGTACTGACACTGGGAGCTTCGTCGTGGGCTGTGATGGACTGCATAGCGGTACCCGGATCGCCTTGTTTGGGAAGGAGAAAGCTGACTTCACTGGACTTTGTCAGGTGAATAGTCGAGCGATCTATTCATGACTACTGACCTGACACTACGATCTGTTAGACTGGTGGTCTCTCGCCCACTCCTGGGATTCTCAAGGCGCAGGCATCCCATACAAATTGGTTCGGCAACGCAGCACACATGGTCGCCTATCCTATCTCAGACACACACACATCATGGGCGTATGTTATCCCTCTTTATCTACCTTCTTTGATTTTCACATGCTCTTCAGTGTTACGACGCGTGAAGCAGAGTCGAAAGAAACATGGGGCACTGTGAACATTCAAACCGCTCAAAGCTTCTTGAGGTCTCCCGTCTCTAACTGGGGACAAGGTGCTGGGGAACTGGTGAAGACAACAGAAAAAATTATTAAGGTCAGATTGATGTGTAGGCATCGACGACCAGCTCTGATGCCTCGTTTGCAGTACGGCCTATACGATCGTCCAGAGCTGAGATCATGGTTCAAGGGCCGAGTTGTGCTTCTCGGGGACGCAGCGCACCCGACAAGCCCAGTGAGTTCTCTTTATGTTTCGCAGGGCTCAATAATAAGCTGCTCTGTAGCATCTCGGCCAAGGCGCAAATCAAGCATTCGAAGACGTCCAGAAGCTTATCAGCCTCCTGGACCAACACAATGCCGATGGAACGTCGCCAACTACCACCATTCTCGATACAGTCTTCCGGACTTTCGAAAGTGTGCGCATCCCTCGTTGTGCTGCTCTCGTCAAAGGCGCCCGACAGCAAGGTGAAGGGCGGGTCGTAGAAGGCGTGGAAGCTTGTTTGAAGAGGAATTTGGCCATTCGAGATGCGACGAAGGACGATGAAGCTTTCTACGCAACATATAGCCGCATATATCAAGCCGACGACGGAAAGGCCTGATATGTATATTGACTATGTGACCGAAAACGATATCTGTGTTATACACAGCCAAACGGGTGACGCCAAGCCAGCAAGGATTGACTGGCATTCGAGAGCTGCGCAGAGTAGGCGGCGTTTCTAAAACCCTGATTAGTTCTGACTCACACAGAAAGGTCCAGCGGCAAAGGAGTCGCATATTTGACGGAGGTCTGGCGGGAAAGCGTCTGTTGGCTGACGGACTACAACTGTTTCGATTTCGGATAGAGCTCAGAGGACGCGTGTGATGTTGTCAAAAAAGTGAAATCGTGAGAGGTAATGAAACAACACGCGACAATCAGCGAGAAACAACTACTCGTCTGGAATCTCAATCTCCCCCGAGTTGATCCCATCAATGATATCATGTGGGGGCTGGCCATCGACGGTGCACCCAACGCTCTGGGCCGTGCCAAGAATCTCCTTCGCACCACCAGCAAGATCCTTCGCCAAAGACTTTGACTTCATTGTCCGCGCAATCTCGATAATCTCGTCGAGCGAGATGTTACCGGTGTGCTTGATGTTCTTCTCCTTTTTGCGGTCCCGTGGGGGCTCTGTCGCAGGACACGCACGATGAAGCGACACAATCGGCTGATAGAGATACGAACTCACCCTTGAGCGCACGGATAACCAGGGAGGAGGCCGAAGGGACAACCGAAACCGCGGCTTGACGGTTCTGGATTGTGAGTTGGACCGTTACGCGCAGACCCTTCCATGCCGTGGTGGCCTTCGCAATATCTTCTCCGACCTTCTTGGGCGACTAATCCGTGGTGTGAGAGGCCGTAGAGATGCGGAACTTCGGGACCGTACGCACCAAACCCAGAGGACCGATTTTGGGGGCCAATGCGGAAGACGCACCGACCTCACCACCCGTTGCACGGAGGTATATGATTTTAATTTCGGACGGGTCCTAGCGGACAGGAGCAGCATGTGAGGAGGGTATGAGGGTGGAATGTGTCTGCAACGCACGAATTTTGGGGCCATGGTCTTGAGGGGTCGCTGTTAGCGGTGGCAGGGAGCGTATAGTACACCTGGCGGTAGCTAGGAAAAATAGAGTTCAGTGACCGATGTAGAACTGTACAGCTGACTGAGTCCAGCCCCAGCAGTCAGAGTCTGGTCCGCTGTTTGTGCATGCTTGGCCGGATGTCCAGCGGAACGTCCATGGCCGTCCCCGCTCGCTGAAGGTAACGTATCAAGTGCCGCAGCCATAGCGGGACGACGAGTGCAATGGGTGTATGGAATCAGAAGGCAGGGTCGGTTTACCACCCGCCTACGAAGACGCAGATGTAGACTCTCTCGCTCAACTTATGGGTCCGTCTATTTTCCTCCTTTTTTTGTCGCGATTGTTGCAAAAACTCACCTATGCCTAACTCCTCAAAGCGCTCATGTTACAACGCCTAATGTCGATTAACGACAGGATCCCATTGTCTCCGTATGTGTATTTAGCTCGGATAGCATGTATTCGATGAGCATTGACTCGCGATCAGAGAGAGCATCACCCGATTTCACTCTGCTTCTGTCCCCAACATAAATGTATTGGACTATCTACGGCGCATAGTTCGCTTCACAAATATTGAAGTCAGCCTCGTCTCACGTTTGTCGGCTCTCCTTTCAGACGCTAATGCCAATCGCATTGCATGCCAGAAAACCTGTCTACTTATCGTAATGCACTACATAGACCAGATCTGCGCGCGCATGCCCGTCTTCACCATCTCCTCCCTCACCTGCCATCGTTTTCTCATCACTGCCGTCGCCCTCGCCAGTAAAACCCTCTGCGACACATTCTGCACCAACGCGCACTACGCTCGCATCGGCGGCATTACAACGCACGAGCTCGGCCGGCTCGAGCGCGAGTTCCTCTTTGCGATCGACTGGCGTCTCACGGTTAGCCATTTCCTCCTCTTCACCACATCCAATCCGCAGTCCGATCCCGCAGCCCCTTTCATTCGTGATCGTGCCTGAACTGAACACCCATGCCTCGTCTCCGCGCTGTTCTCCCCGCGCCAGTGCACCCGCGAAGTTCTCCAGCTTTACTACGAGAATCTCGTCTCGCACAGCGGAGGCCGCTTCATAATTATCGGCGCTCAATCCGGCGGCAGCGTCTCGTCTGACAGTGACGTCGAAGCCGACTCCCCCCCCCCCCGTTCCATGTCCCCCATCGAGGAAGACTCACCTGGTCTGGTGCCCGGTCCTTCCACCCGCCCTCACGAACCGTCGACGATCCTCATCGACACGGCGACACTGGTGCCGGAGGCTCCCCGCGGTCCTACAGTCGAGCAGAACATGGCATTTGAGCAGTTTCAGCGTTCGCTTGGCAGATCTTAGGTGTCGTGGGGCCCAAATTTGACACTCGTACCGAATCGTATTTTTGAATGGCAGGCACTGGGACTTGTGACTCGAAGGTTTCATATGGAGGCCGGGAGCAGTGTCTCTACGATCCTTTGACTGGAACCCTTCGTAGACGAACACTAATCGTATTCATAACTAAAGCAACATGGTGCACATTGACACGGAGTGGGAACACGAACAGTGGTCGACAAGCGTCACGCTACGCTACGATATATAAAAACCCGGCAGAATGTGATTAAATAGTCCTTGAAGAAACACCCCCACGGCGTGCGTGGGGTGAGTGGGGCAATGAACGTCTATGGAAAGGACAATTAGAGACTTGCGTCAACGAAAGACTTCGACCAGTTGACTTCGGTATTGTAAGCTTTTAACAATACAATGCGACACCAGTATGCCAGACCCGTACCGCGTGATGATGCGTGGACCATGAACGCGTCCCATGTCAACCCTTGCTCGATTCGAACAACTCCTTGTACTAGTGCCAGTGCTAGTACCAAGACCATGCCGCAATGCGATTCGATGTTCACCGGCGCAGCGAAGTGAGCAGCTTCGCGAGGGCATGAACCTGCCCTTTCTGAACCTTCTTCGGCGAGGCCTCTTCGCCAACGTCCCTGCCGCCGTCGTGGGCCAAGCCGCTGAGGTCTGTGGTGCTCGTCGCTGCGTCCTGCCCGTACTCGACCCGCTTCTGGGGCGACATGGCCGGACGCTCGGTGATCGTATCCAGCGGCTGGCTCTTCGGCTTTCGCACGCGCTGCTTGCGCACGGGCGGTTGGCCGAAGACGTCACCGGTGGGGTTTGGATGCATGTCGCGCGGTAGCTCGCCCAACTCCCAAGGTATGCCGGCCATGACTGTGAACGTTATGAGTATGTAGAACACAGCCAGAAAACGACCACGACAACACTCACTCTTGACGTTGGAGGGCGGGTGTTGGGCTGCGTTGAATGGCGACTTCCCCCGTCCGGGCTGCTTGCCCTGCCCGTCACGCCAGTTGCTTGACGTTGATGACACGCTCGTCGCAAACGTCGACACACTACGCGTACTCGTATTGCTGTACCGCGTGAAGGCCGATGTAGAAGTGTTGGTGCTCGACATCGAGCTCCGCCAGTTATTTGACGCCATCGAGCTCGCGCTCGACGCGAGAGGACGGCCACTACGCGTGCTGGTGGGCGATGCGCCGCGGCGGTCAACACTGTGAATGGAGCTCGCATTGGGACTTTGGCTGTTGGCCAGCGGCGATCGGCTTGGGCGGCTCCAACTCGCGTTGCTCGGTGCGAGCGAAGGCGTTGGCTTTGGCTGCCGACCACGACTGCGAACAGATGCGCCGTCATCGGAACCAGCTGCCGGCGCGGGGGCACTGAGGCCCATGAGTATGTTTGTGACATTCGAGGCGGTCCCAAGGGTCTGCTTCGAGTCCATGTCCAACCGCGAAGCAACGGACTCCACGATCGCAACACTGGGAGAAGCACGACCACCGTTCGTAGCTCGCTCCGAGTTGCCCTTTCCAAACCCAAGCTTCCACTTTGAGGGCTTCTTGACGACAACCGGCAGAACATCAGAAACAGGTGTCGGTGGAATGGAGAGACCAGCCGACGATGGCGTATTGGGTGAGTTGATGCTCTTCGCTATTCCGCTGAGCTCTCTCACCAAAGTCTGCGACGCGGACGCGAGGATCTCTAACGTAGCATCGTGGGCGAGAGGGGCACGTACGTCGGGTCGAGGCGCGCCCTTGCTCCTGCTGCCGCGCGTGCGTCGTTTGGTAGTGGAGGTGCACCGCGAATCCGAAGCCTCGTCAACCTGCTCCTCACCTTCCTCGCTGAGGACGGGTTGCAATTCGGTGCCCTCGACTTCGTATGCGAGACCGAGAGAAGGCGCACGGGACATCGCGCGCGAGAGGGGAACCGAGGTGCGGAAAGGCGAATTCGCGAACGACGCTTGCCTCGAGGACGGACGGCGAGATGGCGGAGCCGAAGAGAGTGGGGGGCCGGAGATCGAAACGGCCGAAAGAGCACGGTTGTGCGAATGCCGATGCCCAAGTAAGGAGGGTAGATCCTTGGCCCAGACCCCAAACTCCCGGGCGCCAATACGCTGCGTATCACCTTGAGCTTCGGTGAGGATGCAGAAGACTTTGTCTGCAAAAAACTGTGCCACAGGAAGCGTCATCCCTTGGAAACGCGACATGAAGAAGTCGACAGGATGTTGGCGGTAGATCTCGAACAGCGAGCCGCCACCCTCGACTGTATCTGGCCATGGGTTGTAGTGGTAGAGCCTAGATGAAGTAATGATGACTAGATGAACGAGAGTCATGAACGACTTGAGACGTACATGTTGATCAAAACGATGCCCAACGACCATACGTCTGCAGCACGAGGTCGATACGTGGGAGCCACATAGTTCCTGCATTCTGGAATACGACGTTTGATCAGCGCCAAGATACGCCGAATGCACGGAAATCGTACCATAGCTCATGTATGGTGCACTGCCGCAATCCACGTCAGAAGACTCGACATCCGTGGTGGACAGCCCAAAGTCGGTCAATTTCACGATGACCTTGCGCTCTCTCTTACCATCGATGCCGGTCTGCCAGCCATCCGTGACAATGAAATTTTCGGGCTTGATGTCGCGATGAAAAACAGAGGTGTCGTGGCAGACCGCCACGGCTTCACACATCTGCGAGAACATAGACGCGATAAGACGCAGGCGGGCAGGAGACAAGAGCTGGGCAGAGTGCATGGAAGATAAAAGGCTGGGCGTCGGAGGGGTACGAGAAGAGGACAGAGGGTCCTCAGCGGCGGGGTCGGTATCAAAATGGTCACGAGCCTGTTCCAAAAAGTAGAACAGGTCCTCGCCAGGTACAAACTCGAGCAGGAGAAGTAAAAATGAGGAGGTCTCGAGCGTTCGATGGAGGGTGACAATGTTGGAATGGGAAGGGAGTGACTGGTGAATAGTAGCCTAGGTGGCGCGTCAGAGGAGTCAGATCAGGTCACAGCGCACATGACAATGAGCATATACCCACCTCAAACATTTGCTCGGCCAAAGCTTCCTTGTCCAAATTTGCCTTGGACAGCAGCTTGACAGCGAAGTGGCGACCGTACTCCACGGAGGGTCGGCGCACGCTCGCGTCGTCCAGATCAAGACGACCGCCAGGGTACATATGATCGTCGTCAGAGGAGGGGGCACGGGAGAGCACCTCTCGCACGAGATAGACAACGGCGTAGCTGCCTGTGCCGAGTTTTCTGACGACTTCGAATTCCTGTGCAGGCTGCTCGCAAGCCTCGGCATGCGATACCGGGCGTTGAACGGGAGCAAGGCGGAGGGTCTCGCCCAACAAGGGGATGCCTTGTCCAACAAGATCGCCGGGACAGAGAACGTCGGCAATCACGGAGGAAGATGCGGACGGTTTGCGAGATTCCAAGGCCGGAGAGGGCATCGGAATGGACTGTTGACGGGTGGCGGGCATATAGGGCGGACGAGGAACCTTGTGAAGAGAAGAAGGGGGGAAAGAGGGGGAGGGGAGACTGGAAGAAGAAGAAAAGGAGGTAGAGATTGAAAGGGGGGAAGATAATACACCAGAGAGGCGGTTTACAAGGGGGGCGTCCACAGGCCGCTGCTGTGTGAGAGCAGAGGGCGAAGTCAAAGGGCGGTGAGTGGAATTTGGGGAAGGGTCATTACGGCGGGGGGATTGTGTGGCTGAGCCGGTCTTCTGTGATGATTTCTTAGGGCCATGTGAGAAAGAAAGGGGAGGAGGTTGTACCGTGTACTGCAACATGGGCCGAAGGGGGAGGGGGGGGGAGGAGAGGACTTGATAGCGGCCCGTTCTCAGTGAAGAGACAGCGACGTATCTGTTCAGACGAGACCGGCTAAAAGTCTGAGGGAGATGGGGGCGATAGCATGCAGCAGTGGGGGGATGTTGCTCTCCAAGGACGGGAGGAACGATGGCCCCGTCGAAGACGACGACGAGCTTGCGGTGGGGGAGGACCGAGAGCCTGCGGTGGTTGCCCGTGAAGGAAGAGAAGCCTTGTGCGGGGCTTAAAATTTGAAGGGGAGAGATCAGGGGCTGTAATTATGCTGTGGCGGCGAGGGCTTGGGGGAAAGGGCAGAGCAGCGGATAGACTCACGGCCACGACGGTGTGCAGACAGAACCAGAGACCGACGACGAACAGAGACCACGGACGACACGAACGATGGAGAGAAGGGGGAAGGAAGAGAGAAATGGGACGGGCTGATGTATAAGACTGCGCGGGCAGCAGGGACCATGTGGACGCGCGCTTCTGGGCATGCACCATGCGCCGCCATGCGTGTCCGTCCCCCATCCCAGAATTAGCCCCTGCCCGTGATCCAGAGTCCCGCACACGTCGATCTCATCTCTACGTTGCAACGCACAACCATTTATCGTCCAGAGGCGATGCACGCCGCGCCCACAGCACCATCATCGATAGTCCCCAAGCTTGTCGCACGGCACGTGCCTCACTCGTTGCAAGTCACCCTATGATCGTTATTACTCGCTAGATACTCGCGCGCCGTTCTCTACACGCGACCCGCCGAGGCACGCCCCCGCGGCCACCACGCCACCGAACAGCGACACCGGCCGGGAATCCTCCTTTCCACTTGTGCACATACGCGGTGACACACCCACACAACGGCAAAAACTCTATCCGCCCCCGCCATCTGCGTGCGAAGCCAGATCATCTCTCCTCCGCTTCTTCTGTCCCAGCTCTGCGGTCCTCCCCAGCCACCACCTCCGTCCACGCCTTCTCCAGCAGGGCCCTCTCCTCGCTCCCAAGCATGCTTCGCGCCCTGACCACCGCGTCCATCGCTTCTGCACCCCGGCCCTGCCCCAGCAGCCACGTCCCCCACGCCAGCGTCGCCGCCCGCACGTCCGTCAGCATCCACATGTCGTAAACCCCCCGCAGCACACACATGCCCCCCGCGTCCGCCGCCTCAAACACGGCTGCCCATACCTTGCCAGTCGGCAGGTACATGTGCGCGATACGACGCACAACCCCCGCCCCGCGCGTCGCGGCATCATCCCGATCACCATCGGATCCCACCGAGAGGCCATCCAGGGCCAGTTGGGCGTACCGCACCAGTAGCGTCTCGTGTATGGTCCGCAGACACGAATCCCTCATGCTGTCCGCGAGCATTCCCTGCAGCATCCGGCATGTCAGCTCGGCAAACGATAGCGTCAACCACGTAAACGCGCGAAACGGACCCTCACCTCCAAAAGGCGCATCCGCTCCTCCGGCGATTCGCCAAACGTCTGCTCGAGGCCCCAGATCCACACATCTTCCATCCGTTCGCCCTTGACGGCTCCCCGAGCCTCTGCCCACGCGGTCCGTGCTTCCTCTCCGCTCCCAAGTTTCACTTGCACCGCTAGACGTGCGAGCCACACCACGGCAGACGTGGGCTGCTTCGTGGTGTATTTTCGTGCTAGGTGCACAATCTTTTCGGGGGCTGGCAAAGACGTATCGGAAACCGTTATCAGAAGCTCCAGATGCGCAGCAAGCAATGCGGGTTCAAAAGTCTTGTTCGCGAGGGACTGCAGGCTCGCGACGAGGTAAAGTTTCTAGATGCGCGCGAGCGGAGGCGTCAGCGTGTGACACAATGTGTTTGCAAAACAGTGTCGTCGTACCAGGGGACCGTCAATGTCTCGTTGACACCATTCTTGCACAAATTCTGCATATCGCTCGCAAATGCCTTGACGATCACTGCCGCAGTCCGTGATCGCTTGCGACAGCTCCTCGTTGGCATCTTTCAGTCTGTCAATTAGTTTTTCGCCTGCCAGATCGGGCGTGAGCGATCGCGTTGCGTGCAGCTTCACAGCCTCGGGATCTGTAGGCAGCGTCAATCTCAGCAATGCGAAGAGATGATCTAAAATCGCGTCCCGCAACGGCGCGGGTGACGGATAGGCCGATATGAGATCCCTGAGTGACCTGAACAGGCCGATTTTCGGCAGCGCTATGAAAGGCGAATCACTCAGCGATCGGTGTGAAGCGCATATAAGATCGAAATGAGTTACCTTTCACGGCACTTGAGATGACCGATTTGACAATGATACCGTCCATGATCTCATGTCTCGCCGCATCCCCATTGATGTCTTCGTCGACGTCCATCCCCTCTGAGCGGTCTTGGTCCTCCTCATCACCGCCGTCAAGTGCTCCATCGGCGTCCATAGTCTGCCGATGGTCCCTTCCCTTCCCTTTCGAGTCGAGCTTGATTCCCAACAATTCCCACCGCCTGCGCAGGCCTTCGACGAACCCTAACTCCATTTTGACGTACTCCCGCCACATCTCCACGCTGTCGGGGTTGAGACGGATGCCTCGCTGCAGAAGCGTGCGCGCGGCTGATGGTGAGAGATGTTCCAGCTCGTGTGAAGCGGCGAGAATGTAGAGAGCCGGCGTGTTTGGGTGCAACTGCAACGCCCTGCATTTCGCATCAAAATTGATATCACAGATCCGTCAGTCGGGTTTGATCGTCCGCCACAAAGCAACATGTTGTGCGCATTGCGAACAAGCGAAGTAAGAGAGACGTACCGAGCGGTTATCCGTCCAACCAGAGCGCGCGCGCCCTCGTGTTTCGCAACGTTTATATATTGGACCCAAAGCCCCACATCGGCCTTGAACTTTTTGAGTGCCCTCTCGAAGATGTAAAACTGCCTCCGGACGAGGGCATAGTCTGATACAGAGGGCGGAGAGGGAGGCAGCTCTGCAAAAACGATCACGCTGAGCGACGTTCAGCAGAGACCCATCCAGAGCAAAAGTCACTCACTCAGCCGCTCTAGTCGCTTTTTGCGAAGCGAGTCGAGGCTCATTTCGTACGCTGCGTAGCGCAAGAAGTCGCCTTTTTTAGCTACTCGTCGAACGAGCGCGGTCTCGAACGCGGTGCGCTTTTTCATGATATGTTTGATTTCTTTCTGCACACGAGACCGTTCATTGAGTGACTTGCGAGTAAAATTGAAACATAACGTACTTGAGTGAAAAGACCTTTTTGAGCAAAATCTTTCAGCTCTGCGAGCATCTATAGAAGGACATGACCTCAATGTTCTGCTCGCTTCGAGGCACCGCACGGTTGGCTACCCACCTGCTCTTGCTGGAATTGAACTTTCTCCATGATGGGCTGTTACTATCAGGAGAACGTAGACAGATACTAGCTGTAACAGTCCACCGAGCGGGAGAATTGTGAGTCGGGAAGATGTGGCTGTGGACTCCGCGCTCGTCCGCGACGTTGAAGGCGAGAGCAGAAGAGCGGAGTACGAAATCGTGTCTCTTCTCAACTTTGCTCGTCCGCCACCATGCCAGCCAAAGCTCACCGTCCCGGCCCCACTCGCAATCATTCTCGCACATCCTCGGGCGGCGCATCCAGGCTCGCGCTCAACCTCCACTTTACACAGAAGGAGCCCATTCAGCCAAAGACCGAGAAAGCGAAACGCAACGGCCATGTCCACGAGGTGATATCAAACTTGATCAATCTTCTTGTTCATCTGAACTGACAAGTGTTCTGTTCTACTGTTGCTCACGATAAGCAGTCTAACGGGCGCACAACCTCACCTTTCCCGAGACCCAACAGCGCACAGCGGGTTCATTCGCGAGAGCACGCATCAGCAGCGCCGAAACGGGCGCCCCTATCACAAGCCACTACCGCACAGACGAAACATAAACCGGGCTTCACGTTAGCGAGCACGACCGCGGGCAGCGACGAGGACGACGACGAATGGGTTTCCAGCGAGAGCGGGGCCGCGACGCCGGACCACCAGACCGACTCGGATGCCGAAGAGGAGTCAGTGACTACACCGCAGGAGCTGACACAGGCAGCGGCTGTTCTTGCGGACGAGGCTGCCAAAGGCCCCAGTACTCCGCGTGCAACAGACTCGCCCTTCCTTCCCGCAGCGATCACGAACGGCAGTGGTGCGGCTAAACATCAACGCATTGCTCCACCCTCCTTGACAAACACCCGACCCGCTGATCCCCAACCCCGCATCCAAACGAACCCACCCAAGCTACTTCCGGCCGCGCCAATCATTCCAGCTACGACGACAACTCCTATCACTCCAGATACGCCCACGTCACCGAAGGGCGCGCGACGGTCGTCAGATTCTCATAAGCGCGCAACACATGCGCGCCCCCCTTCAGCACACTCCATCCACTCGATATCTTCGGCTCGCAACGAGTACGGTCACCCTCTGCGCCCTCACCCACTCATTCGTGGACAGTCGTTTGGGCATGGCCATCTCGCACCACTCACGATAACGGAGGATGCAGCTCAGGCGCAGCTATCCTCATCTCCATCGCCACCACGCCTTCGACCTTCCTCTTCCCCTACCAGTATCAAGACCGTCTCAGCATCACATCCTTCGTCTGTACAGACCTCCCCAACGCGCGGCTCATCTCGCAACAATCATCGTCGTCCGTCCACATCGTCCGCGCGCTCTGTTGCCACATTACCCGCACATCCAATAGGTCAGATGTCACCTATTGTGAACCACGACCGCACCCGCACATTGTCGACCGCATCATCCTCGTCATCAGCAGCATTTTCGTCTCTCGCACATCTTCCCACTAGTACTCGTGTGGCTCCGCCCCATCTGGTTGTTCGCTTCCCTCCACCCAAATCCAGCGCAGACCTTGAAAGCTTCCACCAGCTTCTCCCCTTGCCGTACATTCCAACGCACCTCACTCTTCTCAGGTATCGAAATCCCATCCGCGAATCGTACGATAACGTTGTACGAGCCAAACTGCGCAAGAGGGGCAGCTAAAGGCGGTCGTCACATTCACATACTCATGGTTACTCGATTGTACGTCTTTCTTCTATCCCCGATATCTGATCTATCCAAGCTCACATGTTCGCGGCGCAGCAGTTTCTTGCCGGCTTCACAGCACATGTATCCGCGCCACTTTCACGCACATTCATCGTTACTCAAGGAGGGATGCCTTACCCTATCAACGGCAGTGTCTATAATTGTTTGTATGTTGCAAGTCTCTGATTTTTTATCGTTGCCTTCATCGGACTGTTCACAATTTCATTCGTTGTCATACTGTATCTGGCTTGTGGCCGACTTCTCGCATGCTCGAAAGCAAGAATCAAGCGACGCCACGAGAGCGCAATGTGAAACGCAATCAACGCATATGCACATGGAGAACAGCGTGCCGTGGCTTGGACGTGGTTTTTTTCCATCTTCTTTATCATTTTCGATTTCGAGCTGATCTCGTCTGACATTTGATTCCATCTAACTTTACCAACGTCGTCACCACCAAGAGGGTGTCTACAAGCGTCCATGCGTCGTGCCCCCGCTTGACCTGTAGGGTTGCCAAACCCGATCGTAATAGATGTCGGATTGCATGCGTCGACGCACAACACCTCGAGTGAGCGCGTGTGCCTCTGTCGCAGCGAGGCACGTCCATGAAGTATAGGCGTGAGCAGATGGAATGTCTCTCGACGGCCGACAACCCCAGTTTATTTTTTCTTTCTCAGAGTCGAGGCTTGGATCAAGTGGACTTACCACGCGGACGGGAACACTGTGGCGGACCGTAATTCAAAAAAAGAGTTTCTGTCTCTCGCTTCGGGCAGCAAAATCCCCATCAGCCGCTTCCAGTCTCCCTTTCTCCAGCGCACCACTGTTATGTGCTGCCGTGTGGGCAGCAGATACACAGCCGACAGCACCTTTTTTTACGCAAGTGGTAAGTGTGCTACTGTGTGGGCGCTCGATCACTTGAGAACATATGGTGTTCGGTGGGAGTCCGCATGCTATTGGTCCATGTCACTCTAAAACAAGGTCGGGCTGCTCGCATGTTCTTGGCATCTCACCGACGGTTTCCATATTCATATGTTCGGCATGCACCATGTTGGAGATGACAGTTGTGTGCTCGCGGAGGAACATTTGTCTGCGTGGATCTCCGCATTTGGTTAACAGCAAGATCCGGGCCACCTCCGTAATAATATCATTATGTCTTCGAATCCAGGCTCGATGATACTTGCAAAACACATCAAAAGAATGCTCGGGGACGCATGCACTGGATGTGTGGGAGCAGAAGTAACCGCACTTGACTGTGGGTGCGAGGCTGATTCGATTCTCAGTACTGAGTACCGCTCCCATCATCCCCCTTGTCCTCCAGTTCCCTCCCGTGCGAGCATTGCCATATCCCAGGGCCTCCTCTGTTGCGTTGGTGCGTATTCTTATCGGAACTCGCGACGTGCTGCGCGTATATTGGGCGTTGCTTGCCTCACGATGGTCTATCATGGCTTCCGGTGAGCAATGCGAGTGCTTCAAGTGTCAATCGCTACTCTCAGTGGTTCTTTGAAGCCGATATGCCCACAATGGGGTAATTGGCACTTTGATAGTACATTTCGAACGTTATTGACTCTATGGAACTTCATATTGCGCTCTCTCAGGAGACTAGAGCCTGCAATCGAAGCACTAGTGCGTATTATTCTGCAACTCCGTAAGCACGTTACGTGTGTGTACGCTATTAATACCCTGATCGCGACTCGATCTTCCTCCAGTACATACTATTTGCTGGGTATGTCGGCACAGGTGTGCATTTCCCTCATGATGCGGTGAGTTTCCTGTATTGCCTACGGAATTCATTTCCGATTCCGGAATTCGCATCTCCTTTAACGCGACGCTTCGCGATACTCATGAGCTGGTTCGATAATTAACAGATACAAGGAATGTTCCTGAGATGGCTTTTTCCGTAGGTCTCCGTTGCATCTCAAAGGGGCATCATGCTGGAAGAGACGAGACGCGTGGGAGACGGTGAAATGACAACCACAAACGTTGAGCTTTCTATATTCCTGTTCTTGCTAACGAAGGTCTTCTCTTCTACAGGTTCTCCGCTCATCGTCCAGATCTGTCTGGCCTACGTACCTCTCAAGCGGACATGGAAAAAGAAGGGCATATGGCTTACAAGTGTCGTTACAGACTCGGACGGGGCATTCCTATTGCTGCTTCTGATGCAGGACTGGACAAGCGCTCTCTCGTGACATATCGCATTGCTCACCTCCCGAAAGTTTACTCGGCGCGTGCTTCGCCTTGAATCCTGGCTATGGCTATATCCATCCCCCTCCAAACCGAAGCTTGAGCTTGATAAGTATAGCCAATAACGGTCGTGCAGCCAAGTGTTCGGATAGATGTGGAGCCCAAGCTGGTAAGTTTGTCCATTCGTTATCAGCAGATGCTTGAGTGCGGAACACGGAACGCGTAATGAGGGGGAGAAAGGGCATACGGTGAACCTAAGATGCCCATGACATGCAGGGTTCACACCGGCTCGGAATCTCCTGTTTAGCGGTTGGAACTTTGTCTAGACGAGTTGGACAAGAAGTTTCGGTGCCGGTGTCGCAGCCGGAGAGGCGCCATGTCAGTCGCCCCATCTAGCAAATCGACTAACTCATTTGTTCAAGTGAGTCCCACGGATAAGCAAAGGGAGAGCATATGATGTTCGACACAATGAACATCGACACCGTAGGTATGGTATACCTTAGAAATGTCGCGGCCGTGGTATGTGTTCAAGCTGTATCATCTGGCTCTTGGCTTCTGAGCCAGCGGATGCTTTCACTAGAATGGACTAATTGCACCTGAGTGCAAGCTGGTGATGATAGCGTCACAGGAACATACAGGGACCGAAAGGATATGGCGTACATAGCGTGAGTGATCAGAGACACAAAGCAGGCGGCGTACGCTCAATACTCGGGTCCGAACTAGGAAGTGCACAAACTATTGACTACGAAGGAAAGGGAGGAAAAGGATTCCCGTAGGACTCCTAGGCTTGAGCCGCGCCGCGGCGATATTGGCTTTATCACTCAGGCCTCAGGTGGTGGATTGGGAAGAGCTCGTCCACGAGAGGCCGCCGAAGCCTCTCTATATCGTGCATTAGGCGGGGGTTGCGATGATTGCCTCGGGGCCGCTGACCCACCGCTCTGCTGATTCGAGCTAAGCGACGCGATTATTCAGTGTAAGAACCAGACACCTACCCCCATAGCTTGCTTCTGTTTTGCGTAGAAAGCAAACAAGTCCGAAATTTGCGACTCCAATGATTGCCTCTCTCGCTGAAGACGGCCAACCTCCTGAGTCATGAGCAAAACTTCGCGGGTGAGTTCCTTTTTGAACTCTTCTACATGAACTTATCTAGACGGTTAATTTGTAAACGCGTTCCATGCAGATAGCGGACGCACTTTGGACGTTGATCGCAGTGGCTTCCTTCATGGCTTCGACGAATCGTAGCCTTTCACCTCGAATGTCATTTGACAACTCTAGTGAACAATATCATTCAATTTCTAACAATAGGTTCAAGTGAAAGATACTACCTGCAGCCAAGGCCTTCAACATCCTCTCTTGATCCTGCCTCAGCCGATCTATTAAGCCGATGACAGATTCTGTGGCTAATTCCGGATGATTTTCGTCATCCTAAGTCGGAGATGAATGAATCCCGAGTCACTCACTGTACGCATTGCGCATCTCCGCGTTCTTGCGCATGTCTTCATTCAGGGCAGCAATCAATCCGTTGATCGCGGTCTGCAGGTTCATGGTATCCTGTTCCCTCGTCCTGGTATCCGCAAGAAGCTCCCGAATACTTCCGATGATTGTCGCCCGTGGCTCGTCATGTTGGGCTTCTGACCCCTCTATGGTCGTATCAATCATTCCATTTGAGATGCCCAGTTCTTGACAAACTTTGTTGACACCGACACCGACAGCCTGAATCTGGGCTGCCCCGGTGCTGACGAATGCCTCAAGCCACTGAAAATCAAAGATCAAAAACATCACTCTATTTGATTTAGGACTTTGCGTGCCGTATTCAATTCGTTCAGATAGCGGACGCTGTCTGTTTGTTGCTCCATTTGAACATTGCGCTGGTTTTGTGCATCTTTGAGTAAGGATATGATTTCCTATAATTAGGCAGATTAGCGCCGAATTGGGAACAACAAGTGCTGATACGGACTTCGACTGTTTTGTGCCCAGGGCCCTGAGAATTCTTGATTGGATGTCGGTGATCTGTTTCGGGGAAATATAGCTGTACAATGACATACCTCGCCTTGCGAGAAACGTGTCGCCTCGAGCTCCTTGAATGAATTGAGCAGAGCATCGAGCTTCTCGCTCGTCGCTGACGTATCCGTCGAGGATTGCGTTTCTGAAAGTGAAGGAGACACATTACGAAGAATAGTCGAGCTAGGCCGGGCTCCTGGCCTTATCTCTTCAAGCGCTCTCAAAAGAGCGGGAAAATGGTCCTGCATTCGGGACCTGATATCGTCCAATGCCTCCATTACCTGTGTCCCTTCAGACCCTATGCTACTCCCGACGTTTGCGGCGAGATCTGTGGGGTGCATATGCGAGACCGCGTTACCGACGGTCTGCAGGATGTTCTTCATCTCTGCGATCTGCACGGAATCTTCGCCACGCTGCGAAAGAGCCAACTGGATGCCTTCGGAGATGCCTTGAACGTCTCCGTGAAGGGCAGAGATCTGACCTCCTAAAACGGAGGCACGCTCATGGTACCTTTCCTCATGCAGGTCTAGAGCATCCAATACCACACTTGCTCCGTCCCTCGCCGAAGTTTGTATGACTGTCCTCTCTGCCACGGACGAATAATCAGTCGTAGTGCGTTTCATGCTCCGGGATTCAGTTGCTTCGGATTCCGCTGCCCACCTGCGGTGTCCGGACTTCTCCATCGCTCGCATCTCGTCTCGCATACGGAATGCAGATTTAGGCCTTGGCGTCGTCAAGCCAGAGTAATCCGAGATGGCCGACACAGGTGAAGGGAATCTATCAGCAGAATTTCCAGTAGAGTTCCCGTTCTCCGAACTGTCGCTATTCATGCGCTCGGTTATAGTGGGCGTTCGAAGGGCTCTACTCTTTCCAGAGCTGCGCCCAGACGGAGATGACATTCTCGAAGGCGAACTCAGTCCAGAGGTGCTAGTTGGCGACGAGGCCGGTGTCTCGAAGTTTGTCTGGATTTCCGCGAGGCGTTGCTTAACTACAGACCTCTGACCTAAATTGAGGATAGATGGACTCTGCCTGCGAGAGGGTGACGGAGGGCCAGGAGACATTCTGCTGGTAGGCGTAGTGGTGATCGGCATTTCTTCAGAGCGTGACACTGAGTCCTGTGAATGTATCTGACGCGTCGGCGAAAACATCTTCAGTGGTGGTAGTGGAGGAAGATCGCGGTCTATATCACAGCCCAGTCGTGAGCGGAGAGCCGCAGAGGACCCCTCAGAGACGGAAGGAGATGCAATGTCCGAGTCGACGGTCGGTGTCTCTGAGGTGTCAACACGAAGGTCGCTTTTCATCTCATCTTGGTTCTGTTCATAGATGCTCTGGTCTTGGGTGCAAAGAATAGCGTCCCTGAGGGAGAACATATACGAGTTGTCATCACGATGATTCAGATGTTTTTCTTGATCCTCCGACGACTCACCAGATGGCACTCACCCATCCTGCCCTTGCCTGGATCGAAGCAGCAGCAAATCTTTCCCTTTTCTTCCCCTCAAAAACCAGCTCGAACACTCTAGCGGTCTCGTCTCCGGAGGCGGGCAGTAAATCACGTTCGTCGGGATCTAGGTCCTTGGTAGAAACGGATCGTACATCCGTACAATTAGACAGAGATACCACGTCGGTCGACGCGACTCCTTGCGAGGTTTGACTTGTCAGAAGAAGATGAGTGTTGTGCAAAATCGCCTGACATGACGTCCATACAGGCAAGATCGGCGATGAGAAGGGAGATGATTCGAAAAGGTGAAGAAGCTGGCCGGAATGAAGGGCATAGGTCGGAGATCTACAAATAGCAGAGCCGGAGTCGCCGTCTTTCTGAGATTGAGTTGCAGGACGCCGGTCGAGAAAAGGGTCTTCTGAGGGTGACTTGCTCTCCGAGTGAGGGAACAGTACAACACGAGGTGACCCAGTAGATATGTCGACATTGTCCTTGCTTGACGCCTTTCCTCTCTTACTGAACACAGAGAGGAAATTCTTCAACGATTGACGCAGCGGCGATCTCTTCTTCTCCATCTTCTCCACGCGTGGAGGGGAAAGTTCCCTGGACCGCTTCGCCCCACGCGAAGTCGAGGTCCTAGATACGACGGCCGAGGTTTGATACAAGTCCAACGACTCAAACTGATGTATCAGTTCCTTCGTAGAACGACGGCGTCGTAAAGCGCTCGTATCAGAGCCGAGAGGAGGAAAAGCTGGCGGAAGAGAGAAGTACGAGTCGTGTTCAATCTCCTGAGTCTCGAGAACCATAGCGAGCGAGCGACTGGGAGCTTGAAAATGCATCGTGTCGGGGAATCCAGAGGCAATCCTGGCCGTGTCACCCTCTCCTCTGCGATGCATAGTCCTTGGCCCCGAAACACTTGGCTTGATGGAGACACGGCGCTCGATGTCATTGGCTGGTGTTTGTAAGTTCTCGGAGTATTCTGCGGTATTCGTTCGAGTCATGGCAGGATGGGAATACAGAGAATATATCTCTGAGGATTCGTCCATTGGTGAGTATGCAGATGAATCCATGGGACTTGCCCTCAGTCTAGACTTCTGAGTAGCATCACCTCTGCACCATACCGATATTGATCAGGGCGATGTTTGAGACCGCAAGGCTACATCGAAATCCACATTGAGATCGCCGTGACTCCGTTGAAGTGGTAGAACGTGCAATAGACCTGTATAGGCACCAACTCTCGACTGCGAAGATATGAATGGCATGATAGAAAGCGTATACCTCAAACGATTTTTGTCCCAGTGTCAGATGAGTGAGCTGTTGCCGGAGTCTTGGAAGGTCTCAGACAACCAAACCCATGTTGACCGACCAGGAGAAAGAGCCATTTCAAATGCATACGTCATAGTCAAGGAACTTGAACTGTGAACCGCGGGTGGGAAGAGTCTGAACCCACGTCTGTCCAAGTTATCCGTTCTCCGCAGCATCTGGCTTCAAATCCACCTTCTTCTGCAGTTATTATGCCGCATCCTCAGGCGGTCTGCTACCCGCTTAGTTCCTCTAATGCCGAAGGAGATGCTCAAACGAGTTTATGCATCAGAAATGCCGTTCTCGGAATATATTCGCGGTCGACTGACAGGACACCTGATCCATCAGTATTCCCGAAATTCGCTTCTGTCGAGCACAGTCGACGTGCAGCTTGCCTTCACTCACCGAGACTGTCTTGTTGCGGATCTTGGCCAGGTAGGTCTACTCCGCCATCCTACAGTCGTCGATTGCGTTAACTGGAAGCCATTCAGCTCCTGTTAAATACAGCATAGCTATCCGCCCTCACACGCTCGTCCGACCCCGTTAATCATGCGTTATGAACTTCTTGCACCCGATATTCTTCCCCACGAAGCACTTGATGCACCGTCATGGTTGGGTATAAAGATCTTCGAGGACTTCATGAAGTTTCTTCCTCGCTGTACCATCATGCATCGCCTAGAATCGTCTTTAGTCGCTCTTCTATCAATTTCAGGCCTCGCCGTTCCAGCTCTAACACAGGCGGGAGCGTATGGTCAATGCGGCGGAATAGGATGGTCGGGCGCGACAACATGTGTCTCAGGGTGCAGTGCTTTCTCAATTCGAATGGTCGACAGATCTAACTTAGCCAAACAAGATGGACTTGTGTCTATAGCAACGATCACTACTCTCAATGTCTCCAATCGACAACCTCGGGGACCACGGCGGCAACATCTAGTACAACCGCCGTAGGAAGTTCGACCACGCCTGCAGTCACGAGCTCGGCATCGAGCACTACCTCATCTCCGACTGCTAGTCTCACGGGCATAGCCGCTACCGCGCCAACAGTCGGACCTTCGAAAGATGTCGGGAAGCTCCCCGCACTAGGGTATGCAGTTCCATGACCATTGATAATCGAGCATGAATATATATTTCCTATCCTAAGCTGGAATGGATGGAATGCTTACGGCTGTGGTAGGTATAAGATCTTCTCTTGTTTTTTCTTTGTAAATGCTGCTTATAAAGAAAACCGAACACATCTAGAAATCTCTGCGGAGAAAGTCATCGCGGCTGCCAACAGTTTCGTCAGCCTCGGGCTGAAAGCCGCAGGCTACGAATACGTGAACATCGATGTACGTCGTGCCTTTCTCCATGTGCTTCGCTCTCCTTTTCTGATAATTTATACGGCCACTCGTCCTTATCCTTTCAGGATTGCTGGGCCGAGACATCGCGCGACTCTAACAACAAGCTAGTTCCCGACCCGACGAAATTCCCGAATGGATTGAAGGATGTCGCCGATCAGGTCCATGCCCTCGGCCTTAAGATTGGTATCTATAGGTCAGTCCCATCGCTCGATCATCCCTTGTAACGTGATTGATTAAAAAATGAACATAGCGATGCAGGGACGAACACGTGCGCAGGTTACCCTGGCTCTCTGGGCCACGAGAGCACCGACGCTGCCACATGGGCGTCTTGGGGTATTGATTGTGAGTTCATCATCAATATGCGCTTTTGTAGAACTAGGCTGAGATTGGCATTCACAATTAGATCTAAAGTATGGTGGGTATCCTTTTTGGATGCCATTGTCTGATTCAGCAGCTCTAATGGCCCCATGCATGACAGACAATTGCAATGTGCCGGGAAACTGGAGCGATAGTAGTGTGAGCTTCGCCATATCTAAGTACTGAGGTTGCTCATCACAAATGCTTACTATCGCATAGACTCCTCCAGGCAATGACTGGTAGTAAGTCAAATTCTCAATTCTGAAATATCCTTTACTTAGTGTGTCCATTCTCAGCAACTCAAACTCGGCCATCAGATACCGTCAGATGACGTGCGTTCTTAGCTTTGCTAGTGAACCGATTTTAACAGTAGGATTGTAGCGCTGCTCTTGTTGCAGAAAACACCAACCCTGTCCAGTTTGACCTGTGTATCTGGGGTGATGCCAACGTATGGGAGTGGGGTGCTCGCGTTGTATGTACCCCTCGACGACTGCATCTGGTTTGATTAGTGACGCCATTTATTCCTTATACGCTCAGGGACACTCATGGCGCATGTCTGGAGACTCAAGGTCGGCTAACCGACTTGTTGATTAAATATTGGTCAGATGCTGAACCCACCCTCAGTGCAACCTGGTCATATATAACTTCCATCATGATTACCAACGTCCAACACCTCTCCTCGATCGACTTTTATGCGCACAACGATATGGACATGATGGAGATTGGTAATGGAGACCTTACCATGGAAGAACAGCGTACTCATTTCGCTGTTTGGGCGTTCATGAAGAGCCCTATCCTTCTTGGAACGAATGTATGCCCTCTATTTCCCATCCCACGCCTGTCCATGCATATTTTTAATCACTTATCTTTGACTAGCTCTCTGCACTATCCGTGGACCAAATCTCCATCATCACCAACCCGGAACTGCTCGCCTTTCACCAGGATGCGACCGTCGGCACGCCTGCCTCACCATTCACTTCGTCCACGTCCGCGACCACAAACCCTCCACAGTTCTACTCCGGGACGTCATCCAAGGGCACACATGTATTCATCGTGAACATAGGAGCTAGTTCCGCGACATTCACGGTCAATTTCGCAGACGTCCCAGGGCTGGGTTCTGGAAGCTACAAGGTGCACGACATGTGGGCGAGTAAGGATTTAGGAACTTTCTCTGGCAGTTGGAACGTGTCCATCGCGTCGCATGATACTGCAGCAGTCTTGATTTCGTTAAATTGACTAATGTTCAACGTGCAACGGTCAACGTCTCTACCTTACGAGTGACCATGGGGACCAGTATTACTTCAGAGCGAATGACAGTGCAAAATTTGGCTAGTTTACACTTGTTGTACATTGTACATTGAGGAGACCTGGCGTACAAGAACATCAAATCCCCTTCTTGGATTGTAGACCTTGTGTGAGCTGGATCTATAGATGAAATTAAATTCAAACAAAAGTACAGAACGACAAGTCAAAAGCTGACCTCGGGTGCTGTGATCTCACGGAGCTCGCCTGGAGCAGTGCCCTTCCCCGTGACTGCGGCAAACGCTGTCTGCACAGAGCGACTCATTGCTCCACTCGTGGCGATCCAATACCGGATCTCGTCTGGCACAACCTCGATGGCAATCACGCGCGGATCGTTCTCGTCGCCTTTGTGAACGCCATCGCCCAGGTCACCGAAATAGGCGGCCATCCTAAAACATGATATTTTCAGTCATCGTGGATGATGAGGAGTCAAGTGTCTCGATGCATACATGGAGCTCCAATGCTGCTTGATGACGCTCCTATCTTCGATGAGCCTGGCTTTTCCGGAGTAGCTGGCCCAGTTCGTAGTTGAATTATCGAAGAAACTGACGTTGACGTGCGAATCGTTCTGAACCTCATGACACTTCGGAGATGTGTTGTTGGCGATGAAGACTAGGTTGAGCTGAGTAGGGGATACCGCTGTCGACCTTGGGAGTGAATACACAGCAGATTGGAAGGATCAAAGACGTACGACCGGCTGGTGCCATGGCACGAGCGTGCAAATGCCCGTCTGACGCCCGCGTGGTAAGCATCCCCGTCTTCGCAGCCTGTATGATTTTGTGGAGGTCTGTCAAGAAAGTCAATTGACTCAATCACAACCCCTGAAACTTAAGTTTGAACCTGTGATCTTTTGCTGAGGCGTGACATTGTTGTTCTCAGCCTTGGACGTGTAAGGGTCGAGGTTCGGGTCAGGCATGATTGCAGTTGAGATGTTTTCAAATGGAGTGATGCGCGTATGGACGTGTTGAAGGAGGGGAAAGATGTCGGACTGAGGGGGTTAAGTAGTGACGGACGGAGCTCATCGACTCGAGTGCTCATAGATGATGTCACTTCACACCGTCATTGATCTCCACGTACTCAGGAGCAGCGATTTGAGAAGGATTCCCCTGTGTACTGTCATCGGCTCCTGCACAGGCAAGCTCCGATCGAAGAGCCAACGTTAGACCCAAAAGAGATAGGAACGTCAATATACCGTTTTCGCTCATCGTAGTGGCTTAGAAAGCGAAGGGATTCCCAACAATATGTTTTGCAGAGGACATCTACTTGCAACGGATATTCAATTTCTAACCAACCGATAAGGCCCCGCTCACCGCCATCCATGACCCACTCAGGTGACTTTCATACGCCCCAAACCCTCTCCATGATGATATTCACCAACGCCTCAGACCCCGGCGTCCCCACGACGGTCGGCACGCCACTGGTCTTCGACTTCACCTGCGCATTTTCTTCCACTGCAACCTGTGCAGGTAGAGCCGTAGACTCGAATGGCCCGTGCTTCAAATTCTGACGCTCAAGCGCCGCTTGTACCGCAGCACGGTTTGCTCCTGGCGCGTATGCGCCCTTGTCGTCGCGACGGTCTACAACACACATCCCGCGCGTCAGTTCTCCTGTGCTGAATACATAAAGCCAACCGTCGTCAGAGTACCATCCACATGATAACAATGTGAGAGTTGACTTACCATTCCATTTCGAATTTCCTCCACGCAACGGTCCATCCAGGGGCCAAGCCCAGATCCTCTGTTTCGTCCGCAGGATCCTTCACAGGTGGGTTCAGCACCGCCGCCCACATCGCAGCAACGTCATGAAGCTCCATGGCATCTTTACCAAAGCCGCGCATGATCTCACGAGTGCGCTGGAGGAACGCAGACGTGAAGTGCTGCATGGGATCTTTGTCCGCCGCAACTGAGATTTTGACAGGGTCAAAGGCGGGATCTACGCGCGCGGTGTAGAGAGGAAATGGGAGCTCGTGTACGGTCGTGATGTCCAATGGAAGTATGAGGACGCGAGAAAGCGGGAGGCCGGGATGAGGGCCGGTGGGTTTGGGAGTGAGGAGCTCGGCGACAGCGTAGGGATCCGCGAACCAGTTAACTTCAAGACCACGAATGAAAGTGAATCAGTCATGTGGACGACCATCAGATATCATGAAAATGCACATTCAGCAGATGGGCTCGTGTTCCCGGGGACGTCAAGTGCGCCGCCCATGATCACAACACGTCCAATGCGCTTGCGCACGCACTCGGCGTCAGTGCGCATCATCTGCGCGAGGTTTGTCATAGGTCCTAGGACGACATAGGTGATCTCTCGAGGCTCGTACTTCCGCAGTGCCTCAAGCGCTACTTCGTGGCCTGGGCGATCCGTGGGTTGTAAGAAGGGATGAGATGAAGACTCGAGAACCGAAGGTGCGACGTTCAAGTCGGGGTGCTTCTCCGAGAGGCCGCCGAGACCATCGCTGAGTTAGAAGGTAATACCTTTAAATGAAGGAAGACGAAGTTAAAAATGGTGGATATGTGACTGACTGGCCATGGAAGTATTGTGCACTGTGCAACTCTCCACTCAGTGGGCCAAGAGCCCCTTTGGCGATGAAAGGTTTCATTGCCTGGTCTAAGTTAGGGAAGGTCCCTGGGTGCTTCTCTCTATGCCGGGCAACAGCTTGGTACATTTTGAAGATATTAGCACTGCAGGGTTGTTTAACGTCGGCAAGGATGTTCCGAGAAACAATGCTGTCCGGTAGCGGCACTTACTGCGCGGCAGGTAGATCGGTGTTCCCTAGAATACGATAAAGGATGAAGTCTTATACTGAGACGGTCGTGACTGAACGTACCGAAAGACACAACGTATCCTACAATCTCTATTTCAGGCGACGCCAGCGCGAGAAGTCTTTGATAGTTTCAGCATTGGCCATTGAGGTGAATCGAAGAAAAATCACATAGCAATGGCATCATCGACACCAGGATCAGTATCAACTAGAATTTTCGGGTCAGACCTCGTCGCTCGGCATCAAATTCGGCGGAAAGGTTTCTGACTGATAACGGGTATCTTGCGAGCTTCGGCCATAGTTAGTTATAAGATATCTATCTCAGAATGGAAGAAGCCTCGAAGGATGTATCGCAGTTATGAGGCGAGTCTGTCGTCGATTGTGAAGGGAGTTGTAGCCGGCGAAACACATGGCGATTATGGATATGGAGAGATGTGCGGACCTTCGCCCCGGTGCCGGTGCGACGCGACGCGTCACAAATTTCTCGTCACGGGGCATCCTCTGTCCGTCAGTCCTCCGTCCTCCTCTCCGACGTCGCGACGATGCTTTCGACGTTGACAGCAGCACAATGCTGGAACCTCCCGTCGTACTGGTTCACCCGAATGGACCCTTGTCGCTCACGCTGCTCCCTTTCTGTCTTCGTGTACATGCTCGTGCTGTGCGCATCCGTTCGCTGTCCGCCGGATAGTCATTTGGAGCCCGCCCGCGGCGCGCTGTGCACTGCAATGTAGCGCTAGATGGGCCTGGACACGAACCTCATAGTCGATGCGATGAACTTCATCAAGGGCTTCCGCTACCATATGTATTGTGCTGCCAGAGTGCTCAAGCTGCGCATCTGCACTGTGATATCACACCCCATGCGCCCACCGGTCAGTCCGCCCACCTGGCCCTCTCACACTGATGATTTCTTTGCCTTGCCGGGACTGGACCGAACCGAACCGATCGGGAACGAAGTAGGTCTACACCGTCAGTACCGCGGAGCTCTGTGTACAATGAGATCGAAATCGTGAAGATGGAAAGGCCTCATCATTGCCCAAACTTGATCCTGATTTACATCCGGCGGTGCCGCCATCTCTCGCATGGCCTTGACGGCTTTATCCATCGCTTCATAGAGTCCTCGTCAATGGCCCTGTAGGACTACCCCCTCTTCGCCGTTCCATGGTTGGAGGTATCTGTCCCGATGGACGACATTTGCGCGTGTAAAGCTGTGATAGATGGCAACGTCAAGCCCCCAAGTTTGGGGGCACTCGGTACGTCGCATGAACACTCACAACGTCATCGATCTCCCTCCTCCTTACATCTTCTGTGCTATTTCACCCATGTATAACGCAGGTCCGATCGGCTCGCGGCACACGCTAGGGCAGACTTATCGTGTCGATGATCTCCGCCGTTATGGCCGAGCAGGCGGCCTTGCCGCCGTGATGCTCGCCGTGTCCGTGTAAATTACTGCCCGCGCGCAGCATCACGCTCTCGGAGCTGTAGGGCTTGAAGCTTGAAGCGGTAGCTCGTGACAGTCCACATAATGGCGATCACCCTCGAGACGGAGCTGGTCGTAGAGAAGTGCCGTACCTCCAGGACAATCTGATACATGAGTGAATCATCAAGAGCGGGCCGAAGCCGCTCTGCTTGTGGAAACACCGTTTTTGTTCGGTGGACGTGCGCCTCGAGGGTGTGTTGTGCTGCGCATGTTGCTCTAAATCCGCGCACTTCTGGCCGCGGACTCTAAAGAATGACTGGTGAGTGTCGATGCTTTCTGTTATGGAAGATAGATGACTGCTCTCCACGCCGGCAGGCATTCCACCACCCGGATCAGGCAAGTCGTACGTATAGACACGTGTGTCGATGTGGTCATCTGTGGAAGTAGTTCCTGGTCAGAGCACGCAGACTCCTCCGCAGCATGTCCTTCGGTGTCGTACAGGCTCCAGAAGCATGCAGAGTGCGGTGTTGATGCGGTTTCAAGAGATGACATCAGCTTCGCTGGAACAACGCCTTGTATACTTATATTGAGCCTTCGATCCGCAGCTCGAGCCCGCAGGCGTTCTCTCCCTCCCCTATCAGAGATGGTATCGTGCATCCAATGCTTTCGATACTTTCCGCATGAGCAGGCATGGCATGCCCATTGTCGCGACAAACCGGATCACAATTATTGCATCGAATTCAGGCAACTATTTTTGCACGTGGGATTGTTGTGGCAGGTTGGTACAGTGTGTCGTATTCTAGGTCGCTCCGGACGATTAACGTTGTCACTGTCTCATACTCTCTCGCGTGTTAGCACTTGCAATATTCTCCCGCGCACCATGCCGGCCACTACCACCCAAGTGAAATTGCAGCCTTCTGCTGTCAAGGCTGCACAAGATGGTTCATCTCAAGGGAAGAGCTCTATCAGCACCTCGCAAGCAGCCCTCGACACAACTGGTGCTTTATATGCTCTCGTGATTTTGGGAGCGAATTGGCGTTGAACCAAGTAGAGTACCAGTCTATTATGATCATCTTGTCCGATCGTTGAACTGTCTGCAGCACTCGTCTTCGCGCGTCCACAAAGAACGCGACCTCAGATGTCCCCTATGTGGCAGCATGTTCAAGTTTCCGTCATCGATCGCTCTTCACATCGAATCCGGCGCGTGCAACAATATTTCTCGGCACCAAGTCACATCCGCCGTCCATGCCCTCAACATAGTCCCCACCATCTCGCTGTCCCACCGCATTGCAGGCCCTAGTGGGCCGCCCAAGCGCATGATGATCCAATATTCGGCGACCGAGCAAGCATTCAACGGCTCCGGGTACGAATGTTACCTCTGTCATCGCGTATTCCGCACACTCGCGTCTCTGAACACACATCTTGAGTCTGCGGCACACGATGATGACGAGTTCCAGTGTCCGAAGTGCAAAAATACGTTCACCCTGATCTCGGGACTGGTCCAGCATATCGAGAGCGAGGTATGCGGCGCGGCGAGGTTCAGGCAGGTGGAGGACATAGCGACACAGATGACAGGGCAGTTTGCTCGGATGTTGAGATTGTGAGAGAATGTATCTGTGTGTCCTAGGAGGACGCGGCCGCATTTGTATGAATATTTGTACGATTAATCTCTTTTTTGAAGACGAGTCGAGAAGGCTTTAGATCAGTTGCTAGCGATGTTTTTCGCGCGTTATCAAGTCTATACTGCCGTTGAACAGAGTCTGCAAGAATGCGTTGCTGTGTTTGCTATGCGGTTGAATGACATCCAATTGGCTACCAATTGCTCATTCCCGAGGAAGAGAACATGGCCCTCTAGCTCGAACATGGACAGAGGTCGCCCAGTGCTGCATTTCCTTTTGTGTCCGACTTCAGCTGGAGTAGCAGGAACAGATTCACTTCTATTACAACCAAACTGCCTGCTGAGGGGGCTCGGAAATGTATTGGTCGCAGGTGGGGTAGTAGAGATTGCACCGGCTTCGGTTCAATTTGCCGTAGACGGCGTTGGGAGGATGCTGAGGTACGCAGAGGCTTGTTGAGATGTTGAAAGGATGTCATGCTTCGATCGCGACGCTGTTTGAGGCACCTCGTCGAGTCCTTGTTCTTCTGACATTGTGGGGGGGGGAATGGGAACACCTAACCCTAATCTGACACTTGCAGTTGGCTCTGTCTCCGACGTGTGAAGTCGTCCTTGACTCCAGCCGCAATATAGCACCCAGCTGCGATGACTGGCCCTTGCGATCTTCTTCCTGTCGTTGCATATACAGGTGGCCACCAGGATTTGGGTTAGCAACATGGAGACGCATGCAAAATCATCCAGATCCCAAGGTCTCCCTATGTTCTCATGCTCAACGTTCCACCGCCCCGATTGTCGGTAGTCTCCAATCGGAGAACGACCCGTGAAACACATGTCAGAAAGTCTGTGGGTGCCTATATTTCTAGACTCTGGTTTTGCAAGTTCTGACACAAGGTTGTGTTACGGAAGTGGATTGTACACAAATCGTACGTATGGTCCGAGCCTGCCGAATCTTCGGTGTCGTACAGGTTCTAGAAGTGGCATGATTGCGGCGCTGGAGCGGTTTCTAGAGATAACATCAGCTTCGCCGGGACCACCCCGAGCATACTTACAGTATATCTAGCCTTCGTCCGCAGCTGAGTCGAGCCTGCAGGCCTTTGCTCCTTTCCCTACCAGAAATGGTCCTGTGCACCAAATGCAATCGAAACTTTGCGCACATGAAGGCTTTGCACGCTCACTGCCGTGCCAAAGCGGATCACCACCACTGCACCGAATGCAAGCGCTTCTTCATGCACAAGAGAGCGTTGGAACAGGTTGGTGCCACTTGAGCAGCGCTGCCCAATCTGCTACTGATTCTGCCGAGTCGTGGTTTAGCACCTGCAGGATTCGCCCGCTCATGGGATGAGTAAGAGGAAGAAACCGAAGTCGAGAGCGCATCCGAAGACGAAGAACGTGCCCAAAATCGATCGCAAATTCAGATGTCCCTTATGCGGTGGTATGTTCAAGTTCCCGTCATCGATCGCCCTCCATATCGAATCGGGCGCGTGCAACAATATTTCTCGGCACCAAGTCACATCCGCCATCCATGCTCTCAACGTAATCCCCAGGATCTCGCTGTCCCATCGCATTGCAGGTCCGGGGGGATTGCCCGGGGGCACGATCGTCCACTATTCAGCGAACCAGCAAGCGTTCAACGGGTTTGCGTACGAGTGCTACTTCTGCCACCGCACGTTCCACACGCTCGCGTCTTTGAACGCGCACCTTGGGTCTGCGGCACACGATGAGGACCAATTCCAATGCCCAAGATGCAATAAGACGTTCAAGCTCGTCTCAGGGCTAATACAGCATGTTGAGAGCGAGACCTGCGGCGCGGCGAGGTTCAAGCAAGTGGAGGACATGGCGTCACGCATGACCGGACGGTTTGCTCGGCTGTTGAGATTCTAAAAGGATGTTTGTTCGTGTACTTTTGGATGTGAGAACGCGACTACGTTGTCTGTATGACCATTTGTACGATCACAGAGTTTTCATTCCTCGCTCGAACAAGGGCAAAACCCGCGCCGCCCTTTTTTGTGTCCCACATGAAGACCCTTCATGCTCAGAGGGCTCAGAGTTATCTGGGTCACAAGTGGGGGCTCATGAAATCCGGTGCGAAGTCTTGATCAGTCTTGCACCGCAGATAGCAGTGACGAAGTGCCCCCGCGCGCTCGACGCTGTAAGGCACAATGTCGATGTCATCAATCCAAGGTCGATTTGATCAAGACATACATCTCAATAGGAGCTCACACTAGCTTACGTCGAACACAGATGGCGACTAGTACCGTATACCCCCGTACGATGCCCTCGACGCCAGTGTTCCGCCAGGCACCAATCTTGTGCTAAGCGCTTTATCTCCTTCCTCTCCTTACGCTTGCTTGCTTGCGCCGCCCGTCCTGGCCCGTCTGGATAGAACACCGCGAAAGGAACCCACGTGAGACATAAAGCTCGGGGTAGATGCATAGTCGGTTAGTGGAGGCAGCGGCAGCTTCGGTTTTGTGGACTTTGTGCTAGTGTGCGAGTGCCATTAGAGGCGTTGAGGATATGCGCAGGTACGCGGAGGCTCTATGAGAAATTTTAGACGTTGAAGATTGCTATGATCCGCGATGTTGCTTGATATGGGCGTTCCCGTCCTCGTTCTTCTGCCATGGTGAAGGACTGGTGGAGGATGCAAACACCTAACCCTAGTTTGACACTTGCGGTTGCCTCAGCTTCCCAGGCGTGGTAAGTCCGACACTTGGCACTTCAACTTCAGCCGCGACCATTGACCCCTTGCTGTTGCATATACAAGAGGCCACCAGAAATCGGTTCAGAAACATGGAGCCGCATGTAGAGTCATCTAAATCCCACGTCGCCTACATGTATCAGGGTCTCCCCACGTTCTCGTGCTCAACATGCTCCGCCGTGATTGTCAGTAGTTTCCACAGGCTCTCCTGCCATTCGGAAACATAGTAATGCGTGCCTTTATGGTGAGCAGGCTCTGCAAGACGAGCTGATCAGTAAATCCTTCTCTGGAAGGGATGGACGCGGATAGTGAGTCCCTGAGTGCACAATATTCTCTATCTCTCTCAGGGTCTGGGTAGCTTGATCCATTCCGCTGTAAATGTCAAGCTTGGGAAAAGGGAGGATAGACCTTTACTGTGAGCTGCTGTCGATGTATTATTCTCTAAATAGCTGACATGTCGGCTCTCAAGCACGGGTGTGCATACCGTTGCCGACGCTTTCTGTGTGGGATGCAACGAGCGTGTGGGATGGTACTATCATAAAGCATCTGATCACTCTCAGAAGTACAAGGAGGGTAAATTAGTCACGATCCCCTCATGAGTCTTCGTGCAGCTCATCGACATTTGCAGGAAAGTATCTTCTCGAACGAGAGCGGCTTATCAAGGACAATGCCTGGACGTTGGACGAATAGCTAAATCTCCTTGTAAAGACCTTGTGAAACGGTGTATCACGTCAACAATAACTGTAACGATATGATTGTACTATGATACTGACAGATATCAATGCACATGGCCACCAGATGCAGTATGATCCCTTCCATACACTTTTCGGCGCCGAGAAATGGTCAGTTGCTCGACCTGCTTCACCAGGCTGTCGATCTCCCCTTGATCGAGCTCAACTCCTTCAGCCTCTAAATCCTGCTGCATGTGCTCATCTGTCGTACAACCTGATAGCGGAGTGACTCCTTGGGACTGTGCGAAGCGGTAAAGAACCTGAGTCCGGCTGCAGTTCTTATCGCTCGCGATCTTCTTTAGCACTGGACTGGAAAGCAGGCGACGCGACCCGGCTATAGACTGCGACCCCCTGAAATGAACGAGCAGGCCCTTTAGGTTTCATCGCTCTTCTTTGACTTGACTGGCCCAGCAGCCGAGAGCTCAAGATGAGGATGCTCACTGGAACTGTGCCCCGTTCTTCCTGCACCAATCCAAAATATTTGAATCCCAATTGTTCCTAGATCGCCACCGGTCCTGTACGATTTGCACGGGCCGCCCGCTCTCTTTGCCGAGTCGCTCGAGCAAGCCCACACTGTACACGTTTCTTATTCCGATCGCACGCACCTTGCCTAGGTCTTGCAGCTTAATAAGTGCTTTCCATGCCTCCAGTGTCTGAGGGTATGTCGGAAGCTTTTGGTGGAGGATAAAAGCGTCGAGGTAACCTGTGCCGAAGAAGTTGAGGGAGGCGTAGAAAGATGCAGTGACTTGGACACGTAGGGAATCGGAGGGATTATATGGTAAGGGGAGCGTGGAGTCTTGGCTGCCCAATTGTACGTATCTAATAGGGGAGCATGTGAGGTGCCAAAACAGTTGCAAGGCGAGAGTGACCGACTTTGATTGGAGAAAAAGATCCCGCCTCTTGAAGCCATGGTCGTTATATAAGGTCTGTAATGCTTTCCCGACAAGATCCTCTCTGGAAAAGGGGACACGTTTACTTTACGACCGCTGGGTCTCCAGCTCCGGACTTGCCTATAGTTCCTGGGCTGACCGCCTAGTACAAGTACCAGATTTTCAACACGGTGAGTTGCGAGATCACTTCGCGTAGGCGACGTACCCGATTCAATTGCTCTGAACCCTTGCAAAACAGCGCTGATCACCAATTCCGCCGTGCGCTTCTGCTTCCTGTGTTCACCAGCAAAACCATAAATGAAGGTTAGGGTCTTGTCCAGCCAGAGCTGCTGGATGTCTACCAAGCTGCTGTGTATATGATATTGGCGTTCATGACACGGACGTGGCATGCGAGCGGGTAGGATCGACGACGCTCTCAAGCGGCAGGAAACATAGTGAAAGAAGAACAACGAATGGAAGATATCGTCTTTAAGGCTGTGGTAGTCGCGGCGAAACCACTTCCGAAATTTCGTCCTTTCGATGCAGCCTCGGCATTCTCCGGGGCGACGGGCAGTATCTTTCCTCTTTGTATCGCATGTGCCTTCGACTTTTCTGCACGAGGTGGAAGATCCATAGCAGAGTGCTGATATTTTCTTGTCATTTTCAGCCCCATTAGAGGCGGTATCCCCTCCGATTTCAATCGATCATCACTCAACAACAATCTATCATGAGGGATCACCTCAGTACTGAATGAATTGTACTAGACTGCCCACCACCTCCTCACTCAGCTCAATATTTTCCACCTCCAGGTCCTCACGCATGTGCGTCCCGTCCGTGGTCCCAGAGAGTGGCGTGATGCCTTGCAACTGAGCGAAGCGATAGAGTGCCTGCGCGGGGGTGCAGTTCTTAGAGCGCGCGAGGGCTATCAACGCTGGGTGAGCGAGAAGGGTCGGCGATCCGGTGAGCGTCCAGAACGACCTGGCAGGATCAAACTCTTTCAGCGTTCAGATCCGCACAGCAGCCAGATGGCGAGCTCACTGATACTGTGCTCCGTTATTCTTACACCAACGCACGACCTCCGGGTCCCATCGATTGCCTTCGTACCATCGGTCTTGGACTATCTGAACGGGCCGCCCACTCTCCGCGCCGAGCCGCTCGATCAGTCGCACGTCGTAGACGTTGCTCAGACCGATCGCGCGCACCTTGCCCGCGTCCTGCAGCTCCGCAAGCGCTCGCCAGGCCTCGAGTGTCTGCGCGAACGTCCGGAGCGGCGAGTGAAGGATGTAGGCGTCGAGGTAGGTCGTGCGAAGCTGGCGGAGAGAGGTAGAGAAGGAGTCGAGGAGCTGGGTGCGAGGAGGGTCAGAAGGGTCGTACGGCAACGCAAGTGATGTGTCTTGGCCGCTTATTGAGGTGAATCTAAAAGCATAGATGAGGTTGAGAGACGAGTGCAGGACATGTAATAGTACGGACTTTGTCTGAATAAACAGATCCTCCCTTTTGAAGCCGTGCTTGTCGTATAATGTCTGCAACGCTTCCCCGACGAGATCCTCTCTAGAAAGAAGAGGGCATCCGCATCTGCTCTGATCACTTCTCTGCTACTCGCACTTACCTGTAATGCTTGAGCTGACAGGCTAGGCATGTACATGTAGGTCCTGTGAAGGTTGCAATGGAAACCCTAATAGAACGCACCTGTGTCGATTGCTCTGAAGCCGTGCAAGACTGCGCTCACCACCAATGCTGTCGTGCGCTCTTTCTTCCTGCATTCGAAGGTCAGAATTCATCTACAGAAGGTCTGCATATACCGTCTACCAGGCTGTTCCATATATCATTTTCGCGTTCATCATAAAGACACTGTCATGAGTCGGAGGCTCGAGTTGAAGTAGGGATTCCCAGGATAATGAGCGTCTTGCGCTGACGTCACTTCCAGCGTGCAGTGGATCGGTAGCAGCCGCGCAGGGCTCAGCAGCACTAACATACAGCATACCCACAAGCATCAGAAAATAACCACTTTTTTCGGCTTCACAGGCAGGTCCCCGAACGCTTTGACAATGCCCGAGTGCTTTCCCGCCCGCACCTTCGCCATCTTCCGCACCCGCTCCTCGCCCATCGCCTCTCGATCCACCTCTGCATTCTTCCGCCGGAACGTGTGAAAATCGTCCTCGTCTGGGCCCGCCTCCTGCCCCGTCCCGAAGAACGCGGCGCTCGCCACTCGCTCTGCACAACGGCGACGACAACACATACCCGCGCGCATTGCACGAAATTAGACAGGACGAGAACGAGAGAGCGAAATGTGGACGCGCCTGGCTTTCGCAGGCCGCATTTCTTTGCGAGATGGGTCGTCTCGCCGCAGAGCTTGCAGCACCCGCCGTTCGGGTAGACGCCCCTGTCTTTGTTTTTGGGGCACGCCGACGCGAGGTGGCCCGTGCCCGAGCAGACGAAGCACGACGCGAACGGCAATGGGTTCCGCTCGTCGACGTGCTTTCGACAGCGCGCCAGCGTATGCTTCTGTGAGCCGCATCTGCGCGCGCGCGTGTCAGCGCCGAGCACACAATGTGTAGCAGTAATGTAATTCGTGCTTGAGACGCACCGGTAGCATATCCCTACCGTGGGCTTCTCCCTTCCCTGCGCGCGCCCTTCCTCGTCGTCCAACTTGACGTTCGGACAGTCGGCCGCCGCGTGCCCCGTCTCTCGACAAGCAAAGCACGTCGTATTCGCATGTCGCTCCGCCATCCGCTTCAGACGCCGTCGTTCGGATCCCGCAGCACGCTCTGCTGCATCTGCACAAATATGAGATGGCGATAAAGACAAGAGAAACGAGCAGAGCCGTGAGACGGAGACCGACCCTTCGTCCGCCTCGCCTTCATCTTTTCCTTCAGCTTCGCCTTCGCCTTCATCACTTTCTCAGTCTTCGCCGCCTTCTTTTTTTTTTTCTCGCTCGCTGCGTCCGCCCCGTCCCCCCCTCCCTCGCCCTCCTCCGCGCCGCCTTCGCGTCGTTCCCCCGCGCCCGTCTCTGCACCGTCCTCCGCCGCCTGCTTCCCCTTCCCCTTCTTACTCCGCTTCCGCTTCGACTTTTTCGGCTGCGCGGAGCCGTCGATGGTCTCTGCAGATCCCTCCGGGGCGGTTTCGTTCACTGGTGGTGGAGGCAGGGGCTGGGCCGACGTCGAGGCATGAGGGGTGGCGGAGGCAGCCTGTTCGCCGCCGTGGGCGTTGTCGTTGTCGGCATGGTCGTCGCGGTAATTGAACCCTGCGTCGAGGTACGTCCGTTTGCGGCCGAAATTTGTGTAGCGGGTCATGGTGTCGGTCGGCGCCGAGTGAAGGGCCGCGATCGGGAGGTTAATATGGTGTCGCCGGCGAGGAGTTAAGAGCCTCTGACGGGTCAGCTGTAGTCTACATCCAAATCACAAAACCTTGCGGGTAGTAGGGATTTCAGCTGGAATTTGATATCTTTTGAAACTCAGCTCGCTCACGTGCAAGGTAGCTCACGTGCCAATCGAGAGAAAGCTCAAAATATCATTTATGGGCAGTCTTGATGTGCAAGAACAGATTAAATATGCTTAGAAAGGTAAAAGAGACCCGAAACAATAGTGAAATTAAAAATTTGAACACAACGGACGGTGTTTTTGGCGGGACTCGAACCAACAACCGGAGCAAAATGACGGTGTTTGCACCAACTCGCCTATCGCACCAAACAAAAGCTTCTCCAATGGGCACTATATATCTAGTTGGTAAGCTTTACCCACCTATGAGTCAGGTTGGGTGACGCATGGCTCGCAAAGTTCATCATTTTAGAGCGGCTAAAGCCGAAATGCGGACTACCCGCAAGGGTTCATCATTTGGAAGCAGACCTTAATACAGAACGACTGCAATCTTCTGTGTTGGTCAGCCACGGAGACTAGGTCAGCTGGGTTTTACTGTAAACACAGTGGAGGTGCAAGCAAGGACGATGTCCGGAGGCGGCGAGACGCGCCGGACACGTAATTTCAAATTCGCAACTCATCCGCAGAAAATAATGGGTCCGAAAATTAAAAATCTCAGTCATTAAGATCCTGTACACTTTGCAGCTATGTGAAGCGTTGATGCAGCCCACGCATGGCCAAGTCACATATATTCGCCCAGAAAACATTGCGAGGCCTACAGGACCAAGGCAGCGGCAGACGACTGCAAACGTCTACAGCGCGAGCACAGTTCCGCTCATCGCCCGGTATCCACTCGACTCTAAGGCGACTGGTTCCGTATCTTCTGGAGCGTGCGCAACAGCGTGAGGCTGTCCGAGGCGCCTGACGTGCGCTACAAGTGTACGAACGAAGCATCAGCACCGGCGCATCTGCCCCGCGAACGGAAAAGAACAAAAAAATCGTTCAAAAGCGCACCGAACTCCGCTCGTCTCCTGGTTTCACGTATCGCACGTGCGGCGACCGCTGCTCGTTCACCCTCTGCCGGCGCCGCTGGTGCGCGTTGAGGTACGCCTCGCGCTCCGCGTCCTTGCGTATCGTCCGCTTCTCGACGATCGCGCGGAATTGCGTGAGCAGCTCGCGCACCGTGCGCGGGCGCTCGGCGAACGGGCGCAGCAACGTGTGCGGCGGGAAGCCCGTCTGCGTGCGCATCGTCTCGTGGAGCAGCTCTGCGTGGTACGCGAGCCCGATATCGTGGTAGGTCACGCCGGGCTTCAACACCTGCTCGCCGATGGCGGCGGACTGCGCGGCGAGGTCGGACTCGACAGGGAGGTAGGCGGAGTGCGTGAAGCAGAAGACGAACACCTCCTTGTTGCAGAAGCGGATGACGGGGTGGTGCTGGTGCAGACCGGTCCGCACGTTTGAACGTGAGGTGGCGCCGGAGAAGGAGAGGAACGGCCCACCTGGATATTGCTCGCGTGCTGCGACAGCTTGGTGACGAAGACGAGCGCGGCGCGGTCGTCGGGGAACCTATAGAGCTTACGCAGCACGGGGGAGAGCCGCATGTCCTCTAGGGTGTGGAAGTGGTAGCTCCAGCCACGGTGGTACAGCGGAACCAGGTACGTCTTGATGTCGTCGTTGTTGAGCATCGGCGCAGGGTAGCCCGAGGGCCTGGGCGGAGCAGGAAGCGGGAAACGCGAGTCGGGTTTATGTCTGTTGTTGTCCTCCGCGGATTGTGGGTGGCCGTGAAGGGAGGTGCGGGGGGAGAGATGTGGAGGAGGGGGTTTCTCTTGATCGTTGAAGAGGGGGACACACTCTTCGGCATTAGCTTCCTCGGACATGAAGAGATTGGAGGCATGTGGCTCGGAAGTGCTTGTTGATGAGGCCTTATGCCTAAGGTAAGCGGGAGGCGACGCGGCTGGAAGACGGAGGCGATGGCTCGCTAGCCTTGTCGCCGAAACGAGAAAGGACTTGCTCGCGAACATTTCGTGCAGAACGACCACTCCTCGATCCTCGACACCCAAAAGTGCATCCCCCACCGTCACGTGCTTCACCCGTGAGCGCGCGAATCTCATGTACCCAGATGTACCCAGAGCAAAGCAAATCTAGTCTAATAATTAGTGTTACACCATTTGTTTCTCTCGCGCGCCCTCCCATTCAGGCCACGAATTTCGGCAGGCCCTCAGCGCCCAGCAGCGCCTCCTCCTGCCCCAGCTTCCTCGGCCCATCGCCGACCCTGGTGTGAATCAGCCCCTTCACCGCGCCCACCGCGTGCGTCTTTGCTACCGCGGCGTTGAACCCATCGACCAATTTGCCCTCCCCGACGCCCGCCCCACCGAACAGCCCGAAGGAGTCCTTGAACGGCTCCGCCTGCGGGAAGTAGCGCACGATGAGCTCGACGATCTCCTTGATGTTCTCCTTCGGCGCGTAGATGACCGCGTTCGGGCCCGCGTCGTACGTGTACGCCGCCTTGAGCTTCCCGCCCTGCGTGACGGCGACGCGGTTGTACTCGGTCACGAGCGCGATGATCGCACGGCTCACGTCGTTCATGTAGAAGATCGGCGGATCCGTGTCGAGGGCGACGGCGTGGAACTGGTTCGAGTCCTGCATCGTGATGCGCGCGAACGCGTCAAAGTCGCGGGCGCGGATCGCCTCGGAGATAGCGGCCATGCGAGCGGGGACGACGTGCGCGATGCGGTGCTGGAGGAGCGGCGAGGTGGCGACGGTGCGCTGCATGCCGGACGTCGAGGAGGTGTCTTTCTTGTCGTCCGAGACGACGCAGATGAGGGCGTGGATGTCGGGCCAGTGCTCGCGCGGGGCGACCTCGACCGCGAAAGAGTCGAGGCCGTCGGGGGACGTGCCCTGCTCCCAGGCGACGAAGCCGCCAAAGAGGGAGCGGCAGGCCGAGCCGGAGCCTTGGCGCGCAATGAGGGAGAGCTCAGAGGGAGACGCGGGGAGCTCGTAGAGGGCGGCGAGGGAGGAGACGAGGGCGGCGAAGCCCGAGGCGGAGGAGGCGAGGCCGGCGGCGGTGGGGAAATTGTTACGGGAGCAGATATGGACGGGGAAAGTGGAGAGCTGGCCGCGGGACGCGGAAGAGCGGGCGGGCGGGTTGTGTAAAGTGCGAGCGCTTCGGGGGACGGGGGCGTCGACTGACCTTGGGTTGTTTCGGATCCTTCTCGAGCTCACGGCGGAGGCGCTTGAGCTCGGTGATGCAGGTTGCGAGGCGACCGCCCTGGTTTATTTCTTCCTCCTTTCCGTTGAGCCAGAGCCTGTCCTTGTCAAAGGAGGGGTCGGCGCGGGAGGTGGTGGTGGATCTGAGATGATCTTGATCCAAGGTGACGGAAAGGGAGGAGTTGGTCGGGAGAATGAGCTTCGTGTCCCGCTTGCCCCAGTACCTAGAATGAACGAAGTGTGATGAGGATCCGTGGCTGTGGTGGGAACAAGGCGGGGACTGACTTGATGCAGGCGATGTTGACGGGTGCCGAGACCGTAGCTTGGTAGACTGTCATGATGGCGAGATGGGAGGGGGGATTGAGCCAGTCGTGACGGGGATATGAGGGTTTAATAGGGAGAGAACGAGCGAGGAACGCGCGTGTGGTGTAATGCAGGGACTCTGCCTTGGACGCCGGATCGCAGGCGAGATTGCGGAGTGGCTGAAGCTGAAGCGAGGGCAGCTGAGTCAGCGGCGTGGTGTGACTGCCTCGGTCACGCTGGGCCGACGTACGGCCCAGAAGCGGTGCACACCGACTCACTCTCGGTCTCCGGTCAAATCCCCTCTCTTTGTTTTCCATCTATCCTCCTCCGCCTCCGCCTCAGTCCACATCCTCTTCCCCTCCCTCTGCCTCCTCGTCGTCCCACACAGCGAACACACACATACTCCACATCCTCGTCTTTCGTCTCACACACCCCGTGGGCCGCGGCCTCTTGTCCTCGACTGGGTCGCTCAACCAATGCGATGTACTATCCCCAGCAATCCCCAGGCATCGCACACAAGCTTCCATCCCACCATGACCAGTCTGCTTGGGCTCGCCCCCCCAACTTTGGCCCCCCCCCTCCTTCCCCCGGTTATCCGTTGTACACGAACGGAAACGTCCCCCACATGCAGCACCACCTCCCTTCGCTCCAGCACCACCACCAGAACTCTCTCACCCACTACCCGTCTCCACCCACCAACGTCAACGTCAACGTCAACCTCCATGGTCAGCACGTCGGCATGGGCCAGTCCCCTCCTGGCAGCACCCCCAACCTGCTTATTACCCCGCATTGGCAGCAGCAGTTGTTAAAGTGCGAGGTGAGTGCACTTACACCCCGTTTTATCCCCCCCCCCCCTTCCCGTTCACCTCACCTCTCGTTTCCCCCTCGTTTTTTCCGTCCATTCATTTACTCTCTTGTTTCTTCGCTCTTTTATCGGATCAGATGATTCGTGCTTCTCGATCCCCACACCATCGTGCTCGGGCCAGCGCTATGGCCTCCCGAACCGTCACCAAGTCCGCCATCCCTATTACTAATCCTAATAAACCCCCACCACCGGATCCCAGCACTGCGAAGGAGGCCGACGCGGCCGACGCAGGAACGAGCTCGACGACCAATGGCACAGAACCTTCCCCCAAAGCCTTGGAGAATCATCCTTCCTCCACCGTAGGACCCATCGCAGAGGCGCCACGGCCCACCGCACAGCGACCGCCCCCGAATACTTGGAGCTCCTTGGACATGGGTGGTGTGCAGATCAAGAATCTCCCGCCTACATCAGGGCTCTTCTCATTCTCATTCCTCATCAACTTATACCTCAACCACAACGCACTCACCGTCATCCCTCCTGAGATCTCCAAGCTCCGGCAGCTAGAGCTCCTCGATCTCTCTGGGAATAACCTCGTCACCATTCCTCCAGAGATGGGGATGCTCACACAGCTCAAGGAACTGTACCTCTTCGACAACCACCTACAGGTCATCCCTCCGGAACTAGGTACCCTGCACCAGCTTCAGACGCTCGGAATCGAGGGCAATCCGATCGAGCCTTCGATCAAGTCCATCGTGCAGAAGGAAGGCACGCCTGCGCTCATCTCCTTCCTCCGTGACTCGTGCCCCGCACCGCCGCCCCCGCCGGAACGTCAATGGCACAGTCTGATCACCCCCGCGGAGCGCGAAGCGATGGACGCTGACCCAAGCGTCGAGTCCTTCAGCGTGCTCTGCTACAACATCCTGTGCGAGAAGTACGCGACGGAGCGGCTGTACGGTTACACTCCGGCATGGGCGCTCGCGTGGGAATACCGCAAGGAGCTCATCTTGTCCGAAATCGTGAACCACAATGCGGACTTTTTGTGCTTGCAGGAGGTCGATAACGCGCAGTACGAAGACTATTTCGTGAAGAAGTTGGATGAGCGCGATTACGAGGGGGTATACTGGCCCAAATCCAGGTACAAGACGATGAACGACGCGGACAGGCGGTTGGTCGACGGTTGCGCGACGTTCTTCAAGAAGTCCAAGTACGGTCGTACATTTACCCAAAGACACGAGGTACTGATTCGTCCATTGTCATTATGATTTTAGGTATCAGCTCGTGGAGAAGCACCTCATCGAGTTCAGCGCGGTAGCCATGCAGCGGCAGGACTTCAAGAAGACGGACGACATGTTCAACAGGGTCTTGACCAAGGACCACATTGCCGTCGTCTGCCTGTTCGAGAACCGTCAGACAGGCACACGGTTTATCATCGCCAATGCGCATATCCACTGGGACCCCGCCTACCGTGACGTCAAGCTCGTCCAGATCGCGCTGCTCCTTGATGAGATCGAAAAGATCGGGAACCACTTCGCGAAGTATCCCCCGCGCTTGCCAACGCCCTCGCCCACGAGCGCGACGAGCGCCGGGTCTTCCTCCGCACAGGACGATCCCGCTGCGCGCCCCGCGCCAATCTACACGGACGGAACGAAGATCCCGCTGGTCGTCTGCGGGGACTACAACTCGGTCCCGGAGAGCGGCGTGTACGAGTATCTGTCGAACGGCAGCGTGCCCTCGGACCACCCAGACTTTATGTCGCACTCGTACGGCAAGTACACGTCGGACGGGCTGCGGCACCGACTGGGGCTGAAGAGCGCGTACGCGGGAACGGACGCGCTGCCGCTGACGAACTTCACGCCGAGCTTCCAGGGTCAGATCGACTACATATGGTACTCGGCTGGGAATTTGGCGGTGAACGCTGTGCTCAGCGGGGTGGACAAGAAGTACCTCGAGAAGGTGGTCGGGTTCCCGAACGCCCACTTCCCGTCCGAGTACGTCTTCTTGGTTTCGTCTTGCTCGTTTCACTGGTTTGCTCACGTCTTTCGTGTTTTCTTTGCTACGTCAGTCACGTCTGCATCATGAGCGAGTTCCGCGTCAAGCCGCCACGGGAGCCGCAGCCGCGCCCACCACCGCCCGTGTTTCCCAACTCCCACTGATTGAGTGCACGCCTCCTGCCCTATCCCTGTCTCTGCCTGCCTCTTGTACATGTTTAATATGTTTATATAAGCGTCCATACACCTTACGCCTATACTTCTCTGACACATACTTTCTTCTTCTTATCACCACAGCTCGCTCCCCTTCTTCCCCCTTCTCCTCTCTTGTCTTGTCTATACATCGTACTTTTGAACATCCCCGTTTCCCTCCCGTTCGTGTCATCCGTCCGTCCGTCTGCCTGCCGGTCTGATTGTTTGATTGGTCGGCCGCCCGTTCGTGCGTTCGATCGCTGCTGTTGTCTATTGGCGCCCTGGTCCGCTCACCTCCCCCTTTCCTTTTTATGAGTCGCTTCTCGTTCGTTCGTTGGTCCTGTAGCATGTCGCTTGTGTGTGTTTTGTGTGGGTGTATGCCTCTCGCTCGGTTTTCATGAAAGATCTCTTCTTTGAAACTCACTCTCGTGTGTGCAGACTGACCCAGAGCTCGTGGTGTCTATGCTCGGCGGGAGCGATTTCGTCCTGGACGATTTCTTGTTCGTTTTGGTTGGCCTCTTCTATGATTGGGCATGCTTGTAATCTGTAGAATTATTTGTGAAAACTGATGCGCATCGAAGATGAATCGATGAAGGCCCGAGGCTTGACTGGCAGTATAGATGGAAGAAGGTGGCCCCCGGACCTCCCCGGACCTTGGCAAGAGCTCGGCGGGCTGTCGGGCCGCCACGCATTCTCTCAACCTCTCTCAACGCGGCGCTCATTATTGTGCCTCAGTCCCTGTCTGTCCTCGCTCGAACACAAAATTGCCACGAGCCATACGCCCGAATGTCGATGAGAACTACGGATGCTAAGTAGTGCATTTGTCCATGAATTTGGTTCGACCAGTGACAAGCCTTTTACGCGCGCAGATCTCGGCGCTTCGTACTATCTAGCTTTGTTCTATTTTGTTCCGGACAGGTTCGTATGAAGCTGCATGTTGCCAAGTATCGTCGGTTCTGCGTTGATGCAGGAGCTATGCTGCTTTGTGCTCTACAGCATGCACGTGGCAAGAAGGCCGAGTATCAAATTAGACTGTTGCTGCTCAATATCCTCAGCGCAAGTATTTTGGTAATACAGATGTGCACTGGGTCGCTGTTCAAAGTTCTGGCGGTGTAAGTATAGCCCTGCGCCCAGGACCCGTGAACTCTCTCTGGCGACTGTAGATGCCCTCCAAGCGTCTCCTGAATTCTGAGGATCCCAGCGTGGCGAGGTCATCTATTTGGCGTTGGCCGTATCCCTCCAGCGGATAGTACCCCACGACGCGGTATCTGTCGGCTCTATCTGGCGAGTTGAAAAACCAAACGACTTTGACGAGGTTGTCTATCACTGTGGGTTTGGCTTGTGCGCACCCGGCTTACAGGCAAGTGATTGCTTACCATTCTCGCCTTGGCAGGCCGATCCTACAAACACCCTGACGGTGTTATCGGCGTGGTCAGTATGCTTGTTGAGCTCTGTGTCCGGGTGAAACGCGATATCAGCGATGCGATCGCGACGGAGGATATGATGGCGCGTTTTACTCTGCACGAATTTCCCTTTATCCACCCATCTGCTTCCCTTCTCGACATCCCCCATCCTCGTGATATAAATTCCCACCTCAAGCGTCAACTCGACGTCGAACCGATTTTCGCGAATGCGATCAAGGACGAAGTCATGGGCTGAGTCAGCCAGTGGAGTAGGATGGGGGTGGGCGTCTGAGGAGTTCGACGTCGACATCGCTTCTGGCCATTGAGTCGACCGCGGTTGGTTTTGAATCGTCGATTCGACACGCGTGACGCGCTGTACAACCTGGCCGCTGCGCCAGGTAGAAACCCTATTTTCAGCGTGAAGCTAACCATTTCAGGATGGAACCGACGGAACGTGCGGGCACTGTTCTATATGCGTGAAAGAAACCTGTTTTTATCAGGAGCGCAATCGCGTATGATCACGACGAAGACCACAAGGTAGGGGCCTGTAGGAGCAACACGGTACTCACATGAGCATCGGGCGATTCACGACTCAAGGATGTAGCATTACGCCAACAGTATACGCCCCGCCTTGCCGTAAAACACTCCAGAATTCTTGCGGAGCATCAGGAGAGGGCAAAAAGCGATTCGCCGCATTTTGGGATTTCTCCCATACCTTGTGCTTGTATTCTCGTGAAATTCCAGTATGTTGAAAAGAATGTTGTGGCCATACCATTATATCTACGGACCGTCTAGATACAAGAAAGATGTCCATGATACAGAGAGCGGCGTCGTGCGGAACGGTACAGGGGTCGGCGCGTTGTAAAGAACGAGATACATACTAAAGAGCGTGGTTTTTGTGTGGGGACGCAAACAACAGTAAGGGTGCTCAAGCGACGGTGACGCCTACGATAGGACTGAGCCAGGTCTCAAAGTCTGCCTCCTTCGTAGGATCTCCTGTCACCTTCAGCGCGCGGAGCAGCCACCGGTACGTTCCGTTAGGAATAGCGGTGCCGTTGGCGAAGGTGGGCTTGTTGAACGCAAACGTGGAGTATCCGCCATCGTCAACGGTCTAGAACGATGCACATTCAGTGTACAGATCAAGGCGGGAAATGTGCTAAAAACTAACAGATGCGTCCGTGTTGCGTGGGATGTGGCTTTGCTCGGAAAGCGTGCCGACGATTTTGACCTGGGCGAATGTGCTTCCCTTGGGTCCAGGGTGAGGGAAAGAGAACGATTCCCGCTCAAAGACGTGTCTTCTGTCATCGATCTCGCGACTGTTCAGAGTTGGCTTCAGATCAATCTTCGCATCGACAAGGTCCACACGTAAGAGGGGCGTGCCGAAGGCCAAACTATCCGTCAACGAGTGAGTATGAGGCCCGGTAAGATTAAGGACAGTCAAGACACTACTGACCGAAGGAGCAGCGTGGGGAAGTCTGAGCCGCTGAACGTGTAATTTGTAGGACTAAGTTGCGCGTCGCCGGTGTTGTTGAGTACGGCAGGGATCGTGATACCGAAGAATTCGTTCGTGTTGTCCACGATCTGCTTGTCCTTCAGCGATGCGGCGAGGCCCAAGTATGTGACATGCACGCTCTCGGTCGCGGTGGCGATTTCGATGAAGCCAGAGAAGACAGGATATGCGGAGGCGTCGACACCAGATGGCGCATTAATGTGCGTCGTTATTTGCTTGCTCTGTCTAGGGCGAAGCGTGAACGAACTCGAGCTCAATTTCACGGTCGCGTAATCCGCAGAAAGAGGCACAGGCCCATCGGCAGCGAAAATAGTACCCTAGACAAAGTCAGCACAAGGGCACATAGCAGATAGCATTGCTTGATATGCTCACAGAGGTGATGGTTTGAGCAGTCCCAGCAGGAACATGAGTGAGCTTGTACTGCTTGCTGGTTTTCCCGGTGTTCTTTACGGTGAAGGTGTGACTACAAGGATGCTTAGGAACCCGTCCGAAAACATGATTGTACCACTTACACTTCCTGATAATGAGCCGTATCGTTCAAAATCAGCTCAGTTGGCCATACGATGGTCTCAGTGTAGAGCGCCTTGAAAACATCAACCAAGCCAGCACCCTGCTGCGAGAGGGTTTGCAAAGGATCACCGTCTGTATGGCTCGAAGGCACACGCTGGGCTGTGCTCTGGAATAATGCCCGAGCACCTAAAGCTACGGCGGCAGACCTTCCCTTAACAGACAAGAGTAAAGCAGCGCTGCCAGCGACATAGGGCGTTGCCATAGATGTTCCGGACTCCACACCATAGCTGCCTAGAGGAACAGGTAGCGTAGACAAGATGTTCCCACCTGGAGCACCAACCGCAGGCTTGAAGTAGAAGTCGTTCGTGGGTCCATATGTGGTGAAGCTAGAGACCAGACCGCCTGAGGGATTGGCAATCTGGGCAGATCCACCCGTTTGCGGGAAAGTTATCGTGATATTCTTGCCCGCTGTGACTTGTTGGGCTAACTGTTGAGTACACGATATCAGAACCGCAATTCATGAGCGACTGTGAGCGGTACATACAAATACTCCGTCCGCTGCCTGGATCAAGGTCGCGTTTGTAAATTTGCCTGTCTCGATACCAGCAAACCCGTTTCCATTACTGACAGAACGAAGTCAAATATGTTTCAGAGTACGGGTCAGAGAAAGCCAGAAGAAAACTCACTCGTAGATGAACACTGCATTTCCACCTTTGGCGGCAATATTCGTCAGTTTTTGAACCTATTGAATCCCTTAGCTCAGCATGCCTCCTCACGAATATGAACTTACAAAAGTGCAGGATCCACGACGAACGAGGACCAAGAATCCAGACAAGTCTGGAGTGCTGTCTGGCAAGGCATTGCAGGCATCGTTGGCAATGGTGGTGTCATTGGATATCACGTAGAGGGGCAATGCGCTAGTGAAGGGCAAGGGAAGAGTTTTGAAGTAGGGGATAGGGTCATGCTCGACACCATTGACTGTGGCATTCTGGATATTGTCGACGGTACTGAAAGTGCGATATTCAATACATAGAGGTCAGGATATAACAAGCGCGAGCCTTACTTGTCAATGCTGGCAACAGAGATGACGTCGATCCCATTACCAGGGCTGGAAGAGTACCAGGAGCCATACGCGCCCTCATTACCAGCAGCGATCGTGACGATCTTGCCCGAGGCGGCAATGCGACTAGCGACTACAGAGCTAGAGCTTTCTGTCCAGCCATCCGCACCACCCAAGGACAAGGTGAGGATGTCCTGGCCGTCTTGAACCCCACGCAACAAAGCTTCTATGATGACTGTAAACCGAGGTGAGCATGTCAATCGTGGTGATTTGAAACTTAGATTTACTGTCGTCCGAGACCGATCCACTGCAACCAAAAACCCTATACGACGACAAGGATGCGCCGTAAGAGACACCGCTGATGTTGAATTGGTTATCCGGATTCGCGCCAATGATGCCCTGCATAGGAGTGAGTAAAGAATATGGCCAAAGTTAAAGATCGGATATCTACCGCAACATGAGTGCCATGCCCTAGAAAGGCTTCAGCAAATCATGGTGAAATGTGAACAAACTTGTGCGTACCGTTACACTGGTCAAGCGGATCGTTATCAGGCACGGGGGTATTGGTGCCTGCCATAGGTTAGAGATGTGCAAAAGTTCATCGCTTGCAAATTCGATCTCACCATCGTAAGCATCGCCGACAAAGTCATATCCACCAATGACCTTATGGCCGGCGCCCAAAGCTCCTCCAAGAGCTGGGTGTGTATAATCAATTCCTAGATGGGGAATTTGAGACGCTGTCTTAAATTGAGGCTGAAGGATATATTAGACCTGTGTCGATGCTATTGGGACGGATGTCAGATATGAAGTCCTGTCAGGTATGCATGGTCGCTTACATTCCAATTTTGATCCCGGCGCCAAATATGCCTTGTGCGTGAAGTTTGTTCACCCCCTGAGATGCTCGAATGAGCGACAAAATACGAAGACGGTGAACAGGAGGGTGCTTACAGTCATGATATGTGTGGACTCTGTGTCGGGGGGTATCTCGGGGTCGTCTTTACCAGTGACGACATGGACCTTGACCGGTCTTCAGAAATATTAAGCTCCAGGGCTCTGCCAAGAAAAGATACAAGCACTCACTTTGGGCTTTTGATTGTCCTCACAGGCCTGATAGCCTTGACGCCAGGCGTTTGAGCCAATGCTTTGACATCCTAGAGAAAGATCAGAGATAGTCGGAATTGTTTTGCATAAATTGCGACTTGCATTCGCGTCCTAATGGATATGTGGAAATTTGTGAGTAGAACATCTTGAACACACAGAAGTAACACTCACAGAGACGGTGACAACAGCGCCAACAAATAGACCTTCAGAATTGAATTCTTTGTTGACTTCGTAGGAGACTCCACGAGCCGAAAGTGAACGATAGAACAGTTCATGGGGCTAAACAAGGTCTGAGTCACGGAGGCAAGGCGACACACTATCCAACACACCGTGTAGAGAGACCTCTTGCCAGGGATTTCGCTAGTGCTTTCAACCTCCACGACAAACTTGTTAGGGACGACGGAAGTGGAAGAAATGCGCTTCACGTCGGATAACGGCACTGTAGCAAGAGCTGCGCCTGTGAAGGCGAGCTGCAGGAGAGACCAGCAATAACCCTTCATGGCTCACCACAAGCAGATGAAATCGAACGCCAAAGGGAATGTGATGGATAGAGACTGGGATCCTGATACTGGCCAGCGATTGAGAGGCGGGTTTATGTACCTAGGACGTATGAGAAAAATCTTCATCATGGCAGCTAACGCCATACCAACCCATTCCGTGTGGTCACGATAACGCGAGGGCCAAGGCTTTGGGGCAGGACCTGGCAGGACCATCAAGGAACATCGAAAAATTCGACGTGCTTCCAAGTGCTACCACCTTGTGCTGCATGGTCGCAGTATGGTCGCAAGCTGCGAACGTCACCCGGATTTACAGCGATCGGACGGTTTGCCCTGACGGCACCGAGTAGAGCCGTCTGGGCATTCCAGGGCATTCCCAGCGATCTCAAGCAACTCATGGCGGGGTACGGTGAAGGACAAATACAGACATCCTCGTGTCCCTCACTGTCCCTCATTGATATCAAAAGCCTATAGGAGAAGTGTTTGTTCAAAGTTTGTAAGTATAGGCCAGTGTAGGCCAGTGTGGGGCATCCGGGATAATTGGCGCCTTATCGCATCATAAGGAATCAAGGGTACGCTGCCCCTCCGAGTGAACAGACAGAGCTGCAACCTCGACTGCATGATTGCATGTTCGCCAGTATGCAACTGCTCAGATCTCAGCTGAGTCTGCCGAGTGCCGTGATCAAGGGAGTCTCGTGATCGCTACGCGTCCGAGTTGGCCGCCACAACCGCCACAACACCTTCCCTTCCCATCCCCACCGCCACCAGCGACCAATTTCTTAACGCTCACTTAACGCTTAGGCGCTGTCTACCCTCCTGTATCCGATCTTCTGTATATCTGATCAGCTCCAATGAACCCTGCATTCATCCCCACCAGGCGACCGCCTACAACTCGCCTGACTTATACTATCACAGCTTCCTCTGAGCATAGTCACAGATATGTCCCCGAGAATATCCTGGTCAATGCGCCAGATGATCAATCAAGTCGATGGAGTGGTGTACACGAGGGTTCGAACGTGAAGCAATGGCTGCTTCTACGTCTTGATTTACCTAGCGTCGTTGGTTTGTACCTAATTGCTGACTATCTCACGTTGGTGAGTCGCTACTCACATATCTCTATTCATCGCAGAAAGTATCACATTTGGGAAGGTGAGTGATCCTATTTTGTACTACTGAGCTCGAGGCTAACAGAAAAGTTCAGTTCAACAAGAGTACGTTTACGGACATATCGTGGATCTTGCCTGGGTCCGTTAAATATCTAATTCTAGATCATCCTTGCAATGTGAAGGAATTCAAGATCTATGTCGGTATGACGGAAGCGCATATGACCGAAATCCTCCATGCGGGCCTCAAGAATGATGCCATTCCAGAAACGTTTCCACTCCGGCATATCAACAGTGCTGGCGTTTGTTTTCCCAGCCTGTTTCTGAAGATCGTACCACTTTCGTGGGTATGAGTGACATACCGAATTTTCTTCACACTGACACCGCATTTCAGTGCTCACAGTCACAGCTTTCATGTTTCCATATGGTATGTGGCACTTGCCGGCATATCAGATGAAGCCTTTGTCCGAGAAGTGAAGGTCAAATATGATGATGTACAGTCCTACGCTTTTTGACTTCGCATCACCGTGCTGATTCTGCCCCAGTATCGCGAGACAGCCGCTTTGAGGCACATTCTGAAACACCTTCGAAAACGTCGTTTTCTCGCACCATTCAAGTCCATTATAGCAAATTCAGGTGTTGAAGTAGAGCACCCACTGGTCACCCAACTGTACGATAGTCTAGTGTCGAAGGGTGACTGGCTAGAAGCAGAGAGCGTTCTTACGCGCGCGTCCTCGCAAGGTCTATTTGATGCATATCTGCATTCAACTCAGCCACATTCGGTATGGAGACGCATATACGGATTAGATCCAGACGGTGATGTTCCCAGTAGGCGAGGCGGACATGCCATGTGCATCGACGAGGCCAACGGTCTGATATATATGTTTGGCGGTTGGGATGGTCACAAAAGCCTTGACGACTTCTGGGCATACTCGATTCCTGAAGACAGATGGAGAGTGCTTAGTCGCAGTGCTTCCAAGGACAAGGGGGGACCCGGCCCGCGCTCGTGCCATAAAATGGTATTCGACTCGAAATTGGGGGTGATTTATCTGTTGGGCAGATTATCAGAGAGCGACAGCATAACCGAGGACACCACGGATGCTCCTCGAGATCAAAATACAGATGAAGGCCACGCAGTCCCCGACGTACTCGATTCTGTCGTCCAACATGCCGAGTTTTATCGATATCACGTCGAAGGCCCTAATGCAGGGAGTTGGGTGTTATTGTCAGGCGATACAGCAGTAAGCAAATTCAGTGAACTCGGACATCGCAATGTTTGAATACTACTATCTTCAGTCGTCTGGTGGTCCGCCGCTCATCTTTGATCATCAAATGGCCATGGATTCTGCGGCTCAAGTCCTTTATGTGTGTGGAGGCCGAGTGAATGATAACCGTGCTGGCGAGTCAAGATATTGTGGATTATACAGCTATGATGTTGCAACAAACAAATGGCGGCTCCTCCAGTATGAAGACATTGTCTATCATTGGCCTTCACAGCTAACCCGATGTCTAACACTAGACCGACGACGAACTTGGGCGCACCTCAGCCTGCAATGTCGCGGCGTCTAGGTCTGTAGCAGTTTGGAAACATACTTTGTGAAATCAATTCTGATCTGAGCTATTGGTAGGGCATATCATGGTTTTCGATCCGAAAGGCCGCGTTCTCTACGTATTTGCGGGAATGGAAGAAGAAAAATATCTGTCGGACATGTACGCTTATCACTTGGATACCAATATCGTCACAGAACTATTCTCAAATTTCACTGCCGCGGGAGGGCCGGACGCTGCTTTTGCACAGCGCGCTGTCATCGATCCCTCCCTACAAGAAATATATTTGTGAGTCCTACACCCTGTCCGTCCGAATCACGTTCACCTTACTCTTCGGCCTTGGCAGGAACTGCGGCCTCACCCGGAGCCAACAGAGCTTCCTACCCCGTCTGGATTCTGATTCTATGAACTGGCTGTTTCGCTACGGTGACAATCAGCGAACATGGTCCAAGATTCTGCCTGAAGAGGCACGCGAGAACGCTGAGCATACGATCCAGCAACCGCGGGCGCGGTATGCCCATCAGATGGTGTACGATTCCCGTACGAAGACTGTCTATCTGCACGGCGGTAACGCTGGCCGGATGCTCGACCCTGGAAGTCCGGACGGAGGTAGAGAAGGGCTATCTGAGCGGAGACTGGACGACTTTTGGAGCATGCAGCTGAAGCGGTAAGCTTCGTTCTGCTTTCCCTAACGCACGCAATCTAATTAATTGATCTCAAACCAGCCCACGCCCTGAAGAAATTGCGCGACGTGCGATACTGGAAGTCCGTTGCCAGCAGTGAGTACAACACACCCTGCATTAGATTTTTAGCTATGCTCCCACTGATCATTAAGCAACACCCTTCACCTATGTAAAGATTTCGCGAAATGTGCAGGGACTCTCCGCCCGTAAAAGCCCTCCGGTTCCTGCAGACTGAAGTCGCTGAGGTCGTGGACCACGCCTGTCCCACAGAGAGCAACACGTTCCGCGAACTCCTCGCGCACCTTCTTTCTGGTCAAGTTAACGCGCCCTCGCGCAGCACAGGCGACGCCACTGCTACGATGGTGATCGTCTCTTCGCCTCATACTGACTTAAAGAAGGACGGTCAAGGCGAAAGCAGCGGTGTGAGTGGGAATGATAGGCTATCGCAAGAAATCTTCGAACAGCGGACGGAGGTGTTCGAGAGGCTCCTGGCGTTCTTCCCTCCTGACGCGACGGAGCCCAAGTCGGACTTGATCGACATGATAGATTGGTGCGAGGAGAGCATTCACGACTGAATTCGACTCAAGCAGTACAATTGCGATGTTTGATATGACGACCCGTTACGATTTCTTCTATATGTAGCTTCGGTTTTTTATCTGGCGGCATGTAATATTTAAAATAATATGATAGCAAAAACGGATTGGGGCCCTACTTGACCGTCGCTACCTGGGGAATAATGCTGGAAAAACGAATTCAACATGTTGTAAACTAATAACTATAGTCGATTGTTGTATCATGAATAATCAAAGAGGCATGGAAGTAAGCTGACGGGTGACATTATGCCGCCTTCATCGAGGGACATGGACAATGCTTCCATGCGGAAGAACTTGGCTCGTACCATCACAATGACCCGACGGTGCGCAATAAGTGGCGCAATGCCATGCAATGTCTCCACAAGCGGCTGTAACATGCGGGATCGTGTGACAAGCCGTCGAAGGCAAAAAACCTGGAGGTCCCTTGATGCGTGTTAGAGAGGAGCACGATGTATGGCAGTTGAAAGATGTTGCTAAGGCCACAAAAAAATTGAATAGCGAATGGAGATGTCCTAGAATCTCCGCCCGAAGGCAGAAACCTACATAGGACTCTGGTCAACATGATCGACCGAGTCGAGGTCCACACCGGTTCATGAGAGGGTTACGGAATGACTGAAGTCGATGGATACAATTAGCATGTACGAGATGGTCGCGACAATTGTGTATGAATGTACGTTGCAACCTTCACACTTAGATTCTTCAAATAGCTCCGATTAAAAATGTTTTTCGCGCTTACTAGAAGTCGAAGGGAATCCTGTTCCCTTGAACTGCATGGAGGCCCTTCAGTCTCGTCGATGAGGTGCGCACAACGTGAACTACGAATCGGCAAACCCGTGTTCTATGTATGGACACCTGCAGACAATAGACTATCAGCGCATCTATTCATCCTCCCGATGCTATAGAAACATGGAAAATTCAGCGGGTGGTGTGTGTTAGAATGATGCTCATTGCACCTCGCAAACTAACAATTCTCGATCCTGACATCCTGCTCAATGCGATTGAAACACTCACCAGCTACATCGCGATCGACTGCGGAGGATATTGTCGATGGTGATCATAAATTCATGTCCTTGATCATAGTCGAAGATAGCTGTATCCCAGCACGCGCTGAACCCCGACATTACAGAACGCTGCGTTCGTCAAGCTCGACCTCTCGCATGGACGGAGTCATAGCAGAGGGTAGATACACATTGTTGACTAGGGATCCGGCTTTCTTTTGGCACGGTCGCTCGAAGGCATAAATGCAGATAATAATCTCGAAAGGAGATGTGGGAGATGGTGGGAAATGATGCATGATGGCCGTGACAGTGAACCTAGATTGGGGTTAGGTTCTCCGCTTTTCATCTCACCCACATTTGTGTTTTAGGACTTGTATGAGAAGATCGACCTCGATGAATTCCTGTTGAAAGTATAGCAACATCGTTGTGTTCTAAGTTTGATGTTCCTACGGCTCTCCGATGTCTCATCCAGGTGTCATTCTATGAACTCCCAGCTCTTCTCATTGCCCTTCATCTGGTCTTCGCCCACATTGTCGCCACCTCAAGAAAATTATCGATGGGCTCAAAATAGCTCCGCCCGCAATGTCCTGTAGTTCGACTGATGACTGCTTTGCAGCCCGGACTGCGATGATATCTTTCAGGTTGTCGAGAACAAATTTCCTGTATGAGCGTACGCACAGTCCTACGCGCGCGCGATTTTTGGGGTTGGCTTGCAATTCAATACTTCTGCGTTTGTACGTCAAGACTGATCCATCTCCTTCAGATTCGAGACTATATGTCACTGAGCTACATGGCCACAGAAGCATACCGGACGTGTCCACTTGATCACCACAGAACGAGGTCTGTGCCTGTCCTAATTATGTTGTTTCATGAGCTGTCGTCTCACTTCGAATGTCTGAACCAGTCTGCGTGTGCTTACCGACATCGCTCGGTGCACCCGCTCGAGTGTCCTGCATCTCTAAGGCAACGTCGAACGAACTTTGCATGGGCTTCATCGGCCACTTTCCGTCTCCTTCTAACAATGTCGAAGACGAATTGGAAGAACAAAGTACCCCTGTCTCTATTGTCTTCGAGTTCGTGGCTAGGTCAATGGGACTTCTTACAGCCCTGGGCCTGCATGTGTATCCAACGAACCATGGGTCTGAGAAGACCTGTGGTTGCGTATGGAACGACACGTACTGTACATAACGCCCGTTTTGAACCACCGGCGATTGTTTGGACGCCCAAGAACTGTCAGATGGTGCGGGTGGCAGACCGGCGTCGACTTGGTTGAGGGTTCGAATGTCACGCCTGATAACAATGTGACACTATCACACATTTTGTGACAAGTTCAAAATGACTCGAGTCGTCCAAGGGCTGGTGTCGCTGTTGTTGTTCCAGCATTATTCTAGCCATCGTCCTACTTCTCATCGAAGATTCGGCTTGGAGTTAGTTCGCTAAGTTGCATCTGAAGCCAAAACATCGAGTTGACATAGCCCCGTCGTCATCGAAGCCACGACTGCTGCTGGCGTGCCACACGACAAAGATTGACCCCTCCATACCCTGTTTTCTCGTACACTCCTGAAGAAACCCATACCAGCCGTCCATAATGGCACCGTCGACACCTCGCGAGGATAGCTCGCAAGAGGCTGCACTTATCACCCCCGGCGGGACGTACACGATTCAGGTGCGCAAACTTTTCCTTGCTTAGTCATAAACGTGCGTTGAGCCTTCCGCCACCCAGACTGTCTCTGTAGGCTGCAAGATCTACGCTAGGCGATGGAATCCAGACACCTCAGCGCCAGAGGAGCGACTGGCAGAAATTCTGTCCATACGCGACAAGCCCAATAATCCTTATCTCCGCCGTCAGGCATCTGCGGCCGCCACACCCTCTTCCTCCAACGCAGCTCCAGCGGACCTCTTCGCGCCCGATCCCGAACTCGACAAGTACGAGTTCTTCATCCATTGGGATACATTCAATAAACGTCTCGACGAATGGATCCCCGGCTCGCGGCTCGTCTTGACCCGCGAGCTTGAGTGGCCACGTCAGAAGAGGGAAAAGGAGAAAGCAGGGAAGAAGCACGGCGGGGCGTCGACGCCGACGAACAAGCGCGTCGGGAAGATGCCGCGAGGGAAGGAGAACGCGCTTCTGAGGCGCGCGACGCTGAATAACGCGATCGCAGGGCAGGCCAAGGGCATGCAGGGTCCTTCGGTGAGCGCGTCGCCCAGTCCTGCGCCATCGCCATCGCGCGCGTCCAGCCCTTCCCTGAGGCGCAAGAAAGAGGAAGAGGAGGAGGACGAAGATGCCGACGCGGACGGCGAGCCAGACGATATGGATGTCGATGCCGACGCCGACGCCGACGCCGATGCAGACGGCGAGCCCGAGGGCGAGGGCGAGACGTTCGAACTGGCGGTCGCGCCCCCGGTGGAGTCCCCGGCGCCGCTGTCGTCCTTTTCGAAGGAAGCGGAAATTGAGAAGCTGCGCACGAGCGGGTCGATGACGCAGTCCGTGTCGGAGATTGCGCGCGTCAAGAACCTCAATCGCCTGTCCATCGGGCGACACGAGGTGGATGCGTGGTACTTCAGCCCATACCCACAAGAGTACGCGCATCTGCCGGTGCTGTACATCTGCGAGTTCTGCCTCAGCTACTTCCCGAGCCACTTCATGCTCAAGCGGCACTGCAAGCGCTGTACCCTCCTCCATCCCCCTGGAAATGAGATTTATCGAGACGAGGACATCTCGTTTTTCGAGATCGACGGGCGCAAGCAGCTTGGGTACTGTCGAAACCTGAGCTTGTTGAGCAAATGCTTCCTGGATCAGTAAGGGCCTGTTCGTCGTCTATAGTCTATTTTCGTGTTCTGACAGGGCCCCTGTTACTCCACGCAGCAAGACCCTCTATTATGATGTGACGCCGTTCATGTACTACGTGATGGTGAGCGCCCCACCTGCAACTCCGATATCTGCTCGCAAGTGTATGTACGGAGATGGACTGACCGTTCCTTGCATGCGCCATCAGTGCCAACGCGACTCCTCGGGCTGCCATCTCATCGGCTACTTTTCGAAAGAAAAGGAGTCGGCGGAGAACTACAACGTGGCGTGCATTTTGACGCTGCCGCAGCACCAGCGGCACGGCTACGGCGTTTTGCTCATCGAGTTCTCGTACTTGCTCAGCCAGCACGAGAGCAAGCTCGGGAGCCCCGAAAAGCCGCTCAGCGACCTCGGGCTGTTGGGGTATCGCGCGTATTGGGCGGAGAAGATCGTCGAGGCGGTCCTGGCCGCGGGAGACGAAGTCAGTGTGGACGAGATCGCGCAGGCGACATCGATCACCCATGCGGATGTCATGAATACGTGCGTTGAATCCGTCGATTGATTTTGTGGGAGACCACTCACCTCGCACACACGCCAGGTGCACGACGCTTCAGCTGTTCAAACACTACAAAGGCCAGCACATCATCTGCATCTCGGACGCCGTGCTCGAGCGGTATCAAAAGTCCAAGGCGAAGCGAAAACGGACGATACACAAGGAGTATCTGAAGTGGCGGCCTCCGACGTTCACGAGGGACCAGCTGAGATTCGGCTGGTGATGGTCTTTTTTTCCCCTCCCATATCGCTGTCGTTACCCGCTTTGTTGTCCCTATGTATCATGTTCGTGCCGGAGCTGTATCAGAATGTAATACGTATATGTATCGTCGCGCTGCCTTGCGCAGAAAAGCACCTCGTTGCAAGTATTCTATAAAGTACATCCGTCCTCGTAAGAGTAAGAAAAAAAAAAGAAAACGTCAACGCACGGCGCGCGCAGATGCTACGAGTCGTCCGCCGCATCGCCGGCGCCCCCGCGCGGCGCACGATGCCGCATCTGCACCGCGCCCGCGTCCTCGAAGCTCTCGTCCCGCTCGAGAATCGCAAACGAGTCGGAGCCGCTCGTGCTCCCGTTCGTGCTCGCCTCGCCCCACATATTCTGCCACGACTCGGAGACGTCCCCCTCCCTCCGCAGCGCGCTCTCAGCCCCGTCCCCCTCCCCGTCCCCATCTCCGTTCTCGTTCGCGTCCCCGCTCGCGTCCCCGTCCCCCTCCTCCGCGCGCTCCCGGCTCTCCTCCCCGATCCGCGCCGCGAGCTCGTCCCCGCGCACGAGCTGGCGCCGCCCGAGCACCGGCGAGCCCGGCTGGCTCGCCGCGGGCGAGAACACGCCGACGCCCGCGAGGCGCTCCTCCGCGCCCGCGAACGCGGGGAAGCGCGCGGCGCGCGGCGAGCCCGGCTGCACGACGATCGCGGGCGGGGACTCGCCCTCGGCGGCGGCGGGGGAGTGGGCGGGGTGAGGGGTGGCTGGAGGGGCTGCGGGGGCTGCGGGGTTGCTGGGCTCGGGGCTGCGGCTAGGGCGGGGGCGGGGGTCTTGTCGGACGTGTATGCGCTCGTGTCGCCGAGCGTGCGCGCGATCACGTAGGAGGTGACGTCCTGCAAGGTCAGATCGGGTCAGGTCATGGATCGGGGGCGGAAAGAGGGCAGCGGAGGAAGGCACGGACCAGGAGGGTGAGGAGGACGCCGGGGAGGATGACGATGAGCGCGAGGAGGCGAAAGGTGTACGCGGTGCTGGCGACCCACGAGTCGGGGCTGTAGTTCCACAGCGCGTCGATGTACCACCGCCAGAGCAGCGCGGGGATCGAGGTGGGCGACATCGCGCGCAGTGCCAGTGCCAGTGCCAGTGCGGGGGGAGTGGACGTATTATTGTAATTTGCAGTGGGTGTTTGGTGGTGGCGCCCGTCGGACGCGCCCTCCGCGAACCGCCTGGGCACGCATGGCAGCCGCCCCTTCCGCTTCCGCGGCACTCGCCGTTCGCAGTCCTCACTCCACGCCAGACCAGACCGGTCCAATGTTGCGAATGTCATTCGAGCACGATATCCTACGCACAGTACGAGATACATATTCAGATCCAAGCCCCGGCTGGCATCCGACGCGGGAAAGTAAAAAACAAAAACTATCCCACCCCGCTCCGCTCGGCTCCACCGTCCCCAGAAGGAACGAACACACAGACAGATAGAATCAAAGAAAGAAAGAGAGACAACGCGGATGGAGACAAATAGGGCGGGTAAAACACACAGAGGTATGATGCACAACGACAGCGAGGTAAATGGGGAATTATAGTCTGTATCAGCGAGCACACGAGAGTGTCCGAGACGGTCAGCGAGGAGAGCACATATATACGGGACAGCACAAAGGACGGGATCAGGAGAGCCAGGGAAGGGAGAGGGCGGGGAATCGGGGAAAGATCACAAGGAGGCGACGACCGAGAGAAGAAAGGGGGAGACAGACACAGGCAGAGAGGCAGAGAGACAGAGAGAGACGACTACGGATACACCGTGGACGTGGGGAACACGACGCCGTCGTGCCTCACGAGGACGATCGGCCGCCGCTTCGTCGACTGCGTCTCTGGCGGGAGACACCCGAGCACCTCCGAGCACCGAATCTCGACGTACGGGGACGGCTCGGACCCAAAGAAGACCGCGACCGGGTCCGTCTTGGAGAAGTTCTCGCCGTAGAGCGTGAGCATCTTCGACGTCTGCGTGTTGGGCTTGGCGAGCATGTGCCGCGTGCCGTGGCCCTGGGGGGCCTCCGCGGCGCGGTCGGGCGGCAGGTACTTCACGACGCCCGGGAACGGCGTCACCGGCTTGGACGGGCTCGGGAACGACCCCGTCTGCGGCGCGTTCTGGTTGTCGAACAGCACCGGCGGCACGTAAAAGTTGTACCGCACCTGATCTGTGATCGCACGCACCGTGGCGGCGCGTCAGCATTTCCGTGGAGAAGAACACACGCGCGGGCCCAAGGAGGGGATGAAGGAGAAGAAGGAGAAGAAGAAGAAGAAGGGGAGCGCGCCCAGAACGTTCGCGCGACTTACCGGTGCCGACGATCGTCCACACGCTCGTCTCCCCGATATCGACCTGCCACAGCGCCCCCGACATCGCGCTCCCGTCCCCGCCCGCGTGCCGACTGCCCGACGAGCCCGCCGACGCGGGTCGCCGGCGCGTCTTGCCCGACGCGCTCCCCTTGGCCGCGATCCCGCCCGCGCTCGACGTGCTCCGCTTGCCCTTCTTTACCCGCCCGCCGTCGTTCGACGGGAAGTCGAGCGGGTTCGGCACCGGCGACGCGGGCGCGCTCGCCGCGTGCCCGTGCCCGTTGTGCGGGAAATAGTCCGTCGAGGCCGACCCCGCGCCCGAGCCGTTGCTCGACGCGGGCGTCGAGACGAGCGGCGAGCCCGGCAGCACGGGCGAGTGCGACCCGCGCGGGCCGCCGGTGCCGTTGACGTCAGCAGCCCCGCCTGCCCAGAGGCGGCCGTCGGTGGGGCGGTACGTGTTGACCTTTTCGCCCATGCAGGAGAGGAAGGCGCCGGATATGCCGGGCGAGCCGAGGTCGGGCATGCCCTTGCCCTGCTCGTACACCTCGAACGCGACCTTGTGCAGCTGGCTGACGGGGTCGCCGCACACCTCGCCCGGCGCGCAGTACGTGTCGCCGACGCCCTTGGCGCCTTCGTGGGCGCCCCCGCCGACGACGATCGTCTGGTGGTCGACCTTGCGGATGATGAGCACGGGGGAGACGACGCCGGAGGTGAGGCACTGAAGGACCACGGTCTGATTGTAGTAGATGGGAATGGGGGAGCCGTTGTTCATGAACGGGATCGCGTTGGGTGGGGGCGAGGGGTAGTCGGGTTGCGGTGGTGGCGGTGGCGGTGCATCGATACCCCCTGCGGGCTTCTCCACATCGACGATGTACATCACGAACGGGTCTGGGATGGGGGTAAAATTGAAGTGAGCCACGGTGCGGGGGTCGCGCTTCTGATACGCAGCGCGGCAGGGGGACTTACCCCAGCTGGACGTCCGCGCGATGAACGAGGGCGTGCTCGTTCGATTGCGCTGATCCACCCCCATCAGCGGAGCGCCGTCGGAGCCCTTGAAGGAGGATCCTGACCCAGAGACGCAGAGGTACTTTGTCGACACCGTCTGCGATCGCAGGCGATGGAACAAAGAGATGGTCGACCCGTGGTTGATGCAGACTGCAGCGCGACGGGCATCAGCCAAGCCGTTTCAAGACACGGAGACGGGGGAGGGCGATCGACTCACGCTCGAGGTTCTTCGCGCTCTGCCGCTTTTTGCTGGGCTTGCTGATGACCTTGATCGGACGGCTGGGGAAGGTGCCGATGACGCGCTCGGGCTCGTCGTCCGCCGCGGGCGCCATGATCTTCACGAGCGCCTCGACCTTTTTCTTCTTCTCGTCGACGTCCGAGATGAAGAGCTGCTTGCCGACGCAGCGCCCGATGTACGTCGTGCCCGTGGGCGGATCGCTGGGGTCGAACGGCTTGCCGAGCGCGGCGGACCACTCGACGGAGCCCTCTTGGGGCGCGGGTTCACCCGAGATGGACACGACGACGCGCGGGGGCGAGAGCTTCGGCTCCTCCCCTCGGCGGACGACGTCGGACCACCATGAGTTGCCGATCATGATCGCGGTCGGAGGCGGGCACAAGAATCTGGCCGCGCGATAAAAATAACGGGGAAAACGGAACCAAAAAGGAAAAGAGCCAAAACAAAAACAAAAACAAAAACAAAGCGAGTTGAGCACCCGAGCCAACGCGCGCACGCCACGTCCGGACACGTAAGGGCACGCACCGCTTTTCCGTGCCGTAGGATTTTTGTGCGACTTTGCTGGACATGACGATGACGGTGCGCTCGCCAAAGGCGAGGCGGTTCTGGGTGCGGACGTACTGGTCCAGGTACGGCCTGCAAGCGACGCCATGACGAGCGCGCGCGACGGGACGCAATGGTTCAAAAGGGAAAGATCAGAATGGGACGGGAGAATTCGAAGACGAAGGAGGGGAAGCGAGAAGCGAGGAGGAGGCAAAGAGGCGCGCACCGAATGAAGGTGTGGAGGTCGGTCGCGGCGGGGATGCCGGCCGAGCTGTGGAGGCGCATGCGCATGATGTCGTCGACGGCGGGCATGCGGGGGGCGAGGTCGGTCTGGGGGTTGGGGACGATGTAGCCGGGGAGGTCGTCGTAGGGGGGGGGGGCGGTGTTGTCGGGGCGGAAGTGGGTCGCCTGGGGTGCGACGCCGCGGAGGAGGTCTGGGCTCTGGGGGTGGCCGTGGGGGTGGACGGCGGGATGGGAGTGCATCTGGGAGGACGGGCCGAAGAGGGAGTCGGAGGGATAGGGGCGCGGGGCGAGGCGGTCGTGGTAGGAGGAGCCGTAGGCTGCGAGGGCGAGGTCGTCGTGCATGTCGGACTGGTAGCTGTTGGTGCTGACGGAGGAGAGGCGGCGGTCGGGGAGGAGGTCGGAGAAGGGGTGGGAGGGCGCGTAGTCCTGGTGCTTGATGCCGCCGTTGTTGTTGAAGGGGCCGGGGTGGAGGCCGGCGAGGGTGTCGTTGGGGGTGAGGGGGGTGGCCTTGCCGCTGGGGTAGGAGGGCGAGGAGGAGAGGGTGTTGATGATGTCGTAGGGACTGGGGTTGGGGTTGTTCTGGGAATGGAAGGAGGGGACAGAGTCGCCGAAGGGGGGGGGGGAGTAGAGCTGGTCGGAGGACATGGAGTAGGAGGGTGCGGCGGGGGACGTGTTGGAGCGGAGGCGGTGGCCCAGGAAGGAGGGGTGGGGCTGGTTTGCGAAGAGGTCGTAGGAGGAGGAGTCTTGGAGGTCGAGCTTGTCGGGGTCGAAGGAGGGGTCGAAGTGGGAGTTGTTGTAGGCGTGGTGGGTGTGCTGGGCGTCGAGGGCCATGTTGCGGTCACGGGCGACGGTGGAGGACTTGAGGATCTCTGCGAGCTCCCAGCGCGTGAGGTCCTGGTGGGCGCGGGGGTCCGTGCTCATGGGGGAGTCAGGGGACGGGGAGAGGGGGAGCCAGGCCGCGGTCTGAGCCATGGAGGCTGTGTGCAGACGCGAGCACGGACTTATAAGAGAGCGTGCTGAGGAGATCATCCGGCCACGCTGAACCTTATTGCAATCGCAACATCCTCCCTTCTTTCCGACACGATTCCCCGCACCGACTCTCTCTCCCGTCCCCCGATCCCACTGTCGCCTTGTGGCCCCCCTCGGCCCCAGTTCGCCCTCAATTTCACCTCGACACGAACGACCTCGCACCACTCCCCCACCCCCACACCCCAGCGCCACCGACCCGTTCCGTACCCCCGCCCCGTCCCCTCCCCTCCCTCCCCTCCCCTCCCCTCCCGTATGTTACACGGTACAGTACAGTACAGTACGGTACGGTACAGAACAGCACAGTAACCTCGGACCCCCCAGCCTCAGCTCAGCTCGCCTTGCGTAACATTTATTTCCGCGGTCTGCCCGTTTTCGCTTTACGTACCCCCAGTCCTGATAGGTACGCGCCAATCAAGCGTCGCGATCCCTTGGAACGAACCCGTTCGATCGTGCCACCCCTTTGCTTCGATCCAGCAAACGACCCACCTCCCGATCGCTTTCCTCGACCGACCCATCCCAGTCCCAACCCACTGCCGCACCCCTGCCGACGGTCCTCCCCTCCTCCCCGGCCTCCAGGCGCACACTGCTGCCGCGGCCGACGCACCTCCCTTCCATTCGAATTTCACCACCGCTGACACACGCTGACACATACAGCCCAGCCGCGGCACTTCCCGGCCCCGCCCCTGCTCGATCGCGGCACGCTGCCCATTGGCCCCCGCCCTCGCCAGCCAGCGGGGCCTCCCCCCAACTGCCTCCGCTTTGCGATCCCACTCCCCGCACCCGCGCCCTCACAGACCTGGCCACGGACCGTGCACAGGTCTCCAGTCCCCCTCACCCCGCAACGCCTGAGCGAGCGAGCGAGCGATAACGCCCCTGCGCCCACATGTCGCGCTACTTTCCTCCTCTCGCCTTTCACGCGCCCATCCTCGGCCACCCGGCGTGCGCGCCCGCCCGTCGCACGTCTACATATTACGCGCCTATCGCTCGAGCGGATAACACCTGTACCAGTCAAGCCCGGTGCGAGCCTGCACCGCACGGGCGCGATCGCGTCGAGCGATCCGTTGCACATGCTGGTGACATCGCGCGTGGCGCGGACGGCGATCTCGCTGTGCTGTGCTGTGCTGCGACGCCGATTTTGGCTTTTGCCCGTGCGGCAGTCTCTCACCCGTCGAACGTCCCGGTCTTGCTGTCCCGCTCACTCCTGCCTCATAACTGGCGCCGACGCCGACGCCGCTGGGCAGCATGCATGTTTCAGCGGTCGCGCTTAGCTGGGCTATGGACCGCGCAGACGTGCGCTGGACGCAGACACGCAGCGCACCGGTGTTCATTCATGCGTAGTATTGAACGTCCATGCAGGCGCCATCATTCGAAATTTTCAAAGGTCGCATTCTGGGCGCACCCGGCGGGCGGGTCGTGCGCGCTGGCATGGTGCGCGCCTGCGCGCACGAGCGTCATCGCGTCGAACGATATGACGCTTACGCTGGTGGCATCGCGCGTCGCTCGGCCGACGATCGTGCTGCGCCGTGCTGCAGCGTCCATTTGGCTTCTGATTGTGCTGCAACCTTCGACCCGTCGAACGTCCTGGGCATGTCGCGCCCGCCCGTCAAGTTGTCTCACAAAACCGGCGCCGCCGCAATCCGGCAGTGTGCATGCTTTCAGCGGTCATGCTGGGTTGCGGTGTGGGGCACACAGACGTGCCGGGAAACATGCATCCATTATGCACAGCGTACATGCAGACGCCACTGTTCAGACATTGAGGACACGTCCGGGCCCCACCCGATGGGCGGGTCGTCCGGGCTGCCAGCGCGTGTCGATCGCGACACCTGCACCCGATGGGCGCGCCGGCTCCCCGCTCCTGCTCCTGCGCGTTCGCGTTGGTCTTCGTCTTCTCTTCCTTTGCCTTCGCCTTCTCGTTCCCCCTTCGTTGCGGATGGGACGTCGGCTGCGCTCGTTCGGGTTATGCGCTTGCGCTCGGGGGATGTGGATAATCGTTTTGTGCGGTGCCTTGCGCATCGACGTCTCCTCTTTGTTGTTTATGGTCCGACTTTGCCATTGCCTTTGCCATTCTCGGGTGGGCCAGACGCCCCTTTTCTCCTCCCCTCTCCCCCTCGTTATCACTCTCTCTTTCCTCTTTCCGCCCCGCTGCGCGTGTGCGTCATGTTGTGCCGGCCAGCCCGACGGCCCTCACAGCGTGCTCGCGTCGGGCGTCTCGATAGGCTATCGCTCGCCCCCGGCTTCCATCCTTCCCTCTTCCATCCTTGCTTCCTCTCTTCTGCGCTTCTCGCCTTCGTCGCGTGCGTTTCCTCTCCTCATTGGACGGCTGGATGCGTGGCTGGCTGGATGGAGCGGGGCTGGAGCTCGGGCTAGAGCCCGGCCGTGACCGTGAGTGCGCGAGTGCGCTTCGGGGGCTCGGTTCCCAGCTCCTCTGCTCATCCCCCTCTCCCTCGTCCTCTCTGCATACTTTTTCTCGCGCTCCGCGTTGCGCCGCCCCGCGCTGATAGGCTGCGTGCACTCCGCCCTCCGGTATCTTTTGCGCGCGTCTTCTTTGGTCCGTGCGAGATTCGAGGTTCGCGGTTCGCGGTTTGCGGTCCATCGTCCGTCCGTCGTCCGTCGCTCGGCGCACGTCATTGGCGCGCGCGCGCGACCGTCCTGCGCACGCGATAGGCCGCGCACACTCTGTTTTTCTTTTCCCGGCCGGTGTCTGTTGCGCGCGGGTTGTTGGGCAAGGCCTTGCGTCAAGGTTCACGGTTCACGGGTTCGTACGACAAGGTTCGCCCGGCGTCGTGATTGGCACGCGCGCGCCCACGCGCCCACACGCGTCCTTCTCCGTCGCTCGTCGGCCACTCGTCGCTCGTCCGTTGTTCTTCGCCGGTCGTTCGTCTCGTCTCGTCTCGTCAGCGGAGACTGGCCGTCCCCCCCGACCGCGCGATCGGGCTGCCCGACCCAGCTGGCTTGGCGCACGCGGATATTCGTGGGTGCCGACGCCGCGCGCGCGCAGACCCGGAGTACCCGTCCGGGCTCGGATGTGTTCTCAGGATGCCGATGCAGGCACGCGCACCTCGAGGCCGCGAGAAGCCCCTCGAGCTTCACTTGGGCGACTCGCGATGGCGGCTGGTGGTGGTGGTGGTGGTGGTATCGGCGCGCATGTAGCATACCCGCCGGCAAGGACAGGCGCATACGCGCCAGATCCCACCCTATCAAGTCGAGTCATTTCATCGTATCGTATCGTATCGTTATTGCATCATGTGCATGTGCCCAGCGCGAGCATCAGTCCACGCCGGTTCAGTCCGCCCCAGCTCCGGTTCGATCGCCCCCCGCGCCCTGCAGTCCAGTCGCCCTCATCATGACGCAGAGCGCAGAACGACCTCGGTCGGGCGGTCGGACGCTCGAGACGTCGCGCACAGGGCCCACCTGCTCGCACGAGAGAGGCTTTATTTGATCGCCCCCAGGCGCGAGATCTGAGACTCGTGATGGGGCCCTCCGCGCTTGCTGGGCCCCCCTCTCTGTCCTCTATCTCTATTCCTCTTTCTCTCTTTGGTTCGCGGGGGGGTCCGGTCGGCTGGCCGGCTCCCAGTGGCTCCCAGTCCCTATCTGCCTCGCTGACGCGCGCGCGACGTGACAGATACAGATGGGCTTCGGACAGACGAGACGATCTCCATGATCTGTGCACAGGTTGCTGCGTTTGCGCGGTGGCGCGCGCGCTCTGGCCCCGCAATTACAGTCACAGTCGCGTCCATGTCCATGTCTCTGTTCGCAAGTTGGGCATCCGCCCTGTCTCTCAGAGTCGCGCATCGCATCGCGGGCTCGCTGACGCTCATAATTCCATCCCCGTGACACGCAGGCCCTTCTTTTGATGATGATGGTAAGGATGATGATGATGATGCGGATGCTACAGATCAGATCCGACTGCAATTAAGGCCTGGCGGTCGTACATAAGTGGGCACAGCACAGGCCATCGGTGCCTGCGTGCTTCATTGACACCGCACAGCATCGCTGACATGCCTCGCCCATCAGTCAGCTTTGTATCTGTCACTCTGACGCGCATACAGGGGGGGGGGGAGGGGGAAGCGAGATGGGGAGAGGGGGTGCGGGGATGCAGGGCGGCGCAGGGCGGACCTGCAAAAACGCAAAACGCAAACGCAAACGCAAACATAAACACCGTCCATCAAGCTCAAGCCCGCTCGGAATGAACGGGAACGCAGCTGCGGCGGCCACTCCGGCGTTTTGATCCTCAGCGGGGCACGCCCCGCCGGCGACTCTGGGCCAGCGCCGCGCGGCACGGGTGTGGCACGCGCTAGTAGGTCACCTGCGCGCCGCCCGCATTTCACGCATAAATCGCAAGGTCAGGCTGTCTGCTTTCTTCCGCACTTGGATATTATGGGTATGGATGTGGGTATGGACGTAGGTATGGGCATCCCACATTCGCAGGCATCTGGGCAGTGGTTCGCTCGTGGGCCCGGTTCGATCCGGTTCGCCGCTGGTTGCGCCCTTCCTACTTCAGAATGGGCCCTTGAATGGGTTGGTCGCTGCCGTAAAACTTAGGACGCGAGCGATGCAATGCGACGTTCGTATTTACTTATGAGGGTATACCGTCGGCCCCGCGTATCATTTCATTATGTGCGTCGCGGCGCGTGTGCCTCTGCCGGACGAGCTTACTGCGTGGCGTGCGCGCGCGCGGTAGGTGTCTGCGACACCCGCGATTGCGACACCGTCGAGCGTCCGAGCGCGTATGGGCGGCCAGGGCCTGTCACGCAAGCTGCGGTGTCTGGCCCGGCGGGTAGGCTCCGGGCTGCCATGCCGGAATGCACGCGTCGAGCTGAGTGCATTTGGTTCGGATGCGGGAGGGGCGTGCTCGCGCCGCGTCGTTCGAGAAGGAGTGGAGCGGAGTAGGGGCTCGGGAGGGTCGGTATGCCGTCGGGCCGCTGCCGTCGAGCGGGCAGTGCGATATGGCAAGCCGTCATGTTGTTGTCAGCGCCCCCATGTTACTTATCCGTCGACCGACATCGACTGCGCAATGCATCGTAGCCATATGCACCCCCCGTGTGGATGCAGTCCGGTCACCATTTGCCGCGTCTCCCCGTCCCGAACCTGCATCATCTACCGTATATCTTGCACCTATCAGTCAGCCGGCTGTGCTCGGTACGCGACCCACAATTACGACGCGAGGCATCCGTGCCCGTGCATAGTCGGGTGGGCTGCCATACGCGCGCCTCGCGCCTGCAGATAAGTCGTGTCGGTAAGCGGGTGGCGGTCGATGCCCGAGCCCGCACCAGCCCACGCCCGTTAGAGACCGATCGAATGACAGATGAGGCGAGGAATGGACGAGAACGCGGTCCGACAGACCTCGCGGGCACTTCATTCCAGGGGGAGGTCGGGGAGGCGTGACGTACGCGCACCCCCCGCAGACCAGCTCGGGCTCAGGAACATCCGCCGCTCTTCGTGGACGGAACGTAGGGTTGGGTAAAATGCCGGGTCGGAGCTTCGCTCGCGCACGGTGAACCGACTTGCCTATCAGCAGCGATGTGCAATGGCCCGCCCGCGCAGGGCCTCTGAGTTGCGAATCGCCATCCGCCGGCTGCGAAACTCAGCCCGTGTTCGAATAATTCGTGGATATTGCGTCGTCCGCCGCGTCGACGCCGATCAAAAGAGGGTGGAACGGCGGCAGGCGCGCGGACCCGAAAACGATGCAGGCCTTTGACTTATTTGCTTCCGCGCCTGTCCTGGTATGTCTCTCTCCTTGTTGTGCAATCTCCGCCTGTGGCGCCAGTAGCGCGTGAAGTCAGCGCTTGGTGCCTGAGCAGCGCGCCCTTGATGCAGCCTTGGTGCCGTGCCGCGCGCTAGCAAAGGAGTCGAGTCGTCCGGGATAGGAAATTGCATGGCGACGTTGATCGCAGATGCAGATGGATCGGCGTTACCGTTCACGGGGCGGCTGATGCAGCTGATGGTCGGTGCGAGGCTGGCCTCGCGCACAAGACAGACGTCGCTCCTCGTCTCTCTGTATCAGCGACTAATGAGACAGACGGACTTCGAGCACTGTACAGAGCATCATCTCTGTTGTGCATGACGTCGAGCCCGAGAGTTGGTTGCTAGGCAGTGTCGTAAGAATTTACAGGAGCCTATACAATGTATACCGTGCGCATCGCACTGCTTCGCATTAACGAGTATCAGATGCGAGGCACCAGTCGAAGCAAGGCTTATGACGGAGAGATGCGAAACGGGTCATGGCAGCGCCGTCGGTCAATCCCAGAGCGAAGGAGATGCGAGTCGAAGAGCCATGGTTGAGGGCTGTGTGGCAGCTTCGTCCGACGACGCGCGACAGCTGACCCGCGAGTGATGGTCTGGCAAGAAAGAAAGCTACAGAGCTTGCAGCTCTGGTGCGTTCGTCTCGCCAGTTTCGCGCGTCGGCCGTCGCGTCCGAAATCATGAGTGGGGATATGGGCTACTTATTGAATGCAGAAGGACCGGTGGGCACTGGGCAGAGCGTACGCGAAATCACTTGACCGTCCTCGTGCGACCTCGTAGACGTGCCAATGCGCGACGCGCGATAAGACGCCTCGGTCGAGAATAACGAGGCCCGAGCGTCCGAGGCGTGGAGGTGAAATACGCGCACAGTCGAGAGCGAGACGTGCGAGGCGACTAGACTAGTCTATTATCAACGAGGATCCGAAGTTCTGATTAGGACAGAAGTGGCCGTCGAGGCGCAAGATGCAGATCGCGGTCGCCTGACGCCTAAGTTTCGATATAGTGTCGCAATTGCTGGACGACAGGCAGGATGGATGGCATATGCATATAGGATGGCATAAGCGGACGAACACACTTATGGGCGCAGTGTTCGCGGTATGAATTGGCACTGGTAGGTGCAGTTCCGAGCTTGACCGAGATCAACGGTTCATGGTCAACATGTGACCACTTTGAATCGGACAGATAGATCTTGAGGCTGCTGTCCTTCGGAGAAGACAAGATGGAGGGAGAAGTGCGCGCGTTCGTACATAAAGCGAGATGAGGCGAGCATCGATAAATCTTGATCTATGAGGACAGCAGTGAGTGGGATGGAGAGCAAAATTGCGGGAGGACGGGCAAGGTGGACGGGAGTGTGTGACTCCGGGGATGACAGGGTGTGACACGACAAGTGGCCGCGGCGGCATTGGACAGTTGCCTTGCGGTGGTCGTCGCCCAGCTGCCACCCTTTCTCTGTCCTCCCCCGTCCCCAGCATCGCGACAGACGGCTTGCGCATCCCCACCGCATTTCCCTCCGTTTTCCCCTTTTTTGCGCGACATTTCTGTTGATTCGGACCACTGCGTGCTCCGGGAGCGTCCCGGAACCACGCGCCGCCCCAGAGTAAAACTGGAGATACCATAGGATATCATGTCCGCGCCATCATATCGTCTCGAAACTCAACGTCGCCCACCGCCTCCCCCCCTGCGCCTGCAAAACAGCTCGGGAAAACGCTCCTCCTCGCTCGCAGGCGCATCTTCCGGCGCATCCCCAGAACCCCTTCTCTACGACCTTCCTTCGGCGACACCTCTCTCCCCCCCCCCATCAGGAACGATACCGCTCAATTCTCCGACTTCCCCTAACTATCCCGGCCGTTCCAGAATCAGACAACCTCGGCGCAGGACCAGTCCCCCGCCCGCTTCTCGCACACGTTCGGCCACCCCGTCCAGAGTTCTTAGCGATCTCGAGGAGTTTGCAGGCTACTGTCGTCAATGGTAAGCTCCGATCGTTGAAATTCGGGTTGGGCAGATTGGCGATCTTCGTCGTCGTTTCACTATCGTCGACAGGTACTTTGACCAGAACGATGAGGCCGGCAAACAAATGACAAACACCTTGGCCACGCTGCCCCCTTCGCAGCGGGCCCCCTTTTCGAGGCTGCAGTCCTCTATCCGTACGGCGTATCACGCGAGCGTGAACGCTCGACGGACGGCCGAATTCCAGGCCCACTTGTCCGCTACTCATCCCGGCGGCTCGTTAATGCCTCATTCGCGCGCAGATCCTAGCGGCCCAATGGCAAGGAAAGAGAGATTTGAGCGTTTCGACCGGTTCGTGCGCAGCTGGTGCACTATGGGCATGCCAGGCACTAAACCCTTCTTCGAGGGTCTCTGGGCTCTAATGAGACTTCAAGTCGTTCCTGAGCAGCTCGGCGGTGCGGGAGGATATCGAATAGAATGGGAAATCGACGACGCTGTTTTCAAAGAAGCGGCGTGAGTCTCTATTTTAACATGATTACGAGGTCTGAGGTTAATCGTTCTCACCTCGGCGATTTGCGCTACTCAGTGGCAAAGATTTTATGCTCGAAGCTATTGACGTTCTCAAAGGAGTGCGTTCGCCGCTTTACGAGTGATGTGATCAAATGCACGTCGATGGCTCACTTTATTTCCAGGTTCTAGGATTCGAGGAGATCCCTTCCAAACGCACCTCAACATCGTCTACCATCAATTCGCCGCTATACAGACCGTCTTCTCCCATGCACTCTCGGTCGCAATCCCAACCTTTGTATTCCAAGTCGCCTATCCCCGCTCGGCGGACAGAACAAGACACCCCTATCCTCGCGAAACGCCCCCGAGCCCCTAGTGACCCATTTTTGGACACCACGCCCGTTTCGCGCTCGTACACATCCACGATCACGAAATCGTCGTCTGGAAATACTGCTGTGCCGATTTCCGCCTCGCTTTCTGACACCGACCCGCCTAGCCCGACAACGCCCTCTGGAGAGGCCTACGACATATTTCCCCCACCGTTCGTTGACAACGGTTTCGAAGAGACCGAGCAGCAATACATGCGCACCTGGACGTCGCCCAACCTGCCCGATCCCGAGGTCCTCGAACTGCTCAAGGTGTTCCCCACCTTCATTTCACGGCGCACGCTGCCCCGTTTTCCTCCTCGAGCGCCTCCGTCGCGCCGCCTGGCCGACGTCGAGGAAGGCGCAGAGGACGATAGCCCCAAGAACGAGATCCGCGTTGGCACAGGCCAGATGTGGGTCAGCGCGCAAATGCGCAGTGAGGGCTGGGACGGCGGCTGGTGGGTGCGGTTCAAGCTGTGGTGGAAACGCCTGTTTTGCTAGGAGCTTCTCGTTCGTTTCTCGTCCACTTTGCTGTGCTTCAACAATTCCCCCATTCGCACATTCACTATTATCATTCACCCCGCGCGCATCTTCAGCATCACATCTCGGACATCACCTCTGACACCTGCTCCGGTTCAACCCTCTCTATCCGGTGTCGTTCACCGTCGCGCTTCATCCAAACAGACCCTTGTGCAATCAATATTATTGGTTTAACCTTCCCTTGTACCCCGACGTGCATATACGTACGAGCCTTTCCTGCTCTTGCATCTTCACCGTCATTTGTTGGATACCCAGCCTTTGTATAGTCATCCGGGATACTGATACTTAGTGTGTATGACGATCATAAAGCGTATAAGGTTCCTTCACGTCTCCGGCACAGCGTGACCATTGTGATTCGCATATGGCCCATATAACTGCCACAGGAAAGATGCAGCCTTAGAGGGTATCTCAAAGCTTGTCATGAGAGAAAAAACACCTGTGCGTCGACCTCCATCTGCTCCTAAATGCTGCCCCTCACGGCAGCAGAGAGTTTGCTTCCGGACCGGGTGAAGTGTTCTCAGCAACGACTATTCATGGGCGAGTGCGTGCGCTTTTTTGCGTGCCTTGACCTGCTCGGGTCTGCTTATTTGCACGCCGAGTTTGGCTATTTTGAGCCAAAACGAGGGGTCCGCCACCTCCTCTTTGATGCATTTTTAGTCTTCAGCAGATAGAGCGCAGAACTTGGTGGCTGAACCAAAATGAAAAACCTAGCGTCGGTGGCCACGTGAGGACCTGACACTGGTTCTTTTGGGGCGGATGGTGGGTGGTTGTGGGTCACTGTACCCGTGCCAGGCCGGGCGTTCTAGGTCGAGAGGGGTACCTGGACTTGAAACTTGATGTGATATGCCGTGCCGTGATGAGAAGCGGTCCATGGCCTCTCGCGTACCACCGCGCTGGAAGTGCCGAGGTAGATAGAGTGCGTGGTACAGATCGCCAGACGGTCCCTGCTATCGACGTCGACCCACTCGGGCGGTATGCAGGTACAGTGTGCAAGTCGGCATACCACTCCACTGGACATCGGGTTCCTACATCATGCGTGCTCAGTTAGCATCCGCGTACCCATCACTGCTGCGGACGTGATAAATTGTGCAAGCACGGCACTCCTTCTCCGTCGATTGTTTGCAATCTGTTCGTCGGACGAATGGGCACACGATAGGAACTGTCGGCCACCCGAGGACTTTGCCCAGGGTGACAGAGCGCCAAAAGACTCCATGATCTGGGGTGAAACAGACGTGCGCATGCACCGGTTCGGCTATACGCGTTGATTATGTCCATTCCAGTCTTACAAGGAGATATCGTTGACACCCTGTCAGGACGATAGCCCTCATGCCTTGAATTGAATGTGTCCGAACTGTTCGTCGACCACCTACTAGCAGGAGGAGATACGGGGCGTACGACGGCGCCGCGGAGCGCGCCAGGGTGGATCTCCTTCAGCGCCAGGGGTATCGCCGTCCTGCATCCTACACCTTCTAGCAAGTAGAACTCAGCGGGTGATTGTTCGCAGACCATAATGATCCATCCATCAGTCATCAGGACTCACCACCACAATGCAAAACATAGGCCGTAAATGAGCTCACGCAGTCAGTTCACGTACACGGTACATAGGAGTTGTGACCCTTGACCCGAGTCGTATCAAGCGGGGCTTCCCTGCAGATATGCTAGTGGTGATCCCATCGCCCCTATAGGTTAGCGAGACCGTTCGTGATTATAAACTTTGCTCACCTTTGGATGCGCCCTCACATCCTTCCATGTGCTCAGAGTCAATCACTATTCTATCCAGCGCACGCAGCAGGGCGCACGCCCTCATCCCAAGACGTTCGGTCATCTGATGCTGCACCGCCTCTTTAGAGCCAGGATAATAGCCAAGCCGAGCGTTCATAGAAGCTGTTCAGGTCGGCACTTGTACGATCAGGAACGAGGCATTCCGATGGGACAGCGAATTCGAAGTCATTCCAATGTATTGAATCCATAGATGCATTCGAAGGGATTCTGATGATCCGGTGACGTCGAAGTGAGACAAACAACGCCGTTGAGGGAACACCGGAAACAGCCGCGAAGATATTTCTGGATACCCATTGGCATGAAGAGGGAAATCGGTCTTTTGACATTTGGCCACGGGCGTCATGCAAAGTTGATCCCAGCTTGCAGCATCGTGTCTGGTGGACTATGTGCGCAGACATCAAGGAAGGGGGCGCCACCAATGGGACCCGTGATTATCTACATACCTGCGGTCGCGGGGCTTCTTGAGTAGACAGCGACATTCTGAACTGCTGAGAACGCGTTCGACTCGGAATTGACGGGGTCCACAGATCAGACTGAGTAACAAAGTTACTACCCAGAACTCCGAGAGGCCTTTACGGGGAATCGGAGTATTCCTCTCGAAGCAGGCGTCATTTTTTTCGAGAAAGGGTAAGATATGCCCATACAATACGTTGTGATCTGCTTTAGTCTATCACCATACCGCAATACGGACATCGTTACAATAGACGGCTAGGCCGGAGAACCCTGACCGTCGTTAGAATCCTACGCGCGTTGGTTTGAGTCAGCATGGTACCGTAAATGAACCCGAAGTCCTTGAATGCAATTGCAACAAGAGGAGATCAAAGCTTGTAGAGAATCAAATCAGCTTACCGATTCCGCAGCACCTGTCCAAATGAAGAACTCCAGACAGAGTGAACCAGTATTATGTGGTTCCAGGAGCAGTACAGTCCAGAGGTCAGCAAAAGAACTTGGTTTTGAAGCTAGGACATTCCTTGTTGTCTATGCGTACGACAAGCGCGGTTAGGAGGTATTAGAAGCTGCGCTGATGATGGAGCCATGAGCGTCAATTTGCAGACTTGGTTGAGGTTGCGGTCAAATTGAAGGGATCGCGGAGAATTTTCAATCACCGACGTCAACAACGTCGGCCCAGTATCAGACCCCGACGACAGCAAGACCGCCCCAACATGATTCAAACCGTAGATTTCGTCTCGACGAGTGGATGAAGAAATGGAATCTTGAACCTTCGAATATCCAGATAGACTTTGATGACGCTCGGCTTCGGTGGGCGGATGTTCAATCTCTCATGTGACTTCTTCTACCACGTCCCTAGAGTAAAACAACACCAAAACAACCTATGACGACGATCCTACTGAGATTTTGGCAATACGGACAAAACCTCTCACAGCATCCCACGCGCTGGACGCAAGATGTCTGGTTGATATTCGAGGTGCAGAGATGCACCTCAACTCGTCCCACGCCGCGATCGCGCGTCGAGGAGCCCCTACACTGGCTACCTCGTTACACTAGACAACGACGTCGGCGAGTACAGCCAACGAGGAAGGGAAGTCAAAAACACGTCCCTTCAGAAGTTCGGTTAGGGCGACATCGACCCTCGATACTCCACTCGCTTCAAAATCTACCACTCGGTCGGTGTGGCCGCAGCCTGCCACACTAGACGGGGGTTGGGGGAAAATAGTTAGAAGTCAGAGGCCTGGGCCCGCGAAGCCCCTCCGGTACACGAACAAGCCCCGGGTGCGTGCGCGGTGCTGATTCGCCCCAAGCTGTCGATTGCACACACACACACACTGCATACCGACGTGGGTGAAGAGTGTTCAATGCGGGGTCAGGACAACCGGCGGAAGAACGATGCAGGTGCAAGGTTGTGTACCTTTGGGCAACGTGGCAGCGCGTGCGTACGGCACCGGGGGAGATATGGGATCTTTGATGCAACATAGCTTCCACAAAGAGTCTAGCTGCTTTGTGGGGTTCACGTACGACACGACGTACAAAAAAGATCGAAGCCACGGAGCGATCAAGTACAGGAGGCTATTGTGACTATCGCCTAGCACTGACTCGCGTTGATGGTGCACTTGGAAGATAGTCTGCTTCACTGCTATGTCACTGATGTATCCGAGGAGTTTGCTTTTCGAGGGTTTGGCTCAGTGATCATAGGGATGACAGTCGGCACTTTTCCAAGCTTTGCGCTGACCTCCAGAACCCAACGTCGAGCGAATAGAGTGCGAGGAAGGCTTGAAGGCTCAAGATAGTGCTTCACGTATTGTAGCATATTTTCTCATCGATTCAGTTTAGGGGTAAGAGAACACCCAGCAAGCGAATACAGGTGAAACTGTGGCACGGCGGAACATTGGCGAGCTGAGAGAAGGATGATCGGAGTCCACAGCACACGCTACTGCGCGATTCCTTGAGTTGCGAAGCCTGCTCACATGAGCACAAACGCAGGGAAGATTCCGACGACGAAGGACTACAATGTCTGTTTCTACACATTTGTGAATGAGGCTGGCGGGATTGCGGTCACAGGCGAAGCTCGGTGCGAGACGAGCGGCCGCAGCTGCACTATTGGCGACACGAAGACGTGACCGCTGTTTTGGGATGAGACTACGCGTTGAGGCAAGGCGGGTAACCCGCGCATACAGTTGGCGGGGGATGAAAGACACTGAATGGCATGTCTGGAATATTTCGGCGCAGCACAAGGACCGAGGGTGGATGCTTTCAAAGCCTATCAAGCGGTTTGTTGTCGGCGGAAGAGATGGACTGAGACGTGAACGCAGCTGGACACGGTACATTAGGCGATGGGTGTTGAGAGACAACCCTATCCCAGAAGTCAGGGTTGGGTGCTCTCTCCTTATCGCGAAGGCGAGCCTGAGCTCATTGATATTGAAAGGTTGATGTTGCATGTAACGAGATGATAGTCTGCAACACATCAATTCCGAAGGCTGTACTCCTATGGCGGTGCGTTTTGAGGACTCTGTCTACTAAAAAATAAAGCTCACATGAGCGATATCGCAAGACCAATATTCTCGGCATTCACTCACGCGTCCGGTGCGAAGAAGAGCCTCTGTCGAACCTAACAAGAGAAACAGAGGCCCCCGAGGTGTGGTAAGCAGAAGCATCCAAGACACAGCTCTCCTGCGCAGCCAGGTCTTTCCAGAGGGTCGTGCTAGAACACTGAAGATAGACGAGTTGGGGATTGAATATCGCAAGTTGAATGGTGAATGGGCGAGCGAGACCAATAAGATGATTCGGCTGAACGATACGCGTGGCGCGGGAAGCCAAAGCTCGAACGCGGATCCTATGCATTGAGTTGGGCCGAGCAGGGCAGACAGAAGTGGCAGCAAATAGCCTACGTGCGCGTGGGGCGGCCAGACTGCTCTACGGAGAAGGCTGCGCCGCTAGGTCCGGATAGCAGGCAACAGCGCGAGCCGGTGTAGGCTTCGTCAAGCAGCTGAGCTGTACAGTAATCAAGCAGCACTTGCAAGGATGTGGAGAAGAAGGCCTGCTCGCGGGTGCAGACGCTGACTGACCCTGCGTCATCCAGCTTGGTGAGCCTTTTTCGCGACATGCGATTACGCACGTCGGCATGTATGCATATTTGAAAGACTGGCATTCAATGCGCTACTAAGATCGTCGCGGTGCGGTGTGACTAAGGCTGAAACGCACTCATGGTTAGTCAGAACGCAAGGAACAACAGTAGGAGATGACGTACGATACAGGTTCCTACCGCCTACCCCAGAACAGAACATGAAGTGTTCGACCATGGGGTAAGGTAGGAGCAATATGTGGAAGAAAGAGATAGGAATAGCAGATACAAACGCAGATGGAACATATGGTAGAGAAAGTAGATGTATATAGATCGAGAATATGCACAGAGATGGAACGTCCGTGATGAGGAGGCAAAATATACAACACCCGACAGTAGAACAAAATCAACTGCTTTGATGATGAGCGCCGATAGTCGAAAGGTTGCAGAGGACCGAAGACGAGAAATGTGGAGCAAAAAAGGAGGCCATAGAGGGCCCTGGAGCACGCAAAGCGGGAACGCTACCCGCCCGAAAGCCTATGCTTGAGCAGCGCCTTCTTGGCGAGAGACTGTTCTTTCTCCAGCCTGTACCAACCACGCCACACGCGCGCAGGCAAACCGGGCCCATGATCATCCAGTCAGCTCACGATATCAAAGCGAGGAAGGCCGAAGCCATCAGCGGGGGCTGGGAAACGAGAGACCACTCACCTCCTGACGACCGCCTCGAGTTCCACGATCCGCGCGGCCTGCTCCTCCCCGCGCGTCTCGAGCTCGCGCACGTAGTCCGGGAGCGCGTGCAGGCTGTCGACCATGCGCGCGAGGTCGGCGGGGGTGAGTTGCGCCGCGGCGGCGGCGTCGGCGATGAACCCGGATACCTGAGGTTGCTGCGAGGATGGCGTGTTACGAGGATGCGTGGAAGGAAGAGCGAAGGTGGAGACTCACGCTAGGCCCGGCGTCGTCGTCCCTCGCGCGCGCCTTCCCCTTGCCTTTACCTTTACCTCCCCGCTCGCCATTCGCCGACCTATCAGGCACCCCCCGCCCGTCCATGTCCACGTCCCCATCTTCCTCCTCATCCGTCCCCAAATCAAAAACAAGCTCATCCACATCCATCGCCGACCCCGCTGTTCCCACCCTGGCCCCAGCAGCACCAGCGCCAGCGCGCGCGCCCTCTCCAGAAAAGAACCGCTCCTCCTCCTCCTCCTCCCTCTCCACCCGCTCCCGATCGCGCCGCTCGCGCTCCCGCCGCGCCGCGCGCGCGCGCTCGCGCTCCTCCCGCCCGCCCAGATCGAAGTCGATCTCGGTCCGCAGGCTCGCGTCCCTGCTCAGCGGCGCGCCGCGCACCTGCGCCTCCTCGGCGTCGGCCACGGCCTCCACGTACGCGTGCGCATCGGCGTCAACGGGGTGGAGGTCGTCCGAGACGCTCGCCGCGTACTCGGTCGTCTCGTCCGTCTGCACCGCGTTCTCGAAGCTCCGCGCGGCGCGCGTCGGGGACTCGGGCTCGGACTCGGGCTCGGTGTCACGCGCATCGTCCTGCGCGTCGGCGTACATTTCGTCTTCGTCTTCGTTCTCTTGGTCTTCGTCTTCGTCCTCTTGATCTTTGTCTTCGTCCGCTTGATCTTCGTCTTCGTCGCTCTCGTCGCCCTCGTCCGCCGCGTCGTCCTCCGGGATGCTCTCATCGGGCCGAGGGAGGTACGCCTCCTTGTGCCGCCGCGCGTCGTACTCGCGCATCGAGAGCGGGGCTCTGCGCGCGCCCGTGGCGGACGTGGAGGCGGACGCTGCGCCGGCGCCGAGGGGAGAGGGGGCCCTGGGGAGCCACTGCAGCGCGTCGGCGATGGACGCGCGGCGCGCGGCGCGGGCCTCGGGGGAGGTGGCTTTGGGATCGTGTGGGGTGCGCGTGCGCGCTGCGCGGGGGTGGACGGGGGTCGGCGGGGGCGGGCCTGTGTCGCTTATGTGTGCGGGTGTGCTTTTGGGAGGGTGTGCGCGGGGAGGGTGCGGGGCGGCGGATGCGGACGTAGATGCGGATGCGGATGTGAGCGCGGGCGGGGGCGGGGGCGTGCGCACGGGAGAGGCGTCGTTGGCGTCGTTGGTCTGCGTGAGCCCTTCTTCGATGGCGGCGAGGAGGCGCTCCCTGGCGAGCGCGCGCTGTTCGGGCGTGCGGGTTAGGGCGCGGGCGCGGGCCTCTGCGCGACTCGGGGTGTGTGGGGTGGCGCGGGGCTGCGGTGGGGCGCTTGGGGCGGGCGGGAGGGCATCAGGGGCGCTGGGGCGCTGGGGGGGAGCACGCGTTTGGAGGACGAGGCGGGAGAGGGGGAGCGTGCGCGTTTTAGTTGATTGGAGGTGGGGGTGAGGTGTGCGTGCGGGGGCGCTGCTGTTGGCGCGGTTGTAGGTGTCGTGGGTTGGAAGCGCGGCTGGGAGGGCGGCGTCGAGGGAGGTTGTTGGCTTTGGGGTTGCGATCGGGGTTGCGATCGGGGTTGAGACGAGGCGGGGGAGGTGGAGGACGGGAGAGCGGCGCCGTGGTGCGGTGGGAGGTCGTCGTCCCACTCTGGACACGTCGACGAGCGGCATTGTCAGTACTGCGTGAGAGCCGGGGCGGCGCGAGCACGCACTCCAGAACGAACAGTGTTCTGCGTCGTCCTTGCGGCGGAGGCAGACCCAGAAGACCCTGCGACAACGGGGTCGAACGAGTATGCAAGCAGCAAGGGCGTGCAGCCCGGCGCGACGTGATCGGGTGCGATCGATGCGACGAGGGGGACGAAGAAAGCGGAGCAGACGAGGTCAGCCGCGAACTGGACGGTTCAAAAGAGAATGATGGACGAGGAGCACGGACGTGATGCTGAGCGTCGAGAGTCGAGACAGGGGCAGGGCAGCGAAGACGTGATGCGAGTGCCGACACGCACCTGCCAGGGTGATGCGTATTACTGCCGCAGACACGGCGCGCAGCGGGGGTGCCGTGATGGCAGCGCACGGTGCCGTGCTGGTCGACGCCGCTCATGAACGTGTCGGGCATCGCGGGGGGTTGGCTGACCATATTGTACTGAGATTGTCGGATTATGACTGGGAGGTTTCGCAGATGTATGATAGAAGGAGATGGATGGATGGACAGATAGTTTATTGGGGAGCGCTATTTTACAGAGTGCAATTATTACAGGATAGGGAGGGATAGATAGGGGCTCTGGAATCTGCTGGACCCCGAAGTGGCGCGGAAGGTCACGATCGTACTTTCGCACCATGAGCACCGACACCATTCGCATCGAGACGCGGTACATCGCGCGCGCGTCGCCGTCGCAGCCCGCGTTTGTGGTGCAGGCGATGTGTCTCGCGGGGTCGTACATGCTTTGGATCGGCACGGCAGAGGACGGAGGGCGCGAGGATGTCGAAGGCGCGAAACGCGTGGTGGCGCAGGGCAGCGTCGCGCGGGACTGGGCGTGCGCGATGCCCCCGATCGAGGTGCGCCGTTCTCGCCCCCCCGGGGGTGGCCTTGGTGCTGACGTCGGGGTCGCTGCAGGGGAGGCTGGCGCTGGGGACGCCGCTGTTCAGGACATCGGGGTCGGACGCGGCGCTAGGGATGGCGCAGCGATTGGGTGCGTGACGCGCGTCAGACTTTTTTCATCGCAAGGGCTGACAGGGGGTCTGGGCATGGCTTGGACCTGCCGACGGTGAATTCGCGGCCGTGCGTGCGTGGAACTGGGAACGCAACGGAAAATGGGATGACGACGACGGCGACGACGACGATGACGGTGGTGACGACGGCTGGATAGCGCGGCGGTTTGGCAAGCAGATGTTCGTGTCTGTGGACGTGGCGGGGGGGTTCATGGCGGGGGAGCAGGGGCTGCTAGGTGCGGAGCGTGCGCTTGTGTCGACGCTGAAGGAGCTGGAGGGAGAGACGACTGCTGCTGGTACTGGTACTGTAGGGTAGTGTAATCGGAGGACATCGCGGGGATAATAATCGATGATTATTACGCACCAGGCGGCGTGCGCGCCACATCGCCTCTGAGCCAACTACCACAACACCCGCACCGTCCCCGTCCCGCTCTCCTTCGTCCCACGACCCGCATCCACTCGCGACGACGACGGCGGTGCAGACAGAGCGAGAGGAACAGAACGGGAGATCAGAGACATGTCGGAGCCCGAGCTGGCGTACATGACTGGCGCAAACGACGACTTCGACCTGCCCCGTTGGCAGACGCAGGCCCACCACGACCTCCTCTCCTCCTCCGCCCAGGCCGCCCAGGCCGCAGCGAACAACTCCTCCGCATCGTCGTCCTACACGTACCCGGGCGCCCCGCCGCTGCCGCCGCCAGGCTCGTCGACCCACTCGACGGCCGCGCAGCACCGGATGCAGCCCCTCCATCAGACTCATACCGGATCTGGCGGCAGACAAGCTCAGGCAGGACGGGTCGGCCAGCTCGTCGACCAGGACGGCCACCTGCCCCCGTCCTCGCTGCCGTACCTCGCCCCCGCACAAAACCAGCTCTCCCGCAGCGCCTCCCTCGGCAACCAGCCCGCCTCTGCCCGCGTCAGGCGCCTCCACATGCAGGACGACCTCGAGGGCGCCTTCTCCGCCCCCAGCCCCACCTCTCCCCCCACCCACCATCGCCAGAACTCGTCCACAGCCAACCCCGCCGCCTCCTTCTACCCCTCCAGCGTCGCGTATCAGGCCCCACCCTTTCCCACCGCCGCCCCCGCAGACGCTGCTGCCGCTGCCACCGCCGGCCAGTCGCCGGCGGGGCCGCCCCAGGCCGACCCTGCCTACGGCGATCTCTACTTCAGTCCCACGTCCGGCCACGCCCCGAAGCGCTCTCACACCCACCACGAGCCCTCGTCCGCCGCCGTCGCCTCCGCCCGCGCCGCCCGCTCGCCGCTGCGCTCGGGCCCCTCGCAGTCGGCCGGCGGGCTCCTGGACCCGTACGCGCACGCGCAGTCCCAGTACTCGCCCACCACCGCCGCCTACTCCTACCACGCCCCGCCCTACCCCCCAGCCACCCACTCCCACTCCCGCACACACTCCCAGATCAAACACGAATCCCTCACGCCCCCCGTGCCCTCCCCCTACACCCCGCAATCCGCCTCCATCGCCCACCAGCCGCCCCCGCCCGTCTACTCGCCCTCCTACCCGATGGACGTCAGCGGCAGCAGCCCCCACCCGTCCTCCACCACCCTCCTCTCCTCGGGCGCTTCCACCCGTCAGGGCTCCGCATCGACCCCAAACACCCCGCTGCCCTTCCCGCAGCCGTCGCACAGCCCCGCCGCGGGCGGCCCGTACTACCCGCACGACCCTATGCCCATGGCCGTCGACCCGCCCGCGAAGCGCCGCGCGTCGGGCTTCCGCCGCATCCGCGACCAGCGCGACCTGCGCCCCCACGTCAACCAGCGCCCGGCGGGCAGGCGTGTCGACGCCTCGGGGGCGTTCTTATCGGTGCGTGCGATGCTCGTGCTCTTTTCGGTTGCGCATGCGCTGACGATCTCACTTTTCTCTCTTCCGCTCCTGTCGATCTGGCTTTGATCTTGGGCGCTCATGCGGCCGCAATGGTTCGATGGACGGTTGTTGATGGACGATGGCGCTGATGGCGATGACGGGCCGTGGATGCGATGGGGCTGTGTTGTCGTTCGTTGGGTCGTTGGACGTGACGTCGTGGACGCCGCGCACGCAGCCGCTGAGGCAGCTGACGACGAACATCGTCGACACGTACCGGATCGCGAACCCGGCGTTCAAGTACGAGTCGACGCACAACCCGCGGCGCGTGCTCACCAAGCCGAGCAAGGCCATGCACAACGACGGGTACGACAACGAGGACTACGACTATATCCTCTACGTCAACGACTGGCTAGGCGCCGAGGAGACGCACAAGTGCGTCGTCCTTCCCCTCCCTTTCCCTTTCCCCTTCCTGCGCGCGCGCTGCTCATCGTGTCGGTGACAGGTACTTGATACTGGACGTGCTCGGCCAGGGCACGTTCGGCCAGGTCGTCAAGTGTCAGGACCTCAAAACGCACGACGTCGTTGCCGTCAAAGTCGTCAAAAACAAGCCCGCGTACTTCAACCAGAGCATGATGGAGGTCACCATCCTCGAGCTGGTGCGCCCTTCCTTCCTTCTTTGCCTCGTTCTCGGCTTGGACGCTGACGATGGATCTTTCGTGCACGCGAACAGCTGAACAATCAGTGCGACCCGCACGACGAGCACCACATCCTGCGCCTGCGTGACTCGTTCATCCACCGGAATCACCTGTGCCTCGTGTTCGAGTTGCTCTCCTCGAACCTGTACGAGCTCATCAAGCAGAACCAGTTCCAGGGCCTCAGCACGCAGCTCGTCAAGGTCTTCACCGCGCAGCTCCTCGACGCGCTCTCCGTGCTCAAGGACGCGCGCCTGATCCACTGCGATCTCAAGCCCGAGAACATACTGCTCAAATCGTGCGTGTCGCGCTCATAGCGTGCTTGATCGTGACTCCCCAATCGTCGGCTGACCGAACCCGGTATTCGCAGGCTGCAGTCGCCGCAGATCAAGGTGATCGACTTTGGCTCGGCGTGCCACGAGCGGCAGACGGTGTACACGTATATCCAGTCGCGCTTCTACCGCTCGCCGGAGGTGCTGCTCGGCCTGCCGTACACCGCCGCGATCGACATGTGGTCGCTCGGGTGCATCGCCGTCGAGCTCTTCCTCGGGCTCCCGCTCTTCCCCGGCACGAGCGAGTACAACCAGGTCACGCGCATCGTCGAGATGCTCGGGTGCGTTCTCCCGCCTCCTGTCGCCTCCTTGCGCACGATGCTGATCTGTTTCCTTGTGGTGGCGAGAACAGACAGCCCCCGTCGTACATGATGGACATGGGCAAGCAGACGGGCCAGTTCTTCGACACCTTCCACGATATGTACGGGAGGAAGAAGTACCGCCTCAAAACGCTCGAGCAGTACTCGCGGGAGCACGGCACGAACGAGCAGCCTGGGAAGCAGTACTTCAAGGCGACGTCGCTGCCCGAGATCGTCAACGGCGCGCCGATGCCCACGTTCAAGTCTGGGCGCCAGGGCCCCGAGATGGATAAAGGTGGGTTTTCGTCCCACGTTGGCGCCTTTCGGGGCAAAAGTTGTATATGTGCTAATTGCTATCGTGCGTTGCTGGACGCAGAACTCAATAATCGCGCGTCGTTCATCGACTTTTGTTCGGGGCTGTTGAACATGAACCCGATCGAGCGGTGGTCGCCGCAGCAGGCGAGGATGCACCCGTTCATCACGGGCGAGAAATACACGAAGCCGTTCGTGGTGCGTCGTCCGCGTCGTTTCTCCTCGCTCTCACAGCTGACCTCTTGTTGCCTCTCCCTCAGCCATCTGGGCACCCCAGTCTCCAACAGCAGCAGCAGCCGTCCAGCGCCGGCGGCAGTTCCGCCCCGGCGGACCCGAAACGCCCATATGGCGGGCTCGTGCCGTCGCAGCCCAAGGGCACGCGCGCATACACGGACGCGGCGGCATACAACCAGCATCTCATGCAGCACCAGGCGTACACCGCCCAGGCGCAGGCGGCCTCGCAGGCTGCGAACAACGTATTTCGGAATCCGTACATGGCCTCGCAGGCGCCCGCGTCGGCCGCGTACGACGCGCCGGGGTACCCGCAGGCGCAGCAACAGCAGCAGCAACAGCAACAGGGCGCATATGGGCCGGCACCGCAGGGTCAGAGCCAGCCGCAGGGCCAAGGCCACGCGCAGAGCCAAAGTCAGAGTCAGATTGCTTCGCATCGTGGGCTGGTGCATCGAAGCTCACACGGACATCTCTCATCAGGGACCGCTGTAGGCGCGTCGCAGGCGTACCCGGGCGGAAATGGCGGAGGTGGAGGTGGAGGTGGAGGTGGAGGCGGGGGCGGAGGCGCGGCGGGCGGCGGTGGTGGGGCCGGAGCGGGCTACCTGAACCCGAACCCGCCCGCGAGCACGTACTACCCGTCGACGCGCATGCGCGCGAACACGATCAACAATATGGACAACGTCCCGCCCGCGCTCGCGCGCCTGCAGCACATGAACCAGGACGTGATCGCCGGGCGCAACGCGCTCACGCCGGTCCTGAACCGCGACGACGCGATGAAGGAGTGGGAGCGCCGCCAGCAGTCCGGCAAGGCCGCCGCCGCGCAGCCGTACCCCGAGCTGCAGTACCTCCAGCAGCAGGCCGAGCTCGCCGCCGCGCAGGGCGCGCTCGGCGCATGGGGCCACTCGCAGCAGCAGCAGGGGCGGTATCCGCCGCCTAGCTCGGGCCTCGCGCACCAGTATCATCCCCGCAGGCGACGATCGTGGTCGACGACGACCGGCGCGACCAGATCTTGTCGAACGTGCGCGCGGGGGCGCGCGGGGACCCCGGTGGGTCGGTGTACGGTGCCTCCCAGGCGGGCGTGATTTCGAGCCCGCCGCAGGCGTACACCGGCTCGGCGTCGGCGAGTGGACGGTACGCCGGGTCGTATAGCCAGCAGCCCTCGAATAGCTCGACTTCGGCAGGGGCGAACCAGCAGCAGCAGTCGCCGACGGCCTTCGACGCGCTGGACCGGAGGACGGACATCGGGACGCTGTACGTGCCGATGCAGCCAGAGCAGTACCAGTCGTATGGCTCGGCGGGGGCGAGCGCGAGCAGAGGCGTCGGGCCGCCTGCGCAGACGGTCCCGCCGTCGTTCTATGCCGCGGGCGTCGTGCCTGCTGGGGGGCAAGCGGGCGCCCAGGGCCAGCGGAATCCGTTCTCGGGCGATGCGGGCGCGCCGCAGTCGGGCAAGGAGCGGAGGTCGAGCGGGATGGAGTTCTGGCCGAGATGAGTATGTCGTGTTCTCCGTTGTTACAGCCAACATTTTCTTCGTGTTCTTTTTGTCCTCGGTGTGGAATACACACCGCCGCCCACCCTGCCCCCTTTCTCATCTGTGTTTCCTAACCACATATCTTCCTCGCTTACAGCTTGCGCTCTTGTGATCCTCGTCGTGTGCTAGCCATGCTTCATGCTTCATGCTTTCTCCCTGACTCCAAACCGTTTTCATTCGGCCATAAGTACAGCATCGCGCATTCGTCTGTCTCCTTCCGTCCAACGCCAATATCATCATCTCCTTGCCATCTTCACTTACAGATTTCTCTTCCTTTGTGCTTTCGACGTGGTTTCCTCTTCTTCTGCTGCTTTACTCTCTGCCTCTGTCATTGCCACGATTTTTTCGCGTCTCCGTCTCTTCTTCTTCACCGGTTCGTTTCACGCTTCAGCCTGTTTGATGACGCCTCGCTCACGCACCCGCTTCCTGCTCCGTCTCGCCACGGCCCGCCCACCAACGCGGACGCTGCCCATCTCCCTCCCGTATCCGCCTCCTCCCTCGTCCACAGCCGCCCCGAACGAACGAACGAACGAACGAACGGCAGCACCCGCGAATGCGGACGGGGCTGGGCTGGGCTGGGCCGGGGCTCGGACAATGGTGAAGTCGGGGACCCATGTCGTGGTGGTGGGCTGCCGCTTGTGACTGTGTGTTCCCGGACATCCTGACCGCCCCCGACCACAAATGAATGCATGCACGCAAGCATGTACGGATGTTATCTCCCCACTACGCAATGTATATTTTTCGGCGGTGCGAGCGCGCCTGCCTGCGGCCGCGTGCGTGCGTGCGTGCGTGCGTGTGCACGATATTTTGAGGCTGACCGGTGTCGTGGACGCTTGCCCTCGTGTGAGATTGCAAGTGTTGCGCACTTCTCATTCACGCGACGTGAGTATATGGACGGGGACGCTGTGTGGGGTGGTGCTTCGAGTCGTCGTGCATGACTTAGCTAGACGACCGGTGCATATAGCCCGTGAGGCTGGTAGGGGCGCAAATATCATTTGATCCTCAGGTGCTAACACTGATGAACAGGTCCCCTTCGGCGTTTGTCACGAACTTTTCACAGCTGATGGTGCTGTTATATACAGAGCGACTGTATTCTGTGTAAGGTCGCCCACGGAGACTAGAGCGCGCTCAGGTTGCAAGCCTCGCGCTCAGTTCTGTGGCAACAGTGAAGCACAACTTCCGTGTGTGCTTGAGCGGCGACCTCACTTCGAGTCAGCTGCCGCAGACGACGATCGTCGAAGTCCTTCTGAAAGCTTGACTTGGCTGCTTGAATGCTCAATCTTACTTCTCACCGCACGGCATGTACCAGCCGTATACAAGCCTGGCGCTCCAACTTCGCCAAGGCCATTGAGTCTTCTATGGCCCTTGGTTACAGTCCCTTCGCATGCCGGAAAGATTCTAGGAGACTTGTATGGCAACCACTGTCGCCGACAACGACCGGCGTTGGTGGGTGACCATTATAAGAGTGCAGCTCCTACCTCATTCGCTCTTCCGACCGTAATTGAATCTCTCTCTTGAGTGTCCGCATCTGCAGTCGTTGAACGGCTTTCATTTCAGCTTTTCGACCTTCTTTTCGACCTGGTGTCTTCTTCGTCTATTGTTCACGTTTAGAGTTTCTTCCATTCATCTCATCTCGCACTTTCGTCACCAGTCGACCCTTTTTCAGGCCACAATGCAGAACAAGTCTTTCCTCGTCCTTGCGGCCATCTCGGCCCTGTTCTTCGCTGAATCCGTCGTTGCTCGCCCTATGTGGATTCTGAGCAGGGGTCGTCTCGTGTCAGTCCGTCGCCAGGTGAGCGCATATGACATCACGTTATTCATTTTGGCTGATATCAAGATATTTTAGAGCAGTAATATTGGTGACTTCGGGTCATGTTCCGTACCCCAGATCGAGTTCGGCGTTGGCTTTGACAACCGTAAGGAAACCAGTTTCGAGCCAGTCGACGAGAGTACGTGATGCTAGTTTTTCTGGGTCTCGCTTCCGAATTAACCAATCTACACAGCCTCTTTCGCCCACACCTCCGCACAAAACATCGATATAATCACTCAATTCATCTGTGACACCTTGACGAACTCTTGCGGTGCCGACCAGACCGCAAAGGACACATGCGCTACCGCAACCGCTGCTTCGAAGGCTCAAAATGCGAAGACGGGCGCTCAGGCGGATGGCATGTACCTTACTAGCTGAGTCTTTTTCTGAGGGGACTCACTGGTTCTTTAAACACAGCATTCAATGCTGCGTTTGGCATCACCACGGACTTTGCTGCGGTCCAACCTATCGATGATCAGGGCAACGCTGTCGGGGCCGCCGCAGCTGGTACCGCCAGCGCCTCGGGTTCCGCCGCCGCGCCTTCCACCCCTGCTGCCGTTTCTTCCAGTAACAGTGGATCTTCATCCGGTGTAGCGGCGGCATCTGGCGGGATTGGCAACTTTGGGTCATGCTCGGTTCCCCAAATTGAGTTCGGTGCGGGCTTTGGGGGCCGTAAAGAAACCAGCTTCGAGCCTGTCGACCAGAGTAGGTGACCTCTCTCGTCTCACATTCAAGCGTCGCAGGCTAAGCGCATCACACTTTCCAGCGTCTTTCAACCATGGATCAGCGCAGAATATCGACATCATCACTCAGTTCATCTGCGATACCCTGACAAACTCGTGTGGAGCTGACCAGACGGCGAAAAACACTTGCGCTACCGCAATTACTGCTTCAAAGGCGCAGACCGCCAAAACTGGCGCTCAGGCTGATGGTGAGCTCGTCCGGCAGATGGTCGCTATCGTCTTCTCACTGTGGCCCTACAATAGCTTTCAATGCTGCGTTCGGCATCACCACGGACTTCGCCGCTGTTCAGGCCCTGAATGACCAAGGACAAGCGATTTGAATAGCGCGCGCTGGCAAGCCCGCTTTGAGACGACTGGAGCTTGTGAGAGTATGTTGGAATCGCGAAGAGACGAATTGCTTGGATTAACATGTATCATAGTTTCTTTGTTCCTATCATACGATGTGTTTTTACGGTCCCCTTTCTCGAGCATCGATACTAAGTCATGTCAGCGAATGCCCCTAGTCAACTGCGCTAGTCTCTAAGCCTGCACATTGATGTATTTGACATTTTGATTGCGCAAGCGAAGTGTCCCAAGGGCCGAAAAAAAGACAAGCACACATGCAGTGCAAAGCCCTGCGCGCATGATAGCATATCATCGTAGATTCGTTAACCAAGACTGCCTTTCTTGGCGATGTCCAGGGTGACAGTTGTAGCAGGAGCGTCAACATAGTTCGGGGCGGGCTCGAAGGCTGATCGCAGACAGAGCTCGTAAATCCAGCGATGTGTTCTTCACGCTCAATGAAAAGACATAAGAGAGCACGAGGAGTCGGAATGATTGACTTGCCCTTACTGCTGTAAAGTGCTCGTGGTCCAAGAAGCCAAAGGAGCTCAGTGGGATGCGCCCAGTAATGAAGACGAGATTGAATCTGCAACAGATTGGTTGATCGCTTGGTGGCGTTTCAAAAGTGCTCTGAAGGCCAAGACTCATACGCATGTGACAATTTTGAGCGCACCGCCGTACACCAGATAGCCAATGTTGATGTCAAGTAGGCTAGGGGTAGCGCAAGAGCATATCCTCCAGGAATGCCAGATATGATACGTGAGGAGGTAGAGAATAGTCGCAGCGATGTCGGGGGTCGAGGCTGGCCGGACCGCTGGCAACAATTACATAATCAATTCCACGTATACACCAGTTGACAACGCATCGCGAGTGCAACTCTCATCTCAATCTCTATCCCGAGCAATGCTGTTCCGGGCCTCTCTCGTTCTTGCAGTCGTTTCTTTCGCTGCCCTTTTCTGCGCACAGCCTGTGGAGGCTGCGCGAGGGCCTAAGATCACGAACAAGGTCTATTTTGACATCAAGCATGGCGATGAGTCCTTGGGTCGCAGTACGTTTCGCATAATGTCACTGGCCACTCCTTTTGTAACTGACATGTGCGACACTGGACAGTCACCATAGGTCTTTTCGGTGGAGTATGCATACTCTTACTTCACGGACCCAATCTGTGTGCTAACCTTCATTTATCGCTCGTAGACCGTTCCCAAAACAGTTGAGAACTTCCGTGCACTTGCGACCGGTGTAAAGAAAGATGGCACCGAGCTGGGCTTCGGGTACAAGGGCTCCAAATTCCATCGTATCATCAAGGATTTCATGTGCGTGTGCTCCCGCGTCACCCGTGTGCATGCGTTAACGTGCCTTATACACAGGATTCAGGGAGGCGATTTCAGTAAGTTGGACGCTGCGCACCCCGGCGTGGGATAGGGCTGATGCTTTGGATATGTAGCAAGAGGCGACGGGACTGGCGGAAAGGTCAGTACTGTGACGTCGACGTTGGTCATATGCTCATCATTATATAGTCTATCTACGGTGATCGCTTCGCGGACGAAAACTTGTAGGAAGGAATTCATCTACTTCTATTGCACTACCTCACCATGAATCTAGCAAGCTCAAGCACACAGCTCCCGGCGATCTCTCTATGGCTAACGCGGGCAAAGACACCAACGGTGATTTACTTTTGTTCATCTTTCCGCCCAAGCTTTAATTGACTCCAACTTCATTTCAGGCTCTCAGTTCGTAAGTATAGTGTGTAACCTTATTAAACATGCTATAGTCTTACACTTTACTCGCAGTTCATCACCACAATTGTGACAAGCTGGTTGGACGGCAAGCATGTAAGTGCGCCACGCATCGTCATTTGAGCCTCTGTAGACTCTCTTTCCAGGTCGTGTTTGGCAAGGTCATTGATGGCATGGACATCGTCAGAAAGATCGGTATGTATAATTTCTGACAATCAAGCATGAGTCTAAAATTGCTCTGCAGAAAACGTGGCCAAGGGCAGAGGCGACAAGCCTGTTGAGGATGTCATCATCGCCGACTCTGGAGAGGTACGTCTGAACTAAATCTCATACAGCTTCTGGTCTCAATCTAGCGCTCTTTCTTTAGCTCCCTCTCGATCTTGAAGTTGACGCCGATGGAAAAGAGGTGCCTCTTCACGCTGAGCTCTAGTCAGCTATCTATCTATGTAATGCTGTCATACCAATATAAGGCACTTCCTGCAGGATATTGAATTGACGTCGTCAACGCCGTCTGCCAGTGCCACTGCGCCGTCTGCCGAGTCTTCTCTGGGAGCAAACAAGGCGATAGCTGACGAGCTGGCCGCTTTCCCCGTGAGCTCTGGCCGCCTCTATATCACTGGTATTCTCGTGGTGGGCCTGTTGGGCGCGCTATTCTTTGCTGTCGGTGGGCTCAAATGGGTGCGTGGTGTCCTTGGTGGACGTGGCCACGGAAAGTACCGCAAGGTGGATGAAGAAGATCCTGAGAGATGATTTTCAGCCCAAACCAATATACATCCATTATTGGGTATCATTCTGTATAAGCATAATAATGGGACGTGCGGGTCGGGTCTACTTATTGCAGGAGCAAACAACTTTCACTCGTTTTTCTGTTACGGCGTGAAAATAAGCAAGTGGGTATCGTACAAACCTAAGCATGGTACAAACAACAACACAAAAGGCCTCAATGATGCTTACAACAACCGAGGTATCGCAAAGAAAGGGAATATAGCAAGGTATATGGGTATCCACAAAGCCATCGCAAAACTGATGAAAGGCACAAAATGGTTCGAGCCGCTCGTCTGGGTGTCTGGTCTGTCGAAGACTGTCAATGCAATGGAGAGGGCCTCAAAGCGTACGACGTACGGTATACCGTTCTTATCCGAGAATGACGGACAGGTATCGTTGGCATTGCCCTACAAAGTCGTGGTAAGGACCACATGGCCAAGGAAGAAAATGCACAACGAACCGTGGGTTCGGCGGGGCAGCAGACGCTATCGCCAGAATCTGTGACGCTGCCCAATGCCGCAGCACTTTTCGACCCGGCCCAGTTAGGCTTACAGGAGACGCTTTGGTAGCTGACGTTCCAAACGCCAAAGTCCTGGCATTATGACCAGATCAGTTATAACGAACGTGTACTGTGATGACAGCTCACTGTATAGCCTGATTCAAAAGCGAGGTCAGCTCAAAAAGACAAGCTTTTTACTCAAAGTGTGCACCGTACCATAGTAGGATTGATTTGACGGGAAAAAATTGTCTGGAATGGAAGACGAGGGGTACGCTAGATCAAAATTCAAATAATTACCTGCACTAGATCAAAGAAAGCAAGAGAAAGGTCATATTCGACACATATCACCCTAAGGTTCGAGCAGCCGTCAGTACATACGAGTTCGGGGCGCTAGCTGTCGCGTTACACCAGCCCGTCGTGCTCAACGGACATAGGTCTGTGACCTTGACGACAACGGTTTTGACGATGTCTGGATAGAAGGGTGGGTCCGAAAGGAATGTGTTAAGGAGGGTGAGGGCGAAGCAGCGTCCGCAGGATGGGCCGTACGCCGTGCTGCTCCCGAAAGCCATCTGGTTAAGCGCTGCGGTGGGGTAGTGCGTGCTTGCTGCGGTGCACCCACAGGCCGCGATGAAGTTTTCAGGGAGTGTGTAATGCGTCATGGTTGCGAAACCACTGGAAGGGTATTGGATCCATTCGGATGTTGCAATGGACAATGTTGGGAGAAATGACAGGAGGATGGCGACTGTTTTAACTGAAGGCCCCAACAATCGAGTTGGGTTAATACATAACATGTGTTCGGAGAGGGCAGTGAACTGGCCACGGCAGGACTGCCTCACTCTCGAATCGACACTTGAAGAATTGGACAACTGCGCGCGTGGTAAGTTGTGGGTGGATTGGGTGGATTTTGAGATCGCGTCATTCGCTTTACCAAGTCAGGCCAAATCAGGCAGTGTCGTACTAAATCGAGATTTTCTTCCGACCCCCAGTCTTCCTGTCTGTAATCTTCCCAAGTCTCCACATACAAGTACCAACTCTACTTGGCCCTACTTGCCCTCACCGACCATCTGGATTTGTGGACTGTTATGTGTTGAGTACAATTTAAGAAGCTTTACACGATATAAGTACACAACATATCAGGAACGGGTCTTTCCAGCGGGAAATTTCACAACGGGGCTGCGATCACATGTGGGAGCCATGCTCCTGTGCCATCCGGTTTCTTAATTTCTTTCAACTCCCATCCTGCGCTTTTCAAAAGCTCGTTGAACTGGCCAGCGGTGCGCTCCTGACCATTTTGAAGGGCTAACATCTAGAACGACGACGGCGTGTCAAGATTCAACAGTAAGACGCCCGTGGGGTACTGATGGTTCGAGCTTACCAGAATATCAAAAGCGTAATGCAGGGAGGCAGCCCCACCCATGTTGGCCAGCAATGGCGCAGGCGGTTCGACGACCTTGGGCACTTTGAAGGATTTTGTCCTCTGAGGGTCAGGCGGGCACGCGTATTTAAGGACGGTATCGATAATGAGGAGCTGAGTCCTTGGACCTGCTGCAGCGCGGAGATGCTTCAGAATCTTCATCGCATAGGTATCTGACCAGTCATGAAGAATTCCACGTAGGACGAATAAATCCGGCGCGCGTAAGGCTTCAGGCTGAGGCGTAAACATATCATGGGCTGTCGACCAGTTATTGGAAGTAAGTCGCAGTCATCTAAGGCGAATGTAGAACAAGGAGGCTCACGAACAAGTCGCACACGACTGCTATCGAATGATTCCGCGAGATTGGCCTTCCAGAACTGCAAAGATCGTGTAAGAAACGCCTTTATAATCAAGCCGGCAGGCTGTCATACCTTCTCTGCATCTCGGACAACCTCGGGCAAATCCTCGACGACGATGTTCAACTTGGGATAGGCTTTTGCAATCACCATCGACACAGAGCCGATGCCTCCAGCAACGTCAACAACTAATCCTCCATCTGGAAGTGAAGAGAAATCGAAACCTTGGTGAAACCATCTCAGTATTCATTGACATTCATAACATATTTTATAAAACCCACCGTTCCAAGTAGCGTCAAGAAGCTGCACCTTAGACAGGGAGTCCATGAACACTCCAAAACGCCTCCTGCGATAGCTATTCTCCGGTAGTTCCAACCATTCAAAGGCAGAAAGATCTGTGTTAAAGGCCTTAGAACGGGCGCATTGGTTGGGCTCGTCTGAATGGCCAAATACAGGGTCGTGCAGAGTCTCAGAAAGCGCTGCAACGTGTTTGAACGTCTCATCTGATCTATAAAAAAGGTATAATCATCGGACAGCAGTGACAGCATGATCATCCCACGAACTGATGTCCAACAGCCGCAGAAAAGCTGGAGGTGCCGTCGTGTTTGGTGAGTGGCCTAGATGTTCACATCAAACAGCACTCGAATTAAGCATTTATGCGGAGATTCAGCCAATACACACGATTTGAGGAGTTCCTCCACTGGCTTTCCGGTGTCCAGCAAAGAAGAGACACTATTATTGGTGAAAACGTCGGGAGAAACTCCCCTGAATATATGGTGCGTAGCGAGCAGCCGAAGAACTCGACCTGCAATCAACGACTCAGCGTTGAGCGACACGCTACGAGAAAACACTTTACCAATCCGAGCCGCATTCATGCCGTTCCTTTTGGCGATATCATTGACATGCGCCCCCTACAATCCACACCTTTGTAAGGCCTCGGATTTACGATGAAAAATGGGGGCTCGCCTGCGGGCCGGCCTCGCGCAATATCTCGGCAACATGGCCATCGTTTGCTGCTCCGAGACATGCAGGGATGGTATGCTGCCAGATCGGCGGGTAAAAAACGTGTTTCATCAATCCAACGAAAGTAAGCAATACCTGAAGGACCATGGAGAGCAGATAGTTGGACGGGACCCTGGCGACAGCGATGAGCTGCGTCGCGGCAGCGACTATGATACCAATACTGCTGAGAACTTCTTGCTCCTGGCGCGCGCGCTCCGATTCCTCCGAGAACGGTTCATCCAGAGAGGGGAAAGGTATTCCTCGTGCATCGCAAGCAGCGTCAATGTCGCGGACCGAAGCTGCTATGAGGTCTGATAACTGTTTGAGAACGGATGCCATCTTCGAGCTTCAGGAGCGATTCCTTGGCCTGCTCACTTGATACTCCTCGAGACCCCTTTTATAAACTCTGGCAACCCCGAGAAGCTTGTCCTCTATTTCCAGCATGCGCGTGCCACTGTCTGTCCAATGAAGCCTGATCATGCTGTTAGTGGAGGCACATCTCCAGAAGCGATGTCAAACTGAATTGAGCAATGTCGCCAATAAGGGGGAGTTGCTCACCAAGGCGTTCGAGAATTCTAAGTCAGATGAGTGAGCAGATGACAGATGAAGGTGACATCTCCACTTTTCCGTCCATTCAGCCCTTTAGAGTTGGATGCTGACCTCAGGACAAAGTCATAATTGGGCGATACAAGCTCGACATGTAGTCAGCTATCTTGAGTACCTGTCCTAAACATAGAAAAATGCAGGCGTTGTAACTTCTCTAAATGCTACTGCTCGCATTTAGCTAATTCCAATGAAATCTGAGATTGTAATTTTCATTAAACTCTTTAGAAGCATACTTCGTGACCCGAGTCTGTTGCATATTTCCGAAGGTTGTTGGAAACATGGGACTCACCAGTTTTCGGCAATGGAGGTAGGATGAGCTGATTTTAGAGTGGGGCGTGAGAGTCGAGCCAAGCGCAAAAGAACGAAACGAAATGCCGATGAGATTGTTTCCTTGGAATACATCAAATTACGATACCCGTCCTACGTCTACTTGCAACAAGACTTCATGGACTGCATGTCTTATCCTACAACTTCCTTGCATAAGTGAACACATATTGAAATCTCACATCCCCACTCCTCAACGTTGACCGTCTAATATGCAAAATAATGAATCATCGACCAATATGTGACGGTGCAAGTTAAGCGACTTACAAGCCTTCGTCTCGTAGCCACGCACACCGACGATAATGTTCTGTGGTTCCTGAGGGGAGCTAGAAAGGTAGTTGTTGATGATGCTCTTCGTTCCCTGAGCATAGCGCGCCTGCGCGTCGAGAGTAGTGCCAGAGTAGTGAGGGACCATGCCGTTACCACCACCGATGGGGTTCTTCATGTACCGCCATGGGTGATCCTTGGGAGCAGGTTGGACATTCCAGACATCACCAGAGTATCCAGATAACTGTCCGCTCTTGAGTGCCTCTGCGACGGCATCCCTGTCGCAGATCGCTCCACGGGCGGTGTTCACGAGCCAAGCGCCCTAAAAATCCATTGAGAACTTCGATATCATGAACGCGGCGGCAAGTAATACCTTCTTGAAATGCGATAGGAGCTCCTTGTTCACGAGTCCACGAGTGCCTTCGTGAAGTGGGCAATTCACGGCGACCACGTCACATTGCGAAACAAATTCCTGATAATAAATTGTCAGTTATTCCTACAATGAATATTATAAAAAATGCTTGCCTTCAGATCTTCAACCCGGCGAGTGCCTACAGCCTTGGCAGCCTCTGTAGGTATATCTTGTTAAAAAGAATTGCCACGGTATCTATCAAGTTTGCTTACCGGCCGGCAAGGGAGCGTAATCGAAGTAGAGGAGCTCCTTGCAATCAAATGGTTTGAGACGCTGGAGGACACGGTATCCAATGCGACCAGCACCAATAGTTCCGACGACCTTACCCTCCAGATCAAAGGCGTTGCGGGCAATGTCAGAGACTTGCCAGTCTCCGCGCTCGATCATCTGATTTGATGACAAGATATCAGTAGGTTGACAAACGCAATTTTTGAGTATACGAACTTCGTGGGCGGGCACAAAATTGCGGACAAGCAGGAGGATGGACATTACAACGTGTTCTGCGACTGACACGACGTTTGATCCGGAGACCTGTGAATAGGATTCAGCCTAAAAGAGCGCTAGAATGAAGTATAGGCTCTAAGCACACACCTCCAAAACTTGAATGTGATGGTCGACGGCAGCGTTGAGGTCGATATGATCGGAGCCGACACCAGCAGTGACACAAAGCTTGAGATTCTTCGCCTAGATGAATAGTCAAAACTGCGACACATCGACGGTAGACAGTAATGTGCACCTTCTCGATCAATTCTCGGGTGAGGTATCCCGGATGGAAGGGGGTTGTGATCAGGATCTCCGCCTATAGCCGATCAACAACATTTCGGACATATAGTGAGACTGTGTCCTCACATCGACAATATGCTTTTGGAAATCGCTGTCTGCACCTTCCTTTGAGCTAGACACCTGGACCGCGGACTATTAGAGATTGGGAAGATCGGAAGCGAGGACGCATACAATGTACTCGTGGCCTTTCGATTCGAGGAACTCGCGGATACCAAGCTTGTGCGATACGATTAGATATGGATAATCGGTGTCGACGGTGAAGATCTACCTGGTTCTCTACCGTGCCGAGCAGGCGAGACTCTTCTTGAGCTGCCACACCACCGTCGTAGAGAATAGCGAGAATCTGTATTGGTCAGTCAATGACGTGACCGACGTCAGAGGCACGGGACAGACCTTCATGGTTGCGTCGGGATGTGCAGGTGGAGTGGAGGGATCGAGCGATGGAGGTCCGGGCAGAGCGAGACCAGGCTTATATATGCGAGAGAGGCGGGAGAAGGATCAACCCTGCATCGGGTGACCGAGTGGGTTCTGGTCGTGAGAGGTGCTCGGTCTGCGCTGCGATGCAAGATTCCTGGGGAACACTAGACGCGTTCCCGCTTCAAGCTCTCCAATTACGCCCGGAATATCGTATCACGTGCTCCGTTCGTCTCGCTCACCTCCCGGATCTCCCCTGCGATGGGCGGGGGACTGTCCCGATCGGTCTACAACTGTCACCTCTGTTTCCCAAGTGGGATACCAACGCCCGCGTTCGCCCGGTTCCGGCTCGCATTATGTCGGTATAGGCGGCCCTCGGAAAAGACACCACACTACATTTCGAATGCCGTGTACGACGTGATACGGACAGCCGCTTCACAAGGTGGGTACCAAGATAGATAGAATGGGACAAACATACTCACGGGACTGGTCGAGAAGTCACCTGTGAGACATAGATATACGGAGCACCGGGGGGGATAGCAGTGAGCACCCCTTTTAGGGGCTAGTTGGGGGCATCATATTCATTCGGGAATGCAACTCAAGGCAGCTAGGGTACGGCAAAATGATGTGAGATCATAGGAGCATGGCAGCTGATGCGGGGTAGACAGACCAATTATCTTGGATCAAAGATCGGGCACACCGGGCCCGGTCAATACACATAGAGAAGCAGCCAGGTGCCAGGACACAGAAAACCCCGTGAGGTAGGTGATTTGGTATCGAAATGGCTCACTGCTTATCACATTCATAGCGACGACTGCTTCAGTTGACAAGCTGGCAATCTTGGATGAAAGGAACGAGTGCAAGATGAATTGTCCTGCTACACAAACTGAGTGCAAGACGTGGGATGATGTACCTGGAATGCGATGCCGTCAAGGAGATTCATTCGAGAACTTGAAGTAGAAGAGAGTTGTGTACTTTTTCATGTTTCGTGAGAAAGGCTCATGAGTTGGCAGGTATCTTATGCGGAGCTTGAGCGGATCCTCAGGAAAAAATGAAATAGTCAGCTTCCCTCAACGACGACGTAGAACACCCTCTCCATCGAATTTATGGCGCAGTCAAATCTTGCATTGTGCAAGGAACGTTCACGGAGACAAACAGACGACAGGCACAGTTAACTGCCAAGTCGAGCGTGACTTCCGAGATGCCCCGAACTGTAACGTTGACCCACTCACATGGCCTACATCGAACGTGGGCCTGGGATGATCATCCCTCCGCTTTCATGTACCATCCTAAGATTAACTGCTCTGCGTGGAAAGGTGTCCGGAGCATACAGTCTGCACAAATGTCCATTCAATCATCCATATGCGACCAATACAGCTACATGAGAATACACCTCCCACCTAATTACACAACTCGGGCATCACAACTCCGCTCTAAGTCCCTGATCTTTCCCAGACAGCTTAAATAGAGAGTTGACCGTGGCGGTAATACGTTCGAAGGCTCCGACAACGAGGTCGACACACCCAGAAGTTCCCTCCCAACATGCTTGGATCAAGGGACTCAGTCGTCTTTGGATTTCCTCGATCAGGTTCCCTACGGGAGGTTTGTCTTCCCCAACAGACGGCGATGGTCGTGGCTAGATGGCCAAGATAGGATCGTTAGAAGATGAATACCGCACAAGTTCGATGCGGAAACTCACCCATGCGTTAGCGACCTTCTCAGCCTCCTTGATGAGTTTCGCGGAATCGGCTGCATTGGTTTCACGCCACATACGACGGAAATCGTTCACAGCGTGCAGGCTCTCGGTGAACCGATGCAGCGTGTTGATCAACGCCACGACCTCCGACCGTGAAAGTAGATTAGCGTTCGACCGAGGGCTGGAGTGAATTGTCATCAGAACACGATACTCGATGGAGGGTGAAGATTGCTACGTACTCGAGGGCTTTCTCGTCTAGTTCGAAGAGGATCTTCAGTGCTGTTCCAACACCGGTGGTTTGGACTTTGCCCCACAGACGACACTTGTCACAAGCAACACAATCCATGATGCGAGTAACGTTTCGGAAATGCTGCTTGAACTCCTCTTTCAAGACCTTCATGTTCAACTCGTATGTCAGTGCTTCGGCCTGCATTCAACTTCACTCTGACTCACATTGGCATTCTCCCCTCGGAACAAGACCGACTCGTCAAACTTTCCGACGGTCTGCGCAATGTCGATGACGTGAGTCAGCATGCCCAGTGTCGCAGCGTCCTCTTCATGAGTGCCAGACGAGCAGTAGTCGTAGGCAGACAGGTACGGTCCAATGCGAGCAACTGCGCGGAGAAGGAGAACGGTGTTGAAGTAAATGTACTGCAGGCGTTCAGGGTGTGAAGCTATGCGCGTAACGAAGCACTGAAGATCAGGGCCCTAGGTGACGAGATTGAGTAAACCGACAATGACGTGTTGTACGAGACACACCCATTCTCCCGTTGTCGTGTCCAAGTGCTCTTGACAGATATGTGTAGAAATAGACGCGTGGAGGCCTAGAAACAAAACTCAAATTTGCGAACAAGTGAAACAAGACTTGTGCTTACCGGAGATGATCTTATAATAGACCCGTTTCTCGAGGCATTGCGCGCTAGTTTCTTCGCCATCGACACGAAGAATCTCAGACATCGTATCTGGCAACTGAACATTGGCAGTCGAAGGACTATTCATGAGAGAAAGTTCGGACTGTCCAAAGCAGTTCTCCTCGTAGATAGCCTTCCAGATACGGTGAGCAGAGAATCCAGCATAGCCCGTGAAACGCTCGGGATTGAGTGTGAGATCGACGTAATCGCCCTCTGGAAAGCTATGAGTCCCACCCATACATCAAGAAAACAAGTCTCTCACCAGTCATGTCATCTAAATAACAGAAATCTGAGTCTTTGTAATAGCACCCTGGTAATGATTCACGCTAAAATGAGACAGTAGAGGTCACAATCTTTCCTTGAATATATTTCTAGATATATTCGCACCCACCTGGTCTTCTGGAGGTACTTCCAGCTTGCTAAGAGTGGCTACCCTCCATTTCTCAGGTATCTGCTCCTGTTGAAGAAAATGAGGTCGTAATTGTAACGCTGTATGAACAAGACGAACCTCGTCCACCGTGATGATACTGCAGTCCTTACTCATGCAAAGTACATTCTCCTCCCAGAAGGGACACTCTCTATACAAGTCTGCCTGGTACACCAGATGAGCAGACCTGAACAAGATGCTTATGACGACATCACTCACTCGAAAATACTTGAAGAACGGAGTCTGTACCAGTTCGTGTAATTGCTCAAACAGGACGTCGTTGACGCTTTCCACGGTCTCGTAGTCACACATTGTGGTCTCGATGGGTCCCGTAAGCTATAGCAGTATAGATGAAATTGTCAGAGACGAAACCACGAGCCTCCACCTCAAGATTATAGCACTCACAGTGTTCTCGCAGGTCGTCTGCTGTACAGGCTCATGCTCGAGCACATTCTGCACTTGATCCTTTCTCACCAACGTGTCAGAAAGAAATGATGCACCGGAGGTCTGCGCTTGGCTGGAGTGAGCGTAAGTACCTGTCCAGTCAAGCAGGAGGACGAGCAGAGCGCTCGGCAAGAGGTGTGGACGCATTAAGCAAAGGATTGGACGGTGGTAAGGACCAGGAGTGGCCGCTGGTAACTATCGGAAGTTATACAAAGGGAGCGTGGATGTTGTGCAGCAATTATAAGCCGTTCTGTTGAAGTTCCACGTCGCCTCCAAATTCTCCGTAAGTGCATCCCACGTAATCCGATCACTTGGCCAGTCTCGGCCTCGGTTCGGTCGCCCTGGCTCGTCCCAGCCACGACTTTCAAATCATAGATCTTAGCCACATTGACCGTTGTAAATACCTTCAGAGACCCGGAGTGCTCTCGACTTCATTAACGGCGGCTAACTCACATCAACGAGCACTTCTTGGCTAGTCTAGATATGCCTCGGTCTGTGGCTGTTGTATTGCGCACACATTTGACACACTCGGCGGCATAAATTCACCACAGAAAAGCGCCACAGAGCCTACAAGATCAGGCCATCAGGGTTTCAACTTGAGATCCTGAGACGAAGCATGGCACGCTGGCCTTCAAGGAACTTCACTCGAGACGAAGGGGGAAACTCGTAATCATTCAATTAAGCATTCGCTGATATCACCAGCCCAGTTTATGTTTTAGGAGCGGAATGATTATGACGCGCTCACTGTTTGGACCATTCGGTGGGCCCATGTTCCTCCAACAAGGTGCGCACAGCACACACGGACTCTCCCCAAGCCGTATATCTCCAACGATAGAATAAACAGCGGGTACTTTTGTGCATGCGCGGCAAATATTGAGAAGAGGCGGCGTGATTTGTAGTGTAAGGGGATAGCCCGTAGGAGGGTCGCCAGGGTGTAGAAGGCTAATGGATAATCAGGTGAGCGTCGTAGTGAGAAGCATACACTTGAACGTACCGAATCTGATTGAATTCAAGAAAATGCTCGCAATCACCCTCATGTACGAACCAGTAGGGCTCGTGAAGTCGCAACGAGAGCGAGGACAATAGCGTATCGTGCATCTCGGGGCCATTCTTGAGGCTCGTTTGTCCAGATGAGAGCTTTTCGATCAGTTTACTATGAAGGCGAGTTGAAATCGCAATCTCTCGGAAACTTCATTGTCGACATACTCAGCATAGTCCACTTCATTCGAACCGTCGCCATAGGCTGTCCCTTCGATACATATGACACAGCCGCTTGACGGCGACGGAGGCATATCTTGATCGGTAACATATCCTACAAATCTTCCGTTCTCGTATAGCTCTTGAGGCAGCTCGTTGAACGAGCAGGGTATGACCTCGAAAAGATCGCCGAGGGTCTGAGATGATAGGATGGCATGTTGTGAGAAACGAGTGATGTAGCTGTGCGACCAAGCTATTCGATTGTGCACAGTCACGGTGAGTAGAGCCGAGCAAGGGGATGCGGAGACGCCATCCTTGGATTTTTTCTGTAATATGTTCAGAGCCACCGAACTTCGAAGGAGTAAAAGGACTGACGACTTGTGACAGTGCGTTCTGATCGTGATGCATAGGTCCCCTGATGAATAAGGCTGAATCCTGCGTCAAACTTGTCACTCGATTGGTGCAAGCGTTAAGTTTGATGAAGGCTAGTGATACTCACAGCCAACTTTGGAGCTGTATGTTCTCCAGATTGTCCTTCAATGCAGTCAGTTCTGAGGTGTCGGTTGCAGACTCTAGGTCTGTCCTCTTCCGTTTCCGTCTGTTCGACATCCCGGCTTTGGCATTCTCGTAGATGGCACTGACAGACGCTTCATGATTTCTCCGTGCATATGCAGACGGATGAGGAACTTTCATAACGTCGTCCAGTAAAACATGAATTTCATCTAGACTTGATATGAATTTTTGAGCTATCATGAATCAAAGAAATTGAAAAATACGCACTTGCACTCCAAATCTATTTGTTCCTCTGTAATGTTCGATAGGACTTCTGCGGCTTCGACATGTTCTGGAGCAATGGTCCAAAGGTCGACCGAGTTCGTCGAGTTGGTTTGCCGTTCCAAGGCCGTATTTATGAAGTCACCGACATGTATCAGCTCAGATGGTGGTCCGAACTGAGATTCATAAGTGTGATTGGATCCTGTGTTCATCACAGGCGAACGAAGGCAGCTTGAGGAAGAGGCACATGACCACAACGCGAGTTGGCACGAGTATTTGTTTACATGGATTTACACCCGCTTTGGGCGTTGTGTGTTTCCTTCCGCCGGTCAACCATCACTGGAAACAAGGTTACAGCAGCTTTCATTTATAAAACACGATCCCGCCGGTGTCGAAACTTCCACTCATCTCTATTTTATCATGTCTACCATCCCCCAGGACCATATGAAGGAATATATCGACCGGGCAGTTCAAACATCGACTCCTCCAATGCTCTCACCTATACCAGAACTCAATATCGGACTTCCCAATCCTCCTTTCCGTATCACTTCCACTTCTGAATCCACACAAATTTCTGAAATGTCTCGCTCCTCTCTGTCTCCCCAAATTCTTGGCGCATATAGTCGCCCGCTGTCGAGTCAACGTATTTTGAAACCTTACCTGCCTAGGAATAGACCGTCGCAGTCCCAGGGCGAGATGGGGAGGATCTCGTCTTTCCCGGAGACGGATCCATTTTTCTCGGCTAAAGTAGAGCTCCAGTCCACATCCGTTCGAGTCGTATCTATGCCAGAGCAACGACCATCTGGCGTATATTTTCTAGATACGAGCTTGTCCTCCGATGGAGTCAACTCCGTCCTGTACAATGGAGATTCATTTATATCGTCCACAGATGGCGACCTTTCTGGTATCTATATTCCTCGAATCGGACAAGGCATACCTCACACACCTTCCTCATCGCCCTCTCTAGACTCAGTTCTCATCATCGAGAATAACGGTGAGCTCTCCGAAGCTTTTCTGCGCAATAACCAAAGGATCAAGGAAGAAGATCCGGAGTCGCCCGTACAGAAAACACAACGTGAAGATGGAGGTATGAAACACTGCGTTAACCCCCATAGGTACGTTCTGACAATGTTATCTAGGATGGATAACCTGGGCAAAGTCCCCGCCAAGGCCTATTCCTGCACTTCATGGACCTCTATCCTTACCATATGCTCGCTGTCCTTCGTGAGCTCCATTTTCGTGTCGCTGGGTTGATTCCCTGACGCGCCAAAACAGGGGTGCTGAGGGTACGATTATCGAAGAGCCAGATAACTTGCCTCGCATGATCTGGGGACTTAGTGGAGGCGGGCAGTCACCACCGGATTCACCACCCACACAGCACAAACCGAATATCCGACCAGCGATCCAGTCGTTACACACCTCTCTTCCGCCTAGATTCCAGAAGCCTTCAAACGATCTGGGTACTGTGTCTCAACTCCAACCACAACCTCCTCCCGCTGCTAGCTCTCGTCAAATTATGACGTTAGATGTGCCAGCGAACCGAGCGCACAAGTCGACCCTTCAAGGCTTCAACGTCGACTTGCAATATCCGCGTGACAATTATGACGATGCTATCGTTTTGGAAAACCTTGTTCAAGAGCAGCAGGTCAACAGAGGAGCCTATGATCTGGGATACGATCGTGCTATAGAGGACTTGCGAGGACTGGCTCTGGACAACGCTCTGAACTTGCAACATCTGCACGAAGAGGCGCAGGCCCACTCAAGATTATCTGGCATGGATAGGTATTCTGGCCTCAGCTGTTATACTTTGCCAGAACCGATTGCGCCGCACTTGAAACAGGCTGTTAATCAATTCCAGCACATCCCTATGAAGGTTTCATCTCGTCCTGCTGTTGGCTCTGCGCTTCCTCAGATACTCATCGAACCTCGCTCGCCTCCATCTGTGGCTGCTCATCGTTGCCTCTCTGCCATGGAGATCGCTCAACAGTATCATCAACAGCAGCTATATAGACAGCACGGGAGCTTGTTACCCACTCCGCCTAGCTCTTCATCTCCTCTGTGGTCCTCAGGCTTCTCTCCGTACGATGATGCTTTGCTATCCCCAAACTGGGCGACCTCCCAGGTACCTGGACGCCCTAATGCGATTACTCAAGCGCTCTATCCTGATGCTTCTGATGACCTACGCCGACTATACGAACGAGTCAATGACGTTAGTCTCCGCGCGGACGTGGCTGCTTCACTTGCTCCCCCTGCTCAGATCAAACCAAGCCCTAGACTGCTGCCGACTGTTCGAAACACTACGAGCGTATCTTCTGGTGCTCTCGTTGATTATCTCACCAGTCATGATGCCCAGTACTCGCCTCAACGTCCAGCTCCGCCCCCTAATACCCCGCGTTCTCGCACAGTATCTCAAGAACAGCCTGCTCGCCGCCAATATGCATATGCTACAGCTCCGCTCTCTCCTACGTCTCCTGAACCCCGTGACCACAGCCTGTCGTATCAACAACCTCGTTCTGTCCCTTTCGCTCGGCTCATCCAACGCCGCCTGTCTGCCGTTCCAGAAGAAGATAACAATTCAACCGTTCGCGGTCGCTCTCCTTCTCCGTCTATGGCTGATACTGCTATGTCGAGGACTCGTCATCAGCCTGCAGTTGCGGGTGCTCCAGCTTCAGCTTCAGCGAGGGTGCACATCCCATCACAAAGACAAAGTGCTGCGATCCGTCCGACTCGATCATGGCGTCAACCGTACGGCACAACCCACGTCAGGACTTCAGAAGTCCCGAATCTTGGGCAGTATGGCGAACCTGCAGCGGCGTACACCCAAGTCAAGCCCCCGACAACTAATGTCAGGAATGAACAAGACACGAGAGGATCAAGACTCAGCGCGGCTGTCACTGCTGGAGATGAGCGACTGAGGGATAGCGAGAGTCAAAAGGAGAACAGTAGTAGAGGCGGGGCAGGAAGGAAGAGGGGAAAAGGAAGAGGCCGTAGAGGATTCAACGGACACTCCGATCTATCGTCAGCGAGGACGTAGATGGTTTAGGTACTTACTCGCTTTCGTTGCTCATGCTCCGCTTGCTCTCAACCTGTTCGCATGTCTGTGTAAGATGAGGTTCCATTACATTATTTCAAACTTTAATTTCGCACTGTTCTCATCATCACCACCCGCATCCCGACTCTTTTAGCATATTAGCATAGATGGATTTCAACGCACCGAATGTTGTATTTTTACTCGCATTAGACCAAGTTTTATCACAGAGTACGAGCAATGTATTGTGCAGAGCATCACCTTCAGCTTCGAGTATTCCATGGATTTATTCCGTGATTGCGTTACAATCGAAATACAAATCAAGTCGTTTTGACGAATAGGTCAGTAAAATTGTCCGCCGAAAGCTCTCCCAAGACCTTAGCGTCGGACACGGTATCAATGATCCTACAGCACAGATTAATCGACATTTTGGTGGAGTATGAAGGATCACATTGGAATAGACGTACTTCTTCTGGTGGGTCTCGTCGAAGTGGTAGCCGATGTGACGACGGAACTTCGCGAGCAGGAGAGGGGTGCCCTCTTCACGACGACGCTTGTGGCCGACAGGGTATTCCACTTCAACTTCATCAAGAACGGTACCGTCGTTGAGTTCGACGAGGAGCGCGTTGCCAATGGAACGCTTCTCGGGATCGTGATAATCGACGCTGAAGCGCTTGTCTTCGACGCAGAAGGTCTTGGAGCGGAGAACGTCGATGCGGGGGTCGGATGCAGAAGCGTCGGTGCTGGATTGATTGGAAGATCAGCTATGAAAAGGTGGAAGCAGGAGGGGCAATGTACGGACTAGCTTTGAGAAGTAAGTTCGCCGTGGATGAGCGGGTACGCAACCATGTAGCTAATCGCATGACTAGACATGACAATGATATGAGCGTCTGCGTTTTTTTTAGTAAAAGTAAAGACTGACTCGCGGTCAGCGAAGTTGTCGAGGGGGCCCTGCTTGTCGATGATACGGATGGCGGCCTCCTGGGTGCGGATACGGACGGACTTGATATCTTCAGCGGTCTTGCCAAGCGCTTTCAGTTTGTCATGCACGATGTACGCAGCCTCAACTGCCGTCTGAGCATGGAATTCGGCGGGGTACGAGATCTTGAACAGGACATTCTCCATCACGTACGAGCCATATGGCCGCTGGAACTCGAACGGTTTGCCCTGCAAGATGTCAAGTATCTTCAGCGTCGGAAAATTTAGCAACGTTCGAGTGCTCTTACCTTGAACAGAACGTCATAGAAGCCCCAGGTTTTGGCGGTGAGAACGGATGGCATGCCAATTTCACCTTTCTTAACGAGGTAGGCGAGGTTGACTGCACGAGAGCAGGCATCTCCTGCTGCCCAGGACTTGCGCGACCCAGTGTTAGGTGCGTGACGGTAAGTGCGAAGCGACTGGCCGTCAGCCCACGCTTGGGAGATAGCGTCAATGGTCTGTTCGCGTGACAGACCACTGAGAGGTATATTGTTGTCAGAAACGATGTGTAAGAAAGTATAGGAAAGCGAGGGCGTACAGAAGTTTGGATACGACGGCTGTGCTGGCAACCTTGACCAGGACAACATGGTCGAGACCGACACGGTTGAAAGAATTGAGGAGGGCGAGACCGCCCTGGATTTCGTGGGCCTTGATCATGCCTTCCAACACATCTCTGACCGTTACTTTTTGACCCGTTCGGGCCAAATGGTCGGCCACGGCCAGGATAGCGCCAAGATTGTCTGACGGGTGACCCCCTACAACAATCAAGTCAGTAAGAGTATAAATAAATAAAAAATTACGAGAGCGAATGACATTCTGCTGCGAGGAAACAGTCGTTAAAATCGAGCCAGCGAATGATCGTTCCAATGTTGAATGCTCCACGGATGGGATCAAGCTGATAGTTGGTGCCTGGCACCTTTGTACCTAGAGGAGGAACCTAGTTGTTAACCATGAGGCTCTGCAGCGTGGTTAGGTACGCACCATTCGGAACAACAGTGCCTTCAACCACTGGGCCAAGCAAGCGACTGCACTCAGGGAACCTCAGACCCTCCAAACCACACCCAATAGTGTCGATCAAGCAAAGTCTCGCCGTCTCAAATGCGAGTTCAGAGTCGATCTTATAGCTGTGGACATAGTCCGCAATATCTTGCACCACCTGATCCGGCTCCGGGCGGATAGTCGACTCGCCAAAGGACGTGGACATCGTTCTCGAGACTGAGAATGCGGTTGAGGGGATGGAAGATGCGGAAGGACGGCTCGAAGGCGCAGATGTGTTGATTAAACCAGCTGATGAGGAGATAGCCGCAGAATGAACGCGGGGTAAGCTTGCAATCGCTCCGGGTCTGGAAGGAGTACGCAGAAGCAGGCGTGTTGAGGCTCGCAGCATTTGTCGAGGAGGATGCACTGGCTAAACAAGAGACACCAAGTTGCGACTCTCGCTGTCGTTCACGTCCAAGCTGGTACGAGCCTATGTACCTCCCCGCATTTGGCACGTGCTTCGCGTACGTGGGGCCCCGGATATCTTTGGACCCGCGGCTCACAGCGAGCCACATCACTGCCACATCCTTATAACTGTACACTTTGACGTCGATCATCCATGTCTGTTCATAGACTGTATACATCCTATGCATTCAATTCCAATTCCAAATCATTATTGATGGGATTTTAAACGCAAATTTCTATCTCACCAAGCCACCATACCGACTCATTGGTGGTGTATGAGTCCAACGGCAGAGTGCAAAGTGGGTAGTCTTCCCCCGAGGCTTGCCGCTCCTGCAAAAGCTTAGCCCAGTCATATATACGCCGACGCGGTGAGTCTCGTATTCCTAGGATCTCAACGGCAGGGGATGCTGCCGACTGCCCCCTTCACAGCCGTGAGTGCCGAGTCGCGGCTCAAGGGTGAGCAACTGTCATTCCATGCCTCACCTGTCACACCCTAACCGAGGCCTGGGTGCTTTACAGAAGACGTTTGTGGGCGCGTGTGGATGTCTAATATTTCAAGAAGAACTGCCGTTCCGGTCTCCAGCACGTATGCAGATGCAGATATCTACCAGAGTTGAGCGATGTTGAGCTGATCTCCAAGCAGACTAATAATTACTGAGTTCAGTGCGGCACGGCGTATTCTTGTTCAACGAGCTCGCTTTCTTGCGTTGTGCAACGCTCAAGCACGCACACTCGATGTTCTCCAGCATCCCCCTTCCGATCTCATCATGAGTAACACGCCTCCACGATGGAGGGTGATGACGTCCTATGCATTTCCGTAATCCTCACGGCGTGAAACGCTCAATGCCTTGATGTTGAGGTGCTCGAGGATGCACCTCAATGAATTAGATTGTCTCGCAGATGCATTTCTGAGATCGGCCGATGATTCAGGATATGCACGTTGCCAAAACCGGGCGCATTATGACGTGTTTATGAGCTCTTGAAAGGTACGAATTGTACCTTTCAAGAGGGGCAGTGCCGGCGGTTCATATTAATCTTCAGTCTTTCGGGTTATATTCAGGTTACAAGACACAATCGCAATCCGGACATGCCTGCAAGTGACACTAGTCAAGCCAATCAAGGAGGATGGCAATCCTAATCTGGCCCTCGGAGTTTCTATATCAAAATATTTGTCAGAGGTGAGACATGCGCTCACTCACAGATGACGCAGCAGAGCAGCATTTTCTGTGCCGGCGTCGTCGGGTACGCTGATCGGGCGGTCGGCGGGTGGGCCCAGATTTTGTGTTTCGATCCTCCACACAAGTGTTGAAACGTGCGCTCACGGCCGCAGAACGAAGCAAAGAGGGTTGGTAACGAAGAATGTCGATCATATTGACCCACTTATCAGATCCATCCACTTCCATCCACCGCGAGTCCGTTTGCCGGATTGCCGGAACCCGATACCATTACCGGGTCTCGGCAGCACTACAGTTGCAATCCATGAACATCCCGTTGAGCAGTTTTTCTATGTGAGATCTGGACAATGCAAAACCCGAAGGAAGTCGGGATATGCTTATGGCCCACAACAACAATTCATCATCTGTACCCGCAGCTATAGGGGTACTCGGATGGGCATCGGTGAGTTAAAGCCAAAATAATGTGTTCGTCATTTTGTGTTCAAGTCAGCCTATTTGCTTTACCGATGGTAGCGCCCCGAGCGGTATCCACCAGGAAATCTAGCCCCAGATTTCCAAGCAACTGTCCCTGGCGAGGGGTGGCCAGCATTAGATCTTCACAACCTGACGGAGCCACGGCGACTTACTTATCTCGCATAATTGTGACATCCTGCGTGGTTTACGTGTCTCTTTCTTTATAAAGAGTCCACGCAACCTCAACATTTTAGTCTCCATCACCACCCACCACATTATTCTTTCTTCAATGGCCCCTGTCTCCGCCCCCGCTAAAGCTCTCGTCACCGGTGCAAACGGCTATGTCGCCGTATGGGTCACGAAGGCTCTCCTTGAGAGTGGCTACTCTGTTCGTGGAACTGTTCGCTCTGCGAGCAAGGGCGAGCATCTCAAAAAGCTCTTTGCGTCCTACGGCGACAAGTTGGAGCTTGTCGTCGTCGAAGATATCACAAAGGTGCGTTACTGCAAATTTATACACAGAGCTTACATTGACCGTTTTTGACATGTATGAAGGAGGGTGCTTTCGACGAAGCTGTCAAGGGTGTTGACTTCGTCGAGCACACCGCGTCTCCTTTCCATCTCAAATCGAAAACCCCTGACGGTACGTGATTGCCATCTTATTTCGATGCCTTGTCTAACCACTGCTCTCACTTCAAGAGGTCATTGTTCCCGCATTAAAGGGGACAGTCAGCGTCTTGGAATCTGTCAAGAAATTTGGGTACGATATCTGCTTATTTTCTCATGGAGTTCTCACCTCATGGTCTATTTCTAGCACATCTGTGAAGCGAGTGATTGTTACCGCTTCCGTCGCTAGCATCCTGCAGGTCCCCCTTCTGCCCAACGTTTTCGATGAGTCTTCATGGAACGAGCCGTCTATCAAGAACTGCAACGAGCTTGGTGACAACGCTAATCCCATGGACATGTACTGCGCTTCTAAGACGTTAGCGGAGAAGGGTGAGTCTCCTTCTGTATGACTCTATCTGACATTGATCGTGTTATCTATCATATCAGCTGCATGGGATTTCGTGGAGAAGAACAAGGGTAGCATCAGCTGGGACTTGGTTGTTCTGAACCCTCCATACGTCTATGGGGTGAGTGCTTTACGAGGAGTTTTCCCGGTGTCATGCTTATGATGAAACATTTTTGTATCAGGCTACAATCCAAGAGGTCGCTGATACATCATCCATCAACACTTCGATGCAAGAATTCTACGATCGCGTCATCCTGGGTGACATGGATGATGAAAGCTTGGCCAACAATGGAAATGCATGTGTCGACATCAGGGATCTGGCCCAGGCTCATGTATTGGCCGCACAGAAGGCGGAGGCTGGCGGTGAGAGGATCATCATCAGCTCAGGTGAGTTGTCCGCTTTCGCTGTCAACGAATGAATCATAAACGTCGTTGAACCCCTTCCAGCGCCTTACTATTGGCAAGAATTTGGTCCGTCATTCTCGTTGTCGATAAATATTTCTTGAGCTTGCGCTGACTCTCTCGAAATTCACAGTCGACATCTCCAATGCTGTTGCTCCCACTTTGAAACTTCACAAGGGTAACCCGGGTTCGACCAAGGGTAAACCATACCCATGTGATTTCAAGAACTCGAAGTCAGCCCGCATCCTGGGCTTGAAATACATTTCCAAGGAAGATATGATTCGGGACGTTCTCATCGATTTCAAGGAGAGGGGATGGGCACAGCAGATTTAAGTACACCATGTAATGTTACCACATACCCATAGATCATAGATGTGATGTTTTGTCTTGAGGTTCATGCTTGCTCGATGACTTTAGATTAAGACTTATGACGATCAGTCGATTCCGACTGGCTCCGCTCGTGTATATGTCAAGGCAATTGTCAAGCAAACTACTGCTACGTGATTGAAGGGAGAGGGAAACTCGATGATCATCACTTCTTCTGGAAAAAAGATGATATCTTCGACATCCCATTTAAATTCGCTTTTTTCAACTTCTCTGTGCCTTGAGAGCCCTTGGGCTTCATTTTTCGCTTTTTCCCATCTTGCTCATCTCCATTGACCTTTTTCGCCTTGGATGCAGGAGCATTCACGACAGCCATCGCGGCCATTTCATCCTCTAAAGCCTTCAAATATGCATCCAATGGGCTGAAGCTGAGCAGTCCATAAGTAAAAGCTCCATATTTGAAGAAGGAAAGGGTACATACTCGTAAGACGCCTTTAAGGACTTGTACGTGTCCGGGGGCAGATACTGCGAAACGAGATCGCAAGCAGCCTTGATGCGGCCAACTACTACATGTTCAGGCAATGTTCTCGTAGTCATATTTGAGAGCTTACGCTCTAACAGGCGTTCTTTGCCGTCTTCCATAAGGCCGTCCTTCGCCAATTTCCGTGTCACTGTTCTGGACTTCTCGGACACATGCTGCTTTGACAAGCGAGATACTTTTCCACGTAAGTACTCGACTAGCTTGTCCTCGGAGTATCGGTATACGGTGATGTCTGTCGTGATGTCTGTAAACGCGTCAGACGGCAGCCATATTTGACACAAGAGCATACGTACCTTTGACATCGCATAGACGCCTCATGGCACCTGAGATACAGTCCAAAGAAGACAAGGATAGTATGTCCTTTGACGAAATGACGGAGGACGGGTCAATGCGAGAAGACCCGACAGACTGCTGTGCGAGCATTGGAGCGACTTCGTCAAAAATATCGTCTAATGGGCGGAATTTTCCCGGCGTGCCGTCGGGCTGGACCGATCGTGGGAAGTTAGTTTGGGGTGCACATTGAGGGGATAAGATAGCGCACTGGTCTAGCGACTTGTAGGATGGGAATCAAGACAAACGTCGGATCAATGGGTGTCATAACCAGCAATTTCCCGTCTGTGAAAGCTTGAGCCGCGGCATGAGAGTCAATCGAGGATCATACCTTCTACTACTTCATCGCTTGAGAAGAGCCACGAGCGTGGATTGGGGGGTGTTACAGATTGCACCTCAAGAAGCCCCCATCGTATTGTATTATCTGTCTTCGACAAGCGATATGGCAGAAACAGAGAGGGGATGCCTTATATGGTGTCAGAGTTGGTATATGAAAGTTTGTGCGACGAAAGCTACCTGTTCTGGGGTGAGGAAGTCGGAGAAATTGTGCATTTGTTGGGTACCCGTTCTTTACAACCTCTTCGTTGAGTTTCATGGATATCGTGTCCAGGACATCTGGTACATGGTTGGTGCATATTTCTATAGCAATGGATGTTATGAGCTTACCGGTAGGAAGGACAGCAATGTGAGTTGTCATTGTACTTGTGGATCGGGGACAAGCGGAAGTTTGCCACCGCGACGCGACGCGACTGATTGAACGCGTCTGTCAACACGTGAGCGTGTGACGTTGAGATTTGACTCAAATTTCCTTTCGCCGTCGCCCGCGCCGCCCGCCTAGTATTATCCAGCGATCGAGACAGAAAATGAGGCAGACTACCCAAACGGAGACACAGATCTCCTTGCTGGACTGTTGTCCAACCGCTGTGCTCCAGAGGTCAGAATGGCGAGTTCGATGATCCTGTCTGAGCCTGTGGTCGGTGAGCGGATCATTCAAACCTTCGAAACCTTCGAGCTTGCGAACTCATCGCAATCTGGGTCAAAAGCTTCTGCTAGGGCGTCTTTCCCGGCGCTTAACCCTGACACTTCCAGTGACGCCGAAATAGCTTTGGTGCCATCGCTCGAGACACCGTCGGGGGCATCTTCTGTCCGAGACCACTCCTCCAACCACGACACGTCGCAGAGCGGTCTGATCTTACACCCGGTGGATGGTGGCTACCATGCTTGGTCGTTTGTATGTACTACGATTGATTCATATTCCTTGAGGCTTCTTTTTTCAATCGGTACATTCAGGTTTTAGGCGCTGCACTAGTCGAGGCTCTTGTCTGGAGCTTCCCATTTGCTTTCGGTATATTCCTTGCTGCCTATTTGCAGGATGAAGACCTCGTTTCTCAGCCCCGCGCTGAGACGTATCTTCCGCTCATCGGCACTTTAGCTTCAGGCATCATGTATTGTTCTGGTAAGCTCTTATTCATGCACTCGAGCGGGTATATGCTCAATATCCTTTATAGGTCCTCTCGTCTTTCCATATATTGCCAATCACCCACGGCATAGACGTCCGTGCATGTGGATTGGAACTTTTCTTTGTTGGGCAAGTCTATTCGGCGCCAGTTATGCACGCAAAGTACGTCAAGCATTAGAGTTATTCAGCATGCCAAAACTCAACTATTCATACCCAGGTTTATCAGCTCCTCATCTTGCAAGGGGCCTTATATGGTCTCGGAGGAGGTGTGATATCTTCCCTCCAATTCATAAATTCCTATCAATTGACTGTACCACAGCACTAGTGTTTCATCCCTGTATCTCCCTCCTATCAGAATGGTTTGTAAGACGTCGCGGTTTAGCGAACGGGATCCTCTTTACTGGTAAACTCAAATCGTTTTATTTCTAGCGTTATTTTAATACTGACTTCGGTGCCATAGGTTCTGCCGCAGGTGGCCTTGTTCTACCTTTCATCATCCCCCCTCTCTTGGACTCGTATGGGCCGTACAAGACTCTCCGGATCTTATCTATTGCCATTCTCCTTCTTCTCATCGTATCTCTCATGCTCATCAAGCCTCGGTTGCCTGAGAATAGGATCAGAGGGCCTGGTCCCAGGACAGACCCGTCGTCTGTATGGTTGAAAAGTTGGTCGTGGTGGGGTCTCATGCTTGCCAACACAATACAGGGCTTCGCATTCTTCGTCCCAATGCTGTGGGTTCCAAGTGCGTGTCACACAGAATTATAAAGGATGATAAGAGACGACTGACTATATCTGGGTCTCATCGTAGCATTCGCATCTGCCCTTCATCTGGGTTCTTCAATGTCATCGTTGGCGCTTGCACTTCTCAACGGTACTTTTTTTCGCCAGATATATCCGTTCTTGTCTTCATCTCTTGAATAGGTTCTTCGGCGCTTGGCCCCCTTGTCGTTGGGAGTTTGTCCGATCACTTTACTCCGTGGCTTATAGCTCTTATCACGGCGATATTATCTTGCATATGTACCTTCGTCTTCTGGGGTGCCATAGGAAATGTTGCGGGCTTGATGATATTCGGTGCCACGTACGGTCTCGTCGCAGGCGGCTGGAGTACCCTGTGGTCGGGATTTGTCCGCAAAATCTCAAGTGAGTTGTCCGCATCGAGAGCCTTGATGAACCATGCTTATCCTAATATTCGCCGTAGAGGACGACCCGTCCCTCTCGATGTCGTTGTATGGCTTCCTGATGCTCACGCGTGGGCTCGGAAACGTGTTGTCGACACCCGTCTCGACACGCCTAGCAAGCTTATCTTCAACCATCACGGCCACTGGGTACAAAAGGACCGGATTCGACATCGAAGGAGGTAGATTCGAAAAGTTGATTGTATATGTTAGGACTTGCTATGCAGCTGCTGCTATCATCGCCCTCATTGGTTGGGGTGGTGAGACAATTGCAGCCAGAAGGCATTCATGACTTCTTCTGAACATCGCAGCCGTTTTAACTTTTATGTAAGTAGAACTTCAGGATCGGTGTTCCGGTGCTTCTGTACCCTTCTGTACCCACCCCTTTTGACACACTGCTGTTTTCCGAATACTTACTCAAACCGCTTGTCGTTAAAGAAGAGACGGTCCAGATCAGCAGGACCGAAGGAGATTTCATTGGTGAACTCAGGTCTCCTGGGACAGCTGACTCGTCGCATGCTACAAGTCCGTAGTGTTGTGACCTACTGTTTCTTGTCTTTGCCTCGGCCGATCCTATTCAATTGGCCTGATCTGGGATGCATCCCTCTAATTTACTCGGAGCGGACCGATATCGTAGCGGTGAGTCAATCCAAACCTTCCTTTTGACTACGATGTCTGCATGTTACCCCCCACCCTATCCCTTCGTGAAGAGTAACCGGATTTGTATGATCGATGTTCTTTCTATAGCACTATTTAAAGCAGGACGTTGCAGCTCACATCCTCACCATCATGTCTCCTCTACCCGCCTCACAGGCAACGACTGTGGCAGACGACAGACTATCGGACCTTGACATTGAACTCTCAGAACTTCAACTTCAAATCGAGCAAGGAGATAGTAAACGTTCTTCACAAGACGCGTCGGGACCCACCCTTCCAAATCCTTTTGAAGATGGCATTATAGAACCGGAACAGGCTACTATACTCTCTGTTGATCGTGATGATGGGTCCAGAAATGAGCTCGAACTAGCCCCCGTCGACACGGGATTCGGCGCGTGGTCATTTGTAAAGTTTCCCAAAAATACCTCAGTTAATCGTTCATTCACATGACAATATTTCTAGCTATTGGCGGCCGTCATTATAGAGGCCCATGTTTGGTGCTTTCCGCTTGGATTTGGTCTCTTCCTTACGTCCTACCTCGATGAGCCGGCCTTGGTATCTCAACCTAACTCATCCTTCCTATTGCCATTAATCGGAACATTGTCGACAGGTGTCTTATACCTGACCGGTAAGATCATTGTGTGTCACGTCGCCGCTGGTGGTTTGAATTAATCGCTTCCTTAGGACCCTTCCTATATCCCTATATTTCCCGTTACCCTCAGCATCGAAGGCCATGTATGTGGGCTGGATTTTGCCTGTGCTGGACCAGTCTCCTTGGTGCGAGCTACACAACTAAGGTTCTATTTCTGCTTTTTTCAAAGGACGCTCATCGAAACGACCACCTTCAGATCCAAGTCCTCATTTTGTTACAAGGAGTCTTATTTGCATTGGGAGGGGGTATGTCATTATGCCACATTTGAAGGACGCTCACATAACCGAACCATTCACAGCATTACTATATTCACCATGCATATCATACATGTCTGAGTGGTTCGTGAGGCGTCGCGGGCTCGCGAACGGCATCCTTTTCTCAGGTGCGTTGTGTTGTATTGTGCGACATGATGTATGCAGACTGTGTTTCACAGGCTCCGCTGCCGGTGGTCTTTTTCTGCCCTTCATCATCCCGCCCTTGATTCGTGCCCACGGTCCTTTCGCAACATTGCGAATCCTTTCTGTGGCGATCATCATCGCTGTGTTCCCTGCGCTGTTTTTCATCAAACCTCGTTTACCCGAGAAACGGGTCCACGGTCCTCGTCGTCGATCCGGAGGCTCAGGAATCTGGCTCTCAAGCTCTCCATGGTGGATTTTGGTAGTGGCAAATACCATTCAAGGATTTGGTTACTTCGTTCCTATCATCTGGTTACCGGGTATGTGATGTCATCTCTTCCAGGTAGTTTGACTGATCGGATGCATCAGTGTACACTTCCGCGCTGAATGTTAGGCCCTCTACAGCTTCACTCGCACTGTCGCTGCTCAATGGTGAGTAACAAAACGTGTACACAAGGTAGTGCCATCGAAATCTAATACTGAAACTACAGGTTTTGCGGCTGTCGGACCCCTTGTATTAGGAACTCTTTCTGATTATGTCTCTCCTTGGCTGCTTGCAGTCATCACTGCTACGCTGTCCTGTATCAGTACCTTAGTTCTATGGGGTGCATTGGGGAACATCTCTGCGCTAATGGCATTTGGCGCTACGTATGGACTTTTTGCAGGTGGATGGAGCACGTTGTATACTGGGTTTGTTCGGGGAATCACTGGTGAGTCATTTCACCTGATATAAATTTCATGAACCACTAAAATCTGCTCGTACACAGAAGACGATCACTCACTATCTATCACTCTTTATGGCTTTTTAATGCTCACTCGAGGACTCGGAAATGTCTTGTGCACTCCGATATCGACAGCGCTAGCGAATATCTCTACAGACTTCGCATACCCTCGAGAGGGGAGAAGTGGATTTACCTTGGAAGGCGGTCGGTTCCACAAGCTAATCATGTACGTCGGAATGTGCTATGCTGGGGCTGCTGCAGTTGCTTTGGTCGGTTGGAGCCGCGAGAAGATTGCAAAGCATAGAGTGCGATAGAGAGCGGAAGTCAATGCACCTTGCACTTAATTCTCTATAGATTTTTAGATAGATGTTCTTCAAATGTACTTCGTGGATCGCTTTGGGTTTGAGTTGTTCTTGCATTATCATGATGCGATCACGTGAGATGTCGTCTGCGGGATTGAATATTGAATGGAAGCGAACTTGTATCCAGCGTCTAAAATGATTGCCAGCTCAGCTTGCTTGCCTTTGACGCTCACTATCATTAACACTTTACTCCAATCCTGATTGAGGTCTGATGCTTTCACCCTCAAAAAACATCGACTGAGAAATACAGCTTCGGCTATATCGGGTTGTGTGGCCATTCGTAATCGTCGGCTTTACAGTATGGCCCGTCGCATACTGGCAAGACCATTCTGCAAGACATGGTAGTGCTCTATTACATTCTTGACGCAGTGCCTCTCCTTCCATGAATGAGCCCGTAGTAGCTCGCCGAACGGTTTCAGATATCCAGGAGCCAGTGTCAGTCGACTCTAATGAGGACAGTAATAACGCACTGTCCGGCATAGAGTTGATCGCCAGAAATGCTTCCAACCGGACCTCGAGTGAAGGGCCATTCGAAGATTATCGGAACGAGACGTCGTTGGCACCTGCTGACACAGGATTTGCTGCATGGTCATTTGTATGTGGAGACTATCATCGATCATCAGGGCGCTGTGTTAACATCTCGACATCTTCAGCTGCTTGCGGCCTTCTTAGTCGAAGCTGTCGTTTGGAGCTTTCCATACGCTTTTGGTATTTTCCTTACAGCCTACCTTGAGGACCCCGCGTATGCATCTCAACCCAGGGCCTCGACATTACTCCCTTTGGTCGGCACTTTGTCCACCGGGGTGATATACTTGACAGGTATACGATTTATTGTTTCATTCTCGGGAGACTTGCTTTCCGCCCTCACTCAGTTCTGACGAGTCATACGAAGGGCCAATAATCTACCCATACATTGCTCGATACCCACAACACAGGCGTCCATGCTTATGGATTGGTGGGCTCATGTGCTGGAGCAGCCTCTTGGGAGCTAGTTATGCGACCAAGGTCAATTGTTCTGGAAATGTGTATGCGATATGACATGGGACGATTGACTCTTCTTCACAGGTCGAGCAGCTAGTAGCTTTACAAGGCGTCATGTACGCTCTTGGCGGCTGTTCGTATATTTTACCCCGATTCAAACATCGTCTCGAGTCTGATGAAGTGTGATATTCATAGCATTGTTATACGCGCCTTGTATCTCCTATATATCCGATTGGTTTGTCAAGCGTAGGGGTCTGGCTAATGGAATCGTCATGATGGGCATGTTTGGCTACTTTTCTTCGAGCTAGCGCTGACCGACGTCCAGGTACTGCTGCGGGAGGCTTGATACTGCCATATGTGCTTCCGCCGCTCCTTCGCGCTCATGGGACTGCGAAAACTCTCCGTATCCTCTCATTGGCCGTTCTGTTCCTGTTTCTTCCCGTCCTGCCCTTCATTAAGCCGCGATTGCCGGAGTCGCGAGTTCATGGTCCTGGCCGTAGGTCAGATAGACGTGAATGGCTAAAAGATTGGTCATGGTGGGCTCTCATAGTCACCAACACCATTCACGGATTTAGTGCCTTCGTGCCAATCCTGTGGTTGCCTAGTTCGTGCAGTCTTTCTTTCTGTCAATCTCTAGAATTGATAATTTGTGATTTCTCCGTTCAGCATTCGCATCTGCTCTCAATCTCAGCACTTCTTCGACCTCGCTGACCATTGCGCTCTTGAATGGCAAGATGTCTTGTCCTTTGTCGTTTTTTTTTTCATTGAACTTGGTTTGTTCGTCATCCAGGCGCTTCTGTTATTGGTCCGCTCATTCTTGGTATCCTCACGGACCACTTCTCTCCATGGCCTTTGGCCCTCACCACGTGCATTCTGAGCTCCCTTGCAACTTTCATCCTGTGGGGGGTCACTGGGAACGTCAAAGCGGGTCTTATGGTCTTCGGTGCAGCCTACGGAATGCTTTCGGGTGGATGGACGACTTTATGGGCAGGCTTCGTTCGTGACCTGTCTAGTGAGTCCTCTTATCTTCGCTGTCGATCTTGTCTGACTACTTATAATAGAGGATGATCCTTCACTGATTACCTTCCTCTACGGCTTTCTAATGCTGACTCGTGGACTGGGAAACGTTATATCCAGTCCGATCTCGACTAACCTATCCTCCCTCGTTTCGTCTTCCTCTGGGTCAACTGGACAGGGCGGAGGGACTGGCTTTGGTGTCGCAGATGGGAGGTTCGAAAAATTAATCATCTACGTGGGAACCTGTTTTGCTGGAGCAGCATTCGTTGCGATGATCGGATGGGGAGGTGATAAAGCTGCGCGGGCCAGGAGGGCCTGAAACGCGAGGTTCTGGGACGAAACTGACCTCGTTCAGTTTTATGCTCATGTTGTCTGTATGATCGTTCGATCCCGCATTCCTATACGGCGCACGGATTATCCAGATGGGGTAGAAATACAATAGGCACAGTCATTACTAGTTCGTCGCGTCATAAATGTTGTGATGAAAATTCCAGGAACCAGGAAGCGCCAGGCGAGGCGTTCCTATTATTTAAAAACAATGGATTGATGCTCCTTATACCAGGGGATTTTATTGGTATCGAGTCAATCCTTCGCTGCGAAGCAGCTCGTGAAACCATGTTATGGTCTATGGGATCGAGATCGAGAGGCACTGCAGATTGTAGCGGCGGCTGAGATCTGGGGGTGCGACAATGGAAGAAAGAGCGAACGTACTCGTGTAGCTCGATTCGAACACTGGGCCTACTAAGGATCGACTTTGTCTTCCTATGCTGGGTATGACTAGAGCCTGCGGGGAGAGTTCGTTGGAGGATTGAGGCAGGGGTTTGTGGTATTGGAGGCGTCGGTTCTACTCGGGGAGGTATTGGGATTGGTTCGATCAATGGGGGTGCTGTAGGTTGCAGTGGAGGTAGATGATGAGTACTCGTGGAAGCTGGCGTCTGTACTTGGGTATATGCGTTTTGTACGGAAGCCATCTCTTGACGATGGCGTTCGTTAGATGCTATGCGGAAAAGAACACGAAATGTAATTTAGGAAAAGCCAAGATAGAACCTGCTGCACACCTTCGAGTAGTCTGATATCTGCTTCTCTATGAAAGCTTTGCATCAACGCAGAATAGCGTTTGACCTGCCATCCCATCTGATTCGCTCGAGCTCTATTGCCCTGCGACAGTGCCCACTTCTTTTCTTCCCTGAACCGGCGACGCTCACTATCCGCCAACGACGCTTTCTTCCTCAGTGCTGCAATCTCGCGCTCCAGGAGCGTCATCGTATGTCCAGGATCTACCCAGTCCGATATAGACTCCCATGTGTTTGTACTAGCTGTCGTGGTCGAGGGCGTCGACTCCACGAATTCGCGTCGACGGCGGACGTGATGCTGCTCGCGTTCAACACTCGAGGCTCGCCGAAATTGGACCAGTCGTTGGCGAGGAGGGTAATCAACAGCGGATCCTTCATATCGTGAAACTCTATGTTGTGCGGTTATGGTGTTGTCCTCCAGGACTTGTGATAATAAATCCGTGAACAAGATACCCAGGGCCACACCGAGGATGGTGCAGGCGCATTCGGTCGTGTTATGTGTGGCCATAAAATTCATCACCAGACGGCCGGCCATGCCGAAGGCGACACCGAAGGCAAGGTACTGGAACTCCATGATGAAATAGTAGAGGGCGACGCCCTGCCAGAGGCCGCTGAGGACATGGTCTTCGATGGTGGGCGGATCGCGGACGGTGACGAACTTATTAAAGGAGATGCGAGCCCCGAGGCCTAAGATAAGGGAAATGGCTGTTGTAAAACGCATGGACTGTGCGTGTCAGAAGTAAACATAGAGGGTTCATGAAAACAGGGCCTTCCCTCGATGGCCGTAGTTCCGCGTGTTCTGCGCGAGGCGCGTTGCACTTTCCTTTCCTCCACGTGATCGCATCGACGAGCTTGCAAAACGAACGACCCTGTTATTGATGCCAGGAAACATATATGACTGGAGCTAATCTAAATTAATGAATCTCTCAACCGCCCCCATTCGAATCAATCGAATTTCACTGCTTGCGATTGCGGTCCGAATCAGTCTCGACATCCACCTGAACCTTGACGCCTCCGTAGTCCTCCGAGTCATCCTGACTGAAGCTGTGGAGAGGAATATTGACCGCTCCGGACTTCATTTGGGCGGGTGAGCCGACAGGGAAGCCATTAGATCGCTGATAACCTGGCGCCGAGGGGTTTGGCCGCGATGGAGCTGAACGTGCACTGTAAGTGGCCGCCTCGTGGGTGTGGTTTGGAGCCCTCAGATTCAAAACAAGCCTGCAGCAGAGGCATTGAGAAAGGATCAAAGCGAGGAAGCCTGGATGTCAAAAGAATGGGTTAGAGGCACTAGAACGCTGAAAGTGTTCATGATGCTCACTGTTGATGTTTTGAATATTCGCGTTGCTATCAAATGACTTCGTATTAGTACTCAATAATCATCGGACAGTAAAGCCATAGACCTTTGGAACATGAAGGCAGCCTAATTCAAGATGACCAGATGTCAGTATAATCAAAAGAATCGCGCGCGCACACATACGTTGAGGACATTAACAGCAGCCACGGCCTATGGAGAAACCCGTATTTGAAAGAGATCACCAAAGAGAGAATAGAAGGTGATCTCACTAAGAAATAGAAGAGCCCCTCTCGAATAAATGTGACCAACAAAGGCGACATATGAATGTGCCGGGTTTGGAAAGCCTGTATACCGAAATCCAATTATTAGAGGAACGTATATATTGAGATTGGTGACGAACCTTAGCCAGCGTTAAGAAAGTACAGATAAGGTCGAATGCGACCGGCGCAAGCCAGAATCCACTGACAACATGCTTCCCAGGGAAATCACTGGCTGTGCATGGACCTTTAGTGCCAAGGGCAAGGCCTGTTTGATGTACACCAGCGATGGAGACGTAGAGAAGGAATGCAGTCTCGCCAATCAATCCGAGGGAAAGCCCGATTCCGACATATTTATTCTTGGCGAGGAACGCATACGTTCGGACTGCGAGAATAGCCTCTACGTGGAAGAATGAGCAAGGTCATCACGAAATTGAAGACTAGACACACCGGATCCGAGGGTTGTCCACATGCAAGTAGCTGCAATAAGGTAGTGCCTGTTCGATTGCAATGAGGATATATACAGATAGAGGAGGATTTACACCCACAATTTTTTGCACGCCTGAAACGTGAAGTTGTCGTTGAAAAGCCAAAGATTTAGGGCGAAGCAGAGGAGACCGTAATATCGTGTCCACAAGTACAGGAATTTAACCAAGGACCACTTTCGTTTCCATATTCGGTCGTACTCCACTTGGTGACCCAACATATCAATATATACGCACGCACATATGATAAGTAACGGAACAGCGTACTTTTCAGGCATACGAGCCAGTCCCATACCGCGACGGCCATCTATTGGAAAATAAATAAGCAAAGACACACGAACACACAGATAGAAGCACACCATGGACGACGTGTAGACTTGCAGAACATGAATGAGGCCGAGTCCCGTAGCGATCAGCTCTGCGATAGCTTCGTCGCCTCCGCTTACTGCCTCCGCAGCAATTTTGTTGACCTCTGTCATTCCGGACATGACGGCTATTCTGCTGACAGCAAGGTCTCAAGCACAATAGTACAAATAGGTGGTTTATGAGAAGCCTGTAGCTCCGGCACTTTAGCGAGAGTGGGGGGAAGTCGCTCGTGGGGTTCGTGGGTTCGCAGGCGTCCCTTATATGAAGCAGAGAAAAGATCCCTTCTTGTCGAGATTCATGACATCCGTCCATAAGATCTCGTGGTTACTTGGATGATCTGCCTCCGGACGGAATAGAAGTAAGGAATTAGGGTGGGAGTTCGGCACCCCGGTTAAACATGGTCAAAACAGAAATAAGTGCCGCTGTTTCGTTTGTCAGCATAGATGAAGAGATGTCCATCAGAACGCTAGGGAAGGTTACCTGACCTTGTGTAGTTTGTGTGCTGTCGCGTGCTGAAGACAAGCATTGTCGGATTGCAACAAAGGATGTCAGGAGAGAGAGCTACGATTGACGTGCGCCTGATTATCTGGCGACCCTGAGTGAAGCTGCTTGGAAATCTCGCGGCCAGAACTCTGATGCGGCCCTTGCCGGGAAGTGCTGGTCCGGGTCCTGGGCGATATAGCAACAATGCCCAGACTTTGCGACGGCGTCTTGAATCTCCAGCATGCTTTGCACTGGCAGGCGTCTTCCTCGAGCGCATGACGTGAAATATTCGCCGGCACGGAAGAGTGAGCATCGTCGCTGCAACGAGATGATGTCCCTGACCGTCAACGTCATGCGCCACAGATCATTTACTCAAATTCTTCCATGTTATAATGCCTATTATAGCAATGGAATGAACACACCAGAGCAGACCCGGTCTTGATATTTTTTGGCGAAACCCTCATGCACCCATGCAGGCAGCCCAGCAGCATGTAATCGCAAACGTAGAAAAGAATCTAAGTTAGGTCAGCCTCCATGGAGACCACTAGCAGAATATGTTTTGCCCTCATGCGTACCAGCATCACTGGCAAGGCATTTAAAAGCCCCCACTTCTCCCAGGGTCGATTCCGATCCGATAAGAATCAGTTCCAGTCCGCCTGTCTCAGATCGAAACAAATATCATTCCTTACCCTCCAACGTCGTCTCAATGCCCAAGTTGATTGCCGTAACAGGAGCTACTGGGCAGTAAGTTCTACTGGTTTCCATTTCAACGAAAGGTCACTCAAGTACGTTCGCACTCACAGGCAGGGCTCTTCAGTAGTCGAGTTTCTTCTGAAGGCACCAACCGACACTTTCAGCATTCGTGCCATCACTCGTAATCCTTCCTCGCCAGCCGCCCAAGCGTTGGCCGCGAGAGGTATTGAAATCGTCCAGGCGGACCTAGCCTCCTTAGAGCAAACTACCAAAGCCTTCGAAGGGGCCTGGGGCGTCTTTGGCGTTACCCAATTCTACGAGCACGGCTTCGAGGCCGAGCAGCTACATGGCAAGCACATTGTTGAAGCGGCCAAGGTTGCGAAGGTGAAGCACATCGTCTGGTCCACAGTTGAAGGGCGCGATGGCGAATGCGGCGCAATCAGCTGGAAATCGAAGGCTCTCATCGAAGACCGCGTTATCGCATCTGGTATCCCTTATACGTTCGTTTATATCCCGATGTACTACGAAAACTTCTGGACCAGCTTTTTCGCGCCGAGCTATGACGAGCAAAAGGGTTTCAATTGGAGCGTCGCCTTCCTCCCCGACGTCCCGATCTTTGCGTTCAGCATTGCAGACCTTGGAGGATTGGTCGTTCCCGCTTTTAGCGAGCCGGAGAAATATAATGGTACGGCTGATAGTTTTTTCGCTAAATTCCCTGCATTCAACCTCCGTCATATTGATGTGAAACTGGTTCGTTTAGGTGCAAAGATCAAGACCGTTGCCGAGTTTCTGACCCTGCGCGAGCTGGCAAGCCAATTCAGCGAGGTTGTCGGAGAGAAAGCGAGCCTCGCTCTCGAAATGACGCCCGAGCAATTCGAGGCCTCTCGTTTCGTCGACCACCCCGCTGCGGAGCTGATGTATCTGAGCTGGGACTACGTCAGACGAGCAGGCCCTGATAGCGGTGTTCGCGTACGTTGGTTTTCTTCGCTCGGGATGGCACAGATCTGATTTTGGCGTATTAGGACCAGAAGCAGACCTTCTCCATTTACCCCCAGGCAAAGACCTATCGGCAGTGGGTGAAGGACAGCCAGCTGGTAAAGGATCTTGTGGTGAAATTGAAATCAGAAGCCAAGACAACGAGGACCTAAATTTTACATCTTTGTATTTGTTTTGAGGTAATTAACGGGATGAACGAGGGTTATTTCGGCTGTTGGAAAAAATTCGATCCACCCGTAAGCAGTGGACGGGGTCACGGGGATACACAGTACCGATCTGTGCCAATGAAAACATTCAAACGACGCTTGGTTGACGCTCTGATAGGATGATGGATAGTAACTTCTCGACGCTTTCTTTTGTTTAAAGGAAGTTAAAGGATCGATCATGTTCGATCATGCAGCGGAAGCATTTTTTTTATTGCGGAGGAGCAGAGCGATCTAGATCTCGGTAAGACAGGTACCCGATATCTCATGAGGTTGAGCTTCTCCGCACTTCACCTGGTCGCAGATACGGAAATCTTGAGAATGGGATGCCATGCTTCGCTCAAACTTACTATTTTCGCCATATGGTCACCATCCCGGCTGCGCAGCATCATGTGTGACGATTGTCCAGCGTTGTGGGGCTTAACGAAATGTTGCCGGTTCATGTGTACCCGATTAATTTTCAAAATGTCGTTCTGGTTTGGGTCTTCGTGGCTGCCAACCACCGTAATCCTCCAGCAGGATGTCTGTAAGCATATCCGTTCACTTGGGATGAGTGGCGTGATGTAGGGTGTCTCCCTCTGTCTGGACTAGTCGCGTGGCGCAATGCTGAACGATAGCCTAGAGAGAACACAGAAAAGCAAGACTTGATAACAGTACACGGGTAAAAGAGACAAGTCAAAACAAACTACACGTCCGTATCCACGTAATTAGCCATAGGGTCCTCTGTCATTCGTCGGCCTCTCCGATACACCTCTGTGAAATAATCAGCATCGATCTGTGAGAGACAAGGATGATGGTGGACGCACCCAGCTCGTCTTCAGTCACGCCAAATTTCTTGGTCTCTCGATCGTCACCTTTTGACTTCTTTGTGAATCGATCGTCCCCTTCGTCCGCTCTCGACTTCCTCTTCCTCTCCTCGTTGAGGACATCCGCCATTTTATCCTGGTCAAACTTCTCCCCATCTTCGTGCTTCTTCCTCCCGGACGCCTTACCCTTGTCAGTATGTCCAGATTCCTCCAAGTGTGCATCCAATAGGGACTTAGATGCAGCATCGGCTTGAGGGGCAGCGGGAGCAGATGAAGCGAGGAGATTCTGAGCACTGGACGCTTGCGCGGCTTCCTTCCCAGATTCGCCAGTACAGTACGAAAGATGGATGACGGAGTGACAGCAAGCATAACCCCATGTTCCAGAGGCGAGGTCGTACCAAGAGCCCCACACCGCGACATGATTGTTGACGAGCACTATATATGCAGTGTTAAGATGCAAGTGTGAATGCAAGACAACGGCTGACGTACCATCTTCAGGATACTTTGAACGAGTTTTCGCTCGTTCCTTACCATGAATGACTTGACCTGTCTGCGAATACTCGACGTATTCTTCGGTTTGTCCCTGCAAAAGCTCTTTTGGAGCCTTCTCCAAGTATTTCTCGCCACCATATTTGTCCAAAATACTGATCTTCGTTGCGTCCTTCAGCTCTTCTTTTTTCTGCCGATATTGCTTGTGAAGCAGCTGGCCCTGCGTGGGGTTGGCGTTCAAATGAACATCATTGCCCCTCGCGGCTGCTTGCCATGCGAATAGTTGCAACTCTTGGACATCTGGCGCCTCACCAGAGTGCCGCAAGAAATTATCACCTGCAAAGACAGCCTGCACAGGTTTAGAAGCGAACGCCGAGACAAGGTTGAATGGAGAGAACTTACATCTTCCGGAGGCATATTTTGTACTGGATTGTCGCGCATCGAACGCGTCTTCGGATCATAGTAGGCACTAGAGGGGTCCAAGTTGACGAGGTACTTTGCCGTGTCCTCACGGATACGCAAATTCCGAACCGTTATCCGCGTCTTCGTGTCCATCTTCTGCCCGACCGCGTCCGCAGCATCAGCGTATTTGTCCTCATCTGCGTCCTCCTCATCGCTAGACCCGAAATCAGCATCCCCTTCCTTCTTCTCCCCCTTTCCCGCTTTCGCCACCTTCCTGACCGCTGCTAGGTCCGTTGTCGTCTGATTGTCGATCTTCTCCTCCCTCAACCTCTGTCGCTCCGCCTCGACCGCCTCGTACTCCTCGTAGATGTTCTTGTGCTCTGCGGTGTCGTACCCGTTCCACCGATCCCGCTTCGCATCGTAACCCGTCGGCACTTCCTGCAGCACCTCGTCAGCTCGAATGTTCTTGTTGGAGTACTTCGCCCCTTTCTTTCGTGGCCGCTCGGTACACTCCTGCTTCTTGTGCCCCATGGCGCCGCAGTTCTCGCACGCGCCCTTGCGATACTTCTTCGCAGCCGGGCCTGTCTGTATATTCCTATCATACCAAGCGTCGAGTTTGGGAGGAACACGCTCCTCTGCGGGCCGGCGCTGATGGCTGAGCGAAGGGGCTCCGGTGTCCAGATACCAAGGAGCCTGAGAGATGTATTCTGTGCATGGAGTCAGTGTACCACCAACATTGTTCGAGAAAGATCACATACGTGGAATATGAGGGTTGATAGCCCTTCCCTCCTCGTCTAGTGCGGCAGGTGCGGTACCAGCTTTTCGAGCAGCATCGAGGTCCTTCTGCCTGCGGAATTCCTCGCGGGACAGCTTTCCAATAGCTATTACAGGGTTTCAGTTCTTGTTCGTTTCCACGAGGCCATATGCTTACCGCTGGAAGAGGCCATGTTGGGAGGATACAAGGAGCTGAAAGTTTGGAGTGGCAGTCTGCTGGAGCGCCAGTCCTATCAAATCCGAGTGACTAAGCATCCAGTTGTGGAAGTTGTCGACTCAAGCACACGAGACTTCACTGATTCCGCAGAATGCCCGTCATGTTTGATACCAGAGAAATTTGTTGTATGCGTGTACACAGGGAGAAAGAATTACAGGACAGTATGCAGGAAAATGACAAAAAAAGGAATAACGGATCGAGACGGTAAAGTATGCCAAAATCCAACGCGGCCAAGATTATAAACGTGAATATGCAGAGAAGCACCACTCCGACAAGCAAGCAGAGACGCAGTAGAAGTGGAAGAAGAGAGGAAGGAAAGCAGAGAAAGAAGAGGAGATTGGATAGAGTGAGATAGCATGAAAAAATACAAAAGAAAAGAGAGGAAGCCGCTCGGAATGTCAGTCACCGATACGACTTGCCGTTGGTCTTCGCAGATGATGATGCGGACGCTGGTAAAGCCCCGTTGGCCTTGCTACTCATGGCTGTCCGTGGTTTCTTTGACGTACCAGCGTCTGTGGCCTCCTTCATCACCATCTTCGCATGGATCTCCTCGAGTTTTGCCGCCTTGACCTTCTTAGGCCAAAACAGGGTGACGAACCTGAGCAAGCAAAATGAGAATCCATAGAAGATCGCAGAACAGCAACAAACGACTTACGTCCACAGATGTCGTCGCCATCGGTCTCGATTTTCACCAGCGGCTTGCTTTGTGTCGAGAACGACCTCGATGCGCCGTCCGATGGCAGCCAGAGACTCCTTGAGGATCGCGACCTTGTCGTCTCTAGGCATCTCACCCCCGGAGAGCTTCAGTTGTTTCTAGGGCACAAAAGACCCGGCGTCAGAATCGATCAAGCGACTTCGGCGCCACACGACGTACCAACTGCTTCTTGACTGGTCGCAATTCCTCCTTAGTCGACGCCTCATCCATGGAAGGGCTAAATACGTGTAAGCGGCGGAGTCATGTGGGCAGGGTAAAGATGACTCACCATTCATCCGACGACTCGGAATCTGTGAACGTGGGCGTTGGCCGTCGCTTGCGTTTCCGAGAGCTATTGTCTTCCACCGATGCGACCGCCTCGCTCTCTGCTCTTCGCTTCAGGCTGCCGCTGTGCGAGGAGGAAGCGACCGGCGCGGGGGACACAGACTTGAGGTGTCCCTTCGTTCGAAGCGAGCTCTCGTAAGACCGCAGCTTTTCATCGTGATCGCGCAGGATACCAAGCAGGTAGTCGCCTCGCCGAACTAGGTGGATCGCATTTGGGATGGGCTTGCTCGCGGCGTCCTCGCCCTTCTTCCCTTCCTCGAGGAAGAACTTTCCGTCGAGGTGCAACTTGGGATCCTTGGCCATGGCCTCCCAGTTTCCGAAGCCGTACAAAAACGCACCGACGAGGAGCATCGCGTCGTCCTGCGGGCCCCATCGTCCCGACCAATTGAGAGTGGGGCGTATGTTCTCGATCGGGATCACCCAATTGTACAGCTCGGCGGTCGTGAGGTTGCTGAGGTGGTCAAATAGGACACGAAGGTCGCGAGTTCGAGAGACGACGGTTTCGGCGTTGATGTTTCCCACGTTGCGGTAGGTGACCAGGACAGCCTTGCTCTTTTGCGCCGTGGTCAGAGTCTCCCCAGCAGCGAGGCGCGTTCGCTTGGTCGTCTCATTCTCATCCACCGCGGTAGCACAGAGCTCGACAATATCATCTGCGACGTCGATGATCATGCCCTTGTTCTTGTCTTTGAGCCTTGCCTCTTCGACCTACGAAAGACCATGAGATACAGCCTATAACCCGACACAAGATAGCACTCACGATGACATCATAGCGCTGGCGAATGTCACCCCACCGCTGCATACTTCGAATCAAGACACGAACATCCCTCTCCTTGAGCTCCATGGCCTTCTGGCTCGCCGACTTCCTCGTGGGCGCCTGGGTCTTGGCCTTCTTCGCAGCCGGCGCCGACGCTGGCTGGTCGCCGTCCATGCCCTCGTATGATACGGGCGCGTGTGAGCGCTTACGGTCCCGGACGTCCTGCGACGCAAGCTCCTCGGCCTTGCGTTGGTCCTCCTCGCGCTCGACCTTCTGGCGTTCATCAAGAGGGATGATGTCCTCCCAACTCATGTCATTCTTGACGTCGCTGACGGCCGCGAACGTTGCAAGGAAGCCTTCGCCACCGAGCGAGGCGCCGCCATCCCCGCCATCAGCCATGGTCTCGTGGTCCTCAGCGCGGTTGAGAATGTCGTCAAGGTCCATCTCGTCGAGCTTCTTGTTCTGCTGCGAGTCGTCCTTGTCAAACCTGCAACCGTCCGAACGAGTCAGCAGGCAATACAACGCGGTAGGAGGGTCAAGCTAGCACTGACATTTTCTGTGCGCCGTACTTGAGCACGGCCGTCAGCTCGTCCTTGCTCAGGTTGTCGGGCTTGGCCAACTCCTTGACGTTGCCCTTGTTGCTGAGGTGAGCCTGGGAGGTGTCCATCTGGTTGATGACTGGAGGAGTGCACAACCATGACGTGAGCGGCGCAGTCGTCTCGAATGGTCCAGACACGACGACGTACTGGCATACTCCAACACCATCTTCTTCTTCGCGCGCTCGAGGACATCCTCCTCCATCGTGTCCTTGCTCACGAACCTGTACACGCTCACGTGCGACTTCTGTCCGATCCGGTGCGCACGTGCCATCGCCTGTAGATCGTTCTGTGGGTTCCAGTCGCTCTACAGGAGCCGATAGTAAATAAGGAACAATGAACTCGGTCAGGCCCCGTTGATCGCATTGGCATCCGCAGCGTAATATCGCACTTACATCGAAGATGATCACCGTGTCCGCGGTCTCCAGGTTGATGCCGAGGCCACCTGCACGCGTCGAGAGCAGGAAGACGAAGTCCGGCGAACCGGGCGCATTGAAATGCGCGATGGACTTCTTCCGCGCGTCCGACGCAACCATGCCATCTAGTCTTTGATGCGCGTATCCCCGCAAGGCCAGATAGTCACTCAGGATGTCCAGCATACGCACCATCTGGCTGAAAATCAGCACGCGGTGCCCATCAGTGCGTAAGCGTGCGAGCAGCTTGTCCAGGAGGACCATCTTCCCGCTGTTCATCACCAGGCCCTTGAGTGTCTCCTCAAGGTTGTCAGTCTTGAGCTCTGCACCATCAAAGAGATAAGGGTGATTCGCCGCTTTCTTCAGCTCCATGGCTGCATACAACATGTCAGATGCTGCTCAAAACCCCAGAACCATCACTGTATGCGCACCAATGTTGAGCAGGCTGATGTTACTACTGCCATTGGCACTCTTCACAAGCCCTGCAAAATTCTTTTGAAAAATCAATGTCATTGTGCAGAATCAGACGAACGGAAGATCGTACCTTCGTCAAGATGTTCTTGTAGAAAGATGTCTGCATGGCGGACATCTCAACTCGCAAGATGCGCTCGCTCTTCGTGGGAAGAGACTTGAGAACGTCACGCTTCACCCTGCGCAGCATGAGCGCCTCGAGCTGCTTGTGCAGAGACTTGATCTTCGTCTCATGTTCGGCATCGTTGAGGTCAAACTCGCTCGTCAGAGCGACTGTCGTTCATCCGATCAGACGCTGACACCACACAGAGTTGATACAAACTTACATTTCTCCGGCATCAAGAAATGCATCAACGAGAGCAGCTCTGGAAATTGAATTACATGAGTGGGAGATGTGAGGACGCTCTTTTCTAAACGCACCCTTCACGCTGTTCTGGAGCGGCGTGCCGGTGATGAGAAGCTTCGATGCTGCCGAAAACGCCCGCAGAGCCTCGTAAAGCTGGCTCTCCGAGTTCTTCAGCCGATGCGCCTCGTCAACCGCCAGCACCTGCCACTTGATATCACCGAGCTCCTTCGAGTCCCGCAAGGTGAGCTCGTACGTCGTTAGCAGCACGTTCAACTTGAGCTTCTTGTTGGACGGGCCGAATTCGTACTTGCGGATCACCTCACGCGCAGGCGCGGTGCCGATGTACGTGATCACGTTCAACTCTGGCGCCCATGTCGCGAATTGGGACTGCCATGCGGTGATTGTGGACAGCGGGACGATAACGAGGAAAGGGCCATATTGTCGCATCTGGTTAAACAGATACGAGAGGAACGCGACCGTCTGGACAGTCTATAGAAGACCGTCAGCATATGGAGTCAAAAGCGAGACTAGTGCAGCTCTTACCTTGCCGAGGCCCATCTCGTCTGCAAGGATACCGTTCTCGCCCTTTGCCCACAGGTACGCCAGCCAGTTGAGGCCCGTGAGCTGGAAATCCTTCAGTTCACCGCCTGTTGCTGTAATGTAGGGCGGATCCTCTGTGATTTTCTCGAATGCAGGGCGCTGATGCTTCGGGTAGACCGCACTCTTGTAGGGATACTTGGCCTCCGCTTCGCGCACGCGGTATGCATCAAGCTCATTCTTCGCAATCGTGCGCACCTCGTCTTGCGCCTCCCAGGTGCAGTGCTCGTAATTGAGCCCGGTCCACTTGCAGAAGTACTCGACTGAGCCATCGGCGGCCTCGCGCTGCGCGACGATGCGCTCGACCGTCTTATACGTCTCGAGCTCCTCCTTCTCGCGCTCCTTGTCTAGCAATAGTGTCTCGCGCTCCTCCGAAGTGAGTCCTGGAGCCGTGAGCCGCACCTCGTATTGCTTGTAAGCCCTGATATAGTTGTCGACGCGCTTCAGGCCTTTGAAACGCTTGAGGAACTCGTAAGTTTCGTCGGTGTTGTGCAGGTGAGAAAAGTTCTTCCACTTGATGTGGAAGCGCTGCGCAGCGGTGATTCCCAATGAGACCAAAAGACAAGGAATAATGTACCGCGAACGCACCATATTTTCAGTAAAAAGATCTTCCGGATCGTCCAAGCGAGTCTCATCTCGTGAGTGGCTCAGAACCGACTCGATCTCATCCTCTTCCTTGAGCTGCGCCGTGGTATCGATATAATAGCCAGGGTCTGGTTCGTCGTACTGCGCGAAATCTTCGATATCGTCTGCGTAGTTTGGGACCTTGACCCCGCGAGACGAAGTCCGGATCTCGTCTCCCGAAACACGCGGCCTCTTCTTTTTCTTCGAACGAGCGCCGTACTCTGAATCAGAGTCGGACGAGGCTTGACGCGAGACTACGGCTGTGGCATGGGCTTAGAAGCGAAGGGAGTGGTATGGACCGACGGAGAGCGCGTACCTTTCGGCTTGGACGGAACCTTCTTCTTCTTTGTGGTAGTCTTTTTCTTCGTGCTCCCATAATCCTCGTCGCCGTAAGAGGCGTCATCTTCGTCGTCGCCAGGGGCATCTTCGTCCGGAGAGTCCTCGTAGCCCTGTAAACCGGCGTTGAGCGTAAAAACGGGGAATAAAGGGAGATAGGAAACATACGGAGTCCTCATCTTGAATGACCTAAATGAAATTGTGCGGAGGTTAGAATTAAAATGGAACTACCCCACTTGACATTGAACCACCAACCGGACGTTTAAGAACATTGGACGAGGACGCGGTAGGAACGTAGCTGACGGGAGCGGGCTCCTGATCGTCGACGTAGTCGCCGTCGGCATCGGCATCGAGGTCGTCCTTGACGTTGTCGTTGTCGGAGTCCGAGTCGACCTGCATATTGTCGTCGGAATCGTCGCCGTTTTGGTTGTAGCTGTTGGCGACGGAGATAGGTGAGTGGGCCGAAGGGTTATCTAGCTGGTTGAGGGCGAGCATGGTTGTGGCAGCGGAGGGAGGGGACGGTGGGAGGGGGGGGAGGGGGACGTTGAGGGTGGGGTGATGGGGGAGGGAGGGAAAGGGGGGGACAGTGGGCGTTGCTCTCGTCACGTCGGCAGATGTGGAGGGGACTGATTCACACGCGTGGCCATCGCTACGGGCAACGCCGGGCGACGCTCGTTCGTCACGGGCGGTGACGAACTCCGATATAAGCGTTGTTCTCGACAAATTGGCTCATTGGGGCTGTTCGTGGACCATTGTGCCTCTATCTGTGGCCTGTTTCGGGCTGATTGTGCTCTGTTCAAGGACGCCGTCCGCGTCTGCGCATGCGCACTCACGTTGACCAAGCCCCCTCCAAGCTCCATGGCCAGGAACCCTGTGCGCTAGATGTCGTCCGCCACCTCTGCCCCCCGTCACGCTCCCGGCCTTATCAAGCCACTCGGCCACCGGCTCGACTCGGGCGCCGCCGTCTCGCTCACCCTCGTCCACACCGTCCCTTCCATTCTCGGCCCTCCGCCGCGGCGACGCACGCCCTGCGCTGACTCCCGAGACCGTCCACCACCCCCACCGTCACGCACCTTCCCGTCACGCCCGTCCTTCTCAGCCAGCCATCAGTCATGTCTGCCTCGCCGCAACACGCGACTGCGCCCCACGCCCTCCCCCGGAACGTCCGCACCCCCCTATCGCTTCACACCCCCTTCTCCTTCTCTGCCCCCCCCTCTCCCTCCTTCCCCCCACCTTCTCTCCTCCTTCTCCCCGAACATTCCGCCTCGCGGCGTACACATCGCCTGCCGCCTGACACCTCCCTCTAAGCCTTTCTCGGCTCTTCCTCCTCCCAGCGTCCTGGGCCCGGTCTCGCGATCTTGTTACCCGCCCCTTTGCGCCCTTCGCATCAGAACCGCATCAGAATTTCTCCAGCGGCTCAGCAAAAGCACCGAGGCCGCCCCCACCACGTCGAGGCCCTGCGGCCGTCATCGAGCCTCTATACAAGGTTTGCACGTTTTCCTGTGTCTCTCGGGTCCTTGATCGCGACTCTGCCAGCCAGTGCCAGGCCCCGTTCCCTGCCTCTTGCACTGCTTGCTAGTCGAGGATCAGCGATCCTGGGGACAAGTCATATTTCTGACGACGCCTCGTGCACGATGCGTTCTCTTCGATCTATAAAGTTCCATAGGGTTGCGCAGCCCGTGCGCACTGCGCAGTGCCCGTCTGTACATGTAGTCGTAATGAGACAGTTTCCCATAAATGGAAGTTAGTCCGCGTGTAAGGCCCGGAAAGTCGCACAGTCTGCCCCAAACTGTGTATTTGTGCCAAGTGGCCGGGATAACCGCTGATGAAAAGACACGGGTTACAATACCCCCCTCCCGCACTGGTTGAACCGCCCCCGTAAAACACGGGCGATGTGTTTAGTCATATACCCCGGTGCTCGCCGGTCGGAGTTCTAGTCCATTCTCTCTCTTCAACCACCACCTCCCTTCACTTCTTGCGACCGCCGCCGCCATCGTCAGCGTCGACGGGAGCGTCGGGCGCCGCGGCTCGTGTCTCCGCCTTGGGGGCGGACTCTCGCCGTTTTGATTCTCCGGCATTGACTGCGCGCGGAGCGCGCCGACTTTCGCTTTTCCTCTCGCCTTGGCCGCTTTCCCTCTTGCTTTCTGCCGCTCCGCTGTCCACGCTGTCCTTTCTCTTCCTCACATCCTACTTTGTCGACTGCGCAAACGTTTGTGCCCGCTCTCGCCCACATTTCCCACCACTGATCACCGTAGGCCTGTCGTCTCCTGTGCGACACGCGTATACCAGATCACCGCCATCCTATGTTGCGCAAACGTGAGTCACCCTCCCTCATAATACTTTACTTGCTTAACTGTGAATCTTTAGAACCTATCTGTCGACGTGGTTGTCTCAGCGCCGATGGACAACCGGTCCTCATTCGAGGGCATAAATGCCCTTACCGAAACGTTGCCTCAGTGGGTTGCATCGGGTTGCATATTGATTCTCATACTAATGGGGGCTTGTCAGACTGTGATTGGAGGGCCTTCGACTGATATTTCTGTTGCTGCACCAGTGCAGTCTATGCCCGGGTCTGCACCGACGTTAAGCTTCCCCCAGCCACCATCATCCATGATGAATGTGCCTGTTCCTCTGATATCGACACCTTTGGCCACGATCGCTGCTGAATTGCTGCCGACTACTGCCCGCATTGAATACGACTTCCCTGATTTTTTTTTGCCACCTAATACGACTGCTCTACCTCATGATGAGACCATACCGGAGTATCCTGGACCGCCGATACCAGACGGCGTTGACGCTGGATTTCACCTGCCAATGGAATTCTGGAATGGTCTCCTCGGTGGTCTTTGTTCGCCGTCTCTGGATATTACTTCTCTCCCCATGAACAGTAAGTGCTCGCACAGGTGGATTGTTTTCTGTGGCTAACGTGATCTTCTGTCTAATAGATCATTTTCTAAATGACAACCAACCTGAGTTTGGGTCAACCGTCCTTGCAAATCGTTCATTTGACATAATGGTTCCTCTTGGAGGGCCGACAGTTGGGGTTCCATCTATGAGTGCCCCGTTAACTGATGTACCTAGTATTGTGGATGTTCCATTGTCGATCGTAGATCCATCAACCAACATTACATCCGAGCAGCTGGTGCTTGGTGCTGCCGTGTTGATGGATGTCACACCGATGGATACCGCCGCACTATTAAATAACGAGGCTGTTGAGAACGAGTGCCCAGGTCGCTCGAGTTTACCGATTTCAAGTTCGACTTCACTCAAGCGAAAGTGTGCTGCCGACTCAACGGGCAGGAAACGTAGTATGTCATCGTACCTTCCAACATGTCGTATGTTTGCTAAGATGTTGACCCTTAGAACTCCCACAATTCGCCACTGATTCGAAGCGGCGGACTGATGCTCATTCTGATCGAATCAAGGTGCTAATGGAAAGCGTCAGTATATCTTGTAATCGATCCTTCGCGGTTATTAATGTGTTGCACATAATAGGTCATGCGACTCGACTGTCACACAAGGCCATTTATCTTTCTTTATGTCTCTCGGTGCGCTCTTTTGTATCACTTATGACCTCCACTGATATTTCTCATTCTAGACCGGAATCAGTCTTGCATCCGAAAGGCTCTTCGAAAAGTTACATCTCATTGAATCTACGCAAGGTCCTCGATGAGGCAGGTCGTGACAGCTTCGTTGATGATTTACATGAGCTTGTCTGTGCATCTGCGAGGGGGCAACAGATCACACAGGAGCAGATGAGACGAGTGAATGTGGATGTCACTAATGCACTTGAGTTGAGACGAGAGGTAGAAGCACGAGCTGCTCAGCTGAAGGCCTTGGAAGCTGAGATCAATGCTCGAGCAGATCAGGTTGAGGCTCGAGCAGCACAATTGGAAAAGGAAATGACCTTAGTCCATGCTATGGCGTAAAAAAAACATCGATAATTGAGTAATGACTTGCTTGTAAACAGAGTACCTAGCTTACGAGGTGCATATGAACAAAACTAATTGCGTACCTACATCTACTATAAGTACGGTAATCTGATGTCGTATGGCAAGGTATCTACACCTTGCTCATGCGTCTAATAACACCTCGGTTCCACACATCCATGAAGACCTTCGTAAATACAACTGCATGCTCGTAAGTCATAAAGCTTACAGTCTTTCGAATGCGATGGATACCTTTGTTTCCACACTCTGCAGCACTTGTGTTAATTGCTCGTATCCCCTCGTCAAACTGCATCAAGTTACTGGCAAAGCAGGCTTGGCCACAGCGTGTATGATCATGTGCATGCATCTCGTCAATGAGAAATCGAGTATCACGAAATATCGTGCTTCTCGCACGAAGCAGTATGGTGCAAGTTGACAAGCAAAATCATATACAATGGTTTTCGGAGCCTGAGAAAAATGAGTGTATATGGCTGAGAACACATCGTTCCGACCCTCTGCTGTAGGGATCGAATGAAAACCAAGACAAATAGAATGTGTGCACCAAAGCACCAGTATTCCACCAGTTAGATTACTCCGTGAGTATGTCTTGTAGAATTTCTTGCAGTCACCCATCTCGTCAACATCAAGATCCTGTGGTTTACTGTCGTACTGAAGTTTGTTATAGACTCTGCGGGTTCGTATTGGAGGAAGCCCATAGCATGTCCCTGTCTCATTCCAGTCTTCTTCTTTCAGTGCAACAGGAACGGCAGGATCATGTTGTGCTAGACGAGAATAAACATCGGAAGCTCGAGAGGCAAGCCATTTGGCCACACATATTATTTGTAATGGCATTTGAGTTTTTTCTTCGGCATGAGCATTCAGGACAACACCAAAAGCTGGACAAAGTGACTGTAGCCAACTTGCAGCTATACCTGTAGAAGCAAAATTCTCGAGCAGTTGGATAGCTGCATATGGTACAAATTGTAGGACAATATCTGGTGCGGCAATCTGACGAAGGAGAGCATGGCATGCCTTTTGAACCCGGGAACTCAAGACTCTGTTATGCAAGAGAATAATCAAGTTTGCGAGGTCTGGGTACTTTGCACATAGTTTGGTCCAGTCCATTGGATAGGCAAGCTCGGTACTAGGCAAAGCGGTAGCAGAAAGATCAAGAAACTTGTTTACACCTGCTCGAATATCTGCCTCGACAATAGCCGGCAATTGACGTGCCTTGTATGTAGATATTGAGTCTATCACTTCGCTTGAACGGTCTGTGTGTGTAGGTGGCTTCACCGAAGCGGTCAATTTTGAACTATGTGTTCCGAGACTGACGCCATCCGCAATTACGACAGGGGATTTGGTCCGCAGGTTGGGCATGCCATTCCACTGGCCAACTCCTGCAGTTGTATGAATGCAAACCAGACGCGGACAAAGGTTTCGTCAGAGCAGAATTTGTTTCCAATGAAGTGCTCTTCATAGCTATGCCACACTGTCACGCAATATGCTGAAAATGGAGTTTCGGAGGTTGTATATGCACTAGTGAATGCATTCAGCAACTCATGTGTGAACAAGTACGAGTTATTCCAGTTGAATACACCAATGACTCCCAAGTCTGGACCAATAAGCCGCCGTCGGTGACAACAAATTGGGCAGGGAATGACATCAATTGTCACTTCGTACTTGTTTGTGAAACCAAAGACAGTCGCGGCCTGTAATCTAGATCCTTCATTATCTTGTGGTTCAAAGCCGCAGCAACATCGAGGCCGACTTCCTAAAACAAAATGCGAGCCATGGACATTGGGACGAACAGCATAGAGCGAAGCTTCAAGAGGCAAAGAACACCACCGCGGTGGAGGGATAGATATATGTGATATGCACCCTCGCAGACCCAAGCCATCATCTCGACCACCAGCTTTCATCAGTAATGTATTCTCCACATCAGAGGCTTCACTTCCAAGACAACTATCTGGAGGCAAAGACAGGTCTGACTCAGATATGATTCCTGCCTCGGCAGCGAACTTAACGGCATGTGGTTTATGTTTACAGGTATCAGAGTATCGGCAAGACTGACAATGCCATCTGCCGTCACGTTGCAGTGCAACTATGACTCGCTTGCCTGACTCGTAACGACCCAGAGATGAAGAGCACGAAAAGATATATGCGTCATGAAACGGCGTGCAATGAACCAAGACAGCTGACGGGAGTGGGGAGGGTGCAATGGAACGAGATAACATAAGTTCCCGCGAGAACACATCCACAGTCTGGTGATGGATGCAGCTGTTGTGTGCTTTCCACCGTGGACAGTTGCATGCTATTCCATACTGCGCGGGACCGTGTGGCAGTCGGAGGAGATGATAGTATGTCCCAATCTATGTATACTCGTAGTTAAGAACTGCCGCCGTGCAACAGCAAGACATGAGACACTACATACCTTGAGTGATTCATCTTCGCTATCCCAGTCCTGTAAGACGAAGGAGTGTGTATCAAGGCGAAATACGCCCCCAACCTTGGTGAGAGCATGCCAGTAGGCTGCTGTATCATCGGCCATTCCAATGTTAACATGAATGGGCAGCGCGTCGAATGCTATAATATCTAGCCCATAGGTCTCAGCAAGTAGATAATCGTTCTCTGTACCGCCTGTGAATCTCTGAGTGTGCGAAGAAGATAACGGAGCTGTAGGGATGGACAAAGGTGCCACATCAAGACGGGTTGTCATCAAGGCCGATGGTATCTGATTAGGACCATCATCCACTCTCGGTCGCTTTGCGTGAGCAACAGAGCTGCTATCGCCACCATAGTGAACAATGCGACTGTGAGCGTGATGAAGACGGGATCCAATGGGCTCCAGAGGGTCTAAGACAGCGGGATATCGAGCAAGACGACTCTGAGCGGGTCGGGACGCATCTGGCTCCGATGGTTCCGATGCCCTGACTGTGACAGTGCTTGCCTTTCGCAGATGACGCTTTGAACGAGGGTCCATTGGATTGAGTTGACCGTGTGGATGAGCGAAAGGGAAGGGGGACGAGAAGCTATAAGCGCAGCAATATATGCTGTAACAAAACGTTGTTAGCGCGCGGATCGATAACGGCTATAAGCAACACACCTGATTTCAAGCACGCGGAGATGCACGAAGCATAAGGCCTGCAAAACCTCAATGCAGTGTAATCGCGACGGAAAGTATTCGGATCGACCATGTGGACCACAAAGATCAGTAGATGCAGTTTTACGCAGAGGGAAGACATACCTATATTATGTTGTTCCTCCGTGCATGCTACAGGGTTGATTGATATCTCAGCAGTCGATGCTGTGCTATAACAAAACGTTGTTAGTGCGTGGATCAAGAACGACTATAAGGGACACACCTGATTTTGAGCGCGCGGAGATGCACGAAGCATAAGGCCCGCAAAACCTCAATACGGTGTAATCGCGACGGAAAGTATTCGGATCGACCATGTGGACTACAAAGATCAGTAAATGCAGTTTTACGCAGAGGGAAGACATACCTATATTACGTTGTTCCTCCGGGCATGCTACAAGATTGGTTGAATTCTCGGCAGTCGATGATGGCGCAATGGACGATAGGCGGCGCTTAGGCTATACGATAGCCAATAGATGGGTGATGCATTATGCAGGCACCATATGTGGCGACGGTCGGATAGGCAATGATGATAATGATGCAAGGAGAGCAAGGACGACAGAAAGTAGGAGGGAAAGCAGTCAAGGTGAGAGGAAAAGCGAAAGTCGGCGCGCTCCGCGCGCAGTCAATGCCGGAGAATCAAAACGGCGAGAGTCCGCCCCCAAGGCGGAGACACGAGCCGCGGCGCCCGACGCTCCCGTCGACGCTGACGATGGCGGCGGCGGTCGCAAGAAGTGAAGGGAGGTGGTGGTTGAAGAGAGAGAATGGACTAGAACTCCGACCGGCGAGCACCGGGGTATATGACTAAACACATCGCCCGTGTTTTACGGGGGCGGTTCAACCAGTGCGGGAGGGGGGTATTGTAACCCGTGTCTTTTCATCAGCGGTTATCCCAAGTGGCCACTGCTGCGACGGTCGTTCCGCGTGAAGATGGACAAACCGTCCCATCTGTCGCTCATCCTCGACCTTTCCCCCTCCCAATGGCTCCTCTCCGCTCAGCACACGAACCCCTTCCCGCTTCCTTTTCACACCTTCCTCGCCCACCTCCTCACCTTCCTCAACGCCCACGCCGCCGCACAACACGACAACTCCCTCGCCGTCTTCGGCGCCTTCCCCGGGAAGAGGTGTGCACACCCGTCCATCCGCCCAGCGCTGGTCTGACCCCGCTTGGCGTTCCGCAGCGTCCAGCTGTATTCCTCAACTGACCCGCACACTGAGCTTGGTGAAGGCACCCCTTCTGTGGCGGACGCAGTAGCAGACGCAAACTCATATCGGCCGTTCAAGCTCGTCGACGCTGCCATCGCACGCGCCATCGCTCGCGAGTTAGATCTTCTCGGCGAGCAAGATGAAGAAGGTGCGCGGTGCCCCTCTGCTCATCCACCCTAGCCTAAATATCCGTACTTCTCAGCACCCGTCGCCCTAGTCGGTGCGCTCACCAAAGCGTTATGCTGTGAGTTGAACCTTCTCGCATTCTGCTTGGTCTGACCGAACCCCAGACATCAATCGCATCACGCACGTCCCCGCCGGGGCGACCGCACCTGAAGACCCCGCCACCCAAGCTCCCCCCCGCATCCTCATCCTCTCCGTCTCCCCCGACCTCTCCTCCTCGTACATCCCCATCATGAACTCCATCTTCTCCGCGCAGAAGCTGGTGCGTGCGGTCCCCACCCTGAGTAGACGCCGCATACACTGACATTGCATCTTTGGCACACTCGCGGGGGTGTAGAAAATCACGATCGACGTGTGCAAGCTGTTCGGGCCCGAGACAGTCTTTCTGCAGCAAGCGGCCCACCTCACCGGCGGCTCATACATCTACCTCGAGCGGCGCGACGCGCTGCTGCAGTACCTCATCGTGCGTCTCGCCCTCTACTGTCGTGTTTGCCCGACTGACTGGACGAACGACCCGAACACTTCACACCGCGCCACGTTCGCAGATGTCGTTCCTCCCACCCCCAGCGGTCCGCGCCGTGCTCGCCGTGCCGACGCAGGACAAGATCGACTTCCGCGCGGCGTGCTTCTGCCACAAAAACATCGTAGACATCGGCTTCGTCTGCTCCGTCTGCCTCTCCAGTGCGTTCCCACTCATCTTCGGCCCGCCCGCGCGCCCTGATCGATCTGGCCTTTCCCATACAGTATTTTGCTCACCGGTCCCAGTGTGCTCGACCTGCCGGTACGTTTCACATCTCATCCCACGCTCCCCTCAGGGCGCCGTCACGGTTCACGTCACTCTTACTGATCTGCGATATATGATGCTGAACGTTTGTCTTGATAATGCAGAACAAAGTTCCCCATCAAGACCCTTCAGCGTCTGAACGCATCCCGACCGCCAGGGCCCATCAACAGAGCCGGTGGGGCGGGCGCAGCGAACGGGACGCCCCCGAGGCCGTTGCAGTCGGCCGCGGGGCGCCAGAACACGCCGTTATCGGCGAGCTTGCGGTAAGCCTCTGATGAGCACTGGATCTGCGGAGGGTGAGCTCGGGTGTTTAGAGAGAGTATGTGTGGACGTTGGGACGTTTTTGTATTGCTAATCAAGTGTATCACTGTATGGAGCCTCGGTCGGTGCAGGCAGCTTTGATGTCTGAGATTTGGTCTCATAAGGTTGGCTGGCTGGCTGGCAGCGCATCGTGCATCCGCTGTCCGTGCTCGCACCACGCCATAGACCACCAGTGCGCCACACGGAGACCGATGCTCCTACCCTCGGTGTTTGGCTATGACAGCGGGAGTGACGTGATAAAAATCGGCGCTTGGCCCGCTGCACGCGCGTGAATGGGGTTGCGCAGGACCCTCGCCTGGTAAGCAAGCGCATATAGTACGCGTGTGTTAGCGGGCGCAGCGCAGGGCCGCTATGTATGTGCGCGCCGCGGCCGGGGGCGGCCGCGAGAGGGCCACGGCTACGCACCTGGGGTTTAGGGTTCCGCGACGACGCGTAGGCGATCGCCATGCTGGGCGTCGTGAACGCGCACCAGAGCCGCGCTGCACGCGTTGTTCGCGAGCAGGACATGAATGGGCGCCCCGATCCGCCGTGAGCACCGCGAGAAGCACGGAGGCGAAGCGCGGGCGAGGAAAACACGCACGGATGCACCGCGCGCCGTCGCGCTCCTTCGTCAACAGCAGCACGCCCGCGTTGGGCTCGTCCTCCCCGCGCGCGGTCCAGAGGTCTGCGCGCGTGATCATGCGCGGTGGAGCGTGAGCGGCGAGGCGCGGGCAGAGGTCAGGGGAGCGTCGCGACTGACCGTAGAAGCGGTCCACGAGCACGGTCCGCAGCGTCTCGTGCGCGTCGGGCGCCGGAGACGCCGCGAGGGCGTCCGCGAGGGCGCGTGCCAGCGCAGACTGCACGATCAGCTCGCCCGTCCCCGAGACGCTGCACGCGAGCGCGTCGTCCGCCCAGCACCCCGCGCCGAAGATCGCAGCCTAGAGCCCACACGGCGTGAGGGCAGAGGGCAGAGGGCAGACGCGTCACGCCGTGCGGACGATCAGTCTTAGCGCGACAAACGCTGAGCGGGTGGGCTAGTAAGGAGTGATGTACATGCCTCTCCGACACGGCCAGGGGACTTGAGAAGCAGGCCGCCACTGACAGACGCATGTTCGACACGAGACGTGAGGGAGGTCGCGAAAGGCTAGTCACGCGAGGGCGTACGTACGTACCTGGACACACCAGCCGCGAGGTCTCCGGAGCTGTCCCAAACGACGGCGCCCACTGTGTCCTGCCGGGCATGCAGGCCATCGACGTCTCCCTGCGGGCCCTGAGCGCCTCCCTGCACCATGCGCGCCTTCCACACCTGCCATTCGCGTCGCGCCCGCGGCGAAACCATGCTCTCCGGGTCCACGCGCCGCACCCCCGCCAGCAGCCCCGCGCCCTCGCCAACCACCAGCAGCGGCGGCACCCGCCCGAGCACGGCGTCCTTGGTCCTGCGGCCCTCGAGCACGGCTCTGGCCGCGGCGATCGGGTGCTGCACGCCGCTGACGGCGCCGACGCCCCCGAAGGCGCCGCTGCGGCCGTCCATGAGCGACGCGTCGCACTCGACGTGCCCCGCGAGCGTGAGGTTCGCGCCGAAGCCGGCGTTGAGCGGCTCGGCGTCTTCGAGCGTCGTTACTGCGTGCGTGAGCGCGGAGAGCGCGTCCGTCGGGTTTGTGGCGAGCGAGAGGAGGGCGGCACGCGCGGCGCGGCGTAGGGCGTCTTTGGTCGCTGCGTCGGCGCTGGGAGGGTGTGCGCCTGCACCGCCGTGGACGGCGACTAGATAGAATGGTGGGTCAATAGGCGCTTGCATGGTTTGTCTGCTAGCAGCCTAGCATCGAGGCGACGTTGAGACAACTGGACGAGAAGGCTCGTGCTGGGAAAATCCAGTCACGCGATGTCCTACGCGATGATACGCGTCGCCTTCTCGAGAAATTTCCCTCCCTCAATGCAAGAGGACACTATTGGACGATACCGCGGGAACAAAATAGAGTCTCCGTTCGCACGAAACCGACCTGGGAATGTCTTCTCGACTCTGAGAACATCACGGCTTTTCCTGAACCCATCCTGGGCTAAGGTAGCTGTGGCCCATACACCCGGCACTTTTTTTTACCAACCCTACTTTCCGAGAGGTAAGTCTGCTACGCGCTTCTCACTTAGAATATTTCAGAAGTTCTAGATAATGAGTGTTAAGAACGCATGTTTACCGACGAGGCCATCCGACCTCTCATCGACTACATCTGCCTGGACGGTGATCCTTACGGTCGCCAACGCGTACGCATTGTTACCCAGCCTGCATGAGGAAACGCGCTTTCTGTGCAAGTATACAACTCAAGCCCGCGCTGACGTCTCGCTCTCACATGCACAGACTATACTCTTCCCCGCGGAAAATCGCGTGGCCAATGTCACGTATATCGATTGGGTCATCCCCAAGGAAATCCCTTGAAAGCAGAGACGGAAGATACGTCGGACAATACCGCAAAGATGAAGATAGACGCGAGTCCCTTTGGAATGTCCCCTGGCTTTCAAGTTGTGGCGTTTTGGCCCTCGGAGTAAGTAGAGGGCTCTCCAAGGTCGTGTTCGATCTCGTTGGCCTTGATCTTGAATGCCTTCTTTCTCGCGCCTTCGAACACATTGAGCACACTCTGGAGCTCCTGTCAGCCACAGGTTCGTAGTTGGGGCCAAGGTCTGGCAACGTCCGGACAGCCGGGATGAAGAGGGTCAAAGTGTTCTGCTCTTTCATAGTGCAGCTGTCAAAAATAAACGATCACTTGCCACTCGCTGCTTGAGGCTAACCAGCATGAACGGGTCATGGTTTATATTTGGAGACTAGTCAACGTCGCCACTGACATTTCAGGTTATCCGAATCGAAGCCGACGAGCAAGTCTGCACGAAGGATTTTTCCATCCGCGACGATGGCGAGCGCAACATGCTTGCAACATGAGGCATGACGAAATGCTAGAATCGCATGCATTGGAGAGGCCTCTATTCCGTTGACGTGACGGAAATGGATATGACGGAACCGCGTACAGATAGTGCATGCACGTCACCGTACATGTCGAGATTACTTGTATAGGCACAGTAACGACACTCGCCTGGCCTCCCTCAGTCATCTATCGTCTAGGGCCGGTCAGGACCGATAGTGGGAGCTTCGAAAGATGGAGTGTGGTGCCGTACCGATGTCTGTCTCCACTTATACGATTGCCCTGAGGTCGAAGTCCCCGTCTGGCCCTTTAACAGCCACGCCTTTCTCAGTCACGATAGCGGCGATCAACTCTGCAGGAGTGACGTCAAAGCTTGGGTTGTACACGTCGTCCAAACCTTCGGGCGTGATCATTACGACCGCTTGCTCTTTGTTCCCCTCTGCGTCAAGGGAGGGAGGATAGAGCGCGCCGCGAACGATGCAGGCTTCTAACGGCGGGCGGTGCTCGATGGGTATGCTGCGCATCGGTAAGTTTAAGTTGCGTCATTGGAAATGAAGGCTACCTGCGCACCTTGAGCCGTCTGCAACGTCGAGGTCGACGGTGCTGATCGGAGCAACTACGATGAAGGGAATATTGTGGCGTGCAGCGAGTACTGCAGCATTGTACGTTCCGATCTGCGTAAGGGAAGATCAGAAGATCAGATACACACGATAGGTGTGTGCATACTTTATTTGCGGTGTCTCCATTACGTGCGATTCTGTCCGCTCCGACGGCTACGATACACCTCGGTTTAGCCGTTCATATCCGACCAGTCAGAGTTTAAGATTACTTGCCGACGGCGTGAATTTGGTGATGTTGAAAGAGGGATCCCACCATCGTGTCGACGATCATGGTGGACGGTATTTTGAGTGTTTGAAGTTCTAGTGCGGTCAGCCTGGCCCACATAGTCAGCAGTGGACGATATCGTGATCAATGACAGCATACCGAGAACCCTGATGGTAAGGGGCTGTCTGAGTGTAGTATGCTCTGGCGAGCTTGGCAGTCTCATGAAGATATGTTATCAATCCGAGAGCGGTTCCATAGCCCTGTTCGGCATGAGTGTGGAGATGATCTGACAGGGTGCTGTGAACGCACCGAGGTGGCCAGCGACCCAGTATTGCAGACCGTCAGGACATTCAGTCCCTCTCCCGTCTCACCCTTCCCTTTCACCTGTTCCACCAGCCACTCTCCTCCCCACTTCGCCATCTCCTTGTTCCTGCCGACATCCTCGTCTGCGACCTTCTTCCCCTCGTCCACCAGAATCTGCGCGACTGCGCGCACGTCTTTGCCGGCCTGCACTGCGGCCTGGAAGGCGCGGTATAGTCTGCGGGTCGCAGCGCCTAGATTAACCGCTGTCGGGCGTGCGGTGAAAAGGATGTCGAGGATGGGGACGATGTGCGATTCGAGGGCGCCTACGGACGAGAAGAAGAGCGGTGGCGGATCGGCTCGCAGTGCGCGCGCGAGATGCTGAGCGAACGCGAGCGCTGCGAGAGACGCGATCGCCGGTGCGCCTCGAATCTGCAACCCCAGAGCGTGAGCACGATGCGAAGCGGAGGGTGTTCAGCGCGCGGTGGTGACCTACAAACCTTCATCGTCTTGATTGCATCGTGCGCCTGCTCGATCGTGTCGACTTCGATCCATTCGGTGGTATGGGGCAGCAAAAGCTGGTTTATGATTTCGATTTTGTCATCCGAGGTTCTGATGGATGCCAGTGCTGCCATTTTGAAGTTACTCACTTACTGTGGAAGGAACGGTGCCGCCGGCCACTTCTGCTCTGAAATTTGGATTATGGATTTGCAACTCCGCGGCGGCAGCCGCCGTCTGTCTGTGGCGGCAAGGGCTCGTGGTACTCAAGAGCAGAGTCTGCAGGAGCAGATGGCCAATGCTCAGACGGCCTGGAAGTGGTGCTCACTGAGCTAGGAGCTGCTAGGAGACAGAACCGCGTGAACAGGAGCTATCACTGACATGCTTGGCAGGTGACATTCTAACGAAGCTCAATACAGGCATGAGTTTCCCCTTCTCGTTGAGACTGATCGGAGAAGATCGACGGATATTCGAAGCAGAACTGACTGCTTTCTCCGGATGGAAGAAGTCGAAAGGGGCCTGCACTTAGTGAGATGGTGCAGAAACGCAAGCGCGCGCGATACCGATAGGCAATATTTTCCGTCATCGAGGACGATTGTGCAACTCATAAATTCTGGAAATATGATGCTGATATCTGCGATGGGTCTCTTGTGTCGCAGTTCCTCAGACATGATGATCACTGATCAACGGCAACAATCTCTCAGCTTGAAACATACCTACTTTCGGGACATTGGAATCTGATCGGCAGGATCAAGCCTGCACAATCTTTCCAGTGGAGTCAGCGATCGAATTTCAAAGCACTCGCATGCATGTAAGCCTAGAAGTATACCCGAAGTGTCAATAGAGAGATTTGAGGGTTTCCTGAGCAAATGAATGAATTGGCACGTATGCCCTGCATTGTGCAGTTCTTGTGGCAACGCTAGTCGGGCCGTATTCAGAACGGATGACGACACAGAGAATCCGAGAATACACCAGGTCCTTCTGTGCCCCTCGATGCTTCTCTTCGATGTCTGTGCTAGTGTAGAATGCCGGTACTTGTCGATAGAGAGCTGGCGTGGAGTGCGGTGGTTGTGGCGGCACAAACATGGCTTGGGCCACAGGTCAGTTCGCCGATGGGGAACGGGATTACTCTTTCTGAAGAGTCTTATCCGTGAGGTCCGCGGCAGAAGATAGGACCGGAGCTTACTGGCTGGCCGCTGGATGAGCATGAGGTCCACATATCATAGGAAAGGGGAATCTCTGACTCCTATGGCGAAGACTGCTGATGTGTTGTGCAGCCAAGACTGCGAGAGAAGAACGATGGCGCAGATGAGGCTGCCTGACTCGATAGCTGAGCGCTGCGCTGCACGATGCAGTCGTCTGATCTCCCTGTTACAGGGGGGGGGTAAGGAGAGCCGGCGAGGAAAAGTTCCGCGTACGTAGCGGGCGTGGGAAAAAAGAGTCTATATAACAGGCTGCATCGATTGGCCCAGTTTTTCTTTCACCAAGGAGCTTTCCTCCCGCTGCGCTGTCGCCTCTCCCCACCGCTGCTGCTACAACCCCTTTGTTCCACAATCTATTCTATGGTATCTCCTTCAACCGGCATTTGGTATGCTCATCCGTCTCGCATTCCGTGATAGGCCCACCCGCTCACATATGAAACAGCACACATCAGATCAACAACATTCTCTTCGGACCACTTGCATTCCTCCTCGTCGACACCGACAGGCCCCCTTAGTGCTCCCTGCGCCCTTCACACCGACTTCATCGTTGCCCTCCGCTCAACTCATGGGATAAATAGCCTCTGTACTCTCGCTATTCGGTCGCTTGCTTCCCAGACATCCGCTTAGAAAGAAAGAAAAAACACGAAAACAACGCACACCCCTTGCCGACCGCACACCTATCCTCTCGACACTTCTTCGCCGACCAATACCATAATACCTGCCGCCATGATGCACGCACTGAAGCCATCCTCCCTCTTCCGTCCCTCTAGTCGCCCTTCGTCCCCTGCCCCTCTCGCCGCGCGTACCGATGCGGCTGTCTCAGTTGACAGGGCCCCTCGCAACAGTCACAAGCTCTCCCTCACAAGCTTCAGACGCCCATCCCCTGCGCCGGCGCGGGCGCCCGCCGCTGCCATCGTGCAGGATGGTTCTTATCTTGAGGTCCTCAGCTTCAGGCTGAACGAGGCTGTCGCAAAGGTGCTTGCACAACCCACGGGGCCAGCTGCTGCCAATGAGCAGGTAAACGGCAAGCGACCGATTCCGCCTGGCCGCGGACGTGCGTTGGGCGCCCTCATCTCAACGTGCGTGCTCACCAAACACTTCTCTTACCGCACGTGTCACTCACATTCAGCTGCAGCGAGTTGAATGCTGCACGCGACGTTCACCTCCGCAAGGCTGTCCTCCGCGCGCTGCATCGGCCTCTATCTACTCTCCTCTCCACCGTCTCTGCACAGCTTTTAGTACTTCTGTCCTCCCCCGCTTTCCTCAGCCCCGCTGTACCGACGCCTCAGGCACCACATCCAAACCCGACTCAGATGCACGCCTTGGGCTATGCCACCCTTGCTGGCGAGCTGCTGGACACGTTCGATGACCTGCGCCTGGGGATTGATACCGACTCCAGAGCTGATGGGTTGAAGCCAATCAGGGATGGTCTAAACGCCTTAATCAACCGAGTCATCAATCCTCTCGCTGCGGGAATAGTGGATGATTTGATGCGTCTCATAGCTGCACTGGAGATTGCACCAGCCCTCAACGGTCCGCCAAGCAATTCGGCATCCAAGGTGTCATTGACGTCAAAAGCGGGTACTTCACAGCATCCATCTATTGCTGCACTGCAGACCGTCATGCCTGTTTATGCGAGCGCGCTATCCCTCTACTTTGCTACATCTGCGTCACAGGCGACTCTCGCGACTCATCTCATAGCCCTGGTGTGGAGTGGACTCGTGGCGCTCTCTAACCGCTTCCCATTGCCGCCTACGCCACCTTCCTCTCCTGCCCCCCTCCCTGCGGTTACCAAGAAAGGCCGTGGCACCACCCCTCCTACTACTCCTCCATCCTCGAGGTTCATGCTTAAGCTTCCCCCATCGCGTCCTCCCTCCCCACACGCCGAGCGTGCGCCCCCGTCTGTGATCACGGACACCCGTATGTTCTACGACCTCCTGCGCACGCTCCCTCGTCCAGGTGCTGAGAAGGAACGCTTGCGGTTCGCGAGGGAGGCAGTGGATGACGCATTCACCCAGCTCAAATCGCTCATCTCACTTCTCGAGCTGGTGCACACGTGTGGGCCTGATGTGGATCCTAAGGACTTGGAGGAGGTCACGGCGGATATATCTACCTTGATCGCCCTGCCCGTTCTGTTCAATGCGTACGTGTTCCCCTCCCATGGGTCAAGCGCACGCACCGTGGCATCTATGCTCGGGCTTTCGGAGGAACGGTACAAGGCAGAGTGTCTCGCCAAGCCTGCCAGGGCGGAAGAATATACCATCTCGGTGGGTAAGCGGCTGCTTGACATACTCGGCCAGGAGACCGGTGTCCCTCTTAGCCCTGCGGCGGGTGCTGTCGTGAACTGGCTCACGATGGAGGTCGAGTCCGCTGAAGCTGACGCCGAGGATGATGCCGTCGTGTGAACCAAGTCGGACAACATACATACAACGGTTGCTTTTTCACTGGATATTCTTGTCGATGCTGGTATATCTTGGAATTCGTTTGTGCATAAACCTACTTATTCTATTTACTTTCTTTCCGTTTTGGCGTCTCGATGCTACCGGATTTCGTCGTCACTATTGTATCATTTACTTTATTCCGTTGGTCTTGAATGGATTGTTCAGTCGGCGTACTTGAGTCGTGGACCTAAATATACGACTTGGCTTCTTTCTGCTCGAACGCTGGCAGACTGGATCCGATGTTCCGTGTCGAGCTTTTTAGAGTTTACCGGTGCTCACGAGACAGAATCTGAATGCGGTTCCTCGCTGTTCCTCGTCGTGCCTATCATCTTTGTTGATTCACCAATAGCGAACGGAACCTTCACCGCCATGAATAGTTCTATCGTGGCATGAGCGGTGTCTTGCGGGCAATGGACAACATGGCGGGATCAGGCAGGATCAGGCCCACGATAGCCCCATGATGTCGATTCGACTCGACGTTGTCCTTCCTTCTGTTGGATTTGCCTCATTTAATCCCTTCATCATGCCAGTATGTCCGGTGCTCATTGAAAGTTTCGGCGATGGCTATCTCACACACCTTGAGCTTACATCCGGACCTCCTGCTCTTGTTCCCCGTTTTCCATGGATCATCCGATCTTCTACTTCCGAGCTGTTCGGCTAGACCTCTTCCACCGGCATCGGACGCCTGTGAGGCTTGAGCCTCAAATGAGTTGCAAATTGCTCAGGCTCTTCCGTTGTGTGCTACAGCCGGCGAGGTGAGCGGGCGTTCTTCGGGAGCGTTGTGATCCAAGAATACGAGATGACGGCTCGAATAGGCACGGCGTTTGCAAAGTTTATTGTCGAAGCTCCGGGCATGCGTATGATTCTGCAGACGACGCTTTCAGCTGCACTCGTTCGGTGTGCCAGCATCGTCATACGCCACGCAGACACACGGGGTCACACCACCTGAGCACCATCCACGATGAAGGTTCTCAGCACCAAGTGCCACATGTATCGCACCGCGTGTATTAACATCGCCGCCCATAGGCCAACAGCAAGCGCGAGCTTGTCAGGAGACTTCATCACACCTAGGCCTCGATAGCTGGCTCGGACGCATTGGCTGGTGTTCTGCGAGCGGCTGGGGTGGATGTAAACTCTACCCAATCTTGTGCAAGATGGGCGAGTTGCTGAGGGTGTTCCCCATGTATGAATCGCGGTTCTCGACGTATTGGTAGGCGGGTAAAGTTGGACGGAGCTATATAAGAACGTTTCGTCCTTGGGCGGATCCGACGGCCATCCTTGTCATCTCCACTCACTGTCTGGACCGTGACGCTCGCCATGCATCTGTCCATTGTCATCCCGCTTTTGCTGTTCTTGCTGTCCAACTCCTTGACACTCGTGTCTGGACTAGGCTCTCAATGCACAGGTCCACTCGGAGAGGGCACTGCTGGTGCAGGCGACCCATACTGGCTTCAAAATATTGCGCATCAGGGCACTTCCGCGTTCGGTCCTGCAGGGTATACCGTATTTCGCAACGTGAAAGATTTTGGCGCGAAAGGTGACGGCGTTACAGACGACACGGCCGCCATCAAGTATGACGTTGTCATTCTCCTCCATATGACAGATGCATGCTCATGAATTTACTTGAATTTGATAGCTCCGCAATTAGCTCTGGCGGACGTTGCGGACAGGGATGCGATTCTTCGAGGTATGCTTGACGGCGATTCAATTCTTTAGGGATTATGTTGATCAGCGTCGACAGTACAACGCCTGCCTTGGTCTACTTTCCCCAAGGGTTGGTCTTTCCATTCCGGCGAGTAAGGTCAATCGCTGATCAGATCGTGCAGGACATACCTGGTGTCGGCTCCGCTTATCGCCTACTACTATACAGCTATAGTCGGGGATGCCAGACGTCCCCCGACTCTGCTCGCTAGCGCAGGCTTCACTGGAATAGCAGTCATCGGTGGATAGCATTTCCCGGACACCTTGCCACAAGAACTGATCATTCCTCAAAGATGCCGATCCTTACATACCCGGGGGTAATGGTGCCCAGTGGTATATCAACCAGAACAATTTGTATGGTTGTCTTTTTTTCGTCGTTGAATGCATAGCTCACTCGCTGTCATCGTACGCTCAGCTATCGGTCAGTGAGGAATTTCGTCATTGATGTCACGAACATGCCAGCTTCCGCTTCTGCTACCGGTATTCACTGGCAAGTCTCCCAAGTGACATCGTTGTACAACATCGTTTTCCACATGTCTACTGCAAGCGGGAATGCGCACCAAGGTGAGCACGTTTTTGTTTCTCTAGACCAAAATTTAAGAAGAACATACCCTACAAGGTATCTGGATGGAGAACGGAAGGTACGTGTCTTCTTCTGCCACCTGTCGACCGATTTTTCATTCTTCTACAATCGACTTTTCCAGCGGTGGCTTCATAGGAGGTATGTCATCTGCGGGGATTCTGTACACTTATAGCTGACCCTCGTGTGATTTTTTGTGTGCTGCCCGTAAGATCTCATGTTTAATGGAGGTATAACTTGTTTGAGAGATGCTCTCGTATTGTTTGACTGACGCTATGCAAGGCCAATTCGGTATCTGGGCTGGAAATCAACAGTATGTGAACTGTGTTCTTCGGGACTGAATCATCGATTGACATCCCCAAAGGTTCACTGTGCGCAACATCACGGTCAATAACGCTAACACAGGTGACGGGTTGAAATTCATCAACTCATTCGGTGTTAACCAACACAGCATTTTAATTTATCAGCGTTCTTCGGAGTATGGAACTGGGGTAAGGCAGTGTGAAATGCCGCTGGTTGAATGCACTACCTCAATGCGCTCTTTAGGGTGGACATTCCAGGGCGTCACGATCAACAACTGCCAGGTGAGCAGAACCTATAATCAAGCTGACTGGCATGCTAACGCGAAGTTGAAGATTGGATTCGATCTATCAATAGGGTCAACGAGCGGATCCCCTCAGGTAAGCCCCTTCCGATAGTATTCATTTATTCTTATTTTTACCAGACATGTATAATCGCTGTAGGGGATCGAAGCTGAAGCGATCATCGATGCCGTAGTCACTAACACGCCCGTGTTTGTGCAAACCTCTCTGCCCAGCAATGGACAGCTTTTGGGGTCGCTGGTCTTGAACAACATCAAGCTCAACAATGTCCCCACTGCTGTTGGTGTAGCAGGCGGCGCGGTCGTGCTTGCAGGAGGGACCACTACTATCAACTCTTGGGCACAGGGCAATATCTATACCGGCACGAATCCGACGGGAAGATTTGTACAGGCATCAATTCCATCGATTCCGAAAGCCTCTTCTTTGTTGGATAGCACTGGCAGGATCGTCGGCAAGGGTCGCCCTACATATGCCGACTATTCCCCCTCACAGTTTGTCAGCGTTAAGTCTCAGGGTGCAAAGGGCGACGGCAATACCGACGACACAGCTGCATTGCAGGCTGTTTTCGATAAGGTTTGCTCTCTTTCTCTCTCTGAATTTCTAGCTATTCATCTCGTTGCAACCAGTTCGCTGGATGCAAAATTATCTACTTCGATGCTGGAACATATCTTGTTACTTCCACGCTCAAGATTCCTGCTGGCGTCCAAATCGTGGGCGAGGCATGGTCAAATATAATGGGGTCTGGCAGCGCCTTCACAAATCAGAACATTCCTCAGGTGGTTGTCCAAGTAGGTGCTGCAAACTCGGTGGGCGTGGCGGAGATTTCAGATATCCTGTTTACCACTAGAGCCCCTGGTAAATATTTCCAAGTTCATATACGTTTATAGAAGCGCTGACTTGTCTGGAAGCAAATGGTGCTATTGTCGTTGAGTGGAACGTGCACGATCCATCTGGACAACCCGCTGCCGCTGGCATGTGGGACTCGTTGATCAGGTCTGTGTATTGATTTGTCTGCGGAGACGGGATGCTGATGTTGACTCGCCTTTGCATCAAGACTCGGTGGCGGTGAGTTTGGTCACGGCGCTCCAGTCTTAAATCTAATACGTCGTGCATAGCCGCCGGCACCAACATGCAGACTGCACAATGTGCTGCCACGTTGCAGGATACTGGTGACAATTGTTTTGCTGCCTTCATGGCATTGCACTTGACCTCCGGATCCAGCGCATACCTTGAGGTATGACGAGAGTTTTGCATTATTGTTCAATTGACAAACTTTTGCGAAGGGCACATGGGTTTGGTTGGCTGATCATGATGTAGACGGCGGTGGAACGCAGATCACTGCATATAGTGGACGAGGGATATTCTCGCAGTCTCAGGGGCCTGTTTGGATGATTGGGACATGTAAGTCTCATATCACACTTGGGATGGATCGTAACTGACTTCACATTTCAGCCTGTACGTACGTTTTAAGCTGGCGTAGAATTATCTCTCATGAATGACGCCGTGCAGCCGAACATCATACCCTTTATCAGTATGGTTTAGCTGATGCCGAAAATCATTACATGGGCTTGATCCAGACCGAGACGGTAAGTATGGAATTTTTCCTTTTCGAATGTTTGTTCAGCATTTCTTCACAGCCATACTACCAACCAAATCCAGTCCCTCCCGCACCGTTCACTTCCAACAGTGCATATGATGACCCCGTATTCAATGGAGAGGCCGCTGCATGGGGACTTCATGTTCAAAACTCGAATGATATTCTAGTCTTTGGTTCGTCTTTATATCATTACGGTCATGGAAGGATTCACTGAAATGATTCTCAACGTGCGTAGGTGCCGGACATTACAGCTTCTTCCAGGTACGCAGTGACTGTACCAAAGTGACCCGACCAACTAATTCGGAGAATATTTAGAACTATGCCACCACGTGCAGCAGTACTTTCAACTGCCAGCAGCAAATCGTCGACGTCGACTCGAGCTCGACAGTCAGCATTTACAGCTTGAACACAGTGGGGACTGCCTTCCAAGTCAGTGTCAACGAGAATGGCATCATCAACGAGGCCGACAACGCGAACGGCTTTTCGGAGACCGTTACTTCTTGGACGCGCTCATAGTGTCATTTCTGTATCGATACCCGTTATTATTTCTCCTGGGGGTTCCAATTCTTTTCAACACCACTGCAACTCACTGTTGATGATACCCGTGATATGTCTTTGAGGCGGTATCTCACATGATGAATACAATTGATCTGGATGTTCTGTCCATCATCAAACGAATATGCCATGCTACCAAGGAATACATATTTTGTGGCCATGTACATGAATATATCACTCCGGGCACCACCTGGGAAACCGCCCGTGACAGACCTGTCGGTGAGAAACGGGAAGAGAGTGACACGGGAACAGCCGCAGTGTGATCAAGGCGCTACGATACAGATCGTGGTCATGCAAAAGCCCAACACAGCGCCGCAAAATATTAATCTGAATCGTAGTCCCAAGGATGCAGGTATGAAATTCTAAAAGTATTGTCATAACCGGGTGGCACGATTGTTTGTGTGCTTTTACTACCTCAGTCATCATTCCCTAGCATCCTCGGGCGGCACGGTGTACCCTCGACGACCGTGAATTTCGCATGATACCGGCCACAGACCTAGAGAGAGCGCGCTGGAGCGCCAACGCTATGAGGACGGCTGCCTGGAGACGCCGCTTATGGCTCAAACTTTCTTTTATTGCGAAGCCGGGGTTGCAATAGGATCAATCATTTGACCCTGAGGCCGGACCACTTCTTGATGTCAGAAGATATCAACGCCCTTAGTGATGACGTTCAATCCCGCCATGCACAGTGAGCGCAATGTGGCATTGCGCTCACCGTATTGACGCTTTGGCCGTCAATATGACAGCTGTATTAAAGGCCATGCAGTGGACTCAAGATTTCCAACAGTCTGCCTTCGTTCCACATCTAAACACTCTATTGAAGTATCAAAACTGTGCAGTTTCATAGCTTCTCATCCAACAATCAACCATGACAAGGCACCCAACTCTTGAGAAAGATAAGATCTCGGCAAGTGACCTGAGTATGTTCTGTCTCATTGTATTTCGGGGTGTACACAATTCATCTTGTTTTCCAGATGCCATAACCTCTATTTTCGAAACCTTTTTGCGAGACATGGATTACAAGCCGCATGCGATACAGGACACCAACGTGCAACTTGAAGAAGCCATGTACAACGAAATGCGTGACCTTGGCATCTGTTGCGATCAGCTAGAAAGAACGCTTCATTGGGCCGCTAGCTATGCTGAGGTAATATCTTGTTGTCGTTCGATCGTTACTCGAGGGGAGTGCTGACGTCTACATTTGGTCTGTAGATTATTTATCGAGACTGCAACCTCGCCGAAAAAATAATCATAGCGAAGTTCACCTGGTACGGAAGCATCTAGCGACAATTATTGGACAGCGTCTTGATAAGAAGGTTCACAGGTATCTGATTTACATCGACGACATGGTCTTCAAGGATCACACCCCCGTCGTGGCCTTCCAAGAGCGCTTTTTGCGCCGTCAGCCGCAGCTGGATCCCGTGCTCGATGCAGCTGCCGAAGTTTTCATGAGAATTTACCAGTACTATGATGCATACGCAGCTAACTGCATCATCGCCAGCGCACTTCAATTCTTCACCTTCTTCTCAGTCGAAAAGAAGATTCAGGAGCTTCCCTTGGTCCGTGAAGCCTATCGCTTCCCGTGGTTTTTGCGCGAACGTACTGGCGTAGCAGAGGGATTTGCATTCTTAATGTTTCCCAAGAGACTTGGTGTTGATATCATGGAATATATACAAGTTATGCCGGACATGGTGTTATGGATAGATCTGGCGAATGATCTACTGTCGTATGTATACCTTCCCAAAATTTCCGTCTGTCATTCACTTAATCAGTGTTACTCTTCTATACAGATTTTACAAGGAGGAGCACGCAGGAGAATCAGCCAACTACATCCATACACGCGCCCTTGTCGAAGAGAAGGCCCCGATACAAGTACTCGCTGAAATAGCGAATGACCTGCATTCCTCGACATCTTCCATACTCGCAACTATCGCTCCATGCCCTAAAGCGATCCGGGCCTGGAGATTCTGTCAATACGGCTACGTGTAAGCATGCTCTTGATTGTTGTTAGAAACATTGGCCTTAATGCCCCTCACAGTCATTGGCATCTATCTCAAGACCGATACAAGTTAAAAGATCTAGGTTTAAAAAATTGAGCGATAGGAGCGCCACCAAACAAAATGTAGAATCGGAGGGATAACGCACTGTAGATCTGAAACTATCCTGTATCAGATAGACGCTATCCTTGCGTTGCCAAAGATGTTGAAGCAATGCAGACAAACAATGAGATTACCAAGAGTGACATGCCTTGCGTATGCCGGGTAGTAGACCCTGATGCTTTCGCAACTGATAAAATGATGGAGTGACACACGAGCGGTATATGATATGTCCCGGAGACGAATGGATTCCGGGCCTGATATCTGGGCCATGAAGTGAAATGTCCTGGAAACCGTGCGTGTTCACTGATTGGTGCTAATCGGTTGTTTTGTTGTATGTCCTCGACTTTTTCAACTTCCGCCTTCAACTGGTCTACCTCGTCTCGTCTTCTGTAAGCTGTAAGCCAGCTCTTCTATCCCATCGCAAGCAACGGGATACTCCGATTCGGCACAGGTACGACCAACGCCGACATGGACCAGAATGAGAAGATCCGTATATTTCTAGTACATTGTTTCTCCAAAGTTGTCCTGTTAGATATGTTATCCATAACAACCTCAAACCTACAGCTTCGGATCGCCATCCAGTTCCAGAGAGCCCTGAACTTGCAGATCGTGTATACTCTCACATCCAACGCCTCTTAGAATCTTCACTGGGCCTTCCTTCTTGACTGCCTCGAGCTCAGCATCCTCTTTGACGAGTAGCATCCCTGCATATCCTAGGGAGTTGACGCTGAGCTTCTCTCCAGATTCTTGCAATACATATGCCTCCTGTCGACGAGGTATGAGGTACATGTGTTCGAGGGTGAGAATGACATTGTACGAAGGCGTGCCGGGTGGGTATGATTCGTCGTGTCTGACGGTCGAGATGACGAGGTCGAGCAATTCGAGGAAGGCCGAAGCCAGGATGGGTTCCAGATCAGCAGGGGTAGAGGAACGGCGGATCGAGAGACGTCGGATGTGATGTGCGAATGGAAGCACCGAAAGAGAGAATGGTTTCTCTGTATCAAAGACGATCAGTCTATGACAAGCGTCGGGAGGAACAGAGACGGATAATTACCGTCTTTCTCTATTTTTGCCTCTCTCGCGAGTTCCTCGATCGGGGGACCATCTTCATCCTCGAGGGGCAAGAATTGGATGTGCTTGTGCGGCTGACTGGCACCGCTATTATCGCCGCCTTGTGAGTGACAGGTGAGGAATGCGAGTGCAGAAGTCTTGATGAGCACGCTCACAGTTATAGAAGGCGAAAAATGGTGTCTTTGCTTTGCGAGCCGCAAGAAGGATAGAATATGTTTGCACAAGATCCGACGGCATTAGCGGAGATGCCTGACTTTGATACTCTGCGCGAAAGGCGATCCCATGTCACAAATTGCATGATGAGATGAGTGCTTCAACCGCCTACTTTTGGTCACAAGCAAGAAATGGTTAGGTACAACAGAGAACTTGTTCAGCTGAATTGATAACGGGGATAACATGACATTTTAGATTGTGCGTAGATGAGGATCTTTTTTGAACTGACCAGCACGACATACTCAGTTCCTTCTTCCTCATCTGTCAGTTCTCCAACATATAGATTTGGGACATAAGGTGGTTCAAATGGGTCTGCTCTACGTTGTTCTAGGGGCGCCTCTGGGGCTTGTGATGTGCTGAAGTGGGGAGTGGGGAGATGTGGCTTCTGCTGAAGAGCCGGGCATAGTCTGATTTCGAACTATTGACATGAAGGGTTAGAATTGCCTCGTACAGGGATTGCACCCATCAGTCGAGAATTGGTTATGACCGGAGAGCTGGACGCACATACCTGAATGCCCGAGTCATCATGCGTGTGTATTTCTGAAGGAAAGAAGAACAGATCCCCGGCTTCCTTTGCTTTCTCAAAGCTAGCAGGGATGGCAGCGATAATCTGCGAATGAGTAGACATGGCCCCGTTCAAGTGAGAGGCGGGAGATCTAAACGCAGAGATAGACGCTGAGCGATGGATATGGGTACTGCAAAACCTCGACAGCTTGGAACGATGCAAGCTGAGGATTGCGATCTGAGGGGAGATCGGCGTTCGACGAGCGACAGTGATCCAGATCGGGTAGGAGACCTTCCTAATATGGGAACAGCCGGCTTTTGGCGATGACCATGAGGGTCACCACATGTGCATGCTTTGTGCAGCTCTATGCACCCTCGCACTTGATAATAACGGCGTATATCCGCGTCCCCTTTCTGTGCTTTCCAGTGAGTGGCCACTTACGAATAATTTCCCTCTATCTTGAGCCCGACTGCCTTCTGACTCAAGAAATCACTGAAGACTGGAAGTCTGGCATAGGAATCCGAGACATGAGTATCAGCAGAGCGCTCGCGTGTCCTAATACTTGGACTCAGAAGAATCTGCTTTGTCTTGAAATGAGTTACGTGGAGCACAACTGACTCTATAGTAATGGTAGCTTTCCTGTCTGCCCACTTCCTTTCCCTGTGAGCTGGCACCTGTTCAGTACCTGTTCCCAGCTGTCCCCCCTTTCAGCTCGCATACCGATTGGCGCTGCTTCTATCGATACGCCGCCACCAGTCTTCGCGTCAGATGATAGAAATTCCACACTCATCGCCACCATCGCCTCTGCAATTCCTTCCTTCTCTGTCGTCTCCCAGGTAACAACTTTCTGTATATGCAAATTCTACTATGTAAATGCCTGCGGATTTCTCAGAGATTGAATGACTCTCTTTCTGTTTGAGTACTACGAAAAGGTTATCTGAGGCTGATTTCGCTTGTTTGTCCTGCTGATTCAATACACAACATGCAGCTCCATGCAGACGCTTTGTGCTCACATTTGAACGACAGGTCGGGGGCGTTGCAATGAGCTCGCGTCTCATGTCCAACGTACCTGCTGCGCTCGACTACGAACGGTAGCGTCCACGAGTATGCCTGAAATCCTCTCCAATATTGTGTGGCTTCGCTGCGCTTGGCTCTACGGTTTGTCAAGCTCATCTGGATGCTAGATCGCAGCATGATTTCAGGCCCGCTATACCCTGGTATCGTGAGGATGTTGCGCTGGTTGTCTCCTCCTCATACACTGCATCGCCAACAGGTGTCATACAGGAGCTTCTTTCCGCAGGACCTCCTCTGTATCCATGGCGCTTCACCTGCGCTGCTGCGAGTTGCGTTAGACAACACCCTTCGCGCAAGTGCACGAAACACGACATCCAAGCTTCGACGACTGTCCGGCAGTATATAAGGGCCACGTCTGCTCTGCTGTTCTACATTAATACGACAACCAGTTTCTTTCTCCTTTGCATTCTTTCAATTTCTCTTCGACTTCAGCCCATCTTTGTTTGACCGCCTACTTCCAATTACACTTCTGAACACCGACCATTCTTCCAACCTCACCACTTAATCCTTTCAACATGATCGCTTTGACGCGCTTTGTTGCTCTCTCCATTGCTCTCTCTGCTATCGCTATCAACGCCGCCCCCATTCGCCGCCAGAACAGTGGCCAAGGTGTGTTTCACTCTTGCAGCACCCTTCGCGACGCTTATACTTGGTTCTTTTTTTAGGCACTCCTTTCACCCCTGGAACTGGGTCTTGTGGAATCAGCAGCGCTGATACCGACTTCGTCGTCGGTGTGCCCGCAGCTACTTTCAGCGCCTTCCCGTGAGCACGCCGTAGATTTTTTTGTGTTGATACATATACTTATTCGAACCCTTCAACAGTGGTGCTACTACTGACCCCAAATCGTACGTCGGCCTCTGAGCGCGACCACGAGCCTCCACACTTATGCACATCCCATTTAGCAACCCGATTTGTGGCCAGCCGCTTCAGGCCACCGGTGAGTAGCCATTGGTCGTTCGACGCATCGACACCTTGCTTACGCGCGCCACAGCCAATGGAAAGACCGTAACTGTCAAAGTTACTAACATATGCACGTCCTGTGGACCCGACGACATTCAGCTCTCAAGTCCTGCCTTCAAGGACCTGGTTCCTGACAACCAATCTCCTTCCTCGCTTTCCATCACCTGGACCATCCCTAGCGCCTCCAGTGCGAATGCCAACACAGGTTTGTCTATCCCGGTTTCTTCAGCCTTCGACAGCTACTCATTCAATGTTTATCCAGCAGCTGCTCAATCCGGTGCTCAAACTACGAGCCAACAGACCTCTGGTCAACAGTCTACCCAGGCCGCGGCTCAGCCCGCTGGGCAGTCGGCTGCTTCCAAGAACCCAAGGGCTGCCCCTCCCGTTGTGCCGGCTCCTGCTCCTCAGGTTCCGAAAAACCCTGCTCCCCCGCGTCAATCCCCATCGCCGGTTCCCGCTCCCGCTCCTCAGAACCCTGCTCCCAAGAACCCGAGGGCTGCCCCTCCTGCTGTGCCGGCTCCTGCTCCTCAGGTTCCGCAAAAGCCTGCTCCCCCGCGTCAGTCCCCGTCACCGGTTCCGGCTCCGGCTCCTCAAAATCCTGCCCCCAAGAACCCGCGAGCGGTCAAAGGTAAACCTGGTATGTTTTCGAGTGCTTTAAGTGGCTTTTGAATGTATACTTATTTCGACCACGACTCCAGCTCCGCCTCGTCCTTCGCCTACGCCTTCGCCCGTGCCCGCGCCCCAGCCTCAAGATGCTCAGCCCCAGGCTGCTCAACCCCAGAACGCGCAGCCCCAAGCTTCCCAGCCACAAAACGCTCAACCCCAGGCTGCCCAGCAGCAGGCAAATGGCCCCCGAGCCATTAAGCAAGCAGGTAAGCTCTCCCAACCTCCTCCCGGCGCATCAGCTTCTGACGCATACACATAGCTGCCCCGAAGCCACAGGCACCGAAGCCTTCCCCGTCCCCTTCCCCCATCCCTCCCCCTCCTGCCCCCAAGAACCCCGCGCGATCAGGAACCCGGCTGGTATGTCCTCGTCCAATCATACGCATAAATCTACAGCAATATTGATACATCCTCCTCAGATGTCTCCCCTCCCCCTCCCCCCAAGCCCACTGTCCCTGCGGCGCCTCCCCCTGACGATCGCCAGGGCGCTCCGGCTCCACAGAACTAACGCACTTCAATGTGCGCCGGATGGTCCGGGCGAGGATTGGTCCCCCCCCAACAATCTTTACGAATGGATCATGTCGGTCATGTGTAGTGTAATCCTTTACTAGTAGTCGTCTATACGCTCTTTTGTCCCCTGCTCTCCGAATTACAACCTAATTGTCGAACCATCTTGTTACGCTGGACGCAAGGGATCCTCGTTGTCTTGTTCGCCGTATCAGGCTGATCTATAATTAGGTCTCGAACCGGAGCGTCGACCAGCCTCGCTCTTTCGGGATCCGGACAAAGCCATTCCAGACTGGCATTGTGATGTACTGCTGTACTATAAGGGCGAACTATATACACGGACCCCTCTGGAACTACAGGCGGTTACTATGTCCCGAGATAGTGGTAAAGGTAGCGAGAGTCCAGAAAAGAAAAGGATGAGATGGGCTTGTGGAAGGGGCCTAGTCCGAATTTCATTGTTATGGACGACAACGTGAAGAAATCAGCGTTTCAGTCGTTGTGACGGAAGGCAACGCTACTACCTGCAGCGTGGATTCACTACCAGTACAGAACAATAGTCATGTCTCGTTTGGAGACACGACAAAGAGCAAGAAAACACGACGGGCCTCGATACCGATGGAGCAAGAAATCTGACGAAAAAAACGACGAACGAAACCGGGTGAAAGAAAGAAATGAAGAAAGAATGCAAGAAGAGGGACGGGGACGCAGTCCGAGCCCTTACAACACCTCCCCTTCCGTTCCTGCGGGTCAAAGGAGGGTATCCGGGTCAAGCTCCTCCGCGCCTGCCCCTATTGTCCTTTGCTTCCTGCATCTGTTCCCCTAAGGCTATAGCGCGGCCCCAACACATGGCCGCCACCAGAGACCATAGCGCACCATTCGTCCCCTACACAGCCACCACATCCCATCAGTGATGCGGTACGCGAGCAAGAAACGAGGAGACTCACTTGATACCACAGAACGGCGAAGAAGGCCTGGAATATCATCCCTACAACTCTCAACATGAAACTTCGATGTATGCCCGTGCCCTTTAGGAACGGTGCCGGATAGTCCAACGCGACCAACAGGAGCCCAAGGATCATGCTTATAATTGGAACGATGGGTGCTTTGACAATGATGCTGATGAAGAAAGCGTCCTGAGGTGCAGGCCTGAATAAAGGGGTGTGGGGGTAAGACGGCCTGAACAAAAGGCGCGCGGAGAAGAAGCGTACTGGAGACCTCCAGGGGCACGAATTGTACCGTTCACAAAATCCCAGAAAAACTTGCGGTAGATGAGGCCAAAGAATGAGGCCCATACGGTGTCTGAGCATCGCCGGACGGTGAGAAGTGCGCTAGATTGCGGCCTCGGAAGCGCTAAGAGAGGTGGACTCACAGACGCTAGCAGTGAGAGAGACAAAGCGAGCATACTCGTGCCAGATGAGGTTTCCCATTGCTTGACGAAGGTTCGAGTAGGTGTGCTTGATACAAAGAGTGTGTGTTGAAAAGAGCGCTGCTCTGGTCTGCCTGAGGAGACTGAGATGGGAAGTTGGAATAGAGGAGAAGGAGGATGAAGAGCCTGCTTGACCGGACGAAGAGGAGGGAAAGAAAGAAAGTAAAAGGGAGGAGCGCAGCTCAACCGACAGCAGTACAATGGAGGAGCGAAGGAAGAAGGGGAGAGAGCGCAAGGCTCGTGGGCGGAGGTGTATGAGGAATGATGAATTCTGCCACCGCCATGCTTCAGCCACCGATCATCTCCCGTCCGGCGTCCTGCCGTCGTCAGGGCAAGTCTCCGGGCTAGCCGATTTCCTCATTTATCACACGTCCAACTCCTTCACAGCGCGACTTATCTCGCGTCGCAACCGACACCTCGCTGGTCACTGCGCACACAAACAATGACTGCTACCAGAAATGCAATTACGGCGCGAAGTATAACACAACAACGGTATCGCAAACGAGGGAAGAGCTGGGAGGAGCAAAAGACTTCGCGTAACACAACCAAAAAATAAATCAACGCCATCCCGATCCAGGCACCGATGCTACCTCGCACCGGGCAGGCGCAACGTGGGAGGACGTGGGGGACGCAATGGGATGTTTGACCACTTGTTTGATGCATCAAACAAAACATCAGCCAATATGAACGGAGACCGTCAATCAAAACGCGCGCGGAGCTTGCCTTATTGCTCCGGACCTGCAGGTCATCGCCCTCGCCATCAAGCTGTCCGCCGTAGTACGAGTCCCGCAGGTGACCGGTTCGAGGCGTCTGCGGCATGTCCAAATGCGCGTAGGAACGCACTGACGTGCTCCGAGAGAGGTAGCCTGTACTGGCATCGAACACGGGCTTCTCGGGGTCAGCGAACGGATTCTCGCTTGGCGGACCCTTGATGCCAGCAAAGCCCGCTTCCAAATAGTCGGGATCCTGGATGGGAAGTGTCGGCGTCGTGGGAGACTGGAGCGGCATCCGGCTTCTTTTCCGTTGAATGTGTTTGCGGCGAAAGAACAGGAAGACGAACAGGAGAACAAGCAGGACGCCAATCAAGATGGCAACAATCGCAGCAATGAGCCCAGTGGAGAGGCCAGAGCCTGGCATTGCGTTTGGCGGACCGGGAGGATTACCCGATGACCTGTTGGGCGAGCATTGAAAAAAACGGCAGGCGTTAGATATGCTCATGACCGTGCAGAAAATAGCGACTGACGGCGTGCCGTTTGAAGGGCTCTTGCCATTCTGATTACTGTTATTGTTACTACCAAGGCTGCCACCGCTCGTGGTATATACATCAATGGAATCAATATCCATGAACTTGCCAGTATTCTGCTGACCAGCCTGGTCAGGATTGGCCGTCAAGACAAAGTTGTGGTCACCAGATCCAAGGTTGTTCGCAAAGTACTGATGAAAATTGAGAATCAGCGTTCATGGTAGAGATGTAGAAACAACTGACCAATAATGTCTGAATGTAAGGTGCACAAATCACGTTCAGCGACAATACGGCCTATCATCGATAACTAAACACTGTACCTGGTAGTGCAGGGTGCGCGCTATGCCATCGGCCCCGCCGTTGAGCGAGCGACTCTTGCCATCCACAGAAATAGTGTAGTTGGCGTGATCAGAGGATACGGTACCGTAGACAGCGACTGCATCTCCACTGAACTTGAATAGAGCCTGAGCGCCGCCAGTCTGTGTATAACTGACGAAGCGATCAAAAGGTTCAGTTTGGTATTGGCAAACAGAGGCTGAGCGTTTGCGCACTGGAGCGTGTTGTTCATGTTCGAAGTGGACGGACTGCTGGACCAGTCGGACGAGGATGGGGTATAAGTGATCTCAGGGCTTGAATCATCTGTCGTGGATTTCGACATCTTCGCGCTAGCAGAGAGTTGGCTTGGTGAACTGAGCACGCGAACGCAACCCACATACCCAGTCGACCCTATCTGGGTCTCGAATACGAACGAATCGAGGTCTATCGAGGACCCAGAGCCCGTATTGGTCAATGTCACGGTGTGCAACCCCATTGGCAGTCCGGACTTTCCGCCCAACAACTGCTGGAAGGCAGGCGTCTCAGACTTCGCGGATCCCTGGATCGATTGGCCATCCACAGCGAAATTGTATTGGCCGTAGTCCGGTCTCTTCGCGCCATACAGCCAGATGCCGGTGCCTGTATGGGAGACCAAATAGTATCTTGCTCGCACGCTTCACGGTGGTAGCACTCACCCTCAAATGAGATGGTCGCGTATGCACCTTGCGAAGAAGTCTTGTGCCACGACTGCGCAGAATATGACTATGATGGCGATGACGATGACGAGAAGTGGGATGGAATGAAGATGAAAAGGAATATATTCGGTCTTGAGATCCTCTCATAATGATCGCACTCACCTGAGAAGCGAAGTCTCCATCAGGGCTGTCATTCCACGCACCTGGCGGTCCCCACGTAATCAAAGGAGAGCTGTCCTCAGCTGCGGTCAAGTTGGCTGGCATGAGAAAAAAGAGAAGACATTGACAGACAGTCACGTCGCACGCACCGGTGACGTTGAAAGAGGCCATCAAGGCGATTAGATATTATGAACGAATATAGATAAATAAGAGTGCTGGAATCGACAGCACTGAGAAATGGTAGGGCAAGAGTGCTTGCCGGCAGGACACCCAAGTGAATCGTGAAAGGGACGTAGCGGGTTCGTCAAGGGGAAACCGCCAAAGCGTGCGCGCAGGGCTGATCGCTTTTATGATGGGAACAGTCGCATCTCCGAGTCGCGTCTCCGGCCACCACGTGAAGCATCGGTGCTAAGTGACGCTGGGCACGGGATGCACAGCGCTGGGTGCGCACAGCCTAGCGCGCGTCGGGCGGATAGCTGCAAACAGGTGTTCCATCGATGGGAGACTAGATACTTGAGTACTTCAGACGAGCAACGTTTCGGTTTCACAGACTCGGAGTCGAGTGCCAGGAGCGTGAGGCCTGCCCACCAATTGGGCTCAGATTCGGTTCAATCCAGATAAGATTAACTTACCGGCCGACAATCTCCAATTTACGACAGAGACCCTGGATCCCAAGGATCCCAAGTCTGCCATTGTTTGCAACAGTCAACCTCTCCATGCAAGCTTCAAAACGGCCTCCATCAAAACCCTCCACGTCCCACGAGCTCGTTCCTGTTGGCCCGCGGGACGTTCAGCTATCTAGGCGGGCCAGGCGCGATGACAACGGGCATCTACCCACGACAGCCCGCGCCCTTGTTTTGCGCAATGGCAAATATGGCGCGAGGGGCACAGGGGAGCTCGTCGCGACGAGAAAAATCAGCGGGAGAGAGAAGCTTGATCTTCTAGGTGGTGAGTAGAGGTGCACTCAGCAGCGATGCGAATTGGAGGATTCATTGGCTCGGGACCACGCACGAAGAGGATCTCATGGCAAAGTCAAAACAAGCCATAGCAACGCCATTCAACCTCTCCAAATGTTACAGCATCGCGGATTCACAATACAATGGTTCGTTTCTTTGATTTTTGAAAACTGCACAAGCATGACTGGTCATGTCGCCAATAGTTTATCTGGACGACATATGCGACCTTCGGAATGTCAACTTCTTCTATGCTCACATCGCCGGAGAGATCTTGGCTCATTCTTCGAAAGACAAACCGGCTAGCCCGAACGATCGAAGTGTGGTCGTGACCGCTGTGGGCAGCAGGTAGACTTCCTCTTTTTCGTCTATGCTGTGCAATCACGAATCTCACCATCGAGATCATCAGAATTCACAACTCGTACATGCTTGCCTCTGTATGGAGAATTATCCGCGCCTATTTCGAGATTTTTGAAGAGGATGGGCTGACCACCAACAATGTCCGCAACAAACTCAGGCAGGACGAGGACATGAGGACTCAGTACCTGATACTGTATGACATTGTCAATGTCCTGGTGGATACTGCTCAAGCGAAGTTTTCTCAATTGGCGACTCACACAAGTGACGGATGCATTACACTTAAATTGGGACTTGCATTGACACACTTTGCAGAGCACTTTTCTCAATACTTCAAAACATACGAAGGCGGCGATCCAAACGACCTCATGATGACGTTTGATTGGGACGCTGTCAAAGAATCATACAAGTCTTTCGTTGATTCCATCATTATTGAATTGTGCCTTCCGCAGTCAGCCTTTCCAAAGTACGTTTTGACTGCAATCCTGCAGGAGGCCGTTGAAGAGGTTCCGAGTGAATCGAAGCGCTTTCCGCAAGCACTCTGGGACGCCTTGGGCGATTTCTCCGTATGTCCAATTGCATCATAAAATAATTAATTTGTTGATCTGCATCCTGATGAGTCGTTCCTAATACAGGTTGCAGTTCGACTCCAGGAAATGTTAGAGGGACCTTTGCTCGGACCTGAGGGTGATAATTGGAGGAAACTGCCTCGGTCGATGCCCGAGGAGTTTGAGGTTTGGTGCGACGCGCAACTTCTGTCGGAACGAGCCTCGAAAGAACTCGACGAGGCTTTAGATGTTGTCTTTCCTCTCCAGAAAGCTAAAAATCACGCCGCCGTCACGGATATGTGGAGGCGCGTCAACACGGTAAGTTACTCTGCATTGTTGCATCTTCGCGCATCTTGATATATGCCATACCTTCGGTTTTCAAGACATACGAAGCCCTAATAGGCCAAGATCTGGATACATTATGGCAGCTAGAGGGCGAGATTTATCGTACAGCTCACTGGACAGCAAGGCAGCCAACGGCGGATCTAGTGGTTTACGACCATCCACAGGGCAAGAAACCAAATAAAAAGAACGGACGTCTTGCCATCACGGACGGCAACGATTCAGACTCTATGCCCTCTCTTGAATCCGTCTCTGACTCCTCCGAGGAAGGTTCTGACAGCGATAGCCACCACGACGAAGTGGTTGATGACGACGCCGATGACGACGATTCAGTTGGGTATGATACGGAGGAAGAGGATATGATGCGAGAGTTCTTGAGAGAAGCTATGGACGAGATCTCGTCTTATCCTGGCTTTTTCGATCCAACTCAGACGCTCAATGAGCAGTTGGCGGAGGAACGAAAGGGCAATCCTTTTTTGAAGCTTCTGGGGTCTTTGAGAGGTAGCTTCAAGAAAGGGATTTGGCTCGTCTTATCTTCGATCTGACACATTCCTCACAGGGCGGATGTTTTCATCGAATCCTACCTTGAAGACGACAGACCGTAAAACTCCGAGGACGCCATATACCGGCACCAAACCCGTTTTCACGAGTACAACGCACGCGGGAAATGCTCCTCCAAAGGGATCTACTCCACCGCAAAGTCCCAAGTGTAAGTTCATGCACATCTTCTAATGCTGATGCCTGAGGCCCTGCATTGTAGCACCAGTGCCTGTCAACCGCAATGTGACGGTCGAGGAAGTTGACGATGAAGACGCTGAACCTTCAAAAAAGAAGAAAAAGCACAAGAAGAAAAAGAAGAAGCCAACAACCGCTACACAACCACAATCGACTGCTCCCATCTCACCGGTCATTCCAACAACACCCACTCGGGCGAAACCCTCTGTGCCCAAATCTCCTGCGTCGACGAGTACCGCACAGAGCAATGCATCCTCAGCTACGCTCACAAACGTGTCATCTATCGAGCTCACCCGCCAGCAGACTGCACAGTCCGCTCATTCATATCTTCAGTCCGAGAGCCTGAAGGAGCCCAAAACCAAGGTCAAGTCGCGTGCAAACCATGCAAATCTGGTGCCGATACCAGAGAAGGAGAAAAAGGGCTTGTTCTCGAGGTTCGCAAAAAAGAAAGAAGAGAAAGGCGATGCGGCAGACATACCGAAAGAAAAGGACGAGCAGAGCTTGCAGAAGTGGTTCTCCAGATTGGGTAAGAAAACGAAAGATAATATGCACCAGCTCTTGGGCTCGAAGGGGGACGGCAAGAAGGGATCAGCACCGATGAAGTGGGATACGTTCTTGAAGGTGTGACAATATCTTTAGCTCACATAAACTGTCTTCTATGCCTGCGGTGCTAATCCAACACGATTGTGCTCTTGCAGGTCATGCAAGAGATGGGTTTCACGTACGACCCTAGTACAGCAGGCTCTAGTGTACGCTTTGACCCTCCTGGCGGCGAGAAACGGGTAAGTCATATCGGTCACTTTGATTCCTTTCTGACACACAGTTTGGTTTTGTACAGTCAATATCATTCCACAAACGTGAGAATTTGCTGAACACCACCAAAGAAATTTCCCGAACTGACTTTGTTTTAGCCCACCCGGACCCAACTCTGTATCCGGTCCTGTTGAAGACATTCGGGAAGAAATTGAAGGACTATTATGGGTGGGATGAGAATTACCTCTTGCAGCATGCCGGTAATTGAGGTGATGACTCTTTTATCTGCCTTGCCTTGTGCGACCTAGCGATGTGTCGGTCCCCTTGTTGTCTCCACTTTCAAGAATCTGCTTTCATTTCACGGTTGCATTTGGCTGAAGCTCTTCCTTGACTTTGAATTGGCCATAGGCTCTCGTCGATCCAGGTCCCTAGGTCTATCATAAGACAAAGACGAAGACGTACTTGCTCGCGTCTATTGGATCCCATACTGACCACCCATCTATTTGTGTTGCTCTCAATAACTGCACTGGTCTGAACCTCCGGATTCTGTGGTTCGTGACGATCGACGAGAAGAACGGTATCAGGTCCAGGAACGGACGCCTTGAATAAGCGCGCGCCTCAAGGGATTGTACACTGCCAGGACATCATTCATCTTGAAACTCATATGCAGCGCGACAGGGCGGAACTTGGTTGAAGCTGAGACTGATGCAAGGTCTCGATGCCGAGATGACGCTGGACGGGCTGAAGCTGGTTTCATCTAGCTTTCTTTCAACGTCACCCTCGATCTGAGCATCATCACGGCCGATGAGCTATCTCGGAAGGCCTGTCCCGTTACCTGAAAATTCGTGTCCTCACTGTTTCCCGATCGTCATTTCCCCCTGTGTTGCATACTGATCATGTTGAATTTGGCGTCTCGATTTCTTCTCAGTTTTGAACTTTGCCCGGAGTCACGTTCCCGTTATGTGAACAAAGACTGGAGATAGAACGTCAACTAATACATGCTGTTTTCGAGCTCTACATACATCATATAAGAGATACCTGGGAGCCTTAGACCTGGTTGGGAGTGATGTCTTCACTTCGCTCTTCGATATACATCTTCTCGTCGACGATGACCTGCTGACCTCCTTCCTTCTGGGTACAAGTATCGGCCATCTTCTCGATCATCCAAGCATGTGCCCTGCGGTAAGGAACAGGCGCGTCGAAGAGCTCGTTCATGGCCTCCAAGGGAATGCCCTTCGTCTCTGGCAGGATGATGTAGGTGTAGGGAATGGCGAGGACCATGAAACTCGCAAAGAATATGTATACGCCGTAGTCCATGTTGGCGAACATCTGTGGCGTCGCGCGTGCGATAGCAAAGTTGAAGAGCCAGTTGCTAGCGGATATGCACGCCTGACCCAATGTCCGACTCTGCTGTGGGAAGATCTCCGCGCCGACCCTGTAGATCGTGAGGTCAACACCGTCACTTCGATGCTGGCTAGACAGTGGTCACTTACACCCAAGGCGTCCCATTCCAGGATGTAGAATAGAAGGCAGTCCAGATGTAGAACGCAGCGAGTGCTGAGATTCCGCCGCCGCTCAGGCCGCTCGACGGCGCTCGATTCTTGACGTCTGCGATCTTGATGTACGCGCCAATCCAGTACATAGAAAGCGCCCCGCCAACCGCCCCGGTCATGAGGATGATCCTCCGTCCAAAATGGTCAATGAGAAAGAGTATCCATACGATGGCTCCGATTGTTTTGATGATGCCAAAGACGCCTGTGGTGAGGAGAGATGTGCTGGTTCCGGTGATTCCGATAGATTCGAATATTGTAGGAGAGTAGTCTGAGAGTGCATCAGAGTAAGCCGACGCCGGAAAGAGGTCAAACAATTCTCACAGTTCACCGCATTGATTCCTAAGAGCAACTTGCATGTCAATCAAAGAGACTGATGCAGGTTCGCAGGAAGGACTGACCAGATCCATTTTGGAATGCAAACAAGCTTGCACCGAGCAGCACTCGTCTGAGGACATTACCGACGAGAAATGTTTCCCTGAAGGGTCCCCAAAAACTAGTTCCGACGAGGGCCTGCTCGCGTTCCAGCTGAGTCTCCATCGCGGACATTTCTTCTATGACATACGGATGCGAAGGGGGCAAATGTCGAATCTTGCAGAGGTTACGCATGGCAGCTTGTTTGTTCCGTCGCTCGAGCAACCAACGAGGTGACTCGATGAGCGTCAGGGAGCCCATGAGGAGTAAGCCACCTGGCACCAGTTGAACCGCAAAAGGGATGAGCCATTGCCCTATTGTACAAGTTAGATTGTGTCCGTTCGGAGCCTCTCGATGCTCAGGCCAGGAGGCGGACTCACGATGAGAAGGAACCATATTCCGATCGACGCTAAAATTGATCCAAAACCCAATGATGCCACCGATTTGCCAGCCCAGCTCATACAGGCCTACAAGTTGGCCTCTGATACTCGACGGCGCAATTTCCGCGATGTACATCGGCGCGAGGTTCGACGCGCTGCCGATGGCGCCGCCTGCAAGCACGCGCCCGGCATACATCGGTCCTAGTCCTGTGTGCTGCGACGCGGAGCACATGGCTCCCGATCCGACGCAGAAGACGATGGCCGCAAGGAAGAGGCCCCATTTGCGTCCAAAGAAGTAGCCTAGTGGGTACCCGCAGAGGGATCCAAAAAATGCACCGGCTTGGTACGTCGAGACGACGTTTGCGCTCGTTGTCGCGGAGAGCATGCCAAATTCGTCGGTGAATGATTTGAGCGCTATCGTGCCGCCAATGAAGGCAGAGTCATAACTGTGAGGATTCGAGGAAAGGGACGTCAGTGGATTATCCTTCGTTCAAACTGTCAGATGTCGCTGCTCATGGGTAGTCATGTAGGCCTGATGTAATAGTCGAGCCTACACGTAGATGGTCTCCTGTTATCTGCCTGAAACCGAGAAGTAACAGGAGAAAAAAAAACAGGGAGCCATCCGGCTCTTTCATGATAAACGAAGACAAGGAAGAGAGACGCATATTCATAAAAATCTTGTGGAGAAGTGAGGGGCGACCGGAGCTTGCAGAGCGATTGCGGGGTAGGTGACTAAATATTTTGAAGCAGCTTACCCTATCACCATGGAGGCACATGCTGCGGTGCTAGCCAACACCCATACCCTCCAGTTATATACTGCCTCTGGCGTAGGCCGATCCTCGACACGACGAAGGTTGACCATAGTTAATGAGAACGATTGAGTGTGATAAGTTTGGGACGAGCCAGAGAGCTCTTTGAATCAATGGCCTCCAGTTGTCGTTGAATTTGAACATCATGCAAGGGTCCATTAATACATGGATCCGACCGCGATTCTCATCTGCTGACTCTCCGATCTTCGGGAACAATCAGAGTCCTCCAATGAAGAGTGGATCTTTGAGAAATATGGTAACACTTACCCCACGGACGTGGGGGAAGTGACCAATGAGAAGCTGGTCCAATCTATCCAATCAAGCAAGCCGTTCTGCCGTAGCACGTAAAGTCGTCCGTTTTCTATGATTTATCTCTACGGCTGTGATCACCTGTGAGACAAAAGAAGAATTGATGTCAATATTCACAGTCCGTTCTTTCTCCGGGAAAATGGACCGGCGCATACTAACCTGCGTATGTACAACACTTTCGGGGGATACAGCGTCGAATGGCAGGTGGTACAACTAAAGAGGGGATCGGGGCCAACCAGCATTATCAGACACCAGCGAGTGATCACTATGCTGACTTACCTGGGAGGGATTCTACCGTTTGGAGGCAAAGCAGCTACCTCCAATCGTCGGTGTCCAAGATCCGTGGCTTCTATCAACGTCTTACTCGATTGTACACTTATCTCGAGAAACAGAATACCAATAACACAGACCTTTGTGTAACACCTGATCTCTGCGAATATGTCAGCGTGACCTACACCTAGCTGCCTCCCAGGACCGTTCGGTCCTAACAAAATGACACGATATAAGGGCCTCTGCGAGAGGTCTGACCTCGGAGATGCAACACACAGCAGGAAAGTCGGCAAGTGAAACGCCCAGAAGGAAAGAAGACAGCGGATATAACGCTGCACGATGCACGCGAGATACACAACATCGAGTTCTTGATCAACGGGAAGCATCAGGCTGACTCCGACCCGAAGCACTCGATTGATTGATATTGACCAGGCGCAGGCGGAGCTCTCTTTACGCGGAGCAGCTCTGCCAGTGGTGCGACATGCGTCGAGCTGGATAACGTGAGCTTGAATTTTTTTTATTACCAATGAGATTCGAGTGAGAGGAAGCGGTCACCGGCGGTGAGGACGAAGAGCTGGCAGCGGGCGAGTCAGCGAGGAGAAGCACGTGAGGGGGTGTACCGAGGGGTGACAAGGGTCCTGGCATGATCGCAGGGAGAGTGTCTGTTTGAAAGAACAGGCTTGCCACCCTCGACACCTTGCACTCCAGTCCTCCACGTCGTCCTCACCCACAATGACCGCCCGCCCTCCTCCAGCTCGCCCTCACATCGGTCTCAACCCTTCCTCCCATTTTTCTCATTCAAATACGGAGTGGGGCGAAGACGATGCTTGGGACAGTGCTTCAGATTCAGAATCTCCCTCGCCCGCTCCAACGCTGTGGAACCGTTCGGCTTCAAGTACGAGCGCACGACCCATCACAGCCTCCACTGCGCCAAAGCCCGTTCCAAGAACTTCTCGCAACGACTCTTCGTCCACGCTCGCCTTCTCATACACTCATGTCAGCGCCCCGAGTCCGAGCTCATACCCATCAAAGTCAGAGCAGGCCATACCCTCCAAGAACGGATGGACTCTTGTACAGAAGTCGGAAAAGGATCAGACGAGTGCGGGTGAGAAGGAACAGGTTGCAGAGTCCGATCGGTCCGCCGATGTCGATGTCGAAGGCGACATGATCATCGGTGACATGGACCCAGAGTTTGCAGAGACGTTTGTGTCCACAAAATCCAGGCAGAAGCCCAACACGATCAGAGAGGATGCTCAGGAGATCGTGAACGGTACTTCGACTCGATATTCTTACTGCTTCCAGACCCTCATTCAATGTCTAGATCCCTTGCATCTTGTCCGACGCCGAACATCGAAGCGGCCAGATGCAGGTTCACGTTCGAGATCCCATTCGCCCGCTCATGGCGCGCGATCCCCTGAAAGATTGATTCGGGAACATTCAATACGTACCAACCGCCGTCATAAGTTTATTGAGTGTCTAATGCGTGAGGATGTCGACATGGGTATGTCCTCGCCGCACTGCCTTTCAGCACGCGAGGCTTGACAATTCTCCACGTAAAGCCGAGTTGCGAAAGCTTGCCTGGTCGGGCGTCCCGAACGAGCTGCGCCCGCTGGCATGGCAATTACTTCTGGTCTGTCTGACCGTCCTTCTGCTGACGTTCAAACCTTCAATTGGATATCTTGTAGGGCTACCTCCCGCTGCCGACACGACTTCGCTCGTCGACGCTAGAACGAAAGCGAGGAGAATACTTGTCGTTAGTGGGCTTGACCTTTGCGCGAGGCCGCGAGGGCCTCGACCAACAAATATGGCACCAAATAGAGATCGACGTTCCAAGAACACGGCCAGGCGTGCGGCTATGGATGTACCGTGCGACACAGCGAGTAAGCGGTTGCAATTTCTGTGTCTATCCTACCGCTGGCTCATGCATCTGTTCTAGAGTCTGGAACGCATCCTGTACGTGTGGGCAATACGGCATCCGGCCAGTGGTTATGTGCAGGGTATCAATGATCTCGTCACGCCCTTCTTTCAAGTGTTTCTTTCCGCCTACATCGGTGCGTCCATATCGCCTTTGACCCCATGTCGCCGCCATGGCGTCACCGTTGTCGAATCTGATCTGATCCAATCGAATTTGCTCTCAATTTTTCCCGCAGACTCGGATCCAGAATCGTTCGACCCGTCGCTGCTGCCCGAGTCCGTGCTCGATGCGATCGAGGCGGACTCGTTCTGGTGCCTTTCGCGGCTGCTGGACGGCATCCAAGATAACTACATCTCCGCCCAGCCGGGCATCCAGCGCAGCGTGCGACGCATGTCGGAGTTGGTTGCGCGGATCGACGCGCCGCTGCACGAGCACCTCGCCGCGCAGAACGTCGAGTTCATCCAGTTCGCGTTTCGGTGGATGAATTGCCTGCTGATGCGGGAGATCAGCGTGAAGAACACGATCCGCATGTGGGACACGTATCTGGTGCGCGCTAGTTTTATCTTGCTTTTGTTTACGTGACTGGCTCGGTATAACTTGCTGATGGTGTTTGGTTCCGTTGCTTGGGTGATGCAGGCGGAAGGTCCCGACGCGTTCTCGCAGTTCCACCTGTACGTCTGTTCTGCGTTCCTCGTGCGATGGAGCGAGAAATTGCGGGAGATGGACTTTCAGGTGCGCTCATAAACTCCTCCTTTCATCTGCATGCCGTCACTCATCCGCGCCCGTCTATGTTAGGGAATCATCATGTTCCTCCAGTCGCTGCCGACGCAAGACTGGACGGACCACGAGATAGAGATGCTGCTCAGCCAAGCGTTCGTGCTCAACTCCATCTGGCAGAACGCGCAGAGCCATTTCACGGGCAAGTGATGGCGCTGGTTATCTTTCGCGGCGCGGGCGCAGGCGTGGCGGTTCATGTACTGTCTATTTATTCATTTCTCATCGGGTCGATAACCGCGTGTACCTTGGGGCTTGGGCTTGAGCGTGACCGAAATGCATACCGTCGATACTTCTCAGGCGCTGCGATGGTACTCTGAAATCACATCCACACGCGCATAGAAGAAATTGTCCTTGGAAATGACGTAGAGACCACCCAGAGAGAGACCAGGGATAGGGCTTGAACAAGACCGTGATACAAACAAAAGACACACAACGTAAGAGGTAGTAAGGTAGTAAAGCAGCGCTCGAGGAGCTGAACTCATTCTGAGCCCTTGACAAACGCGATCTCTCGTTCTAGGGCGCTCATGAGAGCGGCGGCATCTTCCTCGGTGCGGGGGCGCAGTTGATACATCGTCCCGTGTTTTTCGTCGTCAAATCCCGTGAAGATGACGCTCCTTTTTGAAAGTGTCGGCTGCATCTGTTTGTAGATGCGGAAGTTCTGCGAGGTGCACAAGAATCGGTATCAGAGTGAAAGTGGCAGAGGAGAGGGGGAAGGGCGAGACGCACGATCGTGACCTTGCCCATGGCGCTTGTTCGATGGAGCACGCGGCGAGCATCGGTCGTCGTGTGTCTTTTTAACCGCAACATGCCTAGATCATCGAACAAAAATGTCGGGAACGAGTTATAGGCAAAAGCGAGATGCGACACGAACCTGAACCCATGCTCTTCCACGTCTTGCCCCCATTGCCGGTATCTACCATTTTATAAGCACCCGCCTTGACCGCATGAGTCGTCTCCTCCTCCTCCTCGCCCTCGCCCTCTTTGTCGTATTGCCCTTCCTCTGAGAAAGGAGTGTTGTCGCGCGACACGTCGGTAGACGACTCGGCTTTGGCCGGCGGTGCGGCGAATGAGAAGCCGATGGAGCCCGATTTAGACTTCTCGGCGCCGCTGCCGGTGGGGGAGCCGAAACCGAAGCCGACGGGGTTGCCGATGCTCCCGCTGCCGCCGCCGCCGCCGAAGACGAATGGGTTGCTGGGCGAGCCGAAGGAGCTCGAGGAGGCGGACTTCACGGGGGTCGATGTACCAAAGGGCGATGGGGCGGGCTTATCATTGTTGTCGTCATTGCCATCGTCATGCTTATCTGTGGTGCTGCTGATCCTACCGAATAGGCTGGACGTATTTGCAGAGGCGGAGTTCAGGCCAAAGAGAGAGGTACCACTACTGCTTGAAGAGCCACTGAGGGAGAAGGGCAGCGAGGGCGCGGCGTCTTTTGTTGGTAAAGCAAAGGGATTGCTTTTCAGTGCCGAAGCGCTATCGGCAGGAGGGGTGCCAAATGAGAAGGTGGATTTGGGAGGCGCCGCAGAAGACGCAGATGACGTCTCGGGTTGTGTTGGCGCGGATGACGCGGACGGGAACTTGAAGCTAGACGATTGGCTGCCATTGGCAGCTGTCGCGTCCGGCCCAACCGAGAAATTGCCACCGAAGGAAGTGGAAGACGAGGATGCAGCTGCAGGGCGGAAACCGGCAAAGCTGGTTGGCGGAGCAGGCATGGTAGGGGGTTTGGGTGCAGAGCTAGGCGCAGAGCTCGTGCCAAAGGCGAACGAAGAAGACGGCACGGCGGGTGAGACCGCCGACGCCGATGCTCCGTTGACGGCAGGAGAAGTAGACGCACGAGCGGACTTGTCGTCATATTCTTGCTGCACGGATATCCTGTGTTTCTTGTACTGCTCAAGCACGCCCGCAATGTCCAAGAAGGGATCGGACTCGATGGCCTTCGAGACGGTGGATAAGAAGGAGGTATTCAGGCCACGAAGGGAAGTGTAGTATTTCAGGGCTGCTTCATCCGTGGCTGCGGTAGGGTCGGAGTTGGATGAGGATGCTGGATCAGCGGACTTGGTGGCGGCGGTAGTGGTGGTGGTGGAGGCAGCTGGGTTGATGAAGGAAGCGAAAGCCTTCGTGGCGTTGGATGCCGAAGACGCCACAGGCGTCGACGAAGGTGAGAAGGGGGAGGGTTGTGAGGAGCCTGTGGAGGGGCCCAATTTGAAGGTAGCAGCGAAGGGACTGGCTGCTGAAGTCACTGAGCCCGGAGCGGTAGTGGCAGGAGGCGCAAAGCCGAAGCCAGAGCTCAGGCCACCAGAACCAAACCCAGAGAACGTAGGTTTCGGCGCCTAGATAGATTGTGAGGGGGAGGGCCACGTAAGTGCAGAGTCTATTTCCTCACTGATGAATTTGCACTAGAAGAAGACACGGCGGGAAATAGTGTGGGTGCCGGACTTTGCGATGAGCGTTTAGGCAATCCTCTGATCCTGGATGCGTACGCGACTGTAAGCCCCGTTGCAAGCGCGCAGAGATACGATGGCAGGCACAACTGACTTTCGTTGGGACAACGCGGCTTCGTCGGCTTTCTGCAGACCCTGAGCAGGCGTGTCAATCTCCTGTAGGGATGAAATTGGGTGGGTCAGTCAGAGGGAAGAAAATAGAGGGAGAGAAAGTGACCTCGACGTCGTCGTCCGCATCGTCCTTGGACAGCTGCTTGTCTGCCCCACGCTTCATTTGGGCTAGTGTACGAGTTGAACGACAAGAGAACAAGAGGGCTGTGGCAACTCGTCTCAGGGAGCACGACCAGCACGCGTCGGGCGGAGTGTGAATGAGCGGACACACCCGGAGTGGCCAAGACGCTGGTGCTTGTGGACGGAATTCCTCGAGGCGTGGAGGATATCGAACAGTGTCGAGCGTGATTGAGGGCCTGCGACATCGATCCGACCAAGGTTTATCTCTGCCATAACACGTCGAAGCTATCGCGGAAGAGCGGATGCGAGTGTGGGCGTAATTCGGAGGCAGGAGCGGTCAGCGCTGCGGCCAAAGAGGGAGGACATTCCCACGCTGTGAGGTAAAGTGCCCAGTACACTCTCTTCTCGATTCCGTGTTCCCCCCCATCATGTCCTCCTCCTCCGCGACCGCAGCGGGCTCGCGTTCCCCCTCGCCGGCAACGCCAGCTACGCCAGACTCATCCGACAGTCTCGAGACCATCGCCTTCAGTGGCAGCATCGACCTCTCCACGTGGTATAACTCGCTATCTTCTAGCAAACCATCATCAGCAACTGCCGCCCTATGGGAGGACTCGCAATTCCTCGATATATCAAAAGAGGAGGATGGAAACATATTGCTATTGGAGGATATTCTTCAGGAGCACGCATACGACGAGTAAGTTTCCCCACCGACTTTTCAGAGTCGCCCTCGCCTCACATCGGCTTGGTCGGGCAGCACCGCCGCTGTTGAGGCGTCCACAGTGCAGTCTGTTGATTCTCACACCGTCCCGGAAAGCGCTGTGCCTCTTTTACAACCCTCCCGCGAAAACGCATCCACTTCCCCTCGAGGTCTGACACCTACAACAAAGCCAATTCCGCCTCCTGCTTCGCAACCGCGAAGGCGGAATGTATCGGCAGCTTCTCAAGCTGTTGTCTACCCTCCCAAAGAATCATGTTACAAGTGTGTTTCTCGATCCGCTTCCTCATGCATCTCTGATCCGTAACCCAGCCTACCTATCATGATCCCGAGCATCCCGGAGGGCGGAACCAAGTCTCGTGTCGAGACCCAAGTCCGTATCACTGTCGACCTCGCCCATGCCAGTTCTTCGACAGGAGAGGCTTTCCAGTACGACCGGGTGGGTACGTACAAATGGTTACAGTTGCCCAGAGGCACGGCAACGAAGAGACGGACACGGAAGGAAGGAAAGATCGGTGCGTTCATTCATCCTTCTGCTTGGGGTTTGCTGCTTACGCGACCGCAGAGCCATCTGCGGAGGATACTCTATTCTTGTCGGCAGAGGTGACATGTTCCTCGCCCCCGCACATGCGTGTGGTGTGTTGCTCCAGTTGTCAAACCCGTGAAGTACGTGTTCCGAAAGCTCTGAAACAGCCTCCGCTTATTTTCTATAGGCGAAGCGGGTAGCACGAAAACTTGCGGCTCGCGTCCGCCCACAGCGGTCAGATGGCGATCAAGAAGCGTGCAATTCGGACAGCAAGAGTGAAGGTTCCTTCAATATCGTGCAGTTCAACTGTCCCGAGGTGCTCGACTTCTCCGCCGGTAGTGTCGTCCTCCCCCTCCGAATCACATGCTACTGTAGGCATCATCGCGAGAAGGTCGGATTCAACGTCCACTTCACAATGCTGGACAGCGCGGGACGTGTCGTCGGCTCTGGCGTCACTCGTCCCATCATGATCACTGACGACCATAAGAGCACGGGAGCCAGCGCAAGCAAACAGCCATCCGGTGGACCCACTTCTGCGGTCGACATTGATTGGTCTCAGCTGTCATCGACGCATGCGGAAGTCGTGGAACAGACAGGTCCTGTCAAGAGGAAGTATGGGAGTATGGCCGACGCTTCGGAGCAGAGCACGAAGCGAGCTAGGGCTTCAACTGGTAGGCTCTCAATGTCAAAGGTATCTCGCAAAAGTAGCAGTGCGAGTCTTTCGCCGTCGACGTTTGCCTCGTCTCTGCCAACACGGACGACGACTCCACGGTACATGAGCTCTGAGCCTTCGAGCCGAATCAGTACGACAGCCACCTCCCCGCCACCTGCATTCGATAACTTCATCATTCAGAACGCGGAGACGTTTTTACCTTCTCCATCGACTTCCATTGCTTCTCCTGGAGACCATGACACAAACATGCTCAATAGCACAGAGGCAATCATACCCAATCAGCCACCGCTGAATTTAGATACGGCAGTTATTATGCAGCGCGCAGCCTCTCCTTCCACGTTCCTACCGACCGCACCACCATCACCTGCGCCAATGCCTCTGCCTCATCACCAGGGGCTCCCAGCTCCAGCCCCCCTCCAGTCCATACCTTTCATGTTCTTCCACGCCGACCCGCCACCTCTGCCAACGCTGCCGAAACCGAGAATTCATCGCCTAATTCCCTCTTCGGGCCCGACTTATGGCGGAATCGAAGTTACCATTTTGGGCTCGAATTTCCACCCGTCGCTGCAGCTCGACTGCCTCTTCGGTGAGGCCATGGCGAGCTCGACGCAGCGCTGGAGCGACAATACGCTCGTGTGCATCTTGCCGCCCCGCATCTGCTCGGGTGTGGTGGGCGTGTGGTTCCATGGCATCGACAAGGACGAGGACGGCACGCCTCCATGTCTGTTCACGTATACGGATGAGTCTGATAGGGCTTTGTGAGTGAAAATCCTTTTCGGCTGTTGCGTGGATATTGACCTCGTCGTCAGGATGGAGCTAGCCCTTCAGGTTGTTGGTCTCAAGATGACGGGCAAGCTGGAGGACGCGAAGAGCGTAGCAATGCGGATCGTGGGACCTCCCAGTGACGATCCGCAGGGTGGATCAGCTCCAAACGGAATGCAGCAGTTCCTTTCAAATCACCTGTCTTTGGATCTGCACCCCTTGCGCCGCCGAGGTGTGGGCGATGAGCTCGAGCAGATGGTCCTGGATCTACTGTCTCTTCTCGACGTCCCGCTCAACAGCTCTTCATCCTTCTCTCTGTCTTCAGCCGTCTCGCACCAGACGCATAGTGGACAGACGCTCCTCCACCTCGCTGTCTTCCTCAAGTACCCACGGTTGATCAAATTCTTGTTGCGACACGACATTGACCTTGACGTGCGCGACCGGAATGGGTACACCGCGCTCCACTTCGCAGGCATCGTGGGGGCGCGCGAATGCGCGACGATCCTCATCGATGCTGGTGCGGACCTGGAGATCGTCAACGCGGACGGGCATACGGCGCAGGAGGTCTCGACGTTCGATTTCGACGACTTGCACTCGCCTACAGTCGATGCGCACGATCTGTCGGACGAGCTAGACGAGGAGGAGTCGAGGTGGGGAGATGGCGAAGAAGAATCCGAGGGCTCCGAGGTCGATGTACGCCGTCGGACCCTTGTCAAGCGCCGCTCGAACCGCGCCATGAACCGCGCCGTGAGGCGATCGACGGGCGCCTCTGCGTCTGTCTCGTCGGAGGACGACGAAGGGGCGGGCGGGGGCGAAGCCGCTGTGCCTGACGCGGCGACGACCGGCGTGGCGAAGAGCGACGAGGCCCTGCGGGGCGGCTCCATCGACGAAAAGCAGGCGCTGTCGTTCATGGACATGATCCAGCGCACGCTGGCGCGCGTGCAGCCCACGCAGGGCCTCATGCCGCACCTCCCGAACCTGCCCGGCATGCCCGCCGTCCCGTGGGATGCGCTCCCGCAGATCCCGATGGTGTTCCCCGTGTACGTGCCGTGGCCGGCGTTCCTCGGCGAGAAGCGCGTGGACGAGCACGGCGACGCGCTCGACGACGGCGCGGGCGCGCAGGCGCCGAAGGGCGCCGTGCGGTGGACCGCGCAGGAGTGGCGCGCGTTCTGGGAGAAGTGGATGATGCAGGGCACGCAGGCGCAGGCGCAGGGGGCGGTCGAGGACGACCCTCCGCCGGTGTACACCCCGCGCACGCAGGTGGAGGCGGAGGCGCGGCCTGAGCCTGCGCAAGTCGAGTCGGAGGAAGAGGAAGAGGAGGACGAGACCGCAGTGGCGGGTCCTTCGACGCTCGAGCGGCCGAGTGCGCGGCGGGTGGGGTACGACACGGTCAGGGTGACCGACCAGGAAGTGAACGCGTATGGGTACAGGCCCACCAACGCCAAGCCACGGCAGGTACAGAAGAAGGGTGCGTGCTCTCTCACGTTTATTCTTCGTGGCGGGGACTCAAATCTGACGCGGATGTGTTCTTTTCTCCCTGCAGAAGATCGCATGCTGATCCTGTTCTGGATACCTATCCTTTTCCGTGAGTTTCTCGCCGTCTGTTTGTCGTGCGGTTCGTGGACGATGCTGACAATGGCTTGCGACAGTCGCGCTCGTGTGGGCGCTTTTCTCCGGCGTCCGGATCGCGTTCCATTCGCTGAGGACGCTGACGCCCTTAAAGGCTGTCCTGCGGCTCTGAAGAGGATCTCTTGTTTATTCTTTTTTTGCATACGTACAGGCTCTGGACCGGCTTGATTATCGGGACGTGTATTGCGCACATATGCATCGTATCGTCAGTTCGCTATTTTTTATACAGATACACAATCGTTTTTTTTTTACTTTCTTTCTTTCCGTTTCCGTCTCTCTTTTCTTTCTGAATTTGCATTTGGTGCTCCGTTTTTCTTTATGTTTCGTTTTTGACTACGACTGGGTCGCTACATACGGGTGCTCTGTATGTGTATAGTGGCCGATGTAGGTTTAGAGCGGGTGGAGGATGGATGGACGGCGCGTGGATGGTGCAATACAAAAATCATCTTTATCGTACATGTCGTGCGTTCATCGAGGAATAGAGGGTGAGAGGATGACGTCAGCGAACCGCGGCGCCGGCGCCAGCGCCGACGCGCTCCTGGATGCGCTGCACGACGGCGTCAAAGGCGCGCTCGACGTGGTCGAGGTAGGCGGGGGTGTTCTCGTCCGGGCGGTGCGGGCTCGCGGGGACGTCGAGGGTGAAGGCGGGCGCGTAGAGCGGGAAGGCGGCGTGGGCGCGGTCGGGGATGGGCGTGTCGAGCGGGAGGGGGGCGTCGAGCTGTCGGAGTGGGAGGTGAGGAGGCCGGGCCGGGGGAGTAGGCGGAGGATGGGGAAGGGAGAGGACATACGGCTATGGACGTAAGGTAGGCCCATGCACGGGCTGCGTTTGGCGAGTCGTATCCGCCTGGGACGGGGACGGGGGCAAGGCGTGCGGGTCATCAGCGGGGCAGCGCGACCGACGACTGAGAATTCGGGACTCAAGAGAGGGGGGCACGCACCTCCGCCGAGGAGGAGGGTCTTGACGCGCCACTGGCGAAGCGCGCGGTGCACGCACCAGCCCAAGCCGCCGGGTCCGCCGAGGGCGCCGTTGGCGATCGCGCAGGGGTCGCCGGCGAGTGCGTCGGTGCCGCACTGGAGGACGAGGTAGTCGGGTCTGAAGGCGGCGGCGACGCGCTCGACGGGGCCGAGCCAGACGCGGCGGAGGGTGGCGGGGGACGCGCCGGGGCGGAGCGGGAGGGAGAGGGTGAAGGGGTCGGAGGTGGCGGTGGGGAGGGCGGAGAGGGGCGAGGGGGGAAGAAGCCGGGGGCGGCGTGGTGCAGGGAGAGGGTGAGGAGCTGCGGGGCGGGGGAGGGGACGGAAGAGAAGATGGGGGAGGCGGGAGGGGCGTGTGGAAGGCGGAGGAGACGCCGTCGGAGAAGTGGAGGTCGAGGTCGAGGTACATGATGCGAGGCTTGCGCGGCGGGCGGCGGCGGCGGCGGCGGCGGCGGAGGGCGCAGAGGGGACGGGCACGCGTTTGAGGGCGAGGAGGGCGAGGACGCAGTCGTTGACGTAGCAGAAGCCGGATGCGCGAGCCTTGTGGGCGTGGTGCCGGCCGCCGTCCCAGCAGATGCTGACGTCGCACGAGTCTTGCGCGAGAGCGCGCGCCGCGGCGAGCGACGCGCCGCGACGGATTGAACGTACTCGGGGAGGCCGCGGAACGGCGGGCAGTCCTGTGTAGTTGTGGTGGGTGAGCGAATAACATCTCGCAAGGGAGGGGGAGGGGCTGTGTATGCATGGGGGGAAGGGGCTGTGCGTACGTCTTCAAGGCCGAAATCTGCAAGCTTGGATTCGATCTGGCGGTCTTGGGTGGAGGAGGCGAGGGCGGGGTCGAGGAGAAAAGAGATGTAGTCCTTGTCGTGGTATGCGGCGAGCTCTTTGGGCGTTGCGAGGGGCGGGCGCAGCACGCGGATCTGCGCGCGGGGGGGCTGGGCGGCGTCGGCGTCGGCGTTAGCGCCATCGCCAGTGTCGGGCGTGGGGCGTAGAAGGCCGAGAGAGGCGACAAGGGAATGCACGAGGAAGGAGCGGTTGCGGTTGGACGGAAGCAGCGAGGATATCTGGAGGTGGGGTCAGCGAGTACGTCGGGCAGCGGGCGTCACGGACGCACGGACCTTGGCGAGCCTCTCCGACGCGACGTAGACGACATTGCGCCGGGGAGGTGCGCCATCCAAGTCCATCATGCGTGTAATGCGTCACACTGCAGCCTGAGGGACGGGTTATAATTCTGGTAAGAAACAGTCATGTGCTCTAGAGGCAGATTCGAGAACATCGAGAAGTTCAAAAACAAACTCTAAACCGTAGTTGCTCTGCTGTGATGCTCTTCGTGCTTCTTCGTAGCTGCTCTCACCACGCTCGATTGATATGAGAACTGAGAACCTTCTAGCGGGCCGCAGCCTACGAGGTGAGTCTCTCCTATATACAGATTCGACCACCCTCAACCTGGTGGGAATGCACGAGGCGCGAGGATATCTGGATCGACGGGGTCAGCGGACACGTCGGATATCGTGCAGCAGACATCACGGACGCGTGGACCTGAAGGAGACGCTCCGATGCGAGGTGAACGTCGAACGACTGTGCGGGAAGACGCTTGTATATAGGAGAGACCCACCCAATCGATTCGTCATCGACTATTTATCAGTCTGCTGAGGAGACTAGGAAGACGCGGAACCAACACCGACGCCTTGCGCCCCTAACCCCGATCTTGGGTTTCCATCACCATCTGCGCGCAGTGCGCACCGCGACTGCTCGCCACTGCACTCAGCCACTGCCATGGGTCCTCCCAGTGCCCACCAGGGTACGCTCCCTTTCATGAACTCACATTTCAATCCATCTTACATCTATACAGACTCGCAGACATCTCCCTCCTCTGCCACCACCCCAACCTATCCCTTCCTCGCCGTGAACCCCTCCGAATCCGCCTCTCTCAAAGGGTGAGTCTCTCGCTCCGCCCCTCCTCCCCCCACCACCACCCACCCACACTACACACCACCGAACACTCGAATCAGACACAAAGCAAAGACCCCGATCATCGCCGGCGTCACCACCGCCGCCTGCCTTCTCCTCGCCTGGCTCGTTCTCCTCCTCCTCTGGCTCCGCAAGCGCCGCAGGCGTAGGCGCCGTGTCCGTGCAGGGCTCTCTCCCGACCCCACGCGCGACGAAGACGACGAGCGTGCCCCTGTCCGCCCAAAGTCGACTTTCATCATCCCCCCGGACCCCGCCGTCCTCGCGGGGCTCCGCCGCCCCGGCGAGGTCGTGGTAGGCGAGCCGACGGTGAACGGACATAGACATGGCCACGGTGCACGGGCGGAGGGTTATGGTGTCGTGGCCGACGAGGGAGCCATCGCTGGGGAGGAGAAGCACACAGAGAGGAGGCATTCTGGGCAAGGTGCGTTTCGTGTTTTCGCTTCCTCTCCCCGCGACGCCGATGTTGACGGGGTGCACGGGGCGCGTAAAGTCGTCCAAGTCGTGTCGGAACCGGACTCGTAGGCTGGCAGGTCGTGTATGTGCAATGTTGTATACCACACCTCTCGCGCGTGTACGTCAGGACAGTGTTGCGGTGGCGCGTTGGGCTTTCTATCGTTCGGACTGTAAATCAGGGGTGTGCGGCCTCGTGGAACTTATCTTCGGGAATCTTATACACGACTACGCGATATATATCATACACATGTGTACCAAATGAGTACGATCCATTGATTGCGCCGTGATCTGCACCGCAGGTGAGCTTCCCCCCATCGCGTCCTCGCATACTCTCCATCATAGTGACGCCCCTCAATCACAATACGCGCCCACGTTCGCCGGCTGCGTTCCCGTCCGTTCGTCAACCAACACCGAAAACGGCGCGAAAGCGCTCCACTCACCGTCACGTCCCGCGCATACCTGTACAGCACCCCCCTCTTCACCGTCAGCTCGCTCCTGCCCGCGCGCTCCCACTCCGCGCGCCGCCGCGCCTCCTCCGCAGCATCGACGCCCCACTCGATCGTCCGGCTCGCCGAGTCGATCGTGATCCTGTCCCCGTCCTCCACGAGCGCGATCGGCCCGCCGAGGCGCGCCTCGGGCACGACGTGGCCTGCACAGCGCGGCGAGCAATAACAGTCAGTCTGTCGAGCGAGCGGCACGGGCGGGCGGGCGGGCGGGCGAGCATGCGCGCACGCACCGATGATGAACCCTCGCGACGCGCCGGAGAAACGCCCGTCTGTGATCAGGGCAGTCGAGTTGCCCAGCCCCGCGCCCATGAGCGCGCCCGTCGGTCCTGCACAGCATCATCGTCAGTGGGCGCCCGATGGCGGAGCGCGCACGACGCGCGCACCTAGCATCTGGAGCAGGCGTCAGGGAGAGAAGTCGTCGGGAGCAACGGAGGGGGGGCTCACCTCTGGCATCCCGGGAGCACCCTTTGGGCCTTGGTACCGGAATATCAGCACCGTGCCAGGCTTGATCTCGCCGGCGGCCAGCGCAGGATAAAACCCGTCGAGGCTGTCGAAGCACTTGGCCACGCCCTGCGCGCCGTCACTCCGTCAGCGTCGCGCCCCGCGCCCCGCGCAAGAACCCAGGAACAGCCAGAAAGCGGCAGCGGCGCACCTCGAACCGCGCGCCCTCCTTCCCCGTCAGCTTCGCGACCGCCGACCCGGGCGCGAGGTTCCCGCGCAGGATCGTGATGTGGCCCGTCGCCTTGATGGGGTCCTCGAGCCGGCGCACGACGTCCTGTGCCTCGAACGCGAGCTCGGGCACGTCCGCGAGGTTCTCGGCGAGCGTGCGCCCCGTGACCGTCAGCTGGCTGCCGTCGAGCAGCGACGTGTGGTTGAGCAGGTACTTGAGCAGGGCCGGCAGCCCGCCGACGCGGTGGATGTCTTCCATGTAGTATTTCCCGGAGGGTCTGGCGGACGCGGAGGAGAGAGCGGGGATCAGGGGGCTTCGTGCGAGGACGAGGACGAGGACGAGAGCGCGCACTTACTTGAGGTCGGCGAGGTAGGGCGTGCGGTCGGCGACGTCTTGGAAATCGTCGATGGTGAGGGGAATGTCGGCGGCACGCGCCATGGCGAGGAGGTGCAGGACCTGCAGCAGAGATGAACGGGTTTGGAATCCCCAGAGCAACATTCGTAAAGCTTACGGCGTTCGTGGAGCCGCCGAGGATGTGGACGATCGTGATGGCGTTCAGGAACGATTGGCGGGTGAGGATGTCCCTGCGCCGCGATGAGTGGATGTATCGCAGGAAGAGCCACCGCGTACCTCGGCTTCAAGTCCAACTCAAGCAGCTTCTTCAGATGCGACGCCGCCCGCACGCATTCCTTTGTCTTTTCTGCGTGCGCGGATCCGCTTTCGGCGGGCCAAAGCAGTGAGGGACGATACAGGGCTCACCGGCATACGTAGCAGGCGTGCTCGAAGAAAATGGCAACGAGAGCCCCAGGACTTCGAGCGCGGAGCTCATCGTGTTTGCTCTGCGGTGCGGACGTGAAGCCGGCCCTCGGCGGGCAAACGGTGAACGGGGACGCACGTATACATGCCGCTGCAAGCCCCCGGCCCGGGACATGCGTGGCGGACGACGTCGAACCGCTGTTCGTCGTCGATCTTGCCCACGGTGAACGCGCCTGAAAGGGGCACCGGCACTCAGTGATCTAGGATTCGGGCCGCGATGCGCACGAGGGGGGGATTTACCGAACGACTCGAACGCGTCGGAGATGTTCACCGTGTCGCCCTTCTTGTAGCCCAGGGCGGGGCAGTCTTGGTGGCGGATGCCGGGCTGGATCGTCCCGCCGTACACGAGGATGGTGGGGCGGTTGTGCCGGACGGCGGCCATCGCGCACCCGGGCATGTTTTTGTCGCAGCCGGGGATGGAGATGTTGGCGTCGTAGTGCTGGGCCTAAGAGAGCACAGATGAGCCACGACGAAGCCTTGGATCGCGGGACGGCGTTCGCACCATCATGACCTGCGGTGGGTGCGAAATCAGCTGTACCGCTCTGTGCGACCGTCGCGGAGACACGTACCGATTCGATAGAGTCCGCGATCAGGTCGCGACTTGGCAGCCTGGCAGAGAGGACAAGTCAATTTTCCCAGCGAGCAGGTCCGTGACGGATGGACTTGCGAGTAGCGCATGCCTGGCGGTCAACGTGAGAAATCGTAGTTATTCATTCGTCACTGCCACTGACCATCGGTTCCCATCGTGATGCCGTCGCTGTTTTCGGGACAGTTACACAGCGAGCGAGGCGAGCGATCGCCGGGGACTCTCATACCTGACGCCGATGGTGCTGAATGTGAGTCCGACCATGCCTTCCTCCTTGCAGCCCTGTTGCACGGCCCTGGCAAGGTCGAGCTAAACGAGGTACGGCGCAATAATTAAATACACCGAGCCTGCGGACGATCCGACTAACGACTTGCCAGATGTGCGTTGCACGGGTTCCCTGAAGATCGTCGTGAGCTACCGGTCAGACAAGCACGCGACGATGCCCGTCGATGGGCGTACCTTCCCACCAGATCGGCGATATCCCGATCTAAAGATATGATATTGCGCACGCATATATGCACGTGGATCAATCAGACCAGCACGGTGATCAGAGATGCATGCATGCATGCCTGCGGTTTATCCATGTCTTCCTCCGTGAGTCCGACAGCATACACTGAGCGACGACCGCGACGACCGTTCAGCACAGCCGGTTAAACGATCGATGCGGAGCGATACTGACGCATGGCTTGCGCGCCTCCGCGCTCCTGAGGACCACGCCATCGGCGTGAGATCGGGATCGTCGGAGAAAGGCGAGCGCACGCGCCTTGTTCTGCGTCAGCTGAGACGAGATTTTGTTGAGTTTGACGGTGCCGGTGGGGGGAGGAGGCTTCGGCAGCCTGTGACTGTATGGCGGGAAACCGTGAGCGCATGCACCGAGCGCCGCCATCGACGCAGACGTCCTCACATTTGAACGTCGGCCATGATGGGTCCTGCGGAGGCTTTTGGGTGAGCGGTGAGTACAGAGCGACGAGAGCCTGGGTCAGAGGGAATGCCTGAGAAGTCGGCACGCAGAAGAACGCATCTCGAGCCCTCTTATATATGTCGTTGAAGGCGAGAAACGGCTGGAGCTAGGAGCGGTCCGAGAGGCGGTGTCACGAGAGCCCTCAGGAGCATCTATGGTCTGGACGGTTTCTGATTCGGCTGCGGCTCGCTGTATATGCAGTCAACTTGGTAAACAACAATTAAGCAGGAACGTAGACAGATGGTATATGTCTTTCAACATCTGTTGCATGCAGGGATTTGAGAAATATCCGATTGCCAGAGAGTAGACGCTGAAATGCGCCACTGCAAGAACCGCCGTCGCGTGCGATGTTTGCGCCACAACCGCGTCCCGTGAACCTCGGCCGCAAAATCGAACGCCTACCATTGGATGTCGACGGGCCGCAACACTTGAGCGCTTCAAGCAGCCAGCTTACACCGTACGCCAAAAGCCACAATATTACAGAACTTATGCACGACCGCAGCCGCACATCGTCGCTATTGTACAAATCCGCCATCATCATGAGCGACTGCGGTCATCTAGTAATCGAATTCAGATCGAAAGACTTCCAGGCTCGGATGCGTCTTCGCCATGTCAGCCAGATCAGGCCGATCCTGGCACCAGCACGCATCAGTACATCATTCACACGGCGACATCCCGAGAAGCGATCAAAGGCGAGGAGACGCACCATCGCGAGAAACGCTCTGCGGAGCGTGAACCACAGCTGCTCGCTTTTCTCTCCCGGAACCTCCTGCATCGACAGCGCGCTCAGGAAGTGCTCTACGGCCTCCTTGTGCGCGCCGATGTTGAGACCTGCAGAAGAACGGTACAAAGCATGAGATCGGATCGGGTCGAGTCTTCGTGGAAGACGACGGTGAAGGACACGCACAGGCCACGCCGACGTTGTAGATTACGCGGGTGTAGGTCGGTCGGAGGCGAAGGGCCTCACGGTAGGCGCCGAGAGACTCCTCCGGCTTGTTGCCGTTGGACAGACACGACCCCAATCTGTTCCACAAAAGGTAGTCCTAGAAGCAGAGGCGACGTGAACAACTCGTGTGGGCTGAGCAAGCGAGCGAAGGGTATAGTCACGTCAGGGCGCGCGCTCAGCGCACTCTCGAAGCAGTCCTTGGCCCGCTCGTACTCTGAATTACTATAGAATAGGATTCCGAGCGCGGCCTGTACATCGGCGTCGACGATGCCCTGGGCGTGCTGCCAGCGTGCAAGACCGAGGAAAGTCTCCGTGACGCTGTCATACGAATTCCAGGATGTCCGCGAGAGGGAGTCCGTCGCGGATTCCGGGATTGGGTAGTCAGGGAACCGCGCGCGGAGCCAGCGAAGGAGCGTGGCGTGCGACGCGCGGTCGAAAGCCTCGTTGGTATAGGAAATGGCTAGGGACTGCAGCGCCCTATGAGATATGACGGCGTCGAAAGAGAGAAAAGTCGCACTTACCAACATCCCTGCACCGGTTGCGCCGGCTTCCTCTGCCCTTCGGACGCCCTCTATGAGAGCCTTCATACCGGCCTCTTCGCGCTCGTCCATACTCCTCGTCTCCCCTAACAGTATCCACGTCTCGTATCCGCCCTCGCCTAGTTCACCTTTCTGTATTGCTGCTTCTAATAAGAGCCCGGCTTCGGACAGAGACCCACCCTGCTCCAATAGAGCCTTTGCCTGATCAAGCGGCGAGCCGGTCGACGCTGAAGGGTCTAGATACTTGTTGTTTGAATCTGGGGAACCTACGTCAGTCATGCATCAAGACATTCTGCTGTAAGCGCACCGAAAGCATAGGCATCTAGAAGCGGCAAGCCCTCTTCATTGAACGAGATGCCGTCCCTTCCAAGTAAATCTACCCGGCCAAAGTCATCGCTCTCTTTCCATGCCTGTTCCATGCCTGTGCCGTAGTCAAAGTCGGAGTCGCGAAGGCCGTTCATGATCGAGTTGAACTCCGACTCCCAGTTGCCCAGATCATCGGTAGGCTGGTCCGCGAGATTGACCTGGCTCATGGCCGCTTCTACCTTGTCCATGTCGTTCACTTCTTCGATGTGCGCGACCTCCTCTTGCGGCTTCTCGAAGGCTGCGGTGACTTGGGCGAACGCCGCTTCAAAATCGGCTTCTTGGAGCTTTCCCTTGCCCTTGCCCTGAACGACGGAGGGTGGCTCCATCTGGAAGTACGTCTGAGGCATGCTCGAGCGATACATGGGTGAGAAGTTCCCAAACTGTCCTGCGGATGCATACGGACTTTGCTGCACTGCGATCCGCATCGAATCTTTGTCATTGGCAGAGCATGGAGTAAGTCACTCACGAGCATGTTGAGAGAAATCATGCTGGATGGCGGGCGATGCTATTTGCGGTGGGAAGGATTGAAATTCGCCCGCCCACGCTGCGGAAGGACCGGGCTTGGCCAAGCTCTGGCCACCTTCCCGCTGTTGCAGCTGAGCCCATGCGTCCGAAAAGTTAGGCCCGGCTGGGGCATGGCTCATCATGCGGCTCATGTCGGGACGAGGAATATAGTGTGCGAGAGGAAGAGAGGGGGCGGGCGATGATGTCTGTCCGCCTCCATCGAAAAATTGGCGGGCCATGGCCATGTCCTGCTCTGCCGCAGCATGAGACAAGGTGCTCGGGAGGTGGTGGAGCTGATCGAGAGGTCAGAACTGACCTACACCCGAGGATAATCCAGTGGCTTACTCGGGAGGACGACGGCCCAGCGACTCTGTCCTGGAAGAATAAGACGTCGGCGATCTGAGACCCCTTGAAGCCGGAGAGAAAAGTACCTGCTGCAGGCTGCGATCGCCATCGGTGTGCTTGAGCACCTGAGAGAGCGGGTTGGACGCTACGGCGCAATCTGCGCCGGATACCAAACCTTGGAGAGACATGGTGTGGTAGAGAGGAAGAGGGCCGGGTGAGGTGTGGTAAGAGAAATGGAGATGCACGTGAAAGCGTCTACTAGGAGAAGGGCGAGGGGAAGATGCCGAAAAGGCGGGGAAAGCAGAGCTGACCGGCTTTGCTCAGACACAAACACTCTCCTTCCTCCGACATGCTGCGCTCACGGTCTCTGTTCCTCGCTCAGAGAGCCTTCCGCAGAACGTATGCGACAGCCGCATCTCCTCACGCGCTCGTTTTTCTCGAGCACCATGACGGCCAAATAGCACCTGCTTCGCTCGTCGCGCTGACTGCCGCTCAAGAGCTGGGCGGGGAGGTCACTGGCCTTGTCATCGGCAGCTCGGATCAAGTGGGCGGTATCCTTGACCAAGTACAGAAGCAAGTGCATTTTTTTCCCGACAGCCCCGCGCTTGTTTTGCTGACGACGCTGCCAGGCTGAAAGGCCTCCGCTCGGTCCTGCACTCCTCCTCGGAGCAGTATGCGCATCCAATTCCAGAGACCGTGTCGCCCCTCCTGGAAAAGCTCCTCGAGAGCGGCTCGCCATACACGCACGTCGTGTCTGCCCACTCCTCCGCAGCCAAGGGCCTCTTCCCCCGCCTCGCCGCCAAACTCTCCCTCCCCGCCGTCTCAGACGTCACCTCCCTCTCCCACGACCCCTCCTCCAACAGCACCACATTCACCCGCCCCATCTACGCCGGCAACGCCATCGCCACCATCCGCGCCCCCGCCTCCGTCCCCATCAAACTCTTCACCGTGCGTTCCACCGCCTTCTCCCCCGCCCCCGCCGACTCGGCCGCCTCGGCCGAACTCAAGGCCCTCGACCCCGTCGCCGTCGCCGACTCCCCGACGGAGCACGTCAGAATCGACCTCACCAAATCCGACCGCCCCGAACTCGGCGCGGCGACCCGCGTCGTGTCGGGCGGCCGCGCGCTCAAGAACGCGGAGACGTTCAAGAAGACGCTCGACCCTCTCGCCGACGTGCTCGGTGCCGCCGTCGGCGCGTCACGCGCGGCTGTCGATGCCGGCTACGCGGACAACTCGCTGCAGGTCGGTCAGACGGGCAAAGTCGTTGCGCCTCAGCTGTACATCGCGCTCGGCATCTCCGGCGCGATTCAGCATCTCGCGGGTATGAAGGACTCGAAGCTCATTGTCGCGGTCAACAAGGTGCGTTGTCTTTCAGCTCGCGGATTTTTCAGGCTGCGGGGCAGTTCTGATTCTATGTATGCGCGGTAGGACCCGGATGCTCCTATATTCCAGGTAGCGGACGTCGGTCTCGTCGGCGATTTGTTCGAGGTCGTGCCAGAACTGGTGGAAAAGCTGAAGAAGTAGGCTATCCTATCACAACCACATTTGTAAAGTGTTCCTCTGCAGCATTCAACACGCTATCGCAGAGCTTCGCAGAAGCCTACCGCGAGAACTCTGTACTCGTACAAGCTGTACTACCAAGGCTAAGTTAGCGGTGCAGCTGCTCTAAAGCAGATTGCATATCCTCTTCTGGGCTTCCCTCTTCTAACCATCCCCATTGCTGCTTGATCGCCGGACCTAAAGTCTCGTAATGCTCCCCATAGCTGCTATTGAATTCATACATGATTGCGGACTCTCGTGATCCGTTTAGAACATGATGAGCTTTGGGTAGCCGGATGCTTTGATAGATTTCGAGAGCACGTGCAAGCGTGGAAGTGGTCGTGGAGGCGTCGCCGAGGAGAGAGGCGAGAATGAAGGCGTCCTAGTAAATCTTAGCACTGCTCTCAAGGGAATGACACGCTTTATACCTCAATGGCCTGTCCAGCCCCAGCTCCTTGATGTGGAAGCATGGCATGCGCCTACAATACGGCGGTCTGTAATTCGGCACTGAGGTAGACAACAGACAAGAGCGTACGGCATCTCCCACCAACGCTACGTTGCCTGTCACATACGTCGATAACGGTTTCAATGCATAAAGCGCCCATTTTGTGGGAGTCTCAATGCACTGTGATTTTGGTTTTGGCATGCAATATAATTCAACGACGACTCGCACTCACGTCGAGGAGTTCCTTGACTTCGGGCTCCCATCCGACGTAGCACGCGAGCAACTCCTCTTTCGAACAGGGAGAGACCCATGGGCCATCGTATACGGTCCCTGCTTTTGCGAGATCCGACGCGAGGGCCACGACGTTGACGACCGTGCCCTGCGAGATCGAGTAACTCACGACGTGCTGGTAACATACATTTAGCTGTCGATCTATCGACATTGTGCAACGCTCATACCTTGTTTTTGCCACAATACTGATAGCAGTGGATATATGCTCGGCAAACAGAGCGTAGAAACTAGACCGCACGATGACGTACCATCATAGGCGTCTCAACCGTCCGGTGTACCTTCCCACCTTCAGACAGCCGACGGATGGGTATCAGTCCTCTATAAGCGACTGTACCGCTGAACACCGGCTCCAGACACTCCAGCACCTCCGTACGTCCACTCGCGGCGAGATCTTGCAGCATACATGAGCGCACGGTGGACTTGATGCCGTCGCAGCCCACAAGGAGATCACACAGTTCCGAGGTGCCGTCGGCGAAGCGGAGGGTGATGGGTCCAGCCGCGTTGGCATCGTAGGAAGAGAGGCGCTTGTTGAGCTTAGCGACTCCGTCTGGGAGGTGGTCGACGAAGACGTCGAGAAAATGGGCCCTGTGAAAGCGGATGCAGCCATCTGAACAGTCCGTCATCGAACTCCTTCAAAAGTCCTACAGGCACGACACGAGGCAAATCACTCACGGGGCAGCTGGAAGAGATAGAACCGGAACCCTTCGCTGGACACGTCTGAGCGCCGGAAGTCAAAGCCGACGCCCGTCGAGCCGTCCTGTGGTGCGTGGGCCACTCGCGAAAAGTCGTCCGCCAGACCCATGAGCTCCAAGATTCTCCACGTCCGCGACCATATCATGACCCCTGCGCCGATCTCTGCAAACCGCCCGGCTGCTTCGTAGATGTCGACTCGGATGTCCGAGCACCTGGAGAGAGCCACGGCTAGACAGAGGCCGCTGATTCCTCCGCCGCTATGAAAGCGAGAGCGAATCGTCCGCGATTAGATTGGGGATATAGACGAGCTGGAAAGGGGAGCTGCAGACCAAATTGCGACTCTCAAGCGAGAGGTAGGCATAATTTGGCGTTAGAACTCGGCTGTTGTTGTTGAAAGCTAATCGGCGTTATCAGCACCATAGAATCGTCAGTCTCACACCCATGTAGCACCCATGAGCTATTCATGGACCATGTATCATAGGCATGTGCAGGCAAGAAAAGGTACGGTTCCCAAGATCACCTGGCACGGAAAGATATAGACAGCAAGGTAAGAAGGTCCGGCATGCCAATAGAGGTAGTTGACAAGCGTTCCCGCACAATGAGTCCTTGAAAGAAAGGTGCACACAGTCGTTCAGCAGGACAGAAACATCAAGGAATCTTCGAACAGAAATCGGTGACCACAGTGGACAAAAACGCTTTGGAGGGCGATATTTGCGATGCGGAATAAATTTCAGCAATGCTAGCAGGGTCTCAGTCGTGATGAAGGACCCTTCAGATGAGAAGTAGTGTGTTTGTTCACCAAGGAAAACAGTCAAACTGAAGAGACGTACAGGAACCGGAAGAGCGTCGAGCGAATTCGGAGAGATTCGGAGTCGATCGGCTTCTGCTGAGTCATCAAGCTCACTGCAGCCTCGTTCGTGTGCCAACTTCGATCGGCGCCTAGTCTCCGTTGCTGACCCTATCACAGAAGACAGTCGTTCTGTGTATATAGGGTCTGCTTCCAAATCCAGGGGTCTTGCAGGTAGTCAGGATTTCGGCGTTTGCCGGTCGAGAATGATGGAGTTTGCAAGAAATGTGTCACCAAACCTGACTAAAACAGGGATGCCACCCTTCAAGTAGATATACTCTGCTTATTGAATAATATCATATTTGGCATGATAGGCGAGTCGGTGTAGTTGACAGCTTTTTGCTCCAGCCGTTAGTTCGAGTCCCGATAAAAACAACATTTTATATGCTCATTTTTGTAACCTTACCATTCCTTCATGTCTCTTCTACCTTTCGAAGTTAATTCAATCTTTTTTTGCGCATCAAACCTGCCCAGAAACACATTTCGAGCCTTCCCAAGATTGGCACGTGAGCTGCTTTGCACGTGAGTAAGGCTGAGTCTGAAAATATATCAAATTCAACCCGAAATCCTGACTACCTGCAAGGGGGGGTTGATTTGGATGTAGACTAATCGGCGCCAGTTCTGCGCCTCTGCGTTGACCGCGTTATATCGTCTTCGTGAACACGGATCGTGTTTTCCAGAGGCTCAAATAGCTTATCACCGGATTCATCTCGCCAGCCACGGCATGGCAACCTGTAGTTAGGATGTACTTTCCGTGACACAACAACTACTATTCCAGGCGAACCTTCCCTGTTCGAATTGAAGACAACAAGGACAAGGGTGGCAATGGCGTCTCTAGTCAAAGGACACACGCGCAATAAAACAAGGACCCATATGAGCCCATAAGGTCTTGCAGCCATGGATTCATAAGGCAGGTTTTGCGATACAGCTCGTTTCATGCAATGATGTCCACACTCTTCCGAACGAATCATCATCTCCTTCGTCTCCCCAACGATACACTCGTGGACCAAATATTCCCTTACTTGTCCGTACGGGATATCATTCGAGTCAGAAGGGTGAGTGTCGATTCTTCGTATTGAGCAGGAGCTCATGAACGTCCTCTGTTACATAGGTTTGCAAGCTTTTCTACGAGTTGACCCACCAGCCTATGGTATGGAAGCGCATTCTCAGGCAGTTCCCGCTTTGGCTGCCGCCAGTCCCTCCAAGCTCTCGACATTCCTTCTCCTCCCTTAGCAGCTTCGAAACCGAACGATTGATCGTCCGCGCGCTTTCGCTCGATGCGAACTGGTGTAGCCCAGCACCTAAAGCGTACGGCATAGAAAAGATCAATGTGTTCTATGAAGTGATTCATATGAAGCTTCTCCCTGGCGGAAGGCACATGGTCGCGTCGGTGCGCGATGCTGAACCTAATTCCTACGCGCTGTTATTATATATGCTGGATCACCGTGTCAAGCGTATGTGGCCCATGGCGAGGGTTCGCACAGAGTCGAAGGCTTATTTTCTTGAGGCAAAATATATGCGATGCAAGGGGCAGCTTGGGATAACGATTGCATATGTCCGCCGAGAGCCCAAACACCGCTCGGACCGTGCTGCTGGGTGAGTGGGTCGAAAAGCTTCTCGGTTCTTATATGATTTATGCGCGGTATCAGTGTCAATGTGTCTGAATATAGCGAGGAACATGACATCGATTACCCCGTAGACGTTCGATACGAATCTGTAGTCCTCCACGTGAGCCTTGATGCAGTGGACGCCATGGAAGACCCTCGCTCCCCCCCTGGATCTGCACAGCACCATGCAACTGCGGAAAGCATCGACCCCCCATTCGAGTGCATCTCGGTTGTTCGCTCACGTTTACCTATCGATTGCCTTGACCTTGTCGAGATCACCGGTGTTTCTCATATCGTCCTGGCAAAGCGGAACAGGGAAATTATCATCAAAAACCTCGAGACGAAGGCAGTCTCGAGAATCGTCTGTCGAAATATCGCTCCCGCATCACTGTTTTCCGAGGAAGAGCTGGTCGACTGGCTACTCGCCGGCCAAGCTGTTTGTGCTTTCTTCTCATCGCATGGAACGTCACTCAGCACGAATGGAGTTACAGGTCCCCGTCACACCCCGCATCCGTGCGATCCGTGTCCTCCCCACGGAAAAGACTATGCTCGTCGTTACAACCTGGCACCACCCAGTCAACGATCGTGTGCCTCTCACTATAGAAAAGTTCAAATTACCTCTCGACGGACAGACGCAGGAGAAACACGCGGAGCAGGCGCTCCTGTATCAATTCCCGGTCAATCGCTTTGTCCAGTTCTGCATCTCGGCTCCTGCGTTCCCATCCATGCACGACCGCTCCGTGTTCAAAGACATCTTCCCGAATGCTGAGCCCCCGCCGGTCTCCATCTATGTTCTGCAAGATAGCCCATGGCATTTCTTGCATCTGCGAATCTGGCCAAAACGCGTTACGTTGGATCACGATTTTGTTCGTCTCGAACTCCCCGCCGATCCTCCAAACGCCGACGCCGTCAACGCTCAGCCGTCGAATGAAGGAACTGCACCCAACGCTACTGCCAATGCGTCGAAGTCTCCTCCCCCGATCAAGGATACCACTTGGGCGTACAAGCTGACGCCGCCATACCTCAGGACATGCGAATGTGGGATGAATGGAAACGATAACCGTCCGCATATCCTTCCCGGGAACACTCGCGCTTTCGTGTGGAATACTTGGTTGGAGTCTCGTAGGATCAACGCCCCCGCCGGGCGCTTGGATGCGTACACCGATCTCATACGGCCTCCTTCGCCCTCACGGTTTCAGTGGAAAGAGGATGCCGAGCGCCGAGCAGCAGGTGAGCAAGAGCGTGCTTGGGCGCGGCAGGCTGCAGGAGTGGACCCAGATGACATGAGGCGATTCAGGGCCATAGAACTTGGGGATGAGATGGACGAGCTATTGGAGGAGGGAATAGATGCGATTACCTACGATGAATCCAGTGGGAAGGTCTGTTTCGTGCCGACGGGGAGCAAGATGTCGGTGTATGTCTTGGAGTTTGCACAGACACCAAAAGAAGGTGAGTTTCTCTTCCTAACATGTCCACTGAGCAAACCTTCTAATGAGATGTCGCGAGAGCAGATGCCGATGGGAATAGACTGCCCCTTCCTGTTCCCGATGTCGATGAGCGATTCCGGCGGGGCGCGCCAATGGAGATATGAGATTTCGGCATGTTTTCTGCTTTCTGTTTTTTCATATCGTGCTAGTCGGGATTTTACCTTGAATACGCTGAATGTGTTGTATGATTAGTCGATGGAGTCTTCTTGCTGAACTTATGCTCGTGTACGTGTTGTTGTCCTCAAAAACCTGATATCTATATACCTTCAGTTGATAAGTTCGTTGACCCGACGATCACAGTCTATTTCACCAAAATTCTACATAGATAACACGAACGCCTTCTTGTTTGACTCTGCCAAAACAATAAAAGCAAATTTAATAATGTGTGAAGGACGTCTGCGAACATGGGAAGATCTCACACTCACCTAAATCTACTCAATGTTGACTCTTCTCAACAGCCTCGCGGATGACCTTCTGTACCAACTGCACCGGCAGCTCGTCCAAGCTCTTCTCTGTCCACCAGACGTCCTGCGCGAGACCCTGACTTATCATCATCTCCGTACCGATGATGACCTGCCACCCGTTCGCCTCGCTCAGCGCCGCGAACTCCGTCCAAATGCGCGGATGGTAGCACGCCTCCAGGACGGCGCCCTTCTCCGGCTTGCCCAGAAATTCCAATATAACTTCCCGCGCTTGCACCTCTTCCGGCGACTGAGGCGGGAAATCAGGGACGCCCCCGACGATGCAGACGGGGGCCTCGAGCGCACGCGCCTGCTTTGCGGTCTCGACGTGCAAGAGCCGTCCCGCAAACCCGACCTCGGCGAAGCCCGCGAGGACGGCGTCGACCTCGCTCTTGTACCGATTTACGAGATACACGACGCTCGCGCCGAGCAGCGTGCTCACCGCGTACGTGGCGGCCCTGCATGCACCGCCGCCGCCGATCACCAGTGCGGGCCGCCCGTGCTGTCTTTGTCGGATGCCCGGCACGTTCTGCTCGAATGCGCCCTGCACGCCAAGGCAGTCGGTGTTGGTCCCGATGTAGCGCCGTTGGCGCGTCGTCGGGTCAAGGCGCACGAAGAGGGTGTTCATCGCGCCGATCATGCGCGCCTCTTCTGTCACGGCGTCGACGTGCTGAAGGAAGGACACCTTGTGCGGCATGGTGACGCTCGCGCCAATGAAGTCATCCTGGCGCATCAAAGGGCTGGCGAGGATAACATCAACCGCTGTCACTGTCCGAAAATTAAGAAGGGACTGACAAGAAATCGTCCGGGTCGCGCGACTCGATCAGAGTTTGTGACCATGGGAGGTTGAGCGAGTCGTATATCGTGTTGTGGAAGAGGGGGGACAGAGAATGTGCAATGGGGTGGCCAAAAAGGTAGTTTTTGCGCGTCTCGGTGTGGATCTTGTCGGCAGACAGTGTAGTCAGACCGTACGTCTGAATGGGTGAGTCTGCCCCTACCGCCTGAGTTTCCTCGATGGCGATATCAGTCACTGGTACAGACATAGCTGTGAGTGGGGGTGGGGTAGCTCTATGTAGCTGCGCAAAGGCTACTTGTGTCGCTGGCTATCTTGTCTGTTAGAGCGTTCTCCCCGGATCATATTTCTTCTCAAGTTCTTCATGGGATTGTTGTTACTTAGATCAGCAAGCGGGGAGGAACGGGAGATCACAGGCATAGGTCCCTAAGAACGCTGTGAAGGCCATTGGCGTGATTGTCAGTCCGACGATGCACGGGTCGAGTTCCGAACAACGGCAGGTTCACAAGGTGTTCAACCAAGATCGATGGCAGGTCAGCTGCAGACTGTTTACTATTTCGCTGAGTGCCCGTCGGCCTTCGTCTCCCGGCTTCTGTGTCGTCGGGATTCTCGAAGGGTGAAGCTCAGACCTGAGATTACTGTAAAAGCTGCACCAGCTCTCATGCAGCGCAGGGCCGGCCGTGGCCTTACTGTATTGAGACAACTTCATTATTCGCACTCGTACAACTGCTGTCGCTATTCTTTCGTTACACGGACCCACTTATCCATACAAGGTCTGTTCCTGTGGGGTACCGAATAAGCCCTGCTGCCAGCTAGACGGTTGCTTCCACTCCGTGATGAGTGAATCAATCGAAAGGACCTTGGCCACGACGGCAGCGAGCAGAGACGCATCGACGGTGTTGTCGCCCTCAAGGACAAATTGGAGCAGGGAGGCAACGGGAACGGACCAGTTTGACGGAAGACTGGTGATGATGCGACGCGTCAAGCCGCCACCCGGGATGAAAGGAATTGGACTTTCGGGCTTGAGCGCGTCAGGGTACTGTGTGACTGGAGAGCTGTATGTCGGGATCGGGAGGGATGAGAGAGAAGAGAGAGGTGCAGAGGACCAGGCGGGCGAGTTTGGGGGATGAATGAGATATGTCGGCGTGCTATTGATGGTATTGAGTGTCGAGTCAGCGAAAGGGCTTTGCAGAGCTATGCGCATACGTACAGCATCTGTGCATCTGTCCTATTTGAAAGGTCGACGCCGGAGATGAAAAGCGTCGCCGCGAACTGAGATTCACGAATGAAGCCCAACAAATCGTCGATGAACTCCTGTTTCCGAGACTAAGGCCAGGATCAGACGCTGTGTGAGATAAGAAACGACGATCGAGTGACAGACCTTCAGCACAGGGGATCTTTGCTGCACGACCACGACATTGACTCCTTCTCGCCCGTATACTACACCTGATTTAACGGCACGTCGCGAATTTGGCAGAAAATAGGATCGTACGCTCAAGCGGCAACGTCACACCCGCCTCTCCGTCTTCTCTGGCACCAATGACAGGGACGAGGTCCTGCGGGTTGAATACACCTACGCATCGAAGGGATAAGGAAGCGATGAGGAGATCAGCCGCGAGTTGAGAGACATTCGCGGTGGAGACGATGGGCTGCCTTCGGCACGGCGTTAGATGATTCAAAAATGGGCGACGAAAGAGACATTTGACAGACGACTACGATGTATTTTCCAGGAAGAGTGAACTCGGAGGACTTTGGGAGGTAGAACGCCATGGTCGTTGTAGCTGCGAGTGTCTGAGGAGGGTTGCGTAGCCTCCAAGGAAGCGTGGGAAATACGCGCGCGCCGCTCTTGCTTGCTTTCTCAGTCTGTCTCTGACCGTGCGTGCTCAACATGGCCGACTCACCGACACTCAGCATAACTCTTCTTGGTGCCGGACAAGAGGTCGGTCGCTCATGCTGTGTCTTGCAATATCGCGAGAAGACTATCGTCCTTGATGCCGGCGTCCATCCAGCCCACAGCGGCATGGCCTCGCTGCCCTTCGTCGACGAGTTGGACTGGAGCACCGTCGATGCCATCTTGATTACCCAGTACGTGTGTTGTGTTATCGGAGTTTTTTATATCTCTCATTTTTTCTCTAGCTTTCATCTCGACCACGCAGCCGCGTTGACCTACATTATGGAAAAGGTGCGTATTTGCAGCTTCACATTCCGCAAGATTCTCCTCATATAGCAACCTTCCAGACTAATTTCAGAGATGGGAAGGGGAAAGTATACATGACACACCCAACTAAAGCTCTCCATCAGTTCATGATGCAAGATTTTGTTCGAATGAGGTACGTTTTTCTGAACTCGACTTACGACGATACTTTATATTCCAATGCAGTAATTCATCAACGGACGCGCTCATCTCGCCGCTTGACTTGTCAATGTCTATCTCTTCTATCATCCCTGTTTCCGCCCACCAGCTGATCACCCCCTGTCCGGGTATCTCCTTCACTCCGTACCACGCCGGGCACGTCCTGGGCGCCTGCATGTTCCTCATCGACATCGCCGGTGTCAAGGTTCTCTACACGGGCGACTACTCCCGCGAAGAAGACCGACATCTCGTCAAAGCCGAAGTGCCGCCCGTACGCCCTGACGTCCTCATTGTGGAAAGCACGTACGGCGTGCAGAGCCTGGAGGCGCGGGACGAGAAGGAGCTGCGGTTCACAAATTTGGTGCATGCTATCATCCGACGCGGTGGCCACGTCTTGCTCCCTACTTTTGCTCTTGGACGCGCTCAGGAGCTGCTGCTTATCCTTGACGAATACTGGAAGAAACATCCCGACCTGCACAGTGTGCCGATCTATTATGCTTCCAATCTCGCGAGGAAGTGCATGGCGGTGTATCGGACTTATATCCACACCATGAATTCCAACATTCGGACAAGATTTGCGAAGCGAGACAACCCCTTCGTGTTCAAGTAAGCACACATTGCCCTTGCATTTAACGAGTTGTCCTCATAGCGCATATAGACACATTTCTAACATGCCACAAGCAAGGGGTTGGGAGCGCAAGATCGCTGAGGGCCCTCCGTGCGTGGTCTTGGCCAGCCCTGGTTTCATGTCGTCAGGACCCAGCCGAGAACTCTTGGAGCTTTGGGCACCCGATTCTCGCAATGGCCTTATCATCACTGGGTACTCAATCGAAGGGACCTTGGCGCGGGTGAGTGACCCCATCATATGGCTAGTATCACGGCCCTCTTTGGGAGGACATTCTCTGTCAAGTTTCTCTCCTCATGTATATCAGACGCAGCAATGTAACACATCTTCACTTTCTCGTGCCACGGCCTGAGTTCTGGTGTGCTTGAAGATTGAGTGACCTATATTCCGTTTTCTCCCTCTCCCTTTCTCTGTTCCAAGCATCATGCGGAGGACACTCACGGGAATTTTTTGGTGCACAGGACATGCAAAACGAGCCAGATGAGATCATTTCAATGAAAGGCGTCACTATCCCTCGCAAGCTCTCTGTCGACTATATTTCCTTCAGCGCCCACGTGGACTACTCACAGAACTCGGAGTTCATCGAACTGATAAAAGCACCGCATATAGTACGTCTCTAATGACTTCTTCAAAGAAACGCAGGTCACGAATATGTTTGTCCACTTGCGTTTTCAGGTCTTGGTCCACGGTGAGCAGACAGGCATGGGCCGTTTACGCGCTGCATTACAGGCGCGATATAAAAACAGAGGCGAGGAAGTGAAGATCCATACGCCGCGAAACTTGGAGACGTTGAACCTCACATTCCGAGGGGAACGCGTAGCCAAGGTGCGTTCTTCAGTACCTCAGACTCTACAACGCGAATGCAATCTAGTTCTAATGTTTCAACACGGAAAACGACGTTCTTTCTCCACAGGCCATCGGAAATTTGGCCGCAAAACCACCGAAAGCGAACGATACATTCTCAGGGCTGCTCGTCGCCAAGGATTACTCGTACACGCTGCTTGACCCCCGCGATCTGCGGGACTTTGCTGGGCTGTCGACGTGCGTCGTCACACAGCGACAAAAAATCGCTATCGGGGTCGGCTGGGACCTCGTTCGGTGGCATCTGGAGGGCATGTACGGGACCGTGGAGGAGGGCGTGGACAAGGACGGGGTGCCGACGATGCGGGTGCGTATCCTCCGTCCTGGGCTGGTCCCACCTTGTTCATGCTTTAGTTCTTAACGATGTGTATTGGTGTACGTAGGTGATGGGCGCGATCGACGTGAAGCTGATAAGCGAGCACGTACTATCGTTGGAGTGGGACTCGAATGCTGCGAACGACATGATCGCGGACTCCACGCTGGCTCTCATCACCGATATCGACAAGAGCCCGGCCTCCGTAAAGCGTCAGCACCTTCTCGTTCTTCCCATGCTATCTGCTATCTGCCCTCCTGACACTTGCTGCTTTCCGGGCCCTATTCATTTCATTTCTAGTGACGGCCCAATCGCATTCGCATTCGCATTCGCACCCACATACGCATCCGCACTCGGACAGCGACTACGCCGCGAACCCGATGACGCGGATCCAGCGGCTGGGCATGTTCCTCGAGGCGCACTTTGGCGAGGTCGAGTACCACATGCCTGAGGACGAGCCTGAGGAGGACGAAGTAGAGCAGGGCGAGTCTACGAGCCGCGAGCCGTCGTTCCTCATCCAGCTGGACGAAGCAGACGCGCGGATCAACCTCATCTCGATGGTGCGTAACTCTGCCCACATTGAAGTCCTTTCATTCGTTGACTGTAGCCGGATCGATGTGTTGTGGTCGCGTCGGTCTTAGACGGTGGAGAGCAGTAACGAGGCCCTGCGAAAGCGCGTGGAGACCGTGCTGGACATGGCCGCGTCGACAGTCAGCTCTTTGCACGAATCGTTCTCCTCGGGAGATGCGATGGAGGACGAAGAGAGCATGATGGCGAAAGCGAAGTCTGCCGCCGACAAAACTCTCGAAAGCGTCCCGGAAGAAGAGCAGGGCCAAGACAAAGGTGCCGAAAGTGAAGAAAAGACGGCCGAGGATGGCCCACAAGATGAGACTCAAGACAACTCGCAGGAGGGCACACTTGGAGTGGTGGATCAGAAGAACGCTGAGGGTGACGAAAGCGATGATTCTGAGCCTGAGGGCACCGAGCTGGAAGTGCACGGTTGATGTGACTAGTTGTATCCTGTCGTTGTTTCCGTCTATCACCCGTGTATTTGTACATATAGTGTTGTTGCTATTGTTGGTCCCAGCATCAAGCATCAGGTTCAAAACAAATGGCGATGGCTGAAAACATGACAAAAAAAAGACACAACATTGCACATACACACATACACGCATACACAACGCTTCCTCATCGTTTACCTGCAACACCAACGCGACTCCTGCGGCCTCCCTTTTTCGCTGCATCGGACAACGAGACGTAAGCGTAAGGGTCAACGCCGCCCTTCTTAACATCGCCACCGGCCTTCTGTAAGATGAACAAAAGTGTCAGCGAATATGTAAGAGAAAGAGACGACCCGAAGAACCTTGGCCTTGAACTCGCGTCCGAGCTTGGGATCTGAAGCTCGCTTTTTCCTCGGTCCCTTCCCAGACTCGACATCTGCCATCTCGACATCCCCATCTTCCTCGGCGTTCTCCCTTCTCCGCTTTTTCGTGTCTTTATTGAACTTGATACGCCCGTTCGGTCCCCGTGTGAAGCCATCCGCAGAAGTCATGCTCTCGCGGTAAGCACCACCAGCCACGTCCTCTTGCGCGCCAGCGTCCTGCCCTGAATCCGAGTCTTCGTCGATGATCATTTTCCCTGTATCCGCGTCCATTTTGAACAGAGCCGCGTCCTGGCCCGGCTTGCGCCTTCTATTATTAATTTGAGCATCTGCACAACGTGTTAGTTATTGATATAAGGCACCAAGGGATAGGCACACGCACTAGTGATACGCGAAGCGGCTCCCGAAAGTAGATCCATCGGCTCGTCGTCGTCGACGCGTATACGAGCCGCAAAATCGCCGACTCTCCGCTTTCCAGAGACTGCCGGACGCTCTTTCTCATCGTCGCTATCGTCCAATTCACTCTCGCTGCCATACAAGACATCTTCGAAAGCGTCTCCTGTGGTTGGCTTGCTTGATGGTGCCTATGAGTCAATTTAGCCAGGTTCATGCAAATGAATTCGTGCAAAAAAGGTCGTCTTACAACGTCGTCGTCATCATCGGCAGCTTGCGCCCTTTTCTTCTTCGCTCTGTCCTTCCTCTTTTTGATATTTACGAGCATCTTGGAGGCTTCTTCCTCGCCGGCGCAAGAATAGACATCTTCCCAGCCAAACCTCCGGATCATCCGCTCGAAGATATGGCGAACCTTCGCCTTGAAATGATTTTTGTGGTCATGCGACCAACGGAGCAAGGCCGGGACGATCTCCGCCAGATGAGGGCGCATAACGTCGACTGGGAAAGTGTGAATAGCTAGCTTCACGAATCCAAGCGTCGATTTGACAATCTCTCGGTTGGCGGAAGAGAGGAAAACGAGCAGCGTGGTGAATATCTCATTGTGCATCTCGGCAGAGATTGAGTCTGTCAAGGGAAATTCTATGAGACAGATCGCTCTTTATCTAACAAAGAACTCCACCTTTAAACTCGAAGACTAGCCTGGAGATCGCCGTGACGGTCGCGCTGATCATGTGGGGCGTTGCGCCAGCCAGACCACCAGCAATCATCGTCATGTATTCTTCCATAGTGGCCTTGGCTGAAGATTTTATATGAGCAAAATAAGAATCAAAGATGTTGGTTCATACGAGCATACCATCACCAGCGCCATCTTCGTCCATTCCATCAACCATACCCCGCTTCACGACCCCACCTTCGTTCATCTTCTTACCCATCGCCACGATGAGATCAAAGGCAGCATTGCGAGCCTTCTCTGACGGTTCCTTCGTCCCTAGGACTGCTTCTGGTATAAGAGAAGGAATGACATGCAGAGCTGTTGTTGGGATCGAAGGTAGTATGTTGCTGAAGAGTTGGAAACGATCCTAATGAACGGACGAGGTGAGACATCTATTCGCAGACACAAAAAGCTTCTGCCCTACCTTCTTCGCGGCAGGTGCTAGGCCTTCCGATACATCGTCTAACCTTTGAATCACAGACTGAGCATCGACCGGGACCTTGTTGCTCTCCACAAGTTTAGTCAAAATCTTGTAGCCACGCTTCTGAACGCCGTTATCTTGGTTAGCGAGCACTTCTTTGGAGAGGCACAGTTCGAATAGAACAGCAGCATCTGTAGGCGAGAGGTGAGGAAGTATGAGGATAAGTATGTCTTGAGTCGTGGCAACTACGCTGCCGCCTTCGATGGGTCCTCTTGTGGGCTGAGCTTTAGCCAAATTCTGCTTGAACAGATCGATGACTTTGTGGTATGCTTGGCTAATTGCCTTCGGAAAAAGTGATCAGACACGGTTGATCTAAGGAACGTCTGAACGCCAAACCTGGTCACCAGCGATATCAGCCCACACACTGATCACATCACCCACCATCCCTCTAGAATCTCGATTGACGCTTCCAAAAACATTGAACAATACTGCCAGCCAACTCTCGGCCTGCGAGCGCAAGAAGGTGACATTTTGAGCGGCCTCGTCGGCAGAAATCACATCTGCGTGGGACAACGCCGCAAACTTCTCTATCTGTGCACTGTCTTGAGATGCGAGGGCGCTATTGGATTCGACGAGGATCTTCAGTGCCCTCAGGACGGGGGGTCGGAGATCGGGCTGGTTGTACAGAAGCTGAGAAAGCAACTGAGAGAACGCGCCATTGAGTGTCTGGAAGTGGGGGGAAAGGGTGACAAGGGTGACATTAGCAAGGCGAGCTACGTGTTAGCCGTAATCGAACCAAAATTCATTTGACTAACCTCTCGGAGGTCGGTGGTCCCCCAGCAATATCCCGGCAGTCCCGACCAGATCTGCGTAATTAAGACGGTCCACACTTTAGCTTCAGACTGGCGGTTTTCCAATTCCGCCTTCTGCTGTAGATCGAACATGCGTTCCGTAAGGGGGACAAAGTACGAGACGAAATGCGCCAAAGGCGATGTATGGGGTTGTGATAGCAAGGGAAGTAAAAATGCCCGCGGTTCGCGGCCTGCCTGCCTGTTGGTGGTCCCGCCTTTAGTTAGGTTCCCGAGAGCAAGTCCAAATGGATAAGGCTCACCGGTCAGCTGGTTCTAGGTTGAGGGGGAGTGCATGCAAGAGGACCTCAGGCCCGAGAACGGACATGGCTACGCCCAGCGTCCCGTCGGCTGCCTCCTTGTACTCGAAACCCTTTTGGATCCTCGCGTGCCCGATTTTTTCAATCAGGGGAAGGAGGAGGATTTGGGCGGCCGTAGGCGCCAAGGGACGCTCCCTATACCTCAAATTCGCAACAAGTGACGAAATCACGGACAGCAACTCTGGCATTGAGCGAGCAAACGCGAGCGAATCAAAAGCCTTGTCTGTTTGAACAATGATTTTTCCGAGCGCTGATTTCGGCTCGCCCTTCCCATGTTCCTGCGTAGCCGGCGTTATGAATGAAGGGGTAAAACACTGAGATAAGAGCGCGAGTGACAGGGCTGCAGCTTTGCGCACTGAAGCATTGCTGGATTCGAGGAATGACCACATAGCTTTCCAAGCCTTGCCTAGCTCAACGGCCGAAAGTTCGGGATCAGCCTCCTTCAAAGCGAGTATTGCGTTGCCCAAGACGAGTAGCCATGCTGGGGCTAATGTAGCATCAGTTTTCGAAGGTGGAGAGGACAACACTGCCTTCAGGATATTAGGAATCTCCGGAACGACATCAGCCTCGTTGCCATCTGTTGGCGAGGAGAGGAGATCAGACAAGATGGAATAAGCGGCTTGCGATAGGAACGGATTTCCGAGACGAGGGAGGGAGAGAATCAATGGTACAATGGTAGGAAGCGACTAAATGCGCGAGTCAGACGACGCGGCGTAAATGTCCAGACAACTCACCGATGGAGGAAGCCTGAGAAGGACGAGTCGCAGGAAGGAAAGTAGATGTATGGCTACTTCTGCACCTTCCATGTCGGCACTGTTACTTTTGAATTTGAGAGGAGCGTTGGCGTTGATGTCTCCTAATGTAGACTTGACCCACTCAGCAACACGATCAGCATAGGGATGGAGCAGCAGAGGGCTGGGAGGGAATGATAGCACGTCTTTTACAACATCTGCTGCCTTCCTGCGGACTTTGGGCCGCGGATCCAGACATAGCTGGAGAATAGATGCGAAAGATTGGCGGATGCCTTGGGTGTCCAATTGTGGGCGATCTAAAGCCCTAAATACAGCCCCGTATATGGCGAGTTGAGATCTGAGGGGTGGAGCATGGTTTTTGAGAAGTGGGAATAGTGGGGCAGTGAGAGCAAGAATTGTGCTCAAGTTTCCGCGTATCACTGGTTGAGGTGCGAAGGGTGCTACAAGAGCGAGGAGGTATAGTTCTGCAGGCAGCATATCCCCATCGCTCAGAGCAAGACCCGATGACCGCTCATTCTGCACTGTCCCGTCCAAGGTTGTGAGAAGAGCCGCAAGGTATGCAGTGGGAGACCGTTCGGTCTTTTGTTCATCGAGGGTAGCTTCGAGGGCGCGAAGCAAGGTGGCGGGGGCCTTTTGGTGGGCAAGGGAGGAGGACGTGTGCGGCCGAATTTTAGTCAAAGCTTGCTCAAGGCCGTGGGACATGGTGGGCGGGAGGGGCGGGAACGGACACAGGACGGCTTGCAAGTTGCGGCCTGCAGAATGCTAATTTCTGAAAACAAGTCAAGGAGCTTACATAATTGAGCTTTTGCGATGACGTTGTTGCGCCCACGCTGCGTGCAAGTCACTGTCAGGCCCAACGCCAGCTCTACAAACTACCCGTTCGACATTCATGAGCGCAGCTCCATTCATTTCTCTCTAGCTTTGTATGGTACGGAGCCCAACGATGCCTCAAGGAACTCCTACTCCATGGTCTTACTTTCTCATCCGGTTCGTGTCAAGGATGGCTGTCACAGTAAGGTCGCTACTACTTACCATCATTGCTCGCAGGCTTCTTTTCAAATTCGTCCTCAAGGTGTTCTATGGAACAATAGTCGTCGAAGGCGTTGAGAATATACCTGTCACCGGAGAGCCATGGTTCGTCACTTGAGCTATCATTTTGTATATCCACTGATCACTCTTTCAGCATTGTGTGCGCGAACCACACAAATTCTTTAACAGATGCGCTGTTCGTATGTCAGTAATGATCGCTTCGCCCCACTAATTTACCGTCTAGTCTTCTTGTGTCGACTATTCCGTCGAGTGTATGGCGTTCGTGAACTCCTACCTTTCTCGCATTCTAACTATTCCTTTTGGGCTTCCGACATGTCCTATAGAAACGCAACATGCTACGGCTCACCGCGAAATCTACTCAGTTCGGCAAGAAGACGTTGACCAGTTGGCTCATCGAATCTGCTGGGACCGTGCCGATTCAGCGGCGCCGAGACTTTGCAGACGGCACAGTCGACAACAGCCAAGTTATGCTCAAGCTTCGTGAGGTGTGTTAAGATAGGGTGTGCTCATACGAGCCTCCCTTGATGTTGTTTGTACAGGCCCTGGAACAGGGTGATGCTGTGTGTCTCTTTCCAGAGGGTGCCAGTCGATATCATCCCACGATAGCCCCTCTCAAAACTGGAGGTATTGCGGTCTCTCTCTGATCTCATTATCCCATCTGAAGCGCTTTCAGTCGCACGCATCGTGTCCGATACTCTCACCCAGAATCGAGACAACCCTGACTTCAACATCTCTGTACTAACCTGCTCCGTGACTTACATGTGAGTTCCCTACGCCAAGCCCTCTCGCGCCATTGCAGAATAACAGCGTCTAGGCACCGTCAGCACTTTCGCTCCGATGTACTGGTAACCTTTCACCCCCCAATGAAATTCCGTCCCCAGGTCAGTTGTCGGTCGAATGCCAAGCTTTATCCCACGTCCCAATCGTATTCTAGGACAATCCCGAGCTGCTGGCCCCAGTGGACTACGACAATATCCGCTCGCTCACCACGCGCATGCACAAGCAAATTGCATCTGGGACCTTTGATGCACCGTCATGGGACCTCATTCAGATGGGCAGGCTGGCAGCATCGATATATGCCCCCCTTGGCACGCACATGAGCCTGGGAAATTATGTCCGGGTTTCCCGTGCGTTCTTGGAAGCATTCAAGACGGAGTGCCTACCAGAAGTGTTGGCTGACTCTGGCGAGCCGGACTTGGACGATCTGACTCGAGACATCGAGGAGCTTGTCCAGTTGAAAACCGATCTCAAGGTTCGATGTCCACGGTTTCTTCTTACCAACTTCTTCTCTAGGGGCTTACGTTCATTTGTTCTTGAAGGCATATCAAACTGAGCTATCCAGGCTGAAGATTAAGGATGATCGCATAAGGCGACCTCTACCTCGACACATCGTCCTGTACCGCATGTTTATACGACTATCGTGGACTGCATTCCTGCTCACGATTTGTATTCCTGGCCTGATCCTTTGGACGCCCGTAGCCCTCATAACGTTCTACGCCGTGCACAACTTCAAGAAGACGGGACCTATCTACGACACATTCGACGAGATCGCACAGTACAAGCTCGTCTACGGACTCGTGTCTGGCTTGTGCGTGTGGTTCGGTGCCACCTTGTTTACCTTCCCCATCGCGCACATATCGGTAGTCGTCATCCCAGGGTTGATGTGGATGAGCCTACGTTGGTTCGAGGACGCGGTCTCGGCCTGTCGCGCCTTCATCACGCTGTCGCGGCTTCTCCGAGTCGGCCAGCCCACACTGCGGCGCCTGGGGCAGGCGCGGCGCGACCTTCATCGGCGCATCATGGACCTAGCTGTGAATGGTCTCGGCCTGTCTGACGATCCAGAGACCTACTTCGCACAAGATGGAGAGAAGCAGAAGGGGCGGGTTACGGGCCGATGGGAGAGCAAGAGAAAGTACTTTTCCGTGCGGCGTCGGAGAAAGAGGGACTGGAACGAGACGTTGCGGCTGAAAGAACAAGTTGACTATCCTTCGGACACTGATCGCTGACCGCCTAGGGAAATGAGAGAGAGAGATCTGGGACAGTAGTAGATATCTATAGTACATCAAAGTAATGGGTAACAAGGCATCGTGCATACGGGTCATGGTTCGTCAGGACAGCTAGGAGAATACAATGGATGCAAAAACAAGACAAGCACGACAGCAAACATATAACGTATCAAGAACGGATGGGAACAATGGATATATGTATGTGCGCAGACCAAACGACAAGGAATTTTAACCTTCAATAGGAGCGTAAGCACGATTGCCTGCTGCCCATCTGTGACCTTTGCCGGCAGAGACGCCAGTCAAGACCACGCCGAATGAGATACCGAAGGCAACTACCCAAGAAACGATGCTCAGATAGTAAGCAAAGCCTGTACAGATTAAGTCAAGGCGAATAAGTGAAAGAAAGATCGAATAACATACTGGGGCGGGCATGGTCGAACCCAGAGAACTTGGAAGTGCGATACAGATCGGTAACAACAGCAAAGGTGATCATGGGGAACAAAGCTATTGCTTGCGTCACCTGAGGCTGATCAAAACCGAACAATGAAGGGACACACCATGAAGGGCAACAAGACCTGCAACGGCCTTCCAGATTCGCAGACGGCGCGAATGGGTGCTTACCCCAAAGATCAAGGAAAGAAGCGCTATCGCGCCAAATCCAATGCCCAGCTCTTCCACATACCCCGCACTCGTCCATGCTGTGCAGAAGAAGCGATTGTTCTTTTCACAGCGGTCGGTCACACTGGCAGGAAACGGTCGGCACTGGTAGTCTGAGTAGGTGACTTTGCCGTTCGACCCGGGGATATTGATGGACGTTGCTTCGCAGCGTTCCATGAGACCATAGCGCACGGTGTACTTCGTGCCGAGGATATCCTCGCCCTTGACAACAAACCTGATAACGTTGCAAAGTGACGATTAGAAATGAAATCGTCCAAGAATGCAGGAAATCTGGAATGTGACAGACCAGTCGTTGCTTCGAGCAGCCAAGATATTCTGTAGAAAGGGGTTTCAGCGATAAAAATGGAACGCGCGAAGGTGTACGTACTAGAGCCAATGTTGCAGCAACCAGCACGAAGGCGATGGCATATGAAGTCTTTCTCATCCTGGTGGTTAGGAGGCAAGCAAGCTCTTGAAGTTCAAGTCTAGGCCCCGAACATTGAAGTAACGGCCAGGCAGGATGCAAATGACATATTTCTGGGCTGAGGCATAATCAGGACATATATATGTTAATAAGGCACCATGATAAGTCCCTGTCGATTAGTGGTTAAATCATCACGTTGTGGTTCGACCAATCCCGTGAAGCCGGAGGCTCGAATCCTCCCTGGGACATTCTTTTTGTGCATTCTTCTTTCAATAGCGCAGTAGTCTGACGTTGCCAAACTTTAACGTTTCAGTCCTTAGCTGTTCATGGTCGCAAATAAAATACTGCACTATCAATGACAAACTCGCATGGTCCCTGCATTGGAGACAAGTGATATTAATGTTACGGCAGCCTCCGAGGATCAGGCTTGTGGGCGAAACATCACATCCAAGACAATAAATTTAGATGAAAAAAATATATGATGGTCTTTAAATGAATACAGATATACAGTGGATTCAGTGCAACAGCCGTGAAAATCGGAGTGCGCAGGGTAGGGGGCGATGGGACGCAATATCACACCCTTGGAACGCCCTCAACGACACGAGGATAGCGATCGGCGATCATCTATAAAATTCAAGGTCAGTGAGAGAGGTAACAGACAGTCTCCGAAACATACGCCAAAAAGTTGAGGAGCACGAATGGCCAATACTCCCGGGTCTTCGGCGAGTCCGACGAAACTATAGAACAGGCATCAGTCAAACAAGTCAATAAGGGATAAATCCTTCATGAAACTTGCATCGTGGATACCCCCGCCTCGATGGCTGAGGCGAGCGTCAAGTCTGCAACGAATATCCCATTTAGCAGGATCGATATTAGCGGTTAGCGGCACTTACGCAGCTGTACGCCGATCAAGAACGAAAATAGAAGGACAGGAGCTGTGTACTGCCCGTCTGAGTTATAGGACGGATGTGTGACTGCAAAGAGTTGCACACGTCAGACAATGATCGAGAGGAGGACGCGCAACCGGGAGAAGACTCACAGCGAAGGTAGAGATAACCGAAGAGGGAGCACAGCATGCCGACGGCATATGCACCCCACGTCAGCGCTGGTGGCAGACGGTATGAGTCTTGTGAATGCCTGTGGAGATCATACACTCACTCATGCTGACCAAAGAGTCATTCACCAGCGCGTCTATCCCTGTGATGACGGCGACCGTGAGACACGGTAAGCTTTTGACTGATTGATGAGCTATTACCTCGGTCTTTGAACAAGCGCCAGGTGTCCCGAGCGGCGGTGATGTAAGGCTTTCCATACAGAGCTTTGAAGGGAATCTGTCAGTCAGGTTCGTTCCCATGATGATACCACTTAGAAGAGACTCACCAATCTCAATATACGCGTATCTTTCGGCCGACGTTAGCAGTAGCGCTCAGCGGATTGCAGGGTCCTCACCTATTGAAGTACTGTACCAGTCCCTCGATGCATCCGATGAAACATTCTGCGCAGCACGCCAGGGCCATTTCGATGGCTTGTAATCTCGATCCGTTAAAAATGATTGATATTCTTCGAAAAAATAAGCTCACGGTGACCATCTGAATTAGCATTGTTCCTGACTGCTTGCAAAATTAAGCGTATGATTTCCAAAATGGTCACGATGAGGGAGCCGAATGCGATGGAACCGAGGGACAAGGTGGACGCGCGAACGAGTGCGGCCATAGTGGGATGCTTTGGCATTACGCCTTCTTCGCGGGGGCCGAAGTAATACCAGCCTAAATCCGATGGGTCAGAATCACCGAACAACGGCTGTGAGAGAAGCCTTACTCCCAAAAGGACCACCCGCAAGAGTGGCGAGGACAACGTTACCCAGCGTCATTGAAGTCCAAATATACGAGAACGTCGCGTAAAACACGAGGCCAGCAACTTTCCCAGACGAACAGTTTGTACCCTGGTTACATTCTGTTATGGCATCGGTAAGACTGACTTGTTCTTATCAAGGTTAAACATAGTGCTCACGAGGATTGCCAGGCGTCCACTTTGAATAACTGGCGCTGTATGTGAGCCATCATATACGCAGTAGTAAATTTGCATACGTACACTGCGATGACAACAAACGAATACCATCTGCCGTAAAATGAATGAGAATAACGACAGTTTCGTCAATGCCATGCAGACTCACACGCTCAAACCTGCTTGGATGAGCAAGCTTATGAATGCCATGACATATACAGATTTGTGGTGTTTGCTGACGTCCATGACAACTTGAAGCAACAAGGATGCAAGAGGAATGCGTGACCTGAACCCAAAGTACGAGAATATCGACAATAGAGCTATCACTGTGAATATAATCGCTCCGGCTGCAGGTCAAAGGGCTTCGGTAAGACAGTTTTGCGGAAAAGAATTAAATCGACTTGCAATAGTACGCGGTAATCCAATAATAGATGCATACACCACTGATGAACTTCAGGCACTGAATGTTTAAAAGTGTATCAATGACTTACATATTAAGCAAGATTGTGAGAATAAGCGTTATGTGCATTATAAGCATTGTAAACATTCGTGCGAGTAAAAGGTAGACTGTAGAGAGCAAAAGGCCACAGCCAGCAACAAATAGAAGCAGATATGCGGTGCTCCTGCGAACAGAACAAGTTAACAACATGTCCGGACGCGAGGAAGACTAGAGATTCACCGGTTCAAAGTGATGCTGGTCCCAGTATTACCCCTGCCTACACCACCTCCTAATCCATTTTGAGACGACCAATTGGATAGGACAATGCCTGAGAGTATACAATATCCTATAAACTGATAGAGCAGATCCATGTCGATAGATAGACCTAGCGGGCGAGGAAACATGCACTCACCTGAGCCAAGAAAAGTATCAGGAAAATTGGATCATTTATCCTTGTCTTGGGCTTGAAACGGTCTCCTTCGTATGGGGACTTGGGATCCGACCCATACTGCTGTGCCCCAGACTGGTACGGCTGAGCGTACGGCTGAGACTGCCCTGGGTGATAAGGTGGTTGGTATTGTGGCGCAGCTTGGGGCTGGGAACCCCATTGTTGGTCGTTGTGTGACATGACGACAAGGGAATGAGTGGATGTACGAGGAGCGATGAGCGTCGTTCCCAAAGAGCCCGCTGCATGTCTGAACTTCGTCTTCGATGACGTCGAGTCTCAACCCTAGCCAAGCCGCCAATGCCATATATGGAAGATGTCTGCACACATGCCACCCAGTAAAATCGCCTTTATGAGCCTAGCAGATAAGCTGAGGAATGCATTACATGTCCTACCCTGTACTATAATAACACGAGTCAATTTGAACTATGAGTCCACAGCTACAGATATGCCGAAACCAGAGAAAATCACTAAAGCACTTGTACACAGGTAGCAATCACTCTGATGATTATTGTCAGGTGACACGCGAATTGAGAAGAGTAGAGTACGAACCACTCGCGTGATCATTAGTTTCGTTGGTAGTAACATCCTTGAACCGGATGACCATAACAGTGATGTTGTCGTTGGTATAGCGCTGGAGCGCCTCGCTAATCAGCTTGACGCACGCCTCCTGGGGGTTTTGTATTCCGAGCACAAGATCAACAGCAGCCTGGTCGTCCAGAACATCCCAGATCTATATAAAATGTCAGCCCAGATCAGACCGGCCACATCCATATAACGCACCCCATCACAAGCTAGTATCAGGAGCTCATCATCGTCGGTCAGCTCTGTCTCCGTAGTGTACGGCGCACCGACGACAAAGTCCTTCATGGAGGAATCACCTAGGCTTCGTGTGACTGCTAAAACTCCGTTGACCCTTCCGTTCATCACGAAACCACCCGAGTCCACGATTCGCTTGGCTTCCTGTTGATCGGTGCCCTTGTGGTCATACGTGAGACGCAATGCTCGCCCTGACCGGCATAACACACCGCGGGCATCTCCCGCATTGGCAACATAGAGAACCCTACGCAGAGGTGGCCCTGGCGGTGGCACCTGAGACGACTGGTTATTGGCCCCTCCTTTCGGGTCCTTTGAAATATGCGAAGGGGATTTCGAGAGAGGAGTGGCAGAAGGCGACGCGGACGGGTGACTGAACCGTCCCAGCACCTTTTTCAATTTGTTCTCTTTTCCGCCGTTGCCATCGTCATTTCCTGACGTATTTGCTGTACCTTCAAGGTCCACTTCAGGGGCAGAGCTCGATGGGTCGGCAGGAGTTGACGACTCCGCCGAAGACGCGAGAAAAGACTGTCCGCTATCAGCATCTTCGATTCGGAGGAAAGCGGTTACGGCAGTACACCCAGAGTGTATCTTGCCCTCGGATTCTTCACAAATTTGCGAAAGGCTTAGGTCAACGTTATGAAAAGTCAGATTGTAGACATCTGGTATGGAGGAGATAGGATCCTCTCTCATGATTTTGAGCATACGCTAATTGTAACGGTTAGTAAGTGAAGATGTGACAGGGTCGGGATGGAGGATGTGGGCGTACCTCATGGAAGTTCCTGCCGCACCATTCGGCAGCCTCCTTTCCAGCATGGCCATCGAAGATAGCAAAGAATCCTTGGCCGCGGATGCCAGCATAATCGACGACATAGGAATGGGCATCCTCCATTGTTCGCCTTGATCCCTTTTCATCTGCTACTCCAAAGCGATAGGTGGGGAGCTCACGGGACCATGGATTAGGAGCCTAAAAAACGACTCAGAGAGAATCAAAATCTGATTCGTGATCAAGCAAACCATGGAGCTGTATGGAAGACTGTCTTGCGATGGACTCATGTGAATCGCGACAGGCTCAGATGCGACAACATCATCAGTGGTGTTGTTTGAGTTTGAGTGCGAAGACATAGCGTTGAAGACTTGAGTGATAGCAGAAGAGAAAGAGGGTGTGTGGTTTCGTCTCATGCAGTTCACGTCGTTAAGAGCCTTGTCAAGCTGGTAAGGTGGCATTCAGAAGGAACAAGGGTATACATACGGAGAGTGAAGACAATAACAGGTTTCGCTGGTGATTTGTAACGTAGCGCCGTTATTGTAATGATCTGAGATATGCAGGAGAGCAAACAGAAGAGGGTCAGAGCGTTGCGATAGTGGCTTCGCGGTCGTGACGCGATGGAGCGCGCGTTGTGGAGAGATTTGTCCACGTGGCTAAACCCCAGTATAGGAGCTTGCCGGTGGAGACGACGTAGATCTCGAACTTGGGAGGAAAATCCCACCTGAGGAGTCTTAGTGAGCTTCAAGAGAGAACGGGACTTCCTGGGGCCCAAAAAGTGAGACGGAATATATGGTTCCACACACTCAAAGTAGTAGGGTCACCTAGAAGAAAGGATATAAGTAACGTTGCCTTTGTTGCATCCCTGTTCTCCCCTGTTGTCCGTCAGAGATGTATTTCCACCCGCGGTTCACAGATGAAGGTTAGTCAACGACGAGCAAGCCATTCTATCTCAAAGAGTGACGACCACTTGTTCCCCAGACCAGGTGAGAAGTTAGAACCGAATACCACTAGACTCGGTATACCCGGATTCGATTATTCCAGCGAGCAATGACTAGAACCGATAAGCGCCGGGGGCCTATGAGGTCTAGGGCTGTCCAGGGACTCATACGTACGGTGAGTATATACAACATTTCAGGCCTTTGCTCGCCCTCGACTCTCACAACATTCCGTGTTTTTCTGACGTTCATGAATCTCAAAGCCCCCTGATGAAAAGTGTTTTTTCTTCAACATATCAACATTTTAGCAATGGTTCTCAGCCTTCTCTTTCATCCCGCTGCTTAATCACTGCTTTCACGTATATGCCGCGAGGCTCCCCCACAACTTACCAGCTTCTAGATTCCTGAAGACTACATCAGTTGTGTCAGCCCGTGGAACTGCCTTTTGAGGTTGCAGCGTGTCTCCTACCATTAATAGCAAGTACGTTGATACTTGCGTGATCGTCGTCACCTGAGCTGACCAGACATTGTCACCTCACCTCAAAGTGCATCTCTCGAATCATTATACGTGTCTTCCCATTTCACACCCAGGTTTTATCGCACAGTCATGTATAGATGTGCACGATATTTCGTCATGATTCACTATCTAGGCGCGGACCGGTGTCTTGCGTGTCGTCGACCGCCTCCACAATCCCTGGGTCACGGCCGCAGAAGCCTTTTGACTCGCACTGCGTGCGGTATGTAACCCCGCACGATTCTGGTGATCTTCAGCTTGCAGGTCGCTGACGTTGACGCTGAACTTCTTTATGTGCCATACAGCACGGTTCTCTCCCCCCGTTCGGCAAACAGCGTTCCCCCCCGCTATGGTGAGTGTAATACTTGTTTTGTGAATCGCATGTTTCCTTCGGCAGGATCGTGACCCAGGGTCAGCCACGCGCGGACCGCGTCCATCTGATTGCGCTTGGTTCATCTTAGCGAGGGTCACAATTCAGTCTTTCATGTCGCGCGTCGATCACTAAATGAGCCAGTGAAACGAATATATGGCTCTGTTCTTATTGATATACCGTCGCAGCGGTGTGGCATGTCGATAGCCGGAGCACTGCATCTCCACCTGTGTGTTGGCTCGAAACACGCAATGCGATGGTCGAGCGATAAGTAAATCGTTGAACTTACTCCTCCGTCCAGATCTTTGACTTATCGTCTTATTTCAACAGGCCATCCGATAGGGGCAGAACCGCGAAGGAACCAAATCACTGAAATCTTCTTGAACTTCAACCTCTTACGACATGGCTTGGGAAAACCGTTTAGAGGCAAGAGAACGCAAGGCCTTGGTGCCGTCCCTAGAACCCGTTGACGTACGTGTGTTGAAGAAGAGTTTTCACCTTCCTGGGTAACTCCATCGGTGTCTGTGGACATGCCGTTGAGCAACGAGGTGCAACGTGCTCATATCGTCACATAATATCAGCGCAAGCTGGCTTGTATATGCCACATGTGCGAAGAATCCGAAGCCAGGTTGCTGACCGAATGTCATATCTACGATATATCGATGACGGGCACACAGGGTGCTGAATCCATGCCTCAAAACGTCTACACGCCAGTCAAACACGGCATGGACCAACGCAGTTGAAATATCGGGGGCATGCTTTTGATTACAATATCACTTCTGTGGACCGGGTCCTGTCCTGTCCTATTCGGTCCTATCAGGTCCTATTCCGAGGGTCCAGCCCGTCACGAAAATATGATAAACAGACAGCGTCGAGGTACGAAGACTGTGTAAACGCTTAGCGCCAGAGATCAACCTAAGGTGGAATGCAGTCTCAGCAAGGACAGGAAACTGATTCCAACAAGCCAATCCGATATTTTGCCTAATATTCGGCGACGTTGATGATCTGTTTCCCTCGAAGGCGAGACCATCAGCTGCGTTGACAGCGCCGGGAACAGAGACGTTGGCGCCATCATGACGGCGAATTCTTGCCAATCATCATTTTCCGATGTAGCGGAAAAATCGAGCACGAGGAATCCGTGAGCGCATTAGGTGCGGAAATACTGCCGTCATCCTCCCTGTGAAAGGGCACCCACCAAATCACCGCCGGGATTCGAAGCAACGCTAGTGACGTTCCTGAGTTCTTCGAGTTTCAAGTCGGAGACTGTCGGAGCCGTCTTGGCACCCGCTTTAACCTACAAGGGATGCTGCAATACAATAGGCGTCCGGATTGACCTAGAACGAGGGAAGGCGCCTTCGTATAGAATACGCCATTGAATGCTTCGAAATGTACGTACAAACTTCATATATCCTTGTTAATCATGCAGTTATAATATTCGACTATATTCGACGGGGTGAAAGAAAATAAATACCCTGACAGATTGTATGGTATATGGTGAGTTGCTAATCAAAGTTCGTTACACAGAAGGGCACAACTATACGAAGTTGGCATCAAGGGTATCTGGAATGATGGTTATCAAGGGGCGTCTGTCCCATCAGGTTTCTGTCGCCAACAGTAGAGTACTGGGGGGAGAACGTGAGCATCAGCATGACAGGTTTTGCGAGGATAACTTACATAGGGATCAACAGAGTCAGCATGCGAGGAGTGGTGCCAATGGCCCATCGACTGTGGCTGAGAATTATCGGCAAGCCGGTAGCTATGACCTTGCGGAGGGCGGCTCGCAACCATCTGAGAGGCAGGGATGTATGAATGCGGAGTGCTAGCGTAGCGATCGACAGGGGGCATGGTATGGTATGTGAGAGGCATTTCCGGAATTACGGGAAGGCCATTGGATTGAGGATGAACAGGGAGAGTAGAATAGTGCGGTTGATTGTGTTGTAGCGAGCTCGAGCTATTGAACATGTCTCAGTAAAGTCCGCTTTGATGCACACAATAAACTTACTGCGAGCGATAGCCAGCGTCCAACGTCGGAGCGAGCGGCGGCGGCATATGCAAGAAAGGGTCGCTGAACAAGGCCGTCAGAGTGTGAGCGCCTCATACGTAGCTATTCTCCGTACCTGTGCCTCTTGGACAGGAGTGGCGGTAATCCCAACTCTTGATTCTCTCGCTTGATGGGTGGCGTGTTGTCCCGAGTCGGAGGCGTCGAAGCCTCAGACAAACCCGACGAGCCTGCGGTCGATGGTCTACCATCCACCGTCTCCACCCTTTTGGACGTGCTCTTCTTACGCTGTGGAACGCCGTCTGGCCATGTGCACTTGAAGATGATGATTGATAAGTACTCTCCATGGCTGTCGAATCGAATCGACGCACCTCTCTCTGGCCATGAACACATCGAACGCAATTCGGCTTTGTCTCGTCACACTGAACATCGACTATGAGTGCATGGGACAGGGACAGCAAGGGACGGGACAACCTTGATCTTTTTAATACGACAGGTCAAGCAGCCGGTCTTGCTACGCGTATATTTCGGCCTCCTTCGCTGGACCTGTTCCATCCGTACGGGCGGAGCAAGAAGGTGCGCGTGGGGCTGAGCCGGTGGCGGGGCATAGTACGGGGGTATATAATGGGCAGATGGGGGACTGCGGTGGATGTTACACGTGGCGCATGTAGGAGGGCTGGGCAGTACTCACTAATTAATCGAATCGGACATGGATGGATGAGCTCTTGAGACGGAGTCGATGTATGAGGGGTGCATGATCAAGTTGAGTGCGGAACCATTGAGAGGGTTATAAGGAGCAGAGGTTTCGCCCCTTGAACCAAACGACTGCAACGGATCACCGCCTATCGGGTAAGTAGATCGGGATCTCAGGGTAAAAATCTGAATTTTCTGAAGGGAACCTAGGGAAAATAAATTAGAAACTGCGCCTGAACGTGATGCCCGTTCCTATAGTCCGGTCACCTCCACCACATGGTGGCCGAACGTGAAAACGTGTTTGTGGGCGCTTGGATGGCAAACTCTCTGACCTCGTTTTGGCGCTGTTTCAATACTATCAAGACTCATCTCCTCCGCGAGACCTTGGCCCCTTTGGGAAAGCTATGGACCGTGACGGGATTCAAGCTCAAGGTTTTGACGTTCTTCACATGGCCTTCATGTAGGTTCTCCCAAATGAATCTTCTTCATCTTCGACGAGCTAGGTTCTTTGGTGATAAACAAGTGGTACATAAAACTTACCAAAACGCTCCGAAGCCTTGTCTATCATCCTCGTGCATGAATCAAACTTTGGGCGCTACGTCACTGTTCACACCAGCCCGACCCGATGACCGAAGTTCGAGTGCCTTGAGAATTACACAAGTAGAGACTTTAGCTCGTTTTCGCTGCCGTTGATGGCATTCATGAGGCGCCCAGTTTGAACAAACATTGATGACCACTGGGAACGCTGAAGCGCTGACCCTTCATGCGTGCATCAAGAAGACTCCAACCTGACGATCCATGTTGATGGTAACCCGTATGCATCTCCGTAAGGTATGTATCCCCGTTACTCTTGGAAAACTCGATCACTGGATCAGCTGGGAGAAACACTGTGCTTATAGGTATCTGCATGCACGTAAGTAGTAGCATCGAACACATGTCAAGCACATGCCCACTCTCCATTCCTACGGGTGAACATTCAATGGGGTTGCGTTTGTTTATGGCTGGTACAACGGCTGCGTTCCATTCGTGCGATGGTCCCTTTTGACGTTCTTCCTTGGACGCAAAGGCGGCAAGATCTCAAAAGGTCGACGGACTACATGTGAAGAAAGCACCGAAAGAAACCATGTGCCAATTTGGAAAAAACCTCGTGATGCCCTGATACCACGGCATTTCCCTTCGATCGACTAATTCCCATTTGTCGTGGTCAAGAAGCCTCGTTCTGCTGGCAAGTATGCCGGAAGCATTGAATATTGCATGTCGATCTGGCATTTATTGAACACACACTGTACATCTAAGCGGTACATACACTCCCATGCCATCCTTTGAGCGTAAATATGAAATCACTTAGCTCAGCCACAGAAAATCGTGAATGGCTCCGATAGTATCGTATTCGGTCTGGGAGAACATGGTGAACACCCAAGGCGTCATACGTAAACTGAGATTGGGCTGCAAGTCAGGGTGGGTTCGCTCGGCGTCGATAGCGCAAGGCTGTGGGACCGGAGCTTCGTGCTACGCTCTACAGAAACACCCCGACACGGACCATGGCGTGTAAGGTGTGATCGTTTGAAGAGAGGCGAGGCCGCTGGAGCACAGAACATTGACTGTTCAGGAGGGATGATAGACGCGCAGTGCGCCGGAGACATTTGAGAAAGCTGGATGTTTCTCGACTGTGGGCAAATCAGCTCATCAAGGAACACAAAATGCAGGGCATCCTACCATCATGATAGATCGAAGGAGGAACGTATGCTCCCCACACTCATCATTCTCTCTGGGATTGAGAACTCACCGAGATCTGGAAGGGGAGATGGGCTCACTGATGCAAGACTCGTTGCGAAATTCTGGGACTGCTCTGCCAATTGAAGTCGGTATACACCTGTGCATCATCGTGCAGCAGCTGTCGTCAAAGATCAGAGGCAGTCAACTATTGAGAACCCTCGACTCGGTGGTGCGTACCCAAAGCGCAGACATTCAATGCTGCGATGAAGATGACAGGAGGCCCCCTAATGACAAGGTGACGATGTTGTCAGTTCGATGATCCGGGGCATTGTATGACAGTGCTGTGGGCTTTGACGTGTTCACGATTAGGATCTGCTTACTGTGAATTTCAACAAGCGCATTCAAAGGCCCTAACGGAGAAGCGGATCGCCCAGCATAGTGTTCTTCGCGGGCGCAGATGCGGTCTGCGCGGGCAGTGTGGAAGGGTCACCAGTGATCTGAAGATCAGAGTTGCATGATCCACAGCGTCGGCTGTTCAGGGTTCAAAGCCCTGAGCGAGCAAAGGAGACGTCGTCTTCGCTCCGTCCGGCAGCCTGATGACGGTCGCTACCAGAGACCAGACGGCGCGACGATGTGGGAGATTTGCAAGCAAGGATTGTGAGGTGTCCAGTGGAGCCAGCGAGTCTCGCGGTCCAATTTTCGAAGGAATCCTTCTAGGGCGCTAACCAAACGGGTTTCGCGGTCGTCAACTAGATCCGTTATTCTTGATTGAGTGCAGCTGCTATGCAGACACCAGAACCACTCACAGGTTTCTCTTTGGGAGACGGTCATAGCCTTGTCCGCTGTGCAGACCAGCTACCCGCCATGGGAACAGCAAGACGTCGGTACCCCACCGCGCACGACGACAACGCGTCGCCAAGGGCAGGGACGCCTTTGCACCTTTCCAAGCAGACACAATCGCCTTTCAACTCGCTGAAAGGGCAGCGAAGCTGCGCACGGCCCGGGCTCCAGGGCGGACGCATCCGGGTCGGAGGTTAGCACCGGGATGACCTCGAGACTCTGCCTGGCTTCGCGCAGGGTCGACGGTGCTTGCGAACGAGTCGCAGCTGGCAGCGGCTGGATTCAGCGGATGCCCCGAGACCAGCCGGGGTGAGAGAAAGAGGTACAAGCGAACGGCCGATCAATTTCAGTCGCCACTACCGGCGGTCGGCTACAGCCGATGGATATCCCGCCCGTTGGCGACCAGCCCTCGTTTGCCACCGTCCCAGCGCCACGAAGGCAGAGCTCTGCTTCGGCCGGGCGCTCGGCTCGCCGTCCTTCCCCATCGCTTGTCGCCAGCTCTGACGCTCTCGACGCGCCAGCTGCACAGCGCGTTTGCCTTTGCGCTCCCCGGCGGCTCATCCCACACCCTGTTCGAGCATACGTGGACCCGCAAAGAAGGCCTCCGGGTCACGCGGACGGTGGAGTAGGAGGTGGCAAATCATCCCCATAGTAGCGGAGGGGAACACCTAGCACGACGGGCGAATTCGAAAGTGGGCGTTCCTAACGGGTGTACGTGTCGCTCGAAGAACCCGCCCGCTGCTCCCCCCGGCCTCGGCCGCTCGCTCGCTGTCACCATGCCCATCATCGAGATCGCTGGGATTCTCGACGGGGGTCGGCGGTGATACAGTAGGCAGGTTGACGTCTGCCTCCGATTCCCAAGGGACTGGGGATGCCCGTCACCCCCCGTACTTACACACTGCCACGTCGTCGATGGCCATCGTTGACGCAATCTCGCTCTAGGCGGGGCAGCGCACACCGGGGCGCCAGCGGCCGTCCGTTCGACGTTTTGCAACGGCGGGTCCGAGTCGGATGATGGTGGGCGCCCTCCGTGCTGAACATCAAAAACATCCTGAAACGTAGCGCCGGAAGTGCCCCAGCGCGGAAACAGCCCCCGCGCACGCGTCCACGCATTTGTCCGTCCCGAGCGCATGCCATCCGCGTTTGATGTTTTGCTCGATTTTTCACCCCTCGGTGCTGTTTCCCTGCATGGAAGGCACCGACCTGTCACCGAGTGACACCGGCGGACTCGGCACCGCTCGACCTTGAGCTTGAACGACCAGCGTCCGGACGTCCCAGAACATCCCTCGGTGCACGTTCGTTCGTTCGTTCGTTCGTTCGTTCGTTCGCTCGCTCGCTCGCTCCCGCCATTGGCGTGCTCCCCGGGCCCCGTCCCACTGATCGCAACTTTCGCGGGCTTGCCCGACGACCCAGAACACCGTCTCATCAGCCCGCGGTGCTCGCAAATCTGCATATAGGCTCGCGGGCCCTGGCGCGCGCGAGTCGAAGCGGCGAGCTCTCGGTCTGTCGGTCTGTCTTTCTGCGAGAACGTTTGTCGCGTCCAGCCCACCTGCCAATAAAAACACATTTTCGTTTCTCTTGTCTGCTCGCCGCCGCCGCAGCTCCCGCCCCACAACAGCACGAGGCGGCCCCGCCACCCGCGGGACATCGCAAAAAAGGCAAAAAAGACCGATGACCACCCGTGCCCTCTTCGCCATCGGGGAAATGGCTCGGGGTTCCACGCTGGTTCCACTGCGAGAAGCTTCGCTCGTCATCGTCCCGCGTGATCAACGGACGCTCATCGTCCCCGAGGGCGAGCACCTCGCGCGAGAAGCACGCGCAGTGCGCAGGACGAGGCGATGCGCAGTCCTCGCTCAGTGCTCAGTGCTCAGTGCTCAATGTTCGGTGCTCGGTGCTCAGCCTCGAGGATCGCCTTCCCCGCGCGCGAAGCCCCGGGGACTTGCATAAACGCGAATAAACTCTCGCTGGTCCCGCCGTGGCCTCTATTTGCATTTTTGGCATTTTTGCTTCCGCTCCCGCTCCCGCTTCTACTTTTCTCGGCGACGGGCGTGGAGCCCGGTGGATCCAGGTGGGTTCGCGGAAGCGCGCGCAGATTCGTCGAGGTGCGACGACGCGATGATGCAATAATGCAATAACAACACTTGACGCGAAGCTGCGCGAAGACGCAAAGAAGAAGAAGAAGAAGCGAGACCTAGCGAGGCCCCTATTACTTAGGCCTCTCGATTTTCACAGATCCGACTCGGTCCGTCATCGTACGTTCCGAAAACAAATCAACACAAAGACAGCCAGACAAACAGTCAGAGGTGAGCGCTGAGCGCTGCGCTGCGACAGGTTTTACCTTTATTCTTTCATTTTTTAAATACAGTCATCAGTGTCCCAGACCCGACCCGACCCGGCCAGACGGACTACGACGCAGCAGGACAGGACAGGACAGGACAGGGCAGAACAGGGCAGAACAGGACAGATCGCGCGTAGGCCGGACGGAGGGAAGGTATAAGTACCGAGAGAACTAAGGTATTATATGACATTGGAAATGAGATGCATCAGAGATCTTTGAGGACGGGACGGGGAGGGAGGGAGGCGAGGAGAGCGAGCGGCGGTCGTGGGGAACGGGGATGGAAGCCGGAGGAAACGAAACGAAACGAAAAAGAGGGGGGTCGAACAACATGGGGGACGTATACGGCGGATGGATGCATTCATGTAGTAGGGTGGGGACGAGACGCTCGTTGTTGTGCGGGAGTGTATGTATGTAAGAGTGTTAAGACAGAGACAGAGAGTGGTACATTTGCTTGCGATGACATTTCGTTGGTGAACTTCACGCGTCTACCTTGTGGGACGTCTCGAGGCCGACGGGCTCGGAGGACGGGCCCGGGGGGTCTCTCCGGCTCGAGCTGGGGCGCGAGGACGATCTAACAGTCAGGGAGTGCAACCGATCAGCTCGTCTGCGGACCGCCGCCGTGGCGGAAGCGGAAGCGGAAGGAGAGGGTGCTCACGATCCTTTCGACTTCTTCGGCTTGGGCCAGCCCCAGACCTCGCTGATCCACCGTGCCATGTTGACCTCGACCTTCATGATCCTGACGATCCACGGGTGGGACAGCATCTCCTTGGGCGGCGGGCGCAAGGCCGGATCGACGCGCAGCCTGCAGATACAGACACAGGGGCGACGGAGACCCCGAGCGTCAGCGGGCGCTATCGATCGCGGCGGCAGAGAAGAGAGAAGGGGGCATTACGTTTGCTTGATGAAGTCCTTCATGGAATCGCTCCAGTGCACGCCCGCTTCGTCTTCCAATTGCGGAGGCTGGACGTAATCGCGATGGGGGTGTCAGCCAGGGGTGCGGAGAGAGAAGGAGGAAGGGAGAAACGCGGTACCTCGCTTTGGGTGATGTGGATCATGAGCTCGATGGGCGGGAGATCGTTGGAGAAGGGGAAGTGGTTCTGCACGAGCTCGAGGAGCGAGAGGCCGGTGGACCAGACGTCCGCGCGGATCGAGTACTCGAGGCCGGAGAGGCGCTCCGGCTGGGGAGAAGTGCGCACGTCAGATGGCACGCGCGAGGGTGGGGGATCGATTCGACACGCACCGCCATGTAGAGACTGGTGCCCGTGAAGGTGCCGGCACGCGACTCGACGAGTTCGCCCGAGACGCCAAAGTCGCAGAGCTTGACGACGCCCTGGCGGGTGAGGAGCACGTTGGAGGGCTTTATGTCACGGTGGATGAGCTTCTTGGAGTGGAGATAGGTGAGGCCCTGCAAGATCTGGGGAGATGCGGGTCAGAACGTGCGGGCATGCGACGCGACGACACACAGGGAAGGAAGGGGGGAGAGGAGAGGAACGGACCCCTTCGGCGAGACGCCCCGCGACCTTTTCGCCGACACGTGCGCCACGCTCCTTGATACGTTTGCCCACGGCTTCGAGGCTCTTGCCTTCGCAGACTTCCATTACGACCTTGACCTCGCTCGAGGACGGGGACATGTACGCGCCGTAGAAGTGGATGATGTTGATGTGGGTGATGGTGGTGATGATGGCGAGCTCGCGAAGGAGCTGCTTCATGGGTGCCTCGCGGGTGGTGATGGTCTTCCTGGCCATGACGACGCCGGTGCGCCTGTCCTTGACCTCGTGGACTGCGCCGCCGGCGCCTTCGCCGAGGCGGGCGATCTCGTCGAAGACGTCGTCCGACCAGTCGTTGTGGGCGTACTTGTCGTGCTGCTCCTCGCCGGGGATGGAGAGGGGTGCGGGGGCGGAGGCGGTGTGGGACTCGATGTCGCTGAGAGTGCGGCGGAGGTCGTCCATGGAGAGGGCCTTTGAGGCGTGGGAGGAGGGGCGGATGGTGGTCTCGCCGGTGCCGTCGGTGTTGACGGGGGGGTTTGAGAGGGGAGGACCGCCATAGTAACCGCCTGCGAAGAGGTCGGAGGGGGAGTCGTCCTGGGGCCGGGAGTTGTGGGCGTTGGCGGGCGGGGCGAGGGAGATGGCGAGCTTGAGGGAGGGCTTGGCGTGGGGAGCGGGGGAGCGGGGGACGGGATGCGGAGGCCGAGCTTTGGGGTGGGGAGCGAGAGGCGGGGGGCTGGGCGGGGCGAGGAGGGAGGCGGGGTCGGGCCTTGCGGGCTTGCGGATGTTGAGCGGGGCGACGGAGGCGAGGGCGGGGGCGGGGGCGGGAGAGGCGGCGCGGTGGATGTTGGGGGGGCCGAGGGGCCTGGAGGTGGAGGGCTGCATGTTGGCTGCAGCGTCTGCGGTGGCAGCTGAGAGCGCAGAGCAGCAAGCAGCAGCAAGCGAGCATGCCACCCGCGGCCCGTCCGTCACGCGTGCCCTAGACCCACCGCTGCTCCCCTGCGCCCTCCAGCCCTGGTCCTCCGAACAACAGCTGCCTTTCTCTCTTATCGTTCTCCGCGACACACACACACACACGTTCCCCACTTCCGACCCCCACTACACCCCCTCCTCTACTCGCATACGGCACTCTCCACATGGTACTGTAGCCAAGTGGTTACGGCGTTACGTTTAGGCCATCCGCTGATCCGTAATGGAGCGATCCTCGCGAGTTCGAATCTCGTCAGTGCCATTCTATTTTGCCATCCCGTGCCATGCCACATTCCAGTGCGGAGTCCGATCCGACCAGCCTGGTGCCTCCGCGGCGACGCGATCGTGGCTGCCTCCGCCGCCGCCTTTTCTCCCTGCATGTCCTCCTCCCCTCGTCCTGTCTGTCCATTCCACCACCTCACCGTCCCCCACCATGTTCAGCAAAAAATACAGATCCAAACTTCCCATCGCCCCCGCCCCAAAATCCCGCCCTCCCCCTCCGCCGCCTCCGCCGCCCCCGCCTTCCCACTCCCCTACCCTCCCTCCGTCCCCCACCCGCCCCACCCGCGCCCAGCCCCAACCCATCCGCCTCCACCCCATCGGCGTCGACCCCGCCTCCATCGTCGGCAAAGTCCTCACCCGCATCCGCTCCTCCCCGACCCACCCCGCCGTCACCCTCGACTTCGCAGACCGCACCACCTACCAGGTCCGCGTCGACGGCTACGACCCCGCCCACCGCGGCGTCCCCAAGGCCCTCGAGACCAACGCCCTCCTCGCCCGCCTCTGCGCCCCCGGCGGCGCGCACGCCCACGTCCGCCTCACCGTCGCGCGCTGCATGTTCGTGAAGCTCAAGGACACCGCCCTCGCGCGCGCCCCCGCGTCGGGCGCCGAGAGCCGCTGGGGCGTCGAGCACCTCGCGCTCGCGATGCAGTTCGAGGAGCAGCCGGGCTGGCACTGCGTCTGGGCCACCATGGCAGAGTACGAGGGCGAGTTTGGCCCCTGCAAGTTCCGCAGCTTCGACGACGTCTATCTCGACAAGATCCAGCGCTCGACCGCCGCGTCTGCGGCGGCACCGGCACCGAAATTGGCACCGGCACAGCCGCCGCCGCCATCGTCATCGTCGTCGTCATCGTCGTCGTCGCTGCCGCTGCCGCTGCCGCCGCCGCCGCCGTCACGCAAACGGCCGCACAGACGCGCCCAAAAGGGGACGGGGGCGCCGGCGCCGGCGCCGTCGCGCGGCAACGGATGAGAGCGGGCTTCTTGGCCGTGGCCGAGGGGTGGGGGTCGGTGCGCGCGTTCCCCTAAGCAGCGGTGGTGGGAGGATCCCTTCTCGCATGCGCTTCTTCGTGCGGATTCGCAGCTGCTCCCGCGTCCCGCGTCTCTGGCGCCCCGCGGCGCTGTGTTCGCCCCGTGTAGTATGTATGTATGTATGTATGTATGTATGTACCGACTGCGTAGGATCGCCGGCCCATGACGAAGGTGGTGATGGTGGCGATGGTGTACCCCGTTGTTGTGCTCCCTTGTAATCCGCTCGCCCAGCGCGACCGCGCCCGTGCTGTATCTGTACTCATACCTTATCTGTTCTGTTCTCACCAACCCCCACTTGTTCGCTTACATATATATACATCACCCAACGACGACCGAACGAACCGCGGAGCCCCGACCGCGTGTACATATACATATACATATACGCGTGCATGTAGACATATATGCACATATACATACACACATGCTTGCACCGCCCGCTTCGCATTGCTGTGGATGGCTATCAGACCCTGCACGTTGTATGCGGCGACGCGCCCGCGCATGACGTGGATCATCACGAGCCGATGCCATCGCGCGCGCGCTGGGAATACTATTCCGTTCTATTCCTTCCCTCTCGACAGGGCGCAAGGGGGCGCGCAGATCTGCCGTACAGTACGCGTACGACACGCTGGGCACCCGGCGCACAGCACAGGTGGGAGCGTCGCGGAGCCGCCTGGCCTGGCTCGGCCTCTCTTGGCCTGGCCTGGGGTCCTCGATTCCCATCTATCCCTTTCGACAAGAGAGCGGTCGTGTCGAGCTTTCAAGCGCTTCTTGGACTTGCGGATTGCTCGCTCTATCTCGAGTCGGTCGCGCGGTCGGTCGGTCGCGGTCGGTCGGTCGGGCGGGAGCAGCCGGCAGTCGAGCGCATTCGAGCAGGGGCGAAACCAGCCTGCACCTAGTCGTCGATCCGACGTCCATTCGTCACCGGCGGGCCTGAGCGCGCGCTAGACAAGTAGGCCTGCGCAATTGCACGTTGGGACGCTGTGCGTTCGATGCAGACCAGACGAGGATCGAGCAGGCTGCTGGGACGTGGACTGCCTGAGAGAGAGCCTCGGCCACGTCGAGCGCGTCGCGGATCGAAATGGAATCAGAGCGAATCGAGTGGAACCGGGCGCGTCGCGATGGCGAGGCTCTGCGTCGTCGTCGTCGCGCCGCGCAGGCATCTCTCTGCGCAGCGAGTCGTCGACCCGACGTCCATTCGCCACCCCCGCGCGTGTGCGCGTGCGCTAGGTAGATAAGTGGGCCGACGCAATCGCGCGTTGGGGACGCTGTGCATTCGGTGCATGCAGCCGAGATGGGAATCGAACAGGTAGTTGAACGTGAGCCGCCTGAGAGAGAGCCTCAGCCACGTCGAGCCCGTCGCTGTCGCTGATCCAAATCAAATCAAAGCGAATCGAATCGAATCGAATTGAGCGTGCGTGTCGCGATGGCGAAAGTCTGGATCATCAGCGCGCCTGGGCTCCGACGAGCAACCGAACGACGCGCTGACTGCGATGCGATGCGAGCAAGGCGCGCGGGCGAAGGGGATGCTCGGAGATGGACGAGAATGCGCTATGCGTTTACTGCATGCGGAGATTGCGGCAGCGACGCCCTCGGCCCTCCCCATCCCCAGGACTGGCCTGGCCTGGCCTGTGGTGATCCCTCGAACCACTCGCTCCATCTCGAGTCGGCCGGGCGGTCGGTTTGTTCCAGCCGGTAGTCAAGCGCATTCGAGCAGGATCGAAACCAGCCCGCAGGTCTCTGTGCGCGCGGTCCGTTCGCTGGCGGATCGGACGGCCGCCAAACGTGCGTCCCGGAGAGTCGTCGACGGCAGCGTGGGACTCGTCCATGTGCAACGGCGAGCGCGCCAGATAAGTAGGCTGACGCGATCGCGCATTGCAACTCGTGCATTCGATGCACTCGGTCGAGATGAAGATCGAGCGGCGCAGATCGGCGAGGGGTAGCAGGATGAGCATGAGGGTTGGACGTGAACTGCCTGGAGAGAGAACGAGAGAGAGAGAGAGAGGGCTTCCCGTGGCGCTCCAAGGCTGCCTCGAATCAGTCGCGGATCAGACACGGGCGCATCGAATCGAAGCGGATCGAGCGTCCTGTTCGCGATGTCGAGGCTCGGGATCGGCTCGCCGCGCGGGGGTGTTGCGCGTCATCGAAAGATGCACCGTTCTTCGGGCGTTCGCCGAGCGGGGAGTGCTGCGCTGTCGCTCCTGGGACCGACCGACTGCGATGCAAGAAAGACGCGCGGGTGAAGGGTTTCTCGGCGTCGAGCGAGAATGCGGTATGCGTTTACTGCATGCGGAGACCGTGGCATCGACACCCCATTGCCTCCCAGTCCCAGTCCCAGTCCCAGCCCCAGCCCTCTCTCAAAGCTGCAAGATACGACCCAACATTGGGGCAACGACGGGCTAATCCGATGCAGGCAGGACAGCCTTCCGCGATCCGCGTACGTACGTCTACTCGCAGGACCGAGACAGGTCGGCCAGTCACCATGTCAACAGAGGTGCAACCCTCAGGGAGGGACCCAGGACTCCAGCGGGCGGGGCTGCGCAACGTGGCTGAGCTCGAAATCGGCGCCATCACGGCGCCTCTCGGTGTGAACGTTGGCACCTTGAGGCACCCAGCGGGATATCGACGGTGACGTACTCATGGACACTGCGGTATGAATCGGTCGACGGGGTGGAGACGCAGAGAGGCGCGGAGACAGGCTCATGGGACAAGGCAACGGCGTAGATGAATCGACGACCGCGTTTCGCTCGTTGGGGATCCCATGGCGAGCGGGGTGGCAGGGTCAAAATGAACGTGCACTCCAACGCATCGGTGCGAGGCGGTGCAGCTTCCGTCGACGTCAGGCGCATCAAGCAAAGTCTATAAGATGAATCTCGGGCGCTCCCCGACTCAATGCCCCCGATCCGTGTTCTCAGGCAGAAGGGCCTCCCCCCAATTTACATTACAATCCTGCAATGCAGCGTTTGTGTATCCATCAAACCTTCTTGCTGCTCCAAGGTGCAGATCGAAATACTCCCGTCACGTCCCCCCCGTCCTATGTAAATTTCAACAAAAGCGGTTAGGATGGGCGCGGGAGTTAGAGAGGCTATTCCAAGAGCAGGATAGATAACGCGATAGCGCGAGGGCGACTATACGTCCTAGATTGTACTGTGTCCGTTGCAGCAAGGGGAATCATTACGTCGCGGTTCCCAAACGCAGCAGGAGCTCCCGCTTTGGCGAAGTGTGAACGACGTAGTGGCGCCATACCGTCGCCGAAGAATCGAGTAGAAGGATGCCATGGAAGGGCAGGGTCAATCGGGGGCGACAGCGATGACAGGGACTGAGAAGACTGACCCAACATCTTCCATAATGCCCGATCTACAGCGATATTCATGGACGTTCATTTAGCTGTAAGGGTGGACGTTGACACCCTGCCGTGCGAGAAATTCCAGGCTCAAGCATGAAAATCGACCATCTGAACCTTGACGGAGCTGTAAGTGACGTCCACGAAGAGAATAGTCTGCTAGACTGGGGTCCCTGAGGTCATATGCGAGCCCCACGACGTGTGTACTCAACAGGATGCCGATGTCTGCATTTTTATAAGGACTTTGATGCAAGTCATTGATGCAAGTCGACGCTGAGGAGATTCCGGGGAGAATAGAAGTCACGAGCGTCGCTGACGCTATGCTCGAAGTGTCAGTGTGATAGGTCAATGGCCCGACACAAATCCGATATCACTCGGACGCAAATCAGTACAAAAGCTGCGGAACCAAGGGCAATCTGTCCAACGGCGCGCTTGTTGAGTCAGTGGAAACGCGGTCGATCAGTCGACCAAAACGCCACGGGACGACGACGTGAATGACTTGTGGAGACATACGCAGCGATGTTTTTGCTGAAAGGGAGTACGCCGGGGCGAGCAGAGCAGAGCAGCTGAGCCATGGCTTGACATCATCACGTACGACCTTGCATGATCCTGTCAATTTATGGCCCGGTGCCGACCCGTGCGTTTAATCCGCCATCGCGTTCAACTGTACTCGAGCAATAGAAAAGTCGTAATCCTTTGGGACGATCTGCGAGAAGAGACCACACGGGCCGTCCATGTCTTGCGCGAGAGCAGCTAAACCGGGGGTTTTGAAAGGACGAGATGAGGCGGCTGAGGCCGGGTTCCGACCAAGGCCCCTTGGCGGGTCCGTTTGCACATATAAGGCATGGTGAGGGGGCCCCGGCTTTCGAGGAGGGCGCATACGATGCAGCGGGCGACGGCCCCGTGATAGGTAAAGTGACTAGACAGGGGAAAGAGCTTGTCAGCGTGGACAGAGCGCGATGATCGCTCACCGTGACCTGGACGCTGGGGTAGACTGGCATCAAATGGGTTCTGACGGTAGCCCGACTTTTAACGCTTTGATTGCGGCCCGCTTTTTGAACTCGACTAATGATGATTATTTTGAAACCCGACATGGGGGACGAGCGGCCTCGAGAAAATAGGGCGGGGCGGGGCTTCTCGACTGGTCTGCATCAAATAACATATCGCACAGAAATGATTACTCCAAAGGGAGCTGCAGGGAGCTGCAGTGGTGCGGACAAGATGACCGTGGTCTCGTGGCGGGGTTGTGACCAAACATTTGAGCGCCACCAGCGTGCCATTTGGCCGCGTTGTCCGCTCGTCCGCCTCGATGTCTTCATCTTCCAAGTCGCGCTCGGCGCGGATCACCTTCGCGTCTCTAACCCCAAACAATCTTGGCACGGTCCGAAAACTCAACTCTGTCCTCTTTCCTATCAAATACAGCGAGAAGTTCTACCAGGATGTTTTGCTACCCGAGGCTGAAGACTTTTGCAAACTTGGTCTGTCTCTCACATATCTTCCTTCGTCGCGGCAGGGACTCAATCGTTGCTGGAAACAGTATATTACAATGATGTACCTGTAGGAACAATCTGTTGCAGATTTGAGACAAGGGACGAGGCCACGGAACTCTATCTGATGACCATGGGAGTCCTGGCTGTACGTCTCAAAGTTCGGATCCTGACTATACCCGTCTGAGTTGCGATATTTTAGCCATATCGATCCCTTGGAATCGGCTCCAAGAGTCTAGAGCTCGTTCTCCAAGCCGCAGCCGCCCACACCAAGCCCAAAATCACCCGAATATACCTCCACGTTCAAGTATCGAACGACGCGGCAAAACAGTTCTACGAGCGACACGGGTTCACGGAGGCTAGTGTGGTTGAGGAATATTACAAAAAGATTACCCCGAGCAGTGCTTGGTTGCTCGAAAAGCTTATCGAACAGTCTGTGGAGGAGACGAAATAAGATTTGATTAGGGATGGAAGTATTTCGAGGTCTAGTGAGTAACGTTACGCGCGCCTGCTCCTGAAGAATAAATCGTGACGGTCTCGATATAGGTTACATAGATGTACATGTTGGGTGCTCGAACCCCAAATTATAATCAAAAACGTTTTTGTCCGTCCGGAAAGCGTATGTGAGAGCGAGACGCGACTGCGAGAGGATAACTGGATGGAAGGTTGAGTGAGTCGGCCTTGCATACGAAAAGAGGAGCTCTGACCTGAACAGAACTAAGATAACAAACGAAAACGAAGAACTCAAGCACCTTCGTCGAAACCGCATCTCTTCACAAGCTGGATCGAAAAATGAGCAACAGGGATCGTCTCAAGAGCGGTGCGCACGAACCTGGTGCCTCTTGAGCGCGTCCTTCCTCGTGAAGGTCTTTCCGCACCCTCCGTTGCAAAGAAACGGCTTCTCCCCCGAGTGCGTCTCTCTGTGCCGCTTCAGGTCATGCTGACGGTTGAACGACAGCGCGCACATGTCACAAGCGTACGGTCGCTGGGGAGAGGCAGGATATTGCACCTGTGGGCTCCCGGTGTTGGCCATCATCATCTGCGGGGGAACGTATGGATTCGACGCTGGCGGCATGGACGTGTATCCCTGCATCAACGATACGTTTGCAGTGTGCCCGTACCCAGGCCGTGATGTATTGCTGGTTTGCATGTAACCGCTCTGGGAGGGAAAAGAAGCAGGTTGGACTACGGAAGAATGGACGCTAGGCGGAGGGTATGACGCGTTTCGCGAGACGGGAGGATATCCGGTGGTAGGTTGTTGAGGGTTCGGAGGAGGGTATGGATAGGAATGATTGTGCATCGGAGGTGAGCCATACGCAGATGGAGCATAGGTGTTGGACGAGAGGTATGCCTGATTCTGACTGGTCCTATTCCAGTGCGCGTCGTTGTGTGCAACGTGATCAGGAGAGTAGGCGGGGTGGCGTTCGGACATCGCGATCGGTGGGTGAAATAGGGCTTGTGAGCTAGGCAAAACTTGTCGCCCCTTCATAAGGATTTTCGGAGGCGCTGGCTTACAGTCAGGAACGGGGCAAGAGTGGGCGAATGTTCCCCATTTCATTTGGTCCTGGTTCGGCTGGGTGCGGGTCCGGAGGTGAACACTAAACGCACAAAGACTGGCAGCGGCCACAAATCAAGTTAGAGCCCTGGAGCAGGGACGAGTCTGGACGTCATGGTTCAATGCACAGCGTCTTGAGATCAATCGGCTATTGATAGACTCTCGGAGCGGGAATGATGTGTTCGAAGTTGTATCGCCAAATGCTCGATGCAGATATCATGCCAATTCGTGGCGCCTGACGTTTCCAAGCATTTGGATCCATCATCTAGACGTGCGCATCTCGGCGGCCCATCACAATAGATCACCTGCACTTTCAGGGTAATAGAGATGACTGTTTCGCTGGGGGTCCAAGTTCCCTATTGTGGGGTAACAATCTCGCTCGGAATCTTCAATACTCCTCCAAGGGGCCTCCGCATCAACACTCGGTAAGCACTATAATCAGTTTTCTGCAGACTATTTTTGACTCTCACCTCAAAAAGTAATTAATCCTCATATATCCAAGAAGCAACCGATTCCTGACAATCAATCATCAGCACTATTATCTCAACGCCCTCCGCCTTCTATTCGTCACAGGGTTTTCTGTCACAATATGACATTTGCCGAGTCGGAAGGCCCGTAAATCAATCCATATATTCTCATCTCCATAACTCGACAGAGGGCCTATGTCCTCACTAGGTTTACTATCATTGGACGCCGCGTCCCAGGCATGGAGAATGTGAAGTGAGCCCCGTGAAGGATACTGCAGCCAAGCCTTGATGGACGCAGCACTGTCATTCATCAGGTCATCTATGCTCCTTTCAAAAAACCTATGTGACGACGAGTCTCCAGTTGGCAGCGCAAAGTCTGTTACTTGACGTATTGGAAACGGCGCCAGTTGCGCGCCAGCGGAGTCTATTTGATATTCCAGAACGCGAACATTACCCAGATGCCCTCGCAACCCAATCCGGGCCTAATCACATATGGGAGTAACGCATAGTTTATTTGGGTAGGTCCAACAGCTGTTCCGCATTTTCCGCATTTGTTGCTGCACTCCTACGAGCATACAGTGCAAAGGATCGCCAATGCACCGTACATCAACTGACTTTTGGGTCAGTTGAACAACGCCCATGACGAATCAAAAGGGTATTTCGCGAAGGTCCATCATTTGACGTGCGTTCCCGTACAGGACGGTTCATGACAATTCGCGACGTCCTTAGTATTCTGACCTCCCATTGGACATGTCGTTTCACTTCCATGCATGCTACTGTTGGCCTCATTCAGTACGACGGTGGGAGACGTCGGTTCTAGCTGACTTCGAGAAAGAGCAAACGGATCATTATTTTGTTGTTGACTAGCTGCATGCGCAGTAAGCTGACAAGGTATTATTCCAACGTGCTTACGGGTGCTTAGTCGTCGCATCAGACGCTGCCAGACGGCGTTGTCGAAAGGGGAAGTCGATGGCGCGTCGTTGCTTGCATGCCCGCCAACAGCCGCCAGCAGGCTTCGTGGCGGAACGGAAGCGTAAAAATGGGGCTGGGCATCTCGGATTCGCCATCTCGCCGCAATCGTGATAGAGCGAGGATGTCATGTAGGGCGGTCGTCATCGTACGCAGACTATCGGATGCTATCAGTCACCTTCAATGACTGACCTGATGCGTTAAAACCTGTGCCTTGCAATTATTTTTCAGGCACGTCGGCGGACAGTGTTCGAGAGGGGGGACTTGCTTCAAAACGATAGGCACTCCTGATCTACAACTTATTGGGCGTGAGCTTGTGCGATGCGGGGCTAGTAGCAGATGAAATGAATAGCGATACACATGATCTGAGGGATCTGAGGAAGATGAATGCGTTTTGGATATGGGCCATCGTGCAGGAGCCCCATATTAAAAAGTCGATACTCCGCGATTTCAGGGGCTAAAGCGGGTTAATATGGCCAATGATAGAGAGACTTTGAGGCACGAATGTTGGACGTAGGAAACCTGAGACGATACCTGCTGTGAACGCTTCGATCTGGTTGGACAACGGAGGGGCACGGCTGGCTATTGCTAGTCGGGTCGTGTACCGCGACGAGGGGTCGAGCGAAGCAAGGGAACGACTGGAAAGATTCGCAGACCTTCTTAGGGGATGGAAGAAGAGAGAAGAGAGAAGACTTGGTCGCTGTAGGCTGTTTGCCCGATCTCGATCTCGTTCCGCGTAATCCCCGCTAACATTCGAGCCTTTGCATACTGCCTCACTCTCGCCATGGTCAAGCGCGCTCTCCCATCATCCTCGTCTTCTAGCCCTAGCAAAAAACTTAAGATTCCACCTAATCAGCACAGTCTCGACCGTTTCTTTACCAAGAAGCCCGGAGAATCCAGTGGATCAGGGGGAATCCCCGAGTTTAATACTCACACGTCGACAGAGTCCCCGAACACGAAGACGCTCAGACAACAGGCAGCCCCTGATGGTGAGTAGCAGTGGCTCAGGGCTCGGGCAGGACACTGTCGTTCCCGTTGACTCAAGCCTTCATCTGAAGCCAAGACGATTGAGCGGCTTCCAGCGGGGACGAACTCGAAGACACACGCGTCTCACGAGATCATCGATGTCGATTCATTTGACGAGGTCATAGTACAAACTTCTTCATCACCTTTGCGTGTCGAAAAGGCCGATGGGCTCAAGATTTCTCCGTCGCCACGCCTCCACTCGCCGCAGGCGACGACTTCCGGCGCTACGCAGCATGACCTGTCCAACTACCCCCTTCTTTCTGTAGACCCGCCGACACTCAACTTCGATGATGTCCCCTTTTCTCCCAACTGTCCCCTTCCGTATTCGTTTCTGGCTCATGCGTTATACACCTTATCGTCGACACGCTCGCGTATCTTGATTCTAAATACGCTCACCAACGCTCTTCGTACGATTGTTCGCTTCCACCCAGCGTCTCTCTTGCCCTCTCTTTATCTGCTGTCAAACTCCTTGTCGCCTTCGTACTCAGCTGTCGAGCTTGGCCTCGGGCCCTCCATCATATCGAAAGCAATCATGAATGTATCAGGTCTTAGCTCTGCCGCCCTCAAGAGGCTCTACGCGAAGACTGGTGACGCTGGAGACGTTGCCTTCGAAGCCAAATCCAATATTCGCACTCTAATACCTCACCCTCCCCTTCTGATCACTGCCCTTTACGATTCTTTGCTGAAGATCGCCCATGCGAAGGGTCAAGGGGCAGTCAAGCAGAAACAGGCAATCGTCGAGAAACTTCTTGTGGCAGCTAAGGGTGAAGAGGTTCGCTTCCTCGTTCGGACACTATCACAGCACATTCGTGTCGGGGCGGTCAGGACTTCCATTTTGACTGCTCTGGCTCGGGCGATGGTTTTGACGCCTCCTTCCAGCCTTACCGTTCTCATCGCAGACAACTCGCCTCTCCATGCGTCCCCTGATCTCATCTCGCAGGTCAAAGCTATCACCACGAAAAATACGTCAAAAAAGGTGGTTGATGAGGCGAAGGAGGAACTTACAGTAAAATTCGCCCGAGCAGAAAGCCTGATAAAGAAGGTTTACGTGCAACACCCTAATTACGACCACATGGTTGTGGCCCTCTTAGACGCCGGCCTTGATGAGCTCTCAGAGCGTGTTCCACTCACAGTAGGTATGTACCGATTATTGAAATGTATACGAAACTATAAATTATCGACGACATTAATCTTCAAGGCATACCTCTACATCCAACACTCGGATCTCCCATGCGATCGTTGGCTGAAGTCTACGAACGTCTTGGGAACCTTCCATTTGTGGCCGAATTCAAGTATGACGGTCAACGAGCCCAGATACATGCCTGGAAGGGCGAGGATAGCGACATATCTGTGAAGTTATCTTCAAGACACTTGGAAGATATGACTGAAAAAGTAACGTGTTCCGTCCGATGATCAGTCACGCTTCGTAACATTCATCAACTTGGTATCCAGTATCCAGATATCACATATATGGTACATCATATATTCAGTGAATCGCCCTCAATGTCATCCTTCATACTTGATTCGGAAATCGTGGCCATCGACGTCGACGATGGGGGGCTCAAATCTTTCCAGGAGCTTTCGAATCGGCCGCGCAAGAGCGTTCAGCTGCAGGACATCAAGGTAGCGGTGTGCGTTTTTGGGTTTGATTTGATGTACCTCAATGGGGAGGTCAGTTCCTACAATGGATGTCCTCGTCAGTGACAGCGAGCCATTTCTAATTGATCGACGGTCCCCAGATACTTCTGGAGACTCCTTTTCGACAGAGAAGAGCTCTTCTTCGCAACCATTTTCCTCCCGTCATCCCAACAGAGAAGGGGGCAGCCCGGTTTGATCATGTCGAAAGCTGTGAGAGCGAAGAAGGGACAGAAGCAATTGAGGAATTTTGGATGCGGTCGGTGGAGAGTCGCTGCGAAGGTTTGATGATCAAGGTAGGTGAGAGTGTATATTTGGGTACCATTCTTGCCGACGCGTGGATATGTATCGTTATCAGCTTCTTGATAGCGGGGACATTGCGGAAAGCGCTAAGGAAAAAGGTGAAGGGTCGCGAAAGAAGCCGTTGCCTGCGACATACGAACCTGGTAGTGTTTCAGACCGTTCGATCCATCGGTGTGCTCACGTAGGCTATCAGACAAAAGGACATCCGCATGGCTCAAGTTAAAGAAGGATTATGTGATGGGCATCGGTGATAGCCTTGACCTCATCCCTGTCGGCGCATGGCACGGCAACGGACGAAAGGCCCAGTGGTGGAGCCCTGTCTTACTTGCTTTGCGAGATCCTGATTCCGGGAGACTTGTCGCGATGTGTAAGTGCATGTCAGGTGCGTCCCAACGGTTTGTTCCTATCTTGCCCAAAGCTGGCGTTGAATATTGTATTGCTTCTTGGTTTTTAGGGTTCTCGGATAGCTTTTACAAGGTAAGACTCCGATACCGCTATGTTGGACTGGCAGCTGTGTCTTGATACAACTCCGTTTGCTCAAGGCTATGAGAGAACGGTACGCTGAAGCGTCCCAAAATTGTTCCAAACATCCTTTATGGAGTGATGTCGATATGGGCGGTAGGTGGATCATTTCATTGATACCTGGTATGACGTTCCCTGAATATCATCATTTCAGGCTACAAACCTAGTGTCTACTTCAGGCCCCACGAAGTCTGGGAGATCCGCGGTGCGGAGTAAGCCGTTGCGCGGTTTATTCCCTCCAAGTTTGTCTAATGTTGGGCATTCAGCATCACTCTAAGTCCGGTCTCAGTTGCCGCTCAAGGACTAGTATCCGATACCAGAGGGCTTAGCCTGCGTTTTCCGCGCTTTATACAGGTTCGAGAAGACAAGGCAACGGAGCAGGCGAGCAGTCCTGAGTTTTTGGTGGGAATATGGAAGGACCAACAAGGAAAAGGGCGAGACCAGACTGGTGCAGACGAAGGACAGCTCATAGACGCGGATATGTCAGAAGAAGAGGTGGACGAGAATTCTGGGGATGAGGAACTAGGTTAGAAACTGAGCATCCAAACGTTTTGCATTCTCGTTCCCAAGACGTTCTGCTGCGAAATACGATCGCTCCATTCACGCAGCCGGTCTGGTCTAGCGGCATACGTAGATCAAGCATCTGTAACAGGGGGTTCAAAGTCATGCAGAACCCTTGAATTTGTACGTACAGGCCGACGGCAACCTTCGGCGTGTAGTCCTGAAAAGGAAGGTCTATAGGTTCGTTCATCAGACCTTGCGGCCTTACAGCGGAACTAGAGAGGGCTATCGAGCGCTGGACTCGCTTGGACTCGCCATGAGAAGACGAGTTGCGTTCAGCGTTCAGAGGAGGATGGACATATTTGATATGGTTAAGCAAGATCGAGGCAGTCGACGACAGCTTCCCAGCAGCGTATCGGGGATTATCGGGCAAGGGTTCTCGACAGGCACCAGGAGCGACACCAGCAGCTGCTGTCGCTGCCAACTGTCCAATGAACGTCTTTCCGCCCTTCCCTGGAGCGGCTTGACAGGAGGAGACTATTCTTCTCACGGTAGGAGCTCCCGAATCTTCTTTTGCTCGTGTGGACGAGTTCCAGCAAGGCATTCGAAGCTGAAGTCAGCGCCGCTGTCGTCGATGCCTCACGGACCGTGCGTCTGCCATGCTGCTGGAGGACGACATAGGCAAGGTCATCTGAGGATCGGGCCCCAGAGCCAATCGTTGGGTCGCAAATACTTCAAGTAGGCTTGCGGCAGTTCTCGCGGTACGCACTGTATGATGCCGTTCCTGCTACGGCCTACCTTCCAATGTATCATGTCACTGACGTTTTCACATTGCTCTATCCCTCATGTGGTCGGATGATAGAGTCCTTCCATCCATTAGGTTCTCCGGGACACGAGTTTTGCCAGAAGGAACCGCAGGTCCGCAGGCAGACGCTCGGTCATCGATTTTGTCCGTACTCTGCACAGACAGAGTGCCTGAGGATGAAGCCCAGGCCTTGTCAAGACACAAGTGATATCCTTGACATTGAAAGGCATGGTACTACGTTGAACCGAACACTCCATTTTCTTGCAAGGCACGACAGACGCACCCTCCTCAAGGAAAAATGCTGTGACAACACGTGGAAAGCCAAAGAATCAGGTGGAGACTGGCGTTTATCAATCATTATTAATTGGTGAACCTCACGATTGAGAAATTGTATGATATATGAGAGAAGCTGAGTCTGAAGCAACATCAATCAGAGACATCGCATCGCAGCGGGCCATGGAAAAACGTACCATCTGTATCGACGCAGAAAGGCTTTCCTTAGAGGCGGTTGAGCTATCGATGCATGACGGGAGTAACCTAAAAGAAGAACAAGAAAGAGCCGCTGGCGCGCATCACAAGACCATCATCAAGCCGAGCAGCCCCTCTTTCATCCCCTCTCGTACATGCTGCTCATCGTCGTTCACATTAAGGGTCCCGAACGACTCCTCCACGGCTTTTGCAAGCCGGCCATCTTTCAGTATGGCCAGGAACTCTTCGCTCCTATCAGACGGAGCAGCTTGACTCTGCAGAATCGTATAGCTGGATAGGAGCTCGAACTTGGCATATATTGTGTGCGCGCTCGAGTCGGAAGGCCGTGTGACGAGATCTGAGATATCTTTCGCGGAAGGAAGAATGGAGCGACTCGCGATCGATGGGGATTTCGTCTCCCGTTGTGGCTGTATCGAACTTGAGGTCTTGTCCGCGGCAGTCTCGTTTCGCATGGACCTGTCGAGCTTGCGACGCTCGCGATGGGGAATGGGACGTGGTTGCGCTCGTACTGGCGCACGGGATGGTCGACCGCTGGCGGAGGTGTCCGAGAGATATTTGTGACATAGCAGAACCTTAAATCTCAGGACGGTCTGGCTGGGAGGAAGTAGAGAAAATATATCTTGAAGCGGGAGTCCTTTGCTAGGAAACCGGGCCAGCATTAGATTCAGGAATAAGGGTAAATCAAATAGTGTCGTGGAGGTGAGATTTATCATCTGGGCCATGGATCAGCACGAGGATGATGCACAAACAAAAATGCACACCAGAGTGAGAAGGCGCGCTCCCATCGATCGTTTACGCAAGTCGTCTTGTATTAGGCAATGGAAGGCGGCATCTAGCGGGGCATCGACAGCCCACTTTGCGCCAGCTTCACTCCTTATTGGAGGTATCTGAGATAACAGGAGAGGGGAATAACGCGCTGCAATATGATGCCAGTCAGTCGCAGCATCGGACTTCAAAAGCGGCAGCGTACGCTGTCCTTCTTGCTCCGTTCGTCTTTCATCCGTTTCGAAGAGGACCAAAAGCCAATCCAGAATTGGCCAAGCAGAAGAACCCACAGGAAGAAGTGAATCGGCGCCATCATCATCCAGATGGCGGTAGGTGCGCGAACTGGCGCGCCGACGCTTGCTTGGACTGCCTGTGAACATTCCTATCCCTTCATCCTCAGGCCGTACAAAGGAGTCTTCTTTCAGAATCTGCCAGCAATCCTTGTAGTCTTTCAGGCGTGCTGCCTGATGAGCGACATATGAGTCCCCGTCGTTGGGGTAATCGCTCAGCTCAGCTGGGCTCCGGTCTCTCTGATTGAGATCACTGAGGGCTGGATAGCTTGGTAAGGCTTCCATCAGGGAGCCGGGAGTATTCGTCAATGCAAAGGCCATCAGACACCGCTGTGCAGTATATATAGCTGACAGGGTAATGGGGGTAGAGGACTCATGTTTCCCAGAAATCGCTTTGGTCGGTGAACCCGGAGTCGCTCGGTCTTTGCCCTTGGTTTTGATTGGAGCAGGGGTGTAAAGCGATATGTATAACAGTTGACGAATGTGCGCCCTGGGATCAACGTAGGTAATTTGATCAAAGTATCAGCGATCTCATTTAAGGAATGGGTCTGACAGACGGAGCCTGCTTACGGTGAGGGTTTGTACTTCGTTGAGCGTAATTGATCTAGGACAGCGATGCCAGACTCGTAGTGAGCCTCTTCAAAGCAACTGTCGACAAGCCCTGTCTGTGAGGGTGTCATAGAAATCTCTGCGGTATTGTTGCCTATGTGCATCCGCAAACGAGAGCGAGGAACGGGCGCCATATGTTCTAGGTATAGGAAACCAGGACGTGAACGCGACTGTAGACCGAGAGCGGTATGAGGAATGAGCACATCGCATGAGTAGTGAATCGATTTTGATTTTCAAGGGCCGCGCACCGCTTAAGATGCCACTCGAATAACCTTTGGAGATGTGAAGCGAGTTCACTGAGAGTGAGAGAGACCAGGTGAAGTTAGTAAATCTATGGGTCGACGCGCTCGCGATGTGGTTTGTTGACACGATCGGTTCGACTGTTCCCGGCGGCTGTTTGTCAGCAACAGTTCGGTCATCTGCATCAGCTGAGGCCCCGCTCCGCTCAGCCAACGTTCACCGTCGCGCATCGCGGCTATTGTTGCACGTTGCTGCCCCCGCTCTCACAACTGCACCCGTCTGAGCCTCTCCACAAGGCTCTCTCACCATCATTTGCACAGTCCATGTTAGCGTTGCGCTTTCACAGGAGTACTAGATTGTTTCTTTACAACCGTCATTTCTCCATGGCTACCGAGACCACCTTTACCGCCCAGCCAGTAGAACACGCAATAGAAGCCAAAGTATCTCGCTTCCTGCCCATCACTTTGCGAAGCCCTGAGCATCATCTTTAGTTGACAGCACTGCTTATGCCATCTGAGTTGACCATCACGAACGACTCGTGGCAGCACCGGCACCATGCGCCAATGCGTGCGCAAGGAGGTGGAAGTGGAGAGACGCGTAAGTTCTCGCGTATCTCGTTTCCGGCTTTGACTATACAAGTCCACGATCAGACTTCACTGTAAAGGTCATATCCGAGGCTTTTCATGGCAAGGTAATGGATTCATCACGAGTATCAGGTCTCATTGACGGAAGCGCTTTTTTCTGCATGACGATCTTCAGAGCGCTATGCAACGCCATCGTATGATCTACGCCGCCCTCTCTGATGAATTTCAAAATGGACTCCATGCTCTGTCCTTGCACACCAAGACACCACAGGAAATTCAGAAAGCGTCAGACGCTCAATCATCGTAGTCTTTCTCCATGGAGGCAAAACGTGAGGTGTGCTAGATTCTTTTGTCCCGCATGTTGCATTGACTTTTGAATGAGCATGCCTTCAGCTTCCAGTCTCCTGTGCCCTGCCAGGTGGGAACCGTTCTTCGACCTTGACGACCTTTGGTTCTTGATCGTCAGGTTAGGTGTTGCTGATCCCGGGCCTCCCGATCTCACGAGCATTTCATCTGTCATTGTATCTAGACTGGTCATGCAAGGCTTACAAGTTGCAGTACAATCAAGAACGCGCTTGTGATCATCATTGTGTGTGCTCGCAGCCAATGAGATGACACTCTTCACAGCTTTCATGACATCTTCAAGGGTATCCTTGCATTATGTCACCAACACGCGCTCATATCGTGGACCTCATTTGCTGAATTAGCCATGCCTTGTTGCATCACTGCGACGAACACCTCGTAAGTGTACGTAGCAGCGAGCTTCTTTCATGCACAGGCAAGCTATGTCGATCATTCCGGGCGGTATGTAGGGGCCTGAAAAGGCGATCGACATTCCGGAGTGGGCATGATTCTCATAAGGATATATTGTTGTTGACGTCGCGACGATGGATGATATTAGACTCGAACGCTATTGTTGAATTTCCGAAGCTCCTCCAGGTTATCGCGTGGCGTACATGTCTGAACTAACAGCTGAAACATTTAGTGTTTGCACAGTCGATGTTGTAGGGCGTGCCAAAGACACAACATCGGGCACGCTGCAGCGCGACGTAGGCGAAGTGTAGCGGCCACTGCACCGGTGCAAAAGTGATCTCAGATTCAATATTGAGCTCTGTTGATCTGCATCTGCTAATCGACGGTCACTCCAATAGTTTGCGGATCAAGCCGTCTTCTATCATTGCGGAACTCACTGCTGGGGAATACCTCTAACGCTTGATATCTGCCATCAACGGCTCAGCCGTGCATCCACAGGTACTACAAACTTGTGATGCCAACACCAGATCCTGTGCCTATGACCTTGGTCGAGCCTACAACCGTATCCCTGCGGTCGTTCTCAAGGCTCTACATTACTACCACCTCGCACCGTCATTCTCTTCGATAGGCGCCTAGCTCTGCGGAAGTGGCCACTCAATTAAAACCAAGATCTCCGACGTATAGCATGTGAGGAGTGTGCGATCCTCTCGATCAACCTCCGTTGTCGGCTCAAAGGAAGGCGCGTCCTGGAGACCGTGTCTATGGTCATCGACCAATGATCTTGCCATCGCTCAACTTTTTAATACCCGAACATAGCTGATTACAATTGGCATGCAACCGCGAGCACGGCACGTCTTGACTCTTATCGGCAAAGCTTCACAAATCGTCACGATTCATATATTAGCCTTCTCTCACACACCATACTTCTTCTCATCCGATCCCTCTTCCTCTTTCGCCTCCGTTCCCTCATGTCTTCTTCTCGCACACCCTACGAAGATGAGACACGTCGACACGAGAATCGGCCCACACTCCCACCGATCCGCGACTTGTTTGGAAGTATGATGTCCTCTGATTTTTTATATCGATAATCGTCTTGCTGACAGAATCTTGCAGGAGAGTTATCGCGGCCCCCACACCACGTTCCCCCTCCACCGGCCTACTCACCTGCGGCGCATTTTTCTCAGCTATCTCTTCCAGATGAACCCACGACCTACGCATCGCCAGGCGAGCAACCTCGTCCAGGTTACCCGCACACACCATCCCCACATACTTTTGCCCCCGCTCGTGCCTACACTCATGCCCACCCACAATCTTTACAAGCATCGCAGCAGCCATCAGCATCGACCTACCCTGGCAGACGCTCTACCCCTGGACCTATGCCCCCTGCGCGCTCTATGGCTACACCATACTCCGACCCATCGCGCTATCCTGATACATCCAGGGCCCCTCAGTCGTACCCAGGATATCCGCCTCGCACTCGCTCTACATCGATGTCGATGGCTGATCCATATCGCTATGCCCAGGCGACCCCTCAGGGGGATCCTAGCCATCGGAGTCACCGTGACGCCGCATATGGTACAGCACCGTATCCACCAGGCCAACCGGGTCCAGTGCCGTCACAGCGCAACCCATATGCACCCGTCTCTCATCCGGGTCCATCGACCTCATACGCGCCTTCGCCAATCTACGGCTCAACAAGTATCCACGAAGAGCCAACGTACGCCTCCGCACCAACAGAGCCTTCAGCAAAGTATGAGTGCAGCTACTGCGGGAAGGGTTTCACCCGTCCTAGTAGCCTGAAGGTAGGGGTGATATGTCCCACTATGATCACCGGACCGGAGCGCTAACCAAGCTGACACTGATAGATCCACCTGCACAGCCATACAGGCGAGCGACGTGAGTAACAGCACTTTTCTCCTCACATCATGCTCCGTGCCCATCTGCCTGCCTTCCAACAAACGCGGAGCGATCATATAGACTATATTGACCGCGCATTTGTTTCTATAGCATACGTATGCACGTTCGAGGGCTGTGGCAGGACCTTCAGCGTGCAGAGCAACATGCGCCGTCACGCGCGCACGCACACTCAGCTCGGAAATCATGCCCGAGAGAGCTCAGGAGATGAGGGCCACAGCGAGGGTTCCCCTCCTCCCTCCAGTCACGGATCAGCCCACGGCCACGGCTCTAGGACGACATCGGGTTGATATTGCATCATTCACAAAGCACGGGACGATCTTCACGACCTCTTCATGAACGCACACGGCGTATAAATTTATTCCATCAAATTCCCGTCTCACACAAGCTCGCTTTTCGGTTCCTGTTACATTAGATCTACGCGGAACAATTTCTCACCCGCTCGTCGATCGCTGGCAATTTTCGACTGTTGTACTATGTGCTGCACTCATCCACCGGACTCACCCCCCAACTCTGCATACTCAACCATGTCGCTATCTATTTGCATTATTTATTGGTCTCCCGACCGTATTTATGTATGGACATCACAACGCTATTTATTTGCTCTGGTGTTAGCATTATTTATTATGCATTTAGTTTTCTCTACGTACTGTCGGGACAGTGTAGTTATGCTTTGAATGTATCAGCAAGTCGTGGTCCTTATCGATTTCTTCGTTGTGTAGAAGTGTAGAAGCAACCCGAAGTTGGCTGCAAGACCTTCGAGGTCTTGTCGTTTAAACGTCAGGTCCTGAGTAAGGCACACACGCACCTTGCTCGGACGATCATCCGTTTCGGCTTTCTTTCAAAAAAAAAACGCATTCAATCATGCCGTTAGGATGTCAGTCATGCAAACCCCGTAGATGCATCCTCAACGTCAACACGAGACATAGTGTCAGTGACATTACGACTCAAAAGGCAACATCCGAGATCCGATACGAGCAGGGATTAAGCGATACAAACAACACATACAGTATGAACAAAACTAGGATACAACGAGCAGGAAGCATTGTTTGTTCTTGGTGCAGGTCGGCTCTAGCCGAGAAAATAAGTAACAGTGAACGAAGAATAAAATAAAATAAGGTGACTATGCGTCCGAGTCCCACGACCCATCCACGAGCCTAGCAGAGGATGCGTGATGTGGGACGGCGAGGGGTGAGGTCGGGTGGGCGTAAGGCTTTCTGGGCTTGGGGAGGGAGGATCCAGTGGAAGCGCGAGAACGCGGGGCGGGTCTAGCGGTGACTTTGCGCGCTAGTGGCAGCTTGTAGGGGGTACTGGACGAGAACGGACGGGGGCCGGGCAGGGAGAAAAGGTTTGTAGCCTTGAGGAGATTGTCGAGGATCGTCCCGACGCCTTCGACAAGCTTTTCGGCTGCGGCGTTCATCGTCAGGAGATTGATGGGATCGTTGCCAACAGGGCCGTTATCGTTCTTGCGGTTCTCGGGGGCGTCGTCAGTCGTCACTTTATCGACGGCGTCATCGCCGGGCTCGACGGGTCCGTGAATTATTTGGTAGTCGTAGACAGAGCTGTCATCTGAGTCGAGAGTAGCCACCTCAGACGGTTCGTCTGCAGTGACATTCACGCTCCCTTGGACAGAGGATCCCACGATTGTGACCTGCGTCGAGCGGTCGTCGAGAAGCAACGCTTCTTCAACTTCGGCCCGAGATGTGTCACCTTGAGTGTCCGAAGGAGTGTCGGCCTGAGTGACCTCGACCTGGTCGTTGGCAGCGGCGTCTTGCTCGACCGACTTGACAACAACAGATGGCTTTGAAAGGGAGGAAAGGGAGAGGGGTCGAGGGCTGAAAGTCACGCGAGACCTCAACGCGAACTTGGAAGGCTCCGGCGAATCGGGCAGCACCACATCCTGCAAGTTCTAACAATGAGTATAAAGAGCACAAGAGAGAAGGATGGATCCAAAGGAAATCAAAGGCCTGCCTGCTGGGCAGACCGGACGCTATCAGACCGACGGCGTGAAATGTTTAACTCACCTCTTCGCCAGAGGACGACGACCCAAGGTCGAACAAGTCCCAATGCTCCGCCGCCGTGCTCTGCGTCATACCGTGGAAAGTGGGGGTTTTGGACGACTGTGTCACGTTGCGCCCGGACTTCCCTTGTGCCTCCCACATGTCGAGCAGCTTCAGCCCGTACTTGGCGCGACCGCTGCTGACGGGCGGCCTGACATCGAGGCCTACGAGCGCCTGTCTGTCCGCCTGGCCGGCTTTCTCCGACCACCGTCTCGTCGCAAAGTTGATGGGCGAGGGCTTCCACAACGCACCTCCCGACGAAAATGTCCGTGGTCGAGAAATGATAGGGGCCTCGACTTCTTGTACTTCCTCTTCATCATCTTCCTCCTCCACGGTCTCTGCATCGGCATCTTGCTGGCTTTGATCTTGACCTTGCAACGTCTCCCCAACGTCACTGAGATATTCGAGGTCGTCATCCTCAACGCGGTGGGGTCGAACTGGCGCAGAAACCACAGAATCATATGTGTCTACGTGGTCCTCCGTCTCTTCGAGCTCGCTGTTCGCAGGCAAGCTTCGTTCCCTTCTCAGTGGGGACTCTGGTGCGGGCAGTGGCGGTGCCCACTTGCGCCGCGCAAAAGATCCCGGGTTGGGATGGAAAGACAACCCGCCTGCGAATGTCACGGGCTCGCTGTCATTCTCGTCGTCGTCATCATCTTCCTCATCATCCTCATCCTCCTCATCCTCCTCCTCCTCGTCTCGAACTTTCTCAAATGCGCTGAGATATTCCAAGCCCAAGTCGTAGTCGGGATGCACCCTCCGGCGCTTGGACTCTGGAGCGGTATCGTCCTCATCCTCGTCCTCATCCTCAGGATAGTCGGGATAGCTGAGCTCCAGATCGTCGTCGTTAAGCGACGGCATGGCAGACGCCCTGAAATCTGTGGGCTCAGCTTCCGGAGTAGAGGGGAGCACTTCGGGGGGATCACTTGTGGCGAAGGGTGCGCTCGCGCTCGTCGGTGCCACGGAGGAACCCTTCTTGCCGAATCGTCCATTCGAATCGCGCGGCTGATCGTCCACCGCGCGCGATTTGGGCGTCCGGCTCGGGGACTGCGAGGCGGCCGTGCTCGGGGCGGGCACGCGGACGATGGCGAGTGGTGCGCGCGACGGGAACTGGCGCAGCGGCGGTCTCCCACGTTTGCGCTTCGTTGGGAGCGAGACCGGGGTGAAGGAGGTGGCGGCAGCGGGCCGCGAGGACGACGCGACGGGGCTTTGGCCCCTGGGGCGATCTGGTGGCCGCCGTTGTTGAGAGGGCTTAGTGGGGGGCGGTGGGAGCTTGCGCCGCTTGGGCGCGCTGTCTTCGATAGTTGTGCTTCTCTCACGCGGGCGCTTGAGGGTCGAACTCGACGCCGCCATCGAGAGCTTCTTATCGAGCACAGGAAGAAACTTTTGCGGGGCCGCGCGGGATGCAGATTCTGCGGGGGTATTTTCGCGCGGGGTCGGAATAAAAGCGGCGGCTTGGGCCGCAGTCCGATTTGGCCACGAGTGGGAGTATATGGCGAAGTGACGCAGGCACCTGCGAAAAACAAAAACAGGTAAACAAATGGAGAAGAGGCAGCAGCTATAAAATCAAACACGGACGCACCTGGGACATTCTCGCTTTTCCTTCTTCTTGCCTTTGCCCTTACCACTCGCGTTATCGAAATCGCCCCAGATGACTTTCTGGTCCAAGGAAATGATCGGGAGCACCTTCAGGCACGTCTCGCAGGTCGGCAATTTCTGTTTCTCCTTCTCCTTCTGCTTTTCCTTGGCTTTCAATTTGCTCCCTGGCGCGGGTCCCGGAGGCGCCGACGCTGATGCTGCAGCCAACTGCCGCCCGCGAAGCACACGCGGCTCGGGCTCAGCACTCGCTTGGGCTTTCGCCTTGCCTTTATCCATAGGCGTAGATGGGCGCGTCGCCATGTCCTCGCTGCCACGCAACGCCGCGAGGCGTGCCCGCGTAGCACGTGGTGGCCTAGATGTGCGCTCGGTGAGCGAGGCAGCATCGTCAGACAGCGGTGGTGTAGGAAGCGACTGGACCTGGGCAGCCAGCGAGGCCGCACGCGCTTTCTGACCGCGCGTGGAGATCACGAGTTCGACTGGCGCGGGGGCAGGACGCGTGCGTCTGCGGCCGTCTTCCATGCTCGGCGTGCCTGCTGCCGAGGAGAGACTCGGTTCGGGGTCGGGCGTCAGAAAGTTCTTCGCGGCCGCGCTGGATGCACGAGACGAGGCGGCGGGTGCGGACAAGAAGCCGGTCTCAACCTCGCCCTGGAGTTCCATTGCAGGCTCCTCTTCCTCCTCGTCGGCGTCTTCGTCATCGCTTTCCTTCAGCACCGCATAGACGCCCCGTCGCGTACGCCGCTCGTTGACGTTGACTTCGGGCTGTGCTTCGTCGCCTTCGGGCTCTACGTCGGACGAGCCGCCATCTGATAAATCGTCCGCCGCCTGGGGGCCGTAGCCTCCCACGCCGTTGCGTTCGCACGTTTCGCAGAGACAATGGCGGTTGCCACGCCCAACTGTGCCCCAGCGTCAGAAACCAAAAAGCGCGCATGGGGAAGCGTTAAAATATGAGGGACGTACAGTAAGCATCTCCGTAGTGTGCCGTCACCTCCTCGCCAATTGCTATAGGCCTGATGACGCGAAACGTGATGTACCGCCCTTCGCGAAAGAGCTCGCAATTGTTATCGCAATCATGCTGTATCACCGCAGCGATGTGACACGCGGAGCGATGTGCGCGGTTGGTTGAGCGAAGCGTAATAGAGGTAGAAGGATAGAACAAGGCTCACGTTGACGAACCGGGCCGGGCCTAAGAAGAGATGGTTCTTCTTGAGCTGTTTGGAGTGGATGACACTGAAGTCGCGACGGATGCCGCCAGAAGGCTGGCGCCGATCGGTGGACTTCAGCTCCTGGTCTTCTTGCTCGGTAAGGTCAGCCATGGAGCCCTTAAGTTCGGTGATGACAGTGCCGGGGGCGAGGGGGCGGGTGGCGAGGATGCACAGTTCCGATTTGCCTGTGCGGTGGGTATATCGTTGGGTATGGGCGATCTCGATGGAGCCTGTGGGGAGGTAGAGCTCAAAATAGCGGGATGCATGCCTGTTGGAGAGGGAAGGAGGGAAATGCGCCCTTTGAGCGACCTGCCTGCGGATATGGAAGATAGGGCGAAGACGGCAGGGAAGGATACATACGTGGCAAATGCGTTGAGCTGTTTCTGAGTGAAGGACTTGGTGTACCAACGCACGGCGGATATGCTGTGGGAAAGGCGGGAGTGAGGACGGGGCGAGGCGCAGTGGCGGTGGGAGAAGCAGGTGTGAGACACGCACTATAAGAGTTGCGTGACGGCCTCGCGAATGACGTTCTGCGGCGGGCCCTTGGTTTGGATCATCTGAGCGCACAAGACACAGATGTGACAGAGCGAGGACATAAGACGCGTTCAGGAGGGGATTGAGGCGGGACAGGGGGTGAGGATTGCTCACGCGTCGGACAATGGTCATGAGCTCTTCAACTTTGACTTTTGGCACGAAGCGGCTCGGGTCCATTTTGTGCACCAGAAGTGGGATTGTTGCGGTGCCAAGTTTCTCGACGAGGAGGTGGGAGAGGAAGTCGTCATCGCGAGAGAGGTCGTGCATGTTCATGACCTTCGTGTTCTTCCATGCTGTGATGCTGGTGCGCTCTGACGAGACGCCGGGTTTGTTGACCATCTCTCGATGGGCGCGCTGCGGCGAGCGAAGGGTGGAGGGGAGGGAGGGAGGGGAGGGGAGGAAGGAAGGGCGAGGAGATGAACTGGACGGGAAGAGGAAGGAGATGGAGACAGAAGTTTTGGACCGGCGTAGCGCGTGGCTGACTACTTTTATTCGCCATTCCCGCACAGGGCCACAACACGATCATTGCCACAGCAATCTGAACAACAAACCCACCCCCCTTCGCCATCTGAAACGTCCACCGCCACTCTCACTCCAGCTTTGTCTTACTTTCAGGCCGAGGTGGGTCGCGACTCTCATAGATTTCTCAGGGCGGCATGTGCATGGGTCTCATACAATAAAAGCGAGAAAGGAAAGAAATGCAATAGTAGGGCGTTCAATCATGAATCCTGTGCCGGATGCCCCACCACTCGAATACTACACTAGAATGCAACAACACGCTCGACCTATCCTCATGCGCCGTGTGCGTGCTTCTGCTTGCCGCTGCGAAGCTTCCTGAGGTAGAACTGATCCTTGCACGTCAGCCGTCACATCGTAGAGCGAAAAGGGTTAAATTCAAACGCACCTCGAGCTCCTTGCCCTCCAGAATGTAGCCATCCGCGCGCCCGCACTGGCCGGGACGACTCGAGATGACAGCGTATAACCGACCAGCACCAAACTGGCTCTCGAGGATCGGGTCGATCTTCGACTCTGCAATTCAAACGACAAGTCAGCCCACGCCGCTTGGTCCAGAGAATGCACGCACCCTTCTTCCTCGCGTCGAGGTTCCGCTGTGCGTGGTTCGACAGCTTTTTCTCCTCACCCTCCTTGGTCTCCGTGGGCAACGCCTTCAATGCCTTCTTCGATACGGGTGTGGCGTACTGCGTTCCCTCGTCAAAATCATCCTCGTCATGGCTGAGAAGAATATACCCACGTGCGACTCATACCACTGCCTGAAGGGAGTAGCATCGACCTGGATGATAGCACCCTTCACGAGGGTGTTCGTGCGAACCAACTCGTTGTTCGATGCGTTGTAGACCTGTATCGCCCCCGCAGAAAAAAGAGGCACAGCAAAAAAGTACATCTCAACACAGGCCCCGAAAAATAGTCCAGCAGACAAAAATAGGTACGCACGACACCGATGATGCGCGTCTTTTTCGTGACATGCTCAGAGCCCCACGCAAAGTTACCACCTTCGAGACGGAGAGCGCGGAACTTGGTGTTTCCGCCGCGGACACGGACGGAGTGGACACGCTTAGGGCCGAGCTTGGTGTTGGCGGCCTGGCGACCGAGCTCGAACTTTCGCTTCTTGCGGTAGTGTGCACGCTGGGCGCCCGTCGCAGAGCGTTTGTGGCGAGATGAGCGGGAGATACCTGTGGAAGGGAGAAGGATCGAAAATCAGCACAAGTCGTTGGTCAAAATTCGCGAAAACTGGTATCGGTCCTTACCTGTGTTTTTCGAAGGCCCAGAGCGCGAGGAGAAAAGAGAGGGGATTATTAGTGAATCATTCTCCCCGACATCGAGCAAACCGGCAGCACTGACCCATGTCGGATAGTCTTGAGGTTGGGTGTCGTGAACTCGAGATGCAAGGTTTGGATGATACTCACCAAACAAGGTTTGCGCATGATTCAGACTCCGCACGGGGTTCTCCGTCCCTTCAGCCACTTTGCCTCCAGATAGCCTGACCGACTTCGAGCGGGTTGTTCCCTTGTCTTGCTCTCATATTGGTGTAAATGGCCATCTCCACTCCTTTGTGCGTCGCTTGTTCTCTGAAAAGGTATCCTTCAACTGGATGTTCCTTTATCGGATTATCCCGACCATTCATTTATCTGGCATCAGCCTTGTTTTACTGGCTACTCTTGAACAACGAGATGATAGATCCTCAAAGCCCTACCCGACTCGATCCACTTGCCGACGGAGCAGGAGGCTGACCGTGAATCTCGTCAAAAGTCCTCCTGTGCTACATGGAACTGAGGTGACACGAACTCAGAAAGGTTACACACACTTGTGCCTCGAAGCCTGAGACTCGAATCGCCATTGGAAGATGGGGTTGCTATTAGACACATCTCGGTGTGTTGCCTAGGCTCAATTGCCGGGCAACACGGTCCATAGATCCACTTTGCGCGGTGGAGCCTCCGAGCTTCGACGACGACGGTCTTTTTGCCTCGAAGGGGGACATTGCCTGGTCTATTCTGAAGTCTACTTTCCGTGGGGCAAAATTCTCATTACTCCATTTCAGAAGTACATCTCCTCCGCTGGCCATGCGGCCTCGGATCTTCAATACGCAGTGTCTCGCGCTGTCTACCGGCCGCCTCTCTGATCTCGTGGAGTAGTGGGGTGGCCAACTCTGGGTATATTCACGGAGACTTCCGTTTCTCAAATCAATGCTCTCTACTGCCACCAATATGTACCATGCGTTGGTTGAATGGAAAGTGTGCATGCGTATTCATAGCATCTCAGTGAAATTTTGGGACCGAAGATCGTGCAAATCGCTGAGCGCCTGCGAAAATAAGCATCGGTAGAAGTATATGCGCTTTTGCTGCCCACCCTAACCGCGACTAGCTGCGGGTCACCGAGTAGTTCTGCCAGGTCTGAAAGGTTCTGCCGCACTTGCTTCATGAGGCAAAGGAGAGCCACGGTATGCCATGGCTATGCTCGGACGGGCGACATTCCGAACAATCACCGTTCAAGAGACGCACCTGTGGTCCACGTCAGATGTCTTGTGGGAGGGGAGGAAGGGAGAGGTACCAGGGGGGAAGGGGGGTCTAGACAGCGACTGATTGCGGTGGAATAGCCGACGGTGAGGCAGATGATAAGACGCACGCGAGACGCTTCGGCGTTCGCTCGAATTCGAACGCGAAAGCAACTCGACCCGCTCGACCAGTCGGCTCTACCGTGCGTGCTTGCGGTGTCGTGCTGGTGCCCGATATACTCTCCTTCGCGTCGAAACTGGCCGTTCGACGCTATATAGGCAAGTGCACTGTCCAGAGCGCGGGCGTTGGCACGGCCTGCCGCACGGGGCAGATCGATACATGCATGCACGTTTGTCGTACCAGCAACAGCACCAGCAGCCCACCTACGTCCCGCGGGGCCCGTCCGAGCCCCGGAGCGTCCCCCTGCAGGCGACCAAGACACGGAGCGCGCGCAAGCGGGTGGTCGTCGCGGTGGAGTCTGATGCGAGCATGGTGGGGATGTTGCGGGACGCGCACTGGGGGCGGCGGGGACAATGGCGGTGCGAGCGCATCGAGGAGGAGGAGGGCCCGTCGGCGGGGACTGCCGCTGCCGTGGAGTCTCTCTCCGCTGCCTTTGGCTCTGAGCTATATAAACGTCACCACCGGCCCCGTCCCGCCCAGCTCCTCCTCCTTTCTACCACCACCACCTCCCCCGTCCACATAAACCACACGCACGACAGGGACATGGCAAACCTCCTCCCCCGCGCCGACTCCTTCAACGCCCGCACACGAGGCAGCAGCCACATTGATTTCAAGACAGCCACTACCGGCGTCGCCGCCAAGGCCATGCGCAACGAGCTCTCCCGCCTCGTCGGCACCGTGCAGGATTCCAAGCAGAAGAAGGTGAGCCGTCACCGATCTGCTCCGCGATCGCGTCGATCGACCGCCTCTCCTCTCCGCTAGGCCTTCGACACGGAAATGCAGTCCTTCTTCTACCTCTTCACCCGCTACCTTACGGAGCGCGCACAGAACCAGGATCTGTGAGTCCTTGCCTATCTCTCTCCAAGCATCTGGGCGCTCAACAACCGCTGCAGCGACTGGGACCAGATTCACTCGCCCGGCAAGGACCAGATCGTGCCCTACGCGTCGCTCATCAAGCCCAAGGACTCCTCGAACCTAAACAAGCTCGCGGTGCTCAAGGTGAACGGCGGCCTTGGGACATCCATGGGTAGGTGATGTCCATTGCGGCTCTTGGACGGCCAGATGACGACATGACGCGCAGGGATGACGGGCGCAAAGAGCGCGCTGGAAGTCAAAGACGACATGACGTTCCTCGACCTGACGGTCCGCCAGATCGAGCACCTGAACACAACCCATCGCGTCGATGTGCCGTTGATTCTCATGACCTCGTTCAACACCCACGATGACACCCTCCGCATCATCAAGAAGTACGCCAACCAACAGCTCCGCATCACCACTTTCAACCAGTCCCGTTATCCCCGCATATACAAGGAGACCCTCCTCCCGGCCCCCAAGACGGCGGATGACGACAAGAAGAACTGGTATCCCCCCGGCCACGGTGACCTGTACAATGCCCTCCTCCACTCTGGTGTCCTTGACCAGTTGCTCGCTGAAGGCAAGGAGTACCTCTTCGTGTCCAACTCGGACAATTTAGGTGCAGTGTAAGCAAATCCGCCCTCCGATCCGCTCATGCACCTGACATGACCCCTTCAGTGTCGACCAGAGCATTTTGCAACACATGATCGACACTCAGGCCGAGTACTTGATGGAGGTCACAGACAAGACCAAGGCTGACATCAAGGTGTGTTTCTCGAGAGGCATTGCATCCAGGACCCCAGCATCTAATGACATGTGTATTTCAGGGTGGTACGCTTGTCGACTACGAGGGCTCGATTCGTTTGTTAGAGGTTGCCCAAGTTCCATCCGAGCACGTCGAGGATTTCAAATCTAGTCCGTGCTTGGCATGCATCTACACTCATTCATCTACTCATTCATTCATTCTTCTCCGCAGTTCGCAAATTCAAGATCTTCAACACGAACAACCTATGGATCAACCTAAAGGGTTCGGCTCTATACATTTTGCGCTCGGCTGCACCATTGTTTACACGCTTCTCACCACAGCGCTTAAGCATATCATGGACACGGAAGGCATGGAACTCGAGATCATCATTAACCCCAAGGTGAACGACGACGGGCAGGCGGTCATACAGCTCGAGACTGCTGCGGGCGCGGCAATAAAGCATTTCCGGAATGCACACGGCATCAACGTGCCCCGTAGCCGTTTCCTGCCCGTGAAGAGCTGTTCCGACCTGCTGCTGATCAAGAGCGATATCTATTCGCTCGAGCATGGTCAGCTCGTCATCAATGAGAACAGGATGTTTGAGACGACTCCTGTGATCAAGTTGGGCGATCACTTTAAGAAGGTGCGTGCCGTGCAGCCCGTGACAACCACTCCACATTGGTGCCGCCCTTTTCTTCTGACCTCCCGGCGATTTTCTATTCCGAGAGAGACCGAAGGCTGATAAACAACCCCCTTCGTTCAGATCCAACAGTTCCAAAAGCGCTTCAAGAAAATCCCGAAGATCATAGAGCTTGACCACCTTACCGTTACCGGTGATGTCTATTTCGGACGCAACGTGACGCTCCGAGGCACCGTCATCGGTACGTCCGCGCGCCCTTGCGCTTCGCTCCTCCTTTCCTCATCTATCCCTTTGGAAAACAGTTGTTGCGAACGAGGGCCAAAGGATCGATATCCCCGATGGATGTATCCTGGAGAACAGTGCGTAGAATTGTCTGATCCTTCTAAGAGCCGTCACTGACGCGTCCGCGATACGCTCTTGTTCCGATCTTCCGGTTGACGTCGGAAGGATTGTTGTCTGGGAACCTGAACATGATCGTGCGTTCCCGTCTCTGTTCCATCTCCCTCAACGGATTGTACTAACCCGGCTCGTTCGTTCATGTTTTCCCAGGAGTTGTGATTTCCTCCCACGTCTACGCACAATTCCTACTACCTACACCCCTGCGGCAGTGACCTGCCCACGGACTGATGAAACTTGTACCATTATTTCTAGACAACGTCCGGCGATGCGCGACACCACCTCTTCTGTGTTTTCTCCCGTCTCTTTGGCCCTCTTGGCCCTGTCTTCTAGTCTTTTCAATGTTATTTTCGTTAGGGTGGATTGTCTCGCTTTTTTCATATTTTCGTTTCTGGTCTATACCTCTGTGGTTTCTCTCTTCTTCTATTCCTTTCTCTGCCAGGTGCATCAAGGTCGATCGTGGCTCACGGACGGACAGCGATACATACATATGACTTAGAGCTTTCTTGACGACGATGCCACGCATATGCCTATACATGATATATACGAATCGAAACAATCCAATTTAACGTTTCGCGGAGGGTTTTGGGATGGATATATTGTTTGCTGTATCATACAGTATAACGCGAGTCTGGAAGTGAGATCGGACGAGTATGCTTCCGTCGGGTATCCTGCAGTAACAACAAGGTAAGGATAACGAGATGCTCGCTCACACCGCCTTTTCAACGTTTCTCCAGGACCATCACCTGGCTCGGGTCCTGATCTTTCGCAAACGCAAATGATGTCCGTCGGGCTGCTTGAATCAAGTCGCACTCAGACCGCATTCATAGTGGTCCGGGCCCAGCACCGCACATTGCCCCCAAATATCCCCAGGGGATATTCGGGGTATATTAGCAATATACCTCGAATATACCCGGAATATACCCGTCAGGGAATATCCCTCAAATATCCCCCAGTCAATCCCAACTGGGAGATGACTCATCCATTTCGACGGTCACCTGATGAGTGCGCGTCGTCGGACAACGTCGAGATTTCTCTTAAGTACTCCCTTCGTCTTACCCTCTAGGAGCCTCTAGTGTGCACATACTTTGGTGAGTCTTTCTCCCACTAAAACATGTTTCCATATGCTCTATAGTTCCGGTTTTCTCATATAATCAGATCTAATGCCTGAAAATGCGGGATCAGAGCGCATATATGCGTCCAATTAGGGCGGGCCGGGGTGGGTGCTAGCATCTGTGTTTCTCATGCGCGTGGTGGCTCGAATTAGCCTCAGAGTCCGCGATGCGCGCGCAAGTGCCAATGTCGTCGGGGCAGCAGCAGCAGCAGCAGCAGCAACAACATCAGTGAGGCCAGTGTTCATTTGGGCTCTCCGTGTCACAGTGCTAACCCCCCGCACGGCAGTACTGACCCCCGCACTACACCGCATTCTTTCCATCCCCCTCGCTCCCTGCACTCGCCAACCTCGTCAAGCTGCAATCCTTCCCGGTGACCTTGTCTCTCCCCGCACTGATCTTCTCAGCCTCTGCACGCATGCTCACCCCGCTCCTCCACAGGATGCGCCTCTACGCTGCCGGCACCGATGCACTCGCCAGCGGCTGCGTTTGTGCGCGTGGCATGCTACCAGATGTGCTCGTGTTCGACAGCGCGGTGCCGCAGCCCAACGCACCCCCCAAAATATACTCCTCGAATTCGAGGCCACGCGCGGATGCACCGCTCCCGCCACCGCAATAGATTCTTGCGTCAAGGCGCTGGTCGTCCCATCCCTGATGCGCGCCGTGGCTGCTTGCGTATGCGGGGGAACATCTAGCCGGGATTCGCACCTCTCGCCTCTTCAAGTATATTTTGTAGATCTTTCAAGCCTTGGAATTGTCGTGTAGTCTTCAATAGCATGTATTAGTTTTATGATTTGTTAATATATTTATTATCTATTTATGGAGCACATTTTCAAGCAATTGGTTCATGATAATGAGCTTGAATATACCCGAAATATACCGTGAATATACCTGAAATATACCGTGAATATGCCCAGCCCCGAATATCCCCTGGGGATATTCGAGGGATTTTGTGACTATACCTCGGATATACCACGAATGTACCGAGAGGGGGTCTGGGGATATTCGTGGTATATTCGTGGTATATTCCTAATATACCACGGATATCCCCAGGGGATATTCGAGGCAATGTCCGGTGCAGCCTCACCACCGGACATTGCCTCGAATATCCCCTGGGGATATTCAAGGTATATTAGGGATATACCACAAATATACCACAGATATCCCCAGACCTTCCCTCGGTTAATTCGAGGTTGATTCAAGTTATAGTCACAACATACCGCGAATATCCCCAGGAGATATTCGGGGCTGAGTATATTCACGGTATATTTCAGGTATATTCACGATATATTTCGGGTTTATTTGAGCTCAATATCAATCACCAATCGCTTTTTGAGCACGCCATAAATAGATTTTAAATAGATTTTAAAAATCATAAAATTACAATGAAGTCATTGGGGCTACAGTAATACACAAAAACCCAAGGCTCGAGAGGTCCACAAAATACTCCAAAAAGAAAGATCAGGTGCGCATGCAGGCTGGAGGGATCGGTTCGAGCGAGGGGAGGAGTGAGGTTCAGAGGGAAAGCGGGGCGGGGCAGCCAGCGAGGAAGCACGAGAGGAGGGAGGGAGGGCACACGTGGAGTGCGGGGGCAGGAGGTGGTTGGTAATGTGGAACGGGTGCCTGAGGGTCATGGGGAGGGTTGTGAGCGCGGTAAGCGGGATGAGTGCCGTATGCGTGGTGCCGTTGGTACCGTTCAGGAGTGCAAGCGGGAGGTGGACGGTGAGCAGGAGCGCGGGGAGGGTGAGAGCAAGCGTGGGCAGGAACGGGATGAGCATGCACGCAGAGGCTGAGAAGCTGAGCAAGGTGAGGGGCGAGGTCACTGGGAAAGACTGCACCTTGACAAGGTTGGCGAGCGAATGGAGCAGCGCGCCGCTGCCTGCATGCGGGAGGCCTGGGAGCAGGGGGACTGGAAAGAACACGGTACAGCGCGGGGGTCAGTACTGTGGTGCGGGGGGTCAGCACTATGGCACGGAGAGTCTGAATGGGTAAATGCCTCACTGATGAGGCGGCGGTGGCAGCGGCAGCGGTCGCGCACGCACCGCAGACACCAAGGATACTACTGAAGCCCTCTGCACCCACGCGTAGGAAACCCAGATGCTAGCACTCGCCACAGGACGTACCACGTACTAGCTGCTGCTGTTAACGTTGCCGCTGTTTCTGAACTAGCGGATGCTTCTGGTGACATGCGCTCCGACACGCGCTGCGCATGGATGTCTGCAAGTGAGTAAGTGCCGCGGCAGTCAATGCCCTAATTGGACGCATATATGCACTCTGATCCCACATTTTCAGGCATTAGATCTGATCCTATGGGAAAACCGGAACTATAGAGCATATGGAAACATCTTTTAATGGGAGAAAGACTCACCAAGGTATGTGCACACTAGAGGCTCCTAGAGGTTAAGACGAAGGGAGCATAACATATAAAAATCTCGACTTTGTCCGACGACGCGCACTCATCAGGTGACCGTCGAAGTGGATGAGTCATCTCCCAGTTGGGATTGACTGGGGGATATTTTGGGGATATTCCCTCACAGGTATATTCCAGGTATATTCAAGGTATATTGCTAATATACCCCGAATATCCCCTGGGGATAATTGGGGGCAATGTGCTGTGCACTAGGCCTCACTATTAGCCTCGATCACGATGCCCATGAACTACACCACCGGTCCGTCGCTCACAGGTGCCTACTTTCGCTCGCTCGAGGACGCGTCCGAGGTGTTCTACGCCGCCGCGCGCGGCGTGCTGCCTCTGTGCTCTGGCCGCCTCAACGAAGCCGAGTGCAGGCAAGTCCGGGTCGGCAACATCTACGTCTACGACAGCACCGCCTTCGTACGGTGGTTCGCCTCCCCAACTCGGAGTCTAGAGGGCCCGCGGCGCGGCGACCCTCTCGCGCCCGGCGTCGTGACTATAGATCGGGATAGTATGCGCTAACGACGATAGATTTCTGCTAGGTCAGATGGAAGACGGTGGGGCGCGAGCAGGGTCAGAGGCGTAAGTGGCCCCTGAGTGTGCACCTTGGCAGTTTTTCCTCTGCTACCCTGAGAAGTCACCGGGCAATCGGTGAGTTGCCCCTGCTCCTGGAACGTCCATCGTTTGGCTATCTGTTTCTTACGGGCGCGGCTGCAGCTACGATCTGAAAACCCCCTTGACCAGGGTGGCGTGTACCGCCAACGTAACACTGCCCAACGGACAAATACGTCAGTGGAGTATGGGTGCGCGATACGTTCTGTTCTTCTGGCTCGTTTCAGTGTCTTGAGACACCTGTAGTGCTTGTGCATGTAGTCATGTTCCTGGGTAACTCGTCGCCGCTCACGCCGGTCAACGACATTCCAAACGTCGGCGATATCCCTGTGCCCCCCGGACGTGTCATTATAACACAGGGCTCACAGGTGAGCACTTGGATGTCGATCTTCGGTCCTCGACGCGGCTGTCGACGACCCATTCGCGCGCACATCATTATAATCGCTGACTTGCGTTGAACGTATCATTCTATGTACTCCAGAGGCCATTCGAGCGTGTAGAATATATCAGATGTTTGCTTCGAAAGTCTGCGCTGAATGACCAGCTGTGAGTTAATGCGACTGAGAGTAATTCTGTACATCCGGAACGTCCCCTATTTTGCAAGTCTAGCGAGTGGGAGAAAATGACGATAGCACGAGGGTATATGGAGGAGAATAGGAGATGTATGGTGTAGATGTGAAACGAAGCTATCGTAGCGAGCGTGTAAGGTATAGGTGCATGACTGGTACGATGTTGAATGTGATATGATGTCAGACTGCGGTAAGGGCGTTGGAGAGAAGTGATCACAATTCGGTCATGGTCAAGTTCCCAGAGAGCAAACCTAGGCACATCCAAGATGAATGATGAGAGCAACAGCACAGGGATTCAAGACGTACGATTTTCAAGGATGCACCCATCGGGAATGTCGATACGCTGACCCTCGTTCGCGACAACTGGTGACCGCTAAGTGAACAACACGTTGCATGTACAGTGATTGCACTTACCGATGACAGTGCCACGCAGAGTGACATTGCGGCCAAAGTAGACATCGCCAGTCACCGTCAAGTGATCGAGCTCGATGATCTGCGGGATCTTCTTGAACCGCTTCTGGAATTGTTGGATCTGACGGCGAAGATGAGAATTGGACGCATTTGACAGTAGCGAAGAGCTCTCGGGCACAAACCTTCTTGAAGTGGTCGCCCAACTTGATGACGGGAGTTGTCTCAAACATCCTGTTCTCATTGATGACGAGCTGACCGTGCTCGAGCGAGTAGATGTCGCTCTTGATGAGCAGCAAGTCGGAACAACTCTTGACGGGCAGGAAACGGCTACGAGGGACGTTGATGCCGTGGCCGTTCTTGAAATGCTTGATGGCAGCGCCAGCGGCGGTCTCAAGCTGAATGACTGCCTGGCCGTCGTCGGTCTGCTTGGGGTTGATGATGATCTCGAGCTCCATGCCATCGTTGTCCATGATACGCTTCAGCGCTATGAAAAATGTGAATCGTTTGCTAACGGGACGGAGATCGCATGCACTCACCCTTCAGATTGATCCAGATGTTATTGGTGTTGAAGATTTTGAATTTGCGAACTGCGAGACAAATTCATGAGCTTGCTTAGGTATGTGTAAAATCGTGCGCAAGGGCATACCAGACTTGAAGTCTTCCACATGCTCGGAAGGCACTTGAGCAATTTCAAGGAGACGGACTTGGCCGTCATAGTCGATGAGTGTACCACCCTGAAACGCGATCCGTTAAAATTTGAATTCGCATAGGTGATGACACATTTACCTTGACATCAGCTTTGGTTTTGTCTGTAACCTCCATGAGGAACTCAGCATCAGAGTCGATCATATGCTGAAGAATCTTCTGATCGACACTATAAAGAAATCAGTGTCCGTGAGAGTGATGTGCACAAGCTAAGCGCTTACACGGCACCCAAGTTGTCCGAGTTAGACACGAAGAGGTACTCCTTGCCATCGGCGATCAACTGGTCAAGGACACCAGAGTGGAGGAGGGCATTGTACAGGTCTCCGTGACCGGGAGGGTACCAGCTCTTCTTGTCTTCGTCTGCGGTCTTAGGCGCGGGGAGGAGGGTCTCCTTGAGGATGCGGGGGTATCGCGACTGGTTGAAAGTGGTGATGCGGAGCTGTTGGTTGGCATACTTCTTGATGATGCGGAGGGTGTCGTCGTGGGTGTTGAATGAGGTCATGAGAATCAATGGCACGTCGACGCGGTGGGTGGTGTTCAGGTGCTCGATCTGGCGCACGGTCAGGTCGAGGAAAGTCATATCATCCTTTACCTCCAGAGCGCTCTTCGCTCCCGTCATCCCTGCACATTGAAAAATAGAAATGAGCAAATTCGTCACGTCATTATGAACGCAAGAGGATAATGCCCACCCATAGACGTGCCGAGACCGCCATTAACTTTGAGGACGGCAAGCTTGTTCAGCGCCTTGGGGTCACTAACTTCGGGGAGCTTGTCGTAAGGGACAATTTGGTCGGCAGCAGGCGACTTGATACGGTCCCACTCTCTAGAAGATTATATTTGTTAATGGTTGCTAATGGGCGCAGATGAAAGAGGTGAAACGCACAAGTCCTGGCTCTTCGCTTTCTCCGCCAAGTAGCGGGTGAAGAGATAGAAGAAGGATTGCATCTCGGTATCGAATGCCTGTCAGTCGCGATAGTCAGTCTACCATCTTGGAGAATTGGGGCACGTATGACTTACCCTCTTCTGAGCAGGGTCCTGGACGGTCTGGACAAGCCTGTTGAGCTCATTGCGCATGGTCTTGGTGGCGACCCCGGTAGTAGCGCTTTTAAAGTGCTTTTTGCGAGAGAAGTAGTATATGTCGATTGGAGTGATCAGTCTCATCGTGATAGTAGGGCAGATGGGGTGAAGTGGATGAGGACAGGATAATGTAAGTGCATACCATGGCAGACACGCCCCTAGTGCGAGGCGACTTGCCCGCAGTAAGCTGAGGGGGTGCAAGGTTGGACATGGCTGTTTGATGAGAGAAAGGGATGGAGGCAACGCAGAGGAGGGACGACGGCGATGAGGACAGATGAGATGCGGAAGCGCCCTCAATTTATACTTGGGCGGCTCACACACGTGGCTTGCACGGGGCTGGTCGAGATGCACCCTCTCGGAAACGCACCCCCGTCCTCGACAAGCCCCTACAGGTCCCTACACGGCCTCTGGCCTCCTGAACACTTCCGCCGATATCACTGTCCCTTCAGGAACAACCTCTGTCACAGTGGGTGCCTTGCGCTTCGATCCCACATCGGTGCAGCCTGTGCGGAGCAAACTCGCATCCTTCTCACACGCTGTCGCGCCAACAGATCCACACAAATAACTAACCCCCATGGACACAAATGCGGAACACAGGTTGACGACGCTTCGTGAGGAGCTTGCACGGGCCAGGAGTCAGCTAGACGCAGAGCGTACTCAGCGAGCTCTCGACGAAGCCGCCGCACGCGAACAAGGCAATCGTGACGCCGCAGACAGACATCGGGCCATGATGGAACAAATGAATGACCTCACGACCTTGCTTCGAGGGCAGCGTGACGAGCTGACCAGCCACAGAGAACGGATGGAAGAGTCCATCGTTGAGGACAGTCGGCGGAGAGCCGAGAAGGACGCTAGACACGCAGCCCTGGAGAGCGATCTGTCGCGAATACGGCGGGACCAAGCAACAGAAAGCGCGCGTCTGGAAGTAGCGAGGGCTGCTGCGGTGACTAAACCAAGTACGTCCCTTCACATTATGACTGTATTGCTGCAGGTGATGGAGCACGATGGCAAGCCGTCGAGACAGTCCTGCAGGAGATTCGACAGAAAAGTGATGAACACAAGGAGATGATCAATGATTTCTCACACCGTAAGACTGTTTGATCATGCTTCAAGGCTCGTTCACTCACCTGCATCATACCGGTGCATAGAAATGCGCGAAGAGTCTGCAAGACGACATGAGCAACTTCAACAGATGTTGCTGTCTTCGGCTTCGGCTCGCGAGAGCGTCTCGTTCAGTGATCCAGGCTCTGTACAGTAGTTCCTCTGCTTATCTCCCAAAACTCTTCCAATGATATTATATACCTGGAGATCGACTGGGTGAATGTCTAAGCATTGTCGCAGATCAACTATCAAACTATTCCAGATCAACAAAGACGATGGAGTTGGTTGAGGACAAGTTGACCGAGTCGTGGGAATGTCGTGCCTGCTGGCGGCAGCACGCGGGGAAAGTATCATGTGCACATTGCCACCGGCGCAAACGCTCTGGAATCCGGGGGTGCTCATGCGGGGAACAAGCGATACTTTTGTCGACGAACCACCTCTAAGTCCTTGGAAAGCAGGATAGAGCCATGCCGTTGACCAAACAGCCCACGCTCAGGCAGGAAGCTTCGCCAGAAGAGCTCTATCAGCGCACCGTCAAACGCATCGAGAAGATACAGTCTCATTTGAAGGAAACGCCGAGAGGTGAGAGGTTGAAAGGGAAGGTATGTGTGATCACCGGGGTCGGGTCACTCAAGGGTATTGGGTATGCCCTCACTTCGACTCGGGCTGCATGTAGCATAGCTAAAGAGAATCGTCTCATACAGTCGTGCTTCTGCGCTGTTGTATGCTCATCAAGGTCCCTTTCTCCTGTGCACCTTTTCGAATCTCATGCTAAAACTTGAGCAACTTTGCCAGGCGCCGAGCATCTTTACCTTTTGGACTTTGATGGGACGAACCTTCCTGAGCTCAAATTCACGATCGAGAAGTCCTATCCCGACGTCAAAGTAAGCTGATACATCTGAAGCCTTTGTAGACAGTGTCTTACGTGCTCCCGCTCTATCTCACAGGTCACAATCATACAAGCCGATGCTGCAGACGAAGCTGCGATATCGGATGTGTGCCAACAGGCGCTCAAAGAGGAAGGACGCTTGGACGTGTTTTTCGCCAATGTACGAGCTATGTCACTATCCTTACATGTGTTCATAATCAACGGCGCGATAACAGGCAGGGGTTGCAACCGCAATGACGTTAGAAGATACCTCTGCTGAGGTTTTTACCAAAATCATGCGGGTCAACGCACTTTCGTAAGTCGTTTGCAGGACAGGAGAGAGATATGGCGTTCTTCTTATCATGAATCGGAACACAGAGCATTCCTTGCAGTCAAGCATGCTTCAGCTGCAATGAAGAAGCCGAACGCTTCCAGGGGGAAAGAGGTCGGCAGCGGCAGCATCATCTTGACCGCGTCTGGTTCGTATCGCTTGCATAAATGATTCAAATTGTGACCTTAACCTGATGTTTTTCGCGTAGTTGCTGGCATCCGATCTGGTGCAGGTTCTGTGGATTGTGAGCTTATCTCTTTGTATCATACCATCGCAGAAGAATGACCATGTCATGCAGATAGCGCAAGCAAGGCTGCGTAAGTTGCCGCCCAATGTACTCCTGACATTCGCTAACTTCCATCCAGCGTGAACTCTATTGCAAAGACCAGTGCTTGGCAGCTCCAGCGCACCGACATTCGCGTCAACTCTATATGCCCAGGGCTCATTGAGACAGGCATGACGAGTTTCACATTCGACTACGCTCGCAAACGGGGCACTGCTTCCAAACTTGGTCAGTTGAATCCTATGGGTCGCTTTGGCGTCGCGGAAGGTAAGTTCCTGATCTAAGCCTAATGCATTGTGAGAGACGAAGTTGAGAATCGCTTTTGCAGAGATTGCGCAGACCGCGTTGTTCTTGGCGTCAGGTGAGTCAGACTACAAAGGGCGCTTGTGTGTGTGTGTGTGTAGTTCTCATGATATCGGTATCGATGCAGATGAATCAAGCTATATTAACGGACAGAATGTCGCCGTCGATGGCGGGTTGACGGCCTCGCTTCCTGTGGTTCCAGGTAAATTTGCCTAGGACGCTCGGATCGATGAACCTTGTATACAGAAGTAGAGGGCCGGAGGCGACTTGTTTTGGCAAGCTGAAAAGTCGCATAGCATCGATACAAATTCACATGACAACATCGCGTATGGCGACACGGAGATGATGTACATACTGAGGCCACAACGAAGCTATAGGACGTAAATACCCGGCACTCAACTCCGGTATCCTTAGAACGCAAGAAGAAGCCTATACTTCGGTGTGTGGGGTTGTAGCTCTATTTGATGCACATATACTTTTCTCGGATGAGTTCACTGTTCCCGACTACATGCTGGCCGACTGAATAGATTCATCCATGATCGCGAGACTTGTAAAGCACGGAGGAGACGATGGTGCTTAGGAGGACTTCGTGTGAATGAAAGACCGCGGCAGTAGAAACTCCGCGAAACGACAGTATAGAAATGCTCTTCGGTAGACGATTCAGACGATGGGCAACCTGCAATATAATTCGAGGAAATAAGTATGGATGCCGCACTAGTGCTATCCGAAAACGGTTGGAGCGCTTCCGAAAGAATTGCGCCCCATGCATGTGTTCGCGTGTGACACCGAAGTCCATTGTCAAAGATCGAGGCTGCTCTGATTTACATAGACGATCTTCTGCGCGGTCCTCGTGTTGTCCTAACGAGAAGGACGCGAATGGATATTGCGGGGAGGTGAGGGGGATTCGGATTGGAAACGGAACATCGTCGCGCGCATGGACATAACGTGAGGTGAGCCTCTCCAACTCCGTCGACTTCAAAACGAGATCTTGTGAGCTCATCACCAGAGTATCTCGTCTTCGGGGGCGAACCAGATGTTCCAAACAGCCCAAGTCATTCAACAAGAGAAATCACCTGAGGCTCACACTACGATGATACCAAGTCTATCCTATGTCTGTTCCAAACCGACCCAAAGTAAAGCGGTCGACCATCCAGGCGTGCCGTCGGAAGCGACAGTACCATTCCGCGTGAGTCGTCGAGAAGGCTGTTTGCGAGACGCTGAGAGCAAAAGACGACACGTCACACTAGCGCGTAGGGCTGAGGATTCGGCAGAAGGCGCTGTTGCCGGTGTCTAAGCAAATCGAAGTCAGAAAGCCGTGATATACGCGTGCGGCAGTGACGCCACGGCGTCAGTATGCGTCGACTGTTATAGCAATTCTCCAAGTTCACTTGAAGCACCTGTCAACAGCTCGCTTCGTTCATGGCTTTGAGGCTCTCCACAAACCAGCGCTGCTGTTCACTCTGCTAAGGCAATAGAATCAGCGTGTAGAGAAGGTTGGCCAAAACCTACCTGTCTATGTCTCTCTTGCTACGAGTCGGTAGGACATGCCTCGTACTTACCTCTCTGCGACTCCACCGTCATTAGTCCATGCGCTCTCCAGGGTCTGCCGAGGTGAGTCTGTCACATACATCAATCCTGCTTGACACCGCGCATCGTTTGGTCGAATCTACTTGTGAAACAATCTAACTCGGCATGCTGGTGGTCAAAGAAGTATATTAGCAGACACCTAGGACGAATTGCTGATTACCTTTTCCAGAGTCGGATACAGGATTCTCCAAGGCTGCTCGAGCAGATGACTATCGGACGTGATTAGGGCCCTCTTCCATTCCCATGGTATGTACTCAAACCTTAGCCAGGATCTGGCAGCAGGTGCGTTGAGTATAGTACCATGCGATGGGAGGGCACCGAAGCATGACCCCTATATCATCGGCCCGCAACTTGGAACCCACACAGTAATTCAGAGACCAGGCGATCGAAATCGGATGGCTTTGACCAGGGTGACGTGCGCCCCTAAGCTGACGAGAACAAGACCCCGATTAAATCATCCTCCTACAAGAGGCACCGCTCAGGGGAAGGGGAAGATTAATGCTGGTAAGTATCTACGTATTTTGTCGCAGAACTTTCGCTCCAGGAAGGCAGACCCGCTCAGACAGCGCTCATCGAAGGGCGTCAGCCAGGGAGTCTCATCAGAGCAAGTTAGAAAAAAAAAGATCTAGGCGACAGGAGAGTGGAGTGTCAGATGAGTGGGCGAATTGAAAACTGAGCGTTTACCAGTTTTATAGCAGTTTTGACAGGTGAAATTGCGATTCCGACTGGTCATCGATTCAGCCATATGGACCAGATCCTTTGAAATCTTCCGCGACGTTACTTAGGAACACACTTGACGGGTCTCGGAGAGCCTCCCAAGTATCACGACTAATCGTGTGGAGATTCTGTTCATCCGAGGGGGCTAATGGGCCAATATACAGACCCACACATCGAAGAGAAGCAGAATCGCGTTCAAGTCTCAAGGTCAATTGAGATGAGGTTTGTAAGACACGCGGACAATAGGAGTTCAAAGTCTAGGCCTGGTTTGAGGGTGTGTGAAGGCGGAGGAATGGGGCAAGTCCGCTGCAGGCTGACCGATATGCTTTGTGATTTCGTGCTACCACTTTGGTGGCATCATTTTGAACAAGGATCGACATCTTCTTCTATCCTCTATTCCATCGAGCCTTCCAAGCTTTCGATCGTGGAGCCGCTTTTCAGCCGAGTCGAGAATCCAGTCGAACGGCCAACGGCATCCCCCACTCCTTCTAAGGTATTCTCCAGGCCACACGAGAGTTGTCTACTTGCCCCCCTGTGTCACCATCGGCCGTGACTAGGCGGCGATATTTGGAGCATAGCAAGACCCTCGAAAGAAGGTTTATTTGTACCGTGCGCTTGGCGACACTGGACGAGCGGTATCTCTCCTCCTTTAGAACGCTTTGTGCAACGCTGAGTCGTTCGTGCCACAAGTTTGAAATTTGCTGGGATCAGAGCTTTTGTGAACTATGGGAAACGGTGCGGTGAGTCACTCTCTTAATCAATACTCACAGCTCATCTCGTCGGATTTATAGATCTATTGATTGCATTCGCCGTTGCTTCCTCTTCACGGAGACTCGCAGGACCTGCATTTTTAGCCTTCCCATCATCATCCGGCCCGTCATTTCTAAGATAAAGAGCGTGGCCCTGTGTCCGGCACATCCTTGACTATAATGAGACTTGTCTCATTGCAGACAGCCCCCCTGCCGGCAGGATAACAAACGGTCCTCATGTCCTGGCTCTAGCAGCTTCGAGACCGACCTACATCCACTTTCACCCCATTTCTTCGATTCGCTAGTCTGGCCAGGTCTCTCCCCAACGTAGTACGTATTTCACAACACTCGTGATGAAAGCATCTCATCGCCATCACATTGGCACCCGATTGGCCAATCAGGGAAGGCAGAGCCCACACATTTTCATCGGACAGTCGTTTTGGAGTAATTCAAAGTAAGGATGCTCCATTTCTGCGAGCTGACTCGTATCTGCGAACAACTGTGAGGCAGAAACTCAGTGCATCTCGGCAACTTGATCTTACGCGACTATCTAGTGTAACCTCCTCGTGATCAAGCAGTACTCAGCGGTACTTGCGAAGGGCCCTCTATTGATGAACTCTTCCAACTCTCTGCCGCATCTGGTCTGATGTGTCTTTTCACCTTGCTCAGCAAAGAAGCTCCGGCTACTGCCTGTCATGAAGTAGACATTCTCTTCCTTAGCAACTCAGCACCGTGGTCCTCGTCATCTTGCCTTTTCTTGACAATACTTCCGATATGAAGATCGCGGAGTCACCTGCTGCATACTTCTGGTACTCCTCGATGATAGGCTTTGTCTAGGCAGTTATCTGATCTGATATCTTGACGGACTGTGGTTGCCTCAGCTATACTTCGCGTAATTCTTGGGACTGTTTCGGGATTTTTCTTTCTCAGGAAGACTCATACAAACAGTTTACTGTATGGAACTACGGGAGACAAGGCTCGGGCCTGTGAAGATTTACAACAGGTCAACGGCCTGTGAACTTGAAGCGCCGAACGACGTTTAACGTGGCTTTGCAGGATGAGCAACGGCCAACCTTTACCATCGCCCTGAAGGGCCCAGGCCGGAGTTTTTTGCGTAGTCCGAGATGCTTCAAGTAGACCTCGAGTCATCTGCGAACTAACTTATGTTGGTGTGCATCCTCACACGTCAACACTGAAGGTTTCGTACATTGGAGGTCTCGACAGACCTATTCTATAGAATTCATTGCCATGTTTTGCGCTCTTCGTACGTGTTCGATGTTACAGAGGGCTTGGGCCTAGCCCGCACCTAGGAGCTATGGTACTTCGAGACAACGAGTTGCTCAATTGAGAACCTAAGCATATGGATGTGCATTATGTTCATCTGCTTTTAACGTCACACATATACATTTTACATGCACCACTGAGGAACCGATGACACGCATGATAAGAATCATAGACATCGATGCGATACAATGCGTGGCCAACGCAGGTCGAAAAGGGAGCATAGTGGTTGCTTTTATGCGGATCTATTTCAGGTCAACGAGCTTGCATTCTGGAAAGATTCCTATAAGTGTATGGTTCCGAGAATTCGAATGCTATGCATTACCGAAAGTCAAGGTAGAATTCGCAGGAATGGGTCCATTTTTGGCTTTGCCATAGCCGAGTTTAGGTGGTATGATTAGTAGGCGCTCACCGCCAACCTGCATGCCCTGTATACCCAAATCCCAGCCTAGCACAGAGACAGGAGTCAGTCAGAGAGAAAGGCCCGAGAACGACAGGACATACCCTTGATGACTTGACCTTGCCCCAATTGGAAAGAGAACTGTCGATTGAAAAAAAAATCGATCAAGAAAAGGTAAACGATATCAGAGGGCAGAGTGCCTACCGGTTTGCCCTTTGTATTCGAGTCAAAAGTCTTCCCATTCTGCAATTTACCGATGTATCGCATGTGAACTGTCTGTCCTTTCTTCGCCTGTGGACCTGTGCCAGTCTTCACATCCTTTACTTTCAAGCCGCCCGGAAGCTCTTTCATGGCACTGGCACCCTCATTTGCTGGTTTCTCGACGTCTTTCTCAACGCCTTTACCGTCAACCTTCTCCTTCTTCTCCTTTTTCTCCTTCTTTTCCTTTTTGTCTTTCTTGGCATCTTCGCTCGCTGTGGCATCAGCCTTCGTGTTGGACCCAGAGGGAACGGCAGCACCCGACTCCGCCTTTAGCTTCTTGTTCGCTTTCTTCTGCTGAGCCTTCGATAACTTGCCCTCAGCTGGCTCGTCAGTCTCGATAACGTCTGAAGCACGAGGACGCTTCAGTGATTTCGGTGCTTCTGTTTCATCGTGTACTTCTTCAAACCGGCTGTACCGAGATGCTATGAGCGCCTAGAGGGACCGATGGGACAGACACGTGAAACGGGACCCACTCGGCGTCGTCATCGCTGGGAATATCCAATTCGTCGGGATTCAACTCTACGTCCGAGCTGACATCGCGAAGGTCGAACTCGTCTTCATCTTCCATCTCAGAATCATCGTTAAACGGGACATTATCAGGGGATTGATCTTGTAGGATTACAGTCAGTAATGCGTAATTTGTGGAGATAGTAGGGTGTGTACACTCACCAATGTAATTTCCTGTGAGATAGACGGTGCTAACGCAACGTAAGGTCAAAATAGTGGCACTTTCCAGAAGAACTCACTTTTTTCCAACAACTTCGAACAAAAATTCTTCGTCCGCTTCGAGGGTGACGTCAACGGTTGCTTGTTCAATCTGAGTGCCAAGAATACTTTGAGATGTGCCAGGCGGTACAAAAGCATGTAAAACACTCACTGTGCCAGGAATCAGAGAGCATAAGACGGTCGTAGCCTCAGCACCCTCAATCCCTGTCTCTTCATCGTCCTCGTCGGAATCCTCAACATTGACAGGCCGAAGATAGGTGAACTTGACAGTCGTACGTCCAGATTTGTCCGATAATTCATCACCGAGGGCGACGTTGGTTATTCTAAGGTCTCCCTGGGGGATAACGGACTCACGCTCGCCAGGACGAACGGCGATACTCCTTGAAGTAAAAATAAGGCATGAGCGAATGATCACGCGTATATGTGGAAAGAAGCTTGCCAAACTGCAACAGAAATGACCATTTCAATGTCAGAAGAAAAAAATGACGCGGTTTTGGGGGGGTGCAAGTTTGAACGTGAACTCGCACTGCGAATACACACGAAAAGAACTTTGCCGAACACAGCTCGACTTTTGAACTCCGCTCCAAACAGATCTCTCTGCTCGTCACGATTTATCGGCCATGGTGAGCACTGCGGGCGATGTCGCCAATACACGAATTGACAGGGCGGTTTGTATCAGTCTAATGTATTGAGACCATATCTCGCTGCGGTCAGGTCGACACTCACTGCGGCCTTGACATTGGAGAACTTCTCATCACAGGTATGCATCTTTCTGGTATGGGATCTGGGTCAAACACCTATGCCGTTCTTCAGGTCGTAGAACGCCACAACAAACCGGAGGTAGAGGTTGGGTGGGTAGTATCTTCACATCTTTCTGATAACTGTACGGCTAACGTTTCGCAGAGGCTCAAAAGAGGTCTTGCTAAATCCTTTAATCATTTCTCGAAACGAGAACGAGCGGGTCCTCATCGAACCATCCGTGAATTCGATTCGGCTGAGCATCAAGATAAAGCAAGCTGATGAGATTGAACGTATACTGTGCCATAAGTTCACGCGATTCATGATGCAGCGTGCAGAGAATTTCATTGTGTTGCGAAGGAAGCCCGTGAAGGTAAGCATCAGCCTTTCATGTGGAACAGAGCCTGTCCTCAATAATATGATTGCCCCAAGGGATATGATATCTCATTCCTCATCACGAACTCACAGACCGAGACGATGCTCAAGCACAAGATAGTCGACTTCATCGTTCAGTGAGCAGCTCTTGATCTATCATGTCAGTTATAGAACTAATATCCTAATCGCAGGTTCATGGAAGACGTCGATAGAGAGATCAGTGAAATGAAATTGAGTCTGAACGCTCGAGCGCGTATCGTCGCAGAGTCGTACCTCATTGCCGTGAGCTTGAAGCGTATCTTCTTCTTCTAGCAGCTGACCGCGTGATCTTTTGGTCTAGTTCAATCCATAATTACATCGGAAAACGTTCAAATGTATAGTTAAGATCAACTCTGTAGAACAATATAAGTATACCATCGTATTCACGGCGTTTTGAATTGACCTGGGGTAGGAGATCGGCCTGAAGGGATATCGCGTTGTGCTAAGGGCTACTTATACTATATGCGGTTGGCTTCCTGCTTTCTTACCATTGCCATGACCCGCCATCTTGAGAATGATGTCACTCTCTCGATCTCGTCTCAGTGTCTCTTGACTCCGTCTCAGAGTATCTCTTCGTCTCAGAGTGTCTTGTGATACTTACTGTGAGATGGGTGACTTCTGGTGACATCATGTAACGTCACTATCGCTGTCACAAATCACTGTCGCGTCAAATCATCGACTGACGCGCCTCGGGCTCTCTACTTGCACATCTGCCACTGTCGGTTCGTCAAGATACAAGTCCAGACTGTCAAGCCTCATTGAAAAATCACGACAGAATCGCTGCTCATCATGCCCCGGTCAGATAATGATACGCTTAAGAATGGGCCTGCCTATGACCCTGACCAAGATCCCGAAGAGAAACGCGCTATCAGGCGGAACTATCGTAATTTAACTAAGGGAGAAGATGGTACGCGGTCCGAATCTTACCTGTGGATGTTTTTGACCCTTAGCTATCGCGAATGAAGGTGCTGCACTCAATTTAAATGACTACACTGCGCAGGAACTGGTCGACAAGGTTCAGCGCGCCGATTCTTTGTTCTATCGAGGTTCGTGGCCATGGATGTGTAGGGGTAGAGCGACCTTCAAACTGAAACTGTGAGCAGTCGCGGCACCGCAGGAAGCTACCCTCGACTCTGCGTTCCTGGTCATGGCATCGAATATGGGTGCTACAAAAGCACGCGCTATGAAGTCTGGCTCGGGCGCGTTTGACATGGACGACTTCATTTCCAAATTGATCACATTCATGGGTGGCCGCAGGGGAGATCAGCTCTCGGACGAATCTGAAATGGATGATGACGATGCTGGACACCGTCTGGACTGGGAGAAGATAGGCCGGAAGGCCTTGGCGAAGAGTCGACGCGTCCCAACGATAGACTTCATGTGCGTCGTCTGTGCATCAAAAAATCGTCAATTCTTTCGACCTTTTTGTTGATCAGGCTTGGCCCACTCGAAATCGAGCAAAAGAAGCGGAACGTTGGCAAACGCGCGAAACTAGAGAAGAACAAGGAAGATGAGAGAAAACCTCAGGAACTTCGAGAAGATGATATCATCAGGGCTGAAAATGAGACAACAAAGAATGTTATTGCGGTATGCATGTGTCATGTCACTTGCATTCCTACCACTCACTTTTCTTCCTTACAAGATTCAAACTCTACTCGAGGGAATGGGAGAGGCAGTAAACCTGTTCAGATTTGTCGTTAATCCACATGATTTCGCTCAATCAGTGGAGAACATCTTTTATCTGTCCTTCTTGATACGTGACGGCGTGTGTGCTTTAGAGATCCAGGAAAACGGCGAGCCTATGATCTGTATGTGCATTCTTTGACGTTCAAACGACTTGGGCTCATATGTTGTGTGGGTCACAGTCATATGCGAAGCTCCAGGAGATCAGGACTACCAGCAAGGCCTGAGAAAGCAGCAAATGGTCATGTCTTTCGACATGGAGACATGGGAGGTATATACATGCTATGTCTCCAACTTGAGGATTACTGACATTCGCAAACAGCGCGCAATTGAAGTATTTGATATTCAGGAACCTATCATCCCACAACGGCCAAAACAGCAGGCACAAATGAGCGATGGCAGGAAGTGGGTGTTTTGAACATACTCTGATCACCTTGTCCCCTCTTCGGATTGTTCCTTGCCCCTGTAGCCTTCCGCTCCATATATCATATTTTATTCTATTTATTCATCGGTCTATGTCCACAAATCAGGCCCTGTGTCTGTGGCTTGGTGAGTCATTGGTAATTCTAGATGAGCGGTACACCTTTGAACGATAGTTGAGAGGTTGATCGCTTTGGTACGACTAAAGTCCAACGATTCCGGTCTCCCAAGGTGAACCTCGTAAGTGATCGATTGACTCTTCAAGCTGTTTCTGTTCAAATTCTCTTTTTAAGTAGATTACTCGGTCGAGATAGTCTTGATGAGTAGCTGCCACACATGGTAAGAGCGGAAACTCACGCAAATGTCAAGCCCAGTCAAAACAACAGGCGTTTAACCATACTTGTCAGTGAAGTGGTGCAAATATCATGTGAAGCTATGCCCAGATTTGGCAGCTCATGATTTTGCATGATGTTCTGTACTACTTTCCTGACAAATACGAGACAAAAGCCTTGTAACTTTGACTGAGCTTGACATTTACCAGAGTTTCCATTTCCTACCGTATGGGAGGGCTAGAGCTCGCCCCTAACCCTATTTTTAGGTCCAGTGCAGTCCCTCTTCCCGAGACAGTTTCTCTTCCCGAGACAGTTTCTCGCAACACCCGATGCTCTAGACTTCCCGTGCACGGTCCAGACATGAACATCCGAGACATTCTCCCAGAGGCTATAAAGTCCCCACTTTCAGCTCTCGAACGCCATAACAAACTTAACCAACAACCACCACCATCTTAACTGCGATTTATCAACTTCACTATGTTTTTCTTACCTGACACAAGTAAACCCCGTATCTCAAAGAAGCTTCTCGCTATCGTCAACGCAGAGGAGGAAAGGGAGAACGCGCCTAGGCCGCGTGCCCCCTCTCCCACCGCAGACCCGCCTTCGCATCGTCAGAGACGTGCGACCCGTAGCATTCTCAAGAAGAATACCCCTGGATATCGTGCCTCTCAGCCTCTCCGTCTCTCTACATACACTCTCCCCGCGCCACCCCCTAAAGCCCACCTCCTGCCTCGCCTCGACCATCATTTCCTCTTATGGCGTATTGGCATGCTCAAGGTCATGTCCAAATTCCTGCCTGACAAACCCGTCAAGTTGTACTTGGACGTGACCGATTTTGACGAGATCTGCGAGGAGGACCTCAAGTATCGTCGCTTGTGGCGCCAATGGCACACGAGGATGGCGCGCATGAGACAGGGCCTGGAGCCTTCTGTCTACAGCCATTATCACGACGGCCATGGTAAGTTGCAGCGGCTTGATGCCTTCTTGACCCCTTTCCTGACCTTGTTCGTATAGGGGTTTTTGGTGTGAGGCTGAGCACAGCGTGGTTGTATGCATCTGTTCCAATCATGATTGGGAAATACCAGCACGACGTACCGATCGTCGCTGCAGCCTGTGTGTTCGAACTTATGCGCAAGGGTAAGTCCCTTCGGCCTTGATCACTCACCAGAGCCCGTCGCTCACAGGGGCGCATATAGGGCTCAACAGACGTGGTCTGTTCCGTCCGGTACGGCTTGAGCTCGGGCAGCGCATCGAGGAGTTGTTTGAGATCTACAACTGCGCACCGAACTTTGGCGAAACGCATAGCTTGGAGAACGAGCCAACGGACAACGTGTGCGAGCTGCTGATGTTCTACATGAAGAGGTTTCCAGAGCCGCTGATCAACATGCACATATACTATTCGCTTTGCGACTGGTGTGTTGCGCCGAGCATTCACAGGGACGAGCCTTGGATCATCAAGGAGCACGACCGAGTGAACGACGCGTGGCTGACGGGACAGCTGCATCCTGACCTACGGCCATCGACCGAGAAGATCCTTCATCATCGACGTGGATACCCGATCTACGACTTGGCGGAGGAAGGGATCCAGATCGGGATCGCGCAGGCGCTGTTGAGATTGATGCCGACGGCGCACTTTTCACTGCTGGTGTTTATGTTGTCATTCCTGAGCGAGCTTGGACACACCCGCGGGAACGGGTTCGGGTTCGACGACATCGGACGAGTGTTCGGGATGCCGCTGTTTGGACGGAATCTGCGGTACGCGCCGAAGGTTCTGTGGTGGTTGGCATCACGGTGGGATGACATCTCGGTAGGGCTGCTCGGGAGAGAAGAGGAGCTTTGCGCAAGGGATGCTCAACTGTTGCACATGTGCAACATGGAGACTCCGCCGTCGATGCGGAAGTGGAAGTGGACGCCCTTTGAACGCAGGGTTTCGGTTGCAAGGAAATATTCATGATGTTCGCCATTGTTTTGCTCTACTTGATATCCTTATAGTGGTGATGGTCGCATTGATTGTGCTCTACTACATATACCTCCAATAGAATGCATATTTCCTCGAACACTGCGTAGCACGTGCGAGCAACTAGCTCAGCATGATCTGGAAATTTGAGGAACAGTGCGAAGGAATCTGAACTGTTGCAGTCGCAGAAGTGGACTCCATTCGAACGGAGGTTCCTAAGTGAAATAATATGACCCTTGTCTGCACTATAGCAATGATCGCATTTATTGTGGGTGTTTCTTCTTATTTGAAAGCTATGGAACAGACTGACTTTGAGCCAAGCGTTGAGGCATGCAGGCCAAGAGCACATGAACCGAATGAGAAAATTCCGACTTGAGTGAATGTGATACTTTGATACGTTCTTATTCCTTCGCATTCCTACACGACAATTACCTGAACTAGGACGGAAAAAAGGACAACAAAGGCAATGGCAATCAACAACCTTTCACAGCAAGTCGACCGTGCCTCGTGTAGGTGAAAGCACCGCAACGACTCTACTCTCAAGGTCGAACAGACCTGCGCCATCCGTAGCGACGAGATCCGCCGTGCCATCCGCATAAGACTTGCCGCCTAGCAGCTTCTCCAGATCGGTAGACACCAAAGCGAGCGCCTGTGACCTTGATATACGTCCACCAGCGTCCAGAGCAGCCTGGGGATTGTTCAGGATTCGATTACAAGAGCGATTGGAGGGAATTCACGCACCCAGGCTGCGTCAAAGCGAGCGTTGCGTGCGCTAGATGCCTCGTCAGTCGCCAGACCCACAGTGACGTTGTGGGTAAGGAGCAATGAGACGCTGCTGTCTTTCGACAGCGGAGGCCCGGGAAGGCTTATGCGAAGCACGTTGTCAGCATGGTGAAAGAATATATGCGACCGGCCTCACATTCTCTTCTGCTCCCAAGTCGAAGGAAACGGCCGTGGTCTGAGGATCACTCCCACGCCAGCTTGCGCGATCTCCTTGGAGAGAAGATGGGCCTCCGTCGCGCCGGATATCGTCATCCGTATCGTGCGGCCGCTTTTGGCCTCGATTTCGCTCTTGAGCGAGATCAGAGAAGCGATCACGTCTGCGCTCTCCGCTTCGGCCACAAGCACCAGGTTTCCCTGTGCTCCATCAGCTAAATCATAACGATCAGGACTGCAGCACTCGGCAACCTACTTGAGCGACATCGAACCAAGCATTGCCTTTCTCAGAGGAAGTCAACAAGCGCCGCAGTGCAGCGATTTGAGTGCTGACACTTGGGGTTCCGAAATGGCGGATCGTGATATGCAGTGCAGTAACGTCCTGAATGACTGCGCCCCTCTGCAGTCTGTGGACGACGCCAAGCGAGAAGTACGTCCCGAGCCCAGCCATGAATCCCTTGTGGCTAGGCGCAGAGATCCCCCTTGTGACTCCGGCTCTGTAAGCCAGCCTAACCCCTGTGTTAGTAGTATTTATGTACAGTTGCATGGAATCTTTCGCACAGTTCACTTCTCCCGCTAAACTGCAGTCCATCCACTGCACGGATGACGGTATCGCTTCCGAGAAGGTCTGGTAGCGACGTGGTCAGAGGATCATAGACAACACCATCGCCGGTCGAGGATTCCTGGGCGATTTCTTGGAGACCAAGGGGAGCGCCATATGACAACAACGCCGGAGAGATAGCACCGCCGTGCAGATCGATGGTTTGGACGCTCGCTCCAGTGAATCCACTTGCTAAACAATCAGTCTGCTCGCCAAAACACAAGATCGATCCGTTTTTCACCACTGCGACACCCGCTCTGTTGTCTGAGGAGGTGTACACCTCCGTCAGGTCACCAGCTTGCGGGACGGTGATGCTTTTGACGTTCGTGAAGACCATGATATCCGCACCCGACGGTGTCGGGAGAAGCGGGGGCAAACCATCGTACTTCAGAGTCTCTTCGGCTTCGCGATCGAAGTTGGGTGTCTTTGGCGTAGCCTGGAAAGCAGTGGGTTTCTGAACGACATACGGTGTCTCGAGTTGCGGTATGCCATCGATGAAGACTTGAGCGGGTGTTGCGCCAAGCGCTAGGGGGTGGCTATCCCAAATCACCAGGTCTGACGAAGATCATCGTCTGAGTTCGTGACCTCAGGACATACTCACAAAAATTGACTCACCAGCATCATATCCTAAGTGGGATGAACAGTACGTTATATAAAGGTTCAGATTTCACGTATAACACTATGCCGCACCTACTTGGATATAGCCAATGCGATGGTCCATTCCCAGTACCTGAGCCGCGTACGTCGTGACCGCCGACAGCGCTGCATTGCTAGACAGCCCATAATAGTGGGCCTGCTGAGCCTCAAACAGAAGATGCCGGGAATTCGTGACAGGGTGGTCGCTCTAAACTCAAGCGAGGATTTCAGACGGGTGAGATACTTCCATGAGCAGCCGTGGGTCTGACCTTCATCACGACCTTGAGGCCGTCGGCCGTCAAGATGCGAGGTGCGTATTCAGAGGCTCTGTATGCCTCGCGCTTGTACCTATGGATAGGAGGGTTGTCAAAAAGGACGCGATGTGCCACGCCATCTCTCACCTTCCATGTGTAGCGAATAAAGCAACAGCGGGGGGATGTCCTGTTATTTGGTGAGCTCAATAAATGGATCGAAATATATAGTGATACCATAGGCTTTTTTCAGAACATCCGGAACCAGGTAAGCCTCGCTCGCGTGATGGACAGCAGCGATAGAGAACTTGAACTCGTTCGTAAGCTGTGCAACCAGGCATGAGTGTCTGAGTCCAGGAGACTGGCGAAGAGAGCGCACCCTGATCAAGTCGTCAAAGTCGACCGCTTCATAACAGTGGGTTTGCACCTGAGAGAGATTTATGCATTTACTTCCAGGGTTGAATAAAGAGACCCTACCCTGACCCGTCCGCGGAGCACGTCGACGAGCGCTTCCCACTGCAGGTCTTCCGGGAACTCTCCGAGGCCGTCCCATCGTCCGGCAAGTGCCTTGCTGCAGTAGGCATCCTGCTTCTCCTTGATTTGACGAGCCTTGTCGTAACTTGTATGCATGTCAAAACGGCGAATCCGTCCCTGACAGATGAAAATACTGACGCCTGGCGGAAAGCCCAGAATGTGTCCATGCGAGTGCCGTCATACACACGGCCTGCGAAGAGTCTCTCAGCTTTGTTGTCCCTCCACCTCAGATGTGAAGCACGCACTAGGGTTTTCTCCTGTAGCACACGATTTACAGATGATCAAAACGTGAAGTTTGATATCAGTGCGTTCATCGTACCGCAAGCATGCCTTCAGGCAAGGGAGTTTCGTCAACTCTGCCGATCATACTACATGGCACGCCACACTCACTTCATCTGGCGCCATCTCAGAGTTTTGTGTGCTTCGGCCCCGGTGCCGTTGAGATCATACGGCGGCTCTAGCAACATCGCCGTCGGCGATGGGTCCGTCGTCTTTCTCAATTTGATGGTGAACGCCTGCCCGCCTGTACAGCAACGCATGTTATTGCCAGAAGGAATCCTTTTGACACGGCTCGAGAAAGCACGCACCGATGGCGTTAGCGGAGCCTGGTAAGACGAGCGCAGTCGTGACCCCGCCGGCGACGGTCAGCTCATACGAGTCGTCGTGGGTGTTGAGAGCGTCGAGCGACCTCAGCCATGGCAAGATCGGTCCCTTGTGCGAATTACCATCCTTTGCACCGTTCAGACTAGGGCTGGACATATCTCCAATATGAGAATGCACGTCGATGATGCTAACACATCGTAGTATGATGTTCAGGGATGAACTTGTATTCGCGCGCGATGAAACGTACCCAGGAGACACCCAGGCGCCGTTGGCGTCCAGCACGTCGATGCCCTCAGCGTACCTCGCAAGCAGAGCCGGGTCCACGTCCGCAACGGAGTGGATAATCCCGCCCTCCAGATACAAATCTCCACTGACGACCTCGAGACCGTCGACGCGCCCCGTCCATATCGTCGCGTTCCGAATCAGCGTCGGCCTCGTGCCAGGCTGGAACCTGTCCGAGACGGCGCGGCGGTGGAAGTCGGGGGGCGGACCGGGCTTCAGGTCGAGCTTCCTGCATTTTTCGGCGATGGAGGATGCGTGTATGGGCACGGTGGCGACTTGGACGCTGCGGTAGACGAAGACGCGCGAGACGAGGGTGTACAGGGCGAGCAGTGCCAGGCAGAATCCAAGCAGACGCGACTTTGGGCGTGGCCGAGGCCGTGGGCGACTGATGGAGTCGTATATCACGGGAGTCGGTAGTTTCTCCATGGCAGAGACCAGCTGGGCGTTCGACCGCTCACTCGCGCTTACGACGTGGATGGCTGAGAGACTGTCTGATAAGTACGAATGACCATGGCGTTCAGTCCCACGCGTAGCGCTCAGCAAGGCCCGCGGCTTATCAGAAGGCTCTGGTGTGAGACGAAGACGCGATAATGAGCCACGAAGACATGTTCAGGCTGCACGAAACGCTGACTGCCACTTTAATGTGAGTTGACACCTGCAACGGACACCAGCGAGCACACCGAAGCGCCAACGCGCCAACCTCCGCACAGAAATGAAAATGGCGCCGGTCGGACGTCGGAGAGCGGAGGAAGGACACGGGAAGTCTCGGGGACTGTCCCGGCCTCCTTGAGACCCGTCCAGATCTCCGATTTGTTTCCTTCCAGGCACCGACCTCCATGAGCCTCCATGAGTCATGGCGCACTCCCGTGCCCGTTCGCCGCGGCGTCAGCCGACTGTCAGCCGCATGATCGCACGGAAGAATCTCACAGACCTCGCTCGTAACGCGCAAACATGCACAACGCCATTGGCTGACCTCCCTCGAGTGCAGGCACAAGCCCATCGCAAAACAAGCAAGAATGGCATATGTGCTAGAGCACTGCGATGCTAGACCGATAATTTACTGAGCACGTATAGGCACGTATACACTCGTCCACGTCCTTGGCAGTAAGACGGCTCCCAAGCAAGCAAGTCCTAGAACAGATCCACGACCCGTCGTCCCGGGGAGATCACCGCCACGACCTTGCTCTCGAACTGCAGCAGGTCGCCCCCCGCCGTGGCCACCAAATCCGACGACCACCCGCCGTCGTCGATGCCCAGCAGCTTCTCCAGGTCGGTGGACGCCAGCGCGAGCGCCTGCGTCTTTGAAATCCGCCCGTCCGCCTCCAACGCCGCCTGCACCGGAGAGCAACCCAAAGCGACCAAGGCGGTCAATAAGCGACCTCGTCGAAACGGAGGGGGAGAGCAAAGCAAAACCGCACGCACCCACGCAACGTCGAACCGCGTATTCTGCGCGCTCCACGACTCCTCGATGCCGATCCCGACAGTGACGCCATGGCCCAACAACAGCGAAATCGCGCTCTCCTTCGAAAGCGGCGGCCCCGGCAGTCTGCCCGTCCGCGAAGTTCCCAAAACGCTCAGTCAGCGCCAAAAACAAAAACAAAAACAAAAAAGGCAGCAACGAGAAGTAGCAGCGAAACGCCCGCACTCACATCCTCTTCTGCTCCCAGGTTGCCGGGAAGGGGCGAGACGGGACGAGCACGACCCCGATCTTCGCCTCCGCGAGCTCCCTCGCGAGCAGGTGCGCCTCGGTGGCGCCCGCGATCGTCATCTGGATCCGGGCGCCCGTCTTCTCCTCCACCTCCCGCTTCAGCACGATCAGCGTCGCGATCACATCCGCGCTCTCCGCCTCGACGACGATGCGGAACTTGCCCTGCAGCCGACGCATCGCCATCGCCACAGCATCCGTTGATCAGCACCGACCCACACAACAACGCGCGGCCACGATGGGACGCACCTGCGCGACCGCCGCGAAGCGTGCCGCCATCCCCGTCCCCGACGCATCGTCGTCCTCGGGCCACGCGAGCAACAGCCGCCGCAGCGTCGCGATCTGCGTGCTCACGCTCGGCGTGCTCCCAAAGTGGCGCACCGCGACGTGCAGCGCCGTCTCCTCCTGGACGACCGCGCCGCCCTCGAGCCTGTGCCGCGCGCCGAGCGAGAACGCGGCGCCGAAGCCGCCGAAGAACCGCCTGTGGCTCGGGGCGGAGATGCCCCGCGTGACGCCTGCGCGATACGCGAGGCTGGTGCGGGCGTCAGGCGATCGATCCGAGAAACACGAGACAGGGATACGCACAGCGCGCTCCGCCCCGCGAACTGCAGCCCGTCGACGGCGCGCACGACCGCATCATCGAGTATCTTCGGCGTCGTCCCCGTCAAGGGATCATACACGTAGCCGTCTCCAGTCGACGGCTCTTGATCGATCTCCTGCAGCCCGAGAGGCGATCCGTAACTAGTGAGCCCGGGAGAAATCGCGCCGCCGCGTAGGTCTACGGTACGCGGTCGGGCACCGCCTACGTGATGGTCGGCGACCGCGCAGCTGCTTTGCGCGCCGTAGCACAGCACCTTCCCGTTCTTCACGAGCACGACCCCCGTCTCACCTGCGGACTGCGAAGCGAACATCTCGCGCAGCTCGGAACCTTCCCGCGCGACGACGCTCGAGACGTTGGTGAACAGCACGACGCCGGCTTCGGCTTCGGTCGGGAGAAGCGGCGGGAGGCCTTCGTATTTGAGCGCGTCGGCGGCCTCCTTGTCAAAGTTGGGCGTCAGAGGCGAGGCCTGATACGCGCTCGGCTTGCGCACGACGAACGGCGCGTCGAGCTGCGGGATGCCGTCGATGTACACCTGCGCAGGCGTCGCGCCGAGTGCGAGGGGGTGGCTGTCCCATACCACAAGGTCTGACAGCGGAAATAAAATTAACCCCGTGGCAACCCTATTGTACGAGCGTGATCGAAAAGAAAAACACATACCCGCGTCCCATCCTACAGTCCCAGTCCATCAGCTGTCTGTATCATGAACATACTGTGGCGTTGGAGACTCGACTCACCCTCCTGAACGTATCCGATCCTGTGGTCCATTCCGATGACCTGAGCTGCGTGGCTCGTGACGGCGGCGATCGCCAAGTTCTCGGCCAGGCCGTAGTAGTGTGCCTGCTGCGCCTCGTACAAGAGGTACCGCGAATTCAGAACCGGATGGTCGCTCTATTCACCACGCGCACGCCGAAGCGCAATCGTCGGCGTCGGAGATGCGAGCACGTGGGTCAGAAGAGCGAAGCACTGGGTGCGAACGTGGCCGAGGGCGGAGACCGACCTTCATGACGACTTTGAGCCCATTCTGGGATAAGATACGCGGCGCGAATGCGGATGCGCGATACGCCTCGCGCTTATACCTGTCGGCGCACTATCGTTCAGTCTCGACCTGGTCCCAGAGGCATACGTTCTCGTCTACGCACCTTCCGTTAGTAGCAAATAGCGCGACAGCGGGCGGGTGACCTGATCATCGACAGCAACGTCACCGTCAAAAGTCAGTCAGGGGAGAGCGGAATGCCGGAAGACTAAAGCCCCCACCGTATGCCTTTTTGAGCACGTCGGGAACAAGATACGCCTCGCTCGCGTGGTGCACGGCGGCGATCGGGAACTTAAACTCGTTCGACAGCTATTATGGAGATACCGCCATCAATTCCTGCGCCCTCCGCGCCATCACGAAGCCGGGAACAGAATGCAATATACCACTCACCCGGATCAAGTCGTCCAAGTCCACAGCTTCATAGCAATGGGTCTGGACCTGCATTCCGGAGTCAAGTAACCGTCGGAAGGGCCGGAGGGCGCGCTTACCCTGACTCGGCCCCTCAACACGTCGACGAGCGCCTCCCACTGCAGGTCATCGGGAAAGTCGCCCAACTCTGACCACTGGCCCGCGAGCGCCCTGTCGCAGTAGGCATCCTGCTGGACCTTGATCTGGCGCGCCTTGTCGTATCTGTAAAGTTTCACGGGGGCGGCGTTTCGGAAGGGTCGGTCAGCCTATCTTCTCGCGACGCAGGGAGCTGGATGACTAACGCCTGCCGGAAAGCCCAGAAAGTGTCCATGCGGGTCCCATCATAAACCCTGCCTGTATGCGGATATCACGCTACGTAACGAGAAAGTAAGAAACGCGATATACGCACTGGGGTTCTCTCCTGAAGGGGTGTCACACGCCGGCGTTAACAGGGTAACAGGCGGGCCGTTGCGTTCGAGCACTCACCGCAAGCATGTCTTCGAGAAAAGGACGATCGCGTCAACAAGGTCTGTCCAAGCGACGGTGGGGAAAGGATCCACTGACTTCATCTGACGCCATCTCAACGGGCCCGCTGCGTTGCGGGTGCCGTTGATGTCGTGCGGCGGCTCCAGCAGCATCGCGGTCGGGGAGCGTTCTGCGGTCTTTCTGAGCTTGATCGTGAACGCCTGGCCACCTGCGGCGAACACGTCTGATTCAGCCGAGCAAGACAGGCGCGAGGGCGGCGAGAGGCGTGGTCACCGATGGCGTTCGCGGAGCCGGGCAGGACGAGCGCGGTGGTGACGCCGCCCGCGATCGAGAGCGCGTACGAGTCGTCGTGGGTGTTCAGGCCGTCGAGCGAGCGCATCCACGGCAGGATGGGGCCCTTGATGGAGTTGTCGTCGCCCGAGGCGCCGTCAAGCGCGGGGGAGGAGGCGTCGCCCAGATGGGAGTGGGGATCGACGATGCTGCGCGTGTCAAGTCAGAACTGCGGATCGCCATGTGCGCTCTGCGCGCTCGCGGGCACGCACCCGGGTGTGACCCACGCGCCCTTGACGTCGACGACGTCGATTTCGTCGCGCAGCAGGAGCTCCTGGGTGAGGCGGCCCAGGTGGCCGACGCCGCGTATGATGCCTTTGTTCAGGTAGATGTCGCCCTTGAGGACCTCTGTGCCGTTGTCGGCGCCGGTCCAGATGCGGGCGTTCCGGATGAGAGTCGGCTTGGTGCCCGGGACAAACCTATCCGAGGCTTCGCGTCGGTGAAAGTCAAACGCGGGGCCCGGAGTGTCAGAGAGGACACGGCAGCGAGCAAGGGTCGCCTGTGCGTGTATGGGGACAGATGCAGCGGAGGTGTCAGTGGTGTGGGAGAGAAGGAAGAAGTGCGCGGATGCGAGGATTGCAAGAAGGGCCAGGAAGCCGGTGCGCCTGCGTCGGTGGTGTTGAGGAGGGCGAGGAGAGGCGACTGTCGGGAGGGAGAGTTTGTCGTCGTCCATGGGGACGGGGCGAGGAGGATGAGGGTGTCAAGGTCGACTCGCTGCAGGTCGCTGCAGTGAGCACTGCCGGGTGTGCTGCAGGCCGTGAGGCTGGCTGTCACGCCGTGGGAGTTAATGTACGCGCGCTGTCACACGGCCGAACATGTTTATTCAGGAAGGGTCACGGCACAGAGCTGGTGCTCAGCTGCGAACACATCGCATTCGCGAGTGCGCGAGAGGTAGCCAGACGAGACGATGTTTGCTGCTCGGGAGAGGACCCCTGCTCGGTCAGGCTGGAGTCGGATGACATGCGGGGCGGACACGGGGTGTGTCTGCATGGAAGATCCAAAGGCGGCAAGGCGAACGATCGATTTGCCTGGAACGGAGGGCCCCACCGCCGGGGCTCGGAAAGGGCACAGCTGAGTGCCTCTCCGCGGAGGGGAGGTAAGAGATGAGCGAATGGTGGGGCGTATGGGCAGCCTCGCATTGACCTCGGGAACGGTCACGGCGTCCGACGAGGGGCCGGGTGTTCTCAGGCTGGAGCACGCGGGCGGCGGGGCCGAGGAGGGCGGTCGTATGATGAGAGGCACGGTGTACTTAGTACTTTGGCATTGGAATTGAAAACGAAAGGTGCTACTGTAATGTATCGAGAGAAAGAAAGAGAAAGGAAGACAAGGGCAAGGTAGAGGCGATGAAGTGGCTGGGGAGGTGGCGACGCGCGCGGGACGCCTTGCGTTTGGGCCGCGACCTGGATTCGTTCGTGCGGCCTCTGGCTTTCTCACCTCTCTCTCCCGACCCACCACCATCCCCTCTCTCCCCTTCTCACAGATGCGCCCCTCCTCCCCAACCTCCTCCTCCGCTCCCCAGCACATCAAAACTCGCCCACGGTCCGTCTCCTCCCCCTTCCCCTCCCCCTTCCCCTTCTCCCCTCTCCCTCTCCCTCTCCCTCCTCCCGTCGCTGCTCACTCTCCTCGCCCCACAGCAGACACAGCAGACAACAACTGCTCAGAAACCTCAAGGTCGCTCTCCCTCCTCGTGCCACCGATCTCTTCTGACGCGTTCCTTGCTCTAGATCCTCGCTTCCCTCCCGACTCCCCTCCCCGCAGACCTGCCCCTTCCCCGCCCCACTCTAGATCCCCTCCCCGCCCCCGGCTCAAAGCGCAAGCCCGAAGACCACCCCCACAACGCCAGCGCAAAGCGTCTGCGCACAACAGAGTTCCCCCCGAAACAACACCAGTGGCATCAGGGCCCCTCCGTCCCTCCGCCCTCTCGCACCGATCCCGAGGAAGGCGAGCTTCGCGATGATCCCCCTCCTTCCCGAATAGATCCCCAGCCATCTCCCCCATCCTACCTCCCTCGCATCCGTCCAAGAAAGAACATCAAGCGGGGCGACCCCATCTTCGCAGAGCTTCACGACCGCTACCATCTCTACGGCCGCATGCTCAAGTACTCGGGCGACACCCGCTATTTCTCCACCCACGCCCCCTCAGACAAAGACTACAAGCCCCTCCCAAACCCTCCCCCTCCAAACTCCCCTTACCACACCCACGGCGTCCTCCTCGCCCGTCTCGAGCTCCTAGACGCCCTCGTCTGTTTCACCTACGCGATCTGGACCACAGACTACAGCAAAAACTGCTGCACCCTCTCCTGGGACACCCTCGAGCAGTTCCTCGGCTGGACAAAGACAAAGTGGACATACGAGAGCAACAGCGAGCGCGAAAAGGCCTTCGTCGGCATCGTGTAAGCTCGCCTCTCCCGCCTTGCGCTCACCGTGCTCACCCCTCTCCCAGCTGGATGATCGAGATGTACATCCACGTCCGCAAGGCCGTCTACGGCGCCGGCCAGATCCAGGGTGACATCAGCGATGTCTATGCCACAGCCAGAAAGTCCATCGAGAGCGCCATGCCTCACTCCGACACTCTCGCCGGCTCGGTGGGCGTCACCCCGAACGGGAGCATCGGCTCCCAGCCCACTCCCCCGATGCTCCCGTCCCCCGCGAGCATCGCTCCCGCTAACAGCGCCAACTCGACCCCAACGGGCCGGGCGTCCGAGGTGCCCGCCAACGGCTCGAGCGGCGTCTCTGCCCCATTGCCCGCGCATCACGGGCCTCCGCCTCATGCAGCCGCCCCTCCCCGCCCCGCGAAGCTGCCCCATAGCTCGAAGGAGCAGCCGCCCCCCATCGCGAACAAGATCAACGTCCCGATCTCAGCCATGTTGACTCATCAAGTGACCCAGGTGGTGGGCGAGGTGGTGGCCGCGAGCCACTGCACGGAAAAGTCGGCGCCTGCGCTCACCCTCGCCGTGATGGCAAAGCACTTCCCAAAGACGTTCTCGCGGATCATCCACTCCTCGCTGAACCACACCGAGGAATCAGAGCCTGACATGGAGGACGACGAGGGCGAGCTCTTCTGGCCCGGCTCGGCGCAGCTGGGCGAGGGCATCGGCTGGCTGTGCACCATGGCGAAGGCCATGGTCAAGGAATTCGGAAGGGACTACGGCTACATGGGCTACGGCGGCGCGGTGCGCAAGCCCGAGGGTCTCGCCGCGCCCCCACCCCCCTCGCGGCGGTGATTTCTTTTCTTTTCCTCTTCCTCTCGCTTTCGCTTGCTTTCTCTCGCATCTCTCCACTGGGCATCGGAGCGCAATCTTAGGGTAACGGGTGCAGAATTCATGGACGGGTGTAGGTGTATTCCTCGTACAACACGTGGTGGCACGCCTCTTCCTTCACACAGCTGTAGCAGGAACCGCTGTGCTCCACGTCGGGCAGGCAGTGCGCTCATGCGGCCGAGGCAGCACGCCCAGGTCCATCAGGTCGTCTCACGGGGGTGTTCTTCGCTCAGCCGCCATCAGCACCACCACGGCCACCCTCCCGCCGTCGTCCTTCTCCGCCATCCGCGGAGTGGAGACACTCCTGGCTGCCCTCGGTCCTCACCTCAGTTGTCTACCTACTGGCAGGGTGCACCGCGGGCCAGCATCCCTCGACGGCGACGGCCGCCGCGGCCGCGGAACAGCCCGCCCGCTCGCCTCGCCCCCGTTATTGTCTCGTCTGCACTGCACCGCCTACCCACCCACGTCCTGCTGCCCAGCCGCCATCACCCATTCCCATCAAGCCCCGTCGTCTCAGCACCTCTCTGCCATCTATCTCATCTCGGAAATGCAATTTAGCCTCGTCGCTCGCAGCGGTCGCATGCGGGAACCCAGCCTACTCCGTTGGACATCCGGATCCCGCTCGTCCTCATGGCCTGTCTAGATCCGCCATCTGTCTCTCCTAGGTGTTTTTTTTGTTTGTTTCGTTGTGCTTTCCACGTTCCATCCCGCCATCATCACATCATCTTTTCCTATAGCATACCCTACACAAACCCACTGTAATATACCTCCCTCTCCACCTCTTCGTTTCTTTGTTTTCCTTGTTTCTTTTTCTCTCTCCATCTTTGGCGCTCTCGCCCACCCCAGTCCCCGCCGCACTGCATCTCTTCCACATCTTGGTTCACACCGCATTTGCAGCATCGCTTCTCTTTAGCTTCAGTCCCCGTTTCTCCCTCCGTGCTCCCGTCGCCCCATCCTATTCGCGCTTGTTTCACCTCCGGGCTTCCATTCTTGTTTCATGCTCCCTTGTCTCCTTGGCCGCCATCTCCATCTCCGTCTCCATCCCACACAAACCATTCCTCCTCCTCCCCTCCTCCGCCTTCGTTCAGCTGTTCTGCCCCTCTCCCCAGTCTCGTCTCACCCGTTCCGTCCATACATGGCTCCCTCGTCTCTGTACTACCGCCCTATTTAACGTGCCCTCCCGCCCCCTATTTTTTTTTCTCTCTTCCTCACGCCTCACTCACCCACTCACCCAACCCACCCCCTCCCTCCCGCCCGACACCTCGCGCGCGCGCACCCTGTTCGTTCCGTCGCCTGACCCTGACCCGGCACCGTCCTCCGTCCCCTGTACGCTTTCGTCCGTCTCACCCGTCGCAGCTGTCATCATTTGTACAAATTGGGAATTATTTCGGGATGTAAACCCCCCTCCTCGAGGAATGGAATACTATATTATTCGTGACAGGCGCGTGAGCATAGAGTCGTCCACGGACAAACGCTCCGCGTCCTGAGACCCGTCGCACATCATTGGCCTTGTCCGGCCGGCGTGATCGTTGCATTATTGCTGTTGTTGTTGTCCCGGATGGCTTTTTGGTCCCGTCGGTAAGTGCACCAGAATACACCCCGTGCCTTCGGGTGAATACAAACGCCCGTAATTATGCGCCCGAGGAGATATCGATCTTCGCATCCAGGGAAAGCCGTACCTGACCTAGCCACAAGACCGTCATCGTAGTATCTCCGAAAAGGCATCGAGGCGCCGGATTTAGTGTAGGTTAGAGCAGCATACTCACGCTGTGCCCGAAAAAGCAAACTATTTCCGAGCAGTGCCCGTTGTGGACTGTCACCCGATCCGCCGACAGCGGCGAAAGGGTCTCGGAAAAGTGATTCAACACCGGAAGTGGGCACGACAGATGACTTTCTTCACATCAAATGGCAGCATGGGTGGAATTGCAGAGGAGTGTGACGAACATGAGAGGCATAGACGATCATGGGCGAAAGCGAATAAAAAAACAGTATGAACCCAAGCTGCCAGTTGACATACAACCTCCCTCCAAGAAACAACACAAGGCAATCACCGGTTGGACTTGGCCACACGCTCCAGCTCGTCCTTTTTCTACAGTACGAGAAGAGCGGGGATGAGCGAACGTTCGTGCACCGAACGGGAACCAGAAATAGGCGTACCTTGATGGCATACGAGTTCGAAGAACCCTTCGCCGCGTTGATGAGTTCGTCGGCCAGGCACTCAGCTATGGATTTGACGTTACGGAACGCAGATTCACGGGTCTAGAAGAGGCGATCATCAATCGCGTGAACAGGTGGCCACGCAAGGTGACTTACGCCAATGGTGAGGAGGGAAATGGCCTGGTTGACTCTCCGAAGAGGAGAGACATCGACGGCCTGACGACGGACGGTACCCTGCGATCCGATACGGGTGGAGTCCTCACGAGGACCAGTGTTGACGATAGCATCGACAAGAACCTGGATAATAATCGCCGAAGTATGTGAGAAGACGATTCACCTTGTTCGTTGTGATGATCTTTCAAACGCACCTGGATGGGGTTCTGGTCGGTGAGGAGGTGGATGATCTCAAAGGCGTGCGCGACAATGCGGACAGCCATGAGCTTCTTGCCGTTGTTGCGACCCTTCATCATCAAGCTGACAGCACGCATCACAGCGTGTCAACCGCGTTCTAGCACTGCGCACACAGGTCGGATACATACCTGTCGACCAAACGCTCCACAATGGGCATCTGCGCCTTCTTGAACTGCTTCTTCGCGTACCGGCCAGCCGTGTGTGGGAGGTAGACGGCATGGCGGATTTGGATGTAGTCGGTCAAAGAGATGTCCTTCACTTCGACACTGAACGGCGGTCAGGGCGTCACGCCATACCAGATGTTACACCATACGCACTCCTGGGTCTCCCACTTTCCGAAAAGCTTGATTTCCTGTCCAAGCTTGGAGACGTCCTTAGGGAGGGTTGGGACGGCGGCCATTTTGTTTTGTCTTGAGGAACGAGGGTGCCGGCGGGGAGGGTGGAAAAGGGGGTGTTAGCGCGGATGTCGACGACGACGAGCAAGCCGATAATTCCACTACGCACCTGTGAGCTCTGTTTGTCCATGTGTGGTCGTAAAAACAAGGTTTGGGCCTCTTCTCGGGATCTTCCGGCAGCTGTATAGCTGTTGCCATTTCGAGCACGATGGCTAGCGGGGCATTGCCAATTACAGATGCAGATCAGTTCGTGCTGTTTACAGCTGTCTGGATGCAATATGAGTGTCCTTATTGTGTTCTTGGTATAAGACCATAGAAGACCATAGAGATAGAGACAGGGACCTGCTGGAAAGGTCACAAGCCAATCGATGCAAGTCGGACATGAAGACAAAAAGCAAGCAGGGCGAAATATGCTAAACATTCCGTCCTGGACGAAATATCTATGGGCATGACACGTCTAGCTTTTCTACACGAATCGAGATATAAGGTCTCATAAGCCCGACCGATTTCCCCTCGAATGGGTGAGGGAAGGCGACGGTAAGCAATCTCGGAATGAGAGAGGACCTAAGAACCTCCGTCGTAGACTGTTGACTTCCTGGTCAGAAAAGAAAACAACTCGATATCTACAGAGGCATTGATAAATGATCAATAACATACTAGTGTCACAGTGTTGTAACTGATAACTACTATACGCTTACACGAGTAACTAATGCTGATACCATATCGTGGCGTGTCGATAAAAGCTATCACGAAGAGTGCCGAGTACTTTACAATGGCGGAGAGTGTTCCTGTACATGCTGGGTCCACAATAAATCATGCGTGCAAAGAAAGCGAAAAGATATGCGACAATATGAAATCGTACGCATCAAACCCCAGACGAGCCTGGTACCCTGGTCCCATCACCGGCCATATTGACGCTGCCCATAGCAGCTCGTTGAAACATTCCCGCCAGCGACTCGAACATTGGCAGCAAGCCTTCCCTCTGCTTTTCCTGAACTTTTTCCAGCTCTCTTTCCGCTGCCTGCTTCTCTTTTTCTCGCTCTTTGATCACTTCTTCTGCTTCCACCCTCGCCCTCCTCTCCGCGACCGCCCTCTCTTCCGCAACTCGTCTCGCCTCCACTTCACTCTTGATTTGTTCCAAGGCGCTCTCTTCCCGCCGCTCCGCCCGAGCCAGCGCACGTTCCAAGTCGCTCATCTGATGCTCGACCCGCCGGCGGGCCATGCGCTCACGCTCGCACGCGTCCTCCAGTTTGCGCTTTGCGTTCCGTGCTGTGGCCAGCTCGGCCGCGTGCATCGAGTGTCTGTCACGCATGACCTGCAGCTCTCGTTCAACATCTTTGCACGGAGATGACGGCGCCTGTACCCGAGTTTGTGACGGCGTTGAGGCTAAGTGATCGCGGGTTGCACAAGAGAGAGTCGTGGGGGCCGTATTCACTTTGTTGAGTTCTGCGAGGCGAGGTATGAGCGCCGCACGGGCGAGATGCTCTGCCTCTGGAATATGGGTACCATAGACCTTCTGCAGCCAGTGGCCCGCCTGCGCGAAGCATGCAACAGATGCGTCGGTCTCTGCGCCGTCCGGTGCCCGGGCACGCCTGCCGAGCTCTGTGTGACAACCAGAAAGCATAAGGAACGCGGGCTTGAAGCTATTTTCAACGACACCGTACTCCTTCATCACTGCACGTAATCAGAACTTTGCGGTCAGGATGATGATACCTTCAGCAACGTACCGTCCATCATCTGGTGAATTACTGAGATGACAGCCTTGACATTGCCCTTCCTTCTATAGGACGCAGCCACGATCATCCACTTGTCGAGATCACACGCTGCCGATTTTAATAAACTGATGATGCCTTGTGGGTCTTCTTCGAGCGAGCGGAGATCATAGCTGATAGACTCGCCGCAGAATGAGATGACAAGATGAGTGTGAATTGGAGGGAGGCCGGGAGGAATAGTTGATTGAGGTTCAGGACGAGCACCTGATGAAATATAAAGTGGACAAGGCAGAGACGCGGGCGTGATTGTGCTTTGGTGTGACGAAGATGGCGCTGGCTCATTTTCTTTGTCGTCGTCGCGACATACCCGGGTTGAAAGAACGATATCTCGGATATTCAACAGCGACGACAGATGTTGAAGTCCAGGACCGCCGGATGTGTCATCGGATTCGATCGATGTAGGCAGGGTCGTGTGTGCAGCGGTGCAGTCAAGGTCTGTATTCATGGCCTGCCTCAACTTGAGCCTGACTCCGGCACGGCGGGTTTTTCTGCGCTTGCCGGTAGGAGTATCATCGGGATCGGATGCGAGGGACGAAGACGCGGAAGGCCGTTTGCGGTCCACAGCTCTGTGTGGCGATCCTAATTGCTCGCGTCCGTTGGGAGGCGCGTGAGCGAGCGCACGATAGTGCTCAAAGAGGTGGGGAGTGGAGGAAAGAGCGTGCACGTCGAAATCAGGAGACCGTGCGGCATGGGCACGGGCTATGCTGTCCGTGTGCACAAACTCAACGAAGAAGGGCTTGGGCGTGTCCGAGTCTGTCTGGCAAGCATATATACGGCGACTGGACCGAGGAGTCCCGGTAAGCGGTATGCCTGAATTTGTATGCATTCTCTGGATTGATACGTACATTTCTCCGTGCGCAGCAAAGTGAGCGTAGAGTTCTTGTTCTGATTTTTGGGTAGTGACGCCAAGGACGCGATGAACGTCGTCCATCACAAAGCGACGGGAGGGAGTGGGGGGCGAAGCGAGGGCGAGTGGGGAGGACGCTTGCGAGGGTTTTTAGGGATGCCGAAAGAGGAGGCATATGCCATACGGAGCCCAAAGCAGACGGAAAGTGGCCATTCTCGACCAGAACGGCTGCACTCGGATTCTCGTGGGCTCGCTTCGGGAAACTTTCCGCCTGTCCGCGTCGCGTGCTTGTGACTCCCACTTTGGGTGTGCACCCTCCGGCGGTGGTTGGCCCATATGTCGACGACGCTGGATTGCGCAGCCCAGATTACATGCAGAGACCCCCAGACGCGTCCAACTGATGCTGCACAGGCCACTTGCCGGCGTCAATGACGAAGCAACCTCTGCATCGCCTGTTTTCATCCAAAGGCTTTTGATCGTCTCAATCAGCACCCATTTGCACCGTCCGTAGCCATCTATCAACTTCACTGGTGCCGCTGAAGGCTGAGCAAAGTCTGACCCCGATATCCTCGCCGCAGACCGGTTGGGTATCCCAGCAGCAGCGCGACTGAAACGCCGAGACAGAGATGGTGTCATCGTGCACTGGTAAGGAGGAGCAGGTGAGAGCCTTGGGAGGAGCTGCGAGTCTGACACTTACTGCATACAGCAAGGCCAAGGATATTTGCGTGCATAAGCACGCTGCGATCAATGGGGAGTGGAACCTACGTGTTTGATTATTGAGCGCTGTCATTCGTGATCTTAAAATATATCGTGAGACCGCGTAACCGACGGACCTACCTAGCATTTGCGCATGCGGCCAGACCAAATCTCCAGCTCAAGCTCGGAGACGAACAGCAAACATGCAAAAGAGGCAGGTTGCCTGCACCAATAATTCTTTTCCACGGTGCATCGATGAGCGCCGAACACAGCGCCTGAACAGGAGGAACTCTCACAGCGGGCAGAAGGAGGGGCGGATGACTGATGACATAAGCGCGCTTATGTGCCGAGAGCGGGGGCGATGCATGCCAAATCTCCAGCCCTCTCCGTTCCTCATAAAAGCCATCGCAGACCCCCGTCAGGATCAAAAAGCAGGCTTTTGGTCCCCCACACAATTATCTCCTCTTTATCCCCTTCAACGAAATCATCACAATCATCATGATCTCTTCTATTGTAGCCATCGCAGTAATTGCAGGAAGCGCGTTCTCCGTCTCTGCCCAGTCGTGCGTGCTTCATGCTTCTTGACACTTTGTGTCCGTAGGATGTTAGACTCACATTGTGTTTGAATCTGACAGGATATCGAGCCAGTGCCAGTCCACGCTTGCTGGCGTTGCTACCTCTTCAGACGGCTCGTGTCTCAACGCAGCGGGCCTTGTCCCCCTCGCCCTCACTGGCAACAGCACCTCTCTCGTTACCCCTATCAACACCTGGCTCACAGGCTTCTGCTCTCAGAGCGCCTGCACGAACCAGAGTCTTGCCAATGTCGTCAAGACCGTCATTTCAGGTTGCTCCAGCGACCTTGCTAGCATCGGCTTCAACAACGACAGCACCGACTCTGTTGTTACAGAGGTGCAAACGTACTACCCCACGGTGCGCGAGATTGCGTGCCTGAAAGAGTGTGTTTCACACCATTCTCATTTTTATCACGATCCCGTGCTCACAAATCTCTCGTAGTACCTCTGCGAATCAGCTCTGCGTCACCGAGGTACTCACTGGCATCCAAGACACGATCGGCACGCTCAGCATCAACAACCTCATCTCGCTCGTGCCAAAGCTCCTTTCAGGCTCCGGTTCTCTGGACTCCACTGTCCCTAAGAACGTCACCTGCAGCAGCTGCGCGAAGCAGGCCTACAACACGCTGAACAATGGCTTCCCCAACCTGTTCACATCTGATGACAAGTCTGCCATCCAGAACGAGTGTGGCACGTCCTTCACCGGTACGCCGTGTCTCGTTCCTTCCGCCACTTGTGTGTCCTGAAGTTTTGCTTTGTAGATGGCACCCAGCCCTCTGGAATCTCGCAGACCGCGAGCGGCCTCAGTTTGGCGCAGAACAACAGCAACAGCGCGATGGCGCCGTTCGCTGTCAAATCGACCTTGGCCTCGATGGTCATGCTGGCGTCCGGATTCATCGTTTTTGCTTGAGAGAGGACGATTCTGTTAATAGTGTCAGTAGCCCAGGCTGTGATCGACTACCTTCATTATTAGCGAAAAGACTTCACGGACATTTTCTATGCTGTGGACATCGGACCTTTATTCATTACAATTGATGCATAATTTTACGAACATCTATATCTGCGGTGCAGTCGGGATCTCGAGCACCGTTTTGTTTGAGCAAGATCTGAGCGTGTACTTTGATATCAGTGCCGCCACCGCTAGAAGGCGAATTGGTCTGCGAATTGCCGCGCCTCACCACACCGACAAGGTGTGGTTTCCTACACCATCCAACGCTGACCTTTTCCTCGCTCTGCATGCTTTCGAACACACATATACCCTAAGGACCTTCTCTGCTCGTTATATCGCACATCACTCACGAATCACTACTATGGAATTTCCAGCAAGCCCCTCCGCCCGATCGTACACCCTCCCTAAGCCCCCCGAGTCCGGCCTGGCCGAGTGGACGCAGAAGATCAAGGCTCTCCAGCGCCAGGTCGACGCCGACGAAGAAGAGGAGCAGAAGAAGCTCGAGCAGGAGATTGCTGCCTCTCGACTTGCCCGTGTCCGCAGGAGCACCCGCCTGGTCCCTGCCGTCGACCCAGGTGAGCCATCCCGCCCACCGCCCTCCGTACTCGAAAACTGACAATGGGACCCGGCATATTAAGCCAAGTGCGATGACGATGACGCCTCTTTCTCTCCTCCGCATAGAAGTGCCGAGCCTCCAGATGACACGCGGTCCAGCGTCCACGCCGACGCTCTGCAAAAACTCACGGGGGCGAGCTCCGAGCCAACGGCAGAGCGCCTCTCGCCCGCACGGTCCACTCCCGCCATTGGCATGCCCGACTTCTCCCTCAAACCGGCCGCGACCGCACCCCCGTCGCGCTCAGAGCCCGTCTCCCTCGCTGCCTTCATCGGAGGGCGCGCCACTGGCCCCCGCTTGAACCGACATGCGCCCCAGGCGGACGCGCACGACCCGACGCAGTTTGAGCAGCGCACCACCATCACCGCGCCTCATCCTGTCTTTGGCCGCGGCGGCGTCGCCATGCCCGGGCTTGCTGCCAAGGGCCGCGTGCCCGCAGCGCCCATCTCCCCATCCACGTCGACCCCCGAACGTGTTCCGCTCCCGAAACCACAGAGAACGACGGCAGCAACAGGTCATGGCTCTGAGCGGGAGGGTGGCCGCGAGCGGAGAATGAGCAACTCGCCCGCCCTGCGTCGCTACGTTCAGCATGTCGAGCAGCAGGGTGTGCCGCCGCAGAAGACCGGGAGCAGCAGTAGCAGCACTCCTCACGATGGTCCGCGCCTGCGCACCGTGAGCACGCCGTCAGGGCCCCCACCAATGCGGGCAACGACATCCTCTCCAAAGGTGCAGACAATTTCTGCGGGTCTCGAGCCTGAGCCGCCACGTTCCATCACCCCACATACGCCACGCACGCAGTCACGCCCACTTGCGATTTCACCCGCACCATACGCAAAACCCACCAAGGACCTGTCGAAATCTCCATCCATCGCATCCTCCTCTCCACCAGTCCGGTCTCCAACCTTCAATCCCTATCCTCCAGCTCCACGGCCCTCTGTTTCTGCGACTCCTAGCCCCAAGACACCTTCTATTTCCACGCCCTCGCTCGCACGGCCGATCCAGCCTTCGCCCAAAACCCCAGCATCCGCCGCGCATGGGGTCTCGCCCTCGCCCGCCTTTCTCAAACCGTCCATGCAGAAGGACCCGACGCCGAGCATCAGCAGGCTGAAGGGGCGGGGATTTGTGCAGTCCATGGTACTTGCGAGCAGCCAGCTCGAGTTCGGGCCGTCCACGGGCACGGTGTCTGAGACCGGCAGGCTCGTCGCGGGGAAGCGCCTGTCTGTCGCGGATCGCTGGAAGCCGGACGGTGCCGCCTCCAGCCCGAGCTCCCCGCCCCCCCCCGCCGCTTCTAAGCCTGTCCCTCTGCGCAAGGCACGTGCCGCGGACCCGCCCCCGACGCAGCAGACCCCGAGTCCTCCCAAGCCCATCGAACCCCACCACACTGGCAGATCTCTCCGCACCGTCCCCTCCAACGCCGCCCTCTCCGCCACCGCCACCGCCACCGCGGACGCCTCTTCGCCCCCTTCCCGCGACGCCCTTGGCTCGTCCTCGACCCTCATCTCATACATCAAGCCTATGAAGACCGGCGACGACCCCGCGACCGGAACTTCGCACTCGCGTCCGCACACGCCCGCACCTGCTTCTTCGCGCCCGCAATCGCGCTCGATGACGCCTGCGCCGATCGCACGGTCAAGGACGGAGGGAGACGCCGTGAAGGGGGCGCAGGTGGGCGGGGCGCGGGGCGCGGCTAGAGGGCCGTCGGAGCTGCCCGCACCCACGGCGAAGCCCTTGAGCCATGTGCGTTCTTCCCAGTAGCTGTGTCGGATCCGCGCCTCGAATGCTTAATGATGTCTCCTGCCTTTTTATACCGTTCGCTCTGAATCTCCGAAACGCCCACGCTTTTGTGCGCTGCCTGCTGCGTGCTCCGTGCGTGTGACGCGAGTAGCTTACGAAAGACCGGGCAAAGCAACCACGGAGGGCGCGCCCACAGCCCACCGCCGCTGTGCGTGTATCATCTAAAGTTCAGCCGAGCGCACAGGAGGTCAAAGTCACCAGCGCCAACACCCCGTTGGCGTCAGCTCCAGTGTCAGCTCCCGATCCGGGACCGCAGCCGCCGTCTGAACAGGCGCAGGCGCCCACGCAGAAGTCAAGGCCTCTGCCTGTGATCCCGCAGCAGCCCACGCCTGCAGTCAGCCTCGTTGCACCCACGTCTTCTGCTGCTCCTAGTCCGAAATCTGCACTCAGCGAACCTGCACCGCCGTCCCCTTTGCCCAAGACCACGCCCCCCGGCTCCTCCCGCCCGAGCGACTCAAAAGTGAGCAGTCTCGCGGACAAATGGTCCGAGCAGGTGCTCATTGGCGTGAAGCCCCTCGGCAAGGGTCCCTCTCCCGCTGCTGGCCCCAAATCGGCCACGCCGACTGGTCTTGTTGGCGCGCATGCGTTGCCAGGCCTCGCGACGGTGGACCCCGCTGCTGCACCGCGGGAGCGGCGTCGGCATAGTCGCATACCTAGTACTGGGAATCGTGCACTGGTCATGGACGTTGCACAGGCTCTAAACGAACATGCTGGTTCTCCGGTCGAGCCTTCCAGTCCCTCGCCGCCTATCGTCAAAGAGGATACGCCCGTAGTTCCATCGGTGGAGGTTAGTGAGTCACCGAAGGCTAATTTGGTCAGCCCTCCATTGGAGAGAAGGAAGTCGAGCTTTGAGAGATATTCTGCGTATATGATGCCTCCGTTGAAGGAAGAAAAGACACCTGCGCCTTCGCCTGCTAATACGTTGATAAGAGGGCCTCCGGCTGTCGTCCAACAGGAAACGGTCCAACAGGACGTGTCTGCTCTAGATGAGGGCGGCTCAAAACCACAACAAGGTTCAACCACGGAAATTGCCCCGGTTTTTCCACATGACCCTGTCACGGATACGCCAAAGGTCAAGCGCAACATTATTGAAATCCGTAAGTCTCCTGCAAAAGAGAAAGATGTGCACCATCCTTACATTGACAAGTAGATCATCATGATGGACCTCTACCTCCCATTGATGCTGAGCAACTTCTTACATTCAGGCCACCGATCTATACGGCCGACGCTAGCATCCATAGCATCTCCGTCGATGTGATGTCCATCACCGGAACCACTGCGACAGCCCTCAAAGACGATACCCACATCTTCTACGAGTCTGAGGTGCTTGCGATCGTGCATCGGTATAAGACCAAGTCGAGTGGCCTGGTTGGGACAACGGTCTGGGGCTGGCGTGGCAAGCGTAGTCAGCTGGGTGAACGCGAAGACCGCAAGCTCAAAGATCTGGCGAGGCACTACGGTACAAGCGTGGTATGTCCCTCTCTATTTTTTTTGCAGTGATTGCGCTAGCTCATCGGCCTCTTAGATTTCCGTCCCTCAGCACTGCGAGCCTTTGGAGCTTGTACATGTCCTGGGAGGACAGTTAGCAATCCGACAGGCAAGTTGAATCTCCGATTGTTTGATCATCTCTGACCGTCACACCTAGGGTTCTCGCTCCCATTGGACAGCGGAGAACACTACGATGCATCTCATTCGGAGTTATCGCGATGCCATATTCATCGATGAACATGACCTTGTACGATCGAGATGGATTCGCATATCTCTGCGCCAACACTGACACCTCCCTCAGAGCGTCTCTAACTTGTGTTCTGGGTTTAGTTTCTGCCTGACACTGCTCGGAACGTTGTACGTTTGGCACGGTTGCGGCTCGTTGCCGTCAGAGCGGCAAGCGGCGCTCGCGTACGCCCGAGCCCTGTCCACCGGCGAGTCAAGCGTGGTTGAGCTCATTGAGGGCGAGAGCGACAATGATGAGATGTTCTGGATGATGCTTGGCGAGCGTGATTATGCCAACGCGGACTACTGGAAGTGGCGCCCATCGACTACGACAGACTGCGTGCCTCGTATCTGGCGCGTCGATGGTGCAGAGGCGAAGGTTGCTGTTCGTTCTTGACTTCGTTTGGAGAGATTCACGGTGATCATGACATTTTTTTTGTTCAGGTCAACCCTGTTCTGAACCTGTCAAGCGAGTCTGGCTTCAAAGCATCTATCTACATCATTGATTGTGTCTGGGAGTTCTTCGTCCTTGTTGGGAAGGATGCGCGCAGTAGCCGACGCAATATTCGCGCTGCCCTGTCTTGTGCTATGGTGATTGTTCTCGCCTTTTGCCCACCAATGCATGATGCTCATGCTCGTGTCGTAGGACATGTCACGACTCACCGCTTCGACACGGCCATTCGCGCCAACGGTCCATGTCCTAGTCCTACCATCCCAGCTCCCGTCAGATCTGCGCCTGCACTTCCGTGACATTGACGCAGAGACCATCGTGAGCATGTAATTTGTGCCATTCTGCGTTATCGTCTCACGGACATTGCTGCAGAACGAACACGAGACGCCAGATCACATGAATTTGATCACATTCCACGAGGCAATGGAGCATGTATGTTTGTAATCTCGATTCTTCATTCCAATGGGCATTGAGTTTCAATCGATTTCAGCTTGGAAAGGTGGCCTGGGAGATCTCTGCTTTGAAGGACCACAGCATGCTCCCTCTTGGCCTACACTCGTCGCACTTTGTGTCATCGTGATTGTTTATCTATCATATAATTTGCTGTTAGGTATCATAACTCACCACTTTCTCCGAACACCACCATTCCGTGTGTTTTCACAAGCCGTGACTTTCCACCCCTATGATGGGCGTTATTCCTGTCCTCGTGTTTTGGGGCTCTTTCTGGCATCCTTGCTACATCTACCCGGAGCGTGCTTGTTAAGCTTTCACCCTGATTATCAGAAGACCAGCGGAAAGTGTGGTATGGAACCTGTTGCTCTTCGTTCCAGGCTAATCCTCCAAATTTGTCCGATCCGACAGGTGCTTCTGATACAGATGACCATGCGCTCAACTCCTCGAACTCCTCGCACAGCTACAACTGGACCCAAAGCTTGGAGGCAGCAGGGGACTGTTCGAGGAGCATCACGTGTGTGGGACGTTTGCGGTCGTATCCGTCCGCCTGCGGTGTAGAAGCTGTGAGGCAGGGACGCATGGATACGGATGTGTGACGGGGCTGGGCAAGTCAACAAGTCAAGTGCCACTAATACTTCCTTTCCAGTGAGGCGCGCGTCCCGATCGGGGCTTAGTCGGCGAAGGGAGATGCTGCGAGAGCGTATATGTCGATGCCCATCCTGTTCGTGTCTCGCGCGCCTCTGTGCGTCCGCGGCTGTCAGTCCGACACCGAATTTCGCACAGGATTTCCCTGTTGCCATATGGGCTCAGTCGGACGCTCGCAAATAACGCTATTCCCATTGTCCTGCTCATCTACCTTAAATACCCCTCCTTCGTATGCGACAGGCTTCGACTTACGGTCCCTACAGCTCACCCGCCTCCCCATCTCTGCTACCGACGATGTTCTGGGCTCCACTCACGCTATTGTCTCTACCATTCTATACTGTAGCTCTCCCTTCTTCTCCAACTCCAAGCCAAAATGTCTCCCTCTCCGCTGCGTCTTCCTGCTACCCCGCCTTGGGCTTCACCAAACCAATTGTCCTCCCGCCAAACAATAACAATTGGTGGTGCGATCCTAAAGACGAATATGCCTTCGTCGGCTTCAGCTACGAAGTCACTGCCTGTTCGTCGTACCCGTCCATCATCGATTGATCCCACTGAAACATTGTGTACCGCTCCAGGCCAGAGCTTGAAACAGCTCAAGAAAGAATTCGCTGACATACGCAATAGATTCCAGGGGCGCTACGTCAGACTCTATGGTGCTTGCGATCGAGACGGTTTCTAGTACGGTTTCCAGATTCAACTCCATTTTGCGCTCAGCTTGACTAACTCTCGTAGCGATGATATCGTGGAAGCGGCTTGGGACAGCACCCTAGGCGTGCACGCTCTGGTCTGGGTAAGCAGCTTTTCCTGATCTCCTCCATTACATTTTCCTGGCTGATTGTTGCGCTGATCCCGCAGTTCGGCTTCGACGGGTCTGATATCTGGAAGTCGAGGCGAGACACCCTCTTTGCCGCCCTGCACGCGAACCCGAAAGCTAAATTTGTCACGCGCGGCGTGCAATTTGGCTCGGAGCCGCTCTTCGACGACGTCCTGACGCCCAATCAATTGACGGCGCAGGTCATCGCCGCGAAGAAGAACCTGTCGAGCCTCAACATTCCAGTGACCGTCAGCGAGCTGGCATATGGCTATCAGGAGCGCGGCGGCGCGCAGAACGTGCTCGATGCTGAAGACTTCATCAACATTCACATGCTGCCTTTCTTCTCCCAGAATGCCTCGACGGGTAGGCGCCAGTTCTTCATACCACGATCAAACATGCTCAACTTGATTATTCCCGTGTTCGTAGGGGACAAAGCATGGCCCTTGGTCCAACAGGACTTGGACTGGTTCATTGCCCACGGTAAAGGGAAGAAGATGTATTTTGATGAAGTACGGCCATATCCTCTCATTATGCAGACACCTTTTTTGACAAGATGCATGAACTGTCCAGAACGGCTGGCCTTCAGTGACATCTGAGGGCGTTCAACCCAACAGTCCAAACGCGGTTGCAGATGTTCCAAACGAGCATGTGCGTCCCAAGACTTCTTGTGATTGATTAACTTAGTAGACGCCTTCCCATCTTCTTCAGGCGTACTATACCCTTCTCGACAGCCACTGCAAAGATTTGAAAAACGTCGTCGGTGGCGGCATCGGGTGGTTTGCCCATATTTATTCTGACGATCAAGAGCCGGGGTATGGAATCTACAATGATGCTGGTCACTTGAAGTTCCCCTTCGCCCCGCGGACGTCGTGCTGAGCGCGGTGTGATTTTGGCCGGCGAAGAATTTCTTTTATTTCAGTATTTCCCGCTCCAAGTAACGACATGTACGGCCTGTGTTTGTAGTGGTATGATGTTCTGCAGCTGCTCGAATGTTGACATTGCCTTGTAGCAGTTTTCTAAAGCAGAGTGACGCTGTATTCAGGAAACGGTCCAGATCGCACTGTGTGCCTACATGGGTGTAAAGCCCCATGATGTCATAGTTCCATGTTCTATAAGGTAGGCAGGCCATCTCGGTTGGACCAATTCTCTTTCTACAGAGCTTGTACTGTTCCACAATACTATGGTGAAGCCCCTTTCACGCATATTCAGAGACACTTTGACTCAAGACTTCTGATCCAGTCGCAAAGCAGCTCTGTGAATCCTCCACTCGGTCCCTCCCACGAGGTCGATGATGGTGACGTCTCCAAGGTCTTTGAGACCACGAAACACGATATCCTCTACAAGGTTGGTCTAAAGCTTCCTATGTTCAGACGTCTTCACAGTCCTGTCTCTCGAATCAGCTATGGGAGCTGCACAAGGAGGACGATCGCCACCATCTGAACGAAGTTAGGAAATTGGACCATATCAAGTTTTACAGGCCCCTGGTCAGCCTAGCCAAAACGCTCAATCCCTATCGTTGCTGATTATGCATCCGTAAGACCTATCGCACGCAAGAGGTGCCATTTGGTCAGTACTTTTGGTTGTGAGCCGTTTCTTGTGTTGAATTTACCCCTGTGACGTGCTAGGCGTCAACTACTTTGGCAAGGTACGAGACGAAGGGCTTAAGGCGATTTTTAGATAGCTGATTTTTCTCACAGATTCTGCTGGATGAGCACGGTAGCTGCGTCCACGTTCGAGTCCTCAAATCAGACGAAGGAACTGTCAAATTCCATTCCCTTCACAACCGAGCCATGGAAGGTGGCGCGCTGTTCGGGGAAGAGGACGAGATTGAGTACTTCGAATATTGATTATCTCAGAAACAGCACGATGTTCCGTATGAGAAGGAAAATGATATTAAGAAAAATGGGAGGCTGACCGGAAAATCAAAGTTCAGGGAACCTGTTGAACATTTTCGAGTAAATAGCACTGAGCACTGAGCACACGTACTCTGGTACTTAGGGACACGATACACATATATCTCAAGGCATACACGAAAAACTTGGTCAAGCCTCGCTACGAAAGCAAGGAGAAGGAAAAAATTGTGGACAAAAGCGCCTCCACCACGTTCTCGAAGCCATACGGCTTCCCCCGCTATGACATCAGTCTCGAAAGACCACCTCTGCGCTTTCGCTCGACTCCTGCTCCAACATCGCCCTCGGCATTACACACAAGGGGTCTGACCACTCCAAAACCAGGATGCCTCTCATCCGCCACGTCTGCCCCCGAGGGGACTAAGATGCAAACGACAAGAGCTGCTGCCCCCAAGGACGTATACCGTCGAGCGGCCCTACGTATCTTCTCGTCAACCAGATGGCTGCCGCACAGAGGCCCACTCTCCACCTCCGAACGCATCTCTGGCATTGCGCCTGCCGTCCTGTGTGTGCCCCGACCGACGCCTCTTGCCTTCAATCAAACACGACAAGTACGCGTTCTCGCCGCGGAACGCTCTACACCACACCAAGTCTCTCGAAGCACAGACATCGAATGCCAGCCGAGACCTTCCGCCCAGCCGATCGCACTTCGCAATACCCACGAGGAGCGAGAATGTATCTCTATTACATCGACCAAGGGCGATGCAATTCCAGTGAGCAGCGGAAGGGATCTTGTACTGGGGTCGGAGATTCGGTGGGTAGACGAGAGGCACGACAGTATCTCGATATGGGTGGGCAGTTCCCGGGTCTACAAACACATACTGTGCATCTGAGAAGCAACAAGCTTTCTGAAATCGGCCAAGGGAGGACGGGCAGAGCCCAAAGTCTATCCGATGAGCTCAAGGAAACAGGTCTTCGTGGTCTGGCTGTATGAACGAAAATACGGATCAGAAGGCTCGGGTCGATACCGCTTTCCCTTGAGGTGCGTCGGCAGCAGCGCCTTGATAGTGAGCACCAGACAGAGCGTCAAGACCTCCGAAGAATAGAATGGAAGCCGAGTTACTCGCACAGAGCATGCATACCGAGCCTTCCTGTTAATAGAAGGGATCAGTTGGGGGCGAGTAGAGTGCGCTCGAAAGAAGAGTCCATGCAAGCACAGACCGCATCTTCCGATGTCGATGTTCCGCAGGCTGCTTTGAAGCCCAACACCATCTCGCCACTCCCGCTGTCACATTGACGCAAACCGGCCTTTGAAAATACCAGCTCATTCCAGCTTTCCTGTGCGTATCCCCTGTGTCCGGACGCAGCCAGAGCCACCCATTGATCCACTATCCTGTCGCCACGAAGCCATGCATACTACACTGCGTAAAGCTACGCTTGAGAGCCCCTCCCTCAGACCGAGCTGCTGTCTGTCTCAACGAGTGACAGCAGGATGGACAAGGTGGCCCACGGCGAGTAAGATACTGCAAAAGTTCACCGGGTTTGAGCAAGGCACCTGCATGCGGCCCTGTGGCCGTTAGGATACCGATACTCGGGAAAGAGTCTGAGACTCGGGTTGCTTGCACCCTGTATGGGACGCTCGTTTTGTACTCCGAAGAGCAGCAGTACTTGTCAGCCCGCACCTATCGCTCCACAATGGAACATGAGGGCAATGAAACCAGTATCATGGGAAAGGAGCGACACTGGGCAATCAACCTCGCTAGAAGGTCTGTTTGGAGCCCAGCTGCAGAAGTGACACCCACATCCCTCTCGAGCCAGTACGATACTCGCTCGTCCCGTGCATGCCATGCCCATAAATCCTGCGACGCTTCTCTAGTGCCTGATTCTGCAATCACAAACCCCGGGGGTCTCGTGTCATCCCGGTGTCACCTTCCTGTTTCACGGCTGTCGCGATGTTACATGAGAAACGCGCGACTCCCGAGGGTTCGTCACGGTATACAACCGGCTCCCGCCAAGGGGTGGCATTCTGTACGTGCACGAACAACGCGTACAACCGAAACCCAGGGTCCCGAGGCAATACGGACAGAGACCTGTGCGTTGTACGAAGTGGCAGGACTGTTATCAGAATCGAAGCATGGTCCGGAGATGCGAGGTGCATGACGCGCGGGAGTCATTGCGAGCGAGAAAAGGCTCATCGAGAAGTGCTAAGATGCCATTCCTACACACTGCCCTGATTCAGATTCCACAAAGCCGCCACGCGCTGGTGAAGCAACAGCCGTCGCTCTAGCCAAGGGCGGACGTGACAGACCGCCTCGAGTAATGAAAAACGCGAAGCAGACCCATATACACTTAGGTTAGATGTCATTCCATGGTTAAGTGGAATGGATCATGTTGGCTGGAAACAGCGTCTAGATGCCGCGGAAGGTGGGTGGCTACGTCACGAACGGGAACCTGGAGCGTTAAATGTTTTCGGAAAGGCAGGGAGCGTGAGGTATTTGAAGAGGCGGGTAATGATGTGAGAGCGTTGGAGCAGGAGAGAGTGAGCGACGCGTCGAGCCACAAGCGCGCTCTTGAACCCCCCTGTTTACGTCTGTTTGTATCATTACGTAGCCTCTCCCGTGTCCCACATCCGACTGCGACTCAGCGACTGCACAGTGCACACTGGTGCTCGACGAAGTATGTTATTGTTAGGGTTAAATATACGTAGCACATAGGGCACACTCAATTACCTTGCTTGTCAAGGTCTTTCCACACCCCACTTACTTCGTCTGGAGACTGTGCTGAGTCAGAATCCGTTTTGAGCACATACATCTAAACAAATGCTTCTTATGGTAATTTTAGGTAATGTAATGCTCTTATACACGGTCGCAGAGTATTTGCCGTCCACTTCAGTCCAGCTCACTACCATGGGGGATGAGTTGCAGCCGAAAAACAAGAACGACAAAGAGGGGGCATAATGGAAGTGAAGAGGTCGCAGAAAATGACGCTGGTTTCGACGTTTGTCAGCTATGTGTACGAAAGCATGAGGCGGAAGAGAGAGACGAACCATCCATGTTGTTCTCAAGCTGACCAGGTGGTGCTGTAGAAGTCGGCGTACTTGAACCTTTTCTTGATCTGGCCCAGGAGGTACCAGCCAGGGGTACAGTACGTAACATGATTGCTTGTCGAGGCGCCCTTGTTTTGTCCAGAGTGGAGTTGGCCAACGATGCGAGCTTTACCGTTCATTATATGCCAGACGAGGGAGCCTGAGTCTCCTTTAGCGGAGAAGACTTCGGCAGTCTTGTTGCCCGAGTTGTAAATACCGAGTTCGACGGACTCCATGCCGACTTTGTTCTTGGTGAATGAAACTAGGCCGGCGTAGCGTCCCACGGTGAGGTCGGTAGTGTTGCCGTCTTTGCCGACCATAAGGCAGCGCTGGCCTTCGCTGTCGAACTCTGCAGGGTGGGCGAGGTCCTCCTTCGTGGCGCAACCCTCGATCCGGAGCTTCCTCTCGTCGGGAAACTTGAATGTGGCCAGACCACCAGCGAGAGGACAGAACATGGCTGTAAGGTCTTGAGGATTGTACTTGCATCCTGAATAAAGTAGTTTTCGTTAGACGCGGTAAAGAAGATAAGTTGAAACACACCAAGATCAACTACGTTGCCCTCGAACTCATTCTTGACCTTCGCCTCAGTAGCCAAGAATGCAGCCCAGTCCGAGGTATATAGTGTGCCGCCTTCGACATCGACCGAGATGGCTGCAGCATATTGAACGTGCCCAATGTTGCGGTAAAACTCGATGTCGGACCAGTATCTCATGACGTCGTCGTAGAAAGCCTCCAGATCGGCGATAGCGTCGGTCTCGTCGTCCAATTGGCGTTGCTTTGCCTTGATCGCTCTCGCGCTCTCCGCATCCTGCCTCTCCTTCGCCTGCAGTTTGACAAGTTCTCTGGCCCGAAGGTCAGTGAGAATGCCGCGATCAGCAATGGCCTTTGTGATCTCGTCGAGGCCGCGCTGGAATCGACGCATTCCGCAAACTTGAACACGGTTCATGGGTGCATAGAGTCTGTGCTCGTAATCGACGGTGGTTTTCTTGCGCAGGACGTGGCAGTTGCTAACTCCGTACACCTTGTTGCTGGGGTTGCCGTCCTTGTCTTTTTTCTCGTGGAACCAGAGCGTAAGAGTGCCCTGCGAATCCCACTCCATTCCTTCGGATGCAAGGGGAACACCAAGAAGAGCAGTGAGGAAGCGACGGACATAATGGGTGGCATTGCTGCTGTCGACATGGCACATAAGGGGGTGACCTGCGAGCCTCTGCAGGACCGCCTCGCGCCATTCCACAACAACACCGTCGACTCCGTTCTTCCGCAGAAGGGTAAGGATCTCCTGGGAAACCTCGTGGGCGGTATCGGCGGAGGTAGAACCAGGAGTGATGCCGACCCATATGACGACGGGACCGAGACACCCCTTTGACTCCTCTCCCAGCGGTGCGTGGGTGAAGAAGCGGGCAGGGTCGATGGACGACCATTTGATCTTCCGAGCCTTGATCAGGTCACGAATCTGGGGACCGACAGCGCCCCAGACACCATTGAGCGGAGTGTCGAAGACTCCGCGAAGCGACTTGACAGGGATGTGGGCGTGTCTGCCGACGGGCTTGGGGAAGGGCGTAGTGAGGAAGTCCGAACGGTAGACGAGGTTCGGGTGGTCGCCATCCCCGGTGATGCCGTTATAATATGACGTTCTCTCGTACTCGTCGGGGCCGTGCACGGAGACAGCGGTGGCATCGCTGGCGAAGGTGAGGGCGGAGAGATTGGACGACATAGTCACGTCGCTTACATAGGGGTGTCAGATACGGAGGTTGAAGCTTGAAGGAGGGTCACATGTATAAGTCGCTGCCTTTGGGAGACTAATAGGGACACGCGATGCGAGCTGTGCGTTACTAGCCATAGAGGTTACACCAACACACTAACTAGTCTCGTTCAAAGCCTACTAAATGGAATGTGCAAGAAGATTTCCAAGGGGAGGTCTTTCGATACCATTTTTAGCAGGGAAGTTGCCACCAACAGCGGTAATCACAGCAAGTTTCGTCCTCACCGTACATGCTTAGCCTAAAGCAATACCTAACGACCTCAATCGCAAACGGCGGGAACGAGCCTGCATGGATCTGGTGTCGTGAGACACTCTAAATAGGTGGAATCCTATGCTTTCTGATACCCAGCTGACGCCGCAGGCTTTCCCAAGGCTATGTGGGTCCGGGGACGGTCTTCACAGCAACATCTGGACCGTGGTCCCCATCATAGTCTGCGTGGTTCAGAACCTCGTGCAGATGAAGAGAAAGGTTTAGCGATCCTAGAAACTCCAGTACCGCCGTTATGATGTCCAGTTCCTCTCGTACGGCTGCTTCCCGCCGCAGCTCCTACACGAGGTATATATGACGAACGTACATAAAGGACATGACACCACTCACCTGCCCTTGAGACGCCTCTCGCAGCAATAGATGCCCTCGTTCCCCTCACTCCCCTCACGCCACTGGTGCTTTTAGAATCTAACTTGCCTTTCTTCTGTCGCTCCAATTGCTCTTTTGTCTGTTCCTTGAGCCGTTCCTGTTCCGCCAACTCTTTGCGTTCCTGTTCTCGCCTAGCCAAGATTGCTTGTCGCTCCTCTTCTTGCCGTCGTTTCTCTCGTTCCTGCCGTTCTTCGTTCTCTATGATCGCTTCATCCTGTGAGAGAAATCTAGCGACTGTCGGCCACAGTTGTATGAACATACCGCCTCCCCGCCTCCCCATCTCTCGTCAAACATCAGCCGTGTGACTTTCTCAGATGCCGCGAGGATATCCACATATTTATCGAGCAGGGCATTAGTCTGCTCCAACTGTATTGCTACTCTCTACATAGCCGCAATACGTTATGCAGCGATTGGTTCATGATATAGATATACACATACCTCTGTCCCCGATTCTGTTTCCGATAAAGCTTCATTGTATAACCGAAAGGTTCCATTGAGTTTTCTTAGGACGAAGAGGTCATTTTGCAACTTTTCTCCCCTTGTGGGTGTCTGTGGTAAGTGAGATGAGCCCAGGTCGTCAAGGGACGCCTCTGAAAGAAGGCGAGAGCCACTGGGCAGGAGGATCGATTCGAGGCTGTCCATCTCGGAGTGTATTGTAAAGGAGGGCAAGTATAGATCTAGTTATCAGCAAAATTGACCAAACGTGGGATTGTCTTTAACGGATTGAGGGTTATGTAATCTCGAGAGCCGGCAGGCAAGGTCATATATGACATTGCATTTACCCCGCTCTCCTTGGCATTTCAGCGCAATCCTTGGGGGGGATTGCGATCTGGAGGCCCTGATACCAATGTAATACATTATCGGGCTCAGAATGCAATACTATATATGATACCGTGCTCGAAACTCCCCGTAGCCCTCCTCTACAAGCACCTCAGGCTTCATCCTGAGTCTCGCCTCGACGGGGCACTGTTGATATTTTCTGAGCCGCATCAGACAAAAAGCGACTTCCATATCCTATTGCTCAATGCTATGTGCAACGCTTGCATGTACGGAATCTGAATGTCTGATAGGAGCATATATTTTGAACGTTAACATGGTCGTGAGATATATTAACTGAGCTCCTGCAACAAAAATAAGATAATAGAATACAAAAGAGTAGACACTGTCTTCTAAGAGTGTATGTAGGGAGGTAGCTGTGTGCATCCTTCTTCCATTGTAAGGAACGTCGGCGCTTGGGTGTTAGTCAAATGCGGGTGTATACAGAAGTCAATGCCAAGGCGCAGGAAGGAATAAGCGTGCGCGAGTTAGTATGCTTGCATGCGAATGTACAGATGGGAGAAGAAGAGAATGATTGGATATGAGAAGTGCACAGCGCAGAGCGAGAGCGGGAAATGTTGAAACAAGAGCGTCCGTGGCGGTGGGGCGAAATATACAGGCGCGCGATCAATACGGGCGCGGCCCTTGCTCCTCCTCGATTGTCGGATGCCGGCTGTGTGAGAGGCGTGACGGTGTGTCAGGCGAGTCTCCATGTCCCGCGTTTGACGGGATACCGATACTGGTCGAAAGCGGTGTCGGTGTGTACTGCGATGGCGAGTCGTTCAAAGAGTACGAGTTCGACGACGAGCGGGTGTGCATCAGCCGCGTTGGGATCTGCGTCCCGTAAGACATCTCCGTGTCTGTCGACTGCGCGCTTGGCGGCTCGGCATACGTGGTGGTAGGCGTGAAGGCTGGGTAAGGCCTGTTCACGCTCGGGTCGAGCGGGAGGTTGTGTGTGGGGGTGGGGTTGGTCGGTCGACTTGTGGTGAAGGTGGACGCGGGATAGGACGGCGAAGGGTCTTCGTGCTCTTCGGAAGAATGTTTGCCCCTTTTCTCTGGGTCGCTCCGTGCCAGCGTCGTGTCACTCGTAGACGACGTTTGGCTTCTGTTGCGGCTAGACAATGGGCGGCGGTGCCAGAGTGATTGGAGGCCAAGGTTCCATAGGGTGTTCAGGAACATGATGACCACCGTGATACTGAGGATGACGGCCATGACGATGCCGATAGCGACGCGAGGAATGGGGCCCAGGTCGAGGTTTTCAAGGAACGCGATCGATAATCCGGCACAGACTAGGCGGACGATAGACAGAAAGATCGAAAGCACGTCTGCGCGGCGAGTCTTGCCCGGACGAAGGACGGAGAGAGAGAGCAAAAGGAAGGCTTCGATCACCACTATGAGAGCGACTTGAACGGTACCGTTCGCTTTGGAGAAGGCTATGAAAAGAGAGCGCAGGAAAGTGGCCAAAATGGGTAGCGCAAAGAAGAAGAAGCGGGGAGCACGAAATTGGCCATACAGCGGCTCGTACGAGGGAAGGTCTGCGAGGAGGATGAAGGGAGACGATCGACGGCCGTGAAGAAGTACACGGACAGTGGCGTAGCCGACGGAGCCCATGATCGCAATGAAGGTAATCACAGATATGAGTATGGAAAGCCAGCTGTCCTTCAAGGTCCATTGGTAAAAGGCGAACACGACCAATGGGAAAAAACAGATGAACGCCTGGCGAACAAAGTCAAGATAAACATACGACAGTTAGTGGCAGCAGGAAGTATGCTTACCAGCCGCAAAGCCCATGCGCGAGCAAATACAGGGAATCTATCCTGAATGTCACGAACCCACGTCGGCTTGCTGCTGCCGCTGCGTGAAAAGAGTAGTAGGATACCGTAAAAGATGGCCAGGACTGCTAGCGTGATGGCGATGAAGATGAGCGTGACGAGAAATACGGACATGAAAGCGTTCGCTGTCGCGATTCCAAGGCCGTTGACATATATAGGAACACCGGCCTCAAGCACATTCGAAGACGCCTCGGTTACGGTCTGCACCTCATTCACCGCGGACAGCTGAGTGAAATTACGGACACTTGTTGGGGCGACGTAAGTCGAGTCGGAGATGTCCGCTAAGTTGATTGTGGGAAGAGCCTTGACAGCCGCAGAGAGCGCCTTGGGAGCAGCGTAGTTTGCTGATAGAACGTTGTACGGGCTGAGCTTACGGTTGACGAGCGCAACACCATCGTCAGTGGCATTGACCATGCTACCGCCAGTGTGTGAACGCATGTTGGTGATGCTGTTCTGCATCGAAGAAGTGGAAGACTGGCCGAATAGGCCCATTGCCCACGAGAAGTTGAGGGTGAAAGCGCGGTAAACGACAGGATAGTTTAGGTTGAGGAATCCGGAGCTGGCAATGTATTGATAAAGGGCGATCAGGTCGAGGAGCCTAAAAGGGGCGAGAGCTTCGGGGATGAGGGATTGCCATGCGGAAGAAAAGAGGGCAAGAAATGCGATGCCTCCGGTCGCCCACGATACGGCCGTCTGCTGTGTTGACCAGCCATTCGAGATGGTGGTCTGGATGCATGCCTTGAGGTCTCCTGTGCCGACCTCGAGGAGGGTAAGCTGGGCGAAAGCCTCGAGGTCAGGTATTTTGTAGGCAATACCAGGGATAAAATTGAGATTGACGGAGTCCGGGAGGGCGATAGATTCAGCGCCAACGAAATTGTAAACGGGAAGGGGACAGAGCGCGCCGCTGAAGAGGGAACAGATGTCGATGGTTATGTTGGCGGGGTGCATACCATAGACATTGAGGAAAAGGTTAGCTGTGACGTTCACATTTGCTTGCTAAAAAGGATGAGCAACGGACAAGGAAGGAGACGGCACGAGGACACTGACCACACTGGCAGCGGAGACGTTGAAGGAGACCGAGTGGTTGTGGGCAATGTAAGCGACATCGAACTGCTGTACCAGGAGGTTTTCTGGGGGTGCGCAGTATGATACAGAGGATGTGACTGTGGAAGGAAAAAGGGGAGAGGTAAGCCAGGCACGGAAGCAAATGAAGAGAGATGCGGACAGAGGGTGTCTTCGTGGGCAGACGCGAGGGGCAGAAAGAAGAGGAGAGAGGAGGAAAGAAGGCGCGGCCAGGGGACAGAGAAGCGCATGATGAGGAAGAGGAAGGGGAGGGGGAGGGGGACGAGTGAGGGGGCGCTGTGTCGGGATGGCCTGCGATATAAAAAGACGTGAGCAATTTGAAGGTGCGCCATTGTTCTGCAAACGTGCATACCGCGCTGTCTATTGTCTATTGTTGTGTTCGACCAAGGAGTGTCGGGCGACAACGATGAACGCTGTGCGGTCTTGCAGCTTGCTGGCTGTCGGTGCGACTGGCAACGGGGGCAGACGCAGATGAAGGCACGGTTGCACACTGGGGGCAACCGTCCACGGATGAATAAAACGTCCTCGCCGCACCCCTCCGTTCAGCGCCTCCATCCACTCGGCATCCCCCGGCGCCGCTCCTGCCGCGCCACTCACGCGTCACTCCTCCACACCTTCATACATACCACCACCGTTCCAGTCTTGCATGACATCCAGGCAACCAACAGGTGCAGTCTCTCTCCCTCTCACAGACGGTCCCTCTGACCTCCCATCTAGTTCCCTGGTCAGTCGTCTTGTTTCCCATTCCAACCGGCGCTGACCCACTCCCACTAGCCCCGTCTGCTCATGTCATGTCGAAGAGTCAGCCATCAACCAGCACGTTGACGCGCACTTCAACGACCCTCCGTCCACGCAGCCATCTGCTGCTCCCGGCCCCGCATCTAGACCCCTTGCATCTATCTTTACACAACCGAGACGTGCCGAACCATCAGCTGCCCGTTCCCCAACCCACCCATCCATCTCCAAGAAACGTGGAGCTCGGGCGTCAGATACCCCCATCGCTTCCAAGCGGTCAAAAAGAGATCATTCTTCAACTAATACTCGCGCAGCTGCCCCGTTATCCGAGCGTCTACGCCCCACATCCCTCGACGACTTTGTCGGCCACCTCCACCTCACGGGTCCTGATGGTACCCTTTCTAACCTCGTCAAGCTCGGCACTGGCAGCATAGTTCTCTGGGGCCCACCTGGGTATGGACATCTTCTACGTGTAAATCATTTTCTGAACGGCTTACACGTCCTTTTGGTAGATGCGGAAAGACAACCCTCGCGCGCCTGCTTGCTAACAGCACAGACGCTGTCTTCAAGGAACTTAGCGCCACAAGTTCCGGCGTCAATGATATTCGTCCCATCGTGGAAGAGGCTAAAAATGTCTTTTCTCTCACTCGCAGGTCTCTCACCCTCTAAATTTATCGGTGTCTATGGAGGCTGATGATAGACAGGCGGACAATCATGTTCCTCGATGAAATTCATCGTTTCACAAAGGCCCAGCAGGTTACCCTATATGATTTCTTGTGCAGGACATCATTTTTCTCACCATTTTGACATAGGATGTTTTTCTGCCATTTGTAGAGTCTGGACAGATCCAGGTAATCAGGTCCCAGTTATCAGGCTAGTCATGGTAAATTAAATCATCATTTGAAGCTCATAGGTGCCACGACGGAGAATCCGTCCTTCAAACTGACCAATGCCCTCCTCAGTCGATGTCGGTGAGCAGGCTTCCCAGAAGCACTCGGTCAACGCTCACATCAGCGCAGTGTCTTGAGACTCGAACGTCTCACGGACGAAGAGATCACACAGATTGTCGTCAAGGCGGTTGAACGTGTGGTTGCTTCTACCTCAGATCTTGTTCCTCCAGAGGATGCTGCGACTTCAGCAGTCATCGATATCGATGCACCATCGTCTTCGCCCGCACTCCCTGGCTCTTCTCATGCCTCATCACATACACCTTCCTCGTCACAACTCGTTCCTTCACAACCGGACTCTTCTTCGCAGGGCGAAGCCGCGCCTCCATTCCCGTCCTATCCCCAACTTACCCCTCGCATTGTCAAAAGCCTCACCTCTCTCTCCGCAGGCGACGCCCGCACCGCGCTCTCGCTCCTTGAACTGGTCTTGGTCTCCGCTTCAACGACGCCCGAGGCCACGCTGCTCGCCTCGCTCCGCAACTCCGTCTCGACGAGCTACGACCGCACGGGCGACGCGCACTACGACCTCATCTCGGCGCTGCACAAGAGCGTGCGCGGCAGCCAGCCCGACGCGGCGCTGTACTGGCTCGCGCGCATGCTCGGCGCGGGCGAGGACCCGCTGTACATCGCCCGGCGCATGACCGTATGCGCGAGCGAGGACATCGGGCTCGCGGACAATCACGCGTTGGTTCTGGTGCGCCCTCCCCGCTTTCTACATCTTTCTTCTTTGTGACTGTGCGGCAGGCGACGGCGACGACGCAGGCGTGTCAGCAGGTCGGCATGCCCGAGTGCCGCATCAACCTCGCGCACCTCGTGTCCTACCTCGCGGAGGCACCCAAGTCGACGCGCGCGTACGAGGCCTATGCGCGCGCGGAGGCGGCGGCGAAGCAAGACATGACTGTACCGGTGCCTATGCCCATGAGAAACGCGCCGACGGGGCTGATGAAGGACATGGGGTACGGCGAGGGTTATTCTTATAACCCTGAATATGCGTATGTTTTTATAACCGTCCTTTGTATGGCCGTTGACGATCGGATCCGGGTGCGCAGACACCCCGTCACGAACGATTACATCCCCGAGCGCTTCCGCAACGTGAAGTTCCTGAGGGAAGTAGGTGATCAAACTGACAAGTTGTGGGATGAGAAAGCTTTGAGGCGTTGGGAGGCGGAGGAGAACGATGGGAAGGAATGGGAGGGCAGGGTTGCTCGTAAGGATTTATGACAGGCTGTAATACCTCCATGAAGATACACTTTATTTTGAATTTAGGACATGCTATCGTCTGCATCATTGCCACAAGCAAAGTCACAAATAATGGAGGGATGCAGGCAACATATAAAATACAGGATGCCATATAACATTCGGGACAGAGTTCTCAAAATCCGGTCTGAGGGCCTGAGAGCCCAATTTGCACAGAACTAAAAATTGCATTACCTTTGCGCATGCACACATGATATTTTCGGACAGAGCACAGCCACCAGAAATCTAATAATCACGCAACTTTCCGAACAGACAGAATCTATACTGGTAGAGAAACATGGTCCCACAACTACAAATAAGAGAATCCATCAGACAGATGTCCCGCTCGCTGGGCACAGCGCACCGGCTCCTCGGAGCCAGGGCGGAGCGGCCCAAACGTCCTCGAGACCGCCCAAGAGGCGGTCGTGTTCTCAGTTAAACGAGGGGACATGGATGTCATCGACTGGATTTGAAGGATGTGGCATGTGTAAACATGCGAGACTCGAGTTAGTTTCTATAGAATAGATCCTAGCTGAGTATGTTCTAGGGAAACCGGAAAGCGGGAGGGCAGGTATATATAGGGACGGGAAAGTGGTCCGTGCGCATGGCGTGGGAAGAGAGCGCGTGTGTGTGGAGACGGGAGGAGGGGGTGGCGGACGTGGACAGATTACATACAGGAATGAACGGACAAGAGCCTTTGCCTGAGGCCTCTGCCTCCACTCACTCTGTGCAGGCCAACATGCCAGCCCCCGACCCCGACCCCGACCCCTTCGCCCCCCGCTTCCACGGCCCTCTCCCAGACATCCCCGACGATGCCTACCGCGTCCTCCTCACCGGTTTCGGCGTGAGTCTCCCCATCCGTGTCTCCCTCTCCCTCAGCCGTTAGCCCCCACGCCCTCTCACACCCGTCCTCTCCCTAGCCCTTCTTTCGATACCGCGAAAACCCCTCGTGGCTCGCAGCCCGCCCCCTCAACAATGTCACTTTCCACCTCGACCCCTCCCCCGATCGCATGGTCGAGGACGATCTCCCTCCCCCCGCCAATGGCCGTGGCAGAGCTCGCCTGATCCACATCACATCTCTACAGCTCCCCGTCACGTATCAGGCCGTCCTCGACTGCGGCTCCGGCTTCCACGCGCGCCCGCCGGTGCTCCCGCCGTCCAGCGACCCCTCGCACCCCCTCGCGCCCCCGCCCGAGGCCGGCTACGACTTCATCTTCCACCTCGGGCTCGCAGGCCGGGGCCCGCTCCGCATGGAGCGCCTCGCGCACAAGATCGGATACAGGATGAAGGACACCGCCGGGCAGCACGCCCCGATTGTGGACTACCTCCCCGATCCCGCGACGCTCGAGCAGTCGCAGGCGGAGGTGCTCGAGCACGCCGCGCGCCTCGCTGCCTTTCTGGGCAACAGGGTCACCGAGGGCGTGATGGACGTGCACGGCCCGCTCGACGCCATCCAGGACTCGCCCACGCGGGGATTCGGCAAGGGGTACGAGAGCTTCGTCGACGACATGTTCACCGCGATCGACGTCGAGAAGCTCGTGTACGACCTCAAGGAGCAGGGCATCGACGTGAGTGTCTCTCTCCGTTCTGCCGATGTGAGGAGGCCCGCTGACGCTCTCGCAGACGGTGTACTCGTCGATGGACGCGGGGCATTACGTGAACGACTTTCTGTATTACTGTTCACTGGCGGAGGCGAGGCGCACGGCGACGAAGCACGATAGGACAAAGCTGACGCGGGTGCTGTTCATGCATTGCCCTCCCGCGGGGCAGCCGGTCAGCACGCAGGAGGTCATCGATGCTGTCAAAAAGATTATATTTTGGGTGTGCAAGGACGAGGATACCATCCCGCCGGTGCCACCCCTGACAGGACGATGAGTGCGATGTAGCCGCGGGCCATGCCGATATGGCAGGTTCTGGGTATCTTTGTTTTGTTTTCTTTGGGCTTCTCGGTGGGTCGCGTCTCAGTGTACGAGTATTCTGTCTCTGTCCTTGCCTCCGTTACCCCTCTCCTCCCCCACACCTGTACTTTACAAGAGGAAGACTCGAGCCTCTCGTTTCGCCATGCCGCCACAGTGGCCTCCTTTTTTTTCTACTAGACGTTCTAGATGGTCGTTGTGACAGGGTCATATACCATTTACGTGGGTCAGAAGCTGCAGCACCTTTTGGGGGTATCGTGTTACCGTCTTTCTGTGTCTGTGCGCTCTTTGTGCGTCCGGGCGTGTTTTTCATGGACTACTACGTTCCTTGTAGCGATCATGTTGTTGAGGGCGCCTCGAGCGCCACGTTTCGACTCGGGCCTATACACGCGTTGTGGGCTCGCGACTGATCTGTGGTCTGGGTCTTGCTTGGCTGATTGAGACGATGTAGAAGAATGGTGGGGTCTGGAGTGGCAAATGCTGCATTGGACGGAAGGTGAAGTGCCGAGGCTCTCGATCGCGGGGTCGTGTGTTGCGTGGCTTCTGCGCGTTCATGTATTACGCCTGATCACGAGGCGATGTATCGCCGCTCATCGAAGAACGAGCAGGGCGCGGAGATGATCGCGGGACTAGAAAGCATCGGCGGGCGAGCTCGGACGAGAGCAGTCGCGGTCGCCAGCCAATAAGTGGACAGCGCCATGTGTTGACGCTAGCGATGACATGCGTGGCGGATTTGAGAGGGGTGGAGGGACAGAGCCGCCTCTGGGCGCACACGTCCGGAAGGGGCGTGGAAGGAGGGACGCGCCTGGAACGTCTGTCTCTGCGGGTTCTGTAGTAGGGTGGGTGTGCCTGCTGCAGCTGGGCGCTGAGCGCTGAGACTTCGGAGAGTGGAGGATCCGGAGCGGTCATGGGGACTGACGGGGATACTGAGCTGGGTCGCTGCGCGGTGACCGAGTGGGGGGTGTCGGGGCAGAAATGGCCGGGTGGGATGGCCGGGTGGCGCACTGCCTCCGGGGCAGACGCATTCGCGGATCGCAGCACAGTGGCGCTCCGATGTTCGTGCCTCCTCGACTCCCTAGCGCGTCACTGCTCCCTCCCTGCGCTCCCCTCCCCGCCGTCCCACCCGCCTGACATTCATGTCCTCCCCGTCCCCCGTATGTCTCTCCTCTCCTCCCCCCCCCCCGCCGCATCCTCTTATCCCCCGTCCTATCCACAGATTCGCAGGAAGCTCGTCATTGTTGGCGACGGTACGCACCCTTCTTCTTCCGTCCTCCACTCCCCACGGCCTCACCCTCCTTTGCTTTTCAAGGCGCATGCGGCAAGACGTCCCTGCTCTGCTCCTTTGCGCTCGGAGAGTTTCCGAAAGAATACGTCAGTCCCGTCCCTCTAATCCTCTCTCTCTCCCCATCCCCGACCTCACCCTCTTCCTCTTTTTAGCAACCGAGTCAGTCCACCCACCTCCATCCGTCCTCTACCCTCTTTGACCGTCTCCGTAGCCATATTCGAAAACTATGTTGCTGAGATCAGACTAGACGGGAAACCCATCCAGCTCGCCCTCTGGGATACTGCGTACGCTTGCCGTCCTTCCCTCTTTCCACTTTGCTGACCCAAATCTCTCGATCTCGACCCCCTACAGCGGTCAGGAAGAATACGAGGCATGTCGCCCCCGTTCATCTCCTTCGGACTTGGACTGACGTCTCCCTCCCCTTGTCAGCGCTTGCGACCGCTCTCGTATTCGAAATCTCATGTCATCCTCATTGCGTTCGCGATCGATACTCCCGATTCGCTCGACAACGTCTCCGTCAAGGTTCGGCCCCATCCTCCTCTCCCTCATCTTTCACTCACAACCGCCCGAACGCCCTCTGCGTGATCAGTGGATAGAGGAAGTCCGCTCCATCTGCGGCCCCACCATTCCCATCATCCTCGTCGGCTGCAAGGTCGACCTCCGCCCGCCGCCGAACGACCCGAACGCATCTCAGTACGTCTCCCGCGCCCAGGCGGAGCGCGTCGCCCAGGAGATCGGCGCCCGCGCCTACAAGGAGTGCTCTGCCCTCAAGATCGAGGGCGTCGACGACGTCTTCGAGGCCGCGACCCGCGCGAGCATGCTCATGCGCGAGGGCGTCTCCGCCGGCGGCGCCCACCAGAGGAGGCGGAGCAGCCTCTCGGGCGACCGCGAAGACGCGGGCACGGGCCTGAAGTGCTGCGTGATTTGCTGACGCGGCTGTGCGAGGCGCACTGACTGATCCCGTCGGTGTCGCGGTGTGAGCGGTGGATGCAGGATACGCGGACGGATACAGAGTGGACTTTTGTTTGGGTCTGAGCCACTCGCCCTTCATTTTTTTTTTCTCCTTTCTTCTCACATGTTATAAGCTGCTAGCGTTCAAGCGTTCAGGCGTTCATGTCCCGCCTTTCCTTTTTGCCCATGATAAGTTCTGATCAGCTCGTTGCACTGCTCTCACACCGGTCAGCGCCCGTCGCAGGCTTCGGTCGCGCACTAGGTTGCCCTTCCGCTCACCTGATAGGCTGTCGCGCCTTCAATCTTTTATTAGTGTCTAGTTTTTTTTCTTTCTTTTCTTTGCCGATGTTCGGACATGTCAGTAGATAGTCGCACCATTACTTTGCAACCTCGTCCCTGTTATGCCTTGGATCACTCCGCGTCGCACTCGCAAGCATGCAAGTCCGCATGGGGGACCCTCACTTCGATAGCTCTGGGTCGCTCTCATTAGTCGATCAACATCATATTACATTCTTCTACACTGCGTCCATCCCGAAATTTTACAATGGCTATTGGTGCTACATCTCTCCTTCCAAGAAATCGACGACGCTCGGACATTGGCCCCATGCGCATCGTACAAATCAGCCGAACCGGGCCAGCCGTCTCCTCCGCATCTCCTCCACGCTCACGTCTTCCTGCCGGGCCTCCGGCGCGGAACCAATCTCAGAATCTGGTTCTGTTTCTGGTTCCGTGTCGGTCGCGCTCGACGCGTCTGTCTCGACCGCCGGCGGGGCTCGCGCCCTCGCGCCCTCGGCGACGGAGGCTGCGGGGGGCGCGGGCGCGAGAGGGGCGAATTCGGGCACCTGGAAGCCTGCGGAGACAGTCTCGAGCGACGCCTTCAACGCGGCCTGCAGCTCCGCGTCGTCGTCGTCGTACACACGGTCCCCGGCCATGCTGGCACTGTGGCCGTGCCACGCAGGCTGCGCGCGCCCGAGCGCCGCGTCTGGGTCAAAGTCCTCGTCGTTCATCTCCTCGTCGTCGTCGTTGTCTCGTGCCCGCCGTTGCCGCGCCAGGCTTTCCATGATGGCGCGGCGCATCTCGTCCTCGTCCGTTTCGTCGCCCTCCGCCGCGGTGCCTGCCTGTGCGGGCCGCACGTCGCCAGGGGCAAAGTGGGCGATTTCGTCGTCGTACTGTTCCCGGAGCGCGAACTCCTGTTCGCGCTGCATACGCTCGAGGAGGGCGCGGTTGCGGGCCGCGCTCGCTGCGACGGGATCTGCGGGCTCTGGCGGGTGGACGAACGAGGAGGAGGGGATCAAGAAAGACGCTGGATGAGTGTTCGGACCGGGCGCGCGTGCTCCTCTCGCAATCGATGGTCCCGACGGTCCGCTGCTCAGATTGGGAACAGATGGACCTGCCCAGCTCGCTTCAGGCTGGGATGCGAGGGATGCTTGCAGTGCGGCCTGAAGTTCCAGGTCCTCGTTTTCGAGGCCTTCGGGCGCGTGAGGCGTCCGGATCGTCGAGAGGCGCCCGGACGGAATGTTAGTGCTCGGTTCTGAGATTTCGGAGGCTAGATCGTCGGCTGAGGAGCGTGGAAGGGAGAGGGTTGTAGGGTCCACCGGGGTAACGACGAAGACGGAGTAGCCTGAGTGGTCGCGCAGGAAAGGTGTCAGCGGTTGTACTTACGAGCCGGTTAGGAATCGAACCTTCAGATTCCGCTTGCTGCAGCATCATGCCGAGGTACGTCTTGCTTACCCACTCGGGCCTTTGGAGGAAGGAGTTCAAATTGAACCAATGCGTGTGGCCTTGGCCTTGTGCGGTGTGATCTCCGAAGCTGCGCAAGGTGAACCAATGCTGTTCGAGGTTGAGGATGAAGGCGAATTGCGTGCTGATCACGAGTTGAGATGTGAGCACGCTGGACGCCGACTTGCAAGGGTAGCTCACTGTGGATGATCCTGGTAGGATTTCATGGCTTCGCTGCGCCAGCGGATCAGACTGTCGAAGAGGGATGTTGGGTCCGCAGTCAACGAAAGCAAGCGCGCAACACACCTCAGTCCCCAAACGTCCAACGCATTCTCGAGGACTTGGACGGAGAAGAATCCTACAGGGTAGCGTTGAATCGACTGATAGTTTCATCATCCGACGATAGCCGACCTGTATCATCCATGTTCGTGCTTGTTCGATTATCGTTCCCTTCGCTGTAGCTCTGTTCTAATGTATCGAGGGATCGCGCGATGGCGGACAGGTCGGGTGCAGTGAACTATCAGCGCGAGATTCCGAGCGTGAGCGATCAAAATGGCATGGAAGGTGCCCAAGAAACGAGGCGTACGTAGTCTCCCTCTGCGATGGTCGAGGTGTTGTATTAGTCGGAGGGTGGCGGGGAAGGATGCGGACGCACGCAAAAGGGAGTTGAGAGCATGCTGGGCACAAAGCATGGACCCTGGCTCCTGTTTTTCGTGGTAGATGAGCGGAAGGAGGGCATCCATGGCTGTAGCGAGTGTTGGGAGGCTTGTGTGCGGAGGGGAGCGGTGGTCGAAGGCCAGTACGCGTACGCGTCGCGACACGCGTGCATTACATCATCAGGTGTTGCGGGGTCCTCAGCGCATCCAGTCAACGATTGACGCGCCTTGGGCTGGCAACCCGGACAACGAGCACTCCCTCCAGCCATCCTCACAGCACCCGGTCGGTCTATCGTACAGGCGTATTCTGACGGAGATTTCACAGATGCCCCGCTGGAGACCAACACACCGTGTAATTTCCATCCTCTTCCTCATCTCTTGTCTGTCTCTCGTAAACGCCCAGGACGAATGTATTCTAGAGGTCGACGGCGTCAAGTATGATTTGGCATCCGCCAGGGGCGAACACTCGGCATCCAGAACAAGAGACACACCGCCCAGCACCATGCGAGACGCCGTGAGGTTCGATCTGTGTGCCGAGTTGAGCACTCTGGACGGTGTCGACGAAGCTGATCAGGTGCGTTAGTTGGCTTCTTCCCGCAACGAGTCGGCTCACAGACTATCTGGCTAACTAGTGTCCTAAAGGGACGAGGGCGTGCTTGACGAAGACCAACACGAAGGGTGACTCGGATCGAATCATTGCGGTCGTACCGGTTGCACAGACCGAAGACCTGAAACCACAGTACTCAGCTCTCTCATGTACGTCAAAGTCAATCACGCAAGCCCGATTCAATGTTCACATCTTCCCCGCAGCTCCTAAAGGGCTTAGCATAACCCTTCATGGTTCCTCGTATCCTTCTTCTTCAACGGAGTTAATTCCACAGTCCTTCAATATCTCACTCCTTTGCGCGACTGAAGCCTCTGATCCTATATTCAAGTCGTATGAGGCGGGCCAAGTCAGCGTGGAATGGAGCGTGATTGCAGGGTGCGGCTTCTCGGGCGATAAGGAACCACCAAAACACGAGGACGACAATGGCGGTGGCGGTAGCGAGGGGGATGATAGAAAGGAGGACCAGTCAGTGGGTAGTGGGATTGGGTGGTTCTTCCTCGTGTGAGTCTCTGTCTATCCTTCACACTTGCTCTTATTTGAAATGCTCTCTGGTTTAGTCTGTTGCTTGCGTTCATGGGTTACTTCCTTTTGGGTGCATACTACAACTACACAACTTACGGATCAACAGGCATTGATCTAGTTCCGTGAGTGTCCATGTCTTTACTCTTTCGAGTTGTGCTGCTGATTGCACGTGTCATCCACATAGACACCGCGATTTCTGGCGAGAGGCTCCATACATGTTGCGCGACGTTGTATCACATTTATGTGGTTCCTTCCGACAACGACACACCTCAAGTCGGGGAGGGTATATAGCCGTTTGAACCTCGCGGTGAGTAGGAGTGGGAAGTTGATGCTACGTTCCATCAATGGACTCCAGTCGGTGTTATTGGAGAGCTTATGCACGGTCGTCATTAATGATGAAATATTTTCCACGTCTTGCTAAGGAGATTCTGAGCCTGGGTTCTTTACTCTATGCTTTCGTCCCCGGTCGCAACTTCCAAGCCGGCGGTCGCTGCGACGCGCTGTTATGTATTATTTATGCCTTGCTCAGTGACGGCAGTGGTCTACTGTGACAGCACCTTGACACTATATCTTCTTCTCTCCATACACAAATCGCTACCGCTACCCTCTGTCTATCGAAAACTGTCGTCACTATATGGCCAAGAAAAAGTGGCACGTCGTTGTAGTTGGGACTGAGCCCGGTATCTATGAGACTTGGTACGTGCAACCTTCTTTCCAGATGCCCAACTCCAGCGATAGTCAGCGCGAGATCTGACAGAGGCATATAGGGCAGAAGCAGGCCCAAAGGTCATCGGCGTTCCGGGCAATATCTACGAGAGCTACAAGACACCTCAAGAGGCACACAATGCATACGAGAATGCGCGCCGATCCGGTACCGTCAAAATTGTTAACATGTCCGCAGGCAGCAGAGCCGAAGGACTGCGTGGGCCAACCTGCGACCGACGCCCGAGGATCCCTCACGAACATCATTGTGCGTTCCACGCACCATCTCCACCTCAATCCCAGCACAATATTGTGCGTAGTCAACCGTCCGGCTCTCGAGCTGGTGGGCGGTCTCGCGATGCATCAAATCAGGACAGGGTCCCACGTCCGAACGACAGGTCACCATCCGTGTCGCGTTCTCGTGTAAGATCAGACGCATATCACCTCAGTCCAGGACAGATTCGGGTCTACGAGGAGCACAGGGGAACACCCCGTGACGACATGCGCCGAGGTTCCGTCATGGCGCGACGTCCGAACCCATCTGTGCACGTAGCCGGTCGCGGCGGAGCTCATATACCAGGGTACCATTCGACCTTCAGGGTTCAGGATGGCCACACGCACAGTGACACGCGCCAGCCTAACCCTCGTACCGACGACTACATCTCAGCTCGGCCTGCGGCGATACAAACATCTCGCCTATCTAGCGAAGTCGAAGCACGACATTCTCCGGGCGCTCGCATTACTCAACGCAGTGTACCATCTTCGGGTTCGGAGTCAGAGTCTTCCTCGCCTTTGACGAACGTGACCCAATATGAACCTGGAATCATTCCAGTCAGTCCCACACGAGTTGTACCTGCGGGCGATCCTCATGCGACATCATCATCACATTCCCCTGACCTTCAAGTTACCCAAGACAACGGCTCTATCTTTCAAACGGGTCACGATGCGCTACCTGAGCCAAGTTCTCTGCTGTTTTCGAGAATCAGCCTCAATGCTCTACCGTTAGACGATCCGTCACTCCCAATCTGTCACTCTCCCTCATACGTCAATGCGCACAGATCATCTCAGTCTGCGATGTCTCCAAGAGGACGGCAAGAGAATGACGACAGGGTGTTCTCGGCGCACAACGGATCCATCTATCCTACTAATTTGGTGCCGACTGTGCGATCCGATGAAATGCAGGACACCAATGATATCTCCACTCGTTCCCAAGCAAGAATCTCACTGGCAAGAGATACAAATAACTCACATTTGAATCTTGCATTGCCCACAGACATGGACTGTATCTCTGTGCACGACACAGATTCGGAACCAGAATCCCCACGCGCTGTCCAACATAGCATTCAAATGACACAAGAGTCTTCCATCAGCAGTTTGTGCCCAACATCAGTGTTCAGACACGGTGAACACTGGTCACCCTTGTACCCATCTATTGATGCATTGTCAGGCTTAGTTGGGCTTGTGCAACCCAGTTCTGCAGCATATGATGCTGTACATAGGACAGAATTGGACCCTAGATCACCAATGGCAAGAAGGATTGGAATTTTTATGCCATAGCTTGAACTATGTTGTTAAGAGATTTGGATTCTATTAATATGATAGATAGCTTCTCATATTATTGGACATTGTCCATAATTTTTCCTAGAGAATTGAAGGGGTACATCAGTACCTAACAATTTGCATATTATGCTAGGACTGGAGTTGAATGGGTTTTAGCCCTTCTGGCTGCTTAGCTCTTTCTCTCCAGCTACTATAAAATCACTGAAGCAAATATCTCAATTTCACTATGTTTTTTTGTCATTATTAAAAGGGAGAAAAAAGTGTTGATATGCTAGAGGTGCCTCTAAGTGCTGTTATGAACTGCTCATTCAATAATTTAAGAGTAACAGGTGTCAGAGTTTATGAGGCCGACTAATAGAAGTGCGAGCAAACGAGTGACTCAGTGCGTGTGGACAATGACTCATATATATGATAAGTACCTAATAGAAGCGCGAGCAAACGAGCGACTATGGTAAGTCAGTAAAAGGTCTACGAAAGTATGAATGGTATAGTAGCTCACCTCAGTGCGTGTGGACAACGACTGAGGTGCTCGATAACGACAAACGTATGGTAACGATAGTGTGTTCGGAGTGCGAATAGGAACTGTATAGTACCGAGGCATCAACTCTGCAAGGTCACATATCCAAGTGAGTCCGTAAAAGGAAACTGGTAACATATGACGTAATAGTCCATTTGAAGTCGAAAACATACCGCTGTGCCTTCGTGCACGTTTGTCGCTACGGCAGATCTCAACACTCCCCCTCAAACTGCACGGAGCCCTAAGAGTGCAACCATTTTCTCCACCTTTGGGCGTGGGAGCACCTTCATGAAGATATTGGCAACCATCTCGTCAGTCGGACAGTAGGCAAGAGTGATGCGGCCCTCGTCAACGGCCTCGCGAATGAAGTGATAACGGATATCAATATGTTTTGTGCGGGCATGAAAAGCGTTGTCGCGCGCGAGGGCAATCGCGGACTGGTTGTCGCAAAACAGTGGGGTGTGCCGAAGATGTCGGCAAGGAATGCAGCGAGCCAGAAAGCTTCCTTCGAAGCGTGTGTGACAGCGACGTACTCAGCCTCGGTGCTCGAAAGAGCTACGATGGCTTGCTTCTTGGCTGACCAGGACACAGCACCTCCATCGATGAGGAATGCATAGCCCGAGATCGAGTGGCGATGCTCCTGCGATGCCCAATCTGCATCCGAGAAACCTTCGAGGCCACGCTGTTCTGTCCCGAACACCAGTCGGTAGCTTCGCGTGCCTTTCAGGTACCTAAAAACTCGCTTCGCACCTTCCCAATGAGCCTTCCCAGGGTTCTGCATGAATTGCGAGAGGTGCGTGACCGCAAACGCAATGTCGGGTCGAGTTCCGCGTGCTGCATACATCAGCGAACCAATCGCCTCGCGAAACGGTGTGTTCCGCATCTCCTCGTACTGGCGAGGTGTCGAAGGTGACTGGGTGCTGTTCAAAATGAAGGAGGGGTCAAGGGGTGTCGTCAGAGGGTTGGCTTCGTCAAGATTGAACCTGTGCGACGATCACGTCGATGTATGCAGCCTGCGAGAGTGAAAGAGTGCGGGCCTGCCTGTCCCGCTTGATCTCGATGCCAAGTAACCAGTGGATCGGACCAAGATCTGTCATCTCGAAGATCTGCTTCAGTCCCTCCTTGATTTTCTTGAGGTGTTGTCTCAAGCTCGCGAAGATCGCCAGGTCATCCACCGAAGCCGCGACTATGATGATGCCATTTTCGAGTCGGCACCAAAAGATGCCGTGGTCGACTGAGCAGCGCGTGAGCTTCAGCTTCGCGAAAGCGGCGTCCTCCGACTGCTTGAGGCCATAGATAGTTTTGTGGAGCAGACACACCTTGTGTTCTTCGCCTGGTTTTGCAAATCCCGGTGGCTGCTCCATGTAGATCTCCTCTTCGAGCTCTCCATTCAAGTAGGCATTCTTGACGTCCATCTGGTCGACCTCCCAGTTCTCGCATGGGCCGCGAGCGCGAGCAGGACGCGCAGGGACTCGAGTTTGCTGACCGGTGCGAAGGTGTCGGTGTAATCGAGTCCGGGGACCTGGGTAAAGCCCTGCGCAACGAGCCGGACTTTGTATTTGGCAATGTTGCCCTCCGCGTCACGCTTCGTCCTGAAGACGAGCTTGCTGCCGACAACATTGACACCTGGGGGTGGCCGGTTGACGAGGGTGTAGGTGCTAAAGTGGTTGATCATGGCCAGTTCCTTGAGAATTGCTGCCTCCCACTTCAGCCAATCCTTCCCACGGCGTGCTTCCTCAAAATTTCTAGGTTCGAGGTCCGCTCCCACACTCGCAGCCATTGCGCGCTCGAAAGCTGCGCGTCCCTCCTCTTCCCCTGCGTCGTCCTCGTCCTCTGCCTGCGTGGCGCTCGACTCTACCGCACCTGGACCGGCCGCAAGACCTGCCGTCGGAAAGAGGGACCTCGGAAGGCCGGTTGCGACACCTTCTCCTCGTTCGAGGCGTCGCACGTACTCGGATGGCCGCGCGTTTCGACGGGGACGTCCCTGGTGCTCGTAGGTCGATGTCTCCTCGTCAGGAGTCGGCGGCAGCGGCGGGGGCGTCCTGGGATGCGACAGGGATCGAATCCGGAGGCGCAGGGACGCCGGGAGCGTCCTGAGGCATCACCGGGACGTCTGGATGCTCCCCCTCGATAAGTTCCCCCCATGGTCAGAGTTTCGAGGGCTGGATGGGCGCAAATCGGCTGCGGACGGCGCAGGCGACGGCGCACGCGCAGACGGCGTTGCGGACGGCGCAGGAGACGTTGCGGACGGCGCAGACGACGACAAGGTGTCCGGACGCGGCGCAGGCGGGACGTTCGGGGCGTCGTGTGGCCTGGGCTCCCCCTCGACCTGAACGGTCGCGTCTGCGGCATCGGCGCGTCCCCCCTCTGCGAAAACGACGTTCCGCTCGATGCTGACGCGTCGTTTGCCCGGCCAGTAGACACGATAGCCCTTGCTGGCGGTATCGTATCCGACAAAGCGGGCCTCGTCCCCTTGGGGCTCAGTTTCTTCCGCCCGTCAATTTTGACCCAAACCTTGCAACCCCACTCGTGCAGGTTCCGGAGGTCCGGCTTCTTGCCCGTCGCGGCCTCGAGGGAGTCATTCCCTTGAGTGCGCGGGTTCCGGTTCTGTTCCAGATCCAAACACAGTGGCTGATTGCCTCTGCCCATAGGTACTTCGGGAGACCTGCATCTAAGAGCATTGCAACGGCACGGCCGACGAGCGTACCGTTCAGGCGTTCGGCGCGTCCGTTCTGCTGCGGCGAGTCGTGGACAGTCAACTCATGATGGTTCCGCGGCTTGCGAGATGGCCGTTGAATTCTTTCGAGGTATACTCGCCACCGCGGTCCGACCGGAGGACACTGATGCGTGCGCCGCGGTGCACTTCCACCCACTTCTCATGAGTGCGGTATGAGGTAAGTGTTTCTGCCTTGTCTTCTGAAACTTTGTGGCTAACTCCATGGTTGCTTCATCCAGGTACGACGAAAAATACAGTGCGCCGCCAATCGACGGCGTCTGTGCGGGGCCCCATACATCGGTGTGGCACCGTCCACCATAGTTTGCGGCGCGCGGAGTTGAACTCTCCTGTGGAAACGGTGCGCGATGGATTTTCGCGCGCACGCATGCCTCGCACTGCTCGTTGCCGTCCTCATCACCATCGGCTGCGGGGACTAGTGTGATTCCGTGGACAAGTCCCTTACGGACGAGTTCCTTGCATTGTCGAGTGCCAACGTGACCCAACCGCCGGTGCAACTGAGCCAGTGTGAGTGCGACCGCTTTGCTTGCGGCCGCATTGGCCTGTAAGGGAACCCTGCGCGGGCTCGTGAAAGTGTAGAGCCCGCCGGTGAGAGGCACACAGCCGATCTGGTGGTCATCACGATTCCGAATCGTGGCTCGGCCACCTCTGAATGACACGGCGCAGCCGTTCTTGTCCGCGCGGGACCGATAACAGAGTGAATGCCATGCCAGGGGCATAGAGCACGTCTCGTAGGATGATGGGGATGTTTCGCCCTTGTCATTGGGGATCTCCACCCTTAGGTTCCCCGTCCGGTTGCCATGAAGGTTCCGCCGTCCGCCGCAGTGATGGGTTCAGGAGTGATACTGACGAAATCCTCCATTTCTTCTTTGTAGGGCGACATGTGATGGCTAGCCCCGGTGTCGATGCAAGTTGTCATCAGGTCTCGGGATTCCCCACGACAAGCGGCAAGTGCGGAAGAGGTGAGGGTGGCCGTGAATCCGACAGGCTCGGTCGTGCTAGCAGAATTGGCGGCGGTACCTCCTTTCGCACCTTTCGGTCCACTTCTTCCTCCCCCTTGATCTTTGCCTTGATCGGGATTGAAACCACCACCGCCTGGCTGTCGGCATTCTGATTTCCGATGACCCTTCCTTCCACAATTATAGCATTTGCCCTTGATCTTCTGCGACGAGGCCGACGAGACCTCCGTATTTGGATGCGAGTAAAGGGCCGAAGATGTGGGTTCGGTGGCGGTGCGTTTTCTCGAAGATGAGACCTGCTCGTTCCGCAACTGATCGTTCTCCCATTCATCAAGGACGAGAGAGGCGAGTCGATCGGGTCGAATGTCCTGCCCAAGGATGCGCGCGGCGCCAGTGATGCTTGAGACAAAAGACCGATACGAAAGGGGAAGTGAAGCGGCGAGGATCGGTAGGTATTCGGAATCCGGGAGACTAACCCCCATTCCTGCTAACTCCTCTTTCAACTTCTCCATTGCATCTAGATGTGCTCGCAGATCCCCGCCATCACGACATCTCATCTCGGTCAGTCGACGACGCTTGTCGATCTTGACCATATCGGGCTTGTCCTCGAACTCCTGGCACATATACTTCCAGGCTTCAGCAACCGAGGTAAGTCTTCGTGATTGGATTTTGAGTAAGAGGGAGTCGCTGATCGTGCTGTAGATCTGTTGCTGAACCGTATATTCATCCCGTTCCCAGTTTGCGAGAATGTCGAGTGCATTTTCGAGTTCAAAGGCATCGGACATGGAAATCGGAGTGTCTTCCGAAAGTGGGGATGGAACAGTCGGCCTTAAGCTGGATCCGTCGAGATGAGGTACCAGTCCTCGTGCGCCAACAGCGGTACGAAGGCGGGTTTTGTAAATAACCCAGTTCGTGCCATCATTGGCTAGCTTTGGAACATTATAGAAGTTCTGGCTGGATGACATTGACGAATCAGCAGGGCCCATAACCTGTCAGAGTTTACGAGGCCGACTAATAGAAGCGCGAGCAAACGAGTGACTCAGTGCGTGTGGACAACGACTGATATATATGGTAAGTACCTAATAGAAGCGCAAGCAAACGAGTGACTATGGTAAGTCAGTAAAAGGTCTACAAAAGTATGAATGGTATAGTAGCTCACCTCAGTATGTGTGGACAACGACTAAGGTGCTCGATAACAACGAACGTATGGTAATGATAGTGTGTTCGGAGTGCAAATAGGAACTGTGTAGTACCGAGGCATCAACTCTGCAAGGTCACATATCCAAGTGAGTCCGTAAAAGAAAACTGGTAACATGTGATGTAATAGTCCGTTTGAAGTCGAAAATATACTGCTGTGCCTTCATGCACATTTGTCACTATGGCGAATCTCAACAACAGGTTCTTTCCTAGGTCGCACACTGAACAGAGTAACAATAAAAGTCTCTATTGTGACTTGACCTATTGGGACCTTTGGCTGGTCTATTCTAATAACAAGTCTAATAGGTATAGGCCAGCTCCACTCAGAGTGTACATCAAGATATTTAGTAATTGTCCTTGGAGGCTGATGATCTGACAGATCATACTATTGTTGGTAAGAGGATCTGTAAAAGGGTAGGGCACAAAGACATAGTTAGTGGGCTTAGGCATACAGGGATTCACATGCCATCTGATGTTGGGTTGGATGACATTAATAGGCACAAGAGTAGGCACTGATGAGAGAGCAGTGGCCACAAAATGACTGAGATGAATAGCTTAAAAGATGTCAGAACCTATCTCTATATAGTATATAATTTGAGGGTCCACACTGGACAAAATACAGATCAACAAGCACTGCCAAAAGATTCTGGCTAGATTATGAGAGATCGTGCGGGATCATGACGGATACTGCTAGATCGCCACATATCAAGCAAGATCGAGCCAATTCCGGCCAATTCCGGCCATTTATCTTGTGCATCCCAGTATGATTACCAAGCCTCTTGCCAAATCTAGCAACCTTATGAAGCACACCTCTAGCAGTATCACCCACTACCTCAGTAAATCTACAGCAAGCGTAGCTATATTTCGCAAGATCGAGCACAATAATATGTGCCTATTATTCCCAGATTGTGCCAGATCCCCTGTCCCATCTATTGCACTCCTGTTGCTGATACCAAACACATCGGCCAACGCCAATCTATCGGTCTCACCCTGCTCTACTGCGCAGCATTGCCTGTACCTGACCACATGCTCATTATCAACCTATCTATCCATCAGCACACCATCAGACCACCCGTGGTCCTTCCCGCTGGACGCCTCTGACTAGTCTCTGACCTGCCCCTCTGCCCCTCGACCATCACCCGACAATACCAAGTTCTCGCGTCAACTGCACACGAGTTGACGTCGGGAACAACGTTCTCTCGACCCTCACCCTTGCCCTTGCCTAGGAGCAGGTACATTGTCCTCTGTGAGTTTCCTCCCGCTTGGCCGCCCATTCTGTTTGATGTTGACCTCCACCTCACGCCCACCTGTAATCTGCTGTGTGCTCTCGTGCATCTCCCTGCTCTTCCCCCCCCCCCCTGCCCCACCTCTACCCACGCTTACCACCTGCCATTCCCTCACCTTCGGCGGGGAATTCGGAGTTGTAGTACCCTGCCCACCCCCTGATCTCATCTCCCCCTTACAACAGTGGCCTAGAAACCCTTACCTACTGAATACAATCCAATTGCTCAAGCGCTCACGCCTCAGCCCGAATCGTGTAAGAAGATTCGTGACAGAAACCTCGTGGGGCCCTTCGCCCTTCCACTGCCGAACACCGGGTGAGTACTTTTTGCCCTACTCTACGTATTCAAACACCTCTACCATCGAGCGCGCGTTCGCGGAGTCACCCCTCGTTGTTGCATGTGACTCCTCCTTTACGGGCTCCGTCTCCTCATCGAGCGCCTCCACTTTGTACACTCTCCGGACTCGCCATGTGACGCCCAACGCACATTGTCGTCATCGTCGCTTGACTCGTGATTGCTGAGATTCTCTGGCTAGTGTTCCTATGTCATCCTATGTTCACAGCTATTACCTTGTGTAAGAAGACTTCACCGGCATATTCTCCCATAGGCCCCTTGCATCTTCATTGTTATCATGCTTATTATTCATATAATACTATAATGTTACTGGGCAACACGGAGCCTCCTGCCCAAAACTTCCTTCCCCAGCCTCGTGCTCCCTCCGATGACCGACAACAAAAAACCCTGCTGACCTCTGCGTCATACATCAAGGAAGCGATGGACAATACCTCAACGTTTGCTACGGAGACGAGCCGCGAGCCATGCACGATGGCGGGATGCTGTGAGGCGATCATCACGAGCTAGGTGCACGCACTCGGAACCGACGGCAGTGGGGGCGAAGTACAAGTCGAGAGGGAATAGGTGCGGCGCGAGGGTCATCTTGTCAAGTGTCGCACAGATGTTGCCAGGTGGTGTGATGTGCAGGTGGTGAGGGAGACTTTCGGGCTCGGTCAGCAGATGGGTGCAGTGCCAGTTTGTTACAACTTCGTCGTCAACATCATTGGAGAAGAACGCCGCGCGTCCGATAGCAGCCGACGGTGGGAAGCGGCCTTAGGGTGCTGCGTGCTAAAGAATAGGTCGTCTCCTTCGCTGCCGATGCCGTCCAGTAAGGACGGCACACTAGGATGGCACGCATATACGCACCTAAACACTCGATAATCTACGGCGTGGCTCAGCAGTCTTGCTTCTTGGCACAGCACATGGAAAGACTCACAAAGGACCATGAGTAAAAATACCCGCTTGCAGGTAAGCCATGCGACCACTCTAGACGAAAGTTGTCATCTGCGAACATGCACACGCGTCATCCCTTACCTGCATCGGGCGTCACGCCGCTGCCCGCGCTGGAGAACAGTGCGCACTGGCTCTGCACTGTCCGCCTGAGCCCAACGACGCCCGAGAGGGCGTTGCACAGGAGCGCGCCCAGCGAGGCGGAGCATGTGCGACGTACGGGCGTCGGCGCGCTGGGGCAGGGGGGATGTAGCAAGCAGATGCATTTCAGGCATATTCGGGAATAACACGACGGTTCAGCGAAGACGGTCGGACGAGGATCGATCAAGTTGGTTCGTGGATGGACATTGATAGACATCCGGGACTGGATTTGATGGCGTCGATTATGGCCCGCACGAGGTTGATGGTGGAGAAGAGAACTGGCGCATCGAGTTAGGAACACGTAGATAAGTCAGTGGAAGAAGCTTACCGGATGTGCCAGATGTCTCCTCCAGCAATTCTTCCTGTATCTGCATCCCTCTTAAGTCTCTCCTCGGCTGGCATCGTACAGAAGCACAATCTTGAGGCGTCATGAGCATTGAATGAGGTTGCAAGTAAGCACCACCATGGTGAGCGCACGGTTCGAGACCAATGAGTAGATGAGGCAAAGCAAGCGGCGGTATTGTCTACGCTGCTGAAAGACAGTGGTTTGGACAAGTGAATAAAGGAAGTTGATGTGAGGGTGACGAGCAACACGGAATGGGGGATAGAGATTTGGCGAAGTGAAAGATGCAGGGCAAACAGTGGGAATGCGGGTGGGCGGCGTGCGAAGATGAAAAGCAAAGTGTACTGTACGGTTCCGATGCCCGATTCCAAAGCCCTTCCTCTTCTCCTGCTTGCAGTTGGCCGTCAAAGGGCATCATGCGGCCTTTTTGAAAGAGGCTTGCATGTGATGAATTGGTTGGTCTTAAGAAAAGTTATGCATTCTGGGTCAAGTGCGTGTCTCCACTCAAACACTACCTGGCTATATTCATGTGTAAGGTGTTTCTAGATAATTTGTGACTATTTCAACCTGTATGCGCCGCCTTTGTTGGAAGCGGCTTCGACGAGTGTCATTTGCACTTGTCCTCTATAGTCCTCAATCTGTCACGAACGTCTCACAGGCATAGATGACAATGACTATCCACGCGAGAGTGCAGTTTCTCGCTTGTCATCCCATTCCTTCCCCTCACTGACTACCAGCTGTGGATCTACCGCAGGTGAAGGTGAGTTTTTACGATTCGTAGTGATTGATTAGCCCTTTAATTCAATACAATTCTTTTATCTTCAATGTCTGTTCGCCACTTGCATGACGCATTCCCATTTCCCTCTCTTCTGTCTTCTCTTCTTCGTGAACATCCAACCCGGGCCCCATCGTGCCTCGAGCAGCCTCGATCCACATCCGTCTGTGTACTGCCCTTCTCAGCGGATGCCGCCGGACCAACATCGCCAGGGCTTCCGCCGAAAATTACTCACCCAAATTGGCGCAAGGGTGCGAGCGCCACCTCATGCCTTAAGTGTGAAGAAAACAAAAATGATGCAGTATGATGCACAGGATTGTAGGATGTCAGAACTCAAGGAAATGTCGACGAGGGACTAGCAGGAGATTCATAACGCTGCGAACGTGCATGGCTGCATCGACTAGTGCACAACACACCACTGCCGCAGGGTTTTATCGCCCTAAAAAGTGCGTAGCTGTCTTTCCACTACATAATTCAGGCCGCAAGTTCCTCAAGTACTACTACAGCTACTACGCAAGATACCCTGCGGTGGAGTTCAAGCTCAAGATGCTCCGAGCTCATATGCATAGCTTTATCGTCCCCCGATGACGTGCCAGGACCAGTTGGGCTAATTTTGTCGTGCGCGCCCCACATTGCGTAATGACACACTACTCATACCTCAAACACAACCCTCTGAGTTGTTCGCCCCGCAATGAGAGACACCGCTACTGCGATCATAAATGCTTAGGTGTGATACACCCTCAAACCTCTCCCTACGACCCCCTAAACCTCTTCGCTCTTACCCCGATCGTGCATTCGGGGTTGCCTGTACCCCGCAATCCAAGCCCTCTCCCATCTGGTCTTCAAGACCCGGCGTGATGTCGGAAGCAGAACCGCCTTCTCTCACCACTACGACGGCAGACGTTGTCTCGTACTACATGGGCGCCCCATCTTACTGGGCGAACGGCATGGTCCTCGCGGGCCACTCGAGAATCTTACCTGGAAGAGGCCAACATGTGTTCCTCTACGGGCAGAAGCACAATGTCAGTGAAGGACCGCTACACTCCCTCAGCTACGATCACTCGACCCCCCGCAATGGACCAGTGTTAGTTAACGTTATACACCTTTCTACATTTGTGCATGCGCAATACAGTTGTTGGAAGTAACTACTATATACCTGTAAGCCTAAAACAAACCACTGCATATATTGACTGCCTCCAGCCATACAGTCCGACGGAGCATCATACTCCGTGTTTCTAAGACGACGTGTGCGCGCAATTCGCGTTCGAGGTACTGTAACTGTTGTGCCGTGAGAGGACAATTGGGGGCCTTGCAGGGGACATCGGAAAGATGTGTCGGACCTGTATGAAAAGGATTATTATCCTCCCAATCATTCGGGTTGTTCTCAAGCAGATGCATCATCAATCTGCGATCCCCCGCAACCTCCCAATCGATGCCATACCCCGCCAGATCCTCCAGACGTTCGTCTCCATCGTCGACCGCGCCAAGGCCCCGAGGGCCATCTTCAATCATGCTGAAAAAAAACATATCGCGCAGGCTGCGCACGCGATCGCCAGGAACACTTATTACATGCGAATTCCACGCCTCCGCCCACTCTAATGCGTCTATGTTCACTGCACTCAGAAACAAGTAGTGAAGCAACCAAATATGCGCTGCGTTCGTCGGGTCCAGTCCATGGTGAGTTTCTAGTTCTAGGAAGAAATTCTTCCATTTTTGCCCAAAGCCGTGTGTCACATCGTACCAAAGACATTCAATGCGTGTATTATGCACGCTCCTGGCAATAGTATCAGTCATACGGCCCACCCATTAATATTATCAGCACTCACTGGCCCTAGATATAGGAACCTCTCTCTGCGCCCTTGTGTTCCTCCATGTACCGTGCCACCATCACATTCTCTGTACCATGGTCCCCCCGCACACGCGATGGCAATCCATATACGGCGATCGAGTCAAGGAATAGGTCGAGCACAGTTTGGGCCCAGTTGTTGTTGCTTACACGTGTCCCGGTAACTAAGCGTGATTTGCCGTCGATAAAACAGTGAATCACCATTTTGTAGCGAATCAGCCCTGTTCATGGGGGAGGATTAATTCGGGAAACATGGTAAGCGTGTACGGATCAGCCAGGTATTCACTCACCATGCTGACCATTGTGATGCCACAGAGAATTGGCCCCTGCCACTTGATACACCTTGCGATGGATGGCCCGATCACCGAACACACCCGACACACCATGCACTCGGATATATGAGGCCGCAATCCGCGCCCGGGGCGCATTGTGCCCAGCTACCTTCAACCATCCACTGATCATCCGTTGCCCGAATTTTGGGAAGACCTCTAACACTTGGCCAATCAACCCATCCAGCGCATCATCAGTCAGATTGGAGACCGGTGTTGTAGAAGATGTGTAAGTCCACGACATGGTTCCATCTGGCAACACTTCATCTTTGATGACCGGCTGACCTGGCTGGAGCAAACCTCATTCAAGCGCGCGGCGCCTCACTGTTCGTGACGAGCACTGCACAAGCGGAGCGATTCCCGTGGGCCCCCGAAGGCAAAGAGCTTCTTCTAAAAACTGAGGGTCAATCTCGATGCGCGGCCGACCACGAACACCTGCGGACACCCGCGAGGTAAGGTTCGCTCCCCTCCCTTCTGGCGGATCGGAAGACTGATGACACACATCATCAAGGCAAGAAACCATCGAGGCAATATTCTGGCGCACCAACGAGAACTCTGCGCGTTTGAACACATCTGGATCCTGTTCAAGATGTGAGTTATGATTGAAGCCCTGCTCATTGCCACTCACCTGCTCGGCAGCTCCCAAATACACGATATATTGAGCGCGCGTCGCCTGCAGTTGTGCAACGTCCCCCACCTGAGTACGTAGGGCGCGGACTACTCTGTCCTCCAGCACCTGGTAAGCTGCCCGCAGATTATTCAGTCTTGCATGCATTGGGTGAGGCGGTGTCAAGAGGTCGAAGGTCACACTGCGGGGTTCGCCCTCGAGTCACACCGTCCCATTTTGGTCACCTACAAATTTCCTTCGCGACCTCCAGGTTACATAGGGCGAGAATGCCAGCGTGTCAATGTTCCTGCTGCCGGCGCGCTCCCTATGAGTCAGTTATTGGATGCACTATCAATCTCTCATTGGGCTTAGGGGCCCTCATCGTCAGGTACTCTACATCGGATTCTCCCAATGGGTCAAGATGGCAAACATTGACCGTAGTTAGCATGGGCGATGTGCGTACCTAATCTACTCTGTCCAAGTGTGTGTAGCTGATATGAATCTCTCTGGAAGTCATTGCGCACATACTCTCATCTTCTATCTGCACTGTGTGTTCCTGCCGACCAACTGCGTCCTGCCGTAGTCTCGATTCCTAGCGCCATGCGTGATGCCGCCGCACCCTACACCGAGGTCGAAATCTCGCAATTCCTGACCGCCCCCATCTTATCCACCCCTTTCTTCCTGGCGCACCGGATTGGGGAGGAGCCAGTGTGCTATACTATCTTGTCTTCAAATCGACCACACGACGAGATCGGGACGACAAACGATTGTGTCGCTTCCCATGATGACGAGACCGTATGGCGGGGCCACCTGTTGATTGTCAAGCACTGGCAAGGACATCCTCGCCTTTTTGACGATATTGAGGAAGGTGAGGGTGAAAACATCTTACATGCTATGGTGGCTGTGGGTAGGAGAGTTCGTACATAGACCATTGTATTGCCAAGAACATTCAGCCACAGGCCTCCACCAGCGCCTATCCCCAAGGCCGCGTCCCGATAGCGGGGTCACGCACAGCATGGTCAATGTCGTTGTGTAGCAAACGAAGGGCGCTCGCTCACATAGGAAGAGCTCATATGTGCGGTGCGTGGAATGCCACTTGCGAGTGCATTGAATTCCAACTTGAACTTGAAACACCCTTACCCACCATTCGGGTCAGGTATTCAGGGTGCCGCCTGCGATCGCACATCAAGAGTGGGTTGGGCTGTCTGAGGTTTGATGCACTCGTATGTAGAAGTAATAATATGTGACAAAGTGTGTGGAATAGCGTGTTCGACATGTCCTAACCTTCTCTCTCCTGAACTCCCACGGAGTTGAGCACCGCTCTCACTCGCTGATTAAATTTGCCCAGGCGTATGGTTACAGCCTCAACGTCTGTGGCCACTTGATCGGGATGCTCCTGGGGGGGGGGGGAGTAAGGCGGGTCCTAGCATGGCGTCCAGGAGGCATAGAGTGTGAGCATGGTATGATGGCAACGAGTGGTCCGCTTGCAGTTCTGCATGCATGCGTAGCTGAGCATCCTGTGCAAAAGAGAAGTCTGTGCGCATCGCGGCAAACGTCGCTGGGGTCACCCCGCTCCATGAGGATACGTCCTTGTGATCGACAGTGAGGCCTGCAACACGGGCGGTTTGGATGTGTTGAGGAAAAAATCGAATGCCCACACGGAGACATATATCCATGATGTGACGTTCGGTGAGACAATTCATGTAGGCTGATGCATATCCAAGACGTTTCCAACCATTCAACTCCTCCAGTTCCGGGCCATATTCCTGGTTCAGGTAGGCGTGAACAGCAGCATGGTGAGATTGTTCCTGAGGGTGGAGACTCACGCTTCGAAACGCCAGCTCAGAAGTCACTTGGGTCGTGAGTGATAGGGGGTTGTTTCTCTGTGAACCGCGTCGTCAGACGGCACTGCCATGGGAAGTCTCAAGCGAGGGAGGATACCTCATGGTATGCGTATATAACCAGGACCGGCGTGCCTGTGCCCAACCGTTTGCTTGACAATAGATCCGTTTGCGCCTGGCTTGGTGGAATGCAAGTCAGAGCTCGGCACGCAGCGGGTCGGCCTGTCTCCCCGTCGGCGTGCCATGATTGTAGCTCTCGGAAGTGGTAGCGCTGCTCTGTGTATGGTCCGTCGACCTCGATGGGAACGTCTGACGTGCCGAACAGGATCCCTTCGCTGACCAGAGGATTATCTCGGAGTTGGGCCAAGGCATGCGCCCCTGGGCCGGCAGCATTCAAAATCAAACTGTCAATCACATGGAGGACACTGATCTCTGGGGCAAGAGCAATAGGGACCCACTCGCAGAAGGTGGCCTTGGGACCTGAGATTCCACTGAGGTCGATACCAAAGAATACGAGATATTGCTCCTCAGCGGAGATGGATACAACGCCTTGCGAATTTATGATCTGGTCAACAAAATTACCCAGGCGCCGCGAGAGAAGATAGAACGAACCTGCCGAAGTGACATTCGAGGGGCCGTGTGCCTCTCCCTCGAGAGCAGGTGCTGCAAGGGGTCCGTTCTCGTCTAGCAAGGGAACAGAGGTGTCGAGCGCGCCTCCCTCAGGCAAGTCTGTTAAGGAGGTACTTGGTGTGTCTGGCATCTCTTCGTTGTATTCCTCTAGAGGCGGGCCTGGGGCCACGCAGATGGCCTGTATGAGCTCTTCGATGGATTTGGCAGGCTCATCTTGTTCGTCGTCATCTACAACGAAGGTCAATGACTGCAGGTGATAGTGTAGAAAGAGGAACCACCTGTCAAGAAAAGGGATGTTCCTCTGTGTATAGTGTTTGGCAATTGAACGGCCCTCGCCCTAGGTACCTCAGATTGTGGTGCGATCTCATCGTCACCATTGTACTTGTCGTTGGTCACAATTCCCGCCTGCATATTCTCATCAGATTGCATGGTGTCGTCCGCATTTCCAGGCGGCTCCTCTGGTAGTTGTAATGGCTGTCAGTGATGGACAAGATATTTGGGTCTCCAAACTTACCTCGGGGATCATCAGCGACTTGTGAATCAGTCATGGCCTGGTCAGCCCCTGCATCACCATCGCTGTTTTCGTCTTCAACTACGAGGAGCCACAATAACAATTAATTAGCAGAACTATCTCACAAATAAGATGAGAGGAGGTTACTGCTCCCGGTGTCTGCCTCGTTCGATGCAGCCAAGGACTGTGCCATGCGGCGCTGAAGACTTACTGAAGCGAGCAACGGTTCATCGCGAGGGAGGGGACGCACAGTGTGCCGTTGTGGTCTACCGCTGCTCATGATAGAAGGTGCCGCTAGGAAGTAGACCAAAGAGTAGGTGATTGCGCGGACACGACACTCAGACTGGTTCAGTGTCAAAGCCTGTCAGCAGCAAATTTTCAGAATCGGTGCATGGGCGCCTCAGCGGACCAATTGGCACCGGTTCAATCCTTTGTGGCACGCACCTCAACCAGCGACGGCACTTAGGAATGTCGTCCACATAGTTTCCTTGAGAATGGAGGACGCCCCCTCCTGTGTTCAACGTCCGTCATGAGCCGTGCCTACTGTCCAACCAGCGCAAGCGCCGCCCCATGGCAATATTATGTAAACTCGCTTGCTAGAGGATGGGCTGCGTCCGATAATCATGCCAAGATACCTCAGAAGGTTCAAATTGGGACCAATTATCTACATCTTACACTCAGCGAATCTGTCCACAAATACGGAATTCCAAAGCGCACCGTAGAACCAGTGCTCGGCTCTCTCGGCGGGTATACGAGCGTGGTTTGCGTCTACCTTCAAGGAGCTCAAAGGTTCTATTCTGGTTCAGGGCGCTCTGGAGCCCATCCCCCGCAGGACGCACACCATATTGCATGGGACTCTCTGTTGACACTGCACTCGTAAGACAGCCACTATGCACGTACAACCTGGTGACATTGGGATGGACATTGGATATCACCCTCAAGTGGGTCTTATACTTGAAAGTAGGGCCTTGCAGGGGTGATCTTGGTTAGGGCACAGGGCGGTTTGTATGTAGAAATGACCATGATCCTGTAATGACTTGCTTTGTCGGTCCAAAGTGCGCTTTCGAGGCTACATACCTAGCATCGGTCGCATTTTGCGAGCCCTTGCGAGCCTTGTAAACGGCTCATGCTTACTCACACTTGACGCCATTGGGAAATCCACGAGAAAGTTCTCAAGAACCATGGATTGAGTGGTCAGTGATAGCGTTAGGCGGACTCGCCTGCGTACGTCGAGTGCGACTGGATAGGGATGGATCAAATATACAAAGTTGGCATCATTGGAGAGGCGTCTACCAAATGGGGATTAGTGGCGGATTAGATGCTCGTCCCCCAGTTGAGTTGGAGAATGGGCGAAACGTAGATACTGGAGAAAGAGACGGGGGAGACACAGGGGACGCGGGGAGGGCAGGTGTTACATTGCGGGAGATGAACGTCTGAGTTGTCACGAAGTTGCGACCGAGCACGCTTCGGGAGGAGTGCGGTAAGTGAGAGAGAGAGAGAGATGGGACGAGTGAGAGAAAAGCGTGGGCACAGCTCGGGGCGGAGAGTGTGGGTGGCTTCCGTGACGGATGGGATGTGCGAGAAGTCTCAGTCGTACGCGTACCTCATTGTGTGGGAGATGCTTGTGTCTTGCGGGAGCGCGAACATGGACGGCAGGTGGAGGTCCTGCGAGAGGGTCACAAAAAAATGCGAGCCTGTCAGAAGGTGCCGCGCGGCGTGGGAAGCAAGGAGTAGGATAGATGCGCAGGGCATCGGTGTGCCATGTGGGAGCGGAGGACTGGTCTCAACAAGGGTGCCGCGGTACTTGTCTGGTGGGGGTAGGTTGCCAGCGGACGACATCGGTGCTGGGGCGGTGGGTGGGGGGGTGCAAGTCGTGGGGGACGACATCAGTGCTGGTGCGGTAGGTGTGGGGTGGGCGAGTCGTGGGGGACATGGGGTACATGGAGGACGCCGCTTGGGGCATAGAGCATAAGCGAGGAGGAAAGGGTAGTGGTGCAGAGCAGAGTCACGTTGGTCGGGCGGCGCGGTCGAGGGGCACATGACATCTGGGCGGAGGAAGTCACGAGGACTCACCCTGCCATTTGCTGATGTTTTGACTGATTTACATCGCCCTAACGAATAAGGAATTCTTCCATCCACATTCCCTCCCGACACGTGTCTCCATAACACATCCCATCTTGCTCTCCATGCCGACGTGTCCAGCGGGCGATGAACACGAGCCTGAGGCGGTGAAGCCTTCCGCTGCTTCCATGAGACGACCATCAACCGCATCGCAGCAGCCGTCTCGCGCAGGGTGCGGGCTCTCTAATACATCGACACGTTCTGTATGTATATCATACACAGGCCTGCGTCGGCGCTGAGGGAGCTCATCGAGTACAGCCTCGACGCGGGCACGACGTCTATCCGCGTCACTGGGAAGGACAGGGGCCTGAAGCTGCTGCAGATACAAGACAACGGGTGCGGGATCAAGGTCAGCCTACTCCTCCTCCTCCCCCATCTCCCCCCATCCAACGCAGTGAGGACGACACTCACCCGCCATTGTCGTCCGTTTGTGGGCTGTGACCGGTATATGCGCTGGCGCTTCTCCATTCTTTTTTTGTGTGCCAGGCGGGCTCACAGACGCCCTTAATTGACGAGGCCCTCGTCGTCCACGACGCATCAGGCGATCCGCCTCCTCTACGGGCAGACTATTGGGAAACACGTGGTGCAGATCTCGTCCGAAAAGCGTAGCAGCGGGGAAGGGAAGGGCAAGAGGAAGGCCGACGAGATGGACCTAGATGAGGCCGCTGAGGGCGATGGCGACGGCGAGTGGACGGCAGAGGTGCATTTCACGAGCGCGGACTACCACGCACACAAGATGACCTTTCTGCTCCTCATCATGTGTGAGTACCCGAGGGTTGCACCTTGCCCCACGAGGCGCCGAGTTGACGCAACGCGAACAGATCGGCTGGTGAACTCTTCGCTGATCAAGCACGCGATCGAATCCATCTACAGCGGGATTCTGCACTAGTGCACCTCGCCCTTTGTCTATGTGAGCAATCGGTCCTAGCTGTCGTCGCCAGCTGTCACGAGACCCTGATCGTGCCCTGTCGAGTGCGTGGCTGACGAGGTGCGGAGTCAGCTTGCCGCACTGGGCGTCGATCACGAAAGCGTTCGCCATAACAGACCTTGGGAACAAGTAAAGAACAGGCCTCGGGAACAAGCAAAGAACAACGCAGGATGGTGATGGCGAGGACGAGGACGAGGACGACGACATGGACGACGAGGCGTCCGCTGCGGTGCCGGCACTGAAAAAGAGGACGCTCTCGCAGCACAAGGTCAGGAAGTCTCTTTGCGGCGCCGGTCCATTCGGGTGGCTGACATCGGCATTGCGCGTGCGAATGCCAATGCGAAACAACAGAGCTCACGGAGATGCTGGCAAGTCGGCGTCGGCATTGTCGGTGTGCGAAAGGAGTTCAGCATCGTGCAGTACTCCACGAAGCGGTACCTCGTCGGCCACGGTTCAGTGGCGTATGTGCGCCCGCTCCAACTTACCCTTGTGGTTGATCGACTCATCGTTGTCGTCTACGCCACCCTGTTGTCGCGGGCAATCCAGAGGAGCTATTCTATGAGCTGGGGTTGCAACAGTCCGAGAACCTGCCTAAATTCAGGCTCAACCCGCCCCTTTCCCGATTAATGCTTGATCGACTCGGAAAAGGAATTGAGAGGGGAAGGGGAGAGCAGCTGGGGTGGGAGAAGGAACACAGGGATGAGCCACAGCCAGCATAGAAACACCTGTAAAGCAAAGACACTTCAAATTCTAGTCTCTAGTCCAAGTAGCACCATATAAACTGGGACATCAGACTTACCTGGCCCATATACAACTTTATTCGCACCTCCCGGAATGCGTGTAGGACAACGCCTTCCTCTTCCCAACACCAACACCGCTGACGCTTCCATGTACGAGCAGCATCTGCACGATGAGCTTCCTTGCGCACCTCCTCCGCGCCCGAGCCAGCCCTCGCGGTGCACAAGGTCACCCGCTTCAACTTTGCCATCCCACCTGCTGATGCCGCATCCCTACTACAGCACTTCCTGCACTCGAGCATTTCCACCAGCGTGTCGTTGCACCTGCCCAGACTAGCCCAGTGCCGCACTGTTCCCCGCCGCATTGTGGCACACCTGCGAGCGAGCGCAGCCCTTCCTGCCAAACCTCTCGAGGACATGGCTCAGCGCCTTGACGACAGCGAGCGTGACGCCGCTAGTTGGGCGCATGCGGACAGTGAATGAAAGCAGACGCATGCGGGGGTGGGCCGACGGCGTCTCAACCAGCTTTTGCGCGTGCGCGAAGGGCGAAGAAGAAAGCGTCAGTCAGTATATGGAGGCAGTGAGAATCCTGTGGCAGATTTCGAATGAAGAGTCTGAAAACATTAGCACCTAGTTGTGGTTGCAGATGTACCATCTTCGTTGGGTACACATCAACAAAACTGTCCAAGAATTATGCCCCCTTATGGGTATCGTAATTCGCGGCCCGACTTGCAATCCATTGCCGGCCGTTGCGAGTCGCTGCGAGCTCTTGCAATCTCCAGTCTCCTCGTCGGGAAACATTACAACTCCAGGGCTTCTCGTCAGGAGAGAATGTAATTTGAGTCCTTTCGTTGGAATATCTCACGAGCTGCAGGTCTCCTCATCAGGAGGGATTGCGAGAACACCTCTCCTCGTCAGGAGAAGTTGCAACTTCTAGTCTCTTCATTGAGAGACATTGCAAGCTACGGGTTTCCTCATTAGGAGACATTGCGAGCGGACCTCTCCTCGTTGGGAGAAGTCACGACTCAAGGTCTATACACTAGGAGACCTTGCGAGCTCCGAGTCTCCTCGTCATGAGTTATTGCGAACCCAGATTGCCTTGTCAGGAGCAGTTGGGTCTCAAATTCAAGTGCGCATGACAATATTACAATAGAGTATGATGCAGACCTCCTTGGCCCTTGGTATGTCGCTCAGGTACTTGTCGCCTTCTTATTCCTCCTGATATCACTGAGTCCTGTCCACTAACATACAAAAATCCATGCTATTTGTGTCAGAAAAATTTGACCAATCTCTATGCGCCATTCCATTCAATCCTCTTCCCAAGGATACAGTTTCACACCTCATACAAGTACTTTGCAAGCCCACCAATACCGCACCGCAGCCATAGCTTAGAAAGAGTAGTATAGAAGATGAGGCAGGACACAGGACATAGGATGTTGAACAGTCTGAGATGTAGTAGTATCGCATCATGACATGATGTGGTAGAAGTAGAATGTATCTGGCTGAATTTTGACGGGGACGTGGGAAGAATTAGAGTGTGTTTGAGCATGACAAGTTTTCCATCCAGCATAATAGCCTCGTGCTTATCAAGCGGAATGAGCCGAGTGGGCTTTGAAAGGCCAGAATGCGACTTGGGCATTTCGAAGTCCATCGCAGCACATGACCAAACGCGAAACATGCAACACCTACCATCTCTTGCCTCTTGACCATAACCATCCCTTAGCCCTGCGCTCTCACAGCCTCTTCCTCTCAATCCCTGCACACTATTTCAGTGCTTATATTCACTGACACAAATGCAACTCGGTCTAGGACTACCCTACCCTTGGCAGTCTGTAAGTTCTGCTGTTCTGCTGATGCTAGCATATTTTCTAATGTATATGTGCGTGTATATGCGCATATATGCACCCTCACATATTGCCATCGGCACTTTTGGAGCTTCAACATCAGCTGCAGGTACGTGTTAGTCTTTGCACAAGTTTGCAGTAGCTCTCGCTGATGTGGTTTGGTGGTAGGCACTTCATCTCGGCGGGCAAGCGCCGCGCTGTGCTTCAAGTCCAGCATTAAGCTGGGCTGATGACATTTGAGTACATAAGTTGATTATTGCTATCATGGAACATAGTCAGCACTGTGCGGAGTCAAGTGCCGTGGTGCTGAGTGCTCTCCCAACATCCTCGTAGCCCCTCTGCATCTACTTTGCGTATTGTGCTTCATGCGCCTGCGACTCGCTCTTAGATTCTGTACCATTCTATGTAGTCAATTCTACCTCATTATAATAAATCATGACTACGTTTGTTTCATTACAACTCGCGCACGTGCACTTGACTCATTACAAGAACCCTGTGTACTCTAATCAATTGCAATGACAACCCATCTTACAATGATTATCGTGAATTGTAACTTCAAATCTAAGCATTGCAATAGTTGTCGCGAGTTGCAATGCGACATCTAAGTGTTGCAATGAAATCTGGACAGCTGCAATATATTATCGAAGATGGAGGCGTACACGGAATATTATTGCATTGCGGCACTTGTAAGCGCTCATAATAGGTTGCGATTCCCATATAGTTTTGTTGATGCAGGCTGTATTGGCTGTCGGAGATGGACAGAGCAGACGCATGGCCAAGGGGAATAGAACAGAATAGAACCCAATTGGGAAACAATTCTTGTATCGTGTGGGCGATGTTTGCGATGGGGAGGTTCATACTCTGAAGGTGCCACCTGAGCTCAAACCATTATCGCACCACGAGAGCGAGAGGGAGTCTTCCCGTGAATCTATAGCTCAATTGCGAGTTGTTCCCTAGATACACTGATCACCCGAGCGCCCGAGGATTTCCGTCCCATTTTCAATCCAAGCTGACCCTTTACTTTATTGAGGGATCGACTTCAGTGTTGAGGGACATTGACGACTCCTTAACCCCTGCCCACTCCAACAAATCAGGAGTTCGATGTACTACGCTAACGCGATCGCCCACCCAACTCTCGATATTGGCAAATTATCGTATAACCATCTATACCTCCACATCCCTCTGGCGTGCACCTACCCAACCGAGAGCGGCAGGACAGAGGGCAGGGTTGGGATGGAGATGATGGATGTACAAGTATCTAATGCAACTTCATGACGTACGCCTCACCTAGCGTTGTGCACTACGATGGCTTTACCCTCTCATCCAGCTTGATTGTATGGCCTCATCAAGTCACACCAGGCCCATTCCGACCAGGGCGTGCATGCGGCCACTTAGTTTACGGTTCACACTAAATGGACTTCATGCCGTTTCCTGTATTCTGCTCACTGCTGAAGATGGCACACCTCCGCTATGGGAATAGCATCCAACAGGCACTGCTGCGGAGACCACCCTGAGAACATGCAGGGTAAGCACGGGGCACGAGCGATCTTGTCCGCCCGGGGGTTTAGGTGCATGAACTGGGTCTTCGGGATACGGAGACGTCGACATGATGCATGATGCAGACATGATCTTGTGACAGTCATGGCCAAACAGAAAACGGACCTGGAGAGACGGTACTACATGTGCACATCATGGGGGTGAGCTGTTGCTTGGACTCGCTATCGTTGGGCTGATAACATTGCTTCTAGGACAAAGAAGAGAGGAGGTTTTATTTGTAGTATTGTCCTACGATGTCATTACAACGAGGACGAGTTGTCAAAAAACGGTCAGTGCACAGTGACACTTTTTTTTGTTGGGTGCTACACGAGAAAGTGATTGAACCGTGATTCTAGTCAAAGGTCAGATACATACCCAAGATGGACATTCAATAACTAACCTGTGTGATCCATCAAATCACATTAAAATCAGTGTTCATGAGCTGCATGTGCAACCAGGCATCAAAGCGGCCCTGATTAGCCTCCTCCGTCGATTTCCCCCTACCCAGGATCAACGATTGGAGTGGACTATCTAGGGAGATGTTACGAACTGCTCGTTCGATAACCTCAGAGTAGCGGTTCTTCCCTAAGTCGCGCAGGGACTGAAGATAGTGGACTGGGTCCGACTGTATTGGGGTACAGTAAGGACAAGGGCTCCGTGTAGGATGATACGGAAAGGACGAGGTAGGCAGTAGGAAGACTGCCTAAGAACGAGGAGAATAGACTGAAGTCCCTCAGCCTATTCTATGGGCCTTATATACCGTATGCGGCCCTGACATGTGAATGCTTCCTTTAGTGCTGCCCCTGCTCTGTATATCCCTGTGTCCCACTTCCCGTCCGATGCTTGGTGATCCATCGGATTAATCGGCCTTGAGGGAATGCCGAATACCTTGTTGTACGCTCCGATGAGGAGCCGCCTAGTGTTGGTACGATGGATGTCGGGTTAGACCCGCTCCGATGAGCCCCGAGATCCCAATCGTAACAATACCCCCTTTCTACGTCCAGTCGCCTGAACGGACCACGCCTGCTGCGTGCACCTCTTCCATCATCGTGAATCATTCTTGACTGTCTTGTCCGGATGCGTCTTCCGGTACGACTTCGTTTTCTGGGGCGAAGACCGACTTACGTCGTTTACAACGCCTAGGAGTTATCCTTCTCCGTTGAGCTGTTTGTTTAGAGTTCCTAGTGGTTCCCAGGCCACGTCTCCCGTTCGATGTTATTCCTTCACCAAAGTTTTGATGCGAGTCGCAAAATCTGAGGGTTTGTACTTGGCTTGTCGAAGAAGTTATCTCCGCCTGTGCCTCCTTTGTTTAGATTCCTAGCGGGTACCCATCCCACGTCATCTTTGCCGGCTGGCCTCCGGTCCTCGTCAGATCCACTCGATCCAGGCCTTCCCTGGATTCTTTTTGTTGAACCAGGCCGATCCTGGTGATGTCAAGAAGATGATGGTGCGAAGATATTAGGTGGTGAAATAGAAACTCGACTGCTGTGGAGTCGGTTGAATGCGGGGTTGCTGTATGGTATTCCCTCTTGACGGAAGTTTAGGGTCGTTCCTTGACCATAGGTAGTTTTGTCTCGTCATTGCGGACGGTCCTGCTAGTTTATCCCTAGGTCGTTGCGGACCTATAAATTACACCTGTTCCCAAACATAACAGGCCTAGAGTGAGGACTTTTCTGCGCGCCGGATCATTCATCGGTGATGCGCATAGGGCCATAGACCAATTTCCACAGCTCTAGAGGTTATGTCGTCCCGAGGAAGAAGGTGACGGTTTATGCTATATCAAACCGGATAACTTGTTTTTGGAGTAGTGTGCAAAGAGTTCCCATCTTTGGACACTGCTCAAACGAGGGGGGGCCAGAAATAGGTTCTATTTTGACACGACCCACCCGCCCGTAACTGACGGGTCTCCTCAGTTTATCGTCGTGATGGACGGCCGTAGTTTAATCGTCTTTTCGGACGTCGCTATCGTCCGACTGTGCCTTGAGTCCCGATAGATTTGTGCCTCCAAGGCGAGGATAGTTTAAGGTCATTTCGGACTTGTAGCTGGAAGCGGTAATTCCAGCTCCAAAGCGCTCCCTAGAACAGAGGGGACCGTAGTTTATCGTCATTGCGGACCAGGCTAGTTTTCCGTCATCTCGGACGCGACGACTTCGTGTTCGAAGTCGCCGACAGGCCCAGTTTAACGTCATAGAGGACGTGTGGTGGGCATGAACTTGTCCCACAACCACGTACCTCGAGGCACTATCCCAGTTGCCTCTTGACTGGCCCTTGAAGCGGAATTTCTTGCTTCTGACTTCAAGAGTAGACTGAACGGCCAAGGAGTAGTCGCGGTCCATGTCGGATAGCTGGCAACCCGCTCCTTGTCTCCAGACCCCTCGCACGGAATTGAACCGTGTCGACCCCAGATTCTTTTACCGTAAGGCGCATGGAATCTGGAAGCGCCTTGACCTAGTCGGCAGGGTTCCAAGCCAGTGGGGCCTCCATTCCGCACTGCTGGAATGCATCCACACTCCGAGGGTCGGTGGTAGTTTTAGCGTCTTTCCGGACGAATGCCGAGAACTAGTTTATCGTCATTGCGGACCAAGCCATTCGTAGTTTTACATCGTTGCGGATGTTTGTTTTGGTGCCTCGTTCTGACACCGTAGTAGGTCGCATCTCCTACTATTGTGTGTGCATCGCAGCGAGGGTCCCCTAATGCGGAAAAGACCCTGTAAAACTGGGGATCCAAAGAGGGACGCCCAAACTCCTGTCAGACCTTGACAGCGAGGAATAAAATAGCACCCGATTCGCCACGACCGGAATATGCATCTTGCGAGCTCTCGACGCCATCACTCGTCGAGAGGAAAAGCCAGCGGCATAGGCCATCAAGATTATTTGCTGAATCCAAGGTCCTCCTAATGCGGAAAGGGACCTGTAAAACTGGGGATCCAAACGGGACGCCCGATTCGTCTGTCAGAATACCTCTTGACAGTGAGAGGTTCGCTTGTGTGTTTCCTTCGTTCTGCTCCGAAGGATAAGTGAAAAACTCCTTTCGGCCCTGCCAGGCCAGGACAGGTACTTCCCCTGCCTTCTTATCTTTTCACAGTTTAACGACATGCAGGTCAACGACTTGAGCGGATCGTCGTCCGGGTTCGAGGTTTTCCTTCCTATCTTAGTTTAATGTCTTTGCGGACGATCGTAGTTTTACGTCGTTTCGGACGAACATCCAGTTTAACGTCATGGTGGACGCGGTTGTCCTGTTCGTGTAACCGTTACCTGGGGTGCAGAGGTCCTCTCCTTCTGCTACCCTAATATCCCCCAGCGGGGTTGCCGAAGTCTCCCTCTCCTTCGTCCGCTCGCGCATAGGCCTCGTAGTCGTAGTCGTCGTATTGATGGTCGAGGGCGTCCCATGCGTCTAGTTCCGCTCTTGACCATGTAACAGTTCCCCCATCTCCGATGGAGAGCGAGGAGCGCGGTGGCGTGTTCGCGGATTTTCTCTTGTATTTCCATGATCTCGACTTCTGTGGATAGTCGACGAATTTCCCTGTCGAGGAAGTCGAGTATGGCTTCCCCTTGTGCATCGGCACGCCCCTAGCCCGGACGGCCTCTCGTGTCGTCGGTATAAGGGGGTGTCGTTGTCGGTGCTGGTTCGGCCTAGCGGAGAGAGGCGGGTTTGCTCGTTTCGTCTGGCCTGCCGTTGCACGGTGGTCCAGACGTATTCGGTTGTGCGGAGGCGTCTCGATGGCTCGCAGGTGGTACTTCCCCGATGGTTCCCTCGTTCCATGGTACAACCCGGTACGGTTCAACCCGAATGGAACGGGACTGAGCTGTATCGGTGTCGGCCAGGAGGGCTGGTACGAGCTCCAGGTTGACGAAAGAGGAAAATTCGTGGGGATGATGAGGAGGGCATGTTGCCCTGTGTTCCCTCGCGCGTACCAGGAAGCGACCGGTGATTCTCGGTGTAGGCCATGACCCTAACTCGGTCACTGGCGTTCGCCAACCGACGTGGAACATCGCTTCGTTCGCTGCCGGGTTGTCCTGCTAGGACATTAGCCAGCCGTTGTAAGGCCAGAGCGACAGCCATTTGGATTACCGATCCAATGTGGTTCGCTGTAGCAGAGCATCGCCTAATCTTTCCAATTCTCCGGGCTGAGGACTTCCACTACTGGCAGGGGTCCTCCGGATCCGGAAGGTGGTGCATTACTCGTTGTTGCGTCTGGTACATGTCCGTCAACATGTCCAGCCGGGCTTGGTATCGCGCAGGTCGAAGTACTCGCTCACTGCTGCCCAGGAGCTCTGGTCCCGGTGTTTCTGGCTCCACTGCATCTGATCGGATCCTTTCTTCCTTCTGTCGGATCTGCCTGAGGGTGACCGTCATGAGTTCTCTCAACCCTTGATGAGGGCTCTGGTACGACGACTCCGGTACTGGTACCAGATCCGATGGGGAACCGTCGTCTGGTTTGTCGGGTCCACTCTTCGGGTATCCGGGTTTGGAACGGTAAGAACGACATCTGGCGAGGAGTTTCGCGACGGTGAGGAGGCTGATTCGGTGGTTCCTCCTCCGATGTACATGGCATGGTCTGGCGATGAGTCGCGTTGATGTGGGGAGAAGTATGAGTTAGAGGAATCTGTCATGTGGAGGGCGATGTCCCTTCTGTTCTTCGGCCTCCTTTTATACTGTTGCATCCACTTGTAATCCCGTAGCCTTTGGTCGATTGGGATATTTTCGGTGATATTCCTGTAGAGCTTCATCAGCCGTTCCTTTGAGTAGGGCCCAGGGTTCCCATGAGTTGTCTGCTTCTGGATATCCGACCCACTTCACGAGGTATTTGATCCACGACCGTGGCGTTTAGAGTCCAGAACGGCTTCAACTTCGAAGTGTTCTCCTCGTTCAGGATCTCTGGCGGTGGTTTGGGGAAATTCTTCCCATGGGCCGTTGTCTCGTGATATTCGTGAGCATTGACGCATGGAACACGGGGTGGATCCTCCATTGTTCGGGATGTCCAAACGGTAAGCGAGGGTCCCAATTCGGTCCTTCACCTTGAAGGGGCCGTAGCGTCGTGGGGCGAGTTTCGCTTTTGGATGTGTCGTGTGGATGTGGGTGCCTTCTAGCCATACTTGGGTTCCCTTTTCCCATTGGGGAAGTTTTCGGTGGGAATCCCTGTCTTTCGCGTGTTGCGCAGCCATGCGCAGGCTAGATTCCGCTTCTTCCTGTACTTCTTGGATCGACTTTATCCGTTCGACCACTGCGGGCACCCTGGTATCCAGAACCGTGTCTGCCGAGTAGGGTGGATTGTATCCATAGAGGATTTCGAACGGCGATTTTCCTGTAGCTGAATGTTGTCTGCTGTTATGAGCGAATTCTGCAAAAGAAAGTAGTTCCACCCAGTTGTCCTGATGGTGGTTGCAGAAGACTCGTAGGAATTGTTCGATCTCTTGGTTTACCCGTTCGGTTTCTCCATCCGTTTGAGGATGGTATGCAGTACTCAGCGCTGGAATAATACCCAGTCCTTTCCATAGTTCCCTAGTGAATGTGGCTGCGAATTGTGGGCCTCGATCGGACACCACTTTAGCGGGGAGACCGAAACGTTTAAAGACGTTGTCTTGGAAAAGTCTCGTGGTTTCTTCTGCCGTGATTGTTTTCTTGCACGGAGTGATGACGATTCCTTTTGATAGTCCTTGGTCTACCACCACATTGATCGAGTCGAACCTCCGCTTTCTGGGAGGTCGGTTACGAAGTCGGTGGAGATGAACTTCCAGGGTGTGTCCGTGGTTTCAAGCGGTTGAATCGGCGGGTGAGTGCGATGTGGCAAGTTCTTTGTAGATTGGCAAGTTGCACAACCATCCACGTAGTCGTGGACGAACTTTGTTATTCCCTGCCACCAATAGTTTCGTCGCACCAGTTCCAATGTCTTCGACCGTCCTGGGTGTCCGACTGCTATGGAATCATGGTGGGTTTTGACGATTGCTCTTCGTATGGTGTCATCCTTTGGTACACAGATACGTCCGTTTCGTCGGATAGTTCCTTCTTCGTGTGTCCAGTTGTTTAAGGCTGTTGCCAAGGTGCGGGTATGTTTTCCTAAAATTGCTTGTACTGCCGCTTTTACTACCGTGTCCTGCTCCGAACGAGAGTGTCGAATGAGCGTGAGGAGGTTTGAAGACTGTAATTCCGTGGATCGAACGCGCACATCCACTAGTGTTTCCTCTGAGTCGGCGAAAAGTTTGGACGGTAGGAGAGTCTGCGCCTTGTTGTCATTTTCCACCCCCTCATTAAGGTCTGGCCGCCTGGACAGAGCATCAGCATGGTTGGTGGAACCAGCCTTGTGAAGGAGTGTAAAGTCGAATTGTGACAAGAACAAGCTCCAGCGAGCTTGGCGTCGAGTGAGATCGCGCGCAGACTGGAAATAGACCAAATTCTTATGGTCGGTCCAGATTTCGAACGGATGACGGGCTCCTTCCAAGTAATGTTTCCAGTGGTCCAGGGCCTTGATGATGGCGAGTAATTCGCGATCATGAACGTCGTAGTTTCGTTCCGGAGGAGCGAAAGATCCTGAGAGATAAGCCACTGGGTGCCATGCTTCATCGGTCCCTTCTTGTAACAAAACCGCGCCATAAGCGGTGAGGGATGCGTCGGTGACGAGCCGGAAAGGATGCATAGGATCCGGGTAGAGCAGGACGGGTTTCTTGGAAAGCCGATTTTAACGTGTCAAACGCCTTTTGGCAGGCGTCCGTCCAGATCCATTTGGCATCCTTCTTGGTGAGGTCATGTAGAGGTCGAGTGATAAAGGAGAACTTCTCGATGAATCGCGATAAAAGTTTCCTAGCCCAAGAACGAGCGAATGTCCCGGACCGTGCGAGGGACGGGCCATTCCTCAATGCGGCTACTTTTGAGTCCTCCATGGCGACAGAGTCTGCCGAGATCGTGTACCCCAAATAGTTGAGTTATCCTTGTGGAACTCGCACTTTTCGGGTTTGAGGTAGAGATCGTTGTCGCGAGGATTTCATGACCTGTTTTATCACCAAGACGTGTTCGGCCACCGTGGCCGTGAAGATGAGGATGTCGTCCATGTATACCGTAATTTTCCTAGCGAGGATGAGATCTTGAAGATCATGTTCATCATGGCTTGGAATGTGGCCGGCGAATTGGTGAGACCGAAGAACATCACTGTAGGTTCGAAGAGTCCTAAGGGGTCACGAATGCCGCCTTGGACTCGTCGCCTTCTTGATCCGTATATTGTTATACCCCAGCGGACGTCCAGTTTGGAGAACACCTTGGCTCCTTTAATGACGTCCAAGAGTTCCTGTATCAGAGGTAGGGGCAAACATTCCTAACCGTGTGTTCGTTCAAGTGCGGTAGTCCTGTACAGGGCGGAGTTTTCCATCCTTCTTGCTGATGAAGAAGAAGGAGGCCGCGCTGTTAGCTGTGGACCGGCGGATAGTTCCCCTAGCCAAATGTTCTTTGACGAACTTTCCTAGTTCGTCATGTTTTTCAGGGCTGAGCGGGAATATCCGGGGTGCTTGTGGAACAAAGGTCGGTTTTAGATCGATGGCGTGGTCCCATATCGTATGTCCTGGGAGTCTTTGTGACCGTCGCTCGCTGAAGATGTCGAGGTACTCGTGATAAGGCAACGGTACTCGATCCTTCAGGTGCGTGATGTCAATTTCCTCTTCGAGGTCTTCATCAAAACTGGCGAGACCTGTCGGTTCGGGGGCGACCTTCCTAATGACTGGTTCCTCCTTGTTCACCGGAACAGGGAGGTCAAACTTGAGCTTGTTTTTGCCGACGCGCTCTACGTCGGCGAGTATGTCGAGCATCTTCTGTCGTCCTTGGGCGCGTCTGTCCCAAAGGTTTACTAGCCGTTTGAATTCGCTGTTTGTCAGCGTACGCCATCTTTCTCTCGGCCATCCTCTGGGGTCCGAGAGATCGTGTACCAAGCGAGGTTTTTCTCGGTGTGTTTTCTACCATTGTTTAGCCGTCCTTCGGCCAATGGTTCTTCTTTGCCTTGGTAATTCCATACGGTTGTTCGCATAGGGATCGGCACCCATCGAACCGTACTTCACGTTTCCTCCACGAATGGAAGGATCGTGGTATCGTAGCCAATCTGTCCCCAGGAGCATGTCGTCTCTCCCCAGATTGGTGATGAACATTTGAACGCGTTCCGTGTGCGTTCGACCTTGTTGGTCTGTGATGGTTAGATTTCCATCTACGCCTCTAGTTATGAGGCCGTTTTTGTTAATGGAGTCGTCGACGTTCCGTACTCGAATGGGTCGGTCCAACGGATAGCTGGGGAGGTTGTGTTTCCATACCCAGGATTCGTTGACCAGGATCCCTTCGCAGGCTGAGTCGATCGTTGCTCTAGCTCCAGCTCTTCGGCCTTGAGTTGTCAACTTCACGTTCAAACGAATAGGAGTAATGATGTGATGGTTCATTGCTCGTATGTTGATACATGGTTTGACCCCTCCTTGACCGTCTCTCTCTCTCTTGCTGGCAGAGGAGAGGCTAGAGAAAACCCTCTGCTACGTCCACCAGCACCTGCTTGGCTTCGCCCGTGTCTAGCTCTTTGAAGAGCCTTCGGACGGTAGCAGCATCACCGACGGGTCGGTCGAGTCGTCGTCGGTCAGGCGGTACGTAGCGTCCTCCATGGTGCGGAGGGGGTTCTCGGGCGCGGTAGAGTCGCGGGTTCCACCGAACGACGAGGTTGTGGTACCCCACGGTGGTGCTGACCAGAACTGCCCTCCTCCAACTCTCGATGAAGTCGGTGTTTCCCCAGTTGGGGTTCCTGATCATCCTCTTCCATGTCCACTTCGCGAGCTCTCCGACCTCCTCTTCCCACCTGGCGACGCGGATATCCTCTAGTCGGCCGAAGGCCTCTAGATTGGGATGATGAGCGCAATCCTGTGCTAATGCCCGGGTTTCCCGCAGGCGTAACACGTGATAAAGGGCTTGCCCTCATGCGTCGCTTGTTCTGGTTGTACGCCTTCTTCCTCGAGGCGTCGATGTCCATATCGACGACCTGGTTATTCATTCTTCGAGGGGCGTTGGTGGAATTGTAGCGGGGAGTGGAGCGAAGGTGGAAGCGATCTAGAAATCGCTTTTGAAGTTGTGGAGCTGGCGAGGAGGGTCTTTTGAGCACTGCGGGCTCTCATGCGGCCATCTATTTCACAGGCCATGTTGACCCAATCCTGGATCGTGTCCTTTGGCGGAGTTTCTCGGTCATAGATTTTGTCGAGGACTCTTGGGTCTAAGCCTCTTTGGTAATAAGGAACTTGTTCCTTATCGGCGATGTCGGCGTCGGCGGCAATGAGTGTGAACTGATTGAGTATTCGTCCACCGTCATGCGACCTTGTGAGAAGGTCATGAGGGCGCTGCGGGCCTTATCCACCTTCCCAGACTCCTGAAGTGGATTTCGAACTTCTCCTTGAAGTCTTTCCACGTTCCCAGGGTCGTGGGAGGATCTGCCCCGATGTTTTGTTAGGAAGTTCTCCGCCCATACTCCTGCCGTTCCGGACCGCATGCAGGAGAGGACCAGGGAGATCCGATCCGCATCGGTCTTGTATCGATCTGTTTCTGTAACAAAAAGAAGGAGGCATTGGAGCATGAAATGCTGTGACTCGGTTTTGATGCCTGAAAAGTTGTCGGGAAGCTTGAGCTTTCCTCGACCTGGCTGTACTGTGGTGAGGGGGAGGGTTCCTCCACCGGCTGGGGTGGTTCCTGCTCCTGATGTTGACATGATGTTTTGGGGGTTTGTGTGTACGGGCGTTGTGCGTCCGAATAATCTGAGTGGGAGGATTCTTCCTCTTCTTCTTCCGAGGTGTCCGGTACTACGGGCTCGGGTTCTCTGTATTGTGGTGGGGGTTCCCAATCGGCGTGGACTTCGTTCCACGCCCACTCTGCTTCTGTTCCGTCTGATCTGGTGAAGAAGTACTGTCCGTCCCTAAACGAGCAGTTGTCGAAGTTTGGTGGGGCCCTCTGGTTTGTATCTGAGTAAACCACGAGGCGCCTTGTTTGTGGATGGGACGGTTGTTTTGACGGAGTTGATTGTTGATTCGTCTAGTGCCTGGTGGGAATCCTAGGCCTAGATCTTGCTCCAGCGTAACAGGTAACACTCTTCAGTGGGGTCTATGCCACCGTTCGAGGTTGTGAGAGAGGGTGTGGCAGCGAGCAAGTGTTGCGCAAGGTAGGGGCGTGGTCGAGTCTATTCTAATGTTACGAACTGCTCGTTCGATAACCTCAGAGTAGCGGTTCTTCCCTAAGTCGCGCAGGACTGAAGATAGTGGAGAGTCCGACTGTATTGGGGTACAGTAAGGACAAGGGTCCGTAGGATGATACGGAAGGACGAGGTAGGCAGTAGGAAGACTGCCTAAGAACGAGGAGAATAGACTGAAGTCCCTCAGCCTATTCTATGGGCCTTATATACCGTATGCGGCCCTGACATGTGAATGCTTCCTTTAGTGCTGCCCCTGCTCTGTATATCCCTGTGTCCCACTTCCCGTCCGATGCTGAGTGATCCATCGGATTAATCGGCCTTGAGGGAATGCCGAATACCTTGTTGTACGCTCCGATGAGGAGCCGCCTAGTGTTGGTACGTGGATGTCGGGTTAGACCCGCTCCGATGAGCCCCGAGATCCCAATCGTAACAGGAGATGTCGACACTGTGGAGACATGTGTGAATATGAAAGTTTGATCGTTGGCGTCCATACTAAGCCGAAAACTGAGTGAGCGGAGTTGAGGCACATTGCGACTATTACGCACCTCCGGCTTGACCTTGTGGAACATCAGCTATTCTCATCCTTTTAGCATGAATGCCCACATGGAAGTCTCCTTGAGGACTCACCTGAATACTCCAGTGGGCGATGAGGGGCATTCGCTCGGACGGGCCAAGCACCTGTAAGAAGAGCTTGGAGCGTAATATAGCATTCTCACGATCGCGCTGGACAATATCGAGAGGTATCAATCCTCCCCCGATGATGTCTGGATGGGGCAGATGCCCTACGCCCTGCAGATACTTCTTCAGGCGCCGCATGAACAGATCTACAAAAGTCGTGGTGCGATTGACATTGGAATCTTCATCAAGGAACTTGATGGCCTTCCTCACTCGACCCCAGACATCCCGGTAGCTGCGAATCTTGCGGTCGTACATGGCCAGGACGACGGCAATGGCATATTCAGGGTTCCCAGGAAACACCTCACGGAATGTCTATAAGATGAAATCAGTGTGAGTGCCATCGTCAAACATGTCATGGCCATAGTACGGACATCAGCACAGGTAACTGCGTTGGCACGCTTGGACAGTGAAAGATTGAAGCCTGCCTCCAGTGCACGAAACTCGTCGGTATCCCAAGGACTAGGGTGACCGAAGACGGTCTGTGCGACAAATGCCTGTGTCCACCGATCATGTTCCTCGCGGGTGCGCACATCTCGAATGAAAGACGGCTTGGACGCAGAGATATGTTGCGAGGTTATCAACACCACTGGGATTAAAAAGATGGGGAGAACCACATACCTGAGGGAGCGCTTCGCCCACACTATTGATTAAAAACTGACACACAGGGTGAACGGGGTTCTTGGGAATGGGTTGGTCATATCCGAGATCCATCCATGGGTCGAGGACTTTCCCAGCTTCAGAGTCGAAGGCATGGTAAATATGGCTTGGTAGCAGCAAGCTGCGGGGCCCCAAGAGGAAGAGCAGGATGAGGAAAGCAGAAATCCTGAACGCGGCCCCGTGGCGCAACATATGAACCATGATCAATGACCCACATGCCCGGTACTCAGCCAGTCTAGCAGGGTCGGGGATGGGTGAGAAAACCGGAACAACACAATCACCTCGAGACTGCCATAGCATCCGAGCAGGCACAATGACGTTCAGAAGATGCTCAGACACCGACAGCTCGATGCCATGCCCCAAACTGGTCGCGGCCCCTGTGCCGCTGTTAATATAGGAAGTGAGCCGGTGATGGACATTGGCCTCATGCGAGAGAGACTTACACTCGGTAATTACGCCATTCATTGAAAAGGGAATATAAGGTAACGTATTTGTATGAGCAGTGCACGATCCCCGAGGGAGCCGCAAACTCGACTGCAGTGCGCTCGGCGGGCGGAGTGTGCAAATATGTGATGAGCTGCAGCAAACACTCTGCCACCAATGCCACGGTGGGCCCATGAATACTTATTTCATGATCGCCAGGCACTTGGGCATTGGAATCGAGGGCATGATCCTCGAGCGCCGCCTGCCAAGTCCCCACCTCAGGTATCAATGCTATGTCCTCACCTCGGACAAGTGTATCGGGATTGCTAAAAGTCAGCCGTGCAAGAGTGTGATGTGTGTGAATCATTGGAACGGGATTGGGCGCAGGAGATGTCTGTAATCCTGGCACGATGTTCGACGTGGTAGGGCCAGACGACAATACATTGGCATGGGCTGTAGTGCTCGTGGGCGGAGCGGGTGCCGCATGGGCGGTTGGACCTGGTTTAGGTGAGGATTGCTGTGACGGGAATCAGCGCGATATGACAGAGGGACTCAGGCCGTGAGAACCAACCTGAGCGACCTTGGTATTGTTAGGCTGTTGTGAAGATGGCTGCGTTGGTCATAGGTGAATGAATGTCAACTCGAAGATACCGCATGCAAGCACACCTCAGGAAGAGACAACCGGGGCCGACTAATAGGGCGGGGGGGCTCAAATACCTATATCATTGATTGTATAAGGAATGACAATTTGGTGGATAGGGCTCTAATGTTTACCTCCATACTAAGAGGACGGGGGCGAACGAGCGACGGAGTGAGGTGCGCAGGTCCACACATAAGGTCTGAGGGTGCAGCTGAGGGTGCTGTTGATGGACCAGCCCCTGAGGCGATGGAAAGGTGCTCAGACTGGCGCAGAGGCATTGCTCGCTGGGGAAAAGGGGTACGGACATGGTGAGGTAAGTCTAGAAGGACGGAGGTACCTGAGAGCACTATACCGTGCCGTTGGTTGTAGTCTCAGTCATTCCAGGAAAGACCACCTACACGTCAAGAATGCATCATCAATCAGTCACCGATGACAAGGTTAGAAGCCTGCTTGACTTGCCGTGTTTGCCCCTGCGAAAGAAGCTATGCCAGGGCATTGATGCTCTAGGCATTCCGGAGGCGGACGAGCCAGGCCACGAACTGGGTGGTAAGGGAGGCCATCAAATACACGGTTAGCGAAGCATGGATGCGCGGCATCCATGGTGTCTGTGAGCGGGGACGACAACATTGCCCTCACGAGACCTCCTATGGGACCTTGGACGTCTCCATAGAAGGGACCTGGATCGAAAGTGTGTTAATTCATGGTCAAGATGGATTGGTGTTAAAGAAGTACGTACCCATCTATATGCACAATTGCTCAGCGAACCCAGTGCACAGCCTAGAAAGCTTTGTGAAAGCATGCTCAAGCGCAGGTATTGTGAGCCCATCGCCAAGGAGCGAGGCATGGGGTCCGACTGTCATCAGCGCGGTAGGGCTGAACCGTTTTGGGGTGAAGATCCGCCATGTGACATCAGTGACAGCAGACGGAGCAGACGTCTCGGACGGTGCGTCATACGATGGCCGATATGAAGGAAGCAGCAATCGCTGTGACGTAAACCACTGGCGCACTTCGGTATCGAGGGCGTGGCTTATGGGACCCGCCTGGGGCACTTTGACGACGAAGTGTAATCCGTGTGCATTGAAGCGATTGAGGTAGTGGTCGATGTCCTCATACTTGAGACGGAGAGGGTGGGAGGGCTGAGCGAGGTTGGAAAACTCGGACTTGTGGTGCTAAGGCAGCGGGTGAGCGCACGCATGAGGGGTTGAGAGATAGGTCGTACCACCTCAGGGAAAAACATTACTCGGATGCTTTTCAGTGGAACAAAGGGATTGAGACGACGATTGTGAATCGTGCGTGCAATGCTGGCAGTGCGACGAGCGGCGAGGTTCCCAGGATTGGCGGGAGGCACACCGCCAAAGGGACTTGTGATCGGTTGGGCAGTCGACGGGGGGCTTGCACTAGAGTGCGGCTGGAGATGCAAGCATCCGAGAGAGCAGACTCGAATGAGTATCATACCGAGCACGAAAAGAGCGAAAGGTCGAACCTGAGAATCGGCTGCGAGAGTGCGTGCGGGGGGGGCAGGGGGGACCAAGCCAAAAGAAAGGGGTGTGCGGGCAGGGAGACCGGAGGGCATCATAGCAAGCGCGTTTCTGCGCATAACATCGGTCAGTACAGGACAGATGGATGTGAATTACTACATACTGTGGTTGAAAAGGGTCATGTTCAATCCATTCCAGCGAGCAGTAGCATCGTGTGTGGAGATCCCATGGTGCTGTATCCTGGGGAACCGTGAGAGTGTGGTTAATATGCGGCTATGATACTGAGAGTGAATAGACGTACAGAGTAAAACACGCCACAGTGCTCCTCCGGACAACCTGCTTTCGCCATGTCAGCCTGCGGATGGTCCTGCGGTAATGCGGCTGAGCCCAAGTTGTGGGACCACCAGGCATGTCCACACCCGCAAACCTCAGCCGCTTCGCGTGGGATCTGGTACCAAGTTGGATTAGGGGCACTGAGAGAATAGAATGTGACAGCCTTACATGACGAGGTTGAGTGGTACTGTGGACAAGATCACGGGAAAGAACTGTGAATTGTTTGCACCGACAGTTGGCGGTCGCGCAGCGGAAGTGCGCATAGAGGGGAAAGGGCATTGGGTGCCGCCTTGAAGTGAGCGCTGCGGTGGAGCGGAGGGCCTGCCAGGTGTGTGAGGAAGCAAGAGGAGGGTCGAGTGGGCGGCGGCACGAGAGGGGTGGGGGATGGAAAAAGTGCGCTCGGTGTGGGCAACTCTGCTGGGCTGCTTATGTATGGCAAGTAGGAAAAAAAATTTGGGGCCGGTCGCACAATCACGCGATGGTTGCTGTCAATTCCATTTGGCGGTGGCATCGTTCCCCTCGGCAGGAGAGGACACCCTTAGTGTATTATAGAGGGTGTGCGGGGGAGTAGAGGTGATCAGTGACCTGGACGAGCAATTAGCAGGAGTGGCAGGGCCAGGATGAAGCAACACCAGAGCGCAAAATGGTAACGAGAAAGAGGAGGCAAGGGGATTTGGCGTTGGAGGCAAGGTGGAGCCGAGGGGTGGGTAAGATTGGCATGCACCGATTGAGGGATGCTAGTTGTCGGGAGCCTCGTACAGAATCTGCCGGAGCCTTGACCAGAATCTGCCAGAATCTCCTAGATTTGAGGGATGTGAGGCACCTGGATTATGTGAGACCAAATGTGGTGGAGAAAAATTTGAGTTGCATTGAAAATGGCGATCGTGCAAGATTGAGGATGATGAGGGCCTGTACTTAGGGTGGATGAACATAGAGGAGAATCGGCTAAATTCGAGCAGAATCAGCCACACGTGCGGGATTCCCTATTTGGAGCGATCTGCGAAGAAATAGCTCAAAATAGCACAATCTGGTAATATCGGGCAAAATAGTGTAGATTCTGCGAGAAGGTACAAGTTATTCTTAATTTTGTCCAATATGGCCCTTCATAATATAAGGCCCATAGAATAGGCTGAGGATCTTTAGTATATTTTCTTCGTTCTTTTTGTATCTTCACATACAGGAGTTTTATCTATCTGCAGTCCTCACACTGTGGACTCATATGCTACCCCATCCTATATTATCTCTTAATACAGTTAAGACTTCTATTACCACTTTGTCCAGTGTGTGACCTAGGGAAGAACCTGCTACTCTTGGGTTATTGAACAAGCAGTTCATAACACTAGAATAGACTTGTCTCACCCCTACCTTGCATACTACTCTTAGCTTACTGCCACACTTTCTCTCATGGCCCTTATTGGCGGCATAGACCCCCATTGAAGAGCACCACTGTACATACCCTGAAGCAAGACTCAGGCCTTGATTATTCACCAGGCACTAGACAAATCAATAACCAATTCTGCCAGAACAATTGTCCTATCCAACTACAAGAGACTTGCTGGTTCTAGATAGACACCAACCAAGAAGCCCTATTAAATTATTCAAACTGCTCATTTAGAGATGGATAATATTTTTTTGCAGGAGATAACAGAACAGAAACAGAGTACATTTGGAACAAACTAGCCAACTTCTGGGTACCACCACCCCAGTATAGAGAACCCAAACTAGTTATACCGGAGGACTTAGAATAGGAAGAAGAAACATCCAATTCTGACTCCTCGGATATTCAAACACCAATCAACACCTAAAATACCCAAGACAATGCCAACATGTTAGACACAGCAGTAACTCTTGCCACTATAACCATACAACCCGGAAGAGGGAAGCTCAAACTCCCTGATAATTTCACAGGTGATAGGACAATATTGCAGAAGTTTCTTCTGCAATGCCTTCTTCTCTTTACAGTACAATCTGACTAATACAAATCTAACGATGACAAAATCTCCTTGGTCCTCTCATGTATAAGACACAAAATGGCTAGTGCCTGGGCAGAGAACTTACTTAACAAAACAATTGGGGCAGATCCTGCTAAAGACCTCAGCACCTAGAAGGACTTCTTTGATAGCTTCAAGCTCTAATTTAAGGAGTTCAATAAAAAGGACAAGGCTTGGAGCACTCTCATGGCCTTCTCCTAAGGAAGGATAACTGTGGATGATATTGCAACTTGACCTATTGGGAACCATCGGGACCATCTATTCTGATACCAAGTGCAACAGATACTAGGTGGCTCTACTCAGAGCATACATCAAGGTATTTGGATGTCCTTGGAGGCTGACCCTCTGATGGATCACTCAGCATCGGAAAAGGTATTGCAAAGGGGTCAAGGGCGCAAGGACATGTAATTAATGGGCTTAGGCATATAAGGATTCACATGCCATCTTATGTTGGGTTGGACAACATTAATGGGCACAAGAGTAGATGCTGAGAAAAAGTGTTAGGACCACATTCTAATACATGCTTCACACGTGATCAGGGAGGTCAGTCATTTGGTTCGCTCACAACTCGGACTCAGACTCTGCTTGATGTCTTATTATCATTGACATACTGAAAGCATGAACACTTAATTACAGTTCTTGCCCTTGTTCCTGGTTCCTGATTGATCAAAGATGTGGCTAGACATTTGATATTGATGTGGACAGACATTAGTGATTGCATACTCTACTTAGTTATATTGTAGATCGATGACACATCATTGCTTATGGATCTTGATCATTTACTTGATTGCTTCTGTACCTTAAAAGTGCACAGACCAGATCCAGATTCTGCCCTAGATAGCTTCTTTGTATAAATAGGCAAGATGAGCTTCTAAGAAGCTCAGCTTGTTTACCTATAATACACTCAATCTCTGCACTGCGCCCGGCATCTGGCTACCTTTTTAGCTCATGCTTCACAAACTCTGTCAGTTCTGAGAATCCCATTACATGGTCTGACGACATGTTTGGATCCATCTCTATTCCACATCCACCCTTTATTCTCTATCACGTATACCAGACTTGCTGCCTTTCAAGGTCTTAGCTGGACACCCCCTAGCATCATCTGTTGGACAAGAGAAGATCATCCTGTCCCCCCTTATCATTGAGAAAAACTTGAAAATTATCTCCTTCGATTCTTCAAGGACAAAGCAGACAATGACCCTGACTTCCTTAGGAGAGCTCAAAGATGATTTATTATCTTTATTCATTGGAGTCTGCAGCTACACGATGCTGCACCAGAAATAGCCTAGGGATCCCCTTTGTGCATAAGTGCACATGATAGGTCTCTGACCTAATAGAAAGCAACATCTGAAGGAAGGCTGAGACAAATAACTCAGGACATTCTGAAAACATCCCTACATAGTATATAAGGCCCATAGAATAGGCTAAGGATCTTCAGTCTATTCTCTTTGTGCTTAGGTAGTCGTCCTACTACCTACTTTATTCCCCCTGTATCTTCACATATAGGTCTTTATGCTCTCCCTCCTGTATTATCCTTTAATACAGTCAAGACCTTCATTTATACTCTGTCCAGTGTGTGACCTAGGGAGGAACCTGTTACTCTTGGGTTATTGAACAAGCAGTTTATAACACTAGAATAGACTCATCTTGCCCCTACCTTGCACACCACTCTTAGCTGGCTGCCACACTCTTTCTCACAACCCTTATTGGTGGAGATAATAGACCTCCATCAAAAAGCATTACTGCATACACTCTGGAGCAAGACCTAGGCCTTAGTTATTTGCAAGGCACTAGATGAATCAATAACCAATTCCACTAGAACAATCATCCTATCTATCAATTAGGGAACCGCTGGTTCTGCACAGACACCAATTGAGTGGCCCTGCCAAACTATCCATACTTCTCATTTAGAGAAGGGTGATACTTCTTCAGGAGAACCAATGGAATGGAGACAGAGTATATTTGTAACAAACTAAACAACAACTGGGAAGCACCACCCTAGTACTCGTGCCCGCGAAAAGTGTCTGAACGGCAATTGCCGAGCTGCCACAACGGCACTTTTGAGCATGGCTATATGTTAGCTGTATGTCTTTGAAAAATATGACAATTCCTGAAAATATAATGGTATATAATATATGATGTTGGCATCCCATATGCAAAAGAAACTGAAAAAATGAGTCAATTTCCAGCTTTTATGGTGAGATCTTCCTCAATGGAGCAAAAACAGACCCTCCTAGAAAGAGTGGCCAATCAAAGATGATTCTGGATAACTAAAAATCTAGAAATGTTTGACAGGCTTGTCTGTGTGAGATCTCAACTAATTGTTTTTATAAGAAATTGAGAGAATGCTGTATTAACAAATGGTGTCTTGATATATACCCATGACAAGTTCACTATCTGATCAGTCAATGTAGAGCAAACCTATCAAAGGTCAGTGATATTTGAAAACATACTATCCATGTTAATAGAGTCATCTTGAAGCAAGAACCATGATCTTTAGTAATATTGATAGCAGTAGTGGTCTGTAATCATTCAAGGCCCTGATCATCACATTGTTGTATATGTTCTTGGAGGAGACAGTCACCATGATCAGCTCCTCCTGGCTTCATATTTTGCACAGGACAAATAAAATATATTGGGAAGCCAGTCAAATATTCTTAGATTTCTATTCATTCAGGATCATCTTTGGTTGGCCACTCTTTCTAGGAGGGTCTGTTTTTGCTCCATTGAGGAAGATCTCACCATAAAAGCTGGAAATTGACTCATTTTTTCAGTTTCTTTTGCATATGGGATGCCAACATCATATATTATATACCATTATATTTTCAGGAATTGTCATATTTTTCAAAGACATACAGCTAACATATAGCCATGCTCAAAAGTGCCGTTGCGGCAACTTGGCAATTGCCGTTCAGACACTTTTCGTGGGCACGAGTACAGAGAACCTGAACTGGTAATACCAGAAGATTTAGAACCAGAAGAAGAAAAAACATCCAAATTCAAATCCAATCCCTCAGATATTCAAATACTGATTGACACCCGAAACACCTGAAACAATGCCAACATGTCGGGAACAGGAACCACTCCTTTTACAATAAGGTTTTTTTTTAAATTTGTATATTAGTGTCTAATCATGGCATACTGCATGCCTAGACGAGGTTATGTATGTATGTACTGTGCTGATGTGTTGGGTAATCTAGGTCGAGTCTATGCACTGCATGGTCCCTACAATGAGGTAAAACTAGCTTGAGGCTGAGGATTTATTACTAGCTACACTACTCTATATATACTATTTACTCTGCACATAAACTATATAGGTTAAAAGTAAGCAGGCATATGTCAGGTGACTACTTAAGAGAGTGTATAGTGCTGGACAAGCAAAGTCAACAATTTTAGTTAATCAAATTTCCCACCCTCCGGAACCACCAGAATTGATGCACATTCAGTAGATAAGTATTCTGAGCTCCTTACAAGCAAAAACCCATGAGCCAATCTCATATAAATTATATTTTATTAATTTTGACCCTTAAAAAATTGGCCAACCCCCAAATTAAATAGTAGGGCCTCAGAAATAGCATCAATTGACTCCGTTTTTTTACCTGAGTTCAATAATAGTCTTAAATAGTACCAAAGAAAAACTTACTAAGGCTGTAGCAGTGGTGCATCTCTGAACCACAACACACCAAGTTCCCAACTTATGTAGTATTCAAAGCATCTCTGAGGACGCCCTCTGAGAAAGAAACATGCATCAAATATTCAGAATCTTTGCAAAAGAGCAATTCACTCAAGAAACTCACCTGAGTTTGAGTCAAATTTGAGGATGTAAAGAAAGTGGCACAGTAATGCCTCAATGAGTGTCCTGTCAGGGTGATCCGCTGAGGTTTTAATTGATCATGGCAGTTTATGGATGCATATTGTAAGGGGCTTACAGGGAAGGCAGCAGAATAGGCTGTGTGGAAACAGAAGTCACACAAAAGGGTTGGGCAGTGTGCAATGATGTCTGTCGATGCAATGCTAACCTAAAATTGACTCAGATTCACTTCTGATGCTATTTTAAGCCTAATTACATATTATTTTTTTTGCCCAAAAAATCAACCATCCCTAGTTTACTGTGGGAACTTCCATAAAGGACAATTTTTGACTCTTTTTGCTTCTCTGAGTCTGAATCTGAACTCAGTTTGTCCTAAAAAAATCTGCCTGGGAAGTTAGTAAAATTGTCAACTTTGCTTGTCCAGCACTGTATCTAAATATAGAACATGGGAGAGTATCATGTGAGTGATCAAGCATGTGATAATATAATTAAGTAAGGAAAAGAAAAGAAAAGAAAAATTTGTATGTGGGCCATAACATTACCCCACCTTTAAGGGAATTGTCCACAATCCTTCTTCAAGTTCTTGTAGCTTGCTATCAGTCCAATCAAAAAGCATAGGCTTTTAAGGAATATTGTCAGGTGTAGTCTCATAAAAGTGTATTTATGAGGTATTAGCACGTTAAAGAGCAAAAAGATGTTTTTTGTGGAACTTGTCAATGTATTTATTAAGAATTTGAGAGATTCTCAACAGGTTTTCTTAATCAGATATCCCTTCCAATGCACTAAATACTTTGCAATATATTTTTAAGTCTACAATTTCCTTAACTTTATATGTTTTTAATATTATTGATAATATCTAGTGGAGAGAGAATATCTGTCTTTTGAAGTACAGATGAAGGCTTCATATATGAGTGCAAAAGTACTTTATTAAAGATGTGATAAATCTGTTTCTATTGTGCTGGTAATTTTAATCAATATGATGCCTTTTTAACTTTTTCTAAGATTTTAAATGGTCTATATTGTTGATCTGACAGTTTCTTCATGCTATAATTTATCTGGATATTAGTAGCATCAAGCCAGACTCAGTCTCCAATCTTGTAATTAATGGAGATTTTTCTTAGATCTGTTATAAAATTGCTTTATAGTTTCCACTGTCTTCTTTAGAGCTGACATAGCTTCTTCATGAATGACCTTCATATGCTTATGGAACTGCTCAGCAGATTTGTTTGACACCTATTTTCTTATACTAAGCCCTTTGTTCACCTGCCTCCCATAATTGATAAAAAAGGGGGAAAACTTGGTGCTGGAGTGACTCTTATTATTGTATAAGCATTCAGCCAGAGACAATCATTCAGCCTAATCAATCTGATAATAATTTATAAAGATACAAAGGTATTCTTCAAGTTCCTAATTCATCTGTTTAGTTTGACTATCTGTTTGGGGATGGAGAGCCATTGACAGGTTCTGCTCTATTCCAATAAGAGTATAAAAGTCCTTTATAAATTTTAATGTAAACTGCGGTCCCCAATTGCTTATGATTTTCCTTGGTAGTCCATGGAATCTAAATATGTAGCCTCTAAACAATCATGTCATGCCTTCAGAGGTCAACTTGAGAGTGGTTTAGGCTAAGTGAATCATTTTAGAATGCCGATCCACAAACACTGCTATTGAGTTGAATCCTTTTAATTCAGGCAAGAGTTCAATAAGATCTACAAATATATTCTTGCAAGGGTCCAATAAGATTTACAAATATTATCTTTGATGGTTTTGTTGGAATTCTATTAGGGTTTAGAGAATTTGATAGTTTGGTTCTGATGTCTTTTGTTCTTTAGCACGTGATGCAGCCCTTTACATATTCTTTGACATTTTGACTAATTCAAGGCCACTAATAATCTTTTTCAATTAATTCTTGTGTTTTGACTTTGCCAGGATGACCTAACAGTGATAAGTCATGGTGTGCTCCAATGATGTCGCCTTAAAGGTTATCACTGTTTAGGATATATAGTCTATTATTAACTATAATGTAATCATCTTCATTCAGAGACCAGGACTTGTTGTTGTTTATAGATCTTTTTGCAATAATCTCTTTGTCCTTATCCACAGATTCCCTTATGTGCTCAAGAATTTTCTCATCTTTATATGCCATTACTAGTGTCTCAATGAACTATTCTGATTTAACATAATAATGTCTGAGTTGTCCTCTTTTCTCTTTCAAAGTTCACTTGTCTTGAGAGGATGTTGGGTTTAGTCATCTGATTCCCTAGTTTATAGATTGAATAGAAATCATATGACTGTAATTCTGAGTACCAACAAGCCTGACAACAATTTAGTTTTGGGGGTTTTCAAAGTACTGCAGATTTTAATGATCTGACCAGACTTTAAAAGGTTCTAAGGCTTCTAGTAGATAATGATGCCATTTTTTCAGAACAGTAACAATGGCTAGCAATTCTGTCATAGATCTCATAATTGCACTCTGCTTCCTGCAACACTTAAGACATGAATGCTATAGGTTGCCATTTATTGTCTACTTTCTAGGATAAAACAGCGCCAATGGTAAAGTGTGATGAGTCCACTTCAACTCAGAAAGGACAATTGTCCTATGATAGTGCTAGGACTAGTTCAGTCACATATTCTAAGGTTTTAAATGCTTTTTCCTGTTCTGTGCCCTAAGTTCATTCTGCCTTCCTAGTCAACTGTGTCAACAGATGCACTATTTTATTATAGTTCTTTATAAAGTGCTGGTAGAAATTGTAAAACTAATTGAAAGATTAAACCTCTTTAACTGTTTTAGGAACTAGCCATTTTGTGATTGTGGCAACTTTTTTTAGATCTATGTGTATTTGTCTGTTTCCTACAATGAGACCCAGAAATTCTACTTTCAATGCATCAAAGGTGCATTTTTTGATTTTCAAATACAGATCATTTTCACAGAATATTTCCATAATGCAATGTATGGTCACTTGATGGTCTTTAGAGAAAACCAGGATATTATTGATATAGATTATGATTGCAAAGTGTATGCATTCATTCTTGAAAATATCATCTATAAAATTCTAAAAGGTCACTAAGGAGTTGCACAACTCAAGGACATGGTAGTAGGTTTCAACACTCTAATCTTGGTTATGAATGCTGCTTTCTATTCTTCTCCTTGTTTCATGTGGATATTTGGATATCCTTATCAAATGTCAAACTTAGAGAAAATTACAGTATCTTTAATTCTGTCTATCAATGTCTAGGGATTAGAGATGGAATATCTGTTTTTGACTGTGAACTTGTTAAGTTCCCTATAGTCTTGTATTGGATGTAAACTACCATCTTTTTTCCCGACAAAGAAGAAAAACAAAGCTTGAGGTGATTTTGACAGTCTGATCCATCCAGTCTTCAAATTTTCTTCAACAAACTCTTTCATCACTTGGTACTTATGTGAGTCAAGACTGAAAACCTTCCAATGTTATAGTTTAAAATCCAGTGTAAGATCAATGTTGCGATTGTATAGTTAATGTTTTAGGAGGATGTCAAAACTCTTTTTATTGAAAACATTAATGTAGTTAGTAATATAATCTAGTATTTGAATTCTTAGAGTTTTGAGCTTCTCTTCATCTTTATTAACAACAATTATATGGGTATTAAAGAGTTAGTCTTCCTAAGACTCATCTACCAGTTTTTCTATAGATACTGGCCTGTTTGTGTAATAATATCCACAGAAAGGAGGACAATGAGCAAATTTAATGTAGCCTTTTTGTCAATCAATATTGAGGTTATGATATTTAAGCCACTCGTACCTAATAAAAAGATTAGTTTTTCCAAGTTTGGCTATTGCTACAATTATTTATTTCTCATGGTCATTCACAATAAGCTTTATTTTGATGTGATCCATTATTGGTCCTCCCTAGTTTACACTATCATTAGTGTTTTGTATAGGAATTAGTTTAATGACTTTCTTAGTGCTAATGTTGTTTTTCCTGACAAATTTCTTTGATAGTGTTGTGCCAGTACAACCTGAGTCTAACAATGCCTTTACTACAAAGCTTTTCTAGTTGTTGAATTGGATCTGAACATCTACCATAAGCTCATTGATGGGCTTCTTCTTGACTCAACAATACACTTCATGCATCTTAAGTTGTTTTATAATACTTAGCTCTTTTGCTAGGGTTTTAATTTTTCCTTTCATGTCTGTAGTCTCATCAGTTGAATAGTATTATTTAAATGCATGATAAATACATCAGAACTTTCAACAGATAAGGGTGATTCAGGGGTCAGCAGGGTGACAGACTGTTTGCTCACTAACCTTGAGGAAACCCTAGCTTAGCTCATAAGTCCTTGCAGTCCTCCTCTAACGGCATTATCGACTTGCCTTGTGTAGGTCCTAGTAGACTTCCATGGCTTTAAGCAGTTGTGTGACAAGTGGCCTTTTTTGCCACAATTGAAACACAATCCTTCACAATGGGCCCTCTCAATGTCCATTGGCTGTCCTCATCCCCCAAACATGGTGCTAGTGCTGTCTCTTTAGATTTGCACTAGAGCTGATGATTGCTCTAGTGTTTCTTTTGTTTTTTCAACTGATTGTCTCTAGTTTAGCATAGAAGAGCCCTTTGTAGGATTTCCAAAACCAGAGGTCCTGTGGACCAATATGAGCATTCTTTCCAAAGTTTCCGATGCTATTATATAACTCTTGTAGTCTGTAAGAGTAGTGGGCAGCAAGCCAGATGAGTAGATTTTTTTAATCAAGATGAACCTTATGTTCTGCTTGACTAGATTGATCAAAAAGTGGTTGTGGTCTATGCTGTACCCTGTTGACCTTGATAGGATATCTGTTAGATCGAAGACCTATCATGTACACCTATGCACAAAGGAGATCCCTAGGCTATTTCTGGTACAGTGTCGTGTAGCTGCAGACTCCAATGAATAAAGACAATGGATCATCCTTGGGCTCTTCTGAGGAAGTCAGGGTCACTGTCTGCTTTGTTCTTGAAGAGTCAAAGAAGATAATCTTTGAGTTTGTCTCAATGATGAGGAGGGATGGGATGATCTTCTCCTGTCTAATAGATGACACTGGGAGGTGTCCAACTGAGAACTCAAAAGGCAGTGAGTCCAGTATATGTTATAGAGAATAGAGGGCGGATAGAGAATAGAGATAGATCTAGGTGTGTTATCAGACCATGTAAAGAGATTCACAGATTTGACAGAGTTTGTGAAGCATGAGCTAGGAAGGTAGCTAGATGCCAGGCGCAGTGCAGAGATTGAGTGTATTACAGGTGAACAAGCTGAGCTTCTTAGAAGCTCATCTTGCCTATTTATACAAAGAAGCTATCTAGGACAGGATCTGGATCTGGTCTGTGTGCTTCTAAGGTATAGAAGCGATCAAGTAAACAATTGAGATCCATAAGCAATGATGCATCATTAATCTGCAATGTGGGGCTTCCTTTCTAGGCAACCACCACCAGCACACTACACGATTCTGGCCGTGGCGACCTCTCTGCTTAACTTTCACAAATACACTACTCTAAGAGCTTCCGTATTACATTCTATACCCATAAGATAAAACCCAAAGCATGTCCAGATCGTCAACCCAGCCCACAAGGGTCGGGGGGACCAAAGACACGAGATCGTCACGACGTGGCTCTGGCATATCACCACTCGACAGTCTGGAAGAGATCAAGCAAAAATCGGGCTACACAGACGCCAAGGCAGCCGCAGAATATCTGTCAGGGAAGGGTTGGATACCGTCAAAAGAGATGAAGGAACTAGACGCGGTAGCAGTAAGCAACGCTCTATATTCTATGGCGCACTCAGCGCAAGGTAAAGAACTGCTGGATGGGATCAACGCCGTTGCCGCCATCATTCTGGACACTCACCTCGAAGCCACGTCCACCCAAATCGCCGACCGCATCACCGAACACGTCGCCGACAGGCTCACCGAAGAGATCGAGTCTCAAATGTCCAACCTGGAGAAACAGTTGGAAGAGAAGACAACCGTCGTCCTCAGCATGGTGGATCAAGCGTATGACAAGATTAGACAGGTCACGGAGAAGCTAGAGAGCACCACGCACGCAGTTCAGCAGACCACACGCCAGAACGAGACACCGGCACCGCTCCACACAACACACCCAACCAGCTCCCATCGTACGCATCTGTCGTCCACAGTCACCTTCCCACATCACACCTCTCCAACATCGCCAGACAACGCGCCCAGAAACGGAGGATCCTACTAGACAGCTTAGACGAGACGGAACATAGCATCAAGGACCTCTCAGAGGCCCAAATCGTTGCGAAGGCTAACCTAGCACTGGAACAAATGGCGGACGACGCGCCTCCGGCGGGCAAGTTCATCGGAGCTCGTATCCTGCGGAACGGAGGCGTAGTCATAGAAGCGAACGAGGAGGATCTAGTCGCCTGGGTTCAACACGATGCTAGGAGAGAAATCTTCCTGAACGAATTTGATGGAGGCCAAACTCAGATCAAAGACAAGCTTTATTCCGTTATCCTCGAATTTGTACCCATTTCTCACAAGCCAGGAAACCAACCCGAATACAGGCACATTGAAGGAACCTCACACATCGACGAAGGACACCTCGAGTCCACGAAGTGGATGAAGCCCGTTGAAAGACGCACGACAGGTCAGCGAACAGCCCACGTCCTCGCGAAATTCCGGTCCCCGCACGCAGCCAACCAGGCGATACGAGACGGTATCATCATCATGGGCAAAATGGTGTACGGCAGAAAGCTACAACAGGAACCTCGAAGATGTATGAAGTGCCAACACATTGGCCCACACATTGCGGCGCAATGCCCACAGGACGTAGAAACATGCGGCACATGCGGAAAGACGCACGCAACGAAAGAGTGTCAAGAGCAGAACACAGACCACTTCTGGTGTGTAAATTGCGGCCACGCGTCCTGGGACAGAATGTGCCCATCCTTCCGAGACGAAGCAGAAAAAATGAAGAGACGCGACCCGGTATCCACTTACCGCTTTTTCCCCGTAGAAGAGACCCAATGGACATGGGAGCAAAACCCCCCTACGATGAGACAGAAACAGAACCATCAAGATAACGGGGACTGGAACACGGTCCAGAGAAGACGATACCACTATACTCCGAAATAAACCCCCGATCGGATCGCAAGGACGCGGCTGGTCAGAGCTTCCATCCAGACAAGGCACGCCCCTACCACCCATGCAGGAAACAAGAGCACAAGCGAGCCAACGAGCAGGCACACAAGACGGTAACAGATTCCTCACACCTTCCAATGACAGACACACCCCTACGTAATTCCTCCGTACTGAAAATATGGCAACAGAACGTCAATAAATCCATGTATGCGCAACAGGATCTCCTCGAAACACTACGCAGCGAAGACATAGACGTCGCGTGTATACAAGAACCCTACATAGACAGCTGGGGCAACACCAGAGCTAACGCGCACTGGCGCACAGTATACCCTCCGAAACACCACCAAGACCATGCAAAAACTCGTTCTGTCATCATGATACGCACCCGCATCAAAACAGACCAATGGACCATCGTCCCCATCGATTCCTACGACATCACTGCCATCCGTATCACAGACGCCTGCGGAATAATTGAAGTACTCAACGTCTACAACGACTGTACCCACTCAGACTCAATCCGAGCCATCCAAGATCACATGCGCACTCTCCCGCTACCTAAACTGACAGCATTCCTCTGGCTAGGCGACTTCAACCGACATCATCCCATGTGGGACGAACCTAGGAATCAACACCTATTCACAACAGCTAATCTGGAGAGCGCAGAAGAACTTATCGAGCTGACGAATATGCACGGCTTAGTCATGGCTCTCGATAAGTACACCCCTACCCTACGCGCCATGAACTCCGGAAACTACACCAGACCGACAATGTCTTTATCACTGACACCTTCCGCGACAGGATAATAAAATGCCAAAGCCTCCCCAACTTACGCCCTCCAAAAACGGACCACATCCCCATTCTGATGTGCCTCAACGTCGAACGGCATCTCGAAACGACATCGCCACGCCACAACTACCACGCCGTGGACTGGAAAGCCTTTAAGGATACACTACACACGAACCTACCAGACCCCAACCGAGAATGGCCCCCAGAACTACAAAACCCAACCGAGTTCCACGAAGCGTTGCGCCGTCTCACGATGGCGATCTCGGTAGCCATCAACAAGAATGTCCCCATTGTGAAACCATCCCCATACTCAAAAAGATGGTGGAACACGACCCTGACGGAACTCAAGAAAGCCAACAAAACGGCAGCTCGCCGCGCATACCGTCACAAAGATGAACCGAGCCAAGGCTCACCAAGCACTCGACAAAGTCAGACACAAATACGCAGAGGCCATAGAGAGCGCAAAGAAGAAACATTGGGAAGAGTGGCTCGAGGAGCTACAGGGCGAAGAAATATGGACGCCAACAAGTATGTAGATGGGGCAGCGACAGATGGGGGCAAAGCACGCATCCCCACCCTCAGACGCCGTGAAGACAACGGTAACGTCAGGGACATAGAAGACAACACCACGAAAAGTGAATACTTATTCAATAGCTTCTTTTCCCAGGATGCCGCACAGAACCAGGACTTCACGGACTACCAATACCCTCCCCCAGCGTTCACCTTTCGTCCGGTCACCAACAACCAAATCCAAAAAGTAATAGAACGTCTACAGGGCTACAAAGCACCAGGCGACGACGGCATCCCGAACATTGTCTACAAGAAGTGTGCCAGCATGCTAGTACCCTTCCTTGGCCCCATATTCCGCGCCACCTTCTCCCTTGGCATTTACCCTCAGGAATGGAAAGACTCCCGCACCGTGGTCCTTCGCAAGCACGGCAAACCCAATTACACCTCCCCTAACGCCTACCGGCCCATGCACTCCTACGCACTATCGCCAAGATCCTCTCCGCCTGCATAGCCACCGAACTCATGCAGTTCGCTGAACTACACCATCTCCTCCCCGACACACATTTCGGATGCCGCACAGGCCGGAAAACCACAGACTCTCTCCACTACGTCACCACCAAACTCCACAATGCCATGGACTCCAAGAAAGCCGCATGTGCCCTCTTCCTCGACATCAAGGGCGCCTTTCCCAGCATCAATCTCGACCGCCTCATTCACGACATGTGAAAGCGCGGTGTGCCGAAGGAATACACCAACTGGATCTGCCTGAAGACCGGTAACAGACGCACCCAATTATCGTTCGACGGCTTCCTCTCAGACTGGATGGAATTTCCGTGCGGCGCGGACCAAGGCTGCCCTCTCTCGGGCATTTTATTCCAATTTTACAACGCAGATCTACTAGATATCCCAAAAGAGCCCGGGAAGAAGACGGTGTTGCGTTTGTCGACGACACGGCCTACATTGCGACGGCAGATACAATGGAGGAAGCTGCCCAAAAGCTGAAAAACATGATGGAGCGGGAGAACGGGGCCTTCGCATGGGCCGACACCCACAACTGCAGCTTCGCAGTCAAGAAATTTGCGCTAGTAGGATTCACCAGGCAAAAGAAGAAGATCACAGCGAGGCGGCGCGTTTTAACTAGAGAGGCAGCGAGGCAAAGGAGAGGAAAACAGAAGAAGTTCGAGTATCAGGCGCTCGAAAGACCAAGCATCACGCTCCGAGGTACGCACATCAAACCTTCGAAATCACACAAATTCCTGGGTATCATCATCGACCAAGAGCTCAATTTTAAAGAGCACGCTGCAGCCGCACTTGCCAAAGGCATGAAGTGGGTAACACAGTACAAAAGACTGGCCCGTCGTCCAAGGGCGTATCAGCCCGCTACATGAGGCAGTTTTACATCAGCGTCGCAGTCCCACGTATGCTGTATGGAGTGGATTTTCTTAGCGCCACCATCACAGGGAGGCAGAGGCTCGGCAGGCATAATAGCCAAACTCGCCAGAGTCCAACGACAGGCAGCCATACACATTACTGGCGCCATGCGCACCACCGCTACTGACACCCTTGACACCCATGCAGACCTACTCCCATTCCATCTCCTAGTTGACAAAAAGTGCCATGACGAGGCCACTAGGCTCGCCACACTCCCAGACGATCACCCTTTGCACCCACACACGTTAGATGCTGCGCGCGCGGAAACACGTACCCCGACCGTTCCCCATTACACCGACTCCTACACAATGCGTTCGTGATCCACCCAGAACAATACGAGGACATACGCACAGTCCGCTTCGACCCCAAATGGACCTCCGGCATCAAAACATTTATCGCACAAAACAAAGAAGAAGCCAGTGAAGACGAACAACGCAACATGGATGATGTGCGCGCATACTCTGATGGATCTCTGATAGATGGGGGAGTAGGGGCGGCAGCCGTCTTGTACCGCGACGGACGAGTCAAAGCGGTCCTACACAAACATCTGGGCAGCGCCGATAGGCACACGGTATACGAAGCTGAACTCACAGGCATTCTTCTCGCACTTAAACTAATCTCCAAAGAAGCCTCATACAGATCTGCATCAATCGCGTTAGACAATGTCGCAGCAATCCAAGCCACAGGACTCACCAAGAGCACCCCAGGTTCCTACCTGGTCGATGCCATACACGAGGCATTCAAAAAGAAGTTTGATGATCAAGGCCAAGCGCGACCCACGATCAGATGGGTGCCGGGACACGTAGAGATAGAGGGCAACGAGAAAAGCGACGAGGAGGCAAAGGCAGCAGTGAGAGGAGAGGAGAGCGAGGAGAAGGACCTACCTAGGGCGACGAGGGGACAATTCCCCTTCAGCAGATCGGCGGCAAGGCAGAAGTTCAATGACGACCTCAAGAAACGCTGGAAGAAGATGCTTGAATCATCGAAGCGATGGCCGCTGATCCACAAAATAGACAGCACGGCACCTTCGAACCACTTCAGGAAGATCACTAAGAACCTTCCTCGACGACACACCTCCATCCTCACTCAACTACAAACTGGCCACGCACCCCTACAGAGACACCTACACCACATCCGTCCAGAAGAATTCGAGAATCCGACATGCCCCGCGTGCGGGCAGCGCGAGGAAACAGTCGCACATTTCCTTCTTCAGTGCCAGAGTTACGCGGGCAGTCGTCACCGCCTTGAGCAAGCGGTAGGAAGGGCAGGCAGAGATCTTCCGAAGTTGTTATCAAACCCTCAATGTTTCAAGCATCTTTTTACTTTCATCAATGACACACAGCGTTTTCGGGAGACGTTCGGCGACTTAGGCCTACCAACGACGAGCCGGAGGGAATTGGATGACTCGGGGAACACACACCGCAGACAGGCACACCAACACACGACGCACACGGGCCAACACCCACCGCGCACACAACACCGACCACGCCAGACGCGGAGCACGAGACCAGTCACAGCTGAGCACAGACAAATGGCAAACACATTACGAAACTGGCTACTGACAGCACCCTAGAACTAAACATAACGCGAGACCACAATACCTTACCCATACCTTACCCCACTCCTAATCTTCGCTACGCGACCACTCCTCCATGAGGACCACACGTTCCCCACAAGGGACAATGCAGCGCACAGAAAAACGGACACTCTTACATTACACGATCAGATACTCATCATGTACCTCGTCTAGACATGCGGCACGCCGCCACCAGACGTTAATATATGAATTAAACAAAAAATCTGCAATGTAGCTAAGTATAGTATACAATTTCCAATGTCTGTCCACATCAATATCAAATGTCTAGCCACATCTTTAATCAATCAGGAACCAGGAACCAGGACAAGAACCATAAGTAAGTGTTCATACTTTTGGTATGTTAATGATAATGAGTCATTGAGCAAAGTCTGAGTCTAAGTTGTGAGCAAACCATATGACTGTCCCTCCTGATCACATGCAAAGCATGTGTTAGGACGTGGTTCTAACAATATCAAATTGTTGGAAGAACTCTTCTGCTCTTGAATTTCCCTAGCAAAGCTCCATCAACTTGTCTTATGCCATTTTTTTTATTAGAGTTGGCAAAGACAGATTTGAGTTCTCTCTTAAAGTTTTTCCAGATTCTCTAATTGACCAGATTATATTCTAGGGCTTTGTCAATGAAGTTATGTGCTCATGTGTCTACTGCTCTTTTGTGCATGAACAAGAAGGCAAAGGTCATTTTATCTTTATTTTCTTCAAAGTCCTTCTTATTGGCTATAGTGTGTAACCTAACTGAACACTAGAATCAGTCTAAGTCTTGTCCATCCCATTCTTCTAGTTTGGCAACGTGAATCTTCTTTATGGTTGTAATTATATCAGTTACGTCTGCCATAGTGAGTTGTTAAAAATTTGAGAGGGATGAAGGGAGGGTAGATTCTTCTACTGGGTCTGTGGTATCATTATAGTGCCAGATATTGTCATTGTTTCCAAAATAGATCCCTTGTTCCTTATAAAACTAGGTGTCAAAGATCTTTACTGATCTGTATAGAAAAGGAGGGGATGAGAGAGATAACTAGTTTGATGGAGAGAGTGTGTGCTTAAAGGATGAGGGAGAGTGGGGTAAAGATGGTGGGGTTTTAAAATCCAGGTGACCAATCAGGGCAAGCTAGCTTAGACTGGTCAGTGCCACAAACAGCTGTGAGTGACGAGAGAACCTAGGCCACAACTAACAAAAGAAAAGAGGATGTTTAATAAAGAGGTCAGATGGGTTGATTAGACCAATGAATCAAATTAGGAAAGACTGGTGAACAGCAGTTCCTAGATTGTACAAAGGTGGATAGCCTAAGGCTTCCCTACTGTGCACAAAGTACTTAAATACATACAAATAGATGCATGGACCAAGCAGCTATAGAACAAAAACGCAAGGTATAGACTTGAGAAGGGTCTAACATGTTCCTGTGTAGAAGGTGGGAAAGTATAGATGTGTAAGAAAAATGGAGCAGGTTCGTAACATTACCCCCTGCTTTAGGCTGTCAGTGCCAGAGATGGTGAGTAAGCAGATCATAATAGTTCAAGAAAAACATAAGCAATGTGTGTGAAGAGGAGAAATCAGTCCGAATTGCATGACAAACTGTAGCAGACACCATTTTCATTGTCCCCTGCCGAGCTCTGACATGATAGCCCTTGAGTATGAACATCAGGGTATGCCATCTTTCTCAATGCATGGGTACTGCATCATTGAGCTGAGTCCCTCTTCTTATTGCACCGATGGTCACCATTTCTAACAGAGTTAAACCGTTGTGAACTCTGGCAGTTTTACATTATACCAAATGATGGGTCCTTCACATGTGTGAGGGTCCTGTGGGGTCAAGATCTTCATCCTTAATGAGAGGGGGTTAAGGTAAGACAAGAAGGGAACAGAGTCCAAAGAACATGATGATAGGTTCAAAGGTTGGTGACGCATACTCATTGTTTGCACATGTACACAGGTTGTAATTGTATGACCCAGGCATAGGTTGGGAGGGAGCACTGTTAGAGGCAGATGATGAGGTGTGAGACACCTGTACTGTCATGGGCATGTAATAGTTGTCTGCAGGGTAGAAGGTGTCATCCAGGTACTTTATCATCCTCTCTAGTCTTATGAGTCGTCTTTCTCCTACTGTGATCCTGGCAATAAGGGTTTCTTTGTGTATTTGTAGGGATTGTTGCATGTGCCTTACAGATGCGTGTTCTTCTCCAAAAATTTCCAGGGCCTGTTTGATGTCCCTGCAAGTTGGTCCAGACACGAATTCATAGTCAGGGGTTCCCTTAATGATTCCTATTAGATAGGATACAGGTGTTATCAGATAGGTTTCTCTGTCAGGGAAGACAATGCCAGAGATAGTATCATTGAAAAGAGGGGGAGGTGAGGGAGATGATAATTCGATTTGGATAGCATGGAGTGATAGAGTAGAAGAGTGTGGTTTGTAATGTTCTTGTTCTTTGGCTTTTCTGATCTGCTGTTTGTCAAGCTTGTTTTGTTTGAGTATGAATTGGACTGGTTCCTCATGCTGTCTGTGTCTGGCCAACCATTGCTTCTCTCTGGTCTGTTTGAGTCAATTCTCTGCCACAAGTTCCTGGCTTCATTAAGATAATTGTCCTAGTGCCACCTGGCTTCCACTTTTGCATCCCTTTCTGCATTAGCTTTGTTAAGGGCTTCTTTGTCTGCTGTCTAAGAGAGGTTTTCTCTTTCTTCAGAGACATTGGATTTGGTAGAGGGAGAAGTAGAGGGTGTGGTTTGTACAGAGCAATCAACCATAGTGGGGAAAGATGGTGTGGAGATGGGTAGGGTTATGGTCTGTTCAAAGTCTGACATAGTAGAAGGAGACAAGGTTAGAGAGGAAGTTCTTGAAAGTATGAGAGGTCCAAATGGATGAGAAAATCAAGAGGATCAAGTTGGAGATTTTACACATCTTTTGATTTGTTTGTTCAATTTTTGTTAACATTGTTTTTAGAGGAATGGTGGATAGGTGTTTTACATTGTACGCTTCTACCAGTTTTTTGGTGTTGGTCAGATTTGTCCACATAATCCATTCATTTGATGAGTCAGGGTATCCTTTCCACCATGCTAAGTATTGATATCTGTGGCCTCATTTTCTCTTATCGAGGATTTCTTTGACTTCACATTTTTCTTGTCCTTCGATAAGGTTAGAAGGCAGCTCTTCAAATTTTGGTCCATGGGCATTTGTTTCTTAATAGTGTGTTAGGAGAGAGATGTGAAACTGTAGTGTATCTTCTATGTCAGTGGAAGTTTCAATTGGAATGTTACAGGTCCTAGCTTCTTTTTGATAAGGAATGGTCCATGCAGTTTTAGGGCTAGCTTGTCTTTGAGATGGGTTGTTGTGATGTTTTTTCTAGAAAGCCAGACCTTCTGTCCTTCTTCTAGTTCAACCTCATATTCCATAGACTTCCCCTTCATCAAGTCTGCTGCAACTTCTAAGCTAGCTTTTGTTTCTTCTCTTATCTGAGTCAAGTTCTTTAGTTGCTGTTCAATGTTGGGGATGTCTAACCTTGGTTCAATCTGTGGCATGAAGAAGGGGTCAAATCTATATAGGAGTTGGAACAGTGATTAGTGTGTTGCAGAGTGTTCACGTATGTTGTGTGCAAATTCAGCATAAGGGAGAAGTTCTGGCCAATTGTTTTGTTTGTAGTTGCAGAAGGCCCAGAGGTACTAATCAAGTTCTTGGTTGACTCTTTTGGTCTCTCCATTGGTTTCTGGGTGGTACACGGTACTTAGTGCTATAGTTACTCCTAGTTTCTTCCAAAGTTTCTTAGTGAACCTGGTGGTGAACTGTGGTCTTCTATCTGATATGACTTTTCCCAGTAATCCATATTGTTTCTAGATATTCTTCATGTAGAGGTCAGCTGTTTCTTCTGCATCTATGGTTTTGGCACATGGTGTGTACACGACCTCTTTTGTGCTTTTGTCTACTATTACATGGATTGAGTTATAAGGTCCAACTTGTGGTAAGTCTGTGATAAAGTCCATGGTGACTGTTTGCCAGAGCCCTTTGGGTATCTTGTTTGATATTAGTGGGATTCGTGTGGGGTGTGTGGTATTTTTGGTGTTCTGGCACATGGCACATCCTGTTATGTAGTCTTTGACAAATGTGGACATTCCTGGCCACCAGAAGTTATTGGAGATTAGGACATATGTTTTCCATCTTTTAGAGTGTCTAGTCATGATAGAGTCGTATTACATCCTGACTATGCTTTTTTTGAGGTTATCATCAGGTGGTACATATATTTTCTCTTAATGCTAGATGAGTTCATCTTCATGGTTCCACTTTTGTAGACTTTTAGCCAATGCTCTGAGTCTGGATGCCTTTATGATATCCATCACCTCTGTTACTTCTTTATCTTTTGCCGTCACTTCCTTTAATTTCTGTTAGAGTTGTTTGTCTATTAGTTCAATTGTGCCTTGTCCTGTTGCTCTTTTGACAAACAGTTGTGGGTTTAGTAATGTTTGGTTTGTGTTATCTAATTTTACCCTCTGTTTTAGGTCTGAATGTTGGGACAGAGCATCAGGATGATAGGTAACACTGGGTTTGTGAACTAATGTGAAACTGAAGCAAGAGAGGAAGAGTGACCAGTGAGCTTGTCAGTGGGATAGTGTTTTGGCAGTTCCAAAGTACATGAGGTTTTTATGATTGGACTAGATTTCAAAGGACTAGTGGGTGCCTTTGAGATATATGTGCTAGTGTTTGAGGGCATGGATAACAGTGAAGAGTTCTATAATTCCATTCAGCTACATTAAAGGATTTTGAAAGGTAGACAACTGGGTGCCAGCCATCACCTGGTATCTCTTGTGATAGAATAGCACCGGATGCGAAATCCAATACATCTGTTTCAAGTTAGAAGAGACGCTTATGATTAAGGTAGATAAGGACAAGGGAGAAGATGAAGGCATGTTTGAGAAGTGTAAAGACATGATAGCATGATTCCAACCAGATAAATGGGGTGTCTTTTTTGTTAGGTTGTTTAAGAGTTGAGTGATTGTGGCAAAGTCTTGAATGAACCGTCTACAGAAGTTTCCAAAGCTGAGGAATGACTAAACTTCTTTCAGGGTGGTTGGGACTGGCCATGCTGAGATGCTGTCAATCTTGAATGAGTCCATGGAGATATGATCTATGGAGATAATGAAACCTAGATATTTGACTATGTCAACTTCAAATTGGCATTTTGTTAGTTTAAGAAATAGGTCATTTTTGAGCAAAATTTCCATAATTTGAACAGTAACTTGTCAGTGTTCTTTGATTGTCTTAGTGAACACCAAGATATCGTCTATGTATACTATGATGACTTGAGCAATGATGAGGTCATGGAAGATTGTGTTCATCATTGTTTGGAATGTTGCCGAAGAGTTGCAAAGCCTAAAAAACATGACAAGACATTTGTAAAGGCTATGTTTGGTTAGGAAAGCCATCTTTTATTCATCCTCTTCTATGATACAGATGTTGTTATATTCCCATGTGACATTAAACTTTGAGAAGATTTTGGTGTTGGATTTAGCAATAGTTCTTATTATATTATTGATCAAGAGTAGAGGGTTTTTGTTTTTTATGGTCCATTTGTTTAGCCAGTAATAGTCTTGAACAGGTCAAAGGCTTCTCTTTTTTTTCTTGACAAAGAAGAATGGGGATACTTGTGGTGATTTTGATACCTAAATTGTTCCTTTTTCAGATGTTCTTGCAAGACCTTGTATAGCTTTTCATTTTCATATTCTGTCAGGGGGTATAGTTTGCATCCTTTCAGTTCTCATCCTGGTTTCATATTAATGTGGTGATCACACATGCTATGTTGCAGCATCTGTTGGGACACTTCTTGGCCGAAGATTTTTGCAAATCATTTAAGAATGTAGCTAGGGACTGTTTCTTCCATTATTCTCATATCCTTTTTTTTGCTGGCTTTTTCTGCCAATTCCTATGATTTACTGTGGGTTGACCAAAGATGAATTGTTCCATTGGGGTTTGTCTCAAAGAGGTTGTCTTCATATATCTTCTTGTAGAGTGTTGTAAGGAATTCATTAATTCCTTCTAAGTTTTTGTCATCATGTTTTAGAACATCTTTTGGTTTATCTTTTATTGTTATATAAATGACCACCTTCCTTGGTTCAGGCCAGGCAATTTTTTCCGTGGTTATGATGACATTTGGCCTGCTAGTGATACAAGATGACGAACATAATGTGAACTTGAGGCAGTTTTTTACCCAATGAATTTGAGGGTTATGTTCATGTAACCAGTTGGTCCCTAGGATAGTGTCTTCTCCTCCTAAGTTTGTTACCAACAGTTTGTATTATTCATCATGGTAGTCTCCTTCTGAGTTTGTTATCCTCATCAGTAGACACACTTTGTTTATAATAGCTCTTTTGTGATTGGCTGAGCCATCCACATTAAAGACAGGAATGGGCATCAGTATTTTTTCAAGCTTTATCCCTTTTTCGTGGCAGAACTGTTTGTCAATGAGGAGTCCTTCTGCTTCTAAGTTAACTAAGATTTTTGCTTTGGTGTTTCCCTCTTTGCATTTCAGCTAAACATTTATGTGCATAGAGGATTTTTGATTTGATTTTGTGAGTCATACAGATGATGGTACACGTAGAGGGTGAGAGGATCTGTCATACACTGATGATGTGGATTATACTAAAAATTTGCATCTGATTTTTTCTTTCCACTTTCCTAGCTTAGAGCCTGTAGCAGTGCTTTTTGTTCATCCCACCTGAGCTTTCCTATGAACCTCTAGATCTCTTCATTGCTAACCTCAGGCTTTTTTGGACGTAAAGCTGCATCCTCACTGGATGAGTGAGCTTGCCAAACTGCAAGTCTAGTCCTGAATGGGTTAGTCGTCTCCATGCTTTTACTCTCTCCTTGAGTTGCTTCCTTGCTACTGCCTTGAGCACACACTGAGAGAGCTCTTTCATAGCCACCTCCTCTGCTGGCCAGTGCTCCGCTGGTCTGAGTTAGGCCATTTCCCACTTTTCTGTCACTCAATTGAACATATCAAGTGGACCCTTCAGATACCCTAGATGGACCCTTGGCAAGGCATTGGTTGGCCATGTGTCCTTTTTGTTGACAGTAGAAGTACCCACCCTTTGCATGGAGCCTGGCTCTTTTGGTTTTGGTGAGAGGAGTGCAAAGTGCATTGACCGTCATGGGTACAACTGAGTTGTTCATGCTAGCGGGGGTGTTAGATGAGTTGTAAAGAAAGGGGTTGTTCTGCCTCGTTGTTACTGTGGGCATGAGACTTCTTATACTCTAGAGTTCCCTTTATTGGTTGTCAAAGCGTTGAATGTATTTAATCTATTCCACAGTAGTGGCAGGCATGTCTAGGAGTCTGTAGATTTGTTTGAGAATTTCTGGGTATATGGCTCGGTAGAAGTAGTCCACTGTAGATTCCATATTGAACCTACTTTCTGCTAAGATGAGCTGGAAGTCTGCAACAAAGTCGTCTGCTATTTTTTTTCCCATCCTCATGGTGAACAACTTTTGCCGAGCTTTTTGTTTGTTTCCTTTGTCTTTGAATACCCTGGTGAGTTCCATTAGAAAGTCTTTGAATTTTCCTCATACTAGCTTGACCTTCCTTGCTTTCCAGTCTCTAAGTTCTCGGTCATAGTAATAGCGTTGGGCATACATTGAGGCGGTCTCTTCTCTCATGTATGATAGTATGAGTAAGATCTTGGACTTGTTATTGGTGAATTTGGTAGGGTTGGCGGTGATGTACATGCAACACCCGTATATCCATTCTCTGTATTTAATCCTCATTCCATCATAGTCTTTGGGTTTATTGAGTTTGTCCAGCATGTTATTTGAATCATCTGAATTATCTATTGGTGGGTTTGGGTTTGGGTTCCCTGAAGGATCTCCTTGCGGTTTCTTTGGTGGGGTTGTTTTTGTGTTGCTTAGTCTTGGTGTTGGTGGTTCTTTGTTTAGTGGGGTCGGTAGGTTTCTTGGTGGTTCTGGGTCTTCTTCATCTATTGGTGTTACTAATTCTTTGGAGATGATTCCTTTAGTGATGTCTTCCTTTGGAATATATATTAGTCTGTTTGAGGGGTTCTAGCCAGTAAAGAGGCTACAATCCTTAATGGTGCTTTACTGTCTTTCCAGGCTACTAGCAGGGCGTTTACTGCTCCTCTGCTTTCTGGTCCTCCTATGTAGACCCAGTTCCCTTTTGACATGCGTCTGATTGGTTGTCCTAGATGAATGTATAATTTCGAATATTCTAGATAGTTGGTCCTATGTAGAACTTGCCCTATATCTTTTCCTTTTCCTTGGAAAGTTGTGGTGGATAATTTAGGGAGCCTGCACTAGTCTCGATCTGATTAGAATCAAGGGTCAAGGCAACAACAGCTTCCTTCTGGTATTCACTGCACCCAGTGTCTGGCTACCTTCAGGCCCATATCTTGCAAACTCTGTCAGATTTAAGAACCCTTTACACAGTCTGACAAAGCATTGGATCTGTCTCTACTCTCTTCTCATTCTCCCTTCCCTTACCCTCCACTCCTTATCTTGTCTAGGACCTATACTGGTCTTGCTACTTTCCGTGTTCTTACTTGGTCACTACCCAAGATAGTCTGTTGGACCAGAGAAGACAACCCTGTACCTGCCAATCAAAGAGAAGCTCTCGAAGATCACCTTCTTAATCTGTTCAAAGCACAATTGGATAACAACCCCAACTTCTTATAAAGAGCACAAAGACAATCAGTCATCTTTATATGTTGGACCTTCATGATCCAAAATACTGTTTAAGGATAGTCTAGAGAACCCAATAGTGCAAAGGTGCACATAATAGGTCTCCAACCTAACACTTGAACAATCTCTTTCTTCCCTACCTTGGATCCCCAAGTACTCCAAAGAATAGCAATCAATAACCACGCAATAGCTATAAACTTACAAGAGTCACTGGAAACCACTCTTAATCGACTCAGAGCAAACACAGAGACAACCATGGCCAAAGAAAGAGAACCACCAAGAAGTGCCACTCAAGACGGCGTTAATAACACTGAGACACTCTCAGGAACCCTGACCCTTGCCAGACATCAGCAATCAGGAAAAACATACACCGGAGTAGCCACCTTCAGGCTACAAAGAGATCCCAAATATTTCTTCACCATCAACAGGTTTGGATATCCATTCCAAGAACTTTGCTTCATTAATGAACCAAAGACTCCTGTCTCACTCAAAGAAGGGGAAGCAGCTGGAATATACACCATTTAAACCTGGAACATAGTTGACATCAACGACAGATGACCTCAGGACTTCCCTTATCCCCTTATCCCTGATTTCAGAAGAGCCATCATGAAGCTTGTCAATCAAGATGGAATTAGAGAAGCGCTTGAAAGAAGATATGATCAAAGAGGATAGTATGTGGTTTTCATTGTGTGGACATTTACAACTATAAAGTAAAACAAACTAAATGTGCCTGAACATCCACCAGCTAGAATAGAAATTGATGGAATCATATTTATTACTCAAGTCGAAGAGTTAGCCCACAAAACTTATTATCTTAGAACACTTGTCTCCAGACAAATGTTCTCCTACATCATCCAACTCTTTGACCAAATCAATATTGCCATTAACGAAATTGTTAAACACAACCTATACATCTAGGAAGGTCTAAGTGCAGGAAGAAGACATACCATCACCTTCCACTTCAAGGAATAAGCCATTACGGACACAGTCACTGCAGGATACCCACCTGAATATAGGACAGACCCAGCCAAGATCTTCACAGATTTACCCAAAGACTTTGACTCAGACCAACTTTATTACAACGAGAACAAACGACACTTCTACTATGGAGGGCTTCTTACAGGCTTCCACAAAGGGCATGAAGAGAGCCAGTACAACACTCTTACCTAGAACAGAAAGAACGTCCAAGCGGGACCAAGTTTACACACAGTTAAACTCGTGGACTACGTTGCAAGGAAAACATATGACAAACCTAGATCACCAACAAATCGGCATCGTAACTTGCCAAGACCACATATACATACTATACCCAGGAAAACAGCCAGTGGAAGTGGACTCCCTTAAGGAAACACTTCCATTGTATTCCTCTTACAAGAAACCTCTTCATAAGCTAGTTTCTAAACTACAACATCAAACCTGCAGTCCGGACAAAGGAATTTTAAAGAACTAAGTAATAATTGAGAACTGCCTAGAGATCCTGAGCCCCTATCTAATACAATGTTGACAAATCCTAGATGTGCTGAGTTCAAGGGACCAGCTATGGCCAAACCCACCCCCTTTAATAGAAACAGGAAAAAAACTGAGCAGTTCCTCCACAAAATTGACCTGATGATCCTTGCCAGAAAAAAAGATTTCATGGATGAATTCGCCAAAATCGCCTACGCCCTATCATACATAAAGGAAGGTTCCACAGGGATATAGTCAAGAAACTTCACCAAAGCAAGAAACACAGTGGACAACTGAGCAGCCTACGCATAGAAGAAAACTCTAGGACAAACATCAGTCCAAAAGAAGATCTCTTTGGACTTCAAAGAATTTAACAAACAAGTAGATGCCAGAGACAGACTGGCTAGAATAAACTGAGGAAAGGAATCCCTCAACTCATATCTCCAGCTCTTCAAACAAATTGCGGAACTCACAGGAGTCAACCTGGAAACTAAGAAAACTCACTTCATGAGGGGCTTAAACTGGGAACTAGCAAAATGGAAATGCATTGATCCAGCTGCTGATGCCACTTGTGATGAACTAGTCAAGAAAGCCAAGCAACATGAAACTCTGAGCATCGAAAGGAACCAAGCATGTGACCTTTGGCAAGGAAAATATCAAGTCTTCACCCCCCACACATTCTACGATGAACAGGCACCCCTGTGTCATGAAAGGGAAAGTTAATATGTCCTTATGGATATAGATGCCATAGAAATGGAGGCTCATGCAATTTGTACTCAATTCAAGAAGCTCAGCCCCGAAAAAAGAAGCAAACTCACTAAAGAAGGCAAGTGCTTCTATTGCAAGAAAACCGGGCATATGGCACGCAATTGTCCCTCCTGCCCCAAGCAAAACTTCCAAAGAAGATTCCAGCCTAGGCACCAAATAGTGTGCAATATTGAAGAAGATGATGACGAAGAAGAGCTAGAAGAATGAAAGAACTAAGTTGCCCACATCCAACAAATGATGATGAGACTTAGCGTAGAAGAAGTTGAGGAAGTTTGAGCCTTCAGCGACTTGAAGAATTTTTAAAGACTCTCCCATTAGCAGTGGATGCAGAGAGAAGGATTCTTGCATGAAATTGGTATGCTCCTTTGGCCAGTAAAGTTGCTGACCAAGAGCATGGACACCCAGATATATTATATCTCTTAGAAATAAAATCACATGGTGCACCATCACTCTGAATTGAGACAATACTCATAGGCAAGAATCAAAAAGCTGCTACTTAAGCCCTCATAGATAGCAGGGCCACTAGAATATTCATGCACCCATGCTTCATCAAGATGCACCAAATTAGAACACAAAAAACTCCTACCCCCATCCTAGTCAATATGGTACAGAACACCAAATTTAAAAGAGGACCAATTATAAGATTCACCAAACTAAAAATATAAGTTCTAGGTGAAGAGAGAAGATTGCACACAGAATCTGCATGATTCTATATCACAAAAATAGGAAAAGAAGATATTAGTTTAGGAACTGACTGGTTGTTGGAACACAACTCAGAAGTTGACTGGCATGCCTACGGGCTGCACTTCACTTGATGCCCACTCTCTTGCCAAATACAAGGAGGGCTAGTAAAAGCAAAAAAGGCTACAAGAAAACCAGGATGCACAAACCCAAGCATATGGCACATGGTGACAGTATCACAAAAAGGCAACTACTCAATCCCAATATAGAAGCCAGGAAAAGAAAAGCCAGGCTGGAAAGTGGAAGACACTACAGTACCACATCCGCAGACAATACCTGAATGTCCAGAGTTTGCAACTCAAAGGTTGAATGCTGAATGTCTGAAGGCTCAAGCTAGAAATTACAAGGCTCTGACATAGGCTGAAGAAGATGTTCTGGAGAGTAGTGATGGACTTTCAGTACTCTCCTCCACAGATCTAGAAAAGGACAGAGTTTACCTTGTCAGGTGCCTTAATACAGGAATTTTACAGGCCCTGGAATTATACAATGACTCTGAAGAAGGTGTTGGCATATATCATGCTGAAACCACGGAACTTCCACATGCCAACACACCGGCTCAAGGAAGCAAACCTGCCAAAGCAACAACAGGAAAACAAATGAAGCACACCAATTGACAAAGACTTGTAGAAAAAGCTGCAAAAGGGAAACCCAAACTATCTTTTGAAGAGATAGTATCAAAGGAATACTAGGATTACAGAAAAAATTTTGAAGGTTGACCAAAGAGGAAACTACCACTGAATCGATCTTGGGACCACAAAATAGAACTCAAGGAAGAAATGGACAACCCACTCAAACCCAAAAATTATATAGTCTTAGTCCAGCAGAGCAAGTGGAACTCAAAAAATTCATTAATGAAAACTTAAAGAAGGGGTTCATCCAAGAATCCAAGTCGCATATGGCCTCTCTCTTTTTCTTTGTCAAGAAACAGAATAGAAAACTACGACCAGTAATTGATTATCGCAAGCTTAATGAAATAATGGTAAAGAACAAGTACCCATTGCTGATTATTCAAGAATTACTGGATCTCTTAGCCAAAGCTATATACTTTTCACTAATGAATGTCAACACAGGATATAACAATGTACACATGAAAGAAGAAAGTAAGAAACTAGCCGTGTTCATCACTAATCTAAGAATGTATAAACCCCTGGTCATGTTCTTTGGACCAACCAACTCCCTAGCAACATTCCAAACAATGATCAATGCCCTCTTTAAAGACCTCATCTGTGCTATAAAAGTGGCAATCTATATAGACAATATTCTAGTATTCTCCAAAACAATGGACAATCACATCAAGACAGTACAAAAGGTTTTACAGATCCTATAAGACAACAATCTATACTTGCAACCCTTGAAATGTCACTTCTATAAAACAAAAATCAACTACCTCAAATATGTTATATCACACAGACATCTCAAAATGGACCCAATCAAAATGGCTGGCATCACAGATTGGCCAACTTTAGAAAAAGTCAAAGAAGTACAATCTTTTTTAGGATTTCACAATTTCTATCACAGATTTATCAAAGTTTACTCAAAAATAGCAAAGCTGCTATTTAAGTTAACACAAAAAGAACGCAGCTGGGATTAGACACCAGCATGCAAAGAAGCATTTCAAATGCTTAGAAAAATATTCATAGAATCTTCAGTACTTGTCATGCTGGATACAAGGAACCCCTTTTGCATTGAATGCAATGCCTTTGACTTTGCTACTAGAGCAGCATTATCACAGGTCACCAAAGATGGAAAATAGCACCCATGTGCCTATATTTTCAAATCACTCTCACCAACAGAACACAACTATCCAATCTACAATAAAGAGTTGCTAGCTGAGCTTTTGAAGCTTGGCAACGCTATCTAGAGGGCACTGACCACCTAGTAGATGTCTGGACAGATTACAAGAATCTTGAATGGTTCTAGTCAAGCCAAAAATTAAAATGCTGGCAAGCAAGATGGTCACTCTTCCTCTTGTGTTTAATGCACAAGACGGGAGTCACTAATAAATCTGATGGTCTATTATGGCATCCAGACCATAAACAGGGGGTGGAATTTGACAATTTAGGAGAAACACTCTTGAAGCCAAAATTTTTCAATAAAACAGGAAAAAACCAAAGACCCTTCGTAGAGATCAATGCAATAAACATAGAAGACATTTGGGACCCCTACCAAATTCTCCACATCAGGGCAACCAGTCAAGGAGGTGTCACCATAGTTGATGAAGACCTTCAGAAACAAATCATTGAAGAAAACAAAAAAGACAAATGGCTACTAGAAACACTAGCCAAGGTCAAAACATTAGGACCTCGAAGCATGAAGAAAGGTTTACAAGAATGGAACAACAAGGAAGGATTGGTTTTTCACAGAGGAAAAATATATGTCCCTCAAAACAAACATACCATGTCAGAAATCCATCAACTCTGATGGAACAACCAAAATCCTACTTGAGAACACTTGGAGATGCTACAGACTGCCTAATAAAATCATATTGGACAGAGGAACCCAATTTGCTTCAAAATTAGTGTAAGCCCTACTTAAAGAACTAGGAATTAAATCTGCTTTAAGCACAGCTTATCACTTGCAGACAGATGGTGCTACTAAACGAATGAATTAGGGACTAGAACAATATCTCAGAGCCTTCTGTAGCTCTTCACATGACGACTGGGCTTAATTAATTCTTTATGCAGAATATGCCCACAATATACATTAGCACTCAGCTACACAGAAGTCGCCATTTAAACTTCTACATGGATATCAACCACAGGCTTACCCAGCCATCATTGGAAATACAAATATCCTTACCACCGATGCTCGCCTTGAAGCTCTGCAGCGTGCTAGGAAGGAAGCACAAGTCCGCCTTGAAATTGTAGCTGAAGCCATAAGGATACAGTACAACTGTCCCGGAACGGACCTGCCACCTTTTAAGAAAGGAGATCAAGTATGGTTAGATAGGAAGAATATCCACACTGATCACCCATTGGAGAAACTGAGACCCAAATATTTTGGGCCATTTGAAATCATTAACACTATAGGAAATGTCAACTTCAAACTGAAGCTGCCTAACAGCTGAAAGTGCATTCATGATATCTTCCATGCTAGTTGACTTACACCCTACAAGGAAAACAAAGTCTATGGCCCTAACTACCCTAAACCGGCCCTGGACCTGATTGAAGGACAAGAAGAATTCGAAGCTGAAGAAATTGTCAGAGCCTGACACTTTGGACGATGGAAGACCCTGCAGTACCTGATCAAATGGAAGGGCTACCCTAAATAAGATAACTCTTGGGAAGCCACAACAAATGTCACTAATGCCAAAGAAGCTATAAATGGCTTCTACTGGTGGCACTCTCGAGCAGTCAAAGGAATGGAAGCTTCTATTCTGGCCCTGGTGATCGAATTAGAACATAACAGGGCAGCCAAAAAAGATCAAATTAAAAAGAAGCTCGAAAAGTACCCAATTGGAAAGAAGCTTTTTGCCACAGGATTAGCTATTCTCTAGATTATGAAAGCAATCAACAAGCAGATGACACAGTTAAAGAAGCAACTCCTGATTCCACAGTTGATAGTACCACCCTCACAGATCAACGATCGAAGTCCGCAGCCAAAGAAGCCTAATATAGGCATATCTCAATCAGAGCCACTGTTGAAGTGATCAAACAGCTCTAATTGGCGCACTCAAGCATACCAGGAGCTACAAAAGCAGACCAACTGAGGATTGGCATGGCCAGGCAAACAACTATGGCCCCCACCCTGATAGAGGTAGCCATTTACACCAGTATCACAACTCTCTCCTTTGTCGCAGTCTCTCTTGCCCTTGCCCCCAACCTTAGACTCTTTCATAATGCTGCCTCTCTCGCCTTGAATGTATAAAAATCCATGTTGTCTCAAACAAAGACCCTAGCTCAACAGCTACATCTGCATGTCTCTTGCTATGACCCGCACTTTCCTTGCCCACTCCCCTTGCTATATTCTTAAGAACTTCACCATGACTTCCTTCTCCTCTGCCTACACTTCCAACACTTCCTTCCCCAACCCCTTTATCTTATGACTTATATCCCTAGCGTCCCCTATCCTCACCCTTGTTAACGATGACTCCAATACCTCCAGGTCTAACGACTCTGGCATTCCTTCAGAAGGAATAGACATCGCAAACCCAGTACAAGACCTCGCAATTCCACGCCTCCCTGCTCAGATGGACAACCCCCACATCTGCCCTATCACCCTCACCTTCACCATCCTTAACGAGATCCCTCACCATCGCATCTGCACCTACCTTCTTCCCCTGCACGACCTTACTGGATACAAAGACCTGTCTTTGACCAACAGCATCTACCACATCATGGTCAGTGAGGACAAGCCCCCCATCATCCTCAACCAACCTGGATTGAAGGATGCCAAGATGTTCTTTTTTTATTTACAACAGATGATCTTTGCATAGTGCTACCAAGTGTTCGCAGGGCCGCTGACCCAGCACCAAGCTGTGCTCATGTTTAACCTTGCCATATTGTCATACCGCTTTCAAGGGCTCATCAACCTGTCATCTGAAATGACATGATCAATCCCCAACTTGGTGGACTGTACAGCAGTGGTGCAACCCTCCTCCAGCAGCACACGGTCCAAGCATAGCTCAATACCCTCGAAAGGATCAAATATAAGGAGAACACCATCCAATGGTTTTATTTTATAGGCTTCAACAATGCAAGGCTGGTGATCAAGGAATACATCACTATAGGATTGCTGCCAACCCGACTTTTTCCCCTGAACAGCCATAGAGTTCATCCAGTTACACAGTACTGGGTCAAAGGAGTTTGTTATGAACTGCTCATTCGGTAACCCAAGAGTAACTAGTTCCTCCCCAGGTCACACAATGAACAGAGTGGGGGGAAGGTCTCAACTGTATTAGATAATTAATACAGGAGTGTGTAGTGTAGGGTACACAGTAGGAAGACTGTGTAGGTATGAAGATGTTTGTATAGAAAGATATGAATGAACAAGGGTAGCAGTAAGAAGACTGCTACTGAACAAAAAGAATAGACTAAAGATCCTCAGCCTATTCTATGGGCCTTATATACTGTATAGAGTATAGGGTAAGAGTCCATGCTTCCTGAATATATCCCTTTAGGAGAGCTGTGGCCGCCACCTCTCTTAGTCAGCGCCTACTCTTGTACTTCTCCATTTGCACCTTTCCATCCAGGTAGCAAAGAGGTGCTTACCCATAAGCCCTAAGCCTATAGCATGTGAATGCCTAAGTCCTTGTGCCCTTGACCCACATATATCCTCTTTCAATGTATTGACAAACCATCGGTGAGTCGGCTTTCAAGGACATGCTGAATACCTTGATGTATGCTTCATAGTGGAGCCGCCTAGCATGTGATGCTTGACTAGCAGGTTAGACCGCCCCCCAAAGGGCCCCAATAGGTCAAGTCATAACAGAGTTAATCTAGAAGACTACATCAGACCCTAGGTTATGACCAAACCCACAGTGCTGAACGCACCCAACTTCCACCCTGATAACGCCGGCGGATCAGAAGACCATATAATCATCAATTCCCCACTCACTGTACCCACCCAGTCAGCCAACATCTTGGTTGCAAACCTCCATCCCTTAGTCCTCCTTTTTCAGCCCAGCAAAGAAGACATCGCCTATTTCCTCCGACCCGTCAGCTCCCCATATGACCCTAAACAAGCCATCCAGGATTGTCAACCTCTTTGCCCGCTATCAATTCTATCTGTGCCATCCCCTCATGCATTCCTATCCCCTCCTCTCATCAGAGACAACACTGCTCATCCTATCATTGTCAACAAATCCACCCCCCAGTCTCTGGAGGTACCTGTTGCAACAGATGAAGAATGGCCCACAGATGCTGTTGCCTCCAAAAATGTCAGGCCTAACCTGTCATCTCTCCCTCCTTTTACACCCACAGACCCTGCCACCCATCTCTGCTGGGGAATGTGGACACATCGGCCATCTTGTCATGAGATGTCCAATCACATGCATTAGAGAGGGAATAGATGTTATGGCGTGCGGCTTTTTACATGACTATGATCGGCATCATGACCAGTCCTGCCGCCTTTATCAACAGTTGGATTGCACAGCTGAGGAATATGAGTACCACAAGCAGGCCATGAACCACATGATCGACACAGCTAACTGGATTAGATACCCCACCTGCATCATCCCTACCTTTAATGAAGCATACCCTCACAAACCATCCCCCATCATCGGATCTTGTGTCAAGCAGTAAAGACTGGTATAAAGAGGGGGTAGTGTTAGAACTGTGTCCTAACATGTGCTTTGCATGTAAACAGGCAGGTTAGTCATGTGGCTTGCTCATAATACAGATGCAGGCTCGGTTCTCTGACTTATTACCATTAACATGCTAACGCATGAATACTTATCTATTTATACTTACATCAACATACTTTGATATAAACACTTCTATATGATTGGTTCCTGATTGGTTCCTAAATCTATCCAGATGTGAACAGACAATATTACTATACTTGGTATATGATTACAAATCTCAATCATTTACTACTACAGAGTTTCAACCACTTACAGATCTGACACCTATCAAGTAGATTAGCTTTAGGCACACAAACCAGATCTCAATCCTGCCTTAATGTGCTTGTATGTACAAGTAGCCAAGATAAGCTTCTAAAGGAGCTCAGCTTGTTCACCTATAATTAACTTGATCTCTGTACTACACCTAGTGTCTAGCTACGTTCAGGCCCACATCTTGCAAACTCTGTCAGATCTGAGAACCCTTTACACAGTCTGACAAAGCATTGGATCTGTCTCTACTCTCTTCTCATTCTCCCTTCCCTTCCCCGCCACTCCTTATCCTGTCTAGGACTTATACTGGTCTTGCTGCTTTCCATGTTCTTACTTGGTCACTACCCAAGATAGTCTGTTGGACCAGAGGAGACAACCCTGTACCTGCCAATCAAAGAGAAGCTCTCGAAGATCACCTTCTTAATCTGTTCAAAGCACAATTGGATAACAACCCTAACTTCTTATAAAGAGCACAAAGACAATCAGTCATCTTTATATGTTGGACCTTCATGATCCAAAATATTGTTCAAGGATAGCCTAGGGAACCCAATAGTGCAAGGATGCACATGATAGGTCTCCAACCTAACACAATCGACAAGCATATTTTATGCAGTCAGCAATGTATCTGGCCACCAGGACCTGCACAAAATAAGAATACCCTAGACAGAATCACATAGGCCATTCATCCTTGAAGACTCATAATACCATCTATTGCAATGTTTACACATACAGGTAACCTTGGCATGGCATGCTGGCTTACCTTGAGATGTATGCATTGTCTCGCATAGAACTGCACATGTAAAAATCCACCTCTTTGCCCTCAGACTCCATGACATACCCACTCGCCTTGGCTGTATTAGTGACTTTACTGCCAGCCTTGTTGGTGAACACACTCACTAAAGTCTTCCACACATCAACAGAGGTGTTAAACAGAGTGGCTGCACTATGTGAGTCTGCTATCCTTTAGGCAAGACACAACACACTCACACACTCTAGCAAAGTATATGGGGGCCATTGTGAGGGGAAGAGAGAGAGAAGAGAAGCATTGGTAGTGCCTTGGCTCATGCAATGTAGATCCCCACCGCAATTTACCCAATTTGAGAGGTACACACCTCAATGCACTTCTTCATGAACTTTCTATTGTATTTGTTATCTTGATAAGTCAAGGCCACCTTCAATGTGTAAGAAGCATACAAAGTCCTCAATAATATATATATCACGGTCTAGTTTCTTATACACAATATTGTTTACCTATACACATGTTAGCAATTGCACCCCCACTTTAATACTATTCCATTATCTTTCAAGACAAATCATGGTCACCTAAATGGAAAATTAGCACCACCTTACTATTACATTGCTAGCCACGGTGGGCACATACACGGGGCATAGATTCTAAGCTATCTATGAATAAAAATGTGTGTAACATGCTATAATGATAGTAATGATTCACAGAAATCATGGACATACCCAATCTGGATTTGACACAAGATGGTTTATATGGTCATCACATCCAAAAGTGCAGCATTTCATTTTTTAATGCAAGCCTCACAACCAAGGCACTCTCCACCAGTCATTTTACCCACATGTCCTGTGGGCAAGAGAAAATATAGCCCTAGATCATGTGATGTCTTGAGTTTTGAAGTCCTAACCAGATGTCAAGTGACCCACATTTTGAAGTCATGATGTCCTAAAAAGAGAGATCCTCATATGTCATTCTTAATTCATCCAAAACCTGCCCTTAAAATGTGCAAACATGCAATCTCAACCTCTCTTCCTAACCCTCATCTCTTTACTCAAACATGCATATATCCACTTTTTGTTTTACCACCAGCCATGTCATACATCGCAGAAATCAAAGGTATGACATTTCCGCAATCATTTGGGTCTGTGCTGAATGTCTTTGTTCAGAAATGCCAGTGCTAGATCAAAATACATGCACAATCACCACACCCTCTAATGACACATGAGTGTATGAGTGTGCACTCCCTTTCTCTCTTCTGCTTGCTAACACCAATGGCAACCTGACTGCGGACAACCTCATTCTTGAAACCTTCATGCATTGCAAGTGCTGGCTAGATTACTTGGCAGGGCTAAAGCCTTTGGACATACAGGACATTGTGTGAGCAACAGTCAATATAGACAATATGCTTCAGAAACTTTCTAAGCACACTGAGCACTATTTGGACTCTGTCACAAATATGATTGACAAGCACAGCTTGTATGAAATCCTGAAATTGTTTGCACAGACCAAAGAGTGAGTCAACATCCACAAGCTTATAGTTTACAATCTCATACTATTGCAGCAACAAAAACCCTGCATTATTCCATTATGTCAGTGTGGCAACTAACCCAAAATATGGAAGAGTGCTAACCCACCTACTTGTGGTGGTTATGCACATCAATCAGGGATGGGATCAGTCCTACCACAATCTTTTAACCAAGGAGCAGAGCATTTTTGCTCAAGCATTGGACAAAGTACTAAAGACTGGTTAACCAAGTGAGTGGATAAGAGAAATGCATTCACAACCTCTTGTACTTACTACTTTCCCACATCTAAAACAACTGTCATGGGGACAAGTACTATTCTGTGGTCACTCAATTCATCATTCTCAAGAGCCTTAGCTACAATGCAGAGTTCAAGCGGGTGAACAAAATCTTTTAGATAATGTTGGCCATGATGTACTATATTTGCACAACAATGCTCCACCAAGCAGAAAGGATCATGAAGTTGCAGGACGTCTTTATGGTACAGTAAGTCTTTGCAATGTTGCGATCTTAATGGAGCTCATGTGTCCTAAGCGCATATCAACAGGTTAATCAGTACCTGATGGACGCAGAGTTCGGTCTCATGGCTTACATCTACAATGTGAACTGTCTTCATTGTACCATCTACTTTTTAGGTAAAAATAATATGATTATGAGTCTCATGAATATTAAGGGGTGAGAGATGACATGCAATAGGGAGAACCCACTTATGGATAGAATTCTTGAGAAGTATCACACCATCATCACAAATGAGATCTTTTTTGAGAAGATGATTCCAGACATGTTTTCTAAGAAAATTGACATCTACAGCCTCATTGACAACCCCCACAATATCAGCCCAGGTTATTGCTTCATCAACGACCTCAGAAATGGACTGGAAAAGTTGGCAAATGAGTACGTGACCTGGCTCCTCTTGGACCCCGCTCATGTCAAGATGTACAGTTACATGCACAAAAGGAGCTTGATATAGCGACTACAGCCGGCTTTGGTGCTCTTGTGTACATTTGAACAAGCTCAAGAAAAACTCCTCATTCTTTCCACTGTCTTCACAAGTCCCAACCCTTATGTAATAGAGATGTCACACCAACTTCTCCACAATATTGCTAGAATAGAGATCTGCCACATCATGATATTCAAGCATGATCTGTGTCTCCTATTGAGTCCAGACAACAACAATTAATATTGCCTGCATAATTCCCATTCACATTTAGATTGGATGACCATCGCAAGGAGGTGGTTGAGTATGTGCCCATACTTGTGGTGACTTTCTGAGTTGATGTGCTTGAACTGTGCTATTGTTTCTTGCCTGATAAGGGGTAAGTTTGCGAAGTATGAGCAGATGGTGATGTTGCTCACTCTCCAATCTTTGCAAACAGTTTGGGGACGCCAAAAAAAGCATGCTTCTTGATGGCTGTGGTTATCAACATGAGCTATTCATGGGTGTGATTGCCTAGGTGGTGCAGTATACCATCTTCCTTCACCGTGAGTCTCACCATGTCCTAAATGTCAAGGGGTTTGAGCCCTTCCAAGTAATTGAGCCAGTGCTCACAATGCATGAAGTTTCCAAGGTTGAGATTGTCTTGCGGGGCAACGAGGGGCAAATTGCCATGGTCATCGGAAGGTGGGAGAGAGCTAATAAGTACAGAGAGATGACATGTTGAGTTGTGGATGGACCACAACAGTGTCGTCATCCGGTTTTCTGACATACAGAGTCTCATCCCAATTCAGAAGATGGTGGGGGTTCAGGGAGTTTGGGGACAGGGGAAAAGCAGGGGTAAATGTGGGGGAAGATGGCATCGATTGTGATGACAGCTTGGGCAGTTCTCCTCCTCATCCTCCTTGTCTTCTGGGATAAAGTAGATGTTGGGGTGCAGGATCATGTGCACCAGCACGATGAAGGCGTTGCACGACATGTCTAGACAGAACACGTCAGTCAGGGGATCTTGACTGGTGGGAGCATAGACATCGAACCATCCAACTTGGAGGGCAATATGAGGGCTATTCTCATGATTGTGTGATTGATGCCAGGGTGTCTGGCATTGAGGGCATCCTTGCCATGCATCATGTCGTATAGGCGCAACATCTCTATCAGGGGCAGGGTGTCATACAGAACAAAGTGGCCTCTGGTGGCCAGAGTATTAAGCAGCATGTAGACCGAGTGCCACATGCTGGGAGGCATGAGACTGTGCAAACCATGATCAGTTCACGACAATGTGTTGTGGTATGGGACTTACAGATGACAGCCTTTGGTGAGGAGGATGTTGTATCCTTGTGTATAAGACTCATAGTCATATTCGGTGTACCCAGTGGACTGAACTCACTGCTGGTATTCCAACCAGGCCGATCGCGTCATCAGGCCTACTAGGGGCTTGTACATGGTCCAGAGCTTGACCCCATCATGTACACTCACAAAGAAGCCTAGACTGCCCGCGTGATGGGAATAGGTGACAAACCTGCTTATGGCGAGCAGGTTCTAGTTCATCATCCTCCACGAGTCATACGGGATGTAGTGGGTGCTGGCTTCTCTGGTAAGCAGTGAAAAACCAATGTTCTTGGTCTCCTGCCGGCTTGAACAGTCATCGGTGACAGCTCTAAGTGTGCACACAACGGCAAGCATCTTTGCAATGTGAGGACGGCAAAGGTGACTCACATGATGAACTACGGCACATCCAACAGAGAGTACATGAGATTGTTAAGGAGGTTGCCACATGCCCTCTATGGACTACACTCATCTGCCCTGTCTAAGAATTCCCAGAGGCTGGTCAGGCAGTGAGTGGGTAGAGGTAGGCTACTTGGATCCTCCTCTGTGATACATAATCAACAGGACTGGCTCGCAATGGTATCGCTATGCACTTGCCTTTGTAGAACCTGTGTCATTTCTCGTGAAGGTACGCATCTGTGGAGAGGGTGTTAGCATGATGTGGCTGTGTGAGTGGGTGTGCATGCTCACCTTGCCAATCAACTTGCTGGTCCAGGGACCTGCACACTTGGTGCACACCATTGTGATCAAAGGCATCAAATGGTGAAGTGAAGTGCAGGTACACCGCCATGCATTTTCCCATGGCCAGGTGGGCGTGGATCTTCACAATAATAGTGACATGTTTAGGGCCATAGAGGGAGGTGCTTGAGCTGGGCCCTCTAAGCCCTCTATTAGTGCACTCAGATGTCTGTGGCAGCTTAATAAAGACAATGGGAGCCTCGGGGCTCTCCCATGGTGTGCACAGCATGGTGGTGGTTGTTTTCCTGCTCAAAGTGAGGTAGTCAAGCAGCAATTGTGGTGAACATGTAGAGGTCTTACCTTACTGTCTGGGCCTTAGATGAGCAGCAGGACTGTTTCCATGCTGTTCCACTATATCATAGTGTGTTCTGGCTCACCATGCCTCCTAATGGGCCACTTGCCACTTGAGAGGAGCAAGCGAGAGTCCCAGTAGGGTGAGTATGTTGGGCATAGGCCCATTTTATCCTCGATGCCATCTTCCACATTAAACTGTGGGTCCTCTACACGACAGTGGGGTCATTTGTGAGGTCATAATAGAGACATGGATAGCTTACCCATGGTAACATCCACATCTTTTACGTAGTGCCTGCAAACTCGCAATGGTCCAGCTTTGTCTGGATGAGAGGGTGGTGGTCAGCAAATGATGTTGCTGGTTACGCACATGTAACTCACTAGGGGAAGAGCTACCCTCCATGGCATCGTCAGACGGCCTGCCTGCATTTCTAACCTGCTTTTTACACTTGAGATTGCATCTTTGTGAGTCCAATGTCATACATTGGCATTGTTCCAGAGTTTTAAGAGTAAGGTAGACTCCAACTGTCTGCGTAGCTGTAAGCATTGCTGGTAACAGGCCATGCTCATCCTCTTAGACAATGGCGGTCAGCTTGGCACACTGCTCATTCTTTAGCCTTCTCACCCTCTACTAGTGCAAGTGGCTAGGTCCTAAGGTGTTCTTTGGGGACCACTAATATGTCTTGTAAAAGATAAACAGATTGTTGGGAAAGTAGGAATGTGGGATGAGTTGGCTTAATCATTTATTAGCAACAGGTTTCTCAAGGCAAGGGTCTGTGTGCTCATCGTCCATGCCCATCCACTCCGTCCATGCCTTGTTATTCATATAGAGGTTAACCAACTTGCATCTTTTTAAGGTCTGTATATAGACGTTGCTGGTGGTGGCAAGTTGCAGGTTGGGTAGAGAACATGATTTAAGCTAGAGCCACCCCATATATGGCAATAGGATGATATGGGGGCTACTTCCGTATTTCCTGGAGATTGTTGCTGATCTGTAAGAGTAGCACTTGCTTTGCTCTGCCGCTACTTTGTACAATATTGTGGCTTGGACCGTGCTCCATAGGTCAACAGGGACAGCTTCTTATATGGTGAAGAAGGGTGCTGCCCAGAACAGAAGTGGTTGGGGATCTGCATGGTGCGGTCAGCAATGTTATTGATACATGGGGGGTTGGACTGACCTTGGGGCTCAGAAAAGAAGTGCATGCTTGGTTCTATTGCATCAAGGTAGAGTATGTGTCCGAAGGGTGCTAGATGTGAATAGAGGATGAGAGTCATGTGATTGGTCAGGCAACTCTATTGTTATGCATTGTTTGCTGCAGATTGCCACTCAAAGCTTGTGCTTGGCCTGCTCTTCTATGAGCAATAGGATAGACTTAATCAAAATTAGACTCTTGTGTATGTTTGCTAGTTCCCAAAGGTACTAGTGCCAAAGGAGGTGTACATGCTATGGACCAGGCAAGCACTATGGATCTATATACACCCATGGCTTGCCTTCCTATCATACTTGCTGACTGTTTGCAAGTGGAGGCTCGTGTCCACTGGGATCTTAATTGGGTAGATGAGTTGCATGAGTAGATTAGCACAGTGGAGAACCTGCTGTATCCTCATGTGACAGATGATTGGATCACTTGAGTGATGCCCTTGTTGCCCTGAAGAGCTGTGCAGGTTGCAGGGTCAGTTTCAGACTAGCATGAGGTGTGGACTGAGAAGCCTAGGCTGAGGGTTCCTGATGATGGAGGCGCTGGCTATAAGGCACAAGAGGATAGGTGGTAGATCATGGTGTTCATTGAGGATGTGGAGGTTATGGCAGAGGTTACCCACTCAGACAAGCGGAAGTTGGTGCATGGCCAAGACATGGAGGCATATGGCATGACAACAACAAGGGTTGTGTTGGTAGAGGACATCCTGATAGACAATAACTTAGATGTGCTGATGGATGGTGCACACAGCCTATTTGAAGACTATTCTAAAGATGGCATTGATGACAGTGCACTCCAAATCAGTCTTAGGGAGGACAAGTCTAGTAGCAGTGAGGCTGGTGACAAAAAAATTGTCTGGGTCAAATGGGGGAGATTTGAGGGTGCCATGCAAAAGCTTGATGATTTGCCTATAGAGGCTATGTTGATGTATGTCTCAACCATCGCCAGAGGCTCTTTTGACCATTTGACAGGCCTTGGAACTGTGTGTGTGGTATTCCTCATTCAAGGTCCATTTCATCTGCTACTATATGCCTAAAGAGGAAGAATGCATTAAATGTGGCGCTAATGGGCAACCATGTCAATGCATAACAACTTTCATGAGTGTTGGTGACAAAGGCTCTAGATTGTGTGAGACATCTGTGGAGATGGAGAGGCCCTAGGGTTTAAGATAGATGGATGACTTGAATGACCCTTCATGCACGGTGGAGGAGTTGGAGTAGAGAGAACAAGGGTTAAGGCACATGCTGAACAAGATAGATAATTGGTTGATAGAGTTGATCAATGAGCAATACAATCTTGAGAATTGGCTAGAGGAACTAATGAGAGAGGCCAAGGAGCTGAGAAGTTCAAATTTGATCTCAGATGTATGTCTGCAAAAGTGATGTTCGTAACGTCACAATTTTTATAATGTATATATCATTGACTTGCACATGTTGGCATCTCCTTTAAGGATATGTTGGTAAGATAGTTAGGGCATGCTGTGTGAATAATGCAGATCTCTTCCACACATGAGAGCGGTATGCCACAGTAAAGAACAGGGTATGTAGAGGCTGGTGATGGATGCATATGAATCACATAATGAGAGACTTATATTGGTGTGTTTGGTCATGGACCCACAATGTGAACCCACAGAATAATGATGTTTGCAATATTGCAATATCACAATAAAGGTTATATTGGCATGGGTACTTTATAACTTGTGATTGAGGAATCTCTCTACAAGGGTCTTCACTACAATACCTACAATGTTCCTCACAACAGATAGGAGGACCTTACCATGTGTCAGCAGGAGATGGTCAAGAATGGATATGTCCTTGTTATTGGTGTCATGGGAAACTTGCAATTTGATCTGCATCAAGAGGTTGGAAAAGTGTGTTGTGTGTGATGTATTGACATCCTACAGAGGATTGAGGAAGACAGCAGGACCAAACTGAGGGGCCACACATTTGGTATGGAATTTGTGTGTATTGACAAGGGACTCACTACACAATACCCTTGAGAAGAATGTTCTTTGTGTGGACAGGCCTTTCATAGCTCCAGTTAAAAGTGACAAAGCTGGCCTCGTGCTCTTCTCCAAGTAGGGTGGCCATGCTTTCTACGTCTATGAGACCCTTGAACGCATTGGGGTGGCATCGGATGTACGCCCAACAGTAGAGCTCACCTTCCACTTGAGACCACTAGGGCCAGATCCCCTCTCATTCTATTCTGAGGTAAGCTAGATTGTGTCAATTTGCCTAAGGAGTATGTCAACCCACAAGCAGGTTGTGACCGCAATGGCTTGGGAAATCACAGCCTGTGCTCCATAGTGGAGTGAGCTTGGGGGGTAGAAAGAGATCACAAACCTCATTTTTTGTATATATGCACTCGCAATCATTGACTGCATCTAGCCCTTACAACTCTTGACAGTACATCTCCTAGGGAGCAGGAGGTTCCGCAAAAGATTATAGCACATTGTTCTATAGTGCGATCAGAATGCAGATGGTTTTGCTTTATCAGACTCATCCAATGCTTGTCTGTTACATTCCTGTAGCCTCGCATCATGCATTTAATGAAAATATCCTTGAGGGCCCTAACACTGCTCTTGAGATACTTGGCACGACTGTGCATGATGGTGGGGACATTAATGAGGGTGATGTGAGGACACCCAATGTGATTGTTCAAGTTCTGTGATATTCACATGCACTCATTTCTAACAATAGAGCACCCTAACCATTATGAAGACAAGAATGAGGATCCTGCCAAATTTGTGGCCATGAGGGTGTAATAGATACAGGTTGGGTTTCTGAGCAGACTCCCATTGTCATTTGCTCATTGATGGGCCTTAGAATGGGATCAGTTAGTGGAAATGGTAAATGGGAATTGTTGAACTCACTAAAGCTATTACGTCCTCATGGTTAGATCAGGGCCATAAGTATGTATGAAACTGTCTTTCTGCTTCTACTCTGGGAAGGAATGTGACAAGGGACAAGGACACACTCAAACAGTCAAAATAAGGTCAGGTTGATGATGATTTTGTGGCTGATATCGTGGCTTGGGCAATAGAGAGTGGGGGAGCACTCCTGGAGCAAAGAGTTTGTGCACGAGCCTTGGACAAAGCACTGAAGACACCCAAGAATTCCAAGCTCATCATGGCATGCATTCAAGACCTTGCATTTTCACTTTTCTCCCATGTTCAAAAGGATCCCAATCAAGACAAGTACTTTTCTGCTATCAACTGATTTCTCATCCTCGACAGCGTCAGACCCAATGCCAAGTTTAAGGGTTTAGGTGAGATGACCCAGACCATAGCAGCTTTAACATATAGCATTCACACTATCATGCTCAACCATGCAGAGAAGATTATGGTTTTGCAGAAAATCTCTATTATTGAGTGAGTGTTCGTGATGTTGTGATGTTCACAAGCTGACTTCAACCTAGTGCATATGAATATGTCAAGAAGTACCTGACAGACATGTAAATCATGCCCATAGTGTATATTTACAACATAAACTGTCTTCTCCAAACCATCCATTCTTCAGATAAAAAAAATCTGACCGTGAGCTTCATGGACATAGTGGGGCACGAGATGACCTACGAGGGGGAGACCATTGAGCCGGATGGATTGACCCTTAAGGTCTCCTGGAGGAGTACAGGCACATCGTGAAAGAGAATAGCTTTTTTGAGAAGCTCATTCCTGAGATGTTTTCCAAGCAGATCAACATCCACAGCCTCATTGACAACACACGCAATATCAGCCCCAGCTATTGCTTCATCAATGACCATATAAATGAGCTAGATAAGCTAACAAACAAGTATGCAATCTGGCTCCTCTCTAACCTTGCTCATGTGGAGACATACAGTTATGTCCACAAAGAGAAGTTGATATGGTGACCATAGCCAGCATTTTCTCTCCTGGGTGCATTGAAACATGTCCAGGAGAAGCTCCTCATTCTCTATATTGTCTCATCAGGTCCCAGCCCGTGTTCTATAGAGACAGCTTGACAACTCCTCCACAATATTTCTGGCATGGAGATACGACACCTGATGATCCTCAAATGCAACCTGTGCATTCTCTTGGTTTAGGACAAGATAAGCCACCATCACCTGCGCAATCATTTTGGCCCGCATTGTTTTAGCCATGATGTCAGCCACAAATTAGTTGTCAACCTCACTTTCTTTTGACCCTTTAAGAGGGTCCTTGTCACGTTCTTCTGTGGAGTTGATGCCGGGAGGCATTTTTATCTGTACATGTGGCCCTGGTTTGACACCAGGGTGATAGTAGATGTGATAAGCCCTACTACTGTCCACTGCCACTCTCAATAACTGACCCTATCCCAAGACACACAGTGGTGGGAACAACATTGGAAAGCTGCTTGGAGATGCCACACAGAATCATCTACATGTTAAGCTGCACATGATGGATTATCGATCCATTGTTGGCACAATCTTTTATGAGTATGGTGACCCACACCTGTATTACTGCATCCTAGACAAACACTACGACATCATGCAGGGACACACCAAGGTGATGGTGCATCTCAAGTATGGCATCAACCACAACAGCATCAAGAATGTAGACACCGACCATGTCAAGGCGTGCATCATGACCTCCATCACGTGGCACAATATCCTCAATGTCACCAATGGACATTTCATGAAGCTGGTCTCGGATAGTATTCCTAATCACCCAAAGCATAATCATGCTCCAGCCACATCATTATCCATTGCCAACCTCTCCAATGCAGATCCAAAGTGCCTGGCCAACACGATCACAGATGCGAGGAGAGTGAGACAAGAAGTGGTGACACAAAGAATTGTCACAGATGTGTTCAAAGAAATCACACCCTTATATTTTAGAAAGCCCACAATCACTCACCCATTTGATGCCCTTCAACAGCATTCCACCATCACGGTGCATTCAACTTACCTTGTCCAGCTCCACGCCTTCCTTGGTAACAACTCTGTAAGCTTTAACAGTCCTGAACAGACAAAGCTGGTTGCAAAGATGCAGGCTAGGCAGAACCACATTCTTGTGGTGCTTCCATATAGAATTGGCAAGACCTTCATGACACTTTTCATGGCCAAGATGTTTAACTTGCAGCACATGACCATTGTCATCCTCTCACTCTTAGGGCTGTATGTGGATTTTTACCAACAAGCACGAGACCTTCAAGTCTCGCACGCTGAGTAGACCTCCGACGAGAAATTCAAACCCGACGTGTCTCTTATATATGTCTCTGTTGAGCACATGACTTTTCCATCATTTAAAAGGTTAGTGGAAGCTATACATGGTAACTTTCTTGCTCACACACTTCCAGGTTCTGCAAACAGACCATTGCCAACAATTGCATAGCACTGATGATGTTTGATGAGGTGCACAAGCTGCTCACTGACACAAACTATCGTGAAGTGTTCACTGCCATCCTGCTACTTCTGCAGACCATCAAGACTCCCATTATATTCTTTACAGGGAATCTCCCACCTAATCTGAAAGGGGAGTTTAGGAAGGCTAGTGGGCTGACCTCTATAGAGATTATTTGCATGTCGACGGTGAGATCAGAGATCCAATACCTTGTCTCTGTTTGCGAACCTGACAAACTGCTTGCTGCAACAATGGAATATGTCAACATGCATTTGGACACATACTCTCACAAAGACAGGTGCATGGTGTTCTGCAGAAGCATTGCTAATAACACCAAGGTCGTAGAGGCACTCAGGGTGTCACCCTATTATTCTCAGACCATGTTGGATGGCAGGATGGCAAATGCCCAAATTTTTGAAAACTGGCTCTCTGAGGCATCTAAAATCATTGTCTTAACTTCTATCCTCAGTTGCGGAATAGACTCTCCCTATGTTTGCAATATTGTTCATTATGACCTGCCCCATAACGCGCTGGACAAGCATCAGTAGGAAAACAGGGCAGAATGAGATCATTTACTGGCTCATGCCATCACTTTTTTGCCTACAGGTCACACCATGGCAAACTACAAGTAGGACAACAGAACCTTTAGGACTGCCATCCTACTACTGTGGGCACAGGACAATGTTATATGCTGACGCCTTATCCCCCAGTACTTCATAGATAGTGTTGCAGATCCCTGCATCAATATGCGGAAAGTGCAACTATGCGATAACTGCACTAACCAAGCTGCAACCCCTGCCCCTCTCTATTCTGCACCCTTGCTAGAGAACCCCTTTCCACAGAATGCATCAGTGCCACTACACAACACTACACAACCCCCCCTACCAGCCACACACTCTGCTACTCCTAGACAGCCCATGCCCTTGAAACCTCTAGCACCTGCGACAAACACTAACCTTTAATCAAGTCAAGGTCACACAGTGCCATCTCTGGTCCCTCTTACACCCTCTGCTTCCAACCAGACCTCTATGCCACTGTTTTTGCAGATGTTGCCCTCACTCAATCCCATACCCACAATGCCCACCCACACAACCAGTGCTCCCACCCTCCCTTCAACTCTCACACCCACAGGCTTTGTGATTTCATTGTAAGCAAGCACAAACACTGAGCTATACAGGGAGTACTATCATATGCAAACAACCATTGACAACACTCTCCAGCACTTCTAGTGGATGTGCACACACTGTTGGGTCAAGGGCTTACTGGACTTGGGTCATCCCACAGACCAGTTCACAGTGACCACCAACACTCCCATCAATAATGCATGGAGGGATTGGAGATCAAACAGCCTCAGATTTGAGAAACAAGTCTGTTATTATTGCTGTATACTGCAAGTAATCCTCACTGCATCTTGAGTATTGACAGCCCACTCACCCTTCTGCAGACGTTGTGGCACATGTACAATAGTTGTAGCAATCCCAGCATCATCAAGGCGGCTGTCTACACCTTATCCAGTTTTGTACCTATCAACCCAAACCCTCACATTGCCATGAACCAATGCCCTTATTTGACGGAAGACGCAGTCAGAGGCTATCATAGCCTCTTCTAGTGGCTCCAGTCATTGTCTGCCCATCTGCCACACCCTGACAGGCACAAGTTCTCCAACATCCTCTGTCTCTTTTACTAGATGGTAATCCACCTATAGCTTTTAGAATGAACACCTGTTATTCTGCCAGGACCTTAGCATAGCACATGTCACAACCAGCCACTCGCATAGACAAAATAGTCGCTCAGTTCACATTTGTTACATTTGTCACAACACAGAGACAATTACACTTGAGATTGAGCACAATGTCACCTAACCTACCACCAACACCAGTACCATCAGGCATCCACATGACGCCGCTTTTCTGCGCAAGCCCTGAAAAAAGTCATTACACTGCAAGAGAGTTAAAGAAAAGAGACTCACCCGCTGTCCCCCCACTCAGCCTCCTGTTTCAAGCCAAGAACTGTACCGTTAATACCTTTGCAACTCGGTGTTTGCAAGGCAAGGGGACTCTCAAGGCCAGTCCTTCTCACTGAACCCTTGACAAACATATTCACCTTCTTTGCAGCTACAAAAGACCCCTTGACCAAGAAGCTTTTGCACACCATCAACCTTGGCGCATACACCTTGTCCACAGCCTTCATATTGGGGATCAGGATTAGTTTGAACATAGGAAGGACATGCTTGTCCTTGTCCACTACAACCATGTCATCACAGGAGACCTGGATACATGTGGAAGTATGTACCATCCATGGCATAAGTGTTGACGGGTAAGCGACAGGAAAGCTCTACACAGTTGCCAATGTACTTTAGACACCAGGACCTGGTCAAGGGAGTCAGCAAAGCTCCCACAAGCACGATGTTTCTTGCAAACCCTTGAAGACCGATCATACTACCTGTATCAAACATTGAGATGCATACAACCTGTGAATTTCTAGCAGAATACACTCACCTCCTCACAAACTCTTTGTCACATGGAACTGCACATGTAAAATCTGCCCCTTTGTACTCAGACTTGAGGACATAACCACCAGCCCTGGCTACGTTGATGAGTCTACTGCCAGCCTCATTGGCGAACACACTCACCAAAGTCCTTAACATATTTGCAATTGACAGAGGTGCTAAACAAAGTGGCTATGCTACATGAGTCAGCAACCCTTCAGGGAGGATGTAACACACTCACATACTTCAGCAAAGTACATGGATGCCATGGGGGAAAGAGAGAGAAGAGAGATGCATTGGTGGCCTCTTGGCTCCTATGATGCGGATCCTCACTATGATTTACCCAATTGAGAGGTATACATGTTACAGCACTCTCTAATGAAATTTCTACAATATGTGTTGTCTCAGTCACCCAACGCTGGCTGTAACATGTAGGACACATATAATGTCCTCAATGATATATTTTAACCTCTAGTTTCCCATACACAACCTCATCGCTGTTGAGCACAGTAACAATGAAGCAACTGGCACACAGAGAGTGCCAAAAGAAATCTCTATAACAACAAGACTGTGGTCCAGAGGGTAAGAGACTAAGTAGATACAAAGAAGAGAAGGGAGCGCACCTGTGGTCCAGAGGGTAAGAGACTGAGGAAAGAATCGCCCTCGGACCACGGGTATTGAAGCTACAGAGAACAATAAGAAATGAAATAGGAAGGTATGACATCAACGGGTCATTACAGGTGGTCCACCTTACAAAGCGGTTAAAAGCTCCACCTGGAGGTCGGTCCGGAGTGCCAATGACATCACACAGGACCACCTGAGTCAGCTAACCCGGTGAAACAACTGAAACGAAGTGAGACAAGGTGAAAGCAAGGTGAGACAGTCCAAAAGGAGAAAGAAAGGAATATACCCGCTCTGGGAGTGGCTGTAGGGCCGCTCCTAGCTGTAGAGGCGAGTAATCAACGTGTCCGTAAGGTGGCACGCATGTGGCATGAGTGCCACATCCACCAGAACGCCCACAAACAACAATTGTCTGAGCTGTTGTCTATTAGGATGTCCTCTACCAACACCCCTGTCGTCGCCATGCCAAGCACCTCCGCATCCCGGCCATGCACCAACTCCCCCTCATCTGAGTCGGCAACCTCTGCCACAACCTTCGCGTTCTCAATCAATGCTATGATCTGCTGCTCATGCTCTTGAGCCTGATATACAGCCTATCCATTGTCAGGAACTCTTAGCCTAGGCTCCTGGGATTGCACCACATGCTGGTCAGCAACTGACTCTGCAACCTGCGCAGCTCTTTGAGGCAACAGTGGCACTGCCCAAGTGATCCAATCATCCGTGACATAAGGATCAAGCAGGTCTACCACACTAACCCACCTATTCAGCTCATCCAATCGACATCCTAGTGGATACAAGCCTCCACCTGCAAGCAGTCAGCAAGTACAATAGACAGGCAAGCCACAGGCGTACGTAGATCCATAGCGCTTGCCTTGTCCACAGCACATACAACTCCTCCGGCACTGGTACCCTCAGGAACTAGTAAAACACACACATGAGTCTAAATTTGATCAAGTCTATTTTGTTGCTCATGGGAGACCAGGCCAAGAATGTGGCAATCTGCGATAAACAATGCATCACAATAGAGTCATGTGACCAATCACGTGACTCCCATCCTTCACTCGCGTCTGGCACCCTTTGAATGCACACTTTACCTCAACACGATAGAACCCAGCATGAACTTCCTTTTTGAGCCCCAAGGTCAGTCCAACCCCCCATGCATCAATAACATTGCTAAGTGCACCATGCAGATCCCCGACCACTTTCATTCTGGGTGGCACTTTTCTTTATAACACAAGAAGCCGTCCCCATCGACTTGTAAGGCACCGTCTAAGCCACGATATTCCACAAAGTAGTGGCAGAGCAAAGCAAGCGCTACTCTTACAAATCTGTGACAATCTCCAGGAAACACAGAAGCAGCCCTCATACCATCCTATTGCTGTACATGAGGTGGCTGCAGCTCGGATCACGCTCTCCACCTGACCTGCGACTTGCCACCGTTGGCAACATCTGGATATGCACCTTGAAGGGACGTGAGTCGATTTACCTCTGCATGAATGATAGAGTATAGACAGAGTAGACGGGCATGGACAGTGAGCACACAGACACTTGCCTCAGGAAACCTGTTGCTGATAAATAATCAGGCACACTCAACCCACACCCCTACTTTTCCAACAACCTGTTCACATTTTACAAGACATATCAATAGTTTTTAAGGAACACCCTGGGAGTAAGCCGCTCAAACTGGCAGAGGGTGAGAGGGCTGAAAGATGAGGTGATGGCCATTATCTCAGAGGATAAGCATGGCCAGCTACCAGCGATGCTTACAGTTGCGCAGACGGTCAGAGTCTACCTCACTCTTCAAACTATGGAGTGATGTTAACGTGTGACATCGGACTCGCAAAGTGTTGTTTGTAGCCATTCTGGTTGAGGTGGCATGCGTGCCACCTTACAGACTTATTGATTACTCGCCTCTACAGCTGGGAGCGGCCTTACAGCCACTCCCAGAGCGGGTATATTGCTTTCTTTCATCTTTGGGAAGGTCTCACTTCGTTTCAGTTAGTTCACCGGGTTAGCTAACTCAGGTGGTCCTGTGTGATGTCATTGACACTCCGGACCGACCTACAGGCGGAGCTTTTGACCGCTTTGTAAGGTGGACCACCTGTAATGACCCGTTAATGTCATACCTTCTTATTTTGTTTCTTATTGCTCTCTGTAGCTTAAATACCTGTGGTCCGAGGGCGATTCTTTCCTCAGTCTCCTTACCCTCTGGACCACAGGTGCGCTCCCTTCTCTTCTTTGTATCTACTCAGTCTCCTACCCTCTTGACCACAGTCCTGTCGTTATAGAGCTTCTTTTTGGCACTCTGTGCCAGTCACTTCATTGTCACTGCGCTCAATAGCGAACTAGGGATCGCGAACGGGGTGCTGCCACCATCTCCCCGCCCTGCTGTGTTTTGGCCATTGTCCCCTCTCTTGGCTGTTTGTCTATCGTCGCATTTTCACCAGGCCTGAATGGCAGCATTTCTTGTACGGACTGCATATCTGTAATTTACACATGGACTGAATCTTGTTTGGGCTGTTTTTCTTTTTTTTTCTTGACCAAAGCATGTTTATGTTTTTTCTCATTGAGGCTCATCGCTGTGAGTTTGATGGTAAGGCCAGGCTCCTGGTTCGCCCACCCTCAGCCGCCACAGGTCAGAAAGCTAGGCGCTAAGCCCGGGGTCCAATCTCAGGCCCTCGCACTGCCCACCTCTGGCCCGACCTGGGAACCGCATGCCTCATTCGCTCTCTCCTTTAGGCAGCGTCCAGGTGCCTGCCAGTCGGAGGCAGATGCCTGAGGAGCCCAAGATAGGAATCCACGTGCTCATGGGTCTGTTTTCAGGCGTCCTGCAACCAAGGGCAGCAGCTTGGCAGCCTGAAATGTGCATTGGCATTCGCCAGGCAGGCCGCATTGGATGGAGCCGCGATATCCCGGCCAGATTTCATAGCGAAGGGCCCAAGCTTTGGAAAAAAGGAATCCTTCCGAATGCTGAACTTGAGATCCCGACTGTGTATTGCTAGGGAGAAGGGGGCATATAGGTGGAGAAGCTGGCATCTATTGGACATAGCCAAAATATTTCAGTGCCAACACATTTTGCCAAGTATGTTCTTTTTTTGTCAAGGCCCTGCTTAATGCCATGCGAGGATATCTTACCCGCTCAATATCATGCATGGCCGTTTAACCCACAATGCTAGCGCATGCTAAGCGGATGCGCCAATCCGGCCGAGGAGTGGCTGGTAGGCAACTGGCTTTAGCTCCTGTTGACATTGCCAACTGGGTGGCAGTGCATCACATGCCATCAAACCGCCATGCATGCCGGGCAGCGTCACTGCTTCTTTGACACAGCGAGGTTTGCTTATTAGAGTACTTCATCTCATTGAGTCATATTGGCAGGGCGCAGTGTCTAAATTACAGGGTGTACGCCACCCTTCGAAACTTTTGCACCTGCGCACCGGGCAAGACACCCCTCATCCGCAAGTGCACGGCTTGCGGGCCCTGCAGAATGACCGGCCTGCTCCCCTTCCCGTGCCCTCTTAGACGGTAGTGTCTGTTATAGTAGAGGCTCCCAGTGTTTGATGACTCCCCCACGTCGTGACAGTACGGGATTTGGTGTCCCGGGATCATGACGTCGGGGGTGACCTCTCCTCACACTATGAGGAGGGCCTGCGGGATAAAGCCGGGCTAGGCCAGGTGTCAGCTGCATAATGCCATTGGTGAAAATCTAGAGAAGTACAAGAGTAGGCACTGACTGAGAGAGATGGCGGCCACAGGACTCCTGAAGGGATATATTCAGGAAGCATGGACTCTTACCCTATACTCTATATAGTATATAAGGCCCATAGAATAGGCTAAGGATCTTCAGTCTATTCCCTTTGCTTCCTCTGTATCACCACATATAAAAACACTGCGCTACACTCCTGTATTATCCTTTCATACAGTCAAGGATGCCACCATTTCTCTGTCCAGAGTGCAACCTAAGGAAGAACCTGTTACTCTTTGGTTACTGAGTGAGCAGTTTGTAACACTTGCTAGCTCACCCTAGACATCTTTACCATCCACCTTATCTCTGCTTAACAAGGTAGCTTCTCACCTTGGCTTGTCTCTTTTGGATGGGAGAAAAGAAAAAAAGCCTTATGACTCTAATCATGCCGTGGTACTTTTCTGACTTCCTCAGCCTCCTTGTTAAGTGCAATGACAATGAAGCGACTGGCACAGAGAGAGTGCCAAAAGAAAGCTCTATAACGACAGGATTGTGGTCCAGAGGGTAGGAGACTAAGTAGATACAAAGAAGAGAAGGGAGCGCACCTGTGGTCCAGAGGGTAAGAGACTGAGGAAAGAATCGCCCTTGGACCACAGGTATTTAAGCTACACAGAACAATAAGAAACGAAATAGGAAAGTATGACATCAACGGGTCATTACAGGTGATCCACCTTACAAAGCGGTCAAAATCTCCACCTGTAGGTCGGTCCGGAGTGTCAATGACATCACACAGGACCACCTGAGTCAGCTAACCCGGTGAAACAAAGTGAGACAGTCCAAAAGAAGAAAGAAAGCAATATACCCGCTCTGGGAGTGGCTGTAGGGCTGCTCCTAGCTGTAGAGGCGAGTAATCAATGAGTCCGTAAGGTGGCACCCATGCCACCTCAGCCAGAACGCCCACAAACAACAACTACATAGGCTTCTTTGTGTTGGAGACCACCTATGATAGGTGCACCTATTGTGGAGCTAATGGCCATACTGGAGACAAGTGCTTCAAGCAGATCAATGAGGCCCTTTCCAAGCTCAAGGGCCCAGCAAGCTCTTCCAGTGCTCCTTTCCTCACTCCTAATGTCTCTGGTCCCATGTAGTTTGCAAGAAATGCAGGTTTTCACTCCTCCCTTTTAGCACTCACTCATCACCGACCTAGACTAGAATGCTTATTGTTCTCTATAGCATCAATACCTGTGGTTCAAGGCCTGTTGTTATAGAACTACTTTTTAGCACTCTCTCTATGCCAGTCGCTTCACTGTCATTGCGTTCAACACACCCCATTGCTGCCACATCACTTTTCTGACTTTTCCCTATCCTAATCCCCTCCTTGTCTCGTTCCCAATCCTCATCTCCTCCCCATCTCTTCCCCAATCATTGTCCCCTACCTGATCTCCGTCTCCTGCCCAAGCCCCCAGACCCTTTGCTCTCTCCCTCCTCCTATTAAAGACAAAGAATAGCCTGACCAGGGATTAAATCCAGGACCTCACAATGCTGGTGAGACACTTTACCAACTGAGCTATCAGATCTTAACTACTACACTCAGATGCGTGCATATTGTGCAACTCTTTATACATTCTTGAAGAACTTATTCGCATGAGGTATGGTACTTTACACTTGTACTGCTTCCTGCCCGGCTTAAAACACTGGAAATGAGTCTAAAAAGAAGATGATCAAGCAACAAATGCATGGGACGGCACCAACAGGTGGAGATCCTCGCGCCTAAATGCCTCTAGTTTAGAGTGAGAGAGGACACCCATAAGACTGAGGACCGGAAGGTGTCATACTCCTTAGGCAGAGCCTAGAGGAGCGCCATGCCTATCAGCTCTTCATCCTGCTTCTTGATGTCAAAGTCAGAGTCCAGGAGGTTCTTCAAGATGTTCATAGCTTTGTTCACACGATGGACAAGGGATTAGAGCAACTCTTCCTTGCACTTCTTAATCAAAAACAAGTCCTCCATCATGTTGAAGCGCGATCCAGCAGACTTCTTGTTGAACTCCGAGCTCAGCATGACTCAGATAGCGATGGGGTTGTCCTCAATGCCGTCCAAAATGCTCCTGAACTGTTCTTCATCATTTCAAAGTAGGCAGAATTTTGTAAACAATTCTTTCCTGGGACTGGCAATTTTGATGCTAACATCCAGTCTGCCACTCCTCCTCCTTTGTCTTTGTTCAGTCTGGGATGCAGATGTTGATCCAGTGCCAGTTCTGGGGGGAAAGTGGATCCTCCTTCTCCCACTAGTCACTTAGAAAACATTCCCATCGATCAGAATCACCTTGTGGCAGACTCAGCACCCCTTCAATCACCTCTTATCGCTCTTTATGTTGCCCCTCCTGTTGTTTGTGATTCTGTTTCATTTGTCATGCTTGCCACCTTATGGGTATATTGTTTTCTTTCTCATTCTGAATTGTTTTACTTTGTTTCATCTTGTCTCAGTTTATTGACACTCCGGACCAATCTATAGGTGGAGCTTTTGCCCGCTTTGTAAGGTGGACCACTTGCAATAATTTGTTGATGTCATACCTTCTTTTTTTGTTTCTTATTGTTCCGTGTAGCACACATACCTGTGGTCCGAGGGCATTCCTTTTCTCAGACTTTACCCTTTAGACCACATGTGCACTCTCTTCAGTTCTTTGTATCTATTCAGTCTCTTACCTTCTAGACCACAGTCCTGTCATTATAGAGCTACTTTTTGACACTCTCTCTGTGCCAGTCAAATTATTGCCAAAGCTCAAAAAGCAAATGAAGGCAAGAAACATGAACACTCTAAAAAGAAGGAACAAAAAGACATTGACCTACCTAAGGATCATAAAGCTAATCAGCCAAAAAAGCCATCCAAAACCTTGGAACAAGAAGGAAAAGGCTCAAGCAAAGGTAAATAAAACTTGGGCAAAAAGCACCTGGAGCAAATGCAGGCAGATAAAGACCAGTGTAAGAGGCTCCATGAGGAAGGGAGATGCTTCCAATATAAAGCAAAGGACCATATGTCTAAAGACTGTTTAGAAAGGAAGGTGACAAAAGTGCCAACATTAAGTAGAGCTGTGGCTACCATGAACTTTGTAGGAGTTGAAATGGATCACCTGGCAATGAAAGAGATAGTGAGCTCAATCTTGTTTGGGGTTATAGAGACTCACTGTTTCCTAGAAGGCCATATAAAAGTCTGCCTATTGAAGGATGAAATTATTAAGGCTCATTTTACTACAGTCCTAGAATCCACTAATACATTGCCAACTGATGACTCTATTACCTCTTTGTATTTGGATACACACTTTAAACTGAAGACTCACTAGATTGAGTGCCAAGTGCTGATGTCACAAGGCTTTGATCTCATCTACTAGCTGTTTCTCAAAAAGACCATGTGATAAGAGGAGCTTGTTTGCATAAAGACTGTGTTAGGTCAGAGACCTATCACATATACTTATGTACTAAAAAGGGGATCCCTAGCTATCTGAATCTTGAGGGTCCAATGGATAAAGACAATAAACCATCTCTATGCTCTTGTAAGAGATGTAGAGTTGTGGTCTGCTTTATCTTTTTGAAGATAAAGCAGTTGGTCTTCAAGAATATCTTGACAGGTATTGGGGACTGGTATTTCTTTTCTTGTCCAACAAATGACTTGTGAAAGGACCTGACTGAGGAATTAATAGATGGTGAGTCTAGTATATATGATAAAGACTTGAGAGTGATAATAGTTGTGAAATAAGTGTAGTGCTTCATCAGATTGTATAAGAAAGTCTTAGATCTGACAGAGTTTGTAAAGTGTGAGCTAGAAAGATAGTGAGATGCCAGGTGTAGTACAGAAATTGAGTGTATTACAAGTGAATAAGCTGAGGATCTTCTCAGATCTCATGTTGTCTATATATATATTTATCTACTTCAGGGCTAGATTAGGATCTGGTCTGTGCTTTGAGAAGTAGACCTATGGCTCAATAAGCAAGCATACCATTAACAATCAAGATCTATAAGCCACAACAATTATCTTTGCTATTGAAGTACTAAGTATAGTACAGTATTGCAAATGTATGTCTACATTGAGTGAGATTTAGGAACCAAGATTTGATAGGGGCTGAAGGCTATCTAAAGCATAAGTAAGCATTTATGTCAAAGCATGTGAATGTGTAAGTACAAAAGTGTTTATGTGTCAGCATATTAATGATAATCATTTTAAGTCATAAACTAGTATCTATGTCATGACCAAACTGCCATTTAGGATAGTTATCTTTAGGCAATTGACCCACTGTAAATAGAGTGTTGTAAGTAAATTACCTCTGAGATGACGCTAGCAGGTTAGGCTTTTTGAGCTTGCCTGGTTTGACAAGTGTGTCAGACATCTGAAAAATCCCTTCCTTATATTGGATCTAAATTATATCTAATTGTTGATAATACTTATTTAAAACAATTAGAATGTATTATTCATAATTATTCATAATTATATTTATAATCAAATTTGTATTGATTATGATACTAGAGTTTACTCAAAATCTACAACTTAATTATAATAATACATACTCTAAATCCAAATTGTATAAGTGCCTAAATATTTTTTTATTCTATATAGAGTGTATTCTCTATTTTTAATTAGTATATTATATCCTTATTTGGTACATAAATTGAGATCATCTGTTTGAAGTATATGCAGCCATAAGGTTGTAGGTTCAATTCTGGCTAAGGGCAAGTTTCCTATAAATTAAGACTTCATCTTTAGATATTTAAGTAGTGACCTCTATAAATATCTTTAAGTTACAGGTTGTGATGATAGTAAGAAATGATAGTACTTGAATAGTTAACATTTTTCCAAAATCTATTTGACTAATTAGCTTTAACTAGCTAGTCTAATCAGCTCTAAAACAAAGGGGATTAAGCAAAAAAATCTCTAATGCTATTTTAGTAAAATTTTATAAAATTATTGATAATTTGAGCTTAATACAAGGGAGGCATTTCCTTGATGGATTCCAATAAGGATACAGTAGACAGGTGTATAGATAATTTGTGAAAAAACTCACCACCTTTACATGATATTAATTAGAGCTCAAATAATGATACAGACCTAAAGTCCTGCTCATCCTATTATATGGCAAGTGAGGAGGAATCTATACTTGAACTGGATGATGAACTAATTGGATATAGCTATGCAAAAGGCAGCTACAAAATAATACTCTTAGAAGATGTGGATATGGACTAGGAACCTGTATTTGAGGTCCTCCTAGTCATCAAAGCTAAGATTGGGAAGAAAAAGTCAGAGTGGCACTGTGTAGATACAAACACATTGAAATGCACATTTGCATGAGTGAAGGACTTTGAGAGACATGTTCCAAAGCCTTTGGTTATAAGCATACTAATAGTGGGAGAACCAGCCTAAGCACTATTCACCAGTGGCTCAATGGCTGACTTCATCTTCTCTATGCTGGTGGACCAATTGAAGTTGCCCCATGTTCTACTTGTGAACTGGTTCTGGTGTAGTTGGTAGTGTCCAGCTCTTGTACACATTTGAACTATGGAGTAATTGTGAGATTGCAGGTTTAGGGGATCAATAAACAATGTTGCCTTAATATTGTTAATCTCGACAGTTATGACTTACTAGGACATCATTCCTGTTCTAGTATAAAATCTTTATTAGCTTCAATCCCTCTCAAGTAGATGTGGGATATACTCTTGCATGACCAATTGGGGGTTCTCAAGTTTTAACTGTGGAATCCCATGCCATTAAGATTTTTTATGGTCACATAACTATACTATGTGAGGGAGCTCCTAGAGTATATAAAGGATATCTATAAAAATGCTATTAATACTTTGTTATCTCCACTTTGGGCAATAAACCACATGATACCTTTAATTGACAAGAATAAGGTGTATCCTTAATAGCTGTTGAAGATCTCAGGGCCACTTATTTCTCTAAAGTGGAAGAAGTACAAGGCTTATTAGAAAACAAGCCAATAGAAATTTAGCAACGGCACTAATGTGATGCCTATGCTAATGTTAAAGAAGTCTTATAAAAGAGATGGTCAGCTGTGCTTGTAGACTGATTAATTTGAGGGAATGTAACTCAAACATGAGGGAGTTGGCATCTCCACTGCCCAATATTAAGTTTATTCTGCAAAATATAGCAATACATCCCTATCAATCACTTATAAATAATAAAGATATTTATGAACAAATACATATAATTCCAAAACATATCCCTTACACACTATTTACTATTCCTAATAGAACAATAATCAATAATATTCTTTAAATAACGGATTTTCATAACAATATGACCTACGAGGCTCTAATAAACCACATTTTTGCCCCATACATTGGAGTATTTATGGATATCTATTCAAATAACATTATGGTCTACTCTAACTCTGCCAAGAACTATATGACACACATAAAGTTAGTAATTGTCACACTTTGCTTCAGAAAGTTCTATCTGAGTAAACATGAACTTAACTTTTTTGTAAAGAACCTAAAGATCTTGGGCTATGTGATTAACACGGAAGGGATTGTAATGAACCTGAACAAGGTTAATAAGGGCACAAAATAAAAGATACCTGCAACTAAGGAGGCCTTGTTATTGTTCATTGGTGCTGTCAGATCCTTGGCTCCCAACTGTTTAAGTGTGCAAATCTTGATGAGGATACTGACTGTTAAGAGCCGGCTCATAACACATGATTTATGATTACCTGATCATATAGCACATGCTCTATGACCAACAGATATGACTCATATCTGGTGACCAACCTCTTGCCTTCACCAACAAACGTCATCTCACTCTTGATCATTGATTTCTCAATTGTTGATCATTTGATTCTATTTGATCCCTTTTCTTTGCAACTCCAAGTGCATGACTTACTCTTTTCCCTTTTTATTGTCCAGACATTTGTTCCTTGACACCCATCACTTCTCTTTCTATTGGATAACCTTTAGAAGCACAGACCCAATTATGATCATGCCCTAAAGTAGCTTTATGTATATATAGAACGAGCCAGAGACTTGTCTCACCAGCTTGTTCACCTTTGTTACCTACTACCTGTTCTTACCTTGACCTCTGGTACTAGCTATACCTCTGCTACATCTAAGGCTTTGCCATTAGACTAGCCTTTGATTGTTAATAGAACTATCTATTAACATCAGTTTAACTTGCACTTGCACTTCTCTTTATCATCGTTCTCAACCACTCAGTTATTGTATCAATACTGGCTACCTTCTACACAGGACTAGTAGTATTTTATCTTAACTTTAGTGGGCAGCACATTTACTGTCATCCAGGTCCACATTTGGTTATACCCTCATATTTGTGGAAAGACCTTTATGCCTTCTTAGAATTAAAATACTATCACAAATCACTTGTGCATTCCGAACTACGCACCAAGTTAGCTGCTGGTGTCTTCATTGGACGCACTTGGATTTGGCACATTCTCTTAGTAACTCAGGAGCCTCTTGATGCATCATGTATAAAGACCAAGTCTTAACACTGACAGTGTTGACTAGATTGATGGTGCATTGGTATTAGGGACTATTCAAGCAGTGAGCATTTGATAAAGTTTGGTTGATTGTATAAGCATGATGTAACAACTGTCAGGTCCTCATTTGCTACAATCTTAATGCACCTCCAATAAATCTAACCTACAATACATCATTAACTGATGCTAGTAACATAGTGAGTTAGGGTAAGGATCTAAAATTTACACCTGTTGTTGTCTTTTAGTCTGGAAAGTTTATAACTATTTAGCAAGGTCTATGAGCAGGAATTGTTAGCTATCATATTGTCTCTGAAGTGATTCTAAGACTTATTACATAGTACCTGATTGTATATTTATGGACCATTAGGCCCTAGAGTACATTATAATGCAGAAGAAGCTTTCTCCCCATTAGGCCTGGTAGTCAGAAGTGCTTAGTGACTTTAAGCTACACACATGAGACAGAGCATTAGCAAGAGTGTTTGTATTCCTAGAGATGTAAGTGATCTTAAAATTAGAGGCCCCATATATGGTCCAGAGCCATTCTGAGTATGTCCCAGCTATAGATAAGGATGAGGTTCTTGTGCCTAATATAGGCCAGGTTATGTTTGCATCTATATTTGTGGGGCCATAAGTACAAGCTATGGTGCCCCTAACCTATTCATGCTTAAGTGTGCATTATAAGAACCTCTAAGTAGAAGGTAGGCCTGTTGCCATATGTGGCAGTAAGGGCTCTATGTCCATGATAGTGAAGAGCACCTTAATTACATTAAAGAGTCCTACTTATTGCCTAAATTGGGTGCAGGGGTAATCTTAAAGATCACACCTCTTGCTAATGATACTGAGTTAACTAAGGATTTGGCATTAACTTTAGAGAGTGAGTGAGTAAGCATGCATGTAAAGGACCATGTTGAAAATAAACCTACAACCAAGGCATAAGGCTAGGTTTAAGGCCCCAACAAGGTTCTCAAGATGGACCCTATACTGAATGATTAAGGGGCAAGATTCTTAGAGAAAAACCTGATATTGGGTACATACCCATGGCTGATAAATGTTGTCTTTGCTAATAATAGTAGTAATATAGGCATAATAAAAGCGCTGTAGGATTGCTACTTTAAAAACAAGTTCCTTAAAGAGGTGGCAAGCTTACTACTGCAATTCAAGAATTTTGAGGTGCACAAGAGACTGATGTTAAAATTGGGTCACAATAAGTCAGAAAATTTATAATCTCCCATGCACATTTAATTCTTGCTCATCTAGGACTAAAAAAGACATTATTTTACCTGTAAGACAATGTCTAGTAGAATAATATGATAGATAATGTCAAAGCTTTTTATAATAGCTATTCTACTTGCCATACAGGGAAATCCCCCAACCACAAGCCATATGGGTATCTTTACCTAATGGAATTTCTATTACAGTCTTAAAAATCCATCAGAATTGACTTTGTAGATCTGCTTTTAGAATCAAAAAGTTTAAATAGCATATTCAATATGATTATGGTCATAATATGTCATCTATTAGCTATGGTGTATCTAATACTGACTAAATCAACTTATTAAGCAAAAAACATGATAGGAACTATACTTGATTGTGTGTACAAGCTGCATGGTATTCTGCATGTGATTGTTAGTGATAGAGACTCCCTATTTACTAGTACATTCTGGGAGAAACTTTATGAATTGATTGGCACAAAACTATGTACCTTAACATTATTCTATCCTAAGAGTGATGGTGCTACCAAAATGGCCAATCAAACAGTTACACAGATGCTTAAACAATGTATTGCCTTAAACCAGTGGGACTAAGTATCAAAACTACCAGGCAATGAGTTTGCTATTAATTCTGCATGGTCAAAAACAATAGAGTACACACTATTAGTAAGCATGGGTCTGTTTTAGGCACTAATACTCTACTTTTAGCAGCATTTTAGTATTTTTTGGCCATTTGGCACACCATATTCTGACCAATTCTAATACATTTGAAGCTCTTAGCTATTGAGCAAGTGCCAAATTTGTATTTAAACCTCTGCATAGGCATTTGGAGCTGTTTGTAGTGATCTATCAGCACTCTTAGCATTTAGGGCTTCTTACAGACTATTATGGCCAATTACCAATTGGTTTAGTACACTTTATATCTTTAGCACACTTGATTGGCTTTTGTGTTCTAAATTAGAGACAACCAAACTCTTTAAGTTAGCCTTATCACATGGCTTGTTTAAAAAAGTCCATAAACCAAGTAAAAAACTATAGTCTGCAGCTGTGTGTAAATGTGGCTTGATCAAGATGAAGCATTTCCACCACCTCCTCATATGACACAACCAGGATACACTACCCAACTTTAAGATTATGGCAGTAAGCTCCCCTGGCATAATGGACGCATGGTCAGCAAAAAGCATGGACTGGCCCAGACAAGCAGTCTTAGGTACCAGGTTTAATCCCCTATCTGCACTCCTATTGTTATGCACAGATAAAAGTTGGCCTAAATGACCTGGAAGAGCAGACAGTCAGAATAGTGGCATTAGCCCCCTGATGAGGACTTTTGCAAGTCCAAAACTGTTATCCCTCATCTTTCTAATACCCCTCTTGGCTGACATAACTAGGTTTCTATCTTTGGAGAAGACCAATAGACAAAGGCATGATGGATATGATCAGCCCAGCTACTGACATTCAAAGACCTGGTTCCTTTGCTTACATTGTGGCATAGACCAGCAAACTTTGTTGACTCAGAATAGATTATTCTCTCTATCTTTAATTGTTCTTATGCCTTCTGTTGATTTTCTTCTTCCTTATCTTTGAAGCTCCCAAGTTTCTAATTGGTTTAATCACTTATTATATAATCCTTATCTTTAGGCCTATGTGCACTCACCATGGTAATCTCTTTACTTATTTAGACTTTAGAGCTATTGCTTCTTATCTTATATTATTTGCACCATCACCCCCTTATCTTTTTTACCTTTGATAGCTCTTGACATACATTTATGATTACTCTATGCCTCTGCCAATCTCCTTATCTTGTACCTGTTTGGACTTGCTATAAAAGGGTGCTCATGACCTTTGCAATAGATCAGCTTTGGCTTCCCTTTTATTCCAATTTCATTTATGCACTTGAGTTCATGAGTCTTTGAGCCTTTGCTTTCTAATCCTTGTTTACATTTTGCCTCTTTGTTTGTATTGCTGCATTTGATTGCAACCCTCTATTAGAGCCTTTATCATCTTGCTCTCCCCCCCTCTTATCTAGTTTTTGTCCTTTGCCAGTGTCTAGTATGGCCTTGTACTCATTCTTTCCCTTTATGCTCCAATCAAAAGCTAATTAAACCCTGTCTAGCTAAAGATTTTGATTTTAGAGTTGTTTCTTTGGTCCACATTGCATTCAAATAGCCTATACTTCTTGCCAATTGTGTAAGCATTACTTTGATTACAGCTATGCTTCAAACACTTTTAGTACACTGATAAGCATGCCTCTGCACTATATACCAAGCCCCCAGATTTTGCAGCTTTTACAACATAAATCTCAGCTATGGTATGACCTCGGAACTATTAGCGTAACCTCATAAGCTTTTGTACAGTCTTGTGCACATAATCACAACCTCTGATACTCTTGCACAACCTCTTTAATGTCCGCACAACCTCATAGTGTCTGTGTGATCTCTGCAGGCTTTTGCATGACCTCCTATAGCTTCTACATTATCCCTCCTCATTACATCAATGATGTGTGCCTCTAAATGACCTCAGCATTCCTCACACAACATGTGCAATCTTTCTTTCAACATTCTTAACCTTAGAGACCTCTGTGCCCTTATAATTTTGCCTATGTGACCTTACAATCATGCTGACAGTTCTTGGAGTTCTTATTTCTTTTTAAGCCCTTTATCACTTATGCTGTGGCCTTCTGATGTAGTATAAGATAGATAAAGTAATGCCAAGAGTACAACTATATGCAGTCTAGAGCAGTTTCACATGTCTCTGAGATTTTCAAGTTTTATTGTAGTTCCTCTTTCTTTTGTACCTACTATTCTGTTCTTACTATAAAACCTACCTATCCTTTTTGAAATATACCATATTTATTTTTCCTACTGTTCAGATCACCTCATCTAAAGTGCTCTTATATTGCTAATTATTGCAAATCTTCAATCTTGCAACCTTGGAACCTCAATCTTGACCTTTTAAAGCCCTTGTAGTATGCTCTAAAGTTTTGTTATTATTTCTCTATTAAACTGCCTAGCATTGCTCCGGATCGCACTATGTCCCTATAGTGTCTTATACCTCTCCCTATTACCTAGCACTACTTTCTTTACTCTTCCAAACATCTCTTTATCTCTCCAAACATTTTTACATCTCTCCTCACATCTTCCTATCATATTAAACCTTGCAACCTTGCAACCTTAATATCACATCAAATCTTATAAGCTCAAGTATCATAGGACATTGTAGGATATTATAGGGCATTACAAAGTATTGCACCCCTTTATTAGGTTATTTTTGCTAGGCTGACCATTACTTATACCATAGAGCCAGCTTTTGCCTACCCCATGTCTAGTGGTGTGTTTTGTTATGTGTTTTTGCACACAGAGCTATTGCTAGCATATCAACACTTCCTTGCTAGTCGTTGCATAGCTGATAGTTCCTCGCACACTAGAACCAGCTTATGCCTACCCACACTTGTAGGGGTGTTGGGTGTGTTTTACTCTTAGAAGCATTACTAGAGTATCATCATTTTTTCTGAACTTAAGACAAATGCCAAGGCCCATGATTTGAAACTTACCTAGTGAATACCCAGGTGTCTGTATGTTTATACAGTGGATAAAAAATGAGGTCATGGCAGCGCATGATTCAATTCCATCAGTGCATATAAAATATGTCAGGATGACTAATAAAAAATGCTTACTGTCTCTTTTTGTTAAAGTTGACTTGGCTTACTTGTTAATAGAGAACCTAAGCACCTCTAAGAGATGTGCCTATAAACTGAGCCCTAAGTTTATGAGGCCATATAAGATTATTAAGGATTGTGAGAATAACTTGTTAAAACTAGACCTACCTGCTGAACTGAAGCAAGGAGGTACTTACTCTTTGTTTAATATCCTGCTCCTGTGAGTTTATGTGCCAAACAACAACTGTCAGTTCTTGGGTAGGCAATCAAGCCAAATTGTCAGCTATGTTGAAGTATAATAGCAAATGAGTAATCATGCCTAGGTGCCCTATTATAAGGTTAAGCACCTAATTTTATTTAATGGTCATCTGGAGGCTCTTAGACTTACCTAAGTTGGCAACTGAAGAGTGACTTACTAATAGTGCTAGATGAGGTTTACCTAAGGATCACAAGCTTGAGGATTGCCTCAGCTAATAATTTAATGGCTAAATGTATAAAAAGAGACAACCCACAGGCCAAGTGGCTCACTCATGTCTGAATTCACTGACCCATCTATTAGTGCAAAGCACTATTACTAGCCTTAGGCTTTTTGAATTACATTATAATTGACAATCATATTTGTATTTACATATCTACATATAATATTGGACTTGGCTAGAAAAAATTTAAAACATATTAGGCATAATGATAAGATTGTCGACACATCAAGCACTCTATAGTAGGAACACAGTTAGAGTTCCAGAAATCCTCCTTACTTATTGTTGGATCATTATTCTATGAGATTAAGTACTTAACAATTATCAAATTTGAGAACTCAGTGCTTCACACTCCCCACTTACAAAATTGACACAAAGACCATTGATACTGCACTACCAAGAATTAGCAACCACTGTGGTGGAAAGAGTGATACAGATAAGGATCAATGCTGACATCTAGCAGGTTATTGTAAAAAAGCTGAAGAAGATGCTCAATGGTCTAGCAAAAAAGGTTAGCATAGTGCAGTATTCACCTGAAAACAAAGACTGACTGACTATGAGTGTGTTTGCAACTGTAATGCAGTTGTCAAAAAAAGTAACACAAAATGTAGCTGTTGACAATATACAAAACATAGAGTTATCTAGTGAGAGCCTGCACAGGAAAAAAGGGCTGCCATAGACTTAGAAAAAGCATAAAGTGCAAAGGATTTGATATCTGCTCAAAATTGTAAGTATAAAGGCAGGAGCTCTTATTACTAAACTAGCTTATCTCGCAAAAAGAAGAAGTCAGCTCAATAGCAGTGTTAGAAAGTACCCTGATGTCATACACCTGGATCTTCAGCATCTTGTTAAAGCAAAAAAGGCACAGATACAAGATTGTATAGACTACAAACAAGAGCCATCATACCTATCTACCCCACTTATAAAGTCCACAAGGTGCCATCTTTTGTGCAATGAGAGCATAGCCCTTGATTGTCTACTGCTCTAGCTGGTTGTTGAAGTGATATATCTTTTCCATTGTTTTCTAGAGCACAATGAGTCATAAACCTAGACAACAAGACAAAGAAAGGATACAGACTATTGTAATTATACAAGCACTGGTGCTGTCTTATCAGCACAGACCTGCAACCCACTGTTGTCAATATAAGCTCTTCCCTCTTATGGAACTTGGAGACTCACCTTACACCATTGAAGGCTGAGCTACTACTACTATTCTTGATTTTCTCTGTTCTATTGCTCTTGCTGCCTTTCTAATATCTTTATCTTGTCTATTACTCTCTCATCATGTTCCACACTACACACTCCTTCCCTACTATTATTTTGCTCAATAATCACAGCTTTCTCTTCTGATCCAAGGTGATCAAGGTCCCACTCATCACTGACCCTGACTGAAATGCAGACACAGGTATTACTACTCATATGACCTCTCATTATTACTAGATCTAGAATTATTGCCCCTACATTGTTTTTATTTGACTAGCAGGCTCTGTTGTCTATTCAGCAAGTGTAGGCACTATGGTGTTTAATCTAGTGATCAATGAAAAAAGAGCCAAGTCTGTGGAGTTTTCTAATATGCTGCATTTTCCAGATGTTAGTTGTAACCTTCTTTTGGTATTGTGTTTGACGATCTAGAAGCAATTTTTTGTTCTAATATAATAATTGCATTATTTATGGCCACTTTCTATCGATAAACCTATTGATTACTTGCTTCTATAGCTGAGAATGACCTTATAGCTACTTCCAGAGTGGGTATGTTTTCTTTTTCTTTTATCTTTTCTTTATAGACAAATTTCCCAGTTTTACTAGCATTCAGTGGTCTACCTTAACATAATTGACACTCTGAACTGACCTTCAGATAGAGCTTTTGATTACTCTACCAGATAGACCACCTACAGTTTGTGTACTTGCTACCACCTTTTTATTTTTGTTTCCTATTGTTCTGATTTGCATAAATACCTATAGTCTAAGGGTATTCTTTTCCTCAAACTCTTACCCTCTGAGCTGTAGGTACACTCTCTTCTATTCTTTGTATTTATTTAGACTCTTACCCTCTGGATGACAGTCTTATTGTTATAGAGCTTCTTTTTGGCACTTTACCTGTGCTAGTCACTTCATTATTATGAGCTCCAGTGACTTTGCTCTACATTCTTTTATCAATACTTTCTGGTTCTGTAAATCACCTTGTTTAATCAGCAGACCCATTCCTCTCTCCTGCCTTTCTCAAATCCTACCAGCTGCTGCATATAAACGTTGGAGTCGATTGGCGTGTTTAAGAAGGCACTTTTGAAGTCGACCTGCCATAACTCAAGGTCAAGGATTGCGGCGAGCGTGAGGGCTATTAAAATGGTTTCAAGGCAAATAACTGTGGCAGATGTCTATAGGAAGTTGACCCTGAATCATTATGAGTAGCCTTTCCCCACTAGATGAGCCTTTTGTGCAGTGACACGGCCATCGCCATTGTACTTCTCAGCAAATACCCATCAGTAATCCATTAACTTGGCTTCCTTTGGTAAAGGTACAACATCCCATACTTTATATTCTTTCATCTTTGCAAGCTCTTTTTTGATAGCCTCTTGCCACGATTCTGGTTGGGTCATGGCTTCTTTAATGGTCTTTGGGAGAGGGCCATTGTTGGAGCTGGCGAGAAGCACAAGCAGCAAGTCACCAGGTTTAGGGTTCTTAAGCAGGTCATCTTCATAAGCGAGGTGTGCTCTAGCGTCATCATCTGCCCAGCTCTCCCCTTGAGTGTGGGCATTGGCCTCACATACCTGATATTTGTGAGATTTGATGAGGTTTTGTAAGAGCTTCATGAACCATGTGGATCGACAAGGAGTGTCTAGGGGCAGGGGAGCAGTAAGTCATGGCGGTGTTCTCAGCCCATCCTGGTTTGGCTCTGTGGGTCTAGGTTGCGGTGCTGGGAGTGCTGGTTCAATTTTCAGTGCTTCTTTTGCCATCTCACCATTGTCTGTGGCCACGTTGGCCATTCCTGACTCTCCCTTGACACAGGGCACAGGGCACAACCAATGCCTGGTCCCTTCATTAAAAGTCATGTCATAGGAGAGGAAAACTTGTCCCAATGATGGTTTATACAGGCGGTAAGAGGTCCTGCCATGGTACCCAATAAGGACACACTTGACCGTCTTCCCATCTAGCTTGGTGCATTTTTTGTCAGGTATCTTGGCATACCCTATAGACCTATACGCCCGCAGGTGTTCAACGTGTGGTCGACAGCCAAAGATAACTTCTCAGGCAGAAGATCGAGGGTGTCGTAAGCTCGACAGTAAGTTGTAGAGGTACACAAATGTGGCAAACACTTCAGCCCAGAGTTGGGTAGGAATACCATCATTGTGCATCATGCAACGGGCGTGCTCTGTCCAGGTGCGATTGCCGCATTCGGCTACACTATTTTGCGCAGGTGAGTAAGGGGTGCTTGTCTTGTGTATGATGCCATCCTGCTCACACCACTCTCTCTATAGGTCGTTAACAAACTCAGTGCCATTATCTGTATAGATGTGACACACATGGCACCCCATCTGGGTTTGAATCCATGTGATAAACTTCTTTGCAGCGGCAAGTGTCTCTTCTGCTATTTTGGATGCAAGGAATGAGATATCCCCCCAACCCGAGAAGCTGTCCCGCAATCTGAATGCATATTGCTTTCCACCAAGGGAGACTGTGGCCATAGGCCCCATGAGGTCACCATGCACCCGCTTGCTAACCTTGGACTCTTGCTCTACCACCTTATCAAAGGGTCGTCTAGCTTGGCGGCCTGCCATGCAGTCCTCACAAATGGCATCAGATAGGCCCAGTTTGATCTCCATGCTGTCAATGGCATGTACAGCGCACTTTGTCACCTGCATCCCTATATGACCGAGACACCTATGCCATGTTTGCAAGTCGGTGTCCTTCCACTAGGAGGTAGACAGGGCTATGATTTTGTTGGAAGCGCACACAGTGTCCGGGCAGGCATGGACTTGGGCCTTGGCCGAGGGGCGGTATAGTGGGATAGAGTAAAGGCTACTGTTAGATCTGTCACTCTTGAAAAGGCGGTGGCCAGACGCATCCGCAATGATGGTGCGGCCCTTCTTGGTCAAGACACGTCCCCTTTCTTGGTCAAACTGGCGGGCTGACAACAAATTTTGTCCCATGTCAGGTGCATGCAGTGCAAAAAATGAGCGCATCACATGGTGTCCTTCAACCATTGTATCTTTAACAACAAGGCCCTTCCCCATGACAGTGAATCCACCATTCAACCCCATGGCATGGCCAGTCTTGGCCACCATTGAGTCTTGGCATGTGAGGAGGGTCATCATGACAGTTCTAAGGATGCCATTTGCAGGAAAAGTCATGAGGGCCATCTGGCAAAAGTCCCCTTCATTGATTGCAGCACCGGCTCGATTGGCAGTATCACGTAGCATGTGCAGGGTTTTGAAGTGCTCACTCATGGCTGTTTCGTCGGTATACCATGTCGATGCCAGTCAGAGGTGCATGTCCTGGACCACAATCGGGTCGCAGAGTTCAAAGTGATTGCGGAGGGATTGCCAGGCATCAGCTGCTGTACCAGAAGTGTGCAGACCAGACCCAGGTATGTCTGCTACATTAAGGATGATGTGTGCCCGGGCTAGGTTATCATGCTTGCACCATTTCAGGTTGGTGGAAGCATACATGATAGGCGCCAACGGGGCTGCCGGCAGGTAGATCGGGAAGAATGCAGAGAGCGGTCCTGGCATTATTGAAGGAGTGTATGGCAGTGTTTGTGTCAGTCCCTGTGTACCTATTATGCTGACAGGTATAGTCTCCACTGGTGGTGGTGTTGTCCCTTCTGTTGCAGCTGGTGGGGGTGCTGGTGCCAGCGTTGGTATTACAATTGGTGGGGTAGAAGAGGGGCTTGCCATTTGGCTTGCCAATATATTCATAGAGGCAGGGAGGATAGTCCCGAGTAGGTAAGGCTCTAGTCTTTTTACTTGACACACTATGTAGATTCGCGGCATCCAATCCACTCAGTTTGCCATGATAAGATGCTCCACCTCGGGGAGTATATATACCCCAAGTGATGTAGGTGATGCCACTGACATGAGGGCTAGGGATGAAGTCAATGAGACAGTGGAAATTTTCTGTGTATGCTTGAGCAAGTCATGGCTTGGGTTTTGAGTGTATTGGACAATGGAGTTGTTCTTGTATAGTTCTGGTACTCATGTTTTAGTATAGCTCACTCAGGGCCCATAACCTGTAGTGAAAGGGTTATCTGCAAGTAGCGGGAACGGAACAACACAGCTCAGTTGTCTGTCTCTATAATAGAAATAGATATATTGGGCTATACCTGCGAGTAGCGGGAACAGAATGGCACAACTACGTAGGGAGTAAATATGAGATCAACTCTGTATGTAAAGGAAAGATGCTTACCTCAGTTGTCTGTCTTTGTGATGGAAACGACTGAGGTGCACCACCAATGAAAATTGTAACTAAGACCAGTCCACAGACTCAAGCCTGAATAGGAAGGTAATTGAGTAGAAAAGGAATCATGTGATAGCTCCCATACCTGAAAGAACAAGGAGGTTGTGCTTCAACACAAAGAATCACTGGCAATAAAGCAAGAGAAGAGCAGCAAGAATGGCTCAGTGAGTGCAGACCACCAAGCACAGACTTCTGTGAGCAGACCACCAATAGCATTCCCTTAAAAGCATAGCCCTAGCATGGACTAGCAAGACCAGAGTAGTCAGTGTGAACCTGTGAGCCTAAAGCAGCAAGACCAGATTATTGACAATGAATAAGCAAGAGTATAGCAGTGAGTGCAGGCAAGAGCATAGACCAGTAAGAGCAGTGCAGTGATCACAGACCAGTGAGAGTAGAGCAGCAGGCATGGGTAGGTGAGAGCAATACAGCAAGACTAGTGAATTGATAGCAGAAAAGTAATGGCAGAATAGCAAGCATAAACCAGTGACAATAAAGCTAGGCCTCTCCTTGTTCATATTGTGTTGGCCTTTTTATGCATGTTAAAGAGCATTATTACAGGTCCTTAAGTGATGTCCGGGCAGCCTATGGAAGCAAGAGGCTCAATTAAGGGGAGGAGCACAACAGAAAAAAAGAAGTGCACTTGGTTGGCTTTCTCCTGACTTGTGACATTATAACATGTCACACAGGGCCAGTTCTCTCTGTATTTCATCTGGGTTAGGCACATCTAATAGGACTTTAAAAACCAGTAGATATTCAATCATATAATAGTATTTAGAAGACTTGAAGTGCCAGTGTGCAGCAGAAGATTATGAAAATTAGCTTTGACCCTCTTGCTTGAGCCTGAAGCATCTGATAGTGGCTCATCTAAATAAAATAAGTACATCATGTCTAGGAGACACTGCATCAATATCCCTGGATCCTTTCAATATATGTGGAGATTAAGCTTTATAGTTTTGATGATGTAACTGTAGAAAATTCAGCCTATTTTCAAATAGATTAGAGAGAGCTTTACCTGAGCCATTGCCCTTGATCCCTCTTAGTCCCTCACTCCTCAATCCTTGACATGAACTAATTCTCAACCTTGGAATGGTAATCTTTGCCCTTGGCTACCTTTCTCATTCTCTTTTGCTTCTTGGTCACTTGTTTGCTTTTGGATGCAGCGTCCCATATGCACTTAGTCTTTTGTGCAGGTCCTCATCGTGCTTGTATGTCCATCAGCACTGATCCAAGTAGTAAATGAATAGTCACTGGCATCAAACCAAGGGATTTACCAGCAATGCAACATGTAGCTAGTAGTTCGTGGGCAGCTGGCTCCTAGGGCTGTCCCTCTAGAATTTTTTAGCTATCCAATAGGTAGTTTTCTCAAGGTCTATACATTTGTTGAGCAATGATAAGCATACACCTACTCTAGGCCCCAAGCTATGATGCAAAATTGCATTCAACTGAACATGTAGAGATTATAAAGAGATAAGAGATGTCTAAATATAGATAATGTTGGCTGATTAGCCTGTCTGGCCCCAACATCATTATGAGATATCATAGAGTGTTTCCAATGACTCTTATATAGTGACTGTAATCATAGACTATGTTCAAACTGACCAAGCTGCTGCCAAACATTCTTTGGTGGTTCGATATCATTTGGGTAGGGACTAATTGTTTTTAGCTGGGGCTGGTATCTTTGGTACTCTTGTCTAGTCATTCAGTTCTTATCCTAAAGCTCTCCAAATAGCCCTCTTAGCCACATAAAGTGCACATTTATTCTTTAGTTCTTCTTATTGGCTTTAAGCACACATTCTTGCTACTTATGCTTGGACAATGGACACCAATTATTTGGGACCTTTTCATCTTTGATAGACTTTTACCTTATCACCTTCAAAACCCATATGGACATTGTCCCTGCCTTCTTATCTTTGACACTTACTAGGTCTTAGTGCCCGTTTGATACTTACTCTCATTTCTTGTTCAATATTTTACTTAAAGTCTCTTATTACTATAAAAACCTACACATAACTATAAAATAGAGCTGTTAGGTTGGAGGCCTATCACATGCACCGATGCACAAAGAGGATCCCTAGGCTATTCAAACGGCAATGTCGTGCAACTGTAAACTCCAATGAATAAAGATGATGGATTGTCTCTGCGCTCTGCTGAAGAACTCAGGGTTGCTATTGGCCTTGTCTTCAAAGAGATGAAGGAGAACGTCTCTGAGTTCTTCTCAATGATAGGAAGGGACATGATGATCTTCTCCTATCTAATAGATAACACTTGGCGGTGTCCAACTGAGAACTTAGAAGGCAGCAAGTCCAGTATATGTGAGGGTGAAGAAAGGGAGGGTGTGGAATAGAGATGAGTCCAGTGCATCATCAGACCATGTAAAGGATTCTCAGATCTGACAGAGTTTGCAAAGCATGAGCTAGGAAGGTAGCCAGACACTGGGCACAGTGCAGAGATTGAGTGTATTACAGGTGAATGAGCTGAGCTTCTTAGAAGCTCATCTTACCTATTTATACAAAGAAGCTATCTAGGGCAGGATCTGGATCTGGTCTGTGTGCTTCTAAGGTACAGAAGCAATCAAGTAAACAATCAAGATCTGTAAGCAATGAGGTGTCATTGATCTACAATGTAACTAAGTATAGTAATGTCTGTTTGCATCCATATCAAATGTCTAGCCACATCTCGATCGATCAGGAACTAGGAACAGGGACAGGAACCAATCAGGAACCATAAGTAAGTATTCATGCATTTAGCATGTTAATAGTACTAAGTCATTGATTATAGTCTGAGTCCAGATCACAAGTGTAGCACATGATTGACCTCCCTGACCACATGTGAAGCATGTGTTAGGACACGGTCCTAATACTACCCCCCTTTTATACTAGTCTTCACTGCTTGATGTGAGATCCAATGATAGGAGGCGGTTCCCTGGTGTGGGCCTTGTTGATGGTGGGGATGTGGCATGTAGGGTACCCAGTCCAGTTGGCAGTGTCAATCATCTGCTCCATAAACTGTTTGTGGTACTCATATTCCTTAGCCTGATCCAGTTGTGCGCAAAGGCGACGGGCTGCCAAGCGATGTGTGTCATAGTCCCGAATAAAGCCATGTGCCATAATATCTGTTCTCTCTCTAATGTGTGTGACTGGACATCCCATGATGAGATGGCTGGCATGTCCACACTCTTAGCAGAAGCATTCTTCAGGGGCGATAGGTGAGAATGGAGGAAGAGATGGAGGGTTGGGCCAGATGGCCTCAGAGTCTTGGATGTCCACAGGCCAGTCTTCCTCTGTTGCAATAGGAATTGTAGGCAATTGAGGGGTGGGCATGTCAACAATAATAGGGTCAGTGGTGCCGTCATTGACAAGGGTATTAGATACGGGTAGAGCAGAGGGTAATGAGGGTGGGACTAGTAATGCTCGGCCAGCATAGTGATCCCCACTGCTGTTGAGATAAATAGGGGCAGGACGATCTCTGAGAAAGAGTTCAAATGTCTCGACTAGGGGGAGATCTCCGAGGAATTCCCGAAAGGGCTGTGTCAGCGCTTCGTGATCTTCTCGATTAAAAACCAGTGTTTGAGGGCATGTAGGGACAAAAGCTTTGGGGATGGCAGTGGCTTCCTCCTGTGTCATCATCTTGTGCATTCCTTTATTGCAAACAAATGTCGGAGGACAGGTGGAGATGAGGACGTCTGGGATGTTGGTGGTCGTGTCGGTGGGGTTGAAGTCCCAGTCTTCCAAGACGTGGAAACCTTGACCCACTTCAGTTTCCTTGCTCATTACTTAGGGCCTGATGTCATCAGCAGGGTTAGCTCCGGCAGCCCAGTACTGTGTGATCGGGTGAACTCCGCGGCTGTTTAGAGGGAAAAGCCATGTCAGTACCATTCCTTTTAAGATATATTCCCTAATCTCCAATTGGTTCCCGTAAAATCTAGACATATTGAACCAGCATATGGTGTTTTCCTTGTATTTGATCCTCTTTAAAGTCCTGAGCCATTCCTGGTTGGAGTGTCGATGGAGGAGATGGGAGGCATTGTTGTACAGTCTACTGAGTCAATAGTTGATCATGTCATTTCAGATAGCTGGGAGATTGATGAATCCCTATTGCTGGTACGGGGAGATTGCCAAATTGGTCATGGCGGTTGCCTGATGGTGAGTGAGTGGTCCGGAGAAGACCTGGTAAGCCTGTGAAATGATTGCCTGCTATAAAAAGAACAAGAAGGTCCTGGCATCGTCCAGTCCCCATTGGTTGAGAATAATGAGGGGTTTGTCAGCTGAGATAGTAATGTGGTAGATGCTGTTGGTAGAGGATGGGTCTTTGTAGAAACAAATGTCATGTAGAGAGAGTGGGAGAAAGGGTGTGGTGAGGCCCCGATGAGGGATGCCCCAGAGTACTGAGAAAAGAAGAGGTCTAGAGGGAAGGTGGGGTTCCTTCATGTGGTTAGGGAATCTTGGGATGACGTGCCTCTTGACAGGGTCGTCAATGTGGATGCCTTTGGGAAGGTCTTCCTTGTGATAAGAATCAATAGAGACTGAGGAGGCAGAGGCGGGAGATACTGGTTGGAGGATGAGGTTGATGAGAGTAGAGGGGTCGGTGTACATGGAGGAGGAGGTCGATATGGTGAGTGGGTTGAGGATGTAGCCAGGGGAGGATGTGAGGTTGTAGTGACAAGTAGTAAAGGACATTTAGTAGCTGGGGAGCTGGGGAGTCCTTGACCGAGTCGACATTGCTTTTTATGCTATAGAGTCAATACCAATAGTGACAGCGATGTAAAAGATTCTAAGGACAAGAGCTAGAGCAAGAGAGGCAGTGAAGAAGGCAAGAGTTGCAATGATGGTGTAAATGATCACTGTGGATAGAGTGGGGTCCAAGAGGGTCATAGTTGTTTGCCTGGCCATGCCAATCCTTGGTTGGTCTGCTTTTATAGCTCTTGGTATGCTTGAGTCTGCCAATTAGAGTTGTCTAATTGTTTTTGCTGTAGTGTTGATCAAGACAGATCTATATTAGGCTTCTTTGGTTGTGCTTTTTGATCATTTATCGTCAGTGGTGGCACTGTTGATCAAGGAACCAGAGGCCACTTCTTCAGCTGCATCATTCTTTTGTTGACTGCCTCCATGATCTAGGGGATTGCCAACCCTGTGGTGAGAAGCTTCTTTCCAATTAGATGCTTCTCAAGCTCCCTTCTAAATTGATCTTCTTTGGCTACCCTGTTATGTTCTAATTCAATCACCAGCGCCAGAATAGAGGCTTCCATTCCTTTGACTGCTCAAGGGTGCTACCGGTGGGAGTTAGTTATGGCTTCTTTGGTATTAGTGACATTTGCCATGGCTTCCTAAGAGTTGTCCAATTCAGGGTAACCCTTCCATTTGATCAGGTACTGCAGGGTCTTCTATTGTCCGAAGCGTCGGGCTCTGACAATGGCTTTGACTTCAAATTCTTCTTGCCCTTTAAGCAGATCTGGGACCAGTTTAGGGTAGTTAGGGCCATAGACCTCATTTTCCTTGTAGAGCATGAGTTGACTAGCATGGAAGACATTGTGAATGTGCTTATAGCTGTTGGGCAGCTTCAACTTGAAGTTGACATTTCCTATAGTGTTGATAATTTCAAATGGCCCAAAGTGCTTGGGTCTTAATTTCTCTGATAGGTGATCGGTGTGGATATTCTTCCCATCTAACAATACTTGATCTCCTTTCTTGAAAAGTGGCAGGTCCATTTCAAAATGGTTGTGCTGTATCTGCATGGCTTTGGCTGCAATTTCAAGGCTGGCTTGTGCTTCCTTTTAAGCACATTGCAGAGCTTTGAGGTGAGCATCAGTGGTAGGGACATTCGTGATGGCTGAGTAAGCCTGTGGTTAATATCTGTGGAGAAGTTCAAACAGTGACTTTTGCATGGCCAAGTGCTGGTGAGTGTTGTGGGCATATTCTGCATAAGGGATTAGTCCTACCCAGTTGTCCTGTGAAGAGCTACAGAAAGCTCTAAGGTATTGTTTTAATTCTTGGTTCATTCATTTTATAGCACTGTCTATCTGTGGGTGATAAGCTGTGCTCAGAGTGGATTTGATTCCTAGTTTTTTAAGCAAGGCTTGCGCTACTTTTGAAGCAAATTGAGTTCCTCTGTCCGATATGATTTTATCAGGTAGTCCGTAACATTTCCAGGTGTTCTCAAGTAGGATCTTGGCTATTCCATTGGAGTCAATAGATTTCTTGCATGGCATTATTACTGCAGTTTTGGTGAATCAGTCTGTGACCATATGGAGCGAGTTGTATCTGTCTGATTCTGAGAGATCTGTAATAAAATCTATAGTGATTATTTTAAAGGGTCAATCCTGAATCTCTATTGGTTGTAGGGGTACCATGGTAGGGTGTGTGTCATTCTTAGTGGACTGACATATAGCGCATCCTTCGACATATTGGTGTACTGTGTTTAAGATTCCCAGCCAAGTGAATTCTTGTCCTACTGCTGGTAGCATTCCTCTTTGTCCTGGATGACCTTCTGCTAGATTGTCATTGTTTAATCTGATGATTTCTTGACAAAGTTGTTCATTCTAAGGAACATTTATTTTTCCTCTATGAAGAACCAATCCTTCTTTATTGTTCCATTCTTGTAAACCTTTCTTCATGCTTTGAGGTCCTAATGTTTTGACCTTGGCTAATGTTTCCAGCAGCCATTCATCTTCCTTGTTCTCTTCTATGATTTGTTTGCGGAGGTCTTTGTCAATTATGGTGATGCCTCCTTGTCCGGTTGCTCTAATGTGAAGAATTTGGTGAGGGTCCCAAACATCTTCTGTGTTGACTGCATTGATCTCTACAAGGAGTCTTCGGATTTTTCCTATATCATTGAAAAGTTTTGGGTCTAAGAGTATTTCACCTGAATTGTCAAATTCCACCCCCTGTTTATAGTCTGGATGCTATGACAGACCGTCAGATTTATTAGTGACTCCTGCCTTGTGCGTTCATTTGTAGTCAAAATGCGAGAGGTAGAGTGACCATCTTGCTTGTTGACAGTTCAACTTTTGGCTTAACCTGAACTATTCAAGGTTCTTGTGGTCCAGACGTCTACTGGGTGGTCAGCGCCCTCCAAGTAGTGTTGCCAAGCTTTGAAAGCTTGAATGACTGCTAGCAACTCTTTGTTGTAGATCAGATAATTGTGTTCTGTTGGTGAGAGTGATTTAGAAATATAGGCACATGGGTGCCATTTTCCATCTTGGTGACTTGTGATAGTACTGCTCCGGTGGCAAAGTCGGAGGCATTGCATTTGATGTAGAAGGGTTTTATTGTATCCGGCATAACTAGTACTGGAGATTCTGTGAATATTTGTTTGAGCATTTAAAATGCTTCTTTGCATGCTGGTGTCTAATCCCAGGTATGTTCCTTCTGTGTTAACTCAAATAGTGGTCGTGCTATTGTTAAGTAATCCTTGATAAATCTGCAATAAAAATTGCAGAAACCTAAAAATGATTGCACTTCTTTGACTTTTCTGGGGGTTGGCCAGTCAGTGATACCGGCCACTTTGATTGGGTCCATTTCCAGATGTCTATGCAATATAACATATCTAAGGTAGTTGATTTTCTTTTTATGGAAGTGGCATTTTGATGGTTGCAGGTATAGATTATTGTCTTGTAGGATCTTTAATACCTTTCGTATCATTGAGATGTGATTGTCCATAGTCTTGGAGAATACTAGAATATTGTCCATGTAAGTTGCCACTTTTCTGGCATAGATGAGATCTTCGAAAAAGGCATTCATCATAGTTTAGAATGTTGCTAGGGAGTTGGTTAATCCAAAAAACATGATCAGAGGTTCATACATTCCTAGATTGGTGACAAACGCAGCTAGTTTCTTGCTTCCTTCCTTTATACGTATGTTGTTATATCCTGTGTCGATATCTATTAGTGAGAAGTATACAGCTTTAGCTAAAAGGTCCAGTAATTCTTGAATAATCAGCAAGGAGTACTTGTTCTTGACCATTATTTTATTTAGCTTGTGGTAGTCCATTACTGGCCATAGCTTTCCATTCTTCTTTTTAATAAAGAAGAAGGGAGATGCCATATGCAACTTGGATTCTCAAATGAATCACTTCTTGAGGCTTTTGTCTATGAATTTCTTGAGTTCCACTTGCTCACCTAGGCTAAGGCTGTATAGCTTGGGGTTGAGCAAGTGATCCATTCCTTCTTTGATTTCTATCTTGTGATCCCAAGGTTGATTGGGTGGTAATTTTCCCTTTGGTTGACCTTCAAAAACCTTCCTATAATCCCAATATTCCTTTGGCACTATTTTCTCAAAGGATAGTTCTGGTTTCCTCTTTGCAGCTTCTTCTGCAAGTCTTTGTGAGTTGGTATGCTTTGTTTGTTTTCCTGTCTTAGCTGCGACAGGTTGACTTTCTTGAGCCAGTATGTTGGTATATAGAAGTTCTATGGTTTTAGCATGATGTACATCTACGCCTTCTGTGCAACCCTCTCTTGTCACCTAAAACCTATAGTTTTAGGTCGGTGAATCTTGTAATAGGTCCTCCTTTAAATTCTATATTTTTGACCATGCTGACTGGGATAGGGGAAGGGGTTTTATGCGTGGTGATTCAATGTGCTTCTATGAAGCTAGGGTGCATGAAGATTTTGGTGGCTTCACTGTCCACCAGTGCCTGAGTAGCAGCTTTTTGATTCTTGCTGATGAGCATTGTTTCAATCCAAAGTGATGGTGCACCATGTGATTTCATTTCTGAGAGATACAATATGTCTGGATGTCCATGCTCTTGGTCAGCATCTTTACTGGCTAGAGGAGCGTACCGATTTCTTGCAAGAATCCTACTCTCTGCATCCACTGCCGATGAGAGAGGCCTTAAAAACCCTTTGAGCCGCTAAAGGCTTGAACTTCTTTGATTTCTTCCATGCTAAGGCTCATTATCATTTGATGAATGTAGGCAACCTTGTTCTTTCCTTCTTCAATGTCTTCAACGTCGAGTTGTATATCTTTTATTTCACGCATGGCTCTGCATTAAGGAGGTTGGAACCTCTTTTTGGGTTGAGAAGGGCAATTGCACACCATGTGCCTGGGCTTCTTGCAAAAGAAGCACTTACCTTCTTTAGCAAGTCAATCTCTCTCCACCGGGTTAAGCTTCTTAAATCAAGTGTGAACTGCATCGGCCTCCATTTCTGCTGCATCTATGTCCATCATTGTGATACACATTCTGTCGTGTTTCTTTGCCTTCTCGACTAGCCCTTCCCATGTATAGTCTTTGGTAAGATCTTCATAAACCCCTTTTGCCAACTTCCAGTCTAATCCTCACAAGAAGTGGGTCTTCTTGGTTTCTATATCAACTCTGGCAAGGGACGCAACTTGTTCAAATAGCTGCAGATAAGTATTAAAGGGTTATTTTCCTTGATTTAGCCTAGCCAACTTGTCCCTGGCATCTGCTGTTTTATTAAACTTCTCAAAGTTGGTGGCTATTTTCTGGTATATGGAGGTGAAACCTTTGGTTGCCTTCTATGTATACATCAGGGAAAAGCCCCATACCAAATTAACCATAGTTAAGCATAAATCTAGCTAAATTTTTGCCTATTACCATTCAAGATTTTTAGCTTACCCCTCCTTTAATCCTGAAATTATAAGGTCTAATTAGAGCTAATTAGAGCTAATTTATCATATGGATTTTTGAAAAATAGTAATCAACCAAGTCCTGTGATCCTTCTACTCTTACTACACCTTTAATCACAGAGTATCTATAGAGCTTACTAATTAAACTCAAGTTATACCTTATAAGGAACTTGCCTATTACCAAAGTTGAACCAACAACCTTATGCCTGCACACCCCAGACCAGTGCTCTAAACCACTGAGCCACAAGATCTAAGTTATTTGCCTAGTAACCTAAATATGACAATATAAATAAGGCAATCTCAACATTTCTGATTTTCTTATACATTTATCTTTCATCTATTCTATATATAAAGGGGTCAATAAATACCTCAAAAATCAGGGCCTTTAATATTTAAATTTAGGCACCAGGTAATGATATGGCAAACTGATAGAAAAGAAATAATACACTAAAAATAAAATTATAGCACTCATACAATTTGGATTTGGGATATGTAAAATTGTAATTGGGTCATAGATTTCAATAGGGCTGTAGTGGTATAGACAATGTCACCTTAATTGCAGATTTTATTATCAAGTTGATTATAGATAATTATTCTGATTAGCTCAGATTAGCATTTTGAATAATTAGATCTAATTAAGAAAGGAGGTTTTTCCAGATGTATTTGTTCCAATCGTTCAACATATTCCTGGCTTGAGTAAAGTTTCTGGACCATATTCTGGCAGCCCTCCCTTCATATATGATAGAGCATAAGTGATTTTGGCAAATTCATCTACAAAATCTTTCTTCCTGGCAAGGATCATCAGGTCAATTTTGTGAAGGAATTGCTCTGTTTGTTTTCTGTTTCCATTGAAGGGGGTAGGCTTGGCCATAGCTGGTCCCTTGGCATCAGTACCTCCAGGATTTGTTAATATTGTATCGGGCAGGGGCTCTGGACTTCCAGGTAGTTCTGAATTATTACTTGGTGTTTCAATATGTCCTGACTTGGGAACTTGGTCTAATGTTGGAGTTCAGAAGTCTGCTTGAAGAGTGGTTTCTTATAAGAGGGATGCAGTGGGTGTGCTTTTTTGAGATTGTCTACTTCCACTGAGTCTTTCTCAGGGTACAGTATAAATGTACAGTCTTGGCAAGTTACAATACTGATCTGTTGGTAACTTAGGCTTTTTATGGGCCTTTCTTGCAACGTACTCAATAAGCCTGACTGTCTGTAGGTTTGTTCCTATGACAATGTATTTCCTGTGGAACAGTGTTGAGTTAGACCAGGTTTGTCTGTTTCTTTTATAGAATCCTGCAAGGAATCCTTTGTAGTAGAAGTGTCGGTTTTCTTCATCGTAGTAGAGCTGTTCTTTATCATTGTCTTCTGGTGGATTGCCGAGGACCTCAGCTGGGTCATTGATAAACAGGCTGGGGTATTCTTTAGGGATTTGGTCCATAATGATTTATTCCCTGAAGTAGAAGGGTACTGCTTGTCTTTTTCCCACCTGTAGTCCTTTTTGTAGATCTGGGTCTCTCTTAATAATTTTATTGATGGAAATATCAATCTGGTCAATGAGTTCAACAATTTCGGAGAAGGTGTGTCCTGAGATGAGGGTTTGGAGATGATAAGTTTTGTTGGCAAACTCTCCTTGTCAAATAATAAAAATGATACTGTTGATTTTGGTTCTAATCAGTGAAGAGTTAGGCACTTCCAGTGTGTCTTTTTAGGTGGAAGATAATGTCTAGTGAATGAGGATTGAGTAATGGGCTTTATTCTCTTGGTTCTTAACAAGCTCCTTTCTGATTCCATCTCTGTTCACTTTTCTTGCGATTGTTTTTCTGAGATTGGGGACAAGAGCGAAGAGAAAATTGTCTGATTGTCTGTCGTGGATCTTGATGGTGTTCTTTGTCTGAATAACATTGGGCTCTCCGTTATCTGTAAGGGAGAAGGGTGTCTTTGGTTCATTGATCAAGCAAATCCCGGAAAATCTGTATTTAGTTTTGCTAATGTCGATAAAGATTTTGGGGGGCTATTGTAACCTGAATGTGGCTACTCCCAAATATATTTTTCCTGGGTTTCAGTGTCTTGCAACTTCTATTGTTCCTAGGCCATTAATTCTTTCTTGAAGGGTGCCTGCTTAGTTTACCCTGGTAGCGGTTGCTAGAATGTTTACTGATTAGAGGAAAAGAAGTCACTGCTGGGGATTCAGCTTTGAATAGGGTAGAAATAGAAGTGCTTGTTCAAGTGGTAGGTTGGAGGCCTATCATGTGCACCGATGCACTAAGGGGATCCCTAGGCTAATCAAACGGCAATGTCGTGCAACTGTAAACTCTAATGAATAAAGATGATGGATTGTCTCTGCGCTCTGCTGAGGAACTCAGGGTTGCTATTGGCCTTGTCTTCAAAGAGATGAAGGAGAAAGTCTTCAAGTTCTTCTTAATGATGGGAAGGAATAGGATGATCTTTTCCTGTCCAACAAATGACACTTGGCAGTGTCCAACTGAGAACTTGGAAGGCAGCAAGTCTGATATACGTGAGGGTAAAGAGAGGGAGGGTGTGGAATAGAGACGAGTCTAGTGCGTCGTCAGACCATATAAAGAATTCTCAGATCTGACAGAATTCGCGAAGCATGAGCTAGGTAGCCAGATGCCAGGCGCAGTGCAGAGATTGAGTGTATTACAAGTGAATAAGCTGAGCTTCTTAGAAGTTCATCTCACCTATTTATATAAAGAAGCTATCTAGGGCAGGATCTGGATCTGGTCTATGTGCTTCTAAGGTACAGAAGCGATCAAGTAAACAATCAAGATCTGTAAGCGATAAGGTATCATTGATCTGCAATGTAACTAAGTATAGTAATGTCTGTTTGCATCCATATCAAATGTCTAGCCACATCTCGATCGATCAGAAACTAGGAACAGGGACAAGAACTAATCAGGAACCATAAGTAAGTGTTCATGCATGAGTATGTCAATAGTAATAAGTCATCAATCACAATCTGAGTCCAGATCACAAGCATAGCACATGACTGACCTCCCTGACCACATGTGAAGCATGTGTTAGAATGTGGTCCTAACAAGAGCAGCTTTTACACCTTATAGCAAAGCTTATTTGTACTTGTCTCAATCACCAAAATTGCCTTTGCTTGCCTCCAACCTTGTCTCTTTCACCATCTGGGCTTGATTTTTGTTTGTATTTTGTTCACTTGGTTATCTCCTTTGTTCTTGATCATATCTTATCAGAGCTCTATGTGGCTCTTGAAGTATGCAGTTATTGGTCATGACACTATTCTATCATTCCTGATTGGTTGCTCACAGTTATAGACCAAACATTTGGTCAATCTTTGGTCTAGTCCCAAACCATCTGAGTGCTTCAACTCACTACCTCTGACCCTATCCTTAGTATGCCTTAGCTTTCAAAAGTCTGTGCTAACAATTCCTTATGTATTAGATACTAGTGCCTACCTACCTTATCTTAGAGATGGTTTTGGTGTTATGCACGGCACTTGAAGGCACCTCTAGCATATCAGCAAGTCCACAATTTGCCCAGTTTGCTATCAGATTGCATGATTGTCCCCTTACTGCAAGTCAAACTTGCATGTGATCCTTGCCTTTTTCTTGCACTTGTTAAAAAGTACCTTTTTGTAGAGGTCATTACTAAATATGCCTGAAAATAGCTCGTACTTCTCTGCAAATTACTATTCTACACTGGGTTTAGTCACAGTGTTAATAGAAATGGGGTCAGTAAGGTGTATCTGAAGCTTGATGTGCAGCAGTCTCTATATGATGTGCTGGGGACTAAAGGCCAGGTCTTTGTAAACAGTTCCCAGAAGGGTCTGGTAAGAACATGTGAGTTTTTGTCTATATTCATGCTTGACAGGTGCTCACCTTTTGCTTATGGATGAGATGGAACTGCACCTCTGCCCAGACTTTTAGTTCCTTAATCATGGCCATTATTACCACAAACTCCTCTTGTAGCTTTTTCAGTTGGGTCTGTGTTTTGTACTGACACATGAGTTGCCACAGTTGAATATGCAAATCACTAGAGTCAAGATTCCTCCTAAGCTAATATTAGGGAAGTAGTTATTGAATGCTCATTGTTATCATGAGACTCATATACCTTAATGATGGAGCAAAGTTCCTTAAGTTGTTGGGTGGTCAGCTTAGCTTCTATCTATATTTAGTCTAACCAGATCTTAAGAGCCTCTTTGCAACTGCCTGCTATCACTGGCATGACTGGTTCTGAGTGAAGTGAGCCTGATTGAGACATAGGGAAGGGTGTAGGTGGCATGGAGAAATTGTATGCCCTCTTAAAGCTTATGGCTATTAATAGAATTGGATGTGTAGAATTGGATGTGTTAAGCCCAGCTGAAAAAGGCTTGCCCAGATTGGGCTAATAGACCTCCCAACAAAGAGATCTATGCAAAATAATTCATGTGCCCAATAGGTTTGCAAGAGGGTCTCCATAACTTGTCAAATCATATGAGGTGTCCATGATTCATAGAGATACAAGGTTATGCTCAAGCAGTGTCTCGCAAGTGGTGTGTCTACAGAGTGCAAGAATGGTGCTATGGTGAGGTCAACTGTTGCATTGCTTGACTTGATAAAATGCCTTTACAAGCAAAATTATGTCTAACTTAATCTCTGTTTGCCTACCTTTTCTTCTGGCAATATCTTGCAGTTTGATTCTCATCTTTTTTGTATGTTATCTCACAGTTATTACCCATAGCAAGCCTGTTATCTTATTTCTATCAAAATGACTCTCTCAAATCCCATAAAGAAAAAACTACTGGCCATGCAATCAACTGTCAATGGGCTGCCTCTCAATTCTATAGCTGATGGCATTAAAATTGAGCAGAGGTGAGTAGTAGATGGACAACTTACAGTAGTGAGCAAAGGATTAGCTTCCTAGGAAAGCCATTCCTGGCTAATATTTTGCTATGGGTGCCAGAATATCAGCATAAACTTCACCTTCAATGTAGGCAGCAACAGGCCTGTCACTCACACAATGGATCATACAATTGATCCCATGCTGGTGAGTTCACAAGTTGGGCCCTTAGGTGAAACTCTGACACTTCCATCCACTCAGACCATGGGCATCCAAACTATTCCAAAACATTGAATGCCTATGGCAAAACCTGAAGATGCATAGGATTCTGCAAAGCTATATGCTGATGTCATGCTAAGGCCAGAAGCCCAGATTTTCCCTGCCAATTGTGTGTACAAGAACCCTGACCTAAAGAGTAGAATCATCAAGGGGTTTTCTTGCCAGGAGAACACTTTCCAAGCTATGTCACTAACTGTGATCTTTTAAATCACATGTATCAATGCAGCGGTCTTTGCTATAATTCCAAAGCTAACAAGAAAACTATGAGGGAGCTGAAAAGCTGGTCAAGAAAGATAATATGGGTATGTTATGGAAGCCAGACACAGAGAAATGGATTCTTTATAGCAAACCCAGATCTGGTGAGACTACTCAAAATTCATCTGAGAATGTGCCCTCACTGTGATTCTCTCAGTGTGTGCAAGCATGAGAGAGTGCCCACGGTGATTGCTCATGTGGGTCATAGTGTAATCATCTGTTCTTCTCACCTTTGAGGGAAACTTAGCAGCTGCTCCTAGACTTTGAGATTTGGGCTGCCTTCTCTGCTACAGAGATTGAGAAGGTCATCAGTGCACTGTTACATCGCTGCTCTAAGATTGTGCCGCCAAAAAGAGTATTGGCAGCAGATGCACCTCAATCTCAACCCCTTATCATGTAAGATTCACAGAGGGCAGAGATGAGTGTCAAGCATACCAAGAATGGGAGATTGGATTCTATGGCACCTCTGCACATTTACACTGCCTCTAATATATTTGGTGATGCTAATGTTAATGCATTCAGGCCAAGCCCTCTCAAAATATGCTATATGGTCCAAGAGGCAGTCCTCATAGATAGTTTGGTGTATGTCAGCACTTTAGAGAATAAAGAATGAGGGGTAGTGGATTTGGAAGGATGTGGTGCATGGTGGGAGTTGAAGTGTGGCACTCACCTTGTATTTCTTTCATCATCAATCCATATTTCTTTGTTGCCTATGCCCTTGGTCCCCTTGTTTTTGCATGACAGTACATAGAGTACCAATGATCAGGTTGACAGCACTGTTACATCCAGGTGCCCTATGTTGTGTTGTCACAATTTGTTGAGCAGCCATGAGGTGGCTGGGACATGTGTAAGACCTAAGAGTGTAGAGTTCTTAATGCTGGTGTAACTCATGAACATAGAGAAGGCAAAAGCAAATCTTGCCAAAATCTTTTTACCACACAAAAGCAAAGGCTCTATGTCAGGCATGTAAGAGGTGTTTCTTTCACCAAATGCCCAACTTCATCTTTGTGAGCAAGTATATTTGGGCAATGTATTTTGTGAATGAATAGCTACATGCTCTATAAATTACAGTGTACATTAAGTTATATTTGATGGTTTGGGTCAACAGATTCTGGGCTAGCAAGATGAGGTGCAAGTGATGAGAGACACCTCACTAGTTCTGATGGACAAACTTCTCTTGTATTTGCACTCATTGAGGGGTTTGCATGCCCCTGTTAAGAGCATTTACTACTAAGTGTAAAGCACATGGTATTGGACAAGCCACTCTTCAACCTCCATGGCATTCCACACAACCCCCTTTTGCCCTTGCCTGATGTTAAGACAGTCACCTTTTCTTTGAGTGAGCTGATCTCCCTGATTGTACCTGAGAGGATGGCATGTCTTGATCAATTTTAGGCAGTGCCTGTTGAAATGCCATTAATTGTAGCACATCTTACACCTAACCTATATTGAGGATAAAGTTGGGTGAGCCCTTGTGAAACACTGTGGGCCCACACCTTCATGATCCTTTTATTTTATTGTTGCATAGCTATCTTCCTCAATGTGTCACATTAGTGGCAAGCACAATTATGTTGCACATTAATGAGTGCACCACCTCTCTAAGCGCCAAGACCCCTATTTTTGTAGTTCTACAAGCACTAGCATTCTGACCTCAGGGAGTACCCCAGACACTGTTGGGCAGCCCTGTAGTCTAGTGCAATTCCCTCAGATGTTCACTATGAGCTCAGTAGCATGGTCTAGGCCAATGTGGTCTTTTTTGTGCCCCACAGTTATTACTTACCACTTTGTTTGGCCAGGGATACTATATAGGGTTTTCAGGAGTGTCTTGATTCTTGTGTGTGGAGAGTGCTTCAGTGTATGAACTATCTGTTGGAAGATAACTTTATGAGAATGCAAAGATAGTGCATAAAAAAAGGGACTTGCAATGTGGTATAAATGCCTCAGAGAAAGACAGGAGATCATTGGAAAGAGCTATGAAAGGCAAATGGCTAGGATCCTCAAGCCATTTTGCAAGCAAGTGTGACAATATAAAGATTGTGTATTTTTTATAAAAATTGGTACAGTGCTTAACAAGACTTACATTCTGTTGAAAATGCCCTTGGTCAATAATCACAAAGGTTCAAATTTTGCATTCAAGCTTGTTGATTTCACCTACATGTGGGTCTTGCTCAAGTGTCAGCAGATATTATTGAATCCATAATATTATCAATCAACAAACTCAACTAACATAAGCTCATGTCTTGTGAGACATGACTTTAAGCATCATGTTTTAAACTAACTTCAGAGGTGTGGTAGCAGTGATAAGAGCTCTTGTACTTCTGGCCCTTTAATTTTAATCATTTATAATCTCATGTTACATTATAGGAGAGAACAAGCTCACAAATAGTGTTTGCCAGGCTTGGGCAGGTAGGCCCAAGCCTGGCCCAACCTGACTTAGGTATACCTGGCCCAGCCTGAGCCCAACTATCCAGAAACCCAAACACTAGGCCTGTGTTACTATTTGTTTGAGCATGAGCCCAGCCTGAAAGCCCAGGAATTTTGTGTACATATCACAAATCAATTTCCTTATAAGTCACGAAACTGTATAGTTCAGAACACCACTGGATGTGTGTCATATTGTCCTGAGTGGCTGATCCGTCATTAATCATCCATCCTTGCATAAATGGCAGCTTCTTTGACTTCTCAGCTAGCTGCTAGCACTGCTACCGCTTGCCCAGCAAGAAAGATCACACTCTCAGAGCGAGTCTCTGGTGCCGACAATGCTGCTTTTGATAATGTGGAGGAAACACCTTATCAACCTCATTGGAGGGTTGCTGTGGAGGAAGTTGGGAATGGTCTTAATATTGAATCAAAATCCAACCCCCTTTCAATGACTCCAGTAGAAAATGGATTATCAGATGAGGAGGGTGATGATCAGTCCAATGATTGCTTAACTGGTTCTAGTCTGGGCAAAAAGTCTCTCATTGGAACAAGTACTCAACCAAATGGTATGAAGCAGACAAAGGCAAAGAGCACCCTACCTGATCCAGATGCTCGTGACCTCAATAGCCTTCTTGATGACCTGTTGCACATTGTTGCCAACATTGACCTTGTGACTGGTCCCATGAAGATTGATCCTAGTGCTGATGTCCAATACTTCTTCATTGTGCAGAATGTCAACAGCAAACGGTTGCATGAATGCAGAGAGTGCAAGTGAGTAAAGTTACTGCATCCTCAATCTTAAGTCAATGTGGTGCTCACAACGAAACAGGAGGAAAAATAAGCATAAGCATACCTTCGCCTATGATCTCACAACCTGTCGGCATCACCTTCAGAAAGAGCATTGGGCGCAATACTACAAGTGGGCAAAGGCAAATCAGTTTGTGTCTAAGCTGCCAAAGGATACGGAAGAACACCGCAAGGCTGATAAGGCTTGTGAAGAGGGGCGGAATCCAAGTGTTCAAACAAACCTCAATGGTCATGTGAAGCATAGAGTCAAGGTCAAGCCATACACTAATGACCTCTTCAAGACTGTCGCTATCAAATGGCTAGTAGGAACAGATCAGGTGTGTGTACAAGGCTCACAATTGTATTACCACTCACCATATCTTGCAGCCTATCTCTGCCTTTGACAACCCTTTTTTTCAAAACATGATTGATGTTGCCTCTTAAGCTGGCAAGAATGGTGTGAAGATCCTGACTGGAAAAGCAACACACAAGGAAATTGTGCAGATGTTCTATGAACATCTGTAGAGTCTCAAGAAGGGCCTAAACATGAGTATCTTTACTCACAGTGTCAATGCAAGCACATTCACATAGTATATCTAGGGTGCTGCAGTCAAAGGTGCCATCTTGATCACTTGTGACGCATGGCAGGCCAGCAACATTGATGCCTATTTTACGGTCATGGCACACTGGATTGAGGAAGCGGCAAAGGATCAGTGGGAGCTGAAGGGTGTGTTGATAGGCCTCATGTGCCTTAACAGCTCCCACCACGGTGTCTGACTAGGTCAGGCATTGTTCAAGGTCTTGCTTTGTATAGGGATTGCTCATAATGTGTGTGGTTTTAGTCCTTGATGGATATTCACTGACACATTCATCTAGCTCGGATGGGTCACCTGCGATAATGCAAGCAACAACAATACAATAATGGAGGAGCTCATAAGGTGGGTGGAGGATTTGACAGGGTGGAGCTTTGAGGCCAAAATGAGGCACATAAGGTATGTTTCCATCATTTCTTACTTCTTTTTTTGCAAGTTGCTCCCCACTGTCCTGCGGTACATCCAACAACTCGATACTCCATGAACACCAAGCACAAGGACACCTCAGGGGCCTCCTATCATCATTGGATTTACTACACCGACTGCATGCGCTGTGTGGATGACGGCGGCAGGCGTGAGGGGATAGGGATCAGGTGCAGTTGGTCGTACAGTGATGCGCGGGACTGGTTGTGCCTAGGGCACAGTGCGCCTGGGTGGGGCGTGCACAGTGTCAAGTTCAGCCCTGTGGGACTAGATGGGCGCGAGGTCATGACATTCACAGAGGTGCGTTCCTGCTCCATCTTTGTCTGTTTTTTCTCCCTCATCCACAGAACATGTCGCGCTTTCAGGCTCCTTCTGCCTCTACAAGCTCCTTCACCTCCGCCTCACCATCCCCGCACGCCTGTATGGCCACCCCCACCATGCTCAATGCCTTGCCCACCTCTGCCCATGCCACCTGAGCTTGCAGAAGGTGCCGAACAGCAAGCAGAGGACGTACATATTCTGGGACCCTGAGGGGTGGGGCAAGGAGTGCACAGAGATGACAGTGCTGTACAGGGACCTCGAGGAAAAGAGCTAGCCAGCATTTTCACCCGGCATCAGGCTGCAGCTGAATATGCCCCCACTGCACTTGATGCCCCGCTCTCCTCTGCCCACACAGCATGAGCTCCTCTGCCTGTGGCTACCCCCACCACGCTCAATGTCCCAAGATCCTTCACCTCACTATCCCCACATGTATGCGTGGCCACCCCCACCATGCTTGATGCCCTGCGCCCCTCTGCCTGTGGCCACCCCCACTGCGCTTAATGCCCCGAGCTCCTCTGCCTCACCATCCCTGCACACACGTGTGGCCACCCCCACCTCATGCAACACCCCACCCACCTCTGCGCATGCTTCCCCTTCGCTACACCACTTACACCTGCATGCTTTGCCGTGTCCCTCACATATGCTGCACCTCTTGGTCTCACTTTGGCACATCTCTCATGTATGCTGCGCTGCTAGGTCTCGCAATGCGCTCGCTCCTTAGGCACTAGGAGATGCAGACGCCCCTCATAGTGGACATTGTCCACACTAGCCACTTAAGACCCATAATTCTGTCTGCGTGCACACTACTCATTGCTCGTTGCCTCCCAGTCTCCCTCATCCCAGCATGCCTGGTCAGTCAACACCTGCAACTTCATCTGCATGTGCACCACTTGATGCTTGCTACCTTGCCGCCTCACAGTCGACCTCATCCACACCAAATGCACCAGCGCGGCCAGGCACTTGACACGTGCCACATTGTCTACACGTGTCCCCCTTGACAATCACGGCCTCGCAGCCCCCCTCATCCACTTTTAAATGGCCAGCGCAGCCTGGCACTCAACTCTAGCTGCATTGTCCACACACATGCACCACACGCACCACAGTCCACAGCAGTTCAAATTAACTACACGCTACATGGTGGGACCATTTTCTGCTCTTTTCCTGTGGCTGTTGTGCTTATCACACATGCTGACTTTGATGTGCATTTAGGTGCTTGGCCCACATCATCAACCTGGCAACTCAGGCAATGCTCAAGACCCAAAGCAAGTCCAAATATTATGACCCACACAACCCTGAAGCCCATTTTCCAGGCCAAGAGGATTGTGATGAGGTCAGCAAGATATGCACAATCAGCGTTGATACACTAGAGGTGGCTCTAAGTGCCGAGAACAACACCAAAACAACCTCTAAAGCAGGGGGTGCTGGAGCTAGTATCTGATACACAAGGAATCATTAGTTAGGACTTTAGAAAGCAAGAGCGCACTGAAGAGTAATGGGGAGGGGTGGGATTAAAGTGCCTGAACAGTTTCAGGACTGCGCTAAACACCAACCAATTGTTCGGTCGGTTGGGTTGGGTTGGGGATTCAGTCGGTAACAAAAAAGGGTAGTGCCGCAACTGACAACTATGTGCTTCAGGAGCCACACAGGACTCTGACAATATATGAGGGTAGATGAGAGGTATAAGCAAGGAGACAAGTACAAATGCGAACAAAGCCGAACGATGAGGAGGACAAGTTTGCAAAAGTCGGCAAAGATGATTTCAATGATTGAGACGAGTGTGAATGAGCTCTGAACTATGGGGTGCAAAAGCTGGTTTATTCCAGAGCTGTATGTAGGTTTTTATAGTAAATAGAGTTCTTAAGTAAACATTGAATGAGAAATAAGAGTAAATGCTGAATGGGTGCTAAGCTCTAGCGAACAGATAAGATAAGAAGGTAGGTGAGGCATCCATATGAGTTCTGAAGGTGATAAGGTAAAAGTCTATCAGCGATGACAAAATCCCGACCATTTGGTATCCATCATCTGAGTGTAGGTAGCAGGAACAGATGCTGGAGAGCCAATGAGAATAAAGAAATAGTAAACGTACAACTTGGGTAGACAAGTAATGGTGCAAGATTGCATTCATCCAAACATGTGGAAGTTGGGACAATAAGCAATAAGAGCTGGCCGACTTATGGGACCACATCGGCCAAACAGGTTATTACCTTCCAATCTCGTCAACGTCTATTGTAACACTCCTGTGCGGTCATGGTAAGTACGTGAAGTGCGGGCAAACTGACCCAAGTGCTGCCAAACGTTCTTCAGTGGCTTGCCATCGTTCTGGTTGGGACCGACCATGTTCAGTGAAAGTTGGTGTCTTTGGTACTTGTCTAGAGCTGTTTGGTATCTCCCCAAAGCTTCCCAAGTACCTCCCTCAGATCCTAGTGCAGGTGCATGCTCATCATCTCCTCCCTACTGAAATCCTGACTGTCCTTAGTCAGTGGTTGGCTGCTATGAGTTGGAGTGGAAAAAAGTGGCATGGAAAACATGGTGGTGTGTCTGGCTATGTGAGAAAGTGTTAGTAACAAGCGATGGCATGGAAAGAATCGCTGTGGCATGCACAACGGTGACCAAAGCAGAGTTGGCAAAGTCCCATGGTGTGGAAACTGGAGTGGAAGTGTGGAAAAGCTTGAGTGGGAACTGATTAGGTGAGGAAGTGGCTGAGGCCTAGAGTGATGTGGCAAAAGGCAGTGAATTGGCAAAGAGCAATGGCGTGGAAAGACAGGGTGGTGTGGTGAGTTGTGTGAGAAGAGGTTTGGCAAAGAGCGATGGTGTGGGAAGGACCAGGTTGGTGTGCAAGGGAGACCAGGGCTGAGTTGGCAAAATCCTGTAGTGTGGCAACTGATCAGGTGAGGGAGTGGCTGAGTCCTAGAGCACCCAAGCTAGCACCTGGTGTAAGAGTTGTGTTGGCAAAGGGTGGTGGCGCAGATCGCGGCCGCTGCCAAGTGCGCTGTCACAGGGCTCTATCAGGTGATCTTCTGTCGATTGTTGATCCCTCAGCAACTAAGTCCATCCTTGCTGTCCTCCTACCCTCTCGTCCTTCACCATGTCTTCCTCCATCATTCCCTCCCTGATGACCAAACTTGGGCAGTATATGCTCTCCCTGCCTAATACCATCTCCGAGCCCAAGGATTATGAGCTCTAGGCGAAAGGATTTGCCAGATGAGTGGTGAGTCCATCCTCATTCTTACTTTTGCTAGCTGCTAACAACTTCCTTAGGCCCTGATCAATTGTTTGGCATCAGGACAAGACATCCCTAAACTCACCGACCTCATTGCCGAAGCCGAGCGTGGCCTCAACAACATGGCCACCAACAACTGGTTGGTGTGGGGAACACGAATTCTGCCAGAGCGAGCGGCGTGCCTTGCCATGAAGAAACAGAAGGATGCCAAAGAACAGGCCCTGGTTGAGGAGGCTGCCAGGATAACTGCCGCCAAACGCGAGGCAGAGAAGGTGGCGACGGTGTGGGCTGCTGCTGCAGCTAAGGCGGCTGAAGATCATCAGCAGCACTGGGATGCTGTGGTGAGTGCTATGTTTGATGGCTCTCTTGATCCTGAGGAAGGAGAGCGTCAATTGTCCGAGCTAGAAGCCAAGTCTGCAGTACCTCTCCTTCTTTTTCTTCCCTCTCCCTCTCCCAACACTGCTCTCACGCCCTCCGCCTACTCCTCTCACCCTGACCCTTCCTCATCCTGCCTTGACCCTTCCTCCACCAACTCCCCTTCCCAACCCACTCCCTTGGTCGCCAAGTCCGACCTTGCATCTGCAACCGCCGCCCTGGATCACATGAGCATCGACCCGGTCGCTTCTGCCGCCCTAAGCGATGTGAGAGGCAAGAAGTTGGCTGCTGCTGTCGTTGTCAAGTTCGCACGTCAACAGACGCCACCTCCCAGCCACGTCATGCTTCCACTAGGCCCTGGTCATGGCCGGATGTCAACGGTTTGGGCCCCAGAGGAACAAAATGGTGCCAGTAAGGTCCTCAAGGACCCCCCTGGGCTAATACCTGGTGACCTCCTGGTGTGTCCCTTCTCTTTTGCCACCTCCTGATACTGACCTTCTTCTTTTCTAGGCTGAGTATGCCTGTCATCGGTGTTCCTCCAATTTTATGACTGTGGCATTTTGCTGCTACACCAGGCCTGGTCAGGTGTCCTGCATCAAGTGTGCCGACTAGCAAAAGGGGTGTAGCTTCCAGCCTGTGTGGACGCTGAAGGAGAAGGGGAAGCCGAAGGGAAAGGCAAAGTCGACTAGCAAGGCAAAGCTGACCGAGAAGTCAGTAGAGGAGGCGCCATCCTGCCCGGTGAAGAGGCGCAGGGTGGGAGTACTGGTCCCCAACCGGTCAGTTTGGGAAAGTATTGCGCAGAGCAAATGTGAGTGCTTATCCGGTCAAGATATGATAGTCGCTCATTGTTTTTGCAGCCGTTCGCAATTAGAAGCCTGTGGAGCACCTGCCAACCACAGCAAAAGCCATCCCCGCCCCTTTGCGTCCTCCTTGGTCTCGTTTGGCCATTGTCCTCCTTCCTTCTAATACCTCTTGTCTATTGCCCATTGTTGCCCAAGAGATCGCATCTGAGCTTCGGTACTGGATTGCTGTGGCAGAGGGTACACGTGCCTCACTGGTGTGTTCAGTTGTGATGTGGCAGGCCAAGTTAGAGTCACTGGAGGCGCGCGCGGGCCCTTTGACATCTTCGGATGTTGTACTGGTGGAGGATTTGTCGGCAGAGGAGGATTTGGACATGTCGGTGCCAGGTGATTTTGTACCCGACAAATAGACAATTTTACTGTATGTATAGTTAAAATGTAACATAGAAACAAGCAGAAAGATTGTTCTTGAGTCAATGTCATGCTCAATGAGGCCAGGAAACAATGTTTGAGAGATTGGTTGGTGAAATGTCTGTGTGCGAATGTACTTTGTAAGTGAAGCATTCGGTGGAAATGATGAAAATAAATAAAATATTAGGGGAAGCCTTAGTAGATCATCACAGGCATAAAACCCTATGGTTTTGCACAAATCAGAAGAAGTCTTCAATGTGACTTAGTACTTTTGCCACCAACCGAACACCAACCGAATAGTTGGCCCACTATTTTCCCATCATTTCTTCAAGTACCAAGAGATGTGGAAATGATTGGGTGTCAGTCCATGTCTGTAATGAATAAACAAAGGAAGAAATGGGTATAGCTGTGCATCCTTCTCCCTACTAAAATTGTGACTGTCCCCAGTCACCAACTAAAGAGAGCAAAGGGTGGGTGCGTGGGATCTAGCCAGAGGTCACCAAAGCAGCATTGTTGTCTTCTGCCAATTGGACTGAGCTGGTGTCAGTGTCTTCGGCATTGTCGTTGTTGATATCTTTGTCTCACGATTGGGATTCTTCCATGGCCCAAAGGTGTTCTTGCGAGATGTTGAGAATGTTTTCAAGGTTGGCAAGCTTCAGAGATCTGCGGGCAAAATAAGGAATAACACGGAATACTGTGACTGGCCAATCAAAGACCGATCTGTTGAGCTTGGCCAAAATATATGCTCCCTCTCAGTTTCTAGAAATCACCAGCAAGGGGCCCAAGTACCGCAGACACATCTTCCGATTGAGAGCTTTTTCTATGGCTGTGTTGCACATCAGAACCAGCGAACCTTGGTGGAAATTGAAGTCATAGAGGGTTGCCAAATGCTGTTGTTCAAATTGGATGGCGGCCTGGACACGGGCACTGACTACCAAGCTACAAAGGTGGGCGAGGTCGGATCGGTGTTTCTGCAAGGTGATGGCTTGTCGGGCAATGAGGTTGGTGGTGCTGAGGGTGGTAGTTGGTGGCAGTAGAAGATAGGTGGCTTCGGCGATGTCGAGTGGAAGCAGGGGGTGGGTGCTGGTCACTGTGAAGTATGAGGAGCAACCTATTTGGCACTGAACAGTAATGCAATCAGCCCAGAATACAAAATGAGCGGCATGATTCCACTTGGCCTGATCTCCATCAATGGCTTTGAACAGAGCCTGCCAAACATCAAAGTGAGGTCGTTCAGCGATGCCATTGGTGTGGGAATTATAGCTCAAAATGTGGATGTGCCGAACGTGGTACTTCTTTGCTAGCTGGTTGAGTGCCTTGACAAATGCCGGTCCATTGTCGGAGACAATTTCCACCAGTGTTCCCCATCGGCACAGGATATCCTTAAAGATCCAGTCAGCGAGCGCTGAGCTTGTTTCACGTCGGAGCATTTGAAATTTAGGGTAGTGCAATATGGAACAGCAACCTTGAACGAGGTACCTGAAACCTCCAGCGGTCAGCATGTGCATGGTGTCCATATACATCTTTGCAAAAAGTGGTGCAGGTGTGGCGATGGTTGGAGGAATGAGGACGTTGCGAGTCTGGCAAATCTGGCAAAGGTGACATGTTCGAACAAACCAGGAGATGTCTTGCCTCATGTGCAGCCACCAAAAGTGTTTGGTGACCAAGGTGGTAGTAGCGTAGAAACCTTTGTGAGCGATGTCATCGTGGGCTGCAGTGAGAATTGCGATCCAACTGGAGGGGGCTGCAACAATCTTGTGTTGACCATGCAAGTCTTTTCTCCACAACTTGTTGGCTGCAATGAAGAACTCAGTGCAATATTGCAGGAAGGTGGCATATTCAGTGTCAGAGAAAGAAGGGGGCTGAACCAATGTTCAGTGCTAGTTGCAGACCAACCATAGGTGTTCTTCAGCTTCCAAGGCTTTCTGCAATCTTAGGATATCTGAATAGTTGATGGTCGGGTTTTCATCGTCAGAGTCAGTATTGGTCAGCTGGTCGCCTATGAGCGAGGAGGTGAAGATGGCGGTTATTGAGGTTGAGGTGGGGGTGGGGAACGTGTCGTTGATTTGATGGAGGAAGCTGTAGAGATTGTCAATCCACTTGTCAAAGTCATCTTTGGGTTCAGGTTGATTGGAGGGTTGTGGTGGTCTTCGGGAGAGACCATCAGGGCTGTGAGAGGTGCCAGAGATGTGGATAAGTGTGAAATGGAAGGTGAGGATGGAGACAATCCACCAATTGATGCTGGCACTGGGTTTGAGATCCGGGTTAGTGAGCATGCCCTTGATGTAGTGTGCATCTACTTCAACTATCAGGTTCCGAACACTGATGAGGTACATTTTGAGTGATCAGAGGGCATGAAAGAGACCATAGAGTTTGAGCTTGGGCTGGGAGAATTGTGATTTGCGGTCGTTCAGGGTGATGGAGCTGAATCGAGCGTAGTACCAAACCCAGGGGTTGTCAAGCACACATTGACAAAGGTGGAAGCCGACCATGATTTGTGAGGTGTTGACGGTGAGGATGACGTTGGCTGCCGACCCATAGTTGATTGGCCAAAGGGCTGGCAATTTGAGAAGCACTGAATGGAGGCTGTCCTGAGCCGCTATCTGGTCTGGGCCAAACACGAATGGAAAATCTTTGCACATTAACATAGTCAGTGTGTGCACTCTATGTGCAAAATTCCGAATGAAGATCTGAACGACACCAATTGTCCTCAAAAACGCCCAAACATCCGAGAGATCCCTGCAAGGTACCCACTTCATAATCGATTCTACCCTCGACTTGTCTGGTAACCTTCCTTTGTATGTGCAACAATGGCTGACCACTGTGATCTCGGCCGTGCAGAGTGTCACCTTGTGTGCCAAAAATGTTCTTCTGCTGCACTTCATCTGCTGAACCACCCAATTGAGGCCTTGAAAGTGCTCCCACACAAACCGACGTATGCTGGGGTTGTCGGGATGTGTCTTGAAGCTGCCATTCGGAAGTTCATATTGAGTTGGTGGACCCCAAATCAGGACATTGTCGATGAAAGGAATAGTGGTGTTGGGGATTTCCAGCTGGAGAATGTGGGTGACGTCGTCATGGAAGATAGGTACTGAATTCATCCATCCTATGGGCAAGGTGACAAGTCAGTGGGCGCCGAACGGGGTCTGGAATGTGGTGAAGTCACGAGATGATTTGGTGAGCCCTCGTTTGTTGTAGCTGACATAGAGATCCAGAATGCCACCGCAAGCGCAAGCTGCAAACTGTTCAGCAATCTGATCAGTATATGGGGGCACACTTGAATGCTAGATGGTGATGGTGTTCAGGGGTTCGAGGCTGTGAACAATTCAGTGTTTGGTCCCAGTGGAGGTGTTATTCATCTTCTTGACAACTGTAAACCAGCATGATTGGTAGGAGGAATTCAATGGCTCATAGACTCCAGCGGTGATCTTGATTTTAATGAGTCAACAGACTTCATCGTAGATGCCTAGTGGAATCGGAATATTGCGTTGAACCCAGGGCTTGTGTTCAACTACTGGCATATTGACTGGTGGAAAGAAGTCCTTGCAGAAGCGTCCATGTTCCAAGTCGTCCCATATGAATCTCATCTCTTGTAGGCACATGAAGTGGTGCATGAGCTGTCATTCTGCTAGCTAAAGGAAGTCGTCTGAATGGACTTTGTCGATGAGGTCACGTCGTTTGGTGGTGTATCTGCTGGTCAGCATGAATGGTGGAGGGTTCAGGGTCAGTGTTGGAAGGGTAGCGAGAGGGTCACCAATGATGTTCTGAACAATTCAGAATTTTTTGGGGAGGTTGGCCAAGACGGGCCATGTTTTTTGTGCGACTAGTTTGTACTTGCGCTTAGCGGCGAAGATGGCGACCGGGTTGGCGATATTAGTGGGATGGAAAGAAACAGGGGCAACTGAGAAAAGGAAGGATGACATATTAGAATTGAGATTGTTTTTGAGATGATTTTCGGGCCCCAAATCGGAGGCCATAATGTACTTGAGACAGAGATTGCGACGAGAGGGAAATGGGGAATGGAAATCTGAGGACGCTTCAATAAGTGAGAAATTGAGGGTATCATGATTGGTGGAAATGATTAGTGCAACTTCTCCTTGATCCTGGATCAATTCATCAAGTCGCAAAAAACTGCTTGTCATCGGTAGAGAACACGAGGAGGTCCTTGCCTGATCATCAGAATGGTCACTCATCATCCGGTGTTTGGGTTGCTTATGGTGACCGTCTGGTCTTTGTTTGAATAATTTTTGACAACACTTTCAGTGAGGATATTGAAGGGCCAACCAAGGAGAACATTGTATGCTAGGTTCCAAATAATGTGGACTTGCAGGTACAGGGTGATGTTGCCAATGAGGAACAGAACATTGTGTGCCAGGCCCAAGGATCTGTCGGTTTTGCCGTTTGCTGACTGCATATTGAGGATAATTTTGGGGTTGTAGATCAGCACCAATTCGTTGCAGATGCCTTCAGACATGGCAATGACTTGTGAACCCGGATCAATGACACATTTGACTTCTTGCTGATGATCAATGAGGGGAACGATAGATCTTAGGGCAGATGATTCTTTAGCGACTATCAATGGCTAAGGAACCTGACCAGGCTGTAGACTTTTCAGGTACATCTTATATGTGTTGGGGATGATAATGGCGCCAGGCGGAGGTGTTTCTGGTTGGTGCAGGACATTGATGAAGGAGGAGACGGTCGGGCAAGTTAGTGGTTCGAGGTCGTCGATGGTGTAGGGTAGATCGGTGTCCTGGTAGAAGGTCTAAACATTGCTAGTGTCCTTGGCAGGTGATTGGTGCACCAACATGGCTTCCCTGACTTGCGAATGGACTTCGGCGGAGAGGGAAAGTAGTTCGTGCTGGATAAGTGTCACCTGGGTGGCCATTGCCCTGTTGTAAACCTCTGCTGCTACCTTCTTGTTGTAGATCGGTGCCATAGTCTTGTAGGCTGGAGTGTCCTTCTTTGCTGATGGTATCTTTGCTGGGGCTCCCATATTGCATTCATGTGGCGGTGCGTAGGTGGCATCTGGAGCTTTGGCATAGGGATGGATTGGAGTGTTGTCCTTGGCTGGTATCGGGGGCAGTTGCTGCATCAGAGTGGTCAGTTGGGGCTCAGGTTTGGGAGTGTTGGTCCTGGCTCGTTGTTCAGGGGCTGGTGATGGAGTAGGTGCTGAACGCCTAGTCTGTGCCATCTTGTGTGCCCTGGCGCCCTGCGTTTGGAGCGTGAATAGTTCGTGTTCGAGGCTGGCCATTTGCTAGACATCAGTGAGCTGATAAGTCAGGGTGACATCCAGTAGTGAAGGCAAGTTGTGTCGGGAGGCTATCGTCATTGGGTAAGTCGGCACAGCATTTACCATAAACATCATCTGCCCAGTTGCAAGCTGACCTGGATTCCTGTGGTGCTATTTGTCAACTCTGTCCTTCAGATTACCACCTGTGATTTCTCTGGGTAAAAATGCCCTGCTTGATAATACAACCTTCCCATCGATATTCCTCTTGCATTTGCTGATTTGGATGTACTTGGTGACCTTGGGACGGGCTCACATGAAGTGTTCAGGACTGCTGCAAAACATGCAGTTGTTGCCGCCTTGTCCTGGCTGTTGGGATGGTCATTTAGCAGGTCTCAATGTCCCTTGAGCTGCGATGGCTTTGACGAAGGTGTCAGTGAGTCACTTGAACATGGTCGCCAGATCTTTGGCCTTGATTGCATTGGAGGGCAGTGTAGTGGGAGCTGTTCAGAAGATGTCGGTCAAGGTAGTGCTGTGGGCAGCCATTGTACTGTGCAAAACAAATTGGGCCACCTCATGGATATCCTGAAGGTTGTATGGGTCATCTGGGAAATGATCAGGGAACTTCAGTTATAGACACTGAGAGATCCTTGCCCATAACTCCGGTTGGAATCCTCTGGTGAAGATGTGTCCTTGTTTGGCGACCAAGATTTGTGCCTTGCTGAGGAGAAATATTATGGTTGCAAGGAATTGCCAATGATAGTCACCGAGCTCACTGAGGGATAATATGCCGATCCTGCTCATTTCGCAGACCAATTTATCCATATCCAATACTGACCATTTGTATTCCTCTTCCGATCCAGGGTACAGCCTATAGACTTCTTCGCAAAAGTCCTTGAATGTCTTCGTGGTGTCGGTGAAAGTGGTAAGGGATTCCTAAAGCTCGCAGGTGTCAACATCCAGGAATCAGCAAGCGTGCTTCTTCCTCTCCTGTTTGTCTACTACTGCCAAACAAACGAAGTGGAAGTCCAGATCGGCAAAATATTGTCTCATTTTGTGAGGTTGATGGGGGTCAAAGGTCAGGGCTGTCTGATCTCCACAAGCGGGCATAGATGGGGTTGCCATAGTAAGAAAGTCAAAAGTAGGGGAGAAGGTGTCATTTGCAAAGGTGATCAAAGATAGAGTTGCTGGTTTGAAGGAGAGTTCTAGGGTAGTCGGTTGGATGGTTGGCATCTAGAAGATGGGGCTGTGCAAGATTAATGGGGAGATCGAGTTGTGTAGAGATGGTATAGGCAACGGTGGAGATTGTTCTAAGATGGTGAGGTCAAGGATAGGGAAATTGGTGGGAGTAGCGATTGATTTGGTGACGAAGGTGGGGTTAAGAAGAAAGTGGAGCCAGGTGGTGGCAAGAGTGATGGCAGTCAAGATAATGATGATGGGATAGGTGTTCAAGGACTATATCGGCGTCTCCAAACATACTTTGGTCGGCAGTGGTCTCCTGAGTATTGAAGCTGTTGATAACTTCTTGCTATTCTTTGTGTTCTGCTGTTGGTCAGGCAGAGCAACATAGATTCCTTGAAATACTAACCCCTCATGGTGGGCTCCAAAATGATACGCTAGAGGCACCTCTAAGTGCCGAGCACAACACCAAGACAACCTCTAGAGCAGGGGGTGCTGAAGCTAGTATCTAATACACAAGGAATTATTAGTAATGACTTCAGAAAGCAAGGGCACACTGAGGAGCAATGGGAAGTGTGAGACTATAGCGCTCAAATAGTTTCGGGACTGTACCAAACACCAACCGAATGTTTAGTTGTTTGTGTCGGGGATTTGTTTGGTAACAATAAAGGTAGTGTCATGACTGACAACTACGTGCTTCAAGAGTCACACAGGACTCTGACAATATACAAGGGAGGACAAGAGCTACGAGCGAAGAGACAAGTACAAACACGAATAAGGCTGAACAACAAGGAAGACGAGTTTTCGGAGGTCGACGAAGATGATTTCAATGGTTAAAACAAGTACGAATGAGCTCTGAACTGTGGGGTGCAAAAGCTGGTTCATTCCAGAGTTTGTATGTAGGTTTTTATAGTAAACTGAGTTCCTAAGTAAATATTGAACAAGAAATGAGAGTAAGTTCCAAACGGGCACCAAGGCCTAGCAAACAGTGAAGATAAGAAGGTAGGTGAGATGTCCATATGGGTTCCGAAGATGATAAGGTAAAAGTCTATTAGCAATGACAAAATCCCAACCGGTTGGTATCCATTATCTGAGTGTAAGTAGCACAAACGGGCACTGGAGAACCAATGAAAAGAAAGAAATAGTAAATGTACGACTTGGATAGCCAAGTGATGGTGCGAGATTGTGTTTGACTGACCATGTGGAAGTTGGGACAATAAGCGATAAGGACCAACTAACTTACAGAGCACATCAGCCAAAACAGACTACTGGCTCTGATCTCGTAAACTCCTATTGTAACACTCTTGTGCGGTCATGGTAAGTACATGAAGTATGGGTGAACTGACCCAAGTGCTGCCAAACATCCTTTGGTGGTTTACAGTTGGTTAGGTAGGGACCAACTATGTTTGGTAATAGTTGGTGTCTTTGGTACTTGTCTAAAGCTGGTCGGCCTCTCTCCAAAGCTTCCCAAATACCTTCCCTGGACCCTAGAGCAGGTACATGCTCATCAACAGGTCCTGATCATATACAATGGCAGTATATGACATTGACAAAGCTTTATATGATACTGATAGGCTGGTGGAAATGCACAGATTTGGAATGGCAAGTAAGATGCAAAATAGCTACAATTATCCAACAATATTATGTTTATTAAGCATCACATGTCATGGCACACTGCCTTGTGAAGGGTTAGCAAAGCATAAAAATTAGCAGGCATGGCAATTGACACTGAATATCCTAATACAATTTTTTTTTGTCAGTTTGAACAGACTGTCTCTTTTGAGCAGGCCAACAAGGGGATTCAAGAATGTTGATCTTTGACATTTTGATGGTATGTGTCTAAGATCAGTGTTTATACAGTGCTGAGAAAACTCAGCAACATAATATCTATTGAGAACACCCTAGTAGGTTTGAGAGCAGCAGACCTGAGATTGTTCAGTCATATAAAGACCAATATAAATAAGTATTACTGTAGAAAAGCATGAACACATTTTTCAATTCACATGTTTAGATCTTGGTTACCAATTCTAATAGTTTGATATATATTGAATAGGATAGCATTGCACATAAATATAATAAGTTATATATGGAGTGTGCCAATATCAATGCTACATTGCAACTAGGAAAGCGCTGACTTCATCAGCAAAAACCTTGCTTACAGCTATTTGGTCAACAATTGCTGAGTTCTATTTTTCTTAATATCAAGGCTGAGTGCTCGCTGCAAAAGTAAATTAAGCACTAAAGTAAGTACTACTAAATGATGCTACAACACCGATGATGCTACAACACCGATTAGTTGAGGTTAGGTCAAATATGTATATGTGAAAATTAGGGCACTGTGTAGAACTTCTAGTTTATAACTGGGTTAATAACAGGTGTTATTAATGCGTTATTAATAGGCCCCTATCAGATCCCTTGGCTATTATATATCTTGAATTTGTTATTATTGAGTGTAATCTCTAAGTTTTTCTGAATAACTGTCAAACCTCTATAAACTAAACCTCAATAGACTAGAGAGGTACAAATGGCTAAAGCATCTATTATTAGATACAAGATCCCTATAAGTACGAGCCAGCTCTATTGACTAACCCTAGTCCTCAACTTCTCCTTTCTATCCTTTTCCCCTCCTTTCCTCTTCTTCCCCTCTCATTCTCCACTTTGATACCTATCATTCCATACCACTGTAATTCCACACTGTTGTCCTATTAATCACTGTCCAATCCTGTGACTCTGCTAGTGTAGAGTACTCATCCCTGCATACTCTTTAATTGGTTTACCTTATAATAGAACCAGAAGAGACTAGGAAGGTCAAGCTAGGACACTTAACTCCACAACTGCTCATGCAAATCACCTTGTTTGTGCTCAAGCCATCTAAGCCTCTCCAATCCATTCAGGTTTGGTTTCTGTATGTATACAACTGAGTGAGCTATGAGCCATCATTTTGTTGGCTCATTTTTGCAAATTTACTTTCATTTTCCATGTTTACAATGTGTAATTATTAATGGCAGTTATTAACATGTTATTAACACTTTCTAGTCAATAACTAGTTAAAAAGTCCTGGGGAGTTTTGTACAGCACCCTTGTAAAAATGTGGCTTTAAAAGGAGTGTGCATAAAAGCATGAGTTATGACATATGGCAAGCATAGTAATGCACAAGGAAAGTAGCGGAATAAGTGGGGCAATTTTCCAGACAGGACTGAGTTTGCTGTTGGGATGAAAGTTATGGTCACAACAAACATTGCAACTGATCTTGACCCAATGAATGGTGCTTAAGAAGAGATTGTCAAGATTGTTCTTCATCCAGAAGAACCAGACTTTGGTAATGCAATAGTCATGCACCTAGGAATGAAGGATTCTGTTATGCTAATTGAGCCTACATCCCCAACCTTTCAGATCAAGATTCTGATGCAGTGTTGCAAGATTGTTAGTAAACATGTTTGTTATTGCTAGTTCCCGATGACTGCATCATATGCATTTACAGATTACTGGTTGCAAGGCCAAACAATACCCTTTGTTGTCATTGACATCACATCACCGCCATCTAGTAAACTTAGATTGTTCAATCTTTATGTTGCACTCTCACATAGTTCTAGTTGGGACACAATCTGCCTTTTACAAGATTTTGACGAAGCAGCTTTTCTAGCTTCCTATTCAACAATACTTTCAAAGGAAGATAATTATTTGCTTTGCTTGGATCAGGCTACAAAGTTGTTATGGGATAGAATCTGGTGTAGGGATGGGTCTTCAACTTTATAGTATCTTTTCTGTGACCATAATATGACCATGATCATCGTGACAGTGGCTAATAACCAGTGACTGATAACTGGTGATGTGACTATTGATTGACTAGTGACATGACTAGCAACATGACTATTTGTACTTATGTATCAGGAGAGATGGGCATATGACAATTAAGAGGGTGGGAGAAACCTTGGCAAGCAAGGTAATCAAGCTCACGTCTCACCTACCCTACTGAGCTTCCTCATCAATAGCTATTGCTATAGAGCTTGTAGTTTCAGCAGCTTTTATGGCTGCCTGTCTTTCTCAAATCTTTACTAGGGCACTGTTCTTTGCAATAGGCTTTTAAGCAGAAGAAAAACTAGGAAACACTTGGCTAAGAGTAAGGTAAGTGCTATATAATACCAAAGATGGGGTTTTCTACACCATTTCTACCATACCAGCAGCTTGTCAATCTCTTGTCTCTCATTAATACTATAAAACTGCTCTGATATATAGTTATAAAACTGCTCTGAACACATAATAATGTCTATTCATAAAAACACTAGAGAGGAGGTTAATGCAAACCTGACCTTTACTGAAAGTGAGATTGATATCATGGTTGAGATGCAGTCACACTTGAGTTGTAATAGAGGCAATGGAGGCAGGAGTTACTTTTGTTATTCTATGTATATAAGCATTTTATACCTGCATAGCAGTAGGCTCTTTGCCAATAGAGCTGGTGAATGTGAATATGTGTTTGTAGGCCTAATAATTCTTAACTCGTAACAAGGCACTCTAAAAAGTGTTGATGCACTAGCAATTGCTCTGCTCATTGTCACCAAAGAGTCCTCTGCTTGAAGGTCAATCATTCCCCTCATTGACCATCAGCAACTTGTTAAGTGCATCATCAACCCAGGCTCACAAGTCATAGCAATGTCAGACGGTATCTGTAATGAGCTCACTCTCATCTATGATCCTGAAGTCATCCTCAATATGTAATTGGACAATGGAGAGATCAACAAATCTCTCGGTCTCATATGTAATGTCCCTTTCTTAATCAGCATGTTAGGTCGTAGACCTATCATGTGCACTTATGCACTAAAGGGGTCCCTAGGCTACTTACTGAATGATGTCTTGGATTGTGAACATTTAACATATGAAAATGACCAATCGTCTTTGGACTCTTTATAAGAAGTCGGGGTTGGTATCAGCTCAAACTTGAAATAGTTCGAGAAGGTGATCTTTGAGTGCTTCTTGTTGATTGGCAGGCACAGGGTCATCTTCTTTTGTCCAACAAACTACCTTAGGAGGTGACCAGGTGAGAACATGGAAAGCAGTAAGAGCAGTATAGGCCCTTGACAGTGTGAGGAATGAAGGATAAGGGAAGCGAGGATGAGAGGACAATAGAGATGAATCCAATGCGTTGTCAGACCATGTAAAGGTTTCTCAGATCTGACAAAGTTCACAAAGCAGAAGCTCATCAGGGAAAAGCTCCACACTAAATTAACCATAGTTAAGCATAAATCTAGCTAAATTTTTGCCTATTACCATTCAGGATTTTTAGCTTACCCCCCCCCTAATCCTGAAATTATAAGGTCTAATTAGAGCTAATTAGAGCTAATTTATCATATGGATTTTTTGAAAAATAGTAATCAACCAAGTCCTGTGATCCTTCTACTCTTACTACACCTTTAATCACAGAGTATCTATAGAGCTTACTAATCAAACTCAAGTCATACATTATAATGAACTTGCCTATTACCAGAGTTGAACCAACAACCTTATGCCTGCACACCCCAGACTAGTGCTCTAAACCACTGAGCCACAAGATCTAAGTTATTTGCCTAGTAACCTAAATATGACAATATAAATAAGGTAATCTCAACATTTCTGATTTTCTAACACATTTATCTTTCATCTATTCTATATATAAAGGGGTCAATAAATACCTCAAAAATCAGGGCCTTTAATATTTAAATTTAGGCACCAGGTAATGATATGATAAACTAATAGAAAAGAAATAATACACTAAAAATAAAATTATAGCACTCATACAATTTGGATTTGGGATATGTAAAATTGTAATTGGGTCATAGATTTCAATAGGACTGTAGTGGTATAGACAATGTCACCTTAATTGCAGATTTTATTATCAAGTTGATTATAGATAATTATTCTAATTAGCTCAGATTAGCATTTTGAATAATTAGATTTAATTAAGAGAGGAGATTTTTCCAGATGCTAGGAAGGTAGCCAGATGCCAGGCATAGTGCAGAGATTGAGTTAATTACAGATGAACAAGCTGAAAGCTGAGCTTCTTAGAAGCTCATCTTGGCTACTTGTACAAGCTATTCAAGACAGGATTGAGATCTGGTCTGTGCGCCTAAAGCTAATCTACCTGGCAGGTGTCAGATCTATAAGCGATTGAACTCCACAGTAGTAAATGATTGTGATCCATAATCAACTACTAAGTATAGTAATATTGTCTGTCCGCATCAGGATAGATTTAGGAACCAATCATATAGAAGCATTCATACTGAGGTATATAAATGTAAGTATAAATACATAAGGGTTCATGTGTTAGCATGTCAATGGTGATGAGTCAGAGAACCAAGTCTACATCCATGTCACGAGTGTACCACTTGACTATCCTCTCTGTTCACATGCAAAGCACATGTTAGGACATGGTCCTAACATAGCAATATCACTTTCTACCTCCAGGTGCACATTATTCACAACCCCACCTACAATGTTCTTCTTAGTCAACCCTTCAACATTCTTACTGAGAGTATTATCAAGAATTTTGCTAATGAAGACCAGACAATCATGATAAGCGATCCAAACACTAGACACAAGGCAATAATCCTAATGGTTTGATAAGGCTCTCCGAGAATTCTCTACTGCAACAAATTGGGTTTCCAGGACTTAAGGAATTAATCAACAATCAAGGAGAGGCCGCTTTGGTTATCACCAAAGACCTATATACCTAGAATTCCTTTCATATCAAAACTATTTCCCTATTCTTATTGTGCTTACCTTGTCTCTCTAATATTAGTCTCACCTATCTCTTAGCCTGTGATCTGCGGCACAAAGCCCTCAAAAACATCTCCTTATCACTGTTCTATAATTCTCTCTGCACTACATCTCTCTATTCTATTTGATCCCCCCTCTATTCTCTCTCATCTACATCTACATCTCTATCTCATATCACTTCTCATCACTTGGTCCCCATTTTGCCTCGCTCAATATCACCACCTAATCTCTCTAGCCTAATCACAATTTTCACCACTAAATGAAAATACAAGCCTGTCGCTTTAAAAGTTTGCCTAGTACTAGCCAACCTCCCTGACAAATTTTGCATTGTCCACAACATTCAAGGCAATCCCCTTGCTGACCTACCAACACTTATGCCCAACCTCCCTCCATTCACACTAACTGGATGATACACCTCTGAGAAACACAACCTGATTGACCAAGTCCACTCCTCCAACTTCTTCTGGCCAGCAGAGTGCAAGCTTATGCACTATTTTATGTGTCTTCAACATCTTGGATTTGCCTAGGACAACTCAGAACACAGATGTTTCCATGAGGATTTCTTCTTCCCAGTTAGCATGCCTGTTATTGAGCACAAGCCATAGGTCCAGCGCAACATGCCAATTCCACTAAGAATCTACAACAAGGTCTGCTAGTTAATCAAAACTAAGATTGCAGTTAGTGTTTATGAGCCCTTGAATTCCTTGTATCAATCTTGCTAGTTCATAGTAGTCAAAAAGACCAACAGCTCTATAACCAGCACAAAACTCCACATCATCCACAGTTTTGAACTGCTCAATGCTGTCACCATACAGCACTCAGGTTTGCCTCCATATACCAATCAAATTGCTGAGCAGTTTGCAGGTTGCACTTGTGGAGAGATTCTCAATCTTTATGTCAGGTATGACAAGCAAGGTCTTGACAAGAAATAATGCAATTATACAACATTCCAGACACTATTTGGTGCACATTGCCTTGTCACCCTTCCGATGGGATGAATGAACTTAGTGCCAATTTTTCATGATAATGTTACTCACATCTTGTAGCCCAAGATTCCCAACATAACAATACTCTTCATCAGCAATGTTTTCCTCTGTGCTCTAGCCATGTGATACAAGACTCCTGACAGCAGCTATGAGACACACTCCAACAATCCCAGCATCAGGCAATTTGTTTGGGAGCACTTTTAAGACATCAATTAAGTTGTCCAACGAATGAAGTACTACAGCGGGACTTTTTCTGGTCATAAGGCAATGCTTTGCGTGCCTGATATTATTGTCATTGGTCACCACTGCACCTACAAGGGCCAGCTGCCCAAGGAATCTTGAGTTGAAAAGATAGTTAACTGGGGACCTTGCCACAACCTTTCGGAAGTGCATGCATTCCTCAGGATGATCAGCATTGTTCACATCTTCATTTATAACTTTGCTTATTGAGCTCACCCCTTAACAATGCTTACTCAAAAAGAATTACCTTTTATCTTTAGACCTGAGCAGATCACAGCACAAGACAGTCTCAAATCAGCACTCCTTTCCTTGCCTGCCCTCTACCCAATCAACTACTCCTTGCCAGCTAATATTATTCTTGCAGTCAACACCTTGCATCTCATGGTTGGGTTTTACCTTTGTCAGTGTGACCTCAATAATCCTCATATCTGATACTATGCCCAGTTTGGCTCCATTACCCTGAACAACTAAGAATTGGGATTTGCAACTTGGTGATCAAGGTATATAAAAGGAATGTTAATGAATCAAGATCTCGAGCCCAGTGCAAGCATTAATCACTGGATTGTTGTAATCCTCACCTTCCATCTCACCCTTGTTCATGTCCTTAGCACCTTGCATGGGCCTGATGGTCTTTCTTGTTGACCTCCACAACCAGGCAGTCACCCTCAACCCAACAACAACTTCGACAACTAGATTGATAACATCTACAGCTTTATGCACCAGATAAACAACCCTTGACCACCACCATCAGCCTGCCAGTGCCTCACTATTCTCACAAACACCATTGCTTACATTGGCAACAATATTAATCCTCCTCTTGCCTACTCCAACATTCTTCACACTGATACGGCAGTATTGGCAGACGAACAAATTGTAGCAGTTAAGAAATGGCATTTGGACCTCAAACACCCCAGCAGTCTCTCAGACACTGAGTACATGACATTCCTCCAATACTGTGCTGAATTCTTTCTTGCCTTAAACAAGCTATGGAAGAAAGACGCTCAAGGTTGACACAAACTTGTTGCACCACCCTATCACCACATGGCATTCCTCACCTTGGCACACAATAACATCGTGACAAGGGCTGCTTTTCTACTCACGTTCTCATTGCAGAGAAATTTTGGTGGCCACTTATGAGGCAAGACATCGCTTAGTTCATTGGCTCATGTTAGATTCAACAAATGCACAATGTCCTCATCCCTCCTATTGTTGCCTCACCAGCACCTCTCTTTGCCAAAATGTATATGGATGTGATGCACATGCTAATAGCCAGTGGCTTCTGATACCTTGTCCAAGGTCAATGCTCAATATTGCATTACCTCAAGTTTCACATGCTATGCAATAAGACTAGTGCCACCCTCGCCAACTGGATCTTTGAGGACATTCTCTATTGTTGGGGCACCCTCATTAAGATTATCCTCAACAACAAGCCAGCCTTTATCAAAGCCCTCACCCATCTTGCCAAGAAATACCACATCTCACACATTCAAATATTGGGCTATAATTCTTGCACCAACGGCATTGTTAAGAGGCCTTATTTTGACACCTGACAAGTGCTCTTCAAGGCAGTCAATGGGGATTAGTCAAAGTGGGATAGAGCAGCACCAGTTGTTTTCTGGGCTAATCACATCACTGTCCGGCATTGCATGGGTTGCTTACCATACTTTGCAGTGACAGGAACTCATCCCCTCCTACCTCTTGATATAGTGGAAGTGACATACCTCCTTCTACCACCAACCAAGATATTGTCAACCACCAACCTCATTGCTCACTGAGCAATTGTCCTCCAAAAGCATCACTCTGACCTTACTTGCCTCCACACCACCGTTATTACAGCATGAGTCAAAGCCACTATCTGATTTGAGACCAACCACCAGGTGACAATTCAAATATTTAATTTTGATCTCAGAGACCTTATCCTCATTCATAACACCGCTATTAAGAAAGCCCTAAACCACAAGATGCGACCTCGCTACTTGGGGCCCCTTCTTGTTATATCTCAGAATTGTGGCAGTGCTTACATTCTCGCAGAATTAGATGGCTCAGTACTTGACCGCCTAATTGCAGCCTTCCACGTCATCTCCTACTTTGCTCGCAAGAAGCTCAAGATCTCTGATCTCAATGCACTCCTTAGCATCTCTATCCAGTGACTGCATGAGACCAAAGCCTCCAAGGACAAGGATCCTGAAGAGGAGGGCCTCCACAATGATATGATGGATGACTTGGATGATAAAGCCTTGCAGCAAGATATTGACACAGTATCCGATACTAATAATCCTGCCTACTCACTCTTCTCACTCAGGGCAATGTGACTAAGGATAGTACAAATTTCAGTAGGAAGGAGAAGGACCAGCTATGATACCCTACATTTGCATTCCAATCTTTCTTGCAACAGGCTTACAACTATTTTCACACTTCAGACTTGGACTAGCAAATATTGCACAGTTACTTTGACATTTTCTGCATCCTACACTTCAACATCTCCTCTCCATTTCCAAGTCACATTAATAAGCTTTATTGGATTTGTGATGATCTACTGAGGCTTTCTCTAATTTCTACATTTTCTCGATTCTATTCACAATATTATCACTTACTACCAAGACCTCTTCAACAGATCCCTATCATATGATGACTTTAAACCCACATGCACTATATTTCAACTTTATCTCTGACATTTCTTGCTCACCAAACAATCTTTAGAATCTGATGAGACTTTTCTTGCATGTTTATTCTAATTTTATCACAGACTTGACTAAAACTAAGAAAGAAGTACTTTTACATTTTTCATCAAGATTTATATTTTACATCTAAGCATCCAAGATACTACTTAATGTTGCATACCAACTCTACACTACCCTCACTATCCTCATCCTCATCTTCTGACCCCTCCGGCAACAACTTCTGAATGTGCTCCAGCTTGGTGAGCTCAGTTCCACATGCCTTGTGCTTAGACAGCAGGTAGTGGACCTTACTCTCCATCTGGGCCATCTGCCAGTAAAGAATCTTGATATCATGGTCCACCATATGACAAATCCAAGTTTTACCACTAATGAGCAGGCACCCACTCTAGGGTACAAGGAAGGTATTCAGGAAGCTTTAAAGAGAGACCAAATAGCTCTAGACGGGTACCAAAGGCACCAACTTGTACCAAATATGGTTGGTCCCTATCCAAATGACTGCAAGCCACCAAAGGACATTCAGAGGCACTTGGGTCAGTTTGCCCACACTTCATGTACTTACCATGACCACACAAGGGCATTACAATAGATATTTATGAGATTGGAAGCTGATAGCCCATTTGGCCAATGTTGTCCATAATTTGGTTAGTCCTTATTGTTTATCATCCCAACTTCCACATGTTTGGTCAAATACAATATTGCACTATTGCTTGGCTATCCAAGTCGTACATTTACTACTTCTTTCTTTTATTGGCTCTCTAGTGCCTGTTCTTGCTACCTACACTTGGACAACAGATACTGAATATTTGGGATTTTTTCATCGCTGATAGACTTTTACTTTATCACCTTTAGAACCCAAATAGACATTTTACCTACCTTCTTATCTTTGCTGTACACTAGGTCTTGGCACCTGTTCAGTACTCACTCTCATTTCTCATTTAATACTTTACTTAAAGGCTTCGTTTACTATAAAAACCTACATACAACTCTGGAATAAACCAGCTTTCACACCCCTCAGTTCAGAGCTTATTCACACTCATCTCATCCATTGAAATTGTCTTCCTCGGCTCTTGAAAACTCATCATCCTTGTCATTTGGCCTCATTTGTGTTTGTACTTGTCTCTTCACTTATACCTCTTGTCCTCCCTCACATATTGTCAGAGTCCCATATGGCTTTTGAAGCATGTAGTTGTTAGTTGTGGTGCTACCTTTCTTAATATCAAACATACTCCTAACATGACCAACCAAATATTCAGTCAATATTTGGCATAGTCCCAAAAACTGTTTAAGTACTATACTCTCACATTCCCCATTGTTCCTTAGTGTGCCCTTGCTTTCTAACGTTGTTACTAATGATTCCTTGTGTGTTAGATACTAGCTCTAGCACCCCCTGCTCTAAAGGTTGTTTTGGTATTGCGCTCAGCACTTAGAGACACCTCTAGCATATCACCACATACCACACGAGCTAAACAACAATCAGGCCGATGAAGGTTGTCGGGAAGGAAGCAGGCAGAAGAAGAGGCAACAAGAGGGACAGGAAGGGAAGAGGAGGCAATGGGCAGAGGATTATGGCACAAGGAACAGAAGGAGAGGACAAGAGGGGAACAAGAGTGGCATTCAAAAAAGGTGAGAGGATTTTGGACCATTGACAGGGCCCATCGCACAACTTGTGATTGCAGCAACACTTGAGCCAATTGGTTGCATTGCCCAGGATATGGAAGCAGGTGAAGGGATTGACAAAGTGTGCATAGTACATGTAGGAAGGTTTGCCCTAGAGAAAGAATGAGCAGGAAAGAGAAAGAGAAAGAAAGGACTCACCTACTATGCACATGGAGGCAAATTACCAGAGACAATGGGCTGACCGCCAGTCTTGTACTGACACTTTGCAGCACATTCCTCTACCTCCCATCAGCCTCTGCCTACAGCTAGGCAAATGACTTCATGAACATCCGCACAGGCAGGGCACAACACTTGCCCTTCTATTCCATATCCATGACCTTGCTATGCTTGCCCTTCCACTCCCTGTCCACAACCTTGCACCACTTCCCCTTCCAATCTATGTCCATGACCTCCTTCTTGACATTAGAAAGGAAGAGCCTAGCCCTGGACAGCACTAGACTCTTCCCTCACACTGATAGCACAATAGTTGATGCCTACAAGGTATTGACTAAGTCACCCATCTGTAAGATAGGTGCCACCATCTTGACATTCTCATTGTGTGCATCAGCATGCACCCCACCAGCCCCACTCTCCACCTCTAGTGGCTCCGCCAGAAGCTGCTCACTCTCTACCTACAAAATCTCACCTCAAATGAATGAGGCCACAATGGCAAGGTTGTGGGCTCGCAAACGTGCCTCATCTGCCAGGCAATGCTCCTCAAGCAAACATGCCTCATCCACTTCTCATGCAACATGCCCCTCCTTGGCCACCTATTGTTCTTTGGCCAACCTGTGGGCCTCTTCCTCAGCAACACATGCAGCCACAGCCTAGGCAATAAGAGCAGCGGTGATATGCTAGCAATGCCTCTGAGTGCAAAACACACCCAAGAAAGACCTACAAGTGCAGGTAGGCAGGAGCTAGTTCCAGTGTGCAAGAAACTGTCAGCTGTGCCACAACCAACAAGAGAGCATATTGGAAGTGTTTAGAGCATAGAAACAAATCAAAAATCAAAATCTTTACCCAAGCGATGTTCAGTCGAGATTTGATCAGGATGACTGGAAGTGTTCAGAGTGTAGCTACAATCAAAGTGAGACTGACACAATTGGCAGGAAGTGGATGCTAGTCGAATGCAATGTGGACTGAACAAACAACTCCAAAATTAAAATCTTTGGCTGAGCAATATATGATCAAGATTTGATTGGAACACAAAGGGGAAGGAATAGGTGTGAGGCCACACTGGACACTGGCAGAGGATGACAAACTAGATGAGAGGGAGAGAGTAAGACGACAAGGGCTCTGACAAAGGGTTGCGATCAGATGCAACAACACAAACAAAGGGGCAAAACACAAATAAGGATTGGAATGTGAGGACTCAAAGTCTCATGAACTCAAGTGCACAAATAGAATCTAAATGAGGGGGAGCTAAAGCTGTTCTATTGCAAAGGCCATAGGCACCCTTTTATAGTCAGTCCAAACAGGTATAAGATAGGGAGATTGGCAGAGGCATAGAGCAATTGGAAATGTGTGCCAAGGGCTGTCAAAGGTAAAGAAGATAAGGGAGTGATGGTGCGAACAATATAAGATAAGAAGCAATAGCTCTAAAGTCTAAATAAGTGGAGAGATTACCAAGGTGAGTACACATGGACCTGGAAATAAGAACCACATGCCACATGAGTAAACTAGTCGGAAACTTGGAAGCTCTGAAGATAACAAAGAATAGGTCAACAGAAAGCATAAGGATAATAAGAAATATAAAGACAGATCCATTCCAAGTCAACAAAGTGTTCAGCCACCTCCAATTTGGGAAACCGAAGACAATCGGGTGTGCCAAAGATGTAAAGCATACCGAACCGATCGGCGATCAGCCGCAACAATCTGCAAGAAGCTCCGAACACTAGGAGTGCTGATAGATCCATTGTTACGAACTGCTCGTTCAGTAACCTCAGAGTAGCGGTTCTTCCCTAGGTTGCGCAAAGACTGTGTAGTGGAAAGGTGTCCGACTGTATTGGGTACAGCAAGGACAAGGGATAGACAGTAGGGAGACTGCCTAAGAACAAGGTGCCTGTATAGGAAGATACAGGGGAAACGAAGGTAGGCAGTAGGAAGACTGCCTAAGAACGAAGGAGAATAGACTGAAGTCCCTCAGCCTATTCTATGGGCCTTATATACTGTATGCGGCCCTGACATGTGAATGCTCCTTTAGTACTGTGTCTGCTTCTTATATCCCTGTGTCCCACTTCCCGTCCGATGCTGAGTGATCCATCGGATTAGTCGACTGAGGGAATGCCGAATACCTTGTTGTACGCTCTGTCTGTAGAGCCGCCTAGTGTTGGTACGGTGGATGTCGGGTTAGACCTGCTCCGATGAGCCCCGAGATCCCAATCGTAACAATACCCCCTTTCTACGTCCGGTCGCCTGAACGGACCACGCCATGCGTGCACCTCTTCCATCATCGTGAATCGTTCTTGACTATCTTGTCCGGATGCGTCTTCCGGCACACTGCGTTTTCTGGGGCGAAGACCGACTTACATCGTTTACAACGCCTAGGAGTTTCCTTCTCCGTTGAGCTGTTTGTTTTGAGTTCCTAGCGGTTTCCCAGGCCGCGTCACTCGTCCGATGTTTTCCTTCACCGAAGTTTTGATGCGGGTCGCAAACACATCAGTTTGTACTGGCTGTCGAAGAAGTTATCTTCCGCCTGTGCCCCCATTGTTTTGGATCTTTTGGTAGGTTACCAAGCCACCTTATCCTACCGGTAGGCTTTCCGGTCATCGATGTGTCCACCCGGTCCAGGCCTCTCCTGGACCCTTTTTGTTAAACCAGGCCAATCCTGGTGATGTCAAGAAGATGATGGTGCGAAGATTATTAGGTGGTGAAATAGAAACTCGACTTCTGTCTGAGTCGGTTGAATGCGGGGTCGCTGTGTGGTATTCCCTCTTGTGTGGAAGTTAGGGTCGTTCCAGGACCATAGGTAGTTTTGTCTCGTCGTTGCGGACGGCCCTGCTAGTTTATCCCTAGGTCGTTGCGGACCTATAAATTACACCTGTTCCCAAACATAACAGGCCTAGAGTGAGGACTTTTCTGCGCGCCGGATCATTCATCGGTGATGCGCATAGGGCCATAGACCAATTTCCACAGCTCTAGAGGTTATGTCGTCCCGAGGAAGAAGGTGACGGTTTATACTATATCAAACCGGATAACTTTTTTTGGAGTAGTGCGCAAAGAGTTCCCATCTTTGGACACTGCTCAAACGAGGGGGTGGTGCCAGAATAGTGTTTTATTTTGACACGACCCACCAGCCCGTAACTGACGGGTCGCCTCAGTTTATCGTCATGAAGGACGGCCGTAGTTTAATCGTCTTTTCGGACGTTCGCTATCGTCCGACTATGCCTTGAGTCCCGATAGATTTGTGCCTCCAAGGCGAGGGTAGTTTAAGGTCATTTCGGACTTGTAGCTTGGACGTAGCAGGTAATTCCAGCTCCAAAGACGTCTCCCTAGAACAGAGGGAGACCGTAGTTTATCGTCATTGCGGACCAGGCTAGTTTTCCGTCATCTCGGACGCGACGACTTCGTGTTCGAAGTCGCCGACAGGCCCAGTTTAACGTCATGGAGGACGTGTGGTGATGGGCATGAACTTGTCCCACAACCACGTACCTCGAGGCACTATCCCAGTTGCCTCTTGACTGGCCCTTGAAGCGGAATTTCTTGCTTCTGACTTCAAGGGTAGACTGAACGGCCATGGAGTAGTCGCGGTCCTTGTTGGATGGCTGGCAACCCGCTCCATGTCTCCAGACCCCTCGCACGGAATTGAACCGTGTCGACCCCAGATTCTTTTACCGTAAGGCGCATGGAATCTGGAAGCGCCTTGACCTAGTCGGCAGGGTTCCAAGCCAGTGGGGCCTCCATTCCGCACTGCTGGAATGCATCCACACTCCGAGGGTCTGGTAGTTTTACGTCGTTCCGGACGATACCGAGAACTAGTTTATCGTCATTGCGGACCAAGCCATTCGTAGTTTTACATCGTTGCGGATGTAAGCCCTCCGCCTGACTCTGTCAGCCCCATACGGTGGCCCGTCCTGGCTGAGAGGTTTCTTGTTTTGGTGCCTCGTTCAGTTACTGACACCGTAGTAGGTCGCATCTCCTACTATTGTGTGCATCGCAGCGAGGGTCCCCTAATGCGGAAAAGACCCTGTAAAACTGGGGATCCAAAGAGGGACGCCCAAACTCCTGTCAGACCTTGACAGCGAGGATAATAAATAGCACCCGATTCGCCACGACCGGAATATGCATCTTGCGAGCTCTCGACCCATCACTCGTCAGAGAAAAGCCAGCGGCATAGGTTATTTGCTGAATCCAAGGTCCTCCTAATGCGGAAAGGGACCTGTAAAACTGGGGATCCAAACGGGACGCCCGATTCGTCTGTCAGAATACCTCTTGACAGCGAGAGGTTCGCTTGTGTGTTTCCTTCGTTCTGCTCGAAGGAACGGAGTGAAATGAAATTTCGACCCTGCCAGGCCAGGACAGGTACTTCCCCTGCCTTCTTATCTTTTCACAGTTTAACGACATGCAGGTCAACGACTTGAGCGGATCGTCGTCCGGGTTCGAGGTTTTCCTTCCTGTCTTAGTTTAATGTCTTTGCGGACGTGTAGTTTTACGTCGTTTCGGACGAACATCCAGTTTAACGTCATAGTGGACG